>CM057453.1:717207500-718596250 GCA_016271365.2 Neoceratodus forsteri
TTGTGAGATGATTTCCTTTTTTTGTATGGCCATATGAAACAGGAATAGGCCATACAAAAGAAGATTAAATTCATACAAAAAAGAGTTTTGGAATTAATTTATTTTCATATTCATTTTTGTATGAAGGAATCTTTTTTCATGAGAACAACACAATCACATGAATAAGGGTTCCTTGATACAAAAAAAGAATTCAGACTTATTCTTTTTCCCCACATTTCAACTTTAACAAGCCATAACTCCATCAATATTTGCAGTTAAGGGACAGTCTATACATCAAATGAAAGGTCTTAATACGTATTACAACACAAACACATAATACCCTATGAAAGAATTCAGGGGCCATATAAAAAACATAAAAAATCAATTCATGTAGGATAACATTGCAACTTTAACAAGCTGTAAGTCTGTCAGACTTTGGAGTTAAGGGACAATCTATATACGAAAAAAGGGTCTCATTGAGTACTACAACATTAACATATAATACCCCAAAAAATGTAGGGGCCATATAAAATACATAAAAATGAAAAAATGAAAATTCCCAATTGGATTACATTGCAACTTTAGCAAGCCATGACTCAGTCTCTCTGTGGCATTAAGAGAGAATCTATGTATAAAAGAGGTCTCAATGAGTACTACAACACTAACACATAATACTCCCAAATAAATTTAGGGGCCATATAAAAAAATGAAAATTGAAACATGAAAAGTCCAATACAATAACATTGGACTTTAATGAGCCATAAGTCTGTCAATAATTGGAGTCAAGGGACAATGTATACAGTATATACAAAACAAGGTTTCAATGAGTAGTGCAACACTAACAAATAATCTCCCATTAAACATTCATGGGGTATGCACTGCACCCCGAAATTACCTCCAGTTTTCACCATGGTGCCAAATCCACAATGAAAGTGTGATCATCATCCAAAATGCACCAAAGGTGTATCTCATCTTCACTACAGCCACAACAAATTTCAGAGCAAACCGACAAATATTTATTGATTTATAGGTAATAAAGTGAAAAACACATTTTTGCTTATATACAATCAACCACTGGCAGTTAAGATGGACACTTAATATATTTTTCCTTTGAAATGAGCCCAACCATAACAATTACAAACAAGCACATATTGTACATTGCTTTTCAGAGGTACAGAAGTGCAGTGCCCAGAAGGCCCTGCGTTTCCACAGCCAGATTGATGTATGAAGAAGAAGAATCAGCATTTATATAGCGCTTTTCATACATCCAAAGCACTTTACAAGCAATGCTAGACTGGCAGTGAAGTGACTGAATGTGTGGTGGCAGCCATATCGCACATCATCACCCACACACAGCCTGGATAATTGCATGAACCGGTTTATGGGAAGGGGAATGTTGGCCAGGACACCGGGAATGTTCCCTACTCTTTTGCGAAGAGTGCCCTGGGTTCTTTTACTTCCACCTGGACACCCACCAGGACAACACCAGGGTGGGCAGAAGGGACCTCGGTTTAACATCTCATCCGAAGGACGGCACACCCCAGCAGTACAGCACCCCCCAATACTGCACTCAGATGCCAGCAATTTTTAGGTGCAAGTCCAATCCTGGTGTGGGACGAGAACCCATGACCTTCTGGTCCAGAGGCGGATGTGCTACCAACTGATCCACACTGACACCCATGCATGCATCTATAGAGGGATGGAAGCGCAGGGTCCTGTGCTTCCCTAGCCTGATGAATGTGTTCTTGTAGGTCCTTGCAATGTGCATGAATGAGGATATGATTCAACTATCTCAAAATGTAAGCAAAAAAATGTTGTAGGTGCCGTATTTGTCCTTAAGAACAGATCCAGAAACAAATGATTTGATACCTTTTATTGGACCAACATGGATGTTACAGAAAAGAACAAAGTATTCTAGCTTTTGAACCAACCAGGTCCTTCTTCAGAAGCTTTATGGCAGTTATTTTGAAAATCCCATACTATTAACACCAGATTATGTTGAAAAAACAGAAATAATTCTCATTGGTTTAACATATACTTTTAAAACATAACAGAAGATTACATCAGAGAAGCATTTTTTTGCATCATGGAAGATACTGGAATTCGCTGCAGGATATGGAAGTTGCATAACATTAAGAAGAAACTAGCACAGCTAGACAGTGACATCTACTTTTTATCCCAGTGCAAAAGGAATAACATTATCCCTAAAGGTCTAGCTATTTGGAATCCACTGAGAAACACAGATAATTCTACATATGCTGAACAACTTTGTCGTAGGACCTCTGAGAAATTGAGAAATCACAGAACCCACAGCTCATATGCCAAGAAAGCATTTTTGAAGAAACAGTTTAATGAAATAGCTACCACACTGGTGAGGATGTCTGGTGAGCCTATTCCACACATCTTGCATGAGATAGACATGAACTACCAAAGAACCTTAAGAAAAGCCATGCTCATTAAAACAGGAAGTTAGATGCCTTCAACTACCATACTTCCTAACAACCATGAATAACAGAACAGAGTGACTGAACAACTAAGCCACACAGATGGGCACCTTTCAGTTGTTAATTTGTCCACCTACACACTGACTACTGGGGAATTAAATGTACTTTCTAAGGGCCTCAATTTCTGCCCAACTAAACCACTGGACAGAATACAGTTGTGTGGTGAAATGGAGGAATACTTATGCAGATTGAGACTCAGGGAATTTTTTTTCATAGCAGAGAAGAAATCACAGACAGTGAAGAAATCACAAACAGTAAAAATATTATGGATAAGAAAAAGAAACCATATGAGTTTACCCCATCAAGTGGCCGTAACAAAAAACTGGACAAATACATTCATTGCTTTCACCAGTGAGTTACTGGTGAGATTCTTAATAGGCAGAAACATTCCCGTTACAACCTCTGTCCATTGGAACGGAGGGCTATACAAACACTAAAATTGAACCATAACATTGTCATAAAAAAGCTGATAAAGGCTCTGCAGTGGTGATATTGAATCGGGAAGATTACATTAAGGAAGGCAACAGGCAGCTAAGTCACCTTACTTACTACAAAGTACTGTAAAGTGACCCAGCTACAGAATATAAAAGAGAATTACAGGAGTTAATTGGAACATTTCCAAATCATGTCCAAGACAAACTAAAGGCCCTCATCCCCAGTGAACCTAAGCCAGTGACATTCTACATGTTTCCTAAAATACATAAGCCGGGTAATCCTGGTAGACCCATAGTCTCTGGTAATGGTACCCTGACAGAGGGGATATCAGGGTTTGTAGAAGCTATTTTCAAACTGTTGGTTATACAAAGGGATAGTTTCATCAAGGACACTACTCACTTCCTGCATAAACTTCCTGGTTTTAAGGACTTACCACCTGATACCCTTTTAGCCACGATGGATGCAACATCCCTTTACACTAATATTCCACACACAGATGGCATTTCAGCCTGCCTCAAATACCTGCATGACAAAGAATTGGACCCCAACATTGTCTCTGGAGTTGTGGGTAAACTCACTGAATTCATTCTGACACATAACTTCAGCTTCAATGGTAAACATTATGTTCAAACTATGGGAACAGCAATGGGAACCAGGATAGCTCCACAGTATGCTAATCTTTTTATGGTGAATTTGGAGGAGGATTTTCTAAGGCACTGTACACATAAACCACTTGCTTATTTCCATTACATTGATGATTTGTTTTTAATTTGGACAGAGGGCACTGACACAGTTAAAGATTTTCATCGGGAACTTAATAACCTCCACTCATCTATAAAGCTTTCCCTGGAATATTCTGCTACCAGTGTACATTTTCTGGATACCACTGTCACTTTTAAGGATGGAACCCTATATACCTGTCTTTACAGGAAACCAATAGACAGACAGATATACTTACACAAGAAAAGTAATCACCTGAGCCACACAAAGAAATCTGTCATATATAGTTAAGCACTTCGGTATCATCGCCTCTGTTCAAATGAGAACGACAGAGACACACATCTGGCAATGTTGAAAAACACCTTTATTGAGCAGGCACACTCATCCAGAGAAATTGACAGAGCAGTGGAACGTGCAACACAGGTCCCAAGAGAACAACTACTGCAATATAAGGAATGGGTGACTACCAACAGAATACCCTTAGTAGTCACATACCATCCTGACCTTGAACTTCTACGTAATATTATTAAGGATCTCCATCCAATAATTAGTGAGGATGAAACCCTTAATTGTATTTTTCAAGAACTACCACTGCTATCTTTTAAGCAACCACCTAATTTAGCCAACCTGATTATTAGGAGTCAACTTGAACCAGAACAGAACACCATGACATCATATGGTAAACGACCCTGTCATCAACGCAAATGTAAGACGTGTAACCTCATTTCCACTTCAGACTGTGTGGTTACATCACAAAACAGATTATTCAGGATACAGGGGAATTATACATGTACATCAAGTAATGTAGTCTATTTTATCAAATGCAAGAAATGTCCTTGCACAGGTTATGTGGGGGAGACAAGCCAACAACTCCACACTAGAATGAATTCACACAGACATTCTATTAATAACAAGAAGACTGAGAAACCAGTAGCCCAGCACTTCTCCCAGGATGGCCACTCACTCTCAGATTTGTCTGTGATGGTCTTAAAAGGACATTTCAACAGTACACAACAGAGACGGGCTTCTGAAATTAGACTTATTTTACTTCTCAATATGGTGGCGGATGGAATGAACATTGATGTTGGTTATATGACACATTATTCCACTTAAACTTACACAGACCTTTACTTTAAAAGATGGACATAACTACTTTAGTTCTTCGGTGGGCCTTTGATTTTGTAAGTTTATGGTTATCTATGTGTTGACTTCTCACCTTAACACTGTGGTGAGTGTGTGTGAGTGCGTGTGTGTATTGATGTATGTATGTATGTGTGTGTTTGTGTGTGTTTTGCATGTGTTGTGTTTTTGTGTGTTGTGGGTATGGTGTGTGTGTGTATGTTTTGTTTGTGTGTGCGCAGTGTGGTGTGGTGTGTGTGGGTTGTGTTTGTTATATTTGTTGTGTGTTGTGGTTGTGTGGGGTGTGCAGGGGTGTGTGTGTGTGTGTGTGTGTGGTGTGGTGTATGTACACATGTATGTGTGGGGGAGCATGGCATGGGGCACCTGTTATGTGGCTAGGACACTTAGTTTTGACATATAGTGTACATTTACTTCCTTCTACTAGTTGTCAGTGGTTGGATTACACACTGTCACATTTTTAAATCTGCTCATATTAAGATGCATATCTCATTTACTTGGGGGTTCATAAAAGGTGTAATTCCTTTGGGTAAAAATTAATATTGGTGTGAATGATGCTGTATTATGACTTTTGTACATACAGTATATTGCATTCCTACTAGTTACAGTATCTTTTCCAAGGAGAGAGACAGGGAGAGAAAAATGAAAAAAAAAAAAGGAGGGGGCTGGAGGATTTCATCCTTGGAAGTTTTCATTTAGATTCCTTAGACTGATTCTGTGCATTTTTGTTATACACTGACTCTGTGTTGAAATCTGCACTTATCAGGCTCATGGTCACGTTTTCTTGGGGGTCCTTGACAAGTATTTTTATTTGGCACTTATACTTACAAGCGATACTATCATGTATCATGTATATATGTGTATGTTTAATTTGGGGCTTGTTTTCAACTTGCAGTTATACCTAATTTCAAGATTTTGTCTCTCATTATCTGTTTTTAGTACACCAGGACACTTGGAATGTAAGTTGTAAGCTCATCTTACATGTATTAGAGAGAATGCTATCCCAAGGTTTTTTATCACTAGAATGCTTTCTTAGCATGCTGAGACATTTTAACATTTATGGAAGAAGAACTCTGGTTGTTCAGAATTCTTGATAACCTTTGCCCTTCTGAGGCTTCTCAGTTAAAAGCATACTGGTGTTAATTAGCTTCTCCAACGTAATCCTCTGTTATGTTTTAAAAGTAGTATGTTAAACCAATGAGAATTATTTCTGTTTTTCAACATAATCTGGTGTTAATAGTGTGGGATTTTCAAAATAACTGCCATAAAACTTCTGAAGAAGGACCTGGTTGGTTCAAAAGCTAGAGCACTTTGTTCTTTTCTGTAACATCCATGTTGGTCCAATAAAAGGTATCAAATCATTTGTTTCTGGCTCAAAATGTAAGGAAATTAGTTGCAAAAAAAACTGCATTAATGAATCAGTTGGGGTTCAGATTACACTGACAAAGGTAGGGAAATGTGGCATTAGGGTTTTCAACCCTAACTCCCCAAACCCACCTCCCCAAGCAGAAAAAGGGGAAAACATTATGGCTTTCACTGCCCTGAATCTTGATGAATCAGGGTGGGGTCTTCCTTGGGGTTCTCAACCCTAATGCTCACCCCATTCTATGACCAAATAAGATGACATGTGATATTTTTTCTCCAGGCAGGGCCTACAGGTTCTTGGTAACATGTGGGGAGACATAGTTCTGTACATTTGAAGTCTATATCACAGTGGTGTCAGTGTTAGTGTTGAGAACCCCAAGAAAGACCCCACCTCAGATTCACCAAGAGTCAGGACAGCAAACTCTGTAATGTTTTTTTCCTTTTCCTGCTTGGAGGTGGAGGAGAGGGAGTTAGAGTTGGAAACCCTAACACCACATTTCCCTACTTTTGTCAATTTAATCTGAACCCTAACTGATGCATTAACATTTTTTGCAAAGAATATCTATAGCTATATTATACTGGCACATTAGTGCCAATATAGTTAGGGTTCAATGGTCACTTCTATGTTAAACCCAAAATTATGCACTTTAATAACTTTGCAACCATACAACCGATGTGCACAAAAGTTTTCATGCTCTGTCAGGTATCATAGATCTCCTGATGTGGCAAGTTACGTTCCAGTCGGATGTGTGGTTGCAGAGATGCAGAGTGTCAACAAATGTGAAAATTACCATTTAGGTGCAAATCCTTTGCCATGCCGAATCTCCAAAATGGCTTGGGGGTCTGATCTGAAGTTGTTAAGGGTATATGGGATCTGGGTCACATGTGTGCCTTTGAACATTTAGTGAAAAAACATTAATCCATTCAGTAGTTATTAACGTTTTAAGTTTCCCATTATAGCCTCTGGGAAAAATTATATGTGCTTTATGAAAGCAGTTTCTACTTTCGTGAAAGCACTTTTTGCTGTCGCAAATAGATTAGTAGTGTTGTGCTCCCACCATCTTGTTTTCAGTTAGTGATGGGGAAAAAATGCTGTAATTCAAAAAATTATGCCTCTTGGTAAACACCAACAGTTGTGTTTACCTAACTGGGGCCTGAGGAACACAATTCTGCCCTTAGTTTTTAAAAATAGAGGCCAGAAAGATGTTTTTTTTTTTTACATCAGCCATTGGTGGTGTAGCAAATTTGCGACACTATTTTTGTGGAATTACCGCAAATTGTGTCAGTTTTCATGCAACTAATGGAACTGTTGCATGAAAACTGCTGCAAATTGTGGCACTATTTCGTGAACACTGCCATAATTTGTAACACTACTTTAAGAGAAAAAAACATTGGCCTTTGTAAAAAAAAAAAAAAAACCTTTTCTAGCCATTGTTTTGCCCAAATAACTACAGAATCGGATCCCTTGGCCCCTGTTTAGGTAAACACCTGTTGGTGTTTACCTAAAAAAAAGATGTTTTCTCCTTTTACTGCCTCCAAGGGGACAGAGGCATGTTTTTTATTAAAAAAAAAGGTTTTGCCAACAACGGGGTGCCCAATCCTAGTGTCAGCATTTAGCCCCCCCCAGTAGGGTGGGACACTGGGGAGCACACCCACAGTGTCCTGAAATAGATTATTGTTAATTCTGACATCGGGATGCCCACCCCCAGTGTCGAATGCCCCCCCAAAAAAGGCCATTGTTTAAAATATGCCTGCCGATATTGGGGTGCCCAATCCCCATGTCAGCATTCTGAAATCATCACCTCCCAGCAGTGTGGAACACTGGGAAGACCACCCCAATGTTCCAAAATACGTGACTTATTTGCTGTGTATTCAAGACACTGGGATTCCTACCCCCAGTGTTGGATGACCCCCCAAGCCCATTGTTAACCTTGTTTGCTAACATTGGGGTGCCCAATCTCTATGTTAGCATTCTGAAGACCACTCACCAGCACTGTGGGAAACTGGGGAGCCCACACCCAGTGTCCCAAAATAGTGATGTTTACCCTGTAAAAAAGCAAAACTGTCCCCCGATGTCTTTTTTTAAATCCTGAAAACAGAAAACAATCCCTCGTTGTCTCCCCGGTCCTCCCCCATCCTGACTCTCCCACTGAGCCCCCACCACCAGAAACCCCCCTTCCATGCTTGCCCTTTACGTACCACCAGAGATTGTTAGCTGTCATCTTCTGGGGACTGGGACATGTCTGCACTCTTCAAAGCCAAACCACAAATTGAAGCATCAAGGTAAGTGCTGTATAATAGCTGTCATTGGCATTTTGAACTTATGGTGATATCTCAGCCATTTTGGGGTATTTATGAACTAAATTTTCATTATGGGGTTTTTGGGACCCCACCTTATGAACAATGTCACTGTCATTTCATTAATCAGACCCATAAGGTGATTTTGCAGTCACTGCACAAGATCACCTTTCAGGATGGAGTAATGAAATGACAGTGGCAGTGTTCATGAGGTGGCATCCCTAAAAGCCCATGTTGAAAAGTTGGTCCAGAAATACCATAAAATGCCCGAGTTGCACATAGTCATTGAAATTTTTCTATGCACATCACTTTGGCAATTTTTAATATTTTCACTCCGAATTTTCAGCATAGCTATTTTTTCACATCACCTTATGAAAAGTACAGCTGTCATTTCCCACATCCTGCCCAAAGTGTGTTTACGCTCCTGCAAAGGATTAGGAAATGTTCACCTATGGGGTTTAGTAGGGGTGGGGTGATAATAAAACTATTTTGAAAATTGAGGGTCAAAATATGAAAAAATGACAACGTTATGACCATTCATTGCAATTTCAGTACACCCACTCATAACTATGGACATTTTCAAGATTTTGACCCCAGATTTTCAACATAGCCTTTTTATTACCCCTCTTCATATATGTCATAGCTGTACTTTTTCAAAATCCTGGCCAAAATGGGTTTTCGCACTTGTGGCACAGAATGGTGTTGCAGTTGCACAGAATTATGTTTTGGTAGTGATTTGAAAATTTTCTGTACCAGGTACATGTCCTAGAATAATCAGATGGCTATGGTGATAATTTGCTCATGCATCTATGGAGGGATGGGCGCGCAGGGTCCAAAGGACCCTGCGCTCCCACAGTAACATAAGGAAAATCACAGAGCATGAGAGCACAGGACCCAAAGGGCCCTGCACTCCAACAAGGAGATGAAGATTAATTATAATGTCTCTATACTTACAGATAGATGGGAGCACAAGGCCCTCTGGGCCCTGCACTCCTATAAACATCTATGGCTATGGTGAGTATTTCACAAAAAGTAAGGAAATTCATTGTGAAAAACTCTGTTAATGCAGCAGTCAGGGTCCATATTACAGTGCCAAAAGTATGGAAATGTGGTGTTAGGGTTCCCACCTAACACCCCATCCCACTCCCCTCAACCAACCCTACCACCCCACCCCACCCTCCACACACCAATAGGTGTCAGGGTATGTCTTGGGGACATTGAAACTAATACTCACCCCATTCTTCTATACTGTACCATCTCAGCTTACTTACACATGGAATGGGGTGAGGGCCAATATCAGCAGACACACCCTAATGTCTGTTGGTGTGTTGAGGTGGGGTGGGGTGGGTGGTGGAAGTGGATTGGGGGGTGGGATTAGATGTTAAGGTTTGGAAGCCTAGCACCATATTTCCATAGTTTTGTCACTGTAATATGAATCTGAACTGATGCATTAGCGCAGTTTTTTGCAGTGAATCTATATCTATATCTACACACACATACACAGTATGTACATGACAGGTACCCCTTTCTTTTCCTTTTTTTTGTTTTCTACAGACCATTGTCCATGATTTGTTTCTTTAATAAATATTGTTGATACCTTTGCTGCTGTCTTGTGTGTCTTTTCTTGGTACCCTCTTCTCACACCCAAAACCCCACCAGTGCTACTCCTGTGCACAGCACTATATTCCATGGCTGCATTGATTGTTGTGTATATGCCTTATACTGCATCAGTGCTATGCTGCCTTGCACCAATGCTGTGCACTGGTGCTTCACATGTATACTGTACTGAAGCCCACTATTCAAAGATGTTAGTGCCAGGGCAATTCATCTGAATATCCCAGTGGCAGTGTACTGGTGCTAGCACTACCGCAGTGCAGGTGCAGTCAATTCTGGCTGAATATAGGGCCCCATCTTTCTTATTTAAATGCTTTTTTGGTACTGTTCTGCACCAGATGTTTGTTTACCATTATAGATTCCTATAGGTCTTTGAAAAGATGTTGCTCACATCTAATAAGATATTGCAGTACATTCCACACGTTTTATAAGGTTTGGTTACCATGCATGCAGATGTGCACTAATACATGTAATTTATCCAATGTGCATGCTAGAAATGTTACAGTTTAGTGTTGATAAGACCTTGACTTATTGAGTTCATAAATATTACCTGCTCTGCAATATTAGCAACATATTTAACAGAGATATCCAAAAGGACACTGGACCCAGTTCTCAAAGCTCCAAATTTGATGCAAGGTGCCTACATCACACAGCAGTGATGCAAGAGGCACCTTGCATTAAACCATGCAGAGATCATGATTCACAGAGACCATGCTGTGCCAAACCAGGACCCAGTGTGCCAGACCAGCCCTGTACCAAGTCTGTGCCTAGCTGCTGTGTGTGCTGGGTGCTAGGCAGTTTGCTGCAGATGCCAGATGCCATATCCCTAACATTGGAGTTCTGTAAAACTTCTGAGGGGGGCACACTTCCAAGTACTGTTAGACCAGCCAGGGCTAGTCTAAGGATCCTTGTGCCATTTCAGCACCCTCTTTGAGTGTGAGGGAATATGTGCCACCACCTGCCCCAGTTACACACGTCCTTCCCTTCAACAGTCTTGGCATAGTGTGGTTTTCCTGACCATAAGTTGTACATTACTACATCATACCAGTTTAGAAAGCCTAACATCTGTGTTATCAATTGGGACACTAGGCAATGGTACTACATCCAGATATTGGTTCAGTAATTGTCTACATTACTTACTCTTGAATAACTGGTTTTATAATAGGTCAGTACAATTTGGCACTGTCCAGAGCATCAGTATGACTGTCGTTGTCAACATGCAGATTAGTTATTTCATTGTACTGCTGTTGTTTCATATATATATATATATATATATATATATATATATATATATATATATGTGTGTGTGTGTGTGTGTATATATATATATATATATATATATATATACAGTATATATATTATATATGTGTGTGTGTGTGTATATATACATATATATATATATATATATATATATAGTATATATATTCATGACAAAAACTCAGTTTAATACATCAGTTAGGGTTTGTTCCACAGCTACAAAAGTGAGAAATTCAATGTTGGGGTTCCCTCCCTTGCCCTGCCCACCCCACCCCACCAACAGGCATCAGAGTGTGCATTGGGGTCGTCGGTCCTAACTCTCACCTCATCCTTGTGTAAACAAGCTGAGGTGGTGCAGCACAGGAGAATGGGGTGAAAGTTAGGACAGATGACCCCAACACACACCCTGATGCCTGTTGGTGGGGGTAGGGTGGGGATGGGGTATAAGGGGTGGGAACCCTAACATTGAATTTCCTCACTTTTGTCACTGTGGAACAACCCTAACTGATGCAGTAAATGGATTTTTTTGCCATGAATTTCCCTTCTTTTTGAGAATGTGCTGTATAAATAGTGAATGGAATGTGGTGGTGTGAGCGTGGGGCCCTTTGTTAACAGTAACGCAACTGGAAACAGAAACAGTTAAGGTAACAACAAGGAGGACACCAAAGGGAACAGTAACAGAAATGGAAGTGGAAACACATGCATGTAAGCAAATGCAAATTGTTACGTGCATGGTCACAGAAATGCAACTGAAAATGCAAACGCTTACAGTAACAGCAATGATGACACCAAAGGAAAGAGAAATGCAAATTGAAGTGCATACGCAAACACAAACGGCAATGCACATGGTGACGCAAAAGGAAACACAAACACAAACAAAATCAGTAATGGAAACACAAATAGTAACAGTAACGCAAACGCAAGCGCAAACGCATAGGGTAATGCACATGGAGACGGAAATGGAAACGCTAATGCAAACGGTCACAGAAACGCAAGCAGAAATGCTAACTGTAACAATAATGCTAATGCACCCACTTTTTGTCCCCAAAAAGTGCATTCAGAAGCACAGTGAATACAAAGAATGTATGCATAATAATGTCCCTCGGAGCAGAAAATGAACACTTGGAATATTAAATTGAAAATCTCATATTATTTATGACTTTCCTGGCTAGTTTTGCACTTAGCCTCCTAGCGAGGGGCTAAGCATTTTTCTGATGTAAAGTCTGCATCGCGAAGCGTTTTCGAGATACGGGCCCTGAACGGCTCAGCGGACACCGTAATGGTAGCCTATGGGACAAATCATCAACTTTGGAGTGCTGTAACTTTGGAGCCCTCGAATATTTTCTCACCAAACTACCAAAAGGCACATCTGTGGCATATTTGCTGTTTTCCCTCCTAATTTCAGCCCAAAAGTTCAAACCATTCTTTTGCAGCAGGGTAGCAAAGATTTCCTGTTATTTTTGGCATAGTGTCGCAAAGTAGTGTCATGATTTGTGACACTTTTGCAAAAAAAAATCATGCAAATGTCGCAAGTGCGACACTAATTTGGGACACTACTGTTTTCAAAAATTGTAGTAACATTTTTCTGGGAGTTTAATCTCCCAAAAAAGACATGGCTAGCATCCTCAGGGCTTGACTAGGTGAACACAAAAAGAATTGTGTCCCTAGAGGGTCCCAAATTTAAATCCTAAGTATTTCTGTGACCACCAACTGAAAACAAGATGGCAGATTTGTGACACTACAGGGGTCATCTGAGAGACTAAAAACTGCATTTGCGACACTGTTGAACTTTTTGTTAACTTTTCCCATTGACTATAATGTGAAACTTGTTTTTTGAATAACTTTTGAACTGTTTAATATTTTTTCATGAAATCTTTGAAAGGCACATCAGGGGCTCTGGCTGCATGTTCCCTGAAGGTTTTGGACTGGTCACACAGACCATGCGACCTGTAGGTGCATGCAAAGAATGTGCAAAAAAGCGTAATTACCACATTATATGGCACTATGTAGCTCTGTAACTGTATATCCAACCATTATGAAACTTGGTAGATCCAGAGATCTATGGTACCGCTCTGTGCATGCCACATTTGAGGCAGAGCCGTCATACAGTGGCAAAGTTACTAACCTGCAAAATTTCAAAGTTTAACCTTAAATGGGGTACTCAACCCTAACTATATATATATATATATATATATATATATATATATATATATATATATTCAAGTAAGTTGCTGGATGTTTTACAATACAATGCAAGATTTTTCTAACCCTCAATGAGTGCTTTCCATCCACCCCACTGCTTGCAGCAAACCACTCAGGTGTGCCATCTTTGTGCCGCATGACCTCCTTTGCCACAAGCTGTGAGACTTTGGCACTGGGATCCTACCCAATAGAGAATTGAGCACAGTGTCCCATGTGCACCAGCGATTGGTGCAAGTCATCATTGGCATGGCTTCTGCCGCTCTTTGAGAACTGGGCTCACAATTTCTAAGATGTCTTTGGACTAGCTATCCTGTGCTTTATTATAGTAGCCTGCTCACTTGAAAATCTTTCCTGCAGTGTCAGTTACTTCCTAAGTGTAGCCTGAGAGTGTTACCTGTGATCTGTAAAGTGTGTGCTTTTTAAGCTTGATTAGCTAAAAATACATACTTGCCAAAAGCAAAACAGTAAAATTACATAAATATCACCTGTATGAGTTCCTTCTTGCATGCTGACTGCCTAATGCATGGCACTGTTACTTCTTGTGTTTATCTTCAGACGTCTTGATTTCTTCAGAAATAAATGCTGTTTCTGATGGACCAAATACATTTAATCCATTTTCTTATGAGGTGAGGCATATTTTCGGTCAGCCCTTCTTGTAACTCAATTCAAAGTAAAGCACAGTAAAACATATCCCTGTTTTTTTCACCTATCTTCTTTCATAAAAAAATTAGGCCTCTTTGTAATCCAGTGTCAGTGCATAAAAAAAATCTTCCCCATCTTCATTAAAAAATTAGACCTCATAGCAATCCACATATTGGAAAATAAAAAATTAAATCTTCACCCCTCTTTTTAAATATGGGCTCCATGGCAATCTATAGTTCATGCAATTAAAGATCTTCACCTCTCTTCCGCAAGATATAGGCCTCCTAGTAATCCACAATAGTTTTAAAAAAGCACTCTTTTCCTGGCTTCTAAAAATATATGCCACCTGTTATTCCACGTGCTTGTAGCCCAGAATTAGAAAAATGCCCCCTCAAAAGCTGTCTTCCGCCACAAAGAATGAATACTCCAGACTAAATAAATCCTCCCCTGTGACAGAAACCTTGACTCCACCACTTAACGCTGCTTGAATTGTCAGTCAGACTGCTGCCAGTGGTTCCAAAAAGATCTGATCTGATAATGAGTAGCCTCTTCTTGGGAATCTAGAACTGCGATGCCACCACTGATGAAGATGCCTAGATGACGCTCCACTCACAGGGTATATACAGGTCAGCCCTGTTCAACGTGCTGCCATATATTAACTTTTGATGCACGTGTGGTAATGTGGTTATGCCCACCAATGCCATGTCCAATCTCAAATGTCACAAAATACAGTCTGGACAATAGAATAAATCATAGCAATGTAGGTTACTTGTAAACAGTCAGGATCACCAACATGACAACTAACCTCAAATGTGATTTACAGAAGGTTGGTCACAAAGTAGTCTCAATTAAAATGTTAAAAATAGATATGTATTTTCAGCTTCTAAAAATCAGGTCATCAGTCACCAATCAGGGGGCCCATTGTATACATAAAATATGATATTGGCTTAACTGAAGTATAACAAATATGTCCACTCATTGTCCTCAACCCCAAAGAAACCTCTCTTGTGGCTCCGCCACTTGAGAGGTTACTGAGGTCAAGGGCAACTCATGGACATATTTGCTTATATAGTCTTTACAAAACACTTTGTTAATGCACTAGTTACGGTTCAAGTTAATGCCACAGAAGTAGGGAAACATGGCATTAGGGTTTCCAATGTTAACTCCCAACCCCTGCTTCCCAAGCAGCAAAAGGAAAAACAATAGGGTTCTGGGTTTCCAGAGTCTTGGTGAATCAGTGGTAGGGTGTTTTTGGGGTTGCCAATCCTAATGATCCCCCCAAGCAGATGATAACAAAGCTCTGCAATGGGGTGGACACACAGGAGGGGGCCACAAGCATGGTGGCCAACCTCAGGAAACTAGAGGAGTGGTCAAAACTATGGCAGTTAAAGTTTAATGCCAAGAAATGCAAGGTCATGCACCTAGGAAAATGAAACCCAGAAGTAAAGTACACACTTGATGGGCACCGATTGGAGGTAACAAAGATGGAAAGGGACCTGAGTGTACTCATCACCAATGACTTAAAAGTCACAAAATTGTGCAAAAAAGTGGCAAAGAGAGCAAGTGGCATCCTAGGATGTATAGGTGAGGCATTACAAGCAGAAAGCAAGAGGTAATCATGCCACTGTACAGATCCTTGGTGAGGCCACACCTGGAGTGCTGTGTCCAGTTCTGGAGGCCACACCTGAAAAAGGACAAAAACAGATTAGAGATGGTGCAGAAAGGGGCCACTAAAATGGTGCAAGGGCTGCACCATGAGACATATGAAACAAGGGTCAAGGAACTGAATTTCTTCTCACTAGAACAGAGAAGAAACAGAGGTGACGTGATAGAAACGTTCAAATATGTCAAGGGACTAAACAAGATAGAAAACCTCTTCCAAGAAACAAGGGAACTCGGGCAAGGGGGCACAACTTGCATCTGGTGGGAGGCAAGTTCAGGAGAAACTGTAGAAAGTACTTCTTCATGGAGAGGGTGATAGAGCCATGGAACAACCTGCCAGCACAGGTGGTGGCAGATAATACAGTAAGAGAATTTAAGCTAGCGTGGGACAGACAGTGTGGACAGCTTGGCTGGTACAATTAAAGGGAAGGGGGTAGCCGACTAGATGGATCAAGTAGTCCCCATCTGCTGACACCATTCTTATGTTCTTATGTTCTTAAGCCCATAGCCTCCTGTCCAAAGCAGAAAGTACAGCTCCAATCCAATGCCTAATAGTAATACACTCTTCAAAGATACAGAAGTATATCTCACCACATGTTGTCAACACAATCTGTTATAACTTTCTTCATGCAGAACCCTGCAAGCCTTGTGTGAAGAAAGGAGATTAGCTCTGACATTCTTTGTTCAGGGAATGGGGTTGGCATTAGGGTCAACAACCTCAAGAAAGACCCCACCACTGATTCGCCAAGACTCCAGAGACCCAAAATTCTAAAATATTTTCCTTTTTCCTTTTGCAGCTTAGGGGGTGGGGATGGGAAGTGAAGGTTAGAAACCATAATTACACATTTCCCTACTTTTGAGGGCAGTAACTTGAACCCTAACTGGTGTATTAACATACTCTTGACAAATCGATAACCCATCAAACATTTTTTTCACTGTGTCTGACACCGCAGGACAGTCTTCAACTTCCCTATAGAGTGAGGGACCTCAAGTCAGACAGAGTGATGGACATAAAATAGCATTTCCTTTCTGCATGGCAGGGATATTCAAAGGCAATGTTAACACTTAAAATGAACACCCTGCACCTTGTTGGGGAAAAGAGCACTGAATAGCAGCTTTTTATATTTCTAAGCTGCAGGTTGTACTGGCACTACAAAATGTGTTAGAGATACCTATATAGTGACATCATTCCAAACCTCTGTACAATTAATACATTATGCCAACCTGTACCTTGCCAACACCTCATTTGAGAAGGTCCCCTGCCTATGGAACATTGTTTGGAAACAATTTGTCATCAAAGTTGTGTCGTACTGGTTCATACCACCTCAGACACATTGCCCATGATCTTCATTGGTTGCAGTCTCTTTCCAAGCATTTACAATATGTTGTTTCCCTCCTGAGATACACATGCAGCCTCTCCTCAACCAGCAGAGACAAGACAAGCACAGCAACACATCATGTAACATAGATGGTGACAGGAGACAGACACACACACCCTGTCATCCCATATGGTGGCCAGCAATGGTGGTGAGAGGAGGGCTGTGCCAATCACTGTTGCAGATCCCCCACATGGCACCAGCAATGGAGGTAAGGGGGGATGTCTGGATAGTGTGCTCAATGCAGGTAGTGCAGGGGGGCACTAAACACCAGAGACTACGGGCTCTCACCTTGATCAGGTGCTTGAGGGCAGGGGGTGCCACTGGACATTAGGACATCATTCAGCCTGTGGCAGCAGGTGATCAGAGGGTGGGGTTGTACCACTAGATGACAAGGACAGGATAATCAACTACAGGTCTGGATGAATGGAGGGCAGGGTGTGCCACTAGACACCAGGGACGACTAAACATTCTTCAGTATGAGCAATCAGTTGAGCTGGGGTTACCACTAGACACCAGGCAATCCATAGATGCAATGGACCAGGGTCAGTGGGTGGGGCAGCTGGCTGCCATACTGTAGCCTGGCACCAGGGTGGGGGTTCACTAGACCACTAGGTATTTAGAAATGTCTATTAATGGGGTGATCGGTGCTGGAAAGCTCCATTAGACTGCCAGGGATAGTTTATTATTCATAATAGGCAATTGGGACTGGGGGATGCCACTAGACTACTGGGCATATTTTAACATATATGGGTGACTGGGACTGGGAGAATTCCGCTAGACCACCAGGGACATTTAATCAAATATGACAGGTGATTGGGGCTGGGGGGAATGTCAATAGACTACTGAGCATATTTTAACATATATGATGGGCAATCAGGGCTTGGGGGGCACTAGACTACCTTCTTGGGAACTTTGCCACACAGCCGCCCACAGCTTGTGGCAACCTGTGTTGGTACACCCCTTGTTTGGCGCACCCCTACAGTTGATGCAAGCCATGAAACTTTGCCTCTGGGACCCTGCCAATAGGAAATTGGGTGCAGGGTCCATGGTGCACCAGCAATTGGTGCAAGCCATCTTTGGTGTAGCCTGCAATGAGTTTTGAGAATTGGGCCTTCTGTGTTCTTTCGTGAGCAGCTCATGAAAGATGAATCGGCTCACGAGAAAAGAAGATTGAGTCATGAAAAAATAATTTTTTAAAACGTCAAAAATGTTGAAAAATGTTTACCGGCCTTCATAAATTACCTGAATCAAATTGTACACATGAAAGAAAATGATGAGAAATCAATAAGACAATAGAAATACCACCATATTCAGTACAAATAACTACAGCTTAACTTTATTGCATATAGTTGTCTATTTTTTGATACTATAACAACTACACTTAAATAATTACAGAGCCAGTAAAGTAATTCTGCTGCCTATATTAAATATTACTGCACAGTAATAACACATTGCACTGAACTATCATAAGAAATTTAAAACTTGAGAAGATAGTCTATACCACCTAGGATGCCAACCAAAAGAATGGGAAAAATGTGGGTGTCATAATATACTGTATAGCAGGTTATATTCATGTTCCATTTATTTTTGCTATATTTACTATCAAGAAAACTCAGCAAAAAAACAAAAATTGAATGCAAATATTACCTGGACATACAAGTACCTTGCAGTGATTTAATCATGAGATGTCAAGCAATGGAGTACTGTGTCAAAATACTTTATTAAAGTGTGTTGCAGCAGTGTAAAATAAAGTAAATAAAAAAGAGCATGTTTAGTGGTAAAAGATCCAGGTTGCTATTCAAAAATGAAATAAAATGTGTGGTCAGTCCACTCAGAGCTTCACATCTCCATTCCCTTTCCTGTTCTCTCACTCCCCTGATTCTTTCACCCTCAGTGTAATTCAGGAGGAAAAAAAGGCAAGTAAAGGAAAATAAAAAATCAAAAGTGCTCTCAGTCAACTTATTGATCTTCCCCAATGCTTTTGCCTCCTGCTTCACTGCCAATTCATGGTAGGCTCTGAAAAAAGACAGTGATGAGTAAAAGAAGTAAAGCTAGCAAACACAAGAAACAGAGACTACGGCACACTTGCGTTATTGAGGCGAGTTCAGTGTGCCTCATAGATTACCGGTTGCTGAAACCCACACACAGTATCCTCACTGTGGGTTGTCATGCAGTGGACGCTCACCAACGTGCATGACTCATAGACTGGGTACCGGTGAATCGCCTTGACCATGTGCAAACTGCAGGCATCTTGGCAGATGCTATCACAGACCACTCCCCCACTTTCTGTGTATGGAGCCTGGAGACTGCTCCCCAACCCCCTCCATGCTACATCGCAGTTACTAACTTTGCCAAACTGGGTGTGGAAGCTTTCCTCTATGATGTATCCTGTATCAGCTGTCTGACATCTATCACTCCCATGATGTTCAAATAGCCCTTGATATGTTCATTGAGAATTCCACAGCACTTCAGGATAAACATACCCCGAAGGTCACCAGAAGGTCAGGGGTAAGCAAACAAGATGGCTACACAAGGACTTGCTGGCTAACCTGTGCACACAGGACAAACTCTGGAAGAAGTATAAAGTGTCCAGACTACCGGAGGATTATAATACCTACAGGGCCTCTCTGACCACCTGTAAAAAACAAATCAGAACTGCAAAGAGCATCTACTGCAAGGAACTGCTCACAAACCCTGCTGGTGACCCTAGAAAATTCTGGACACACATCAAGACCTTTCTTGGGGCTGCCCAGTCATCAACCCCAGGTGATATGATCCTAAATGGTGTGCATTGCAACGACTCAAACACTATAGCGAATGCCTTTAACAGATTATTCATGGATCTGCCTCAGTACACCTCGTCCTTTGCTTCACCTCACACAGCATCTCAGCCTTACTGCACACCACAGAGAGCTGTATCTGGTGCTGACCACTGCCAACTAACTACTACCCCCCTTTCCACTTTAAAGCTTTATCTAGATCCAAGGTCCAAAGGCTATTGCAAAACATATCCGACAACACTAGACCCAGTTCAGATTCACTTGAGCCATGACTCCTGAAGCTAGCAACACCATTGATTGCCTCGCCACTGGCCAAGATTTTCACTCTGTCTCTCTCTCTCTTAGCATTGTCCCAGATCTCTGGAAGATTGCCGGAGTTACGCCTATCCTTAAAAAAGGGGACCCAAAGGATATCAACAACTACAGGCCCATAGCCATCCTCTCTGTGCTAAGCAAGCTACTGGAGAAGCTTGTTGCAACCCAAACCATTGACTATCTCACAAAGAACAACCTTCTCTCAGACACTCAGCATGGTTTCAGAAAAGGACACAGTACCTCAACCGCTCTTCTCAAATTCTCCACTGATGTACTCTGCAACATGAACAAAGGCCTACTCACTGGAGCAGTATTTATCGATCTTATCAAAGCTTTCGATCTTGTTGATCATCCCGTGCTTCTCTCAACCCAGCATAGGCTTAACTTCTCATCCTCAGTAGTTGACTGGTTTAACAACTACCTATCAAACAGATTACAACTTGTTAAATTCAACTCCGTTGTCTCAGATGGGACCAGCACTGACATCGGAGTACCCCAGGGCTCCATCCTGGGACCCCTTCTTTTCTCACTATACATCAACAACATAGTTAATGCCATATTCTCTTGTTCATCTATCCTATATGCTGATGATCTCGTCCTCTACTCCAGCGCTGACAAAGTTAACATCATTAATGAATACCTCTCCTCGGATTTCAGGAATGTACAAACATGGCTAAATGCTAAAAAGCTCATCCTCAACACAAAAAAAGACCCAAGCCATGCTATTTGGCACTGCCCCCAAACTCAGAGCCTGTAAGGAACCCCATCCTAGTCCATGACTCTGGAGGGTCTCTCATTGACTGTGTCACTTCCTTCAAATACCTGGGAGTTCTCCTTGATAAATCCCTTGATTTCAGTCTGCACATCCAGTCAACCTGTAAAGCAACAAATGCCAAACTTGGAATCGCCTATAAGACTTGTCACCTGCTAACACCATCCGTCAAATTGGCAATTGCCAAGGGTATTCTGCTTCCACCGCTGACATATAGTGTCTCCATTTTTGCTAATGCCCATAAGACTGCTCTCCATAAATGGAATGTCGCGTATAACAACATATGTCGGTATGCCTCCTCTTCCCATCGCCTCAAGCACCACTGCACACTATATAGCGACCTAGGCTGGCTCTCCCCAACTGACTACCAACTATACTCCCTAGGGACCCTCACAGACTCTGTAATCCATAACCAAACCCCCTCCTCCCTTGCAGCTCCACTTATACCACAGACATCTGCCCACAGACTACGCTCGGAAAACAAATTTCTACTTACCGTACCCAGGTGTCTTACTTCAAAAGGCTCTGCAGCATTTCACTGCATGGGTCTGGCCACCTGGAACTCCCTCCCTCCTGCCCTGAGGCAGACTAACTCCCACCCAATCTTCAAAAAAGAACTATTTCACCACCTATCCCGGGACCCCTGCACATACTTTGATCCCACTTAATGCCTCACAGCTAACCACCCTATTTCGCACAAGACACTGCTGCACTTCTAAACAAGCTTTGCTATAAAATGTCTTTATAGCTGCCACTTAGCCCAGTTTCAGTTGTTATTTGCATGTACTAATGTCACTTTTGTCATCTCTGCATAGCTATATATATATTATCTTGAGTACTGTCTGACTTGATCTGTATATGTATTGTATAATCTCATCTCATTTTATGTATGTATTCTCCCAGGTCGTGCCTAAAATAGTCAACTTTGGCTAGCGCACCTAATCCAGTTAACAAAAAATAAATAAATAAATTATGTTCTTTTAGGGTTTAAACATAGAAACATAGAATTTGACGGATGATAAGGACCGCTTGGCCCACCTAGTCTGCCCATTTCTCTACCTAACGGATAAACTGCAGATCCTAGTTAACCAACAGCCTACTTCCTCCTACCCCCACTAGAATTGTCTTACGTCTGTCCCATGCATTCTTGAATTCCCCCACTGTTTTTGACTCTATGACCTCTTCAGGAAGGTTGTTCCATGTATCCACAACCCTCTCTGTGAAGAAATACTTCCTCACATTACCTCTGAGCCGTCCCCACTCTATCTTCAAATTGTGCCACCTTGTTTTTGCACATCTCTTTTTCTGAAAGATGCTACCCTCTTGGACTTTGTTGATTCCCTTGAGGTATTTGAAAGTTTCTATCATGTCCCCTCTCCTCCTTTCCTCGAGGCTATACATCTTTAGTTCCTTTAGTCTTTCTTCATATGTCTTCTGATGCAGACCCTGCATCATTTTGGTTGCCTACTCTGGACAGCCTCCACCCTGTCTATGTCTTTGGAGATGGGGTCTCCAGAACTGTACACAGTACTCAGATGTGGTTTACCAACTGTCTGTACAGAGGGCCAACAACTTCCTGTTTTCTACTGGTGATGCCTCTCCTTGCACATCCCAGTATCCCCCAACCCTCCTTACAGCTTTCTCATTGCTGGCCCACCTTTAGGTCATCTGATATGACTACCCCCAGGTCCCTTTCCATTTTTGTTGTCAGTATCTCACCCCCCATTGTGTACTCTTCCCCTGGGTTTTTTTTTCCCAGGTGCATTACTTTGCAATTCTTTGCATTGAATCTAAGCTGCCATACATTTGACCATTCCTCCAACCTTGCCAAGTCCCTTTTCATCCTTTCCATCCCACCTTGTGTATCAACCCTGTTGCAGACCTGCAAAGAGACATACTTTCCCTTCCAGTCCCTCTGCAATGTCACTTATAAAGACATTATAAAGGACTGGCCCCAGTACTGAACCCTGCGGTACCCCACTAGTAACCCTCCTTTCTTCACTGTGGACTCCATTTACTATTACCCGCTGTGTCCTGTTGTTCAACCAGTGTTTTACCCAGGCTACCACCCTAGGACCCACTCCCAGGCTGGCTAATTTGTTTATTAATCTTTTGTGCGGGACTGTGTCAAATGCCTTGCTAAAGTCTAGGTAGGCCATGTCCACAGCCCCTCCCTGGTCTACTGCTTTGGTCACCCAGTCAAAGAAATCTATTAGATTTGTCTGACATGACCTTCCCGCTGTGAATCCATGCTGCCTTGGGTCCTGTGCCCCACTGGCCTCTAGGTACTCAACAATTCTTTCCTTCAGAAGTGATTCCATCATTTTCCCTACCACTGAGGTCAAACTGACTGGTCTGTAGTTTCCTGCCTCTGTCTTGCTTCCACTTTTGTGAAGGGGAATCATATCCACCCTCCTCCAGTCCTCAGGTACCACCCCATCCTCCCATGATTTATTAAAAAGGATAGTCAGTGGTGTTACTAGTTCTTCCCTTAGTTCTCTTAAAATTCTTGGGTGAATCCCATCAGGTCCCATTGCTTTATCCACCTTCAGTTTTAAGAGTTCTTTCAGAACCCTTTCTTCTGTGAAAGGACTAATATCAACCCCCTATCCAGAGTGCTTCTATTGACCAGATTAGGTATTTCCCCCTGCTTTTCCATTGTCAATACTGAGCAGAAGTATTCATTCAGTATCCCTGCTTTTTCACTGTCGCTCTCGGCCCAACCACCTTCCTCTTTGTTCAGCCTCAGTATCCCTGCCTTAGTCTTTCTTTGCTCCCTAATGTACCTATAAAAGGTTTTATCCCCCTTCTTAACCGAGTTGGCTATCTTTTCCTCGGTTTAGGCCTTTGCTATTCTGACTGCCTTCCCCACTTCCTTCTACTTTAACTGGTACAGTTTTCTGTCCTGCTCCTTCTGTGTTTCCTTATACTTCCTGAATGCTATCTTTTTTCCCTTACCTTCCCCACCACTTCTTTTGAGAACCATAGTGTTTTTTTCTTTTGTTTTGATTTGTTTATTTGCTTCACACAAAGACTTGTTGCTTCTGTGATGACGGTTTTGATGTTTTTCCATTGTTGTTCCACCCCCCTCTTGCCTGTTTGCTAGTGCTTTTCTGAGGCACTCTCCCATTTTGACAAAATCAGCCCTCCTGAAGTCCAGTACCTTCATTTTTGTGTGGCTTGACTCTACAGCTAAGTTTATCATGAACCACACTGTTTGGTGGTCGCTTGTTCTCAGATGACTACCCACTTCAAGATCAGAAATCCTCTCTCCATCCATTTGCAGCTTTAAGTCCATGTTCAGCTATTCTGAGCATCCTGCAGCAATTTTCTCAGAAATAAGCCCTGCATATCAGTTTGTAAAGTAATTCTTCAAGTAGTCCTTGAACAGTTTGTTGATGGATACATCCAGTGGTTGCACAGCATCGGTGCACAATACAGGGATCCAAATGGGGATAATGCTGCTATCCTCTATTTTTTAATTAACAGCCTCAGTAATATGTTCCCTGTAAAGGTTTAGAATGAGCAGCACTTTTTGTTCAGCTGGCAGTCCATGATTCTGCTTTGTCCTGTTGAAATAGAGAACAATGACATTTTAAATTAACTGCAACATCGTGTCCACATTGGCCCAATGATTTTCTGACTGGGTAATGTGCCATTCCATGGGGAACCTGTGAATATGGGGTGACATACACCGGTCTTGCCCTCATAAATTACTTGTGCTGGAAACATGTCTCCTGCTAGGGTGCAAGCAAGCACAAGAGAGATCTGCCATTTGTCTCCAATCCCTGTTAACAAAACTTGCTTGCAGCTGGTAGCTGCCATAGTCCACTCAAAGACAAAGATTCATGCCTGCCTTGTCCATGTTGATTACCATTTCTGGCAGAATTAGCTCCTGGGCACAAGCTTGTGAAATTCTGTTCAAAAAAGCACCTTTCAAATGCATGAAATCTCTTGGTGTTTTACATCCCACTTTAGTCCCCTTTCTCTTACTGAATCCCATACTGTGTAAGAAGCCCCAAGCCCACTTGCTTGCCAAATTTAAATGGCCACCATTTTCAACAAATGACTGGGATGCAATTGCTTTTATTATTCCCACTGCCACTGCATGGATAAGATGGGCATTAACAACTGCCACTTTGGCATGTAGTGACTGCACAGTTTGCTTGAGCTGCTCTTCTAAATTCTCCTCTAAATGTGTGGGGCGGCCCTGAGTTTTTTTGAGCGGGGAGGTAGTGTGGTAGGGTCGGGTGTTTTCCTTATCTCTGTAAGGTAGTCGGATTTGAATTTTCTTATGGTGCTTTTTATTAATTCTGCTGCCATTCTTTGCCTGATGGGATCTTACTGCTGCCATAACGCCCTGTTCCACAGCGTATTTACCATGCTGAAATCAGGTCTCTGGAGTGTAGTTTACATAGGTGGATGAGCAGATTTTCTGTGCAGGTGGAGGGGTTGAGGCTGCTAGCTCCATTGCGACAGAAGCAGCTACATTAATGTCCACTCTGAAGCTGTCAGCTAAATCTGCACTAGAAACACAGCTGGGTTTCACAGGATACCTGTGTTTCACTCGGGAATATTTTATCCACTTGAAAAGGGACTTTTTTTTCAAAACTGACTGACACTGAGGTAACAGAGGTAACAGAGTGCACTGACTGACTACACCTCAGTGCACATAAGTAGATCACTGATCAGCAGGGTGTGTCTGTAATTACAGTCACCAGTATGCAATTAGTCAGGTACTTGTAATTTGTGTATCAGCTGTCAGTGCAAACTATAATTGCCGGTAAGCCTGATGCACTAATTCTATTGGATGTGAATAGGTGTAGCAGGTTGACTAATGTGAAATATATCAGCCATGAAATCAACCTGCTATACAGTATAGAGGTTGCAGTGGCCAATCAAACACCATAACATTCTTTCAACTCAGATATTTTAAAATAATTTATAGATGTTTTCCTTCTAAAAATGTCACCATTTTCTGCCATTTTAACCAATAACACCTCACTAGAGGTAAACCTGTAGAAATGATAAACGAATCAAGACACTACTTAAGTCTAAGTGTTAAAGTCATAAGCTGATTGGTAAACAGTTTAACAATGCATTCAAATTGAATGCTAAGAAAAGGGTTAACTTTTTTGTTTTGTCTGCTGGGCAAACCAGAACTGTTAAGCTGAAAGTAAACTATCACTTGGCAGAGACTGCTGTGAGACAGACACATATTTAGGGACTCTGTTATTTGCAGAGTCTTTATACAGATTCAGCATGGTAGAAAGCTTCACTATTACAGTTTGGATTGTGTGCAGTTCACTTGTGCGAAGGGGTACTGAGTTTGCCAGGAGAAGTCATTTTGGGAAGGATTTGCAACTAGAAAACTGTGATGTTTATTGATTTGGTAAGGGAGGCATGCCTTGGAAGCAGCTAATGCTGACCATGTGTAGACTTTTGAATAGTCACCCCAAGCCAGATATTCTACTCATCCATGCTGGTTGTAATGATTTGGGCTACAGAAGGAGTATGTCTTTCATAAAATCAGCTAAATCAGATTTAGTTAAGCTACATGGGATGTTGCCTAACTGTAACATTCTGTATCCAGATATTACAGAACTCATGACCTGGAATGGCCAGCAGTATGCATCTGGAATTGAAAGCACATGCAGAAAAGTGGACATTTAAATATCTGGCTTTTTTGAATGATCTGGTATGCACGCCATTGCTCACCCCCAAATTAAATATTATAATTATTCACTCTTCCTAAAAGATGGTGTGCATTTCTCAGACACTGGACATGTTATTTCCCTGGGAGACCTCCAACATGTAATCCAAGTGTGTTGTTATGTGGGTTAATCAGTACATATACATTTATAGTACCCTGATGCTGCTCCATGATGGCTCTTTTCAGAGCCACACCTACCTCAGTTAAAACATAGGTACAACAAATATGATTAACACAAATAAATGAACTATATGCAAGCTTTGTAAAATAAAATTAATTACTTCATAATGCAGTATATGAACACTTCAATAAATGTTGCTATTTTACTGATTACCAATTTTTTGATGTTGTTGTTTATTTTACTTTTCACAAACCATGCAGAACAACTTTTTTATTTATTTTATTTATTTAGTTTTTGTTGACTGGGTAAGTGCACTAGACAAATCCTGCCTATTTTCAGGTACGACCCAGGGGAAGGGGATACATATGAATGCCAACTGACCTTGAACCAGATTAAGCTGCTGGTGGTATTTTTAGTGAATAAGGGAAATTTGGCCAGGACAGTGGGAAAATTCCCCTACTCTTTTCGATAAGTGCCATGGGATCTTTAACATCCACCTGAACTACCACCAATCCAGGCAGATGGGACCTCGGTTTAATGTCTTATCCAAAAGACGGCACCTCAGAAGTGCAGCACCCCTTTCATGCTGCACTACAGTGTCAGTACTGGGATATTAACCCAAGTGCCAGATGTGGGACCTGAACCCACAGCCCTCTGATCTCCCAGCCTCAGAGGTGAGTGTGCTACCTAGTGAGCCACTGACACTACAACTGGAGTGATGAGGAGGCATTCACCCTGGTCTGTGTCCTTATAAAGTATGGGAAGGTGAATATTTTAATGCAGGGGGCCAACCTGCCATTAACCAAAGCATGGCAGGATGTGAGCAATTTCCTGCAGAAAAATGGGTACACTACAGACTCAGATAGTTGTCATCAGCAGTGGAAACTGCTGTGGCAGCATTTTATAATCAATGAAGCTTTGTTTATTTATCCAGGTGAAACACCATTGAGTACAACTCATTTACAAGAATGACTTGGGTAAGGTACACAATGCACAATGAGAACAATATTGGGTATATAGTAAAGTAATACAGAGTATAATATAAAAAAAAACAACATACTATATGCAGACTACACTGTACATAATTAAACAATATTTACAGGGTATAAACACTATGGTACAGAATATATTAAAGACCAGCATAAGGACTGGAAGGAGATACAGTTCAGGTAGGAGATGAGGGGAGGGCTGGATACCAAAAGTTAGGACTGTAGGATCTCAGGGGAAGCACTTACATGACTCATAGAAGGAATGAGCAAACACTGTTTTATCGGTGGCTAAAGTAACAGGGATCACAATTTTTAAGGTCTTTTGGATGTTGTTCCAAAGGACAGGCAGGGCATGACTTTTAGACACTTCACCAAGGTGCGTTCTAACTCTAGGGATGACAAGGATAATATGGGAGAAGCTCCTAAAGGGGTACTTTACCACAGTACAGACAGGCAAACAGTCAGAAATATACTGGGGAAGCTTATTGATGATTGCTCTGTAGGTCCAGGTGACTGCATTTTTCTGTAATCTAAGTTTAAGTGACAGCCATCCTAGTTTGGTGTACAGTGAGCAGTGAAGGGTGGAGTATGGGGCTCCCATAATGAATCTGAGTGCACAGTGGTAGAGTGTGTCAAGCTTTGCTAGTGCAGTACTTGGGCCTTGCCCATAGAGGAAGTCCACAACATCAAGGAGTGGGAGGAAGTTGGACTGAACCAAATGAGTTCTAGCTTCCTGTGTTAGTTAGTGCTTGATGTGGAAGAACAGACCAATCCTTTACTTTAGTTATTTTACTGTTTCCTCAATATGTTCAATGAAGGAAAGCTTGCAGTCAATCCAGATGCCCAGATATTTAAATCTGACCACAAATTCTAGTGGTTCTCCTAGTAGGGTGGTGATTTGGAGTTCTGGACCAAGATTGGGTGTTTTGACTGGGGGCTAGCAGCATTGCCTTTTTTTTTTTTTTTGCATTTAGCAACAGTTTTAGATGGATGAGATTTTGCTGCAAGTGGCTGAAATCCAGTTGTAGGTCACTGCAGGCAAGTTCTTGTGTGGGCCTGGCGATGTAAAGAACCATGTCATCAGTAAAAAGGTGAATGTTTGCTAACTTAACGCCTACGTTAATATTATTTATGTATATTGCAAACAGTAATGGGCCTAAAATGGACCCCTGAGGTACAGCCCCTTAAAAGAGGTTTCAGTGGTGAGAAGTCCCCATCCATCTCAATCTGCTGTTGATGGCCTGAGATAACTTGAGAACCAATTCAGCACAGGGGAGTCCAGGCCAATGCTGTGAAGAGTAAGCAGAGGCAAATCATGGTCCATGGGATCTCACAGTATCTATGAGGCTCTCCAGTCAGGATTTAGGAAGAGATATAGTATGGAGACTGCCCTCGTCCGAGTATTGAATGACCTCCTAATAGTGAGAGATTGAAAGGTGCACACTATCATGGTTCTTCTTGATCTCTCTCTCCAGCATTTGACACTGTGGACCATGGTGTGCTTTTGGAGTACCTGCATTTCCTTTGTAGACTATTGGGTATAGTCCTTAAGTGGTTTCAATCTTTCCTCATGGGCAGATCTCAGAGGGTTGTCTCAGGAATTTCTTCCTCTGACACCCTCCCTCTGTCTTGTGGGGTCTCACAGGGCTCCATTTTGTCACCCATTCTGTTTGCAGTGTACATGCTGCCATTAGGAGATATCATCAGACTATACAGTTTGAGTTTTCACTGCTGTGCAGATGATACTCAGCTGTATTTGTCTTTTCTACCCAAACAGGTGGATGCAGTCTCCTTCTTCAACAACTGTTTTGCCAAAATCAAAGACTGGATGAGTGCCAGCTGGCTGAGACTGAATCCAGAGAAGACCGAGGTGTTAGTCAAGGAACCATGTCATCCGGGGTAGGTTTGGGGGCTGGGCAACCATTGGGCCTATGGCTTGATGGTGTCCAGCTGCCCACCTCAGACTGGGTGAAGAACCTTGGCGTTATTCTTGATGACGGTCTGACTCTGAAATGTCAGGTGTCAGCTGTCATCAAGTCCTCCTTTTACCATCTGAAGAATATCACCCAGGTGAAACACCTGTGCCTCCTGGATGATTTGGCTACTCTGATCCACGCCTTTGTCACCAACCACCTTGATTATTGCAATGCCCTCTACCTAGGGCTACCTGGGGTTTACAGTCACTGCTTGTAGCTAGTGCAGAACGCGGCAGCCAGGCTTTTAACTGGCATACATTGGGCCAGTCATATTATGCCTGTGCTGCATGAACTGCACTGGCTGCCTGTTCAGTGGTGAATCACCTTTAAGGCTGGTGTGCTAACCTTTAAAGCCCTACATGAACAGGGACCTGACTACCTGAAAGATCTTCTAACTCCCTACTGCTCCATCTGCCCCCTCCGATCCACCAATGAGGGATTGCTAGAGATTCCCAGGGTGCATTTGAAAAGCTGTGGTGCCCAAGCCTTTTTGTATGTGGCGCCTACCCTGTAAACTTCTGTACCTTGTCAGTTAAGAGAATGCTGACCGTCAAAAGTTTTAAAATTAATTAAAAGACCTATCTTTTTCAACAAACTTTTCTTTGACAGCTATCAGTTGGCCTTTTTAGGAATCTGATGATGTATAATGTATTTATTTGTTGTATTTTTACTTGTTATATTTATGTTTACTTATTTATTCACTTGATTGTGTGGTTTTATTGTTGTATTGTACAGTGCTTTGACATTTGAAAGGCGCTTTATAAATAAAGCTTACTTACTACTACTTACATCATGTTAAATGCCTTACTAAGGTCTAGAAATAAGGCACAGACATGGTTTTTGTCATCCAATGCCTTTAGCCAATCATTGGAGACCTTAGCAAGTGCAGAAACTGTGCCATGATACAGTCTGAATCCAGGCTGTACTGGGTTCAGTAAGTTAAAATCTTCCAGATGTTTCCTAAGTTGGATATTTACCATTTTTTCAAGCAGTTTGGATAAGATAGGCAGAAGGGATATGGGTCTGTAGTTATTTAAATCACTCAAATCACCTGACTTAAAAAGGGGAGTAACATGGGTGGTTTTCCAGATAGAAGGGAGAACATCCTGTTCAAGGGACATATGGAATAGGTGGGTAATAGGAGCAGACAAAACATGATAGCCTATTTTTAGAAAGTAGGGGTCAATAAGATCAGCACCAGCACTAATCCTGGTATCAAGTTCCAGGAGAAGATCCTCTACATGTTTTAAGGACACAGGGCAGAAGGAGAAGAAAGCATCATGATCGGGGTGGCAGAGGTAAGACAAACCAGGTCCTGGGGATCAAGCAGCGCACAAAGATTGTTGGCAGGGGACAAATCAAATGCAAGGCCAGCAGTGGCAAAGTGGTCATTGAGAAGGTCTAAAATAGTTTGTTTGTTGGTAGTGAAGGAATCATCAGTCGAGATTTTTGCAGGGAGGGTGTTAACCAGACTGTGTCCATCGATGTCCTTTAAGGTCTGTCAAAATTTAGCTGAACAGGTAGAGGAGGAAATTACTTCATTGCGAAAGTAATTCACTTTTTCGGCTCTGATGTTTGGTGCAATGATTTTGTGCCACTCTAAAGGCTGTCCAGTCTGTCTGGATTTTGATTTTCCATGCTCTTTTCCATAGAGCATCCCTGTGGTTCAGTGCAGATTTCAGGCTGGCAGTAAACCATGGGCAAGATTTTTTCCTGGTGCAGATTTTCACTAGGGGTGCATGCCAATTTATAGATCCAAGGACTATGTTCTGAAATTGCTCATGGGCCTCAGTCACAGTGGTGGCCAAATAGAAATCTTGCCAGTAAGAAAACTGGAGATCAGTCAGAAAGACATGAAGATTAAAATTGCGTTGACTTCTTTTAAAAGTTTATCTTTAGGTGGAAGCTGTTTTAAGGGTAGACCTTACATAGGCTACGAAGCAGTTATCACTTAGGTCATTGAAGAATACACTGGAATGGGAGATAAGGTGAGGTTTATTTACTAAAATTAGATCTAATAAGGTACTATGGGAAGGGTTTTTAATGTTTGGATGGATGATTTCAATAATAATTTGAGTAAGATCAAAGGTGTTGCAGAATTCCTTAAGCAGTTTGGTGCTAGGGGCAAACCAGTCCAGATTGAGAGCGCCCAAAATGAAGACCTCCAATGACAGTTTTTCCATGGTGTTGGGCAAATATTATATCACCTTGAATCCCACTGAGGGAGACCTGTAGCAACTGATAGTAGTAAGGGGCATAGAAGAAGGGAGAAGAACCTTTATTGACAGATATTCAAACTCCTTCAGCATAGTAGTGGAGTCTACTACAGAGGCAGAGTATTAGTCAAGAATATAGATCGCAACCCCTCCCCCCAGAATGTCTGTCAGTTCTGAAGACATTGTAAGAAGGGATGTTGATCTCATAATCCGGGGTTGAGGGTCTAAGCCATGTTTTGGTAACTACCAGAACATCTGGCATGGTATGGCAAACCCACGTCTGAATGGGTTCAAACTTCCTTAACATGCTACAAGTGTTTAAATGGAGTAGCTTCAATCCCTTTAATTGCACCAGTTCTGCAGGTGAAATGATGAGGTTGCTTGGCCCTAGGTTTAGTTCTATATTTACAAAACAAATCAGAAGCAACAATAGAAGTTTTTTGAGGGCACTTGGTAGCCGCTTAAGAATCCTTGTCCTACTTCTTTCGTTCCAGTGGGTGGAAGGGAGTGATGTACTGGCAGTATGGTGCCCAAGGGGACCCAAGGAAGCATATAGAAGCACCCGGCTCAAAAAGGTAGGGTGGTTCTCAGAAATAGGACAAGCTGTAAGAAGGGTATAATGCCTATAATAAGTAAAAAGTGTGCCACAGTGTGCCTTAGCAATACAGTCTGCATTTTGGAAGCTTGGAAGTAACCAATTATTTTGGCTAAGAGTAATCCTTATTTCTACATGTGTGCAGTGTAAGATTAAAGATGTCCCCTTTACTGTTTGCAGTCAGACAGAAGTCTGCCAATGGGGAGTAAGCACCACCAATGGGAGGAGAATCAAGAGTATTTAAAGAGTGTCGGTGGCAGGGGTGGGGGTGGGAGAAAATTCAAGCAGACTTCAGAGTTAAAAAAATAAAGTGCCAATAAGCCCTGAGCAAGCAGAAGCCACAGAAAGTCTAAGAGAAATGCAGTCCAATCAGAAATAAGGCCGTAAATGCGGCTACCAATAGCTGGCTGAGACTGGGAGGCAACAACCAATCGGTGCCTCAGCCTGCTGTCCTGAACTGGTGAGCTGCTCATACCTGGGAGAGATGCTTGCAAGTTGGGCTGGGTTGAAGGCATGGCTGGATGGCTCTTCCAGCCACAGGATTGGCAGTGCACCCGGTCAGGGACAATACCTGGGAGGGATGCTTGCAAGTCAGGCTGGGTTGAAGGCGTAGCTGACTGGCTCTTCCACCCACAGCCGCGGGAGGATCAGTGGTGAGCCCTGTCAGGGGCGATATCTATAAGCTGCTCAAATCTGGTGATGTCCAGAATAATGAGGAATGGTTTAGGCACCCCCTAAAATGTGGGATGAGGCAGGGAAGCCAGAACCTGGAGACCAGCACCATGGAGGTAAGTTAATATAGATGTACTGTAAATGAAGATTTGTGTATAATCTACAGGATAATGTATGGACAGCCATACACTACAACCTTGTGTTTGCATCAAGCGGTATCTATGGCAACCTGAAGCTTGAGAGATTCACTAGTTGCCACAGAAAACCTGAGATGTACACACAAGCTTGTCTGTATATGAATGCCCATATATTATCGTTTATACTGAACGGCCATCCATTGGCATTTAAAATGCTCGGTTTCCTTTCAGTAAACTGGGGGTTGGGGAGATACTTGAGGGTTGGTGGTGTGCTCAAAGTACTAATTCAATGTTTTGCAATTTTTTTGGTAAGTTCAACATTTAAAAATACATGTTTTCCTTGACTGGATGGAGGAAGGTACATCTGTAGAAGCATTGTAAGTTGTTGTGCTGTAGTAGTCACATCAGTACTGCAGCACAACAACATAATGCTGTCACTACCCATACAAAAAAAAGTTAGCAAATAACTAGTGATTACCTTTTCATTAGGTAATGGTTAACTAAAAAGTTAAGCATTATGCCTGATCATTGGTTGAGGAGTTTTTCTCAATTAATGTTTAACTTTTGTCATCTAGCAATTAGTTGGGAATTGTTTCTGTTTACTTATTCATTAGTTGAGAAATGAAACTAAAAAATACTGTAGCTAGGAATTAATTGAAGTTTTCTACTTAAACATAATCCAGCTTGAGAGTTAGTTGTTTATATGAATTAGAACATTTCTAAGTTATTTTACTTGAAATGCAAGAAATGGCTCAGTTATTAATTACTTGAGATTTTAACTTAGCATATTTTGCAGTCACTAGCTACTTGATAATGGACTCATCTGTCCAGGAGTACTGTCCACTCCAAGGGCAGGAGTCACAAAAGGGATGCACCCAGCACATCTGAGATGTGCCGGTGCAACCCCAACATGTGTACTGGTGCAATTCTGGCAAGGAATTGATGTGCATCACACACCACCCTTAATGTTATGTAGTGCATCTGGAGGGGTTGTGCAGGGGGCATGCCCATGCATATGGTGCGCAGCCCCATTCACAATCCACATTGGAGGCACATCCCTAGAGAAAGTTCAGAGATGTGCCTCCTTAAGATAAATCTACAACAAGTAGAATAAATAGGTGTTCACCCACTGGCAGGCAGGCCACTGTACTGCAGACTGGAGTTGGCAGCTTTCCCACTCTGGCAGTCCAGTGCCGCCCTCCCTGCCTGCCATCCCAATTGTATGCCACACACTGCAAGAGTAAATAAAACATGTGTGAACCCCGCTCCCTGCCCACCACTCTGATTTTATGCTGCACACTGTGGTGGTAAAGGAATAATAACTGACCCCATTCCCACCAGCTTGACCTACTCACACATTCTCTGTAATCCCTTAGGTCATCCCAGTGGTGCAGTGGACCCCCCACCCACTCAGGCACCCCCGCCCCACCCCGCTACCTCCATCACGGCATGGTCCTAATGTCAGTGGGCAGCTCAACCCACCCACATGCTGCCACTGCTGCCTGCTGATAGAGCTGTCTGTGAATGACACCTATTGTACACCTAGAAGCCCATTGGTGGATCCTGCCAACCAATGGACTTGCAATGTGTACTGTACCCTGTCATTCACAAAGTTTCCCCCAAGTCTAGATAGAATGGAACTAATGATGGAACACCAGCATGCACAACTTTCACGCTATCTGAACAATGTTGGATATGCCTGATCAATGCTAGAACTGCCTCCACCCTCAGCCACCAGAAGGAACACCACCATCCTACCTGTCCTATGTGGTGGTGGGACTGCAGTCTTAAGCTCTGGCGACTGTCAAGGCACTGAATGGCAGGAGGATCAGGGGATGAGTACCATCTATGCACCCCAAACCACTTCCTTGTTACAGACTAGCAGGTGGGGTGGGGGATTACTAGTCTTGTACCCTTGATCAATACCTCTGCCCCGGGGCAGCCATATTTTCACCAATCAATGCCCCAGTACTGAAAGACATGCTTCTGGAGGATATTGCATAGCCTTTGTGATTCCAGTTGCTGCCCATTTACTGCATAAAGTTTGGGGAGGATAGGTGTTGCCAGTATTATTTGCTCAACTTGAACAATTCTGCCTCTCCCCATGCAGTCTAACCCTGTTGGGCACTTTTATATTATGGTTTAGATTTTGACAAGCCTGCCCTGACTCTCATTAGCACTCTTGCACAGCAAACGCTGCCCACTCTGTTTGCCAGATTTCTTTTCCACACCCTAGACAATGTCCCATAATGTTTGCCTGCATAAATCATTAAATAAATATTAAATGATATTCTATGATCCACTGAGACTCATGTTGTGGACAAGATTCCAATTTGTCAGCCTGGAACAGCACAATTACATATCTGGAGTCATCTTTTTTATATTATACTGGTGTAACCCCCCACACACACAAATGGTGGTTCCTAAAATCTCTTCCTGAGCCTGCCTAAGGACCACTGCCAAGCTGGTGTTCTGTGTCTAAATCATTTGAATGTGCTTGCATAAAAGTGCCCTGTTAGCTTCTGTGCCTGTTTCTTTAAGCGGTATCTATCTCATGGGTTATAATTAATTTGGGTGGGAACCAAGTGGTTTCAGGCTCGAATCCCACCCGGGCAGCATTACAGCTGTTTCATTTGGCCATCTCTAAGTGCACAGAGGAAGCCCTAATAGGATCTGTGATTGCTTTCTAATTATCTGCTTTAGTAATAATAATAATATAATAGTTTGTCTAACCTGCTTTCCTTTGCAGCATGGACTTTCTGCCAAGAAACACCATTTTGGTGCTGGACTGCCAGTTTGGACCAATCGGTACCATGGGGACCTTAAAATGGAGACTGTCCCCAGATGTCTTGTGGGAGTGAATTTCTGTAGGAATTGTAATTTTTACTGTCTGTCACCTAAATGGACCTGGACTGGCCCTTTCTGAGACCGACTGATGGACCAACCAACCAAACCTTTTGGATCACTGGGAAATCCCAGAGCTGCCTGCAGCAGTGTGTCAGTGTAGAGTTGGAGTTGAGAGAGTGAACTGCTCAAGTAATTCAAGCAGCTGCTCCTGCAAGGTAGCGCTGGGATTTGGTTGGAAGGCTGTGTCTGGCCTGCTTGCTGTCATCTTCCAGTGTAAAGAAGCATGCAATCTGATATCGGACTTTGTCCAGATTGCTGTTATTGAGACAGGAATCCTGAATTGTGAGAGAGTAAATTTGCCTTGTGTGAACTGAAGACTTACTCCTGGAGCGATCGGCCTCTCAGGAATTGGAGAGAACCGCAGAGCATATGGTTTGCACAGAAACACTGCTTTATTGCAACCGGACTGTCATCCAAACTGTGGTATCTGGCTGTTTTGATTATAATTGTGCTGAATGTGTAGTGTGGGTCATGATTTGGTTCCCCACACCCCTGAACGTGTTGCACTAGCTGGATATTGCATCCGGCACCTAAAATGGACTGCAATCCGAACTGTTCACCTGGTCTGGACCTCTCCATCTCGGCCTAGACTGCCACTCATACTGCAGAGATTCATCCAATGAAAGACCCACTCGGGGCTTTGGCTCCCTGATCAACACCATCAAACAGGATCGACCATCATGGTGCATTGTGTGGGCCCTGCTTCCCCTGGCAAACAGCATACCATCCTGAGGTTTTCATCTTGTCAGTCCTGCCTCTTGGTCTGGGTAACCTGAGTAACCATCATGGTAGTTCCCTGTAACAAAGCTCAAATCATTGTGGGTCGTGGGTAATGGGTACTCAAAATCTGCAATGGAGAGGATAGGGGAGGGGTTGGAGATCAGCAGGAGTGGAGGGAAGATTGATAGGGAAAGTCCAATAGGCAGAGGTCAGGCTGGTAAGATGATTGGGTGGATGAGAGGAGCAGGGCAGCGACACGAGGAGGTAGAAAACAGGGGAGGGGTTGCAGGAGACAAAGAGGGTGCAGCTGGAGTGTGTAAGGGCAGTGCAGTATGTACTCTGGAGTAGAGAAAAGGGTAAAACAGAGGAAAGGGGTAAGGGACAGGAACAGGGGGTACTGTGCTTGGGGATTCTGTACTGAAAGGGGTCAGATGGGGTGGAAGGGGGGAAGACACAGCCATATTTGGGTTGAAGATATTCCTGGGTTGATGACAGAAAGGGCAGGGCAGGCACTGCTCAAGTGCGCATCGAAGGGGAGGAAGAAACCTCACCTGGTGTTGCACATGGGTACAAACAGCTTGGTGGGGGAGTATGTGGAAGTGGTGAAGGGGAGGTTTGAGAAATTGGGCAGGCAATGTGAGGGGGTTTGGGGGTCGGTGGCATCCTCGGAGGTACTCCAGGTACCATGTGAGAGCATGGGGAAGAAAGGAAGGATACAGGAGTTCAACAAGTGGCTGAGAGAATGGTGCCACACCAAGAATCATGGTTTAGTGACAAACTGGGGTAGGATCTGGGGGAATAGTGACTTGTATGCAGGGGACAGGCTACACTTGAATGGGGAGGGGAGGGGAGTACTAAAAGGTGGAATTGAGGGGTATATATCAACTAAGGTAGATTTAAACTGGGGGGGTGGCAAGAGGACTGAGAATAGTAGAACGGCCTGGCTTGGGGAGCCTAGTGAGCTCACCCTCCTAGATGCAGATAAAGGCAGAGGTGAAGTGACTCAGGGAAGGGGCATGCAGTGTAGCCAGTGTGAATTGCAGAAGGCACCCCCACCCTAAAATAACAAGATGAAAAAAGGGTGTGGACTACCGAGAGGAGGGAAGCAGACCAAGGAGAAGAGGGGAGAGAGAAAGGAGGGGTATGGATGGAAGGTGGTCTCCCTAAATGCAAGAAGCCTGAGAAACAAAATTGTGAAACTTCAGGCACTCCTCTCAGAGGGGAATGTGGACGTTGCTGCAGTAACAGAGACTTGGGCCACTGAGTACAGTATATACAGGAGGGGTTGGGGAGTTGAAGGAGGGGTAGCACACTGTGTGAGAGAAGGGATCAAATGTTCGAGGGACGAGGGGGAGGATGGGAGGACAGAGGCACTTTGGGTGTGGCTTCTGGACTCCTAAGGTAGAAAACTGAGCCTGGGGTGGTGTACAGACCACCAACCCAGTCAGGGGAACTGGATGGGGAGCTGGCAGAGCAGATAAGGAGGGTGTGTAGGAGGGGTAGTCTGGTGATAGTGGGGGATGACTCGAGCACCCCTGCCACCCACAGCGCCAGGGAGCAGGTGCTCCTGTATGCCATCCAGGATGGCCTCCTGACACAAATGGTAAGTGGGCCTACAAGGCTTGGCAACACACTGGACCTGGTACTGGCAAATGGTGAGGCAGTGAGGCAGTAGGGGAGGTAAAGGTTGAGGACCCACTAGCTGGTAGCGACCAACAAACAGTGTGGTTCATACTCACATTGGGCAGGGAGACTGAAGGCATGGGTATGAAGGTGGTGAACTTTAGGAGGGTGGACTTTGGGAGGATGGGAGAAATACTACAAGGGAAACTCCAGGATATAAGGCCGGGGATGGATGCAGAGCAAAAGTGGGAAGTTATTAAAGCTGGGCTAATGGAAGCCACAGTAGCCTGCACCAGGGCTAGGAGTAAGAAGGGTAGAGCCAGAAAACCATGCTGGCTGAACAATAAGTGCTGCAGGCGGTGAGGGCAAAGAGGGCTACGCATTGGAAGTACAGGAGAACAAGGAAGGAAGAGAATAAGGAGGCTTATGGGAATTGGTCCAAGGAGGTGGCCAGGCAGGTGAAAAAAGCCAAGGCCTCCAGGGAATTAAGGTTAGCACAGGGCCTAAAGGGAGGGGAGAAGGACCTTTTTAGATATGTCAGGGAAAAGAGGAAGTGCAAAGAACATATAGTGAGGATAAAGTGGGGAGAGAAATGAGTGGAAGAGGGAGAGGATCAAACTGAAATACTGAATGAGTACTTCTGCTCTGCTTTCACTAAGGGAAGGAATGAACCCACTACCATTATGGACTGGGGGGGGGTGAAAGAAAGTGGGGGAAGAGGTGACAGACAAAATGATCATCGGGAATAGAGTGCTAGAGGAGCTGAGGGTGTTAAGGGTGGACAAGGCACCAGGTCCTGACAGCATCCACCCCAGGGTGCTGAGGGAGATGGCGGAGGTGTTGGCTGAGCCACTGGCAGATCTGTTCAACACCTCCCTGGAAACAGGGTGTGTGCCTCTGGACTGGAGGGTGGCCCACGTGGTGCCCATACACAGGAATGGGCCTAGGGAAGAGCCAGGAAACTATCAGCTGGTCAGTCTCACTTCCATAGTGGGGAAACTTATAGATACTATACTGAAGGAGAGGCTGGTGGCATTCCTCAAAGGTAATGGCCTCCAAGATGGGCAGCAACACGGGTTTGTCTTGGGGAGGTCTTGTCAAACAAACCTAATAGAGAATTATGACTGGGTAACAAGGGAGCTAGATGGGGGTCATGCAGTAAAAGTCCTGTACTTGGACATCACCAAGGCCTTTGATACAGTGCTTCATGGGAGGCTGGGGGGAAGCTGACTGCTGTGGGGGTGGGGAAAAAGCTGACAAAGTAGATAGAGATCTGGTTACAAGACAGAGTGCAGAGAGTGGCTGGGGGGGAGTTCTCGACATCCACAGCAATGACAAGTGGGGTGCCGCAGGGTTCAGTGCTAGGCCCGGTGCTATTTGGGCTCTTTATCTCTGATAGAGCCACACAGAGTTGGGAGCAGGGTTAGTCTGTTCACAGATGATACCAAAATGGGGGCGGTGGTGGATAAAGAGGATAGATGGAAACAATTGCACAGGGACCTCACCAAACAAGAGACATGGTTAGAGAAGTGGCAGCTATGATTCAATGTGAAGAACTCTAAGGTGATGCACTTCGGGGCAAAAAACCATAGGAGGGGACTACTGATTGGAGGGGTGAGGCTAGTTATCACTGAGGAGGAGAAGGACCTTGGGTGTTGGTAACAGTGAGCATGAACAACTCTGTCCAATGCAGGAAAACAGCGGCTAAGGCAAACAGGATACTGGGTTGTATTGCAAGAGGTTTATCATTCATGCATAGGGATGTGATCCTGTATCTCTGCAGATCCTTGGTCAGACCACATTTGGAGTACTGTGTGCAGTACTGGAGGCCATACCTGCAGAGAGATATAAAATTACTGGAGGGGGTACAAAGGAGGGCAGCAAAAATGTTAAAGGGAACGGAGGGAAAGGACTATGAAGTCAGGCTGCAGGAGCTGAATATGTACACACTGGAGGAGAGGAGGGATAGGGGGGATATGAGTGAAACATTCAAATACTTGAGGGAAGTTAATAAACCTAGCACTGAGGGGTGATTAAACTGAGGAAAGGTAGGGAGACGAAGGGGCATGGACTAAGGTTGGTGGGGGACATTTAAAAGGGAGATGAGGAGGCACTATTTCACTGAGAGGGTGGTGTCTAACTGAAAAGTGCTACCAGCGGGGGTGGTAACATGTATGACAGTCAGAAGCTTTAAGAAGGAGTGGGACAAAGCAAGAGGAAGGGTCTAGGGGGCTATGACAGGTATGAGAGGGACAGTGGGGGAGGAAGCTGGGGCAGCTGAAATCTAGGGTGCTAGCTGCACATTCAGGCAGACTTTGATAGGCCAGTCGGTCAGTTCTGCTGGCAGATTTGTATGTTTGTATGTAACGTGTGTCATCTGATTTGTTTTGGTTGATCATTATGAACTGAGCCATCCAGCTCCAGAATACAAATTGTGGGTTAAAGTGCAAGTTGCTTGTTTCTTTTCTAAGGGCCCCAACAACAGCTGCAATGCCGGCTTACCCTGGGCAATGCTTCTAGCCTGAGTAACAGCTGGGAACCCAGGGTGTGTGTGACTGTGCTAGAGGGACTCTTAGTGTGTGCATGTTTAACCTGACTAAATCAGATAGGAAATAGAATGCCAGATTGCTGCCCTACCCTTGTTCACATCCCCTGAATAAACCAGATTCTGTTTTTTTCTGCATTTAACTTGGCAAGTGTGTACCTTTGTGGAGGGGATACTGTACTGCCATTGCACTGTTCTATTTCAGATCCTGTTTTACAGGGGGTCTCCAGGTCCAATGCAGCTGTACCAGCCCTGGTGGTAAGTGTACCAAGAGTGGGTTCAACATTGTATTCTGACATTAATGGTGATTTGTTTATCTGCTGACCAGTGCAAGCCATTGGGAAGGTATCAGTGTACCAGAGGGCTATACCCAGAGCAGCTACGCTACCCTTAAACCAACCCTTCCGGTGGAGGCACCCATTTACTGAGCTCAGGCCACTCAGCCTGTGCCTAGACATGCAGGCAGGGATAGTATCCTTTGGAATAGCACCACCTAGGGGTTACACTTGTTTCTCACAGAACTTGAAAGAAAGAAAGATTGGTCAGGAAGCTTTGCAGTGTTAGACTTCCGAGAACTCCAAGACTGGTCAGGAAGCATTGCAGCATTGGGCTTCTGGTTCAGTAGCCTGTGAAACATAGAACTTAAAAGAATGTGGTAATGATTGTTGAAAATGGGAGGACATACAGGCATAGCGCACTGGTTTAACGCAAAAAATGAACCTCAGGGAGTTACATAAGCAGTGACCAGAATGAGTGGAACTAAAACAAGCAGAAGTGATACCAAACTTTATGTAGGTGAGTAAAAGCAGGAAGGAAGCAGTGTGGCAGACTGCAATCCTTGATGTATGGCTGCACATCAAATTATGGTGAGAGTACCATGCTGTTCCCTCATGTAATGGGAAATTTAATGGGGCCATTGACAGCTGGTGTTCATATGAACCCCTCCCCCTTTTCTTGGGCTTCTGCTTTTTTTTTATTTAACCACCAGCTGTGATCCCCCCCCCCCACTTTGCCGTAGGCTTCAAGAGCTATCCCCTATCCCATGCTGGAGACTCTGCGCATTGCCCACTACACATGGATGTTAATGTGGTAATTTCTTGCTCTGACAGTTACAAGAAGTTGGCTCAACATTCATCAGTGTTCATCAAACACAAAGGACACTGCTGTGGTGCAGGACAGTAATTACACTTACTGAATTTAACATACACAGAAGCGTGTATAAGCTCCAAAACGCACCAAAGAGCTTCTGAGGTCATAGCAGTCCCCAAACCGCCAACATTTATATAAACTATTTCCTCCAGAAAATCTCCTGAAAATTTGCCAAAATAATCTAGCAAAGCTTCAGCCCTCCCTTGGAAGGTATGCAGTATTACAATGAGTTACAGTAGAATTAGTACTTCAGTAATGCCGGAAAACCAAATTGCTAATAAATTCAAAGGTGACGCTGGACACTTGTGTAAACATGCAGCAATGCTCACATGCCTTTCCTTTTTTTTTAAACCATATTTATTGATTTTTCTTGTAGACATTTAAGACGTACATTGACATACACACAGATAAACCAAGAATTACTCCTGGACCCCCAGCCCAAAACTGGCTGCGGATACTTTATACATACACAGCTACCTTAAAGTAACATTGCCTCTAATAGGCCAACTGAGCCATGTCCAACCCCCATAGTGGGGTAGGCTGTCAAGTAACTAAAATATATAGAATCTGATAGGTCATTGCCCACCTGCCAATACACTTAGATTGTATTAACCCCTCGTACTCAGGTCAGACTAACAGCCATAACTGCATCCCAAGAAAAGAGAGAGAGTCCCCCCACCCCTGCCTACTTCGCAGATCCTTATATTCCTACATAATATCACACCAGAGTTATTTTCCAACTAATTAGCAAATATGCAAGAAAAGGAAAGAGCTTAGCAATTAAGCAAACTTTCAGACTATTATTCATTTGCTAATCTCACCCCAACAGACAGATCCTCGTTCTGGGCATCTATTAGCTGTATAGAGTAGACAGCTTCCAAAGACTGACACCTTTTTTTATATAATCCCATCTTACCCTCGTTCAGCATATGCTTTTGTATCCTTCCCAGGGTTCTCATAAAATACTCTACCCACTGGTCATAAGTATAGACAAGGCTGTCTTTCCAATGCTTTAAAACAAAGGATTTGACCAGGGCCGTGAATAAGGAGATGTGGTACTTAGACGTATTCCCTGAAACTGGAGCCAGGTCCCCAAGTACACAAACCTTGGGTAGTATAAACTCTGAATAGTCTAAGATGGGGTCCATATTTTGCTTAATTTTAAGCCAGAGGGGGCCAAATCTTGGCACAATACCACATCACATGTAATATATACCCCCGTTTCTCATTACACCTGAAGCATAGGTCTGTCTGTATAAGGTTCCTAGCACATAGCTTTCCCAGAGTATAGTACATATTAGAAGAAATGAACAATTGCATATTCTTCCATTTAGGTATAGTTATATATTTGCAACTATTCCATACATCTTTCCAATTAGGCCTTAGGGGAGTCATAATTTTATCCCAATATGGGATGTGGGTCGGGGAGCTTGAGTCCAGGAAATGTAAGAGCACCCTGTAAATTTGGGAAATAGGCTTATTTACAAAATTCACCCCAATTAGTTCTCCCCAATTAAACCCTTTCTTTTGAGTTTCTACCATCCCTTTTTTCACCCTGCTTAACAAGTTGGTAAGCTGGATCTTCTCAAAAAAGGGCAATCCCTCACTTAGAGGTGGAAGAATGACCTTATCCTCCTTTATACAATCGACCAACTTAATTCCCTCTAACTGTCTAGCCCATTGTTTTAAAATAATTTGGCTCCCAACAGGAAATTTGGATTACCCATTATCGGTTGTTCCCCTGCCTTTTCTTGTCCCCTCCTTTGAGCAGGCGTTAAAAAAACCCACCTTGCATTAATTGTTTTTGCTATTGGAGTCAGCTTTGCTTTTGTAGGTAGCTTGTCCGTGTGGGGAAAAAAGCAGTGCATCTGGGGAAAGTCCCATTTCCCTTAAAATCTGTCTCTCCATACGAAGCCAGACTGGTACATAGACCCCCCATCCATTCCACCTTCCCATTATTCCTAACTGCCCTGCCACATAATATAATTGAAGATCTGGCATCTTAAAGCCCCAATGTTCTGTGGCAGGCGATGACTATATGTTTCTTCCTTGCTGGCTTTGAGCTCTATAGGAAGGCTGATAACAACTTTCTGATTTTTATGAACCAGGACTGAGGGAAGAGATACGGAGCCAGGTGAATCGGGTACAACAGCCTAGGCAGCAGATTCATTTTGATCGTTCCTAATCTAGCTGTAAAATTTAATGGAAGTTTATTCCATCTAAGGTTGTCCCCCCGGATGTAGTTAATAGTGTTTCGATGTTAACCTCTCCTCCCATCTCAACATTAGGAGTAATCCAAATACCCAAGTACCTGATTGCTTGAGGGGCCCAGTGTATCTGCAGGGGTTCAAAATGCTCCCTAAAAGTATGAGACATAAGGGGTAAAATTTGTGTCTTGCTTAAATTCAATTTATAGTTCGATACTGCAGAGTATCTTTGTATAATTTCCAAAGCCTGTTTAAAACCCTCAGCTGGATCCTGCAAATGCAAAAGTATGTCATCCGCGAACACAGACAGTTTGAGTTCCTCCCCCCAGATTTGAATTCTCCGGATTTTAGGTTCTAAGTTTAGTGCCCTTAATAGGGGTTCTAAGTAAATATTAAACAAAATAGGAGAGAGTGGGCATCCCTGCCTGGTCCCATTCTCTAATTTAATTTTCTGGGACAGATATCCGTTACATAACACCCTAGCTGTGGGGGTTGCATATATATTTAATTCAACTGAGAAGGCCTTCAGGAATCCCATTCTCTATGATGGCAAAGAAAGGAATGAGAGACCCTGTCGAAGGCCTTCTGCGCCTAAATATATCAGTGCCATAGACATCGGAGAATCCAACGTATTAGTTAAGGATATGGTGGTTTCCTTAGTGCATCATGAGCCCCCTGCTCTGGCATAAATCCCACCTGCTCTTGACTAATTAAAGCTGGGCAAATATACAAAATTCTGTTAGCCAATATCCTTGTCAGGATCTTGATATCCTGATTCATCAGTGCAATCGGTCGGTAGTTCTCCAGGAACTCTTTTGTTTTATCCGGTTTTGGGATAAGTGTAATGTATGCTTGGTAAAGTGGGGAGTGACATACCCACTTCTTGCATTATCCTAGTAAACAAGTCATTGAGGAGAGGGAGTATTGTTGAAATACGTGATTTATAAAACTTGGCTGTGAGGCCGTCAGACCCTGGAGTTTTACCATTCGGCAATAATTTTACTACATCTAAAATTTCCCCTTCACTTATTGGAGCTGTTAGGCTTTGAACCTGTGCCGGATTTAGAACTGGAAGAGGTATATTCCTCAATAAAGCATGTATTTCTTCCCTACTGACAGTCCCCCCCCTTGATAAATCCCCTTATAATAGACTGCTAAGACATCAGTCATTTCTTTGGGGTCAGTTATAGGTTCCCCTTCTACTTTTATTAAGTTTACCGTTTGTGCTGCTTCCCATTCCTTCACTCTAGCTGCTAAAAGGTGGCCAGGCACATCACCCTGCATTAGGTACTAGCCTGAATTTTCTTTCAACCAAAATCCAACTTTGGTATAAATCAGGGTCCGCCATCTCATCCTCAGTTCCTGTTTAGCATCCACCTCTGCAGATGACCCTTCTATGGGCTCCAGAGAGTCTATGGCCCCTAGAATAAACTCCTCTCGAAGCTTGTCTAAGTTTGTTCCTTCTTGCTGCATATCTTTGAGCTATCCCTGCATAAAGAACCTTACAGCTTGGCCAGGCTATTTGCGTGTCCTGCAATGTTGGTAGCTGAACCCTAATAATCTCACTAAGAGCTTCCTCTAATTTTCCTTGTAGTGTAGTATCAGACAATAATGATTCATCCAGTCTCCACCTATATGGTTTGGGGGGAACAGCTTTTAGTTCCCATGTCATCTGTATCAGAGAGTGATCAGATAAAATTCTACTGTGGGTAGCCATTTGCTTCCTGATTGACCAGGAAAAAATCAATCCTGGATTGCATTTTATAGGCCCTTGAGAAAAAGGTCATGCGTTTGGTCCCTTACCATGTAGCCAGACAGTGTCCACCAGTGCAGTAGCCTCCAAAAAGTGCCCCATAGCTTCATGTGGTCTAGACAGGGGTTTCTTAGAGGGTGGATTCCTATCTTCCCAGTTATTTAAACACAAGTTCGAATCTCCTGCTAATATGATCGGATGTGTTGGTAACCTGACTACTTCTACCTCCAATGAAGCAAAAAATTCCAGGTTAGGTAGGGTTGGGCCATAAATAGAGGCAATTGACAATTCTGACCCCAGGATAGATCCCGAGAGAAATATTCCCCAGTTGTCCCCTTTTATTACCGCCCTCTTTACCACATATGGGCATGTCATTCCCACTAATATGGCTACTCCTCCCGAGGCTGTTGTATTCCCCACTCCAAACACTTGACCCACCCACATTCTTTTTAACAGATCCAGTTCTACTGTTAAAAGATGAGTCTCCTGCAAAGTCACAATTTGTGCCCCCAGTTGTTGAATGTGTCTCAGAATCGCCATTCTTTTTCTCTTACCCCAAAGACCTTTTACATTCCAAGAAATAATTTTAATGTTTGACATTATACATATACACTCCCATATTTATTGCCTCACTATGATCTGCCAATATCTTGCTCCCAGTTGGTGGACTCTCTTTTTCCTCCTCTCCCTTCCCCTTCCCTATCCCATATGATCGCCTCCTAAACATTGACGATCCATGACTGAGCTTACAGTTCCTGAGTGCCCCCTAGACCCTTCAAGCTCATAACTCAGGAATCCTAAGGAAACAAAAGGAAATACCCCTCTTCCCACTCTTTCATTCCCCCATTTACTTCTCTCACTCACCTTCTCCCAATGCCCATTGACCAGTGGGAGATAATGCCCTGATACTGATGATCCTCAGTTTATATCTGTATCGTTATTCTTCTACCTGGTGTCCTTCACTTAATACCTATCAAATACTGGGGGTTTGTTGTCATAACACTCTTCGCTGGTAATTATCCATCTTATCCCTAATCCAGCACTCCCCCACCAAATGACCCTCTCCCTTGTCGATATTCTCTTCCCGTACTACCAAGGAAGCCGCCTCATGCAGTCGCCCCAATAGTTACCCCAGAAAGAGCTTCCTTTCTTTTGCCCCCCCCCACCACTGCTCGGGATGCGAAAGCTAGTCTGCTATATGAAAGCCCCACCTTACCCAACAAGTGAAGTTACCTAAAAATTAGTCACTTCTGCTCCCCCTGTGCCCCAATTGAATATTTATCACCCCTAGAGTTCCATACCCCTAATGTAAACCTTCCACCTTCGTTTCTGAAATTCCCTGGTTTAGAGGTTACATATTCCCCATTGTTCAATGCATCACTCAATCTTTTTTTTATTTTAAGAGGGAGAAAGAAAAAACAAAATTAATTGAAGGAAGACTCCCTTCCCTCATCTTTAGAAACAAACCTCTCCCCCCATCATAAACTCAATTATTTACTTAAATAAAATCACGTCTGCCCTCTAGTGGCTGCACCCTCAAATCGCTTCGCTGCAGCTCGTATAAGCCCTAGAAAAGGAGGCCTCCCTTACAATTTACCAACCAAAACCCTGTCCCCATTGTCTCCCTGTGAATCTCAGTACTTCTTTCTCCCATTCATTTCCCCGAGCTGTCTTTACTCAAATATATATTCAACCATTTGTTTGCTTTAACAACCCTTAATAATTTCAGTCAGCGATAACATTTCCATATTTCCTGTATCTTGTCCAGATTAGTTTAATTTTCCCAATACCACTACCAAGCCCATCAGGTCAGAGATTTGAATAGCGATGGGAGCTCAAATCTCAAGCCCTCCAAAGCATCCCGCACTGTTAGGCATTTTTGTCCCCCATTTGGAGCTTCACAATTAGGGTCGCTGGATACTGCATCCGGAACTTGATCCCTGCCAGACAAAGATTATTTTTAATGTCCTGAGTATTCTTTTTGTCGATCTCTTATGGAAGGAGTCTTGGTTCTGGAACAGCCACAAAGTCGCCCCATTCCAGTGTAGGTTTTTGGACTGCTTAGCTTTACTGAGAACAAAGACTTTTTCTTTATAATTGAGAAACCTCATGAGTAATACCCTCGGGCAAGCTCCCGGAGGGTGGTCTCTCTGAGTGCCCGATGCGCTGTTTCCAAATTGTATGCCTCCCCATACGGAGTCGGGCCTAACAGCTTCATCAGCAGATCCTGCATAAAAGTTACACAGTCCACCCCCTCCATTTTTTCAGGGAGCCCTGCCATGATTAAATTATTTCTTCTGCTAACAACTCTTGTCCTCCATACGATCTTCCAGCTTTTAACTTGCTTTCAAGCACCACCACTTCTTGCTCTCCATCTCCCTGTAGATTTCTTCTCTATGGCGACGAAACTCTGGCCTCCAAATCTCCCATTCTTCTCGCCAACGCATTCAAAGTTGGTTTTACGGTTGTAAAATCCATGACCAAACCCTGCAGCAACTGTTTGATCTCCAGAATGTCATCCGCATTCACTTTCTCTCCCCCTTCCATGCTCTGTTCATCATCCTGATCCTCTGGCACAGGTGAAAGGGGTTTCTGGTGTTTCACTGCCGAAACCCAAGCCGAAAAGGGCTCTGAAGCTCCAAGCTCCATCTTGGCCATTCTGCAAGGCCTCTTCTGATCACCACCGAAACCAGGCAAATTACTTCCTATCTGCTCCTTTCTTTTCGTTCGAGAGGCAGAGAAGCTTAGGGAAACTTCCCCACTTAACTGGATTACAAGGTTGAGCCCTTACTTTTAGTTTAAGGATAAATTAAGCTGGTGAGGACCCGGGAGCTACACTCAGGATGTCCTCTCTCCTCTAGCTCATCACGTCCTCCACCGCTCACATGCCTTTCCAGTTTAACCAATAAAAATTAAATGAAATGGAAAAAAAAATGAAATTCAAAGGTGATCAGTTCATTCACTCAGTGTTGATGTATGGAAACAGATTATTAAATCTGTGAGCCTGTGATATGCTTTTTTGAGGAAAACTACAGGTATGTGACCCAATGACTACTGAAAGTGACAATTCCTTGGGATTGAGTGGTCAATGGATTTCATGCACCGACATTCTAAATAAAACTAAATAAGGAAGTGCATGCAGCTTGCGATACAGAAGGAGATGAAAACTGCACACAACACGGATCATTTGTTTACAGTATTTATTCATTTAAACATTCTCTGTGTTAAGCATATGCTATCATTAACAAGTGTTCAGAAACTTTATAGCAGCACTCTGACACATTGCACTACCCACTGGAATGAATGTGTGTGTCACTTATTTCTGTCCCCATTTACTGACAGGTGGAATCAATGTTAGCAGTAGTCACACAATGTGGGACATTATTCAGTGTGACACCAGAGGACTGCTGCTGTGATGACACTATGAAAATGACCTCTTCAAACTCAAATGGACAGCAGACTGCATATTTATTTATTTTATTAATAAAAACTTTACCAATCAACCGATTTTTTTTAAACGTAGTATATAACAAGCGAGACCTCCAGGAACAATCACAGCTGATCAGGTGAGGAAAACAAACCCAGAGTATACAAGAGGCTTCTCCTTTACAAAGAATGTCAGGCCCACTGCAACCCTGTTTTGTTATACCTGTCTCGCAACGCTGCAGACCAGGGTTACCACCTGTCCTGATATTCACAGGACAATCCTGATTTGGGCTGCTGTGTCCTGCAAAATCACATGAAAAAATACTACATGTCCTGACCGTTCAGTAGAAAAAATATTTTCTAACTTTCTTCAAAATGTTGCCGAAAACAATAATACCTTAACTAAAATATCTGAAAAGATTAAGAAACAATAGAAACAACTAAAAAACTACAATATTTAGTCTTGATTCTGATTATTAGAGAAAAAAAGTCTGTTGCACTGGCTGAGGTCACAGATTGTCCTGCGAAAAATCATGTTTCAGTAAGAAATGCCCCACTTTGGGCTTCTGAAAAGGTGGTAACCCTATTACCAATACACATTAAAGGTCGATAATTTACTGCAGTTTTCCTTTTAAAACATGTGCCAGTTTGAACTTTAAAAAAATGGGAAGCTCACCGTTTGTCTGCTGGTTGTGTTGTGGCATGGAGGATACAGATGTTGTGCAAAAATAAAGTGGAAACAAATTTTGAAGGGTAATCTTTTTTGAAAGTCATATCTGCAGTATGGCCCTGGACATAAAGCTGCAAACAAATACTTAAAAAGGAAAGCCTACAGCAGTTTTCTGTGCCAGGGCTGTCTATATAATATACATTATATTGTGTTGTGTTGTGAGGTGTTTGGGGGGAGGGGTAAGAAATTAATCTGGCCAGTTTGTTTATATTTATGTTGGGTCTCGGCTTACTGGGGATATTATTTTGTGATTGCTGCCAGCCATAGTGCAACGCATTTTTTATTTTGTGTCTTCCAGCATTTTCTGTCTGCATATTGGGCAGTATCTAATGGGCAAGGAACTTTAAGGAAGATTGCTGCCTGCCTACTACATCCAGTTGCATAGGCAATTGTTCCAGAATGTAAGGCAAACAGTTCTATGAGGTGTTAGAGGTACTACTAGTGTGATGCACTTGGTGGTGGTGGTTGGGGGGGTAATGTACAGCAAATAGTGAATAGAATGCCCATGATGGTGAAAGCGGTGGGGATGCTGGCTCTTCTCATTTTTTCTGGTGGTGGACTGATAGAGTTAAAAAATACATGGATCTGCGTGCATGGTGAGGTCTGACAAGACTATGCACTGTCATATGAGGTAGGCCGGCATGAAAATTGGGGAAAAATAGCAGCTGCCTGCATGAAGCCACAGTCAGATCAGGCCCTGCACCATGGAGAAGTGCCATATTGCCACCAACCACGTAGCTACATCATCCACCATCCCATGGACTAAATTTGGACCTTCGGTACAGCCACTCCCTCTGTGGAGGGAAGCCAGAGGGGGAAAGGGTCATTTATCTCATTAGCTATGGCAACCCATCCCAAGATGCTTTCGCAGTTTGGCAGTCCAGAGCCCTGTCAATGGTGCAAGAAGGATAACAGCGGTGTCTTCATCCTGGCCTGTGTCAGTTGATTGTTGGAGTACAGTGTCCCCCACCCCTAAGAGAAAAATCAGTTCTAGGGCACTGACTCTCCTGCATGATGGCCCCTGAGTGACATAGTCCATTCTAAAGCTCCAGTTCAATGGTGAGGTACCAGTCTGTATTCCTCCACCAACACACACAACCCACTTTTTTAACCATTATAAGTCTTTCCCAGCTGATCCAGCTGAATCAGTATTTTTATTCTTCATATTGACCCATTTTCCTTACATGTCCACAGGTCTGACAGGATGCTGATCATGAAGGGAGGACACTGACCGCATGTATCAGATAAGTATTATTTTTTGTTTATCCTACATTGTTTGTCATTATTAGTTCATAAAGAGCTGCAGATCCTTTGTAGACCACATTGTTGTTTTTGTTTCACAGGTACAACTGATAGTTTCCTGAGATCATTATCCCAGGCTCCACAGGAACCCGGTAAGAGATCTCTTATCTGTGCTAGGATATATTAACCTGTAATGGTGCTAAATGTAAACTTTCACTAGGTGGTTGGTGATGCAGGGTTTGACATCTCTAAACTGTTCTTTTACTATTCCACCATCATGAAAGGAGGGGAAATTTATTGGAGTTCACTGGTGGCTGGAGAGCACTCTGGCTTTACCTCATGCCTCACAGTGTACCTAGGGCATGCATTAAAGAGACTTGTCTACCCTTTGGTCTGGCCTCAGCATCCTAGGTATTCACCAAACCCTAGTCATCCTAGCAGCTCATTTGCACAAAAAGGAAGTACATGTCATCCCATGCCTGGACGACTGTCTGCTCAGAGCAAGGATGGCGGAAGAGGCACAACACAACATGAACCTGGTGATGCAATGCCTTCAAGAGCATGGATGGATTATGAACTGGGAAAAGGGCCAGCTAACACCATTACAGTCCCTCTCCCACCTGGGAGCTGTGATGGACACACAAAATGATCACGTAACCCCAATGGAGGACAATGTACACATTATCTGTACACAAGTCAACTTGATCATATGAAGGCCCAGCAAAGCAGTGTGTGACTACCTTCAAATGCTGGGGTTCATGGCAGCAACAACAATAGACATGGTCCCATGGGCCAGACTACATGTGTCTATTACAGAGATACCTAATAGAGACTTGGGACCAGACATCCCAGAACTTCCAGTTTAGTAACACCCCTTCCAAGGTTCTAACCGGACTACAGTGGTGGACCTACAAGGTGAACTTAATGCAAGATCATACACCGTCCCATCCAATCACAGCCATCATCACCACCACAGCGTGAGTCTGACGGGATGGGGGCAACATACAAAATCATGTCACACAGGGTTATGGTCCACAAGGAGTCAATGCTACCAATAACGTCCTGGAAATGAGGGCAGTAGTCCTTGCCCTGAGGTTCTTCCAACCCTAATCACCAAACAGGCAATCCTGGTAAGATGCGACAATCAGGTGATGGTGGCGTACCTGAACAAACAGGGAGGTACACAGATCAAGGCAATGATGGCAGAATCACTAAAAGTACTGCATTGGGCAGAGAGACATCTACTATCAATCACAGCAATATATTTAGCTGGAAAAGTCAACACAGAAGCAGATTGGCTGAGCAAAGTAACCCTAAATCAGTCAGAATGGAGATTCAATGAAAAGGCCTTCCAGAGGATACAACACAGGTGGGGGCCTCTTCAGATAGACTTTATGGCAACAAGTGAAAACACACAGTTACCAAGATTCCATTCAAGGTTCAAAGACCAAAAGGCTCAGGAAGTAGACACCCTATCAGCGCAATGGACATTCCGCAGGGCACATGTTTTTCCATCAGTCACGATGATAAACAAAATACTACATAAGGTACAGACCACAGGAGCAACAGTGGTAATGGTAGCACCAGACTGGCCCAGGATAACCTGGTACTCCCTGATCCAGGCAATGACAATAGACTCACTGATGCCACTACCACAGTGGCTGGACCTGCTGAGCCAAGGCCCACCCTCCACTCAAATCCTCATCTCTCAAACTGATGGCCTGACTACTGAAAGGGACACACTGCTGAATCTGGGTTACCACCTCAGGGTGGTGGACCACCTTATACAGTCACAGAGACAATCCATCAATGTGACGTACCACAGGCATTGGCAAATTTTCAGTAGACGGTGCCTGGAGAAAGGGACATCACCACCAGTGGCTGGACTACCACAGATCCTTGATTTTCTAAATAACAGAGCTAGCAAGGGCCTTAGTCCCCTCTCTCAGGATACAAACATTAGCAATCTCTTTCATCAGCCGTCCATTACCAGGAGAGGTCCCATCGACACAACCGGATGTAATCAGACTCCTGAGAGCAGTTACAATATCTACACCTAGAGTCAGACAACTGTGCACCCCATGACAACTTAACATTGCCCTAGAGGTCCTTCCGAGCCAATATTCCAATAGGACTCACTCTATTGGTGCACACTAAAGACTGTGTTTCTAGTAGTGATATGCTCAGCTAGAGGAACAGGACAGCTCCAGGCATTAGCAGTGTCAGTGGCTCAGTAGGTAGCACACTTGCCTCTGAGGCCGGGAGATCAGAGGGCTGTGGGTTCAGTTCCCACATCTGACACTTGGGTTAATATCCCAGTGCTGACACTGTAGTGCAGCATGAGAGGGGTGCTGTACTTCTTTCAGATGAGACGTTAAACCGAGGTCCCATCTGCCTGGATTGGTGGTAGTTCAGGTGGATGTTAAAGATCCCATGGCACTTAATGAAAAAGTAGGGAATTTCCCGTGTCCTGGGCCAAATTTCTCTCATTTACTAAAAATATCACTAACAGCTTAATTTGGTTCAAGGTCAGTTGGCATTCCATCTGTATCCCTCCCCGGTCGTGCCTTGAAAATAGGCAGGATTTGTCTAGTGACGACCGTCAACAAAAACTAAATAAATAAATTATCCTGTAGAGAATCATTCTTAGCATTTTACAATGACAGGGTCACACTTAGAACAGTACCCTCCTTAATTCCAAAGGTGGCCACTCCATTTAATTTTGAACAAGAAGTCCACCTGCCCATACTAAGTATGGGACAAGACAACACAACAGTCATCCCACACCCACTGGATGTTGGTCAACAGCTAAGGACATACCTCGCTAAGACTAACGACACCCACTAATCAGACAGGCTGTTTATCCTGACCACCAGGGAAAAAGCGGGATGGGAAGCCTCGAAGGACATGATAGCTAGGTGGTTGAGGCATACCATAGCCAAAGTCTACAGAGAGGCAGGCCAGGAACCACCTTCTGGGACCAAGGCATACCCCACTCAATCAGTGGCTACATCTTGGACAGAGAGAGGCCAAGTAGCAATAGCTCACATTTGCTTGGTGGCCACATGATCATCAATCCATACCTTTACCAGGCACTACCACATGGACGTGGCATCTGCAGACAGATCTTCTTTTGGTGAGGCAGTATTAAGAGGGGGAACCCAACCAAAGTGACACAATCTGCCTTATCCCCATCAACAAATGATGACTATACTGCTTCTAAGGTCCCATTGGTTTTGACTGCTGAGTACTATAAAGGGTATGAGATATAATGGTACTCACCAGGTAAAGGTGATTATTTGAGTACCCTTTGTAGTACTCCACAGCCCCACCCAAAGCAGCAGATGGTCTACATGGAAAATGAACCCATTAGCCAGCATCCAGGAGCTCACAGGGTAGGACATACTGTAAAGGGTTCAGTACAACAGTGTGTAATAACAATGCTCATTACTTGTAAATATGGTTATGACTAAGTCAGAATGATTTTGTAAGCCAAACAATAATAAAGAGTAACCCAATTTTCATTACAGTGTGAAATGTGAAATCTTATTGCAATGAATGGGATACAGGCTACATAGGGCTACCAGGTATCAACTAGAGAGGATTACTCGTTACTATGGGGTTCTTTCTCTCTGTCTTTTCTTTTTCTTCTAATTGCTAAGGAAATATCACACTGGAGCTACTAGAAGAAGGCAAGGGGTTGGCCCACGGCCAGCTCAAATTTGAGTGAACCTATAGGATAGATGGGGAATATCCCACTGGTTTTGACTCATGGAGTACTATAAAGGGTACTCAAATAATCACCTTTATGAGGTGAGTAAATACCATTACTGTTTGCCTTTACCAGGTGTGTAAATATCATTACTGTTTGCCATAGTTCTTGCTGCTGCATTCTAACCTACAGTAGGTGTTACAGGTTTCCTACCCTGCTATAGTCATATTGCCACAGGTTTTGTTAATGCATCACTGTTTCTTAGTTTTATTTATTTATTTAGTTTTTGTTGACCAGGTAAGTGCACTAGACAAATTCTTGCCTATTTTCAGGCACAACCTGGGGGGAGAGGAATACAGATGAAAGCCAACTGATCTTGAACCAGATTAAGCTGTTGGTAGCATTTTTAATGAATGGGGGCAAAATTTGGCCAGGGCTCTGGGGATATTCCCCTACTCTGCAGTAGGGAGTGCTGAGACTGGTGTGGCTATGGCCAGTCCATTGCAACCGGTGACCTGCAAGGCTGTGGGTGAGGCTTGGGAGCAGGTCTCCTGCCCGGTCTCTGAACTGCTTGAAGCCACTGCTGAGGAACCCATGGAAGTATGTGCTTTTGCAGCAATGGCTGTAAAGAAAGAAATTTGGATGTTTTGCCTACTGAAACACAGGAACAGATGGAGGATTTTGGAGATGGGGTGGATAGTGCCCTTCCAACATCGGAGCTTCAGCATTTGCTGTGATAGAAAGAATGGAGGTTTGTGCAATGGAAGGAATGCCTTCAGCGAGAGTTGTTGCAAAGAGGACAGCATTTGGAGACGGTTGGTGTGCAACGCAAATTGGGATCACCTGTACCAGCAGAGCCGGGAAGCAAACTTCTTGTGGATCTATCTTGTGGTGTGGAGGTTTCAGGCAAAACTGGTGCTCTGGAGGACCGATCTGCGCTGCTCATTACGGAAGGTACAGTGCAGCAGAATTTTGGAGCAGGGGAACAAGATGTTGTGAATGGTGACATATCCGAAGATGGGGATTTTCACTTTAACGGTGACCAAAGTGATCAGGATGGAGTGGTAGGTACCTCTGCCGTGGTGTCTTTACCTTCTACTGGCAGTGTGCATCTGCCCAGTATTACTTGTAACATTGGTATGACTTCGGGGAGCCCTGATAGGATGACTTCCCTTACATTGGCAGCTCAGAAAGGGAAAAAGAAAGACAGACCTTTGCCCAAAGGAATTTTGCCTGAGGTTTCACTCCATTCCAGGCTGATTGTTCAGGCCCAAAAGCAGGCCTCTCAGTGGAAACGCCAGGTTGGGTGTCTACTGCTTTGGACAATACAGGCTGGGTTAAGACTTTAGATGGGGCAAGGTGGGATGCAAACCTACCATACATCTTTGGAGGGGGGGGATGCTAAACCCCTTGGTGATTTGATTGTGCAGGAGATGGTTGCTACCATGAGTGGTATTTCTCCCTCCCAGGTCCCCCCAGGACAGCAACATGCTTCCAGGATGAAGAATGATAGTTTACATGCTGCCCAGGATAGCTCAAACATGATGGCTGACATTAGAGTACTCAAGGGGGACAAAGGTGTGGACATTATGATGCCAGTTGTTGACTCTGCCCAACCTGATATACAGGCCGCCACCCTGGGACCCATCTCTGGGGTAGGATATCTCAGGCTGATGGTCACACAGATACCCAACACCCTACTAAGGGTGCAGCTGTGGAAACAGGCAGCACCAATGTATGGCACACAAATGTCAGTAACTGTCTATTTCCTGAAACTGTGAGACTCTCTTCTGAACCAGCTGCCAGGAGAAATGCTGTGCAGTTGAAATATAGGGGGGATCCTAGTGACATACCAGACAGACTTTTTGTTGGAAGAGCCCTTTTGAAGTCCAGCATGAAATACTACGCATGTGAAATATATGCTTCGATTCACATGCCTAGTGACACACTCTTTGATGTGAGCTTTAAACACCTGGCTGGTTTAGAACAGTTTTGAAAGCAGTACCAGCTTCTGAAAAACACTCTGCTATGGAAACCATTTGTAGCCATTCCACTCAGAAGACCTTCCTTTAAGAGAATAACTGTTTTATTTAGAAATGAGGGGGTCAACGTGGTTGACATTACCTATTGGTTACAGCAACATTGTTCGGTTAATATCTACCCTGAACCCATACTGATGATGAACATTTATGGACTGGTGGCTGGAAATATAAGGTCACCTTGAAACAAGACAATGGGGTGGTGCAACACCTCTCAAATAGTTTTTGGGAGGCGGGACAGGGGAGTGATCTTCTATCCAGGCCAACCCTATGCTTGTTACCACTGTGGGGACGTGGGGCATCTGAGTCATACCTGTGATAAATTGAAGTGTGAATTATGTGGTATGGTGGGGCATGCCAGTGCTCAATGTTCACAACCTATGCATTGCAACTTATGCGAGGAACAGGGCCACACCTTCCGTACTTGCTTTTGGGCCTCGCACAATAACTTGGATCAGGCTGTCCGAGTGGAGTAGGATGTCTATGTCATTTTGGCACAGAAGGAACATTTACGCTTTGCAGAGTTGGCTGCACAACCTGACCCCAGTCAAGTATCTGCTCAAGCAGCAAGGCCTCCTTTGGTGGAGACTATCTTTCCAGTAGTAGCAGAGCCTCATGGGCATTTGATGAATCCTGCTCCCAATGTTACAGTGAAACATGACACCACTGAGCTTCCTTCAGGGGAACTAGACTCTGAGAAGTCTCAGGGCCACAAATGGAGCAGGAGGACATGGTTGGAGGCTCCTCTCTAACCCCCCGCTGGTCACCCTGACCCCCTATTGAAGTGCTTGACCTCTGATACTGGTTTGGAAATGACACTTACATGCTTTTGCTGAGCCCCTTTTCAAAGGGTGACAGGATTGAAAGCTTCTTTGAAAACCCCAGTGGTATTGATTCAACAGTGGAGCTGGTTTTAGTCTTAACCAAGAATTCTTATGAAGTTCTATGGGACATGGCTGAGGATGAGACTGGAGGGGAATTAGATGTCTCTTCCATTGCATCTTCATGGATGGAGGTAGTAGGAGAACTACCACCAGGAGTAAACCTAAACCAAGAAGAGGAAAAGAGGAATTGACTATAGGGACTTATGTAACTGCTTCTGCCATTTATTTTCTTTTATTATGTCTGCTTTTTTCTATTTTAACATCTTATGTGAACAGCATTACGCCTCTGCGAAAGAGAAGGGTTACCTTTGCTAATTCACATGAGGAACAGGGACATATTTATTTTTTGCAGGATATGCATTTAAATACTGTCTCTGATATACTGCAGGCTCAAAAGGATTGGACATGGGGCCCATCTATATGGTCCATAGGAGAGGATGCCTGTTCTAGTGTGGGTATTATGTTTTCTGGTCCTAATGTTAAAGTTTTGAAAGTTATTGATGTCTGGACGGGGAGAGTTTTGATTGTAGATATGATTCTGATGGGTATGGTTTTTCGATTAATAATTATGCTCCACAGTCTAAAGCGGATAGGACTAATTTATTAAGGAGAATTGAACCCTTTCTGTATACATCCAAAATGCTTTTGTGGAGGGGTTGACTTTAGTTGCGGCTTAGCTAAACAGGATTGGGGTAGGAAGATGGAGACGATTTACTGTGACACTCATTTATTACAAAATATGTTGCCTAGAACTGGGCTTCAGGATGTGTATGATATACTTGCTGTCACACCCACCCATACATTTCATAAGGATACCCTGTCCTCCAGGATAGATTTCTGGTTTCTATCTGATAGGACAACGGTTACAGATGTTTCATTTATACCACCTGAAACCTCAGATCACCTGGCAGAGAAGGCTTTGATAGGGGATGGATGGCATGCTTGCATAGGTCAGGGGATATGGCTGATGAATACATCCTTGTTGGAGGAAGATCATATTAAACAGGAAGTACTAACTGTTTTGGAGGCAAGGCATGAAGTTAGGTTCTTGTATGACAATCCAGTGGAATGGTGGGAGGATACCAAACTAGATCTAAAGTTGTTATTACAGCCTCTCTCTAGCAGGGAAGAGAAGAATACCTATATGAAATATCTAGGTTTTCAGGCCAAGTATTTGAAACTTCTGTCTAGTATTAGGGATGAAGACTTGGAATTGATGGATGAGTTGGCTGCCATTAAGAAACAAATGTTTGCTCACCAACGTGAGGCTGAACATTATTTGGCTGTGAACCAGAAATATAATGTTCATGGGACTAAGGAACAAATAAACCCATATGATACTCCGGTAGATAGGGTGGGACAGATGGTGAAATACTCCCTTAAGGATTTTACTGGTGCCCTTGTGACAGACCGTTTTTCTTTGCAGCACATAGTCCACACTTATGTGAAGGATAAATTCCAGGTAGGGCAAGAGGTTGATCATGAATCCTTTCTGGATGGTATGGTGTTACCTCAATTATCAGACTTAGAGAAAGACAGTCTGCTGGCACCTATCACGATAAATGAAGTTGAAAGTGCCATATTGAAATTGTTGACTAAGACTGTGCCTGGGTGTGATGGTATCCCAAATGATTTGTATGGGATTTTTGTGGAGCAGATGGCACCAGTCCTCACTGAGGTCATTTTGGCTATTTCACAGGTGGGGAGCTTGAGTACAAATATGAAGGAAGGGATTATGATTTTTTTTGTACAAGTCTGGGGATAAAACTGATATTAAGAACTGGAGGCCTCGTAGCCTCTTGACCTCGGATTATAAAATCTTAGCAAATGTAGTGACTGGATGTTTGGGAAAGGTAGCCAAGTCACTGATTCTTGATACACAGACATGTGTGGTCCCTGAAAGAACAATCACACAAAATTTGACTTTCATCAGGGAAGTAGTGGAACAGGGGCTGGAAATGAATCTAGATGGGTATTTGTTTTCAGTGGATCAGGAAATGGCTTTTGATGCTATAAAGCATGAGTAACTCCGAGGGGTGCTGAAAGGTTATGGGATTCCAGAAGCTTTCAGTCAGCTAGTTCAGATTTTGCATAAAGAAGCCCAAGTCACACCTATGATGAATGGCCATTTGAGGTACCTATGTACATTTATAATGGTGTGCGGCAAGGATGTCCTTTGAGCCCCTTGTTGTATGTTTTGGGTCTTGTTCCCTTATTAAGGAAACTAGACACTGATGATTGCATTGCTCCAATTCAACATGTGAATGGGAGGTTATGTAATAAAATTGCTGCTTATGCAGATGATTGTGTGGTGGCTGTTGCAGATTTAGATTCTGGGTTACAGGCTCTCCAGGTTTTTTTGGACCAACAGACTGCTATGGGGATTGGGATAAACAGGGGGAAAAGCACTGCCTTGGCATTGGGAGGGGGGGCACCAGTAGTTTCAGATTTCCCTATTCCCACTGTGAAACAGGATGTTAAGATTTTAGGGGTTTACTTTGGGACACTGAATTCAGCACAGTTGAATTGGGATACCTCATTTGAGAGAGCAAAGGTTAAAGTGCAACAGTAGAAATCTTGGAAAATGACCAGGAAAAAAAACTTTTTTTTTTGTTATGATCCTTCATCTTACCCTTTTTTTTGTACATTTCTCATGTGTTTCCAGTACCTTTTGGGATGCATGCTAAGCTTTTGGGTTTATTTTTCCAGCTACTGTGTGGCAGCCGTTTAAACCCTGTGAAGAGGTATCATACCTATAGACCTGTTAAGGGGGGAGGTTTGAATATGGTCCATCCTTTGATTTTCTTGTTTGGCAATTTCTTTTTCATTAAAATTAAACCTTTAGTTATTAGGTGTGGGGGAGTGAGTGTGAGGTTAATGCAGATATGTGAGGAGAATTTCTTTACTGCCTGGGGTAAGGAGAAGTGGTCTATCTTGGATAGGTCGCTTCCTCCATATGTCCAGATGTGTCTTCAATATATTAGGACATGGAAGATTGAGCTTCGTTGGTTTCTAGTGGTTAACAGGAAACTGTTTTATACTACTGTTTTAAGTAAAGGTGATTTTGAGGATCCTATTTTAAGGGTTAGCACCTCTATAAATGTTTCTTTCCTGCTGGAGTGTATGTTGGAGGCCAGTATATCCCCTAAGATGAAGGATGCTATGTGGATGTGTGGATATGACAAACTAAATGTGAGAGAGAATCATAAACTTAAGTCTATGGTATATTGTTTGGAGCCACAATGTCTTGACATTATTAAGACAATGCAGCACCTATTTTTTGAATGTTACTTTATACAATCTGTTTGGACTGCATTGGATGCTTTCTGGAACATGGACTGTTTTGCAGGAATGACTTATGATATCTTAGTTTATGGTCAACTGTCTGGCTGCAGGCTCATTTGGCAGAAAAGTACGGTTTATGTATTACTTGCGTACATTAAATGGACGATTTGGCACATCCGCTGCCAACTGTTTTTGCAAAGCTAAGAAATTAGTGTGAATGTTTTATTGTTTCAATTGCAGGCAGAAGTGGACAGTGTTTACATGAAAGAAAAGGAGAATCTGGGAGAGGAGTGGCATCATTATTTATGGAAGGATATTGATTGGGTTGGGGGTCCCTATTATGTATGAGTATGCTCCTGTTTTGTTTTTTTCTTGGTGAGGTCTCTCCTCCTTTTATTGCTTCTGTTGGGATTTTCTACAGGATTTTGCTCTACCATAGTTGGATATTTTGTCCAGAAGGTTTTTTTCTTTTTATTCTTTACCACATGATGTTAATACAGTTCGTACAATTGTTTTTTTTTCCCTTTTTCTTGTAAGTCATGTTTGACGTTTTTGTATGTTAGTTTGTTTTTTCTAATTTATTTCTGAGTAAGATTTATGGTTTATATTCTTGTTTGTTTTTTTGGTTTTGAATTTAAATAAAATTTTCCCTACTGTTTTTGAGAAGTGCCATGGGATCTTTAACATCCACCGAAACAACCAGATGGGACCTCGGTTTAACGTCTCATTTGAAAGATGGCACCTCAGGAGTGCAGCACCCCCTCATGCTGCACTGCAGTGTCAGTATTGGGATATGAACCCAAGTGCCTGGTGTGGGGATAGAACCCACAACCTTCTGATCTCTCAGACTCAGAGATGAGTGTGCTACCTGCTGAGCCACTGACACTACTTAAGACAGACCTAGCATGCCTTGGCTTTTGTCTCTTTCTAGTTGCTGCACCACATTTTCCTTTAGGTCTGCATGATTGCACTGTGTATAGCCTCAACTGTACTGCTGCAGTCATAATCAGTTTTTCTTTCTACAGCTCTGTAGTTTTCCTAATCTGCTTGGTTCATTTGCTCCAGTAACTGCTGCCACATTATTTTATTGCAATTTCCCTAGCCTGCTCTAATTACTGTCTGTTATTGTTGCCACATTGTCCCCCCCCCGACTGTAGCTCTGCCTGACTTTGTTCACTCTGCTTAGCTTGCAGCATTTGATTCACTGTCTCCGTGACTGCTGCTGATTTACTTAGGTAAAGTCACCTGATACTGGTTTATACCTAATCATATTCCTTACCCTCCCATTCTGCTTCATTCTTCTCTCCCTCTTATCCCTGTCCCCTCCCTCCATCTCCCTCTCCCCCATCCTCCTTCCCTATCCTCCCTTCTCTTCCCCTGACCCTTCTTCCTCCCTCCCCCTTCCCTTCCCATGCCACCACTTTTCCTTACCCCTCCACTCACTGTCCTCCCTCCTTCTCCTCCTCCTACCTCTCCCCTGCCATCCACCCTGGACTCTTCTCCTTCCCCTGTCTAACCCAGATGCCAGATGTTAACTGGAGCACAGCCACATCCAAGAGCAGGGCCATTCTAGATGCCCTACAGGGGGCATGCCTCAGACAGCTAATTTTGGAACCCACTCGGGAGGGAGCAATCTTAGACCTGGAACTCTCAACTGGGGACAGAGAGAGGATCTCAGATCTAGAAGTGGGTAGCCATCTGGGAACAAGCAACCACCAAATAGTGTGGTTCACGATAAACTTAGCTGTAGAGTCAAGCCATACAAAAGTGAAGGTACTGGACTTCATGAGGGCTGATTTTGTCAAAATGGGAGAGTGCCTCAGAAAAGCTCTAGCAACAAGCAAGAAGATGGGATGGAGAAACAATGGGGAAACATCAAAACCGCCTTCACAGAGGCAACAAGCCTTTGTGTGACGCAAATAAACAAATCAAAATGAAAGAAAAAAACACTACAGTTCTCAAAAGAAGTGGCAGGGAAGGTTAGAGAGAAAAATATAGCATTCAGGAAGTATAAGGAAACACAGAATTAGCAGGACAGAGACCTGTACCATTTAAAGCAGAAGGAAGAGGGGGAAGGCAGTCAGAATAGCAAAGGCCCAAACTGAGGAAAAGATAGCCAACTCAGTTAAGAAGGGGGTTAAAACCTTTAATAGGTACATTAGGGAGCAAAGAAAGACTAAGGCAGTGATACTGAGGCTGAATAAAGAGGAAGGTAGTTGGGCAGAGAGCGACAGTGAAAAAGCCAGGATACTGAATGAATACTTCTGCTCAGTATTCACAAAGGAAGAAGAGGGGGAGATGCCTAATCCAGCCAATAGAAGCACTCTGGATAGGGGGGGTTGATATTAGTCCTTTCACAGAAGAAAGGGTTCTGAAAGAATTCCTAAAACTGAAGGTGGATAAAGCAATGGGGCCTGGTGGGATTCACCCCAGAATTCTAAAAGAACTAAAGGAAGAACTAGTAAACACCACTGACTACCCTTTTTAATAAATCATGGGAGGATGATGTGGTACCTGAGGACTGGAGGAGGGCAGATGTGATTCCCTTCCACAAAAGTGGGAGCAAGACAGAGGCAGGAAACAACAGACCTGTCAGTTTGACCTCAGTGGTAGGGGAAATGATGAATCACTTCTGAAGGAAAGAATTGTTGAGTGCCTAGAGGCCAGTGGGGCACAGGACCCAAGGCAGCATGGATTCACAACAGAAAGGTCATGTCAGACAAATCTAATTGATTTCTTTGACTGGGTGACCAAAGTAGTAGACCAGGGAGGGGCTGTGGACATGGCCTACCTAGACTTTAGCAAGGCATTTGACACAGTTCCACACAAAAGATTAATAAACAAATTAGCCAGCCTGGGAGTGGGTCCCAGAGTGGTATCCTGGGTAAAACACTGGCTGGACAACAGGAAACAGAGGGTAATAGTAAATGGAGTCCACAGTGAAGAAAGAGGGGTTACTAGTGGGGTACCACAGGGTTCGGTATTGGGTCCGGTCCTTTTAATGTCTTTATAAGTGACACTGCAGAAGGACTGGAAAGAAAAGTATGTCTCTTTGCAGATGACACAAAGATCTGCAACAGGGTGGATACGCAAGGTGGGGTGGAAAGGATGAAAAGGGGCTTGGCAAGGTTGGAGGAATGGTCAAATGTATGGCAGCTTAGATTCACTGCAAAGAAGTGCAAAGTAATACACCTAGGAAACAAAAACCCAGGGGAAGAGTACACAATGGGAGTGAGATACTGACAACAACAAAAATGGAAATGGACCTCAGGGTAGTCATATCAGATTACCTAAAGGTGGGCCAGCAATGTGAGAAGGCAGTAAGGAAGGCTGGGGGGATACTGGGATGCATAGGAAGAGGCATCACCAGTAGAAAACAGGAAGTTGCTGTCCCTCTGTACAGACAGTTGGTAAGACTACATCTGGAGTACTGTGTACAGTTCTGGAGACCCCATCGCTGCAAAGACAAAGACAGGGTGGAGGCTGTCCAGAGGACGGCAATCAAAATGGTGCAGGGTCTGCACCAGAAGACATATGAAGAAAGGCTAAAGGAGCTTAAGATGTATAGCCTCGAGGAAAGGAAGGAGAGGGGGGACATGATAGAAACTTTCAAATACCTCAAGGGAATCAACAAAGTCCAAGAGGGTAGCATCTTTCAGAAAAAGAGATGTACAAGAACATGGGGACACAATTTGAAGATAGAGGGGGAAGGGTCAGAGGTAATGTGAGGAAGTATTTCTTCACAGAGAGGGTTGTAGATGCATGGAAGAGCCTTCTTGAGGAGGTTGTAGAGTCAAAAACAGTGGGGGAATTCAAGAATGCATAGGCCAGACATAAGGCAATTCTAGTGGGGGGTAGGAGGAAGTCGGCTGTTTGTTAACTAGGACCTGCAGCTTATCCGTTAGGTAGAGAACTGGGCAGACTAGGTGGGCCAAGCGGTCCTTTTCTGCCATCAGATTCAATGTTTCTCTGTTTCTATGTTAACTTCTACACTGTGTCTTCCTCTCCCTTGATCCTTCCTCCTTTCTCCCTTCCCCCTCTTTTAATGAGAAGTCACACTTTATCCTCCTACTCCTCTTCCTTCTCCTCCTCCTAGCTGGTGACGTTGAATCCAACCCTGCCCCCTCCTCCCCTCTCCCTCTTCCCTCCCTAAGGGCCTCAACATTTTCCACCTTAATGCTAGGAGCCTCCTCCTAAACTAGACCCTTACAAAGTCTGGATCTCTCAGCACTCTTCTGGTCTCTTGCGTATTTCTGAATCTTGGCTCTCCTCCAGGATACCAGACTCCTGCTTGGCTCTCCCCAACCACCACCTCTTCCAGTAGGACCATGGTAAATTAGGTGGTGGTGTTGCCCTGTATGAATATAAAAACATATCTTGCTCCCTCACTTTCAAAGAGCTTGTGCCCTCCTCTCACAAGCTCCTCCTAGCTAAAGTATCTCTCTCCTCCACACTCCCTATGTTTGTTGCTGTTTTCTATGCCTCCCCTAAAATGTCCCCCTCCTCTTTTGTGGACTCTCTCTCATCTCTCACTTCCAGTGCCTCTTCTGGTTTGCTCCTTCTCCTTGGCGATTTCAACATCAATTGGCTCTCCCCCACATCTACACCTACCTCCCACAGGATTGAGTCCCTAAACCATACTCAATCTCCAAACCCACCTGGCTCAGTTCTCACTCCCCTAATCAATATCGTCTGAACTGGATGTTCTCCTCTCTCCCCACCATATCATGACAACAGGCACTCTGCCAGATGCCTTCAGTAACCACTGTATGACCTACTGTCTCAGGAAAGTTAGCCCACTGCATCTGACCCAAAGAGTATTTGGTCCAAGTCCCTCCAGTTTCTTGACACTAGTGCCCTCTTAAATGATCTTGCTGCCACTGATTGGTCCTCCATCTAGTCTGCCCCTGACATTGACGTGGCCTTTTCCCTTTTCCATGCCAAATGTATTCACATCTGGGACAAGCATGCCCCCCTTAGAAAGTCCTGTGTCAAAAGCTCCCTCCACCCCTAGATTACACCTAACCTTACTGACTTGTGCAAGTCCCAGGACCAAGCTTAGGCCCATTTCAAATTTTTACGATCCCTGCCTGACCTCTTATCTTACAGGTCACTCAGGAATTCCTGCACAAAGGCTGTCTGTACTGTCAAGGTCCTCTGCTTCAAATCTAGCCTCCAGTCTAACCTTTGTTCCCCAGCAAAATTCTGGAAGGTGATGCATGCTCTTTTTAGCCTCCCTGCAAAAGCTGCTCCCCCAGTCCCCTGGTGAATGGCTCACCAGTCTCTGACTCTCCATCTGTTGCTGCTCACATTAATGAATTTTTTTCACCACCTGTACACTCCCCTTTCCTCCCTCACCTGGTCCCTCTCCCCTCCTATCCTCTGCCATCTTTCAACTGTCCCATTTACCCAAGTGCTTCCACTTCTCTCCTGTCTCTCCTCAGGAAACCTTGCTCATCCTTGATTCACTTAACCCTGCTAAATGCAGCCCTGACTGGCTGGACCCTAAATTCTCTGTATATCAGCTCCTGCCATTGCCTCTCCACTGTCTTACATTCTGAACCTCTCCTTCTCCCTCAGTGCTGCCCTCAGGCCTAGAAGATTGTGAAGATACTGCCTCTGAACAAAGGAGATGACCCCTCCTCCCCTGCTAACTTCCGGCGTATCTAATTCCTCCCCTCTCTTGCACAGCTGAAGGAGAGAATCCTCTACTCCAGTCTTGCTGATTTATTTCATTTCTCCAACTTCTCTCCCTCTTCCTGTCTGGTTTTAGGAAACACCACTCCACTGTCTCTTTCTTGCTGCATGTAACTGACTCTGTCCTTACTGGGATGGATCAGGGACACATCACCACAGCTATATTCATCGATCTGGCCAAAGTCTTTGACTTGATGTCCCATCCACTCTTCCTGGAAATCTGAGCTCTGCTGGCCTCAGCTTTTGCTGTTGACTGGTTCCATTCCTACCTCATGGGCCTCCAGCAGTTGGTACAAATGGGAGGTGTCCTGTCCTGTCCCCTCCCCTCTCCTTCCCATCCTAGGTGTGGTCCCACAGTGCTCCATCCTGGGTCCTGTCCTTTTCTAGATTTTCCTCAATGACCCGCCCTCATCTTGTGTCACCCCACATATCCACATGTATGCAGATGACATGTCATTTGCACCTCCAGCTCCTTGGCCACGGCTGAGGAAGGTCTGCTCCGGTAAGACTTCCACAATGTATTGTGCAGGTTCCACATCAAAAAACTTCAGGTCAACACCAGGAAAATAATGTTCATGACCTTTGGCATCAGCCAGAAACTGGCCAGGTTCTCACCCTTACCCGTCTTTTCCATGCTGGCTGGCACCCCTCTTCAAGTAGTCCCCACCTTCAAGTACCTTGGTGTGTTGCTTAATAGTAAGCTGGACCTCTTTGTCCACATAGATGCCATCCATGCCATGCTCCAACCCAAACTTTGAGCACTGTACTGCAACAAGGACTCTCTTTCCCCAGCTCTGCCAAGAGCTAGTCACCAAAATGGTTATCCTGATCTTTGACTATGTGGATGTGGTCTATGGCACTGCCCCTTCCTCTTCCCTCACCAGACTGATTACTTTCAGCAGTGCTTTCTGCCACTTTGCTATTAGCTCACCCACTCATACTCATCACTGCCCCCTCTGCCTCTCTTTCCATCCTCCCACTTCCTTCACATCGTCAGTCCCACTGTGCTTCCTTCATCTTTAATACTGGTTTGGGTCCCTTCCCTCCTATTTCTTCTCACTCCTCTCTCCCATCCCATCCTCCTCCTACTCCTCCCACTCCAGGGATCCCCATACTTTCTCCATTCCCCACTCTCACTCCCCTGCTGGGCAGACTGCCTTCTCCTACCATCTTCCCTCCCTCTGAAACCTGACACCTGCTCCCCTCCCCCACTGACCTCTCCCCATCACTCCCAGCCCTTAGACACCAGTTGAGGTGCCGCCCCACTCCTTCCTGCCCTTGTCAACCCTCCACCTTATCCTTCTTCCCATTCCTCATGTCCTCCGCTCCTGCAAATGCCATCCCCCTTATGATTTAGGCTGTTGCCAGGGGACTGATTCTTTACCCCTAAAGCATTATCACTTCTTCCAGCATGCACTGTGTACTTTATTTAATACTTGTGTGTTTGGCTACAAGTCAGTGTTATGTTCCATGGTGTTGTTTACCTCCTTGTTCATCATTTTGCTTTGGCACTTGTAAATTGTCACTGTAACCACATTCTGTTGTTTGTAATTTTAATCTTTCTGTACTCCCCTTTCCCTCTCCTCGGTGTCACCCCTGAAAACTAGCTTTGGCTCAATGTGTCTTTCCTGGTTACTAATTTTTAAATAGATAGATAGATAGATAGATAGATAGATAGATAGATAGATAGATAGATAGATAGATAGATAAAATGTTTATTTTTTATACAGGCTAAGTACATGTCATAAGGGAAAAATATCCTGTTTACAAGACAGTCCTGTTAAGATATTCAGCAATACACAACCAATATTGCATATAAAAAACATAAATACATGAACATACATCGCAAACTATACAAATACAAATATGATTACAAAGAATACATAAAATATACTAACAGTTGCGTGCCACAGAAAAAGTAGATTTCAATATAGAGTTGAACACACCATGTGAAATAATAGTGCACATGGAATGGGGTAACCCATTTCATAGAACAGAAGCCTGATGTCTTAGTGTTTTGGCTCCATACTTAGTCTACGCAGGGTAATAGATATCTTATTTTCATGTACTGTTCTAGTTAATACTCAGGTTGATGTTTCATTCCTACCCAAAGTTGTAACTGAGATATTATGTCTAGGAAATTTTACAAAAAACTTATGAAGTAGCTTTAACCAAGCCATACTATTTCTTATATCTAGGGTATGCCACCCCAACTCTCTTAGCATATCACAATGATGTGTATGGAAGCAACATCCTAAAATAAATCTAGCTAAGCTATACTGGACCTTATCTAACTTTAATAACATCTGTTTATTCGCTACCCTGTGTATATTACTACCATATTCCATTGCAGGTAAAACCATTTGTTCAACCAAGGTATTTCTAGTTCTTAAGTCTAGACACCTAGAAGTACATCTAAGTGCCCCTAACTTCCTATTAGTATTACTTAGTATATTACTGATATGTTGAGTAAAATTTAGCTCAGCATTGTATATTACCAACTAATGATATTCTGTTACTTGTTCTAACTTTAATTTTATTTGAAGTAAGTATGGTCAGCTCAGAATTATTTCTAGCTCCAAAGTGGAGCACCTTAGTTTTTATTTAATATTCATAAGAAGTCTCGACCTGGTGAACCACTCCCCGATGCTGTCAAAATCCCTCTGATGCTTATCCTGAAGTTCAGACCGACTTACCCCTGTAGTAATCCGTGCCGTATCATCAGCATAAAATCTTACTTTAGAATGCTGTACTTCCAGTGGGAGATCATTTATGAACATCAGGAACAGCAATGGTACCAGAACAAATCCCTGTGGAACCCTTTGATTTACCCCTTTACTTGAAGACAGGACTTTGGACACGGATACCCTCTGGGATCGAGCAGCCAGATAAGACTTGACCCAGTTCCAGGGGCCATCTGTTATACCTAACTTCCCTATCCTCTTTAGCAGCAGGGAGTGATTCACCAGGTTGAAAGCCTTTGACAAGTCTACAAATAGAACAGCAATCTCTAAACCTACATCTAAGGAGGTAGACACCAAGTCATTAAATTCAATTAAAGCTGAAATAGTGAGTGACCACCCCTAAAACCCGACTGAAAGGGTGTCAGTAAATTATGCTTTTCCAGATAACCCATAAGCTGTAAATGTACATGCTTTTCTAAGCACTTAGATAAAATTGGCAACAATGCGATTGGGAAGTAATTCCCCAGATCATTTTGTCCTCCCCTTTATGAATAGGAATAATCTTGCTTTGCTTCCACATTGTAGGGAAAGAGCCTGAGCATAAACTTCAATTAAATATGTAAGCCATAATAGGTGCAATATAATCTGATGCCAGTTACAGGAACCTTCCCTCTAACTCATCAATACAGTACATAAAAGATGAGGCTTGAGTTACATGATAGCAGTGAGTAGCAGCTTAGCAACTCGGCTCCTGCTCCTCGTGACTTAATTACTGATTAAAATGTGTTTTTCCAACAATCCTTGCCTTATCCTGCTTTTACCACCTCTGGATTCTTAACATTTCCACTTTGGATGGTTTTGTTCTCAAATTTAATCACAATGAAAGCAGAAATAAAGCAGGTGCTCCTGCGCCAGACACCACTGCAAACCTTGGACAAGCAAGCAGAGGCATAAAGGCCCGGCAGCTACACAATCTGTGGTGCGACCTGCCACACGGCACCACTGTCCATTTCAGCTCTTAAGGACTCCATTAAGAAACTTACTGCAGCACTTCAATCTCTTCGTGAGGGCCTTGGAGATCTGACACATCATGTCGGTGACACAGAAACTCATACAACATCCTTGGAGTGATGAAAGGATAGACTGGAACCCAAAGTATCTGCTCTCAGGCAACGGTCATCCAGGACTGATAGCAAGCTGGAGAACATAGAGGGGAAGTTGCCAAGAAACAACATTATCATCTTTGGCCTCCCCGAAGACGCTGAAGGTACCTCGCCAATTCTTTTTACTCAGAAACTGCCTGAAAAAGTGGCGAGCCCTTCTCCCAACCATCCCATCTACATAGTGGAGTGGAGCCACTGCTCACTTTGCACAAAGCCATCCACAGGTTCCCCTTCCCGGTCCATAATTCTCTGGCTCTTAAACTATCTGGATAAGCAGCATATTCTATCCAAAACCAGAGAGCTCAAAGAAATATTATGAGAGGGGTACAGAATTTGTATTGCCCATGATCTCCCAGCTGCTACCAGACAGAAGCATGCTAGCTTTCACACAGTGGTTACAAAAATCATCACAGCGGGCCTGTGATTTAAAATGCTTTCCCCTGCCTGACTACAGGTTTTAACTGATGGATCCTGGCATTCTTCTGATGAACCTGATCAAGCAAAGGTGGAAATTAGAAAGCTTCTGCCTGATCTATTTACCTCCCACTAAAGTACCTGACCGAGCTAATGTTGTTCTGATTTGAAATTCATGATTGGGGCATTGGTTAGCTCTGTTGGCTTTTCTATATCATCTACTAGTTCTTCAATTTCAATCTGGGACAGCTGAAGCCAAGGTGAGCTTCTTGATTTTCCTGTGTTTAAGTGTGTGCTAGAAATTGAGAACCAATTCATATTCCCAGCTAGAACTAACCCGGCTTCTAGAGAATTCTATTATTTTGTCTGTGGCTGCTGATTCTGTGGGTCCTCTGTTTTGCTATGATATTATGTCAGGATGGCTCTGTTATATCTGTCTGGGTCTAGAAAACCTGTTTTGAACTGTTGAGAACTCGGATGCACCTAGTGAGTTCCTTGGGTCTGTTCACTGCGCTTTTCATATTACCCACTAAGAGAGATTGTTTCAGATGCTCTGGTCACAATCTCTGGGAAATGTTCTTGTAGCTAAGAGGTCTGTGTCTGTCAGCAGAAGGCGAAATGTTAGACCAGAATTCGGGGGGGACAGTGCTATAAATTGCATTAATGCAGTGATGGAAAAATCACATCCAATAGAGGATTACACATTGACTAAAGATTCTCTACTGATCAGAGGTTATGCTTTGAATTAATCCTCTATGCCGCTTGCTTAAGCTTTGTTTTGTGGCTCCCCCTGACAAATGACTCGGGTATCTACATTCCAGGCAGCTGCTCTGATTCAGCACTTCACTATATGGAAGGACTAAGCTATTTTTAGTTGCAGACAACTAAAAAGGTTTCAGGTTAGTTTCCTACAGTCACTGCTCTGAAGCACATGTTGCATCTAAGTTTGTTATTTTCCTGGATAGAGTTCATATCATGTTTCTTTACAGAATAAACCAGTCTACAAATATTTATTCCGTCAGACTGCTATGATAGTTTGCATTGTTTTTTAGACAAGTGTTTGGAATTTGCTGTTTTCTTTATTTTAAAACATGATAAGAAGTTTGTATGGTGTAACTGGGAAGGGGGGCTATTATTGATATTTTGCTAAACTCTAAGCTTCTCTAGGTGCTTTAACCAGATGTTTATAGTTAACAAGTAGAATACCTCCCACGTTAACCTTCCTGGGTTTTTTTATGGTTATGCATAGCCTGTAACTAGACAATTAGGAACTACCTTTTTATTTATTTTTCTTTTGCAGGCACTAGTCAGCTTGTCCTATAATTTGACTAAAGGGAAGAATGTTTCCTTTCCTTTTGATGAAGACTTTGTTGCATGATTTTATTGGACTTCCACTTAGACTTTTTTTTAATTTAGTTCCCATGAGGAGTGGGAGAGAAAAGGTGCAGGGGTGTAACCTGCTCATACTAATAGGTTTCATGCACCAGAAACTGGGGGGAAGGGGTTGCAACAAGCTTGGGTACCGTATGGGGTAGAGTACTTTCTCAGTCTATATTTTATTTTTTTCAAGAAGGGGTAGAAGGTTATACATCCTTCCCTTTTTTGGGGGCTATCTTTAATAATAATAATAATTTTATTTTTAAAGCCTTTCAAATTTTCAAAGCGTGTACAAAACATATAGTGAAAAGAAAACCAAACATTATAATACACTATAAAACATTCATAAAACCACAATTTTAACAACAATTCATATAATACTATAAAAAAACAATTTGGTACAAATGAGGTTTTAAGCCACTTTAAGCCACACTTTAGCTGGTACCACTTGGCGGTACCCCTCAAACATTCATTTTATTTGTACTTGATTACAACAGGAAATTTTGGCTCTTTAACTGTTTTGTAACTCGTTCATTGGGATGGGAAGGGAATTTTTAAAAAGGAAATTTTGGCTGGGGGGTGGGAAGTCTTGATGGAAAGGTTAGGGATAGTTGTTACACTGTTATATTTGGGCTGGGTAGATACATGATGGGGATCGGCGGGTAGGTTCCAGAGGAGAGCTGCACTGGTCTTAGAGATCTGCAATACAGTTTCTTCACCAAGACTCATGTACATCCTTAGAGGTTTTTGTTCTTGGAACATTACAGGTGCTCAATCCCCAACAAAAAGAGTTAACATTTTACTACATTTACACAGATTACAGGTTTATATCAGCTTACTTCAGGAAACCCATCTCTTTTCAGACCAAGTTACCCATTTTAGATGCTCATGGGTTGGACAAGCTTTTGGGGATGGATCAGATTCCTGTAAAAGAGGAGTTGCTATCTTGGTTGCTAGGAAAGTCCCTTTTCGGCTATTGCAAGATATAGCACATCCCCAAGGCCACTATTTATGCCTGTGAGCCTTATTGGTGTAACCCCTACCTGGTATGCTGTTCATATCTGACAGCTCTACCAGTTGGGCTGGGTTCGGGGAGGAATAGGTCACTCGTCACATAGGCTAGGTTTGGCTACTCTGCACAGGGGCACCCAAGTAACTCCAAACACAGGAAGCAATAACTGTAATGTCCAATACCAGAAGTGGGATTCTAAAGTGTGGCTTTTGTTCACATCCAAACAGAATAAACAAAGCATAGATGGACCCCCACGGGGCTACACTCCTGGTAATGCAGATTAAAAGAGACCAGAACATATACTCATCACTTTAGCCCTCAGGCTCTTCAACACACTGGGCACACAGCCAGGATGTGTAAGCTGCTTTGGGTTACACAGCCCAAACTTGTACACCGCTTTGGGTTTTCCCTGTCTCGGCTCCCTTGCCAGCCACTTGGTCACCTTTCATACTTCATGGAAACATTTTCTGGTGGCTCCCTAAACCACCTAAGAGCACCTCAGCTCTATCAGGGAATCTTCCTACTAAATTCCATGTCTGGGTACTTTCCTCAGGCACTGGCCAACTACCTGAGGGAAAGCAACAGGTGTCTCAGAGCAAATCCGTAGAGGTGAATTTGGTTACTACTGATGGAAGGTCTCCCACCTCTTGCTCCCACAATTCATACCCGGCCATTTCTCTCGACTGTAAACACCTCATCCTTTAACACTTTGCTGTGTAGATTCTTGCTAAATGTATTTCACATTCAATCTACTTGTCTTGCTTCCCAGTTGTGCTGGACTTGAACATACTTAAGATAGGTGGCATTGTCCATTACTCTAGACCCCCAAGATTAAGCAGTCTAATTCCCACATTCTTTCTTTCCATTTTGTGCTGGCCTTGAACATACTTATAAGTGGCTTTGTCCATTACTCTAGACTCCCCACAGAGTTAAGCAGTCCAATCCCACATCTTCCAACTGTACTTGGCTGTCTTTTCCCTGACCCCACAGTAACAGTCTCTTTAGTTTCCTTCTGCTTCAGGTGAAAACACTTGGCCGTTTTTCAGAGCTTAACTCACCCTTTGTTGCTAGTGCCCCACAGGCGTTTCCTCCACAAGGAATCTCTTACAGAGCTTCTGGTGCCTCAGCACAACTTGAACAGGCAGCTTCTTTCCCTTAGCCGGATCCAGGGGAGTTGCCCCTGGAAAACAGGCAGGCCCTCAGGGATGGAGCTCTGAACCATTGAGAGCAGTCTCCACCACTTCAGTTACCAGTTCCTGTGTTCCTCTTCAGGTGGAAACACACACCTCAAACAAAAGTAGCTCTGTAACAGAGCTTAAAGCTCTGACAGCCTGCACACACTCTGCTGCACTACAGTCTCTCTCTAAGACTGCACACAGACTGGCTTTAAATTCCCCAACGTTCTACTCTAACCTCCAACTGCAGCATTCCAATGTGGCTTATGCAGCTGGAACAGTTCTAAAATGATGTCATCCCTCAGTCTCAGCTGAGACTGAGAACAGAGTGAGACAGTGTGAAATCCATTTAACTGGAGTTTCACAAGCTGCCTTCCCTGCCTACCACTAGGTCTTACTGGGATTCTAGTAACTCCAGGGAACAGAGGAGTTACACTCACCCTGGGCCAGGAAAATGACTGTCCACAGCCATTAATCACCTGGCTTAGGCCATCTCACCCATGTGTTGACTACGGAGGTAGCATTACCCTCCCTACCATGTGCTAGCACAGGAAGGCAACACTAAGGGCCTAGAGGCCTTTGGCTGACATATCAGCCTGTACTCTACCTGCTAACTATGGGCACCTAATGGCTCTGATAGAACTGTCCAGAGCATAGCCTTAATAGATCAGCACTGTGGCTCCACAGCCATTCAGGACCAAAGCCTGTCTATCCCCCTTAGCCCTCTAGGGAACACCTGTCTGCCTCTAACTCAAATTTCCCAAAACAAAACAAACAGGGGACCTCCCTGACCCTGGACACCATGCAACCATACACCAGGAGTTAATATTATACCTATGCATTACTCCCACACTCCCCCACAACCATACCTGTGGAAGAAAAAAATTACACACAGTAACAACAACAACAACAACAGTACTTCAAACACTACTCTCTAAAGTACTAGTGAGGGACTCCGATGAGTCCCTCCTCTTCTTCTTGTCTTCTCTTCTATCTTCTTCAGGAACACCTGCAAGAAAAAGAAAGACAACACACACTACTAATCTGCATACACAGTCTATCTAAAACTCCTACCATCAAAACACTGGAGAATCCCAAAAAATTTCTTTAGAAAAGTAGAAAAAGCAGCATAAACATTAGAAAACAGTGGAAAACAATGACATTATTTACAATACACATATTTGGAGGATGGAGTGTGCTAAAAGTCCCATCTAGTGACCACAGTGTCCGAAGGCAAGTCCATTAAAGAGTCTCTGCTGGGCCAGAGCCCAGTGAAGCACAGTTCTAGCAGGCCAAAGTCCCGAAGGGGAGAATCTTAGAGGACAATTCAAACATCTGGAGTCTGCTAGTGTAGGGTGTGTACTGCAATGTCATAAGAATAGAAATGTCTGGACTTACCAGTCCCTTGTAGAACGAAAACCGCACCAAACCTGGTCCTCAGCTGAAGACTCTCCCTAGCAGCATACTTCCAATACACTGGGCGGACATCTTCCGGGAATGACAGGAGGGCACATCTGGAAACTGCTGGGCTGATGTCATCTCTGGAGATGGAACCTTGGAACAGGAACAAAAAGGAAAACAACTGGTCTGAAGTCATCCGATTACCAGGTGATCAATCAGGATACAGCTGGGATGGTGTCCTCTCTGGATCTGAAGTCATCTGGTGGGCCAGTCGATGGATTCTGGGAAGCCAGTACACAGTAGAACTGATGAATGTGGGGCACCCGAGTCCTGGATGTCCATACTGGCAGAACAACATAGGTACTGCGATGGCTGGAGTGGCAGCACTCGCTACCACTGCTCTGCTTTCCATTTGGTAGGCATGGGCACATTCACAGGAAGGTCTTTGCATTGTGGCCAATAGCACAGTGGGTCAGATGCTTGAATTATTACTCCATCTGGGTGCTTATAATTAACACTGTGAAAGGTTTCACATCCCTCTCCATCCACAATTCAAACAGTGTCCATTAACAGTGTCCTGCCTCTTTTCCACTGGCTGTATTTGTCATGAAACATTCTGTGCTTGACATGCTTGTTTGCACCAGGATGCACACATTTCATTGCTTCTGCCCAAATCCAGGACTTCCTGTTTTGTTCAATCTAACATACTAACATACTAAAATGCCAGCAGAATAGGCCTAATGGTCTTTCGTGTCTGCTCATTTGGTCAGCCCCCACCCTGGGTGCTGACCTTGCTGCCCCCCTCGCCTTCTCTGGCTTCTCCCTTCCCAGTTCCAGATATTCTTGCTGCATTGGATTTTGCTTCCAGAAACCTTCCCCTGTACCTGTCCCACCCCCTCTTGAACCCCTCCACTGTCTCTGCCTCCACCAGCCCCCTAGGCAGCGCATTCCATGGCTCCATCACCCTCTCAGTGAAGTAGCACCTCCTCCTTTCTCCCCTGAATCTTCCCCCCTCCAGCTTCCACCCATGCCCTCTAGTGGCCCCTCCTCCTTCCTTCGAAGCACCCTGACTGTTCCTCCCCTATTTACCCTCTTCATGTACCTGAAGACCTCTATCATGTCCCCCCGGTCCCTTCTCTCTTCCAATGTGTACATATTTAGCTCTTCGAGCCTCTCCTCATAGGTCCTGTCCCCCAACCCCAAATCATTTTGGTTGCCCTCCTCTGGACCCTCTCCAGGAGGTTAATGTCCCTCTTTAAGTGTGGCCTCCAAAACTGCATGCAGTACTCAAGGTGCGGCCTCACCAAGCAGTTATACAGAGGGAGTATCACTTCCCTCCTTCTGGAGGTGATCCCCCTAGCGATGCATCCCAGCAACCTGTTGGCCTTGGCTGCTGCCCCCTTACAAGTCTCAGAGTTGTTCATCTTGACATCCACCACCACCACCCCCAGGTCCCTCTCAGCCATCAAGACCTGTAGCATTCCCCCCCCCCAGGGTGTACACTTGGCCCGGGTTTCTGGCCCCTAGGTGGAGTACCTTGCATTTCCCTGCATTGAACCTCAGCTTCCACTTTCTAGACCATCTTTCCAGAGCCTCCAGATCCCCCTGTAGGGCCACCCTCCCCTCCTCCCCATCCACCACCGCCCCCAGTTTTGAGTCATCCGAAGAGACTCGTCTCACTCCTGATTCCTGTCCTTATGTCAGAGATGTAGGCGTTGAACAGAAGGGGCCCAAGGACTGATCCCTGTGGGACCCCACTAATGACCCTCCTTGGGGATGAGACTATCCTCCAACCACGACCCTCTGGGTCTGGTCCTGGAGCCAATTGCCTATCCATCTGATCATCTGGTTCCCCACCCCATTTCTCCCAGCTTATCCAACAGGCCCACATGAGGAACAGAGTCAAATGCCTTGCTGAAGTCTAGAAAGGGACGTCCACTGGTCTACCCAGGCCCAAGGCACTCATCACCCAGTCATAGAACTCCACAAGGTTTGTCTGACATGATTTCCCTGGGATGAATCCATGCTGTCTATCGTCCAGGCACCCTGACTTATCCAGGTCCCCCTAGCCTCTCCTTGACAATGCCCTCCATCACCTTGCCCACCACTGATGTCAGGCTGACAGGCCTGTAGTTCCCCGCCACCTCCCTTGATCCCCCCTTGTGGATAGGCACTATATGCGCCACCTTCCAGTCCTGGGGCACCCACCCTGTCCTCAGAGAGATGGTGAAAAGCTCCACCAGGGGTTTCGCCAGGACATCCGCAAGTTCCTTCAGCACTCTGGGATGTAATTTATCCGCCCAGTGCTTTCTCCGTCTTAAGAGGCTGAGGCTTCCTCCTCTCTCTGCTGTGATTTCCACTTCCGGTACCTCTTCTCCTGCTTAGCCCTCCCCCTCCTGCCAGTGATGCCTCCCCTCCCCAGACCCGCCGATCGGTGAGGTTCCCCCTCCTCAGTATCTCTGTCTCCTCCCATGTATGATGCAGCACCCCCATTTTCCTTGGTGAAAACTGAGGTGAAGTACTCATTTAGTACCTCAGCCTGCTCCCCCGGGTCTTGTGCCCATCTCTCCCCTGATTTAATCCTGCTAATCTGCCCCTTCACCCTTAGTTTTTCCCCAATGTATCTAAAGAACCCCTTGTTCCCTCTCCTAATTTCCCTGGCCAGGTTCTGCTCCTTCCTTGCCTTAGCCGCCCTCACCACCCTAGTGGCCCTTCTAGCCATCAGCTTGTACTCCCCTCAATCCCTTTCACTCCTTGAGCACTTGAATTGCTTATAGGCTGCCTTCTTTCCCCGCATCACCTCCTGGACCTCCCTAGGCCACCAGCAGGGTTTTTGGGCCCTACCGCATTTTCGTCTTACTCTTGCACAGGTGCTGGTAGCATCCTGCACCCCTCTTCTGATGATTTCCCACCTACTATCAGCGTCCGTCTGACCCAATCCCATCCAAATGCTCCTTAAGGATCCTTCCCATTTCCTTAAAATCCGCCCCCCTGAAGTCGGTTACTTCTGTCTTTGTGCAGCCTTCTACCCCTCCTAGGTCCAGGCAGAACCAGACCATGGCATGGTCACTCCCCGCCAATGGGTCCCTTACCTCCAGGCCCCCAATCTGGTCACAGTCTGCCTACCTCCTCCCAGACTCTCCGAGGAAAGGTAGGAAAGGATACCCCATAGATTTTATTCGCCTTCCTATGAACCAGTCTTTCCTCTTTACTAACTTTGGTCAACCTGAGACCTCTGACCTGGCTTGGGGTGGCCAATCCTGGTTCTGCCAGTTACGCTTTCTCAAAGACACAAAAAATAGATCCCTAGCTTCTTGTTGCACAGCCAGGGCAGTGGCATCACCACTCTCTTCCATGCATTCCTCTGAGGCAAGAGCTTGAGGCTGTGTACCAGTTCCTTTTTCACAAAGCCACATAGGTTCCCCCTCTTCTTCTTTCTCACTGAGAATCTGTGCCCAGGATTGAGCAGTTGTCCTCACTCCTGAGACTATCCACTCTTCACTGGGCATGAAGGTCAAAACCTCCCATTCAAAGGCCTCCCTCATCTCATCTTCACCTCTGAGACTTGGGCTAGGCCCCTCTCTCTATGGGTCTACTGATGCTCTTCCTGAGAGGTCTCTCTGTGACTCAGAATCTGAAACATCAGTACATTGTGCTGTCTGTAAATCTGCACCCTCTGGCTTTGTGCCACACTCCCCTAAGGGGCCTTCTCCGACAGGCTGCGCCTGGTGATGTGTGCTGCCAACTACAGATTCTTGAACTTTTGTCCATGTGGGAGCCAAACAAATCTTGGGCGCTTTAAATAAACCATATTCCTCTAAGCACCCAGAACAGTGAGGTACTATGAAGACGTCTCTTCCAGCATTTAAGCACATCAAACATACTTGCACTGGAAATCCAGGAATCGCCACATGAGGAGGCAGTCATCCTCCATAGTAAAATTTCTCAATGTCCCTTAACTTGTTTACTTCTACTGCTACCCCAGCCCGGGCATGATCCGGGTAGTGGGCTGGTCCTGAGGCCATGACTGCAGAGAAAAAACAAACAACACTCACTATTATTTCAAGTCCCATATCACTGAAAACTTTCCTTTTCTTTCAAAATGGCCCCTCTGCTGCTGTGTTTACATTACTACCCCACCCTGTAATGGCGGCGGCAGCACTCCTACGCATCAACATTCTGAAATTGAGTCAAGCCACTGCGCATCCGATTTATACACTTTACTGATAACTTTGCTCAAACTGCACAAACTTGCACTGTTCTTTATTCTGGCACATTTATATGATTTAAAACTGACTTTTCACTTGCTGAAGACATTGCTCTAGCTTACAGTACCTTAGAGCCTCAGTATTTCATAGCACAGGATTGTCTGTAACTCTTGCTGCATATTGGATACAACTCACAGTCTCTCTCATGGCTTTGAAACTTATACTGAAGCTGAACCTATCTTTATGCTCACAGTTGATGGCTTAAAAGGCTTGCTTTTGATGGTAAAAACTTAACACAGTCCTTATTTGCAAAGCAATTACACTGCTACGCACAGATTCAGCTGGCTTTTGGCAAAATCACTTAATTTGAGCAATTATTTCTGTTGTTACTCACTGTTATCTGTAGCTTTTTGCTGCAATGAAAAATAGCCTGCAGCCAGTCTTGGAGGCCTCTGGAAAGAAGCGGGTTGGCAGTCCTGCCGATCGTCCCTCTGAACACCACACTCACAGTCCAGTCGATCAAGATGCGGGTTGAGCCCAAATTCAAACAAAAAAGTCAGTTTTTTGAACTTTTTACAGCGTTTTAAGTCACCGCCCGTTCCTCCTAACAAGCCAGTACGCACACTCCACTCACTTTCCCTCTCAAATGCTGGGCAGTCCCTCTAGAACTGGCTTGGGGGCGGGACTGATTGCAGTCTCACCAATCACTCGACGACATGCAAATGAGCCTCTTTTCCTCTTGAGCTCTTCTCCTTATGGCGATCGTCCGAGCAGGCAAATTTAAATTGCAAAACCACACTTTTTTTTTTCTCAACTGACTCCATGGAGGGAGCCCATTTCAACCATTTTTCATGGCCATTAACACAACAAGTCTCTCAGTTCACAAGAAAGCATTTCCAACATCTAGGGCACAATTTTCCTTTTGCTACCCACAGTTTTCTACACTTTTCTTTGTCACAAACACTTTTAAAAGCTGGCAAACCCTGTAAATTTGATGCAGAACAAGGGCATATACTCTCTGGCTTTACTGCTCCTTGGTAAACAGTTGGCATTTTAACAGCAGCACATGGACAACAGCACACAGCGGCACCTTAGTTAACATTGCTTCAGCTTTTTGGGCTACCCACTGCCAGACAGCCAGAATGCTAGCCCTTTGCCTGAGCACCTTTCTTACATTCCTCCCTAAATTCCAAATCCAAATCCTCAGTGGTGCCTCCAATTTTGTAACCCCTACCTGGTATGCCGTTCATATCTGACAGCTCTACCAGGTGGGCTGGGTTCAGGGAGGAATAGATCACTCGGCACATAGGCTAGGTTTGGCTACTCTGCACAGGGACACCCAAATAACTCCGAACACAGGAAGCAATAACTGTAATGTCCAATACCAGAAGTGGGATTCTAAAGTGTGGCTTTTATTCACATCCAAACAGAATAAACAAAGCATAGATGGACCCCCACGGGCTACACTCCTGGTAATGCAGATTAAAAGAGACCAGAACACATCCTCATCACTTTAGCCCTCAGGCTCTACAACACACTGGGCACACAGCCTGGACTTGTACGCTGTTTTGGGTTACACAGCCCAAACTTGTACACTGCTCTGGGTTTTCCCTGTCTCGGCTGCCTTGCCAGCCTCTTGGACACCTTCCATACTTCATGAAAACATTTTCTGGTGGCTCCCTAAACCACCTAAGAGCACCTCAGCTCCATCAGGAAATCTTCCTATTAAATCCCACGTCCGGGTACTTTCCTCAGGCACTGGCCAAGTACCTGAGGGAAAGCAACAGGTGTCTCAGAGCAAATCCGTAGAAGTGAATTTGGTTACTACTAATGGGGGATCTCCCACCTCTCGCTCCCACACTTCATACCTGGCCACTTCTCTGGACTGTTAACACCTCATCCTTTAACACTTTGCTGTGTAGATTCTTGCTAAATGCATTTCATATTCAATTTACTTGTCTTGCTTCCCATTTGTGCTGGACTTGAACATACTTAAGATAGGTGACATTGTCCATTAATCTAGACCCACCACAGATTAAGCAGTCCAGTTCCCACATTCTTTCTTTCCATTTTGTGCTGGCCTTGAACATAGTTATAAGTGGCTTTGTCCATTACTCTAGACCCCCCACTGAGTTAAGCAGTCCAATCCTCAAATCTTCCAACTGTACTTGGCTGTCTTTTCCTGACCCTGCAGTAACAGTCTCTTTAGTTTGCTTCTGTTTGAGGTGAAAACACTTGGCTGTTTTTCAGAGCTAACTCACCCTTTGGTTGCAGGTGCCCCACAGGCGTTTCCTCCACAAGGAATCTCTTACAGAGCTTCTGATGCCTCAGCAAAACTTGAAAAAGCTTCTTTCCCTTAGCTGGATCCAGGGGAGTTGCCCCTGGAAAACAGGCAGACACCTTCCCCCCATCCCCTCAGGAATGGGGCTCTGAACCATTAAGAGCAGTCTCCACCACTTCAATTACCAGTTCCTGTGTTCCTCTTCAGGTGGAAACACATATCTTAAACAAAAGTAGCTCTGTAACAGAGCTTAAAGCTCTGAGAGCCTGCACACACACTCTGCTGCACTACAGTCTCTCTCTAAGACTGCACACAGACTCTCTTCAAATTTCCCAGTGTTCTACTCTAACCTCCAACTGCAACATTCCAGTGTGGCTTATGCAGCTGGGACAGTTCTAAAATGATGTCATCCCTCAGTCTCAGCTGAGACTGAGAACAGAGTGAGACAGTGTGAAATCCATTTAACTGGAGTTTCACAAGCTGCCTTCCCTGCCTACCACTAGGTCTTACTGGGATTCTTGTAACCCCGGGGAACAGGGGAGTTACATTGGGACACATGGAAGTCATGCTGGGTTTCACTTACGGCCCCACGGATCCCAACATTTTCCTCCACGGTATTTAATATGTTGCTGCCATGGGCTTCCCTCCCCATGTTGCTGTGGGGGACTGGAATATAGTCCTTTGTAATTATCTAGATCACTCAGGAGGACACTGCCTGAGCCTTACCCAGGCCAATTAGCTCTGAGGGAGCTTATGGACTCACTGGGTCTGGTTGACCCCTGGAGGATCCTTTATCCAACTCAAAGAGAATATTCTTTTCATTCTGTCCCTCACAATTCTTTCTCAAGAATTGATTTCTTTTTGTTGGGACTTGAGAGCACCTATCCAGAATCTCCTTGTGTCAATACTGTATAGTGCTAAAGTGATTTCAGATCATTATCCCATCCTTCTTCAATTCAGTTTCTCCCCATCCTTGGTAATGGATAAACTGTGGAGGTTAAATGACCAATTGTTAAAATCCAATGAGCTGGTGGAGTATCTTCATAAATTTATCACTTCCTTTCTAGATTTTAACTTTCCCTCCATGAATAATTTGAATATTTTCTGAGGTGCTTTAAAATGTGCTGTCCAGGGAGAATTAATATGTCTAGACTCCAAACGTAAAAGACAAATGTTACAAAAGACATCTTCCCTTTTAAGTCAGATCAAAACCCTGGAGAAGCAGTTCACTTCTACTTCTTCTCAGTTAAACAGGGTTTTATTGGAATCATTATGAGCCAAATATGTTAAACTCTTAGGGGATAAAGCAGAACATTTATTACTGTGATTGAAAGTTAAATATTTTGACCAAGGTGAAAAAGCGGGTAAGCTGTTAGCACTATGTCTGCATTCGCAGACAGCAGATAGAATTGTCACTTCCTTATGTACTGAAACTGGTCAAGTGCTTACCTCCCCTCGTAGCATAGTAGTCCATTTTCAAGCTTATTATCAAGACTTATACTCCCCAACATCACAGACCTTTAATACTACCCAGTTTGAGAATAACCTCCAAGATCTAGACCTACCCCACTCAACTCAAACACAAACACAATTCTTACAAGATCCTCTGAGGAGATATATAGTGCTATAAACTCCTTAGCCCCTGATATATCCCCTGGGCCAGATGGCTATTCCCCTAATTTTTATAAGAAATTTAAAAATGTAATAGGCCCTATATTACTTGATGTTTTTAAATACATTTTGGTCCACAGGCTTTTCAGATATTTCTTCAACAGAGGCCATGATTGTGGTATTGCCAAATCCTGAAAGAGATCCATCACTTGTTATTAACTATAGGCCGATATCACTCATTAATGTTGATCTTAAAATATTTGCTTAAATAATGGCCACTAGATTAAATCAGGTGTGGGGGCACCTTATTAGCAGAGAACAGATTGATTTTGCTCCGGAAGACTATCGGCTGATCATCTGAGAAAGCTTCTGCTACTTATCTCCATATCCAGAGATTCCTCCACACCTGCTGTGTTGGTTTCACTGGATGCAGAGAAAGCGTTTGACAGAGTCTCATAGGATTGCTTATTTTCTCTTTTACCATATTATCACATTCCTCCCATGTTTATTCAATGGATAATGGTACTTTACACCCACCGCTCTGCATGCTTTTTTTTGTAATGGAGTACTGTCTGACCATTTCCTCTTGCAACAAGGCACCAGGCAGGGGTGTTCACTCGCTACATTTTTATTTAATTTATTTTTGGAACCATTAATCAGGAAAGTTAATATTACTCCTTCGGTCTCAGGCATCTCCTTTGGTCCTTACCAAAACAAACCTTCTACATATGCGGACAATGTTTTATTGCACATCACTGTTACTGAGGTGTCTCCCTGCCATGTTGAACATAATTAAACAGTTTGGACTAATCTCTAATTATAAATTAAATTTGTCTAAGACTGAAATTATGCCTTTAAATGTGGAAGTGAAGAGGGCAAGTATACGGCATCTCGGTCTAGTATGGATCAAGCATAAACTTAAATATCTCAGAATTTATTTGAGCAAGTCTCTCTCTAAATTGAAACAGTATAATCATGACTCAGTAATTAATCAAATTAAAATGGACCTCAACGGATGGTCCTTCCTGCCTATCTCCCTCTGGGGTCGACTAAACATAATAAATATGAATGTTCTTCCACGTATTCTTTATCCTCTTATGATGCTTCCGGTGGCTCTACCACATTCGTAGTTTCTTCAAATAAATAGGATACTGTCACGATTTCTATTGCAGGGTAACCCCTCCCCCCCAGAGAGCACTTACTAAACTGATGCGTTCCAAAGATATGAGAGGTTTAAAGGTTCCTAACTTCTTTCTGTACTATCTAGCCATACATAGCTCTTGCTTTTTTCAGTGGCTCATGCTGATCTCAGAAGATCAAGATTTGTCTTATTCTCCATTCTGGTTGGACAATATCAGTGTACCAATCTAGGGCTGAATATCCAAGCCTTGTTACATATTCCTCATAAAAAAAAACTCCCCCGCTCTTTATGGGGCACCCCAATAGACATGTCTCTGAAAGCCCATAACCAACTGTCTTCTCTTCTTGGTTTGGACCCATAAAGAGATACCATGCAACCCTTACTTGGAAATCCAAACTTTAAAATTCAAGCCTTGCCTTTGACTAAGACCTTCTAGCCATATATGGAAGGAATACAGTAGACCATCTTTTACAGGATGGTATACTGCTTACATTCCTGGAGGCATAACAAAAATATGGATGGCCTACATCCGTTTGCTTTAAATATTTTCAATTAGTTCATATGCTTACTCAATATTACAGAACTGGGCGGTGGTCTAACTCTTATGGGGTCTCGGATTCTTCATGTGGCATAGGTAGCACCATTAACTCATTCAATATCTTTTTACTACAATATATTCCAAAAAATTATTTCATGCAGAGAACCTGAACCTCACTAATATTGGGATCAGGCTATCCCCTCCTCTACTGGTCACCGTAATTGGCATCACCTCTGGAGGAATCTGTACAAATATCTGAAATGGGATAAATACCATCTTGTGCAGTTTCAGATCCTTCATAACCTTTATTATACCCAAACCAAACTGCATAGGATGGGCAAACTCCCATCAATGGTTTGCTCTAGATGTAATAAAGATCAAGGTACTTTATTTCACATTCTTTGGGAATGTGAGAAAGTGACACCTTTCTGGGAGACTATAAAACATCAGTTAGATCCTCTGCTAAGTTTAGAATCAGCTTTTTCATCTGTTATATGTCTTTTAGAAGACTACGACACTGAATTAATTGGAAGTCAAAGGCCCCATGTGGCCCTGTTATCGGCCTATGCTAAAAAAGTAACTATGAGACACTGGTGTGATCAAGCTATTCTCTAGTATATAGAATGATATAAGGACATTTTATTTGCATTACAGACAGAACAAACTATTGCTAGCCTCACTGACCATCTTGATAGGTACAGAAAATTTGGGAACCTCTCTATACTTTATTGACTTTAGACTTGAATCATAACACAGCCCCTTGTCTATCTTGTCTAAGTTTTTGCAGAGAGGAAAGATAAATAATTGGACACTACTGTACCTACTCTACAGATTCATTCTTGCATTTTTTACATTTGCATTCTACGTACCTTCACATAGCTCTGTAAATTGGGGATGTATCCATCATGGAGTATTTGCAAGAGTCAATGCACCTCAGTGTATTACATATTCTGTCATACTGGCATACTTAACAGCTTTTGTCTTACCTCCAGTTTCTTGTTACAGAAACTGAACAAATGTTTAGATACTTCTCCTCTGGGAAGGGGTGGAGGGGAGGGGGGAGGTGGTTAAAAATTAGGTTAGGTATGAATCTATGAGAGGAATCCTTGACATTTGTTCCTGGTTATACATCTGTAGACCTGTCTTATTATACCTATTAATGTTTATGTCTTCACATCTTATGTACCATTGGAAAACTTGAATAAAATTTACTCAATTAAAAAAAAATTAAAGATGAGGCTCAGTGCCACCACCAGTAGCCACTGGGAAAACAGTAGCAACCTTCTTGACCACTGTTCCAGATCCCAACATTTTTCTACTTCTTGGACTGATCCTCTTGTCACCACCTCCCCCCAGCATGGATGCCACCGATGTGGTAGAGAAAAAGTTGACCACACTAGCGTTGCTGCCATTTCTGCCAACTACTTCTTTGCTACTGCTACTGGCCCCAGATAATGTTGTTGCACAGGTGGTTTTCTTAGGTGAAGCTTTCTTTTGACCCACAGAACCTACATTTTTCTTAGTCACATGTCCAGCAACTATCTTTTTGCAAATCAAGTATCTCTTTACCATCATTTCAGATAGTTTGATTTTTAAACACTATAGTAAAAGTAATACCAGCAACAAATACAACATGTCACCAGAGCAGTGTGATCTCAATCACAACAAGATAGTTTACTGCTACAGTAAATACACCACAAAAATATTTTTTTAATATTTTGCTAACACAGCAGGGGCTATCAAGAAACACAGCAAGCAGAAGTAATTCTAGACAAAAACACAGTCACTTCAATAACTAACTAAACAAAAGAACTACAATCAATATGATAACAGACTGACAAAAAAATTCACTTAAACACACAAAACTTTAATGCAGAAATAAAATAAATCGCAGACAAAACTAAGAATAAAGACTGAGGAAAACAATAAAGACTGAGAAAACAAATATGTCTATTGCTCACAGGCTCTGCCACAGTGCAGGACTTCCTCCTGCTTGCTAGCTAAAACAGTGGCCGGGTATCACTAATCAATCAAAACTTTATTTAACCAGGCATAACACCATTGAGCAGGCTCTTTTTCAAAGAGGTCCTACATAGACAAAAGATTCACATGAGAGTACAGTACGGTACAGTACAAAGAAAAAAAAGCAGACAATGAACATATGCATGGCTAACACAGGCCTTAACTATTAGAATTAACATATTTGTGAACTAATGCACAAGTTAAACCAAACCCAAGGATACTAGGGCTAGTGCTATTATAATTTGGTGGTTGTTCAGATGAGGCTTGAGAGAGAGGTAGAGGTATGGAGTGGGATGTAAAGAAGACAGTAAGGTAGATATGGTATGGAGGGTGACTATTGTAAATTGTTGGTTATTCAAAATGGGGCATGAATGAGGGATAGCTTAGGTGTGTGAGGATATTGAAGACCGGGAGGTAGGATATGGTAGTGGGAGTTTGAGGAAGAGAATGCAGGAGTGTTGAGGTTCTCTTGGTGGGAGCGAGTTTCTTAAGAGTCAAGTGTACAGCAAGTGACTAGTGTCACACTGGTCATCTGTAACAGTTCCAGATATCTTTAAGGTACTTTGTAATCAATGCCTTGAAGGTGAAGGGATGGGAGGGTCAAGAGCTTCAGAGACCTTTGCATAGTGTTCCAAATAGAAGGGAGGAAGAAGCTGATAGCAGATAAACCCTGTGATGACCTTACTCTGGGTGACTGGAAGCAGATTAATGAGAACCTTCTCAGCCACATCTGACCTTGTACGCTCAAATAGGCTGAGATGTATGCTGGTAACTTGTCGGTCAAGGCCTTATGTATTCAAAGGAGGGCATTTCTTTTCCTCCTTGGTGGTGAGGTCCATCCCAACCCTTGGTACAGCAGACAGTGATGGGTGCAAAGAGGTTAAGAATGAACTGAAGGCCCTGTGATAGAGAGTGTCAAGGTTATGGAGTACTGTAGGAGAACTGTCAATGTAGAGGAAGTCAGCGAATCCAATAGGGGTAGGAATGTAGATTGTACTAGTTTCATTCTGGCATCAGTGGTAAGAAGGTGTTTAATGCAGTAGAGAATACCTAAGCATTGTCTTAGTTTTTTCAATAATTCATACAAGTGGCAAAGGAAGTTAAACTTATTGTCAAGCCAGAATCCTAGGTATTTAATGGTGGCAATGGTTTCCAAGGGTTCACCTAACAAAGTTAGAATCTTCAGGTTGCAAATAGGCCCTGAGGTGATGCTCAGAGAGAGGATCATAGCTTTAGTTTTTTTGGAGTTAAGCAGTAGCTTGTGCTTCATAAGATTATGCTGGAGGGAGATAAAATCTTGCTGTAAGTCCTGATGGGCCATGCCTAGAGAAAAATTAGCAGTGTACAGGACTGTATCATCTGTAAATAAGTGCACTTTAGCTATATGTAGGTGTGAATCGAGGTTATTGATATAGATAGCAAATAGGATTGGACCCAAAATAGAGCCTTGAGGGATGCCTCTTGGTAATATTTTCAGAGGGGACAGATCTCCCGAAGCTTTGACTCATTGTTGTCTATTAGTAAGGTAGCTGGTGAACCACTTAATGGCATGGTTGTCAAGACCTATGTTACCTAATGTGTTAAGCATAATGTTGTGGTCCACAGTGTTGAACACCTTACTAAGTTCAAGAAAGAGTGCGAATACGTGCTTCTTGGCATCCAGAGCAGTTTGCCAGTCAGTGGTTACTTTTGCAAGGGCAGATACTATGCTATGCTTTGCTCTGAAGCCCGACTGAACAGCGTTTAACAGTTTATGTGAGTCCAGGTGCTCTCAATTTGGGTGTTGATGATTTTTTTCCAATAATTTTGAAAGGGAGTATAGCATAGAAATAGGCTGATAGTTGTTCAGGTCACTAGGGTCCCTGGATTTGAAAAACAGGATGATGTGAGCGGTTTTCTATGATAAGGGGATGGAGAAAGAATCTCAGATTTAGAAGTGGGTACCATCTGGGAACAAGCGACCACCAAACAGTGTGGTTCACAATAAACACAGCCATACAATCAAGCCATACAAGAGTACTGGACTTTAGGAGGGCTGACTTTGGGAAAATGAGAGAGTGCCTCAGAAAAGCACTAGCAAACAGGCAAGAAGGAGGGGTGGAGGAACAATGGGGAGTGATCAAAACAGCCATCACAGAGGCAACAAGCCTTTGTGTAAAGTAAATCAACAAAACCCAATGAAAGAAAAAAATGCTATGGTTCTCAAAAGAGGTGGCAGGGAAGGTTAAGGAGAAAAGGATAGCATTCAGGAAATACAGGGAAACACAGAAGGAGAAGGATAGAGAACTTTATCAGTTAAAGCAGAAAGAGGCAGGGAAGGCAGTCAGAATAGCAAAGGCCCAAACTGAGGAAATGATAGCCAACTCTGTTAAGAAGGGAGATAAGACCTTTTATAGGTACAGTAGGGGCAAAGAAAGACCAAAGGAGGGATACTGAGGCTTAATAAAGTGGAGGGAATGTGGGCAGAGGGTGACAGTGAAAAAGCAGGGATACTGAATGAATATTTCTGCTCAGTATTCACAAAGGAAGAGGAGGGGGAGGTACCTAAACCAAACAAGAGAAACACTCTGAAGATGGCGGTTGATACCAGTCCACTTACAGAAGAAAGGGTTCTGAAAGAACTAATAAAATTGAAGGTGGAAAAAGCAATGGGGCCTGATGGGATTCACCCAAGAATTCTAAAAGAACTAAAGGTAGAACTAGTGACACCGCTGACTACTCTCTTAAACAAATCATGGGAGGATGGGGTGGTACCTGAGGACTGGAGGAGGGCAGATGTGATTCCTCTTCACAAAAGTGGGAGCAGGACAGAGGCAGGAAACTATAGACCAGTTAGTTTGACCTCAGTGGTAGGGAAAATGATGGAATCACTTCTGAAGGAAAGAACTGTTGAGCACCTAGAGGCCAGTGGGGCACAGGACCCAAGGCAGCATGGATTCACAATGGGAAGGTCATTTCAGATGAATCTAATAGATTACTTTGACTGGGTGACCAAAGTAGTAGACCAGGGAGGGGCTGTGGACATGGCATACCTAGATTTTAGCTAGGCATTTGATACAGTCCCACACAAAAGATTAATACACAAATTAGCCAGCCTTGGAGTGGGTCCCAAGGTGGTAGCCTGGATAAAAAATTGGCTAGACAACAGGATGCAAAGGGTGGTAGTAAATGGAGTCCACAGTGAAGAAAGGAGGGTTACTAGTGGGGTACCGCAGGGTTCAGTATTGGGACTGGTCCTTTTTAATGTCTTTATAAGTGACATTGCAGAGGAACTGGAAGGAAAAGTATGTCCCTTTGCAGATGACACAAAGATCTGCAACAGGGTTGATACACAAGATGGAGTGGAAAGGATGAGAAGGGACATGGCAAGGTTTGAGGAATAGTCAAATGTATGGCAGCTCAGATTCAATGCAATGAAGTGCAAGGTAATGCACCTGGGAAACATAAACCCAGGGGAAGAGTACACAGTGGGGGGTGAGATACTGACAACAGTAAAAATGGAAAGGGACCTGGGTAATTATATCAGATGACCTAAAGGTGGGCAAGCAATGTGAGAAGGCAGTAAGGAAGGCTGGGAGGATACTGGGATGCATAGGAGAGGCATCAATAGTAGAAAACAGGAAGTTGTTATCCCTCTGTGCAGACAGTTGGTAAGACCCCATCTGGAATACTGTGTGCAGTTCTGGAGACCCCATCTCCGCAAAGACATAGACAGAGTGGAGGCTGTCCAGAGGAGGGCAACCAAAATGGTGCAGGGTCTGCACCAGAAGACATACAAAGAAAGACTAAAGGAGCTTAATATGTATACCCTTGAGGAAAGAAGGAGAGAGGAGACATGATAGAAACTTTCAAGTACCTCAAGAGAATCAACAAAGTCCAAGAGGGTAGCATCTTTCAGAAAAAGATGTGCAAGAACAAGGGGCAGATTTGAAGATAGAGGAGAACGGCTCAGAGGTAATGTGAGGAAGTATTTTTTCATGGAGAGGGTTGTGGATGCATGGAACAGTCTCCCTGAGGAGGTCGTGGAGTCAAGAACAGTGGGGAAATTCAAGAATGCATGGGAAAGACATAAGGCAGTCCTGGGGGGGACAGAAGGAAGTAAGCTGTTGGTTAACTAGGATGTGTAGCTTATCTGTTAGGTAGGAAAATGGGCAGACTTGGTGGGCCAAGCGGTCCTTATCTGCCATCAAATTCTGTTTCTATGTTTCCCCCTGAGATAGGGAGATGTTGAATAAAATGGGCAATGGGGGCAGTAAGAAAGTGATGACCTAGTTTTAGAAAAAAAGGTTCCCTAAGATCAGCCCCAGCATTCTTTTTACTATCTAAGGACAATAGGAGGGTCTCTACTTGCTTAAAGGATATAGGATGGAAGCTGAAGGTTGGGGTAGCTCTGATTGGCGTAGGTGGTGAGTCTAGTGGTATCAGTGTCATCCCCGTGTTGTATGATCTTACTTAAGGGAGAGGCGTCAAATACCATATATCTGCTCTGTCCATGTGAGTGATGTCCCTGGACAATAGTTTAGTTGGAAGACAGGCATCGGAGGTATGGCCCTCAACCTCTTTGAGAATATGCCAGAATCGGGCGGCATTGTTTTTGTTGAGTTCCAGGGCTGATTGGAAGAATCTATCCTTTTCAGTCCTAATAAGTTTGGTACAGGCATTTCGGGATACAAGGAAGGCAAGCCAGTGTCGGGAGCGTGTCTTCTTGGCTCTTTTCCACCAGTAGTCTCTATCTTTGAGGGCTTTCTTTTATGGGTGAGAACCATCCAGGAGATCTCACTTGATTTGATCATTCTTATGGGGGCATGCTTGTCTAGAAGGCCCACTAGGAGGTTATGAAATATATTGAATGCCTCATTGAGGGAAGAGGCCAGGTAGAAGTCTTGCCATCTAATATTGCTTAGGTCATTCAGGAAGGCACGTTGGCAAAACTTTTTCAAGCATATTTTCAGCGTGTATTTAGGGACTGATTTTAATTGGGGAGAGCACCTGATGCAGGCAATGGTCATTAAGGTCGTTGAAGAACACCCCGGCATGCAAAATGTTGTGAGGTTTGTTTACTAACATTAGGTCAGGAGGGAGCTATGCTGAGGGTTTTTTCTGTTAGGTCTGGTGTCATCAGGCAGGGGTCATCTGGGCTAACACGCACATATCACAGAGGTCTTTGAGCTTCTTGGAGGTCTCATCGTTCCAGTTTAGGTTGAAGTCCCCCATTAAAATGCACTCTGAGTTAACCGTGTCAATTAGGCTTTGAAGATGGGGCAGGAGGGCCATGCCACCAGAGGGTGGTCGATAGCAAGCAGCAATGAAGAGAGCCTTATCATAGGTAAGCGACAGTTTTAAGGCAAGACATATGAACTCTTTAGCCTTGGAGGTACAATCACTGATTGTCACAGAGAATCTGTTCTTAACATAGATTACAACCTCCCCCACCCCCGGTTGGTCTATCACACTGGTAGGTGGTGTACCCCGGTAGATTGATAGCTTTGTCAGGGGCGTTAACCATGATTCTGATATCATTAGAAAGTTGGGGGAAGTATGTAGAGACCGTGTCTGAATCAGGTCAAACTTCCTGAGTAGACTACATACATTCAGGTGGAGGAAACTAATGCCCTTGAAATGGGGGAGGTCTGCAGGGCAGTTTATAGGAGCCGGTTGGCCTGGATTTAGCTTGACATTTCCGGAGCAGAGTAGTAGAAGCAAGAGTAGTTTCTTGATGCAATTTATTAACGTATTGAATAAGCGCTTTTTATGCCATTTGGCATGGGGAGGTTTCGTGGATGCTGGGCAGAGATTACTTGCATAGTTATTCAAAGCAGTTGTGCATGGCACAACTGAGTTGTGCCGGCGTAAGTGCTGACTTGCACCAAGGAACGATATTCAGTGGGAGTCATTGCGCAGCACAAGTCCTATTGCGCCAATCCACAACTATAATGAATGCAGATGCAAGAGCAGGGGGTGTGTCCATGAATATGCAGCGCAGAGCAATATTCAACCGTGGAACCAAGGTGCAAGTGTGGAGCAAGTCAAGGATGTGCCAAGCAGACTTTAGCCCATAAAAACAGGGCACAAGCACACAGACAGCACTTGCACCAGGGGAGAGGGAGAGAGAGAGAGAGAGAGAGAGAGAAAGAGAGAGTGAGATAGTGGCAAGAGAAGGTGGAGAGACTGAAAAAGATACAGAGCAAGGGAGGCAGAGCCAGTGAGGGACAGAGTGACTGGCACAGGCAACTACTGGGGTGTGGGACAGATGTGACAGTGGAGAGTGAGCCAGGGTCTGAGAGAGTGAGAGGCATGCAAAGTGCCACGCAGTGCACCAGGGTGGCATACAGCCCGCAGCAACCAACCGCCCAGAGGGAGACAGGACATCAGGGGCCATGGCTGGTGCACCTTTCCTAATGGAGGCCTTAATGTGGGGTGTGAGGAGGCAGTAGGAATAGCAATGTGGCCATGGAAGGATTTCGGTGGTATGCCTGGAACCGGTGGTACCGTGTCCGCACTACCTTCGAGAATTACACTGATACGGAGATTGTGGGACGGTATCGCCTGAACATTGCTATCTGAGGCGGCTCTGGAGCTGTGCAGTGAGAGATGCAGGCACCCCAAGATGGAGCGACGAATGTCTGAGGAGACAAAGGTGACAGCAGTCATGTGTCTGTTCACCACGGGCACCTTCCAGAGACCAACAGGGGACACAACAGGCATAACCCAGTTGGCCACGTCCTGCCTCCTCACATGATTCCTCAATGCCCTGCTGCCACATGCTTCGGAATACATCCAGTTCCCCAGCAACCAGGCAGAGCATACATCAACCATGCAGGACTTCCACAGATGTGACTTGCCAGGTGGTGTGTGATGGCAAGGGCACAGCACCAATGTCTGTGCCGCACACCCTGGGAGTGCACATGATGCATTCATCTGGCACAGCTCTGCGCTGTGCCACGGGTTCAGTGTGAGGACATCCCACGGGCCACATAGTGGATGAGTATGGGATGAGTATGGGTGCTGGGCAGAGCAGGGCATGGGATAGGGTAGGGTAGGGTGAGTGCACTGGTGAGGGTGCCAGGGATAGGCAAGAGGCCCAGTAACAGAGCACAAAGGGCTAACCATGTCATTATCCACACAGTTGACAGTGGCTATCCACTCAGGCCCTGGCAGCTCACCCCTATCAGCACCCATTGTCCCCAGCAGAGGAACGGTACAATGAGGCACACGCCAGCACTCAGAACATCATTGAGCATGTATTTGGGGTGCTGAAGGTGTGGTTCCATTGTCTAGACAGGTCTGGCGGTGCCCTACAGTATAGCCCCTCGATAGCCTGTGGCCTATTTCTGGCCTGCTGCATACTGCACAACATGGCCATTGACCATGGGATAGCAGTCAAGGCTGATGAGGGCAATGGGCTGGATGGTGGTGGATAGCCTCTCCCTGGGCAGAGGGATCCCTGGCTGCAGAGGATGGCACACCAGCACAGGGACACCATCACACAGGAGCACTATGGTGCACGCAGGTAGGTGGTACCACAACCACACACCAGCCACTCACACACAGGTTCAGCACACAGGCAGGGGCATGCATGGCAATGGGCATGCACACGCACACAGAGGCATGGTGCAGGGATAGGGCTGTCAGTGCCACACAGCCACACACAACTGCACACACCAGTGAACAGCAACACACACACACACTCACACACACACACACACACACACACGTGCCCAGGCACTGTCAGGTGGCGGGGATCAGATGCAGTGTAGCGGTGCACAGGCACAACCAGTGCAGATCTGCTTTCATCACGCCCTTGCCACATGGACCAGCAGCTGGGCAGGCACCACACAGGCAGCGTGCGGTGTGACACACAGGTGCCACTCCTGTGGTATGCACACACACACACTGCCCATGCAAGCACAGGGCAGCGGCAGCAGACTGCACCCAGGACGGCATGCAGATCAGGTCCGCTGTGTGCAACCATGACCAACGCCGCCACGGAGGTGGCTGCACCAGGACTTAGTTCAGCAGCCACAGGCTGCACATCAGCCACAGGGTATTTGCAAACAGCCCCCGGGGTTGTACTACGGGGGCACAACTGAGTCCGTGCAGGGGTGTGCAGACACCCAAACAGGCCCATCCCAGGCATGCCTGGGATGCCAGCAGCAGAGCCTAGCATCGACAGGGAGGATGTCACTTGATGCCGGGATTGTGGGGTGAACAGCACACTACGTGGTGTCTGAAGTGGCCGGCCACGCCCTGTGGCAGTCAGCAGTGCAAGGCCATCAGTGATCGCATTGGCTATGTGATCTTGGGAAGCAGTCGTGTCATCCCGCAAGCACTGTATAGCCGCCAGGAGCTGCGCAGTGCCCCTCTTGTACTGCTTGACCACCTGGTACACCTCTGCATGCAGTGCATGTGTCCCAACTGCCAGCAGCACCTGTTGTTCCACAGAAGCCCACAGAAAATGGGTGTGCACTGCCAATGGGTCAGCGCCCAGGGGAACCTGGGTGGTGTGCCGACCCTCCTGTGGTGAATGACAGCGCTGCACAGCCCCCTACTCAGGTGGATGCTGCACAGTGGGTTCCCCATTGGGAAATTCCCTATCAGGTGCCCCAGCAGTGGACCCCACAGCCAACAGCCCTATGGTCCCTGCTGCCTGCTGCTGCTGCCCTTCTGGCTGCTGTACGCTGCTCTGCACCTGTGCTGCCACACCACCACCACCACATGGCACTGCCATGGCAGTGCACATAGCAGCACCCACAGTGGTGGTGGGCAGCTGTCCCACCACTCTCAGGCCACTGGGCATGCTGCCTGTGATGATACCTGGTATGGGCATCTCCCCCACAACAACACCCATGCTGTTCAGGATCATGATCAGGTCATCATCGGTGTCGGACCCCACTCCAATCTGTGTCTCCATGCAGAGGATGCCATGGCTGGCATCCTGCAGAAGCACAGCCAGGGCCTCATCTGACTCCATGCCTAAGACATCTGGCCAGACAGTGGTGGTGTGCTGCAGCTGATCAGGCCCCCGGATGCCTCTGGAAGTGGATGGTCAGTCCTCCAGGGCTGGGCCTACCTCCACAGCTGCTGCTGGCACCCCATCCTCCACATGCAGGTGCTGAAAGAGAAAACAGATGTGTCAGTGATGCAAGGCTCCCATCCCTCCTGGCCACTGCTTGCTGTGTGTGCCCAACATATGTACCATGCAGTGATGGGCTTCCACCTATCTGAAAACCTCCACCCGGCACACCCTCCACAGTGCTGCGGTGCAAGGTGGCTGCCACCAACTCTTCCTGTGCTGTGAGCTATGGCACATCAGCAGGCCCCCCTCCAGTGGCCATCCGTGCTGCACAAATGGCTGCCACCTTCTCCTTGATGCGGCGCTTATCAGTGCCCACCCTCTTACTACACTCCTGCACAGACCACTGGTGGCTGCCCTGCTGGTTGACACACGCTGCCACCTCCTCCCAGGCTGCAGCCCTGGCCTGTGGTGTGCCTGTGGCACCACTCAGCAGTGGCTCCCTGTCGAGGTAGGCCTCAAACAGGGCATCTGCCTCTGCCTCTGCCTTTGTAAAGTTGGGCCTGCATTTGCGAGCAGACTCACGCTCCCTCATTCACTTCATGTTCTGACATAGTGCTAGCTGTGGACATAGACATGTGTGTCAGTGTCAGCAGCAGCCTACTTCATCCACCCTGCTGTGCTGGCTGGGCTCAGCAGCATGTGCAACTTACCTCAGATGGTTGCAATACTGGTCCATGGCCTGTGCTGGTCCGTGGCGCTTTTATAGCACAACGCATGCAAATGAGCATTGGCGCAATGGTAACGACATGCTAATATCCCAAATGTGCCGCGCATTGGCTGATAAGCTCATTTGCATGTGGCGGCTGAATATTGCATACTTTTTCTATGTGCAATGGAATTGCTCCAGAGCAAGTCATGGTGTAATGTCTAGGCACGCGCAGTGCGCAGGACCGCAGTGCGCATGCATCAGGTGATGTGCTGCCACCTATTGCACACTGTGCACCCACTGCGCAATAGGGACCGTGGCACATTGTGCGCCATGGCTGCTACTGCGTACCAGTGCACAGTGTGCCGGTCGACCCCTGACCCCTACTGTGACCCCTGACCCCTTGGGACTCCACCCCCATGTGCCTGTCTGGCCACACCCATGCCATGCATCTCTAGCATTGCTCAATTGGTGGACATGGTGGATGCCTCCACAAGGCACGCATCCGGCGCACGTTGTGCACATGTGTGCCTCTGGCCACCATGTTGTCTCCACACATCGCTGTCGGTACAAAGGTGCAGCAGGGAGTTCACTGGGCCCATAACTGGTCCAATATAGAGCTTGTCAATCTGGTAACCTGTGTGCAGCCACATGCACAAGGGCTGTTTGGCCAGGTGCCCCTGCAACAGCCACAGACTGATGTCGGGCAGGGCATTACTGCCAGCCTGGTGCAGAATACAGGGGTGGCCAGATCCGGGGAGCAATGGCACCATCAGTATGGAGACCTCATACAGCAGGACCCGGAGCACCTGTGACAGCTGCAGGCAAGTGTCCACCGAGGGGCCATGCCATGGCCAGGTAAGTCAGCCCATGCTGCATGTGTGCCCTAGTGCTGTACTGTGATGATGGCTTGGCTGCCTGGCATGCCCTGCAGAGGGGTACACTGTCATCATGCGCATTGCAGTGTGGCATTGCCAGCCGCAGCTTGCATTGTGATACAGCCTTGTGGGACATGTCGGGCAGGTGCACATGCTGTGCACTGGGTGCGGGTGGTGGGCACATGCTGTGAGTGTTCTCTGATGTGTACCTGTCTTTGTTCCATTCCTAGGACCTGAAGACTGCCACAGGGCAAGAGTGGCAGGAGCACCAGGGCCAGCCCAGCAAGCCGCAGCAGGACCCAGCAGTGGTGCAGCAGCACAACAGGTGCCAGCGGGGCCACAGAGGGCAGATAGGCACTGTTTTGATCCTGTGCACAGTCCAGGGTGGTTGATGGGGGAGTGGGTGTGGCTATGGCCACCTGTGTCATGTGCCATGGCAGCTGTGTGTTTCGCACTGTGCGTGGTGCATGCCACTGTGGGGCAGCCATTGCACACATCTACCAGCTGTTGGGGTGGGTGTGTGCCTGGCTGCCACTGGTGTTGCTGTGGTGCTGCTGGTGCCCTGTGCCATGTGACTATCACTGCGCAGTTGGGTGGCCATTGTGCAGCAGTGCCCACCTCTGTGCACTGTCATGGCATGCTGGGTTGCTGGCAGGCATTGGCCCACCCCCCTGTGGGTAGCTGGGCCGCCACTCCAGGGGTGTGTGTTCCCACAGCCCATTGTGCACAGTGGGTGGACATGGTACCTTGGGACCTTGCACTGTTAACCTGTCCTGTCTCGTGTCATAGGTATCCAGTGGAGGACAAGGCTGCCCCTCTACTGTCAGCTGCTGCACCAGATTGTGCTCATAACATCCACCACCATGGAGGCGGTCCAGCAGATGCGCTGGCTTTATCTGGCTGACTGGCGGAGAAGGAGACACAAGACAGTGGCAGGGCATGGCTGCCCTTAGTTCCAGCCTCAGCTTTTCCCTGTTTCCCCCTGCTGTCCCTCTCCCAACTGTTCCCCTTTCCACAGTACGGTCCCTATTCCTTGTCCCCTTCACTTGCTTTCCTACAATTTCCCACCCCTTGCTCTTATATATAGTTCTCTGCAATACATATATTTATTTTCTAGATGTCAAATTATACAGAGATCAGGATGGAAATATACTGTCCGATTTGTTTTCCAAAGATACTGATAGAAACACTTTGCTTCATGCATCCAATTTCCATCCAAAACATATTATTAAAGCTATCCCAAAGGGACAGTTAATTCGTATTAAACAAAACTGTACCAGTGAGGAGGTTTATGAAAAAAGGGAGAGTGAATGAGTGGATATGTTTAAACAGAGGGGTTACTCGAAAAACATCATGCAGGAAGCAATACAGTCAGTGGATAAAATAGATAGACAATCTTTATTGGTACCTAAAATAAAAGAAAAACAGCAAACAGGGTCTGAAGATATTAGGTTCATTATGACATACACAATGGGGGCACAGAAGTTACAGGATATTATATTGAAGCATTGGTCAGTTCTTTCTACTGATCAGAAATTAACACGCATGTGTCAAAAGAAACCACAGTTCATTTATAGGAGAGCAGATAATATAGGAAATAGAGCAGTTTCGACATTGTTTACCCTAGATATACAGAAAACACAGTGGACAGTTCCTATCATGAGCAAAAAATGTGGACATTGCATGTGTTGCAGCTATTTGATAGAGGGGAATTCGATATCACACCCAAGAGGAAAAGCAGACATTTATTGCAATACTTTTGCTAACTGTAACATGGAGGGGGTAGTGTACATTATATTGTGTCAATGTAAAGCCTTTTACATAGGCAGAAAAATTCATCATTTTAAAATACAGATAGGAGAGCATGTTAGAGCTTGGAAAGAAAGCAATACAAAATATGCTATTGGGAGACATGTGCAAGGGAAAAATAAAAATGAACATAAGATGGGCTTCTTTGGGATTCAGAAAGTTCAAAAGAATCCCAGAGGAGACAACTGGGAGGCCACAGTAAGCAGAATTGAAACTAAGTGGATATTTAGAACTTGGGCATGTTATCCTCTGGGGTTAAATGATTCAGTAGAGCTCATACATCATTTATAATAAATTTAGTAATAAATGAAAAATAACTGAAATGTAACAGTAGATACCGAAATGGTAACTGTGGTGCCAGTAATAATAAGATATAAATTGTAGAAGTGAAATGTTAATATATTTCTCTGTGGTGAATTTTATCTTATGAAAGTTATACTTATTTATGGAATCCATTCTTATGAAGCCTTTTCCTTTTCTCCACTAGTATTGTGTCCAATGTGGACCATTTTTGTTTACCATGGAAATGGAAATGCTAAAATAACTGGACAAGGGATGTGAAGGCAAAGGAGTCTATACAGAAGAATGGGCAAGTGTGAGACAGAAAAAAGAAAAAGAGATCTATAAAAGCATGAATATGGGAAAGAGAAATTGACATTTCAAATTTATGTCTCACAAAAGTATAGACCTTGTTCATTTTTAGAAGATCGTCATTAAATTAATGTAACGCATAAAGTGTCTAAATTATTCAAAAATGGATGTATGTTTGGAAGTGATGTTGTATTTTAATATGCCTGCAATGTTCTAACATCAAGTTTTATTATGAACAGCTAATATTCTTCAGGTGAAACTACCTCTGGCTGGAAGCTGCAATACTGAACATAGGATTTGCAAGAAAGCGAGTTGTGCTCACAACAGAGGGAGGTGAACCTTACAATTGTCTTTGGTTTGTAGCAGATATTCTGCAGGTGGAGGCTACTTCTAACTGAAAGGTGAAATAAGGAACTTAGAATTATCAGGAAAGACAGTCTTTCAAGCAACAGAGGGAGGTGGATCTAGCTTTACTTTTGTTACAATTCTTAAGATTTTCAGTGCAGGAAGAGTTTTAAAGCACAGCTGACTTATTTTGGGGCTGACTGCTTTCAGAGCACAAACCACCAGGCTGTTTTGGGGCTGGGAGGTTTACCTGTGTCTGACTTGGATGTCTGGATTTTTTCTGATTAGCAGGTATTTTCTCTGTCAAATTGTTGTGTAGGGCATCTTGCTGACAGGAAGGCACTCATCACAGCGTGGGTCAGAGCTTTTAGCTGATTGTTTCATGGAGGGCACAGTTTAGGCCCAACCCCTGCCCACCCTCACACTTCACCCACCCCTGGAAATAGTTCCTTTATACCTGGGGTTCTGACATCATTTCCTCAAGAGTGCAAGATGCATATCACTGTCATATCCTCGCTAGCACACTGCACTGACAATATAAGCATACACATTGTATAATATATATATTTCTACATAACAAACCAATCACACACACACCAAAAAAGTAGATAAACATGTGGGGAGTAGTGCAATGTAATGGCTGTGGGGCAGCAGTCTTCCGGGAGTCTTTCTGGAGGCTGAGATGCTGCCCTATTTGCAGACAACTCTCTGCCCTGAGGGAGGAAGTTGCCCGTCTTCAGGCCACACTGGACAGTAGTAAGGGAACCTTCCCTCAGGCCATACTGGACAGTAGGAAGGAACCTCCCTCATCCAGGGAGCACCAGAGCCCTACCACTACCTCAGAGGTTGCGAAGAAAGCACAGCAGTTGGACCACAGTGGGCTCAGGAGGTGAGGATGGTGGAACAGAGGCACCCAGTCAGTTGTTCCACCCACAATCCATACACCATTCTGGGGAGCATAGCTCCCCATGGATGCACCCACAGAGGAGACTAAGGAGGCTGAGGACAACTGTCACAGGGAGGCCCACAGGAAGGAGGCAGAGGACACCACAGGAAAGGAAGCAGCCCTGGTGGGGACTCAATTATTAGGGATAGAACTGGGAGGAGCAGGGAAAACTGAAGTAAGGTGCCTGCCTGGTGCCATGGCTTGAGGGACAGGAAGTGCAACCTCAGGATCACGAGAACAGCTGCACATGAGTCTGAGCTGGATATCATTGTCCACCTAGGGACAAATGACTTGGCTCATCATGAGATTAGAACAGTGCAGTAGGACTTTGTAGAGTTGGGGAGGGGCCTAAGACAAGTAGCACACACAGTATCCTTCTCAGAGGTGCTGCCTGTCAATGGCATGGGTGAGGCGATGGTACTTTGCACCATGCAGTTTAATGAATGGTTGAAAAAATGGTGTGGAGCACAGGGGTTTGGCTTCATTGGGGACTGGGGTTCCACCTGGAGGGACACCAGCCTATACTGGCAGGATGGTCTGCATCTGTCCAGGAAGGAACAAGTCTTTTGAGCAATCGTTGAAATGCTTCATTGGCAAGCTTTTAAACTAGTCAAGGGGAGGCACTGATAAGCAGCAGAAAAATCCCAGCCTCCCTACAAAACAGGGTACTAAATGAGAAAAGACCGAGGTAGAAAAGTCAGTGGGGATGCTGCAACAGAAGGTAAAACCATCAAAAATGAAGAGCAATAGTACCAATGCCCGTAGTCTGGGTAAAAAGCTTCCTGAATTAGTGGCCTTGATGGAGGAGGAACATCTGGATGTCGTGGCAGTCACAGAAACATGGTACACACAAAACCATGACTGGGACGTAAACATACCAGGATACACTATCTACAGGAGGGACAGGGAGGGTAAAAGAGGAGGAGGAGGAGTAGCTCTTTACATAAGGGAAGGAATCAAAGCAACAGAACAAAAGGTAAACAGGGAGGAGAAGAAGCACTGTGGGTAAATTTGAGACAGGCAATGGCATCACAATCCGCACAGGGGTTAATACAGACCTCTTCTCAGGGAGGAAATGAACAAGGAAATGATAGAAAGTATACTTAGAATGGCAGAAAAGGGAGATATTGCTGATGGGTGATCTGAATATGCCAGATGTTAACTGGAGTGCAGTTGCAGCAGCCACTTTGAAGAGTGGGGTTATTCTAGATGCCCAACAGGGGCATGCCTAGACAACTAGTATTGGAGCCCACTCGAGAGGGAGCAGTCTTAGACCTGGTTCTCTCAAATGGAGATGGAGAGGGATCACAGATGTAGAAGTGGATAGCCATCTGGGAACTAGCAACCATCGAACAGTATGGTTCTACAATAAACACAGCAATGAGGGTCAAGCCATACAAAGGCAAAAGTATTGGACTTTAGAAGGGCTGACTTTGCCAAAATGGGTGGGTGGCTAAGGAAGGCACTAGCAAATGGGCAGGAAGGAGGGATGGAAGAACAATGGAATAAAAAAACTGCCATCACAGAGGTAACAAGCCTTTTGTGAGGCAAATAAACAAAACAAACGATGTAAGAAACCACTATGGTTCTCAAAGGAAGTGGCAGTGAAGGTTCAAGAGAAAAGGAAAGCATTCAGGAAGTACAAGGAATCACAGAAGGAGCAGGACAGAGAACTGTATCAGTTAAAGCAAAAGGAAGCTGGGAAGGCAGTCAGAACAGCAAAGGCCCAAACCAAGGAAAAGATAGCCAACTCAGTTAAGAAGGGGGATAAAACCTTTTATAGGTACATCAGGGAGCGAAGGAAGACCAAAAGAGGGATAGTGAGGCTTAATAAAGAGGAGAGAAGGTGGGCAGAGGGTGACTGTGAAAAGGCAGAGATACTAAACAAATATTTTTGCTCAGTATTTACAAATGAAGAGGGGGAGGTACCTAAAACAAACAGTAGAAACACTCTGGATACAGAAGTTGATACCAGCCCATTTACAGAAGAAAGGTTTCTTAAAGAACTCTTAAAACTGAAGATGGACAAAGCAATGGGGCCTGATGGGATTCATCCCAGAATTCTAGAACAACTAAGGGTAGAACTAGTGACACCACTGACTACCCTCTTTAACAAATCATGGGAGGACGGGTGGTACCGGAGGACTGGAGGAGGGCAGATGTGATTCCCTTCACAAAAGTGGAGCAAGGCAGAAGCAGGAAACTACAGACCTGTTAGTTTAACCTCAGTGATAGGGAAAATGATGGAATCACATCTGAAGGAAAGAATTGTCGAGTATCTAGAGGCCAGAGGGGCACAGGACCCAAGGCAGCATTGATTCACAGCGGAAAGGTCATGCCAGACGAATCTGATAGATTTCTTGACTGGGTGACCAAAGTAGTAGATCAGGGAGGGGCTGTGGACATGGCCTGCCTAGACTTTAGCAAGGCATTTGACACAGTCCCACACGAAAGATTAATATACAAGTTAGCCAGCCTGGGTGTGGGTCCCAAGATGACAGCCTGGGTAAAGAATTGGCTGGAGAACAGGACACAGACAGTAATAGTAAATGGAGTCCACTCTGAAGAAAGGGAGGTTACTAGTGGGGTACCGCAGGGTTCAATATTAGGACCGGTCCTCTTCAATGTCTTTCTAAGCAACATTGCAGAGGGACTGGAAGGAAAAGTATGTCTCTTTGCAGATGACACAAAGATCTGCAACAGAGTTGATGCACAAGGTGGGATGGAAAGGATGAGAAGGGACTTGGCAAGGTTAGAGGAATGGTCAAATGTATGGCAGCTTAGATTCAATGCTAAGAAGTGCAAGGTAATGCACCTGGGAAACAAAAACCCAGGGGAAGAGTACACAATGGGGGTGAGATACTAACAACAACAAAAATGGAAAGGGACCTGGGGGTAGTCATATCAGATGACCTAAAGGTGGGCAAGCAAAGTGAGAGGGCAGCAAGGAGGGTTGGAAGGATACTGGGATGCATAGGGAGAGGCATCACCAGTAGAAAACAGGAAGTTATTATCCCTCTGTACAGACAGCTGGTGAGACCCCATCTGGAGTACTGCGTGCAGTTCTGGAGACCCAATCTCCGCAAAGACATAGACAGGATGGAAGCTGTCCAGAGGAGGCAATTGAAATGATGCAGGGTCTGCACCAGAAGACATGAAGAGACACTTAAGGAGCTTAATATGTATAGCCTCGAGAAAGGAGGAGGGGGGACATGATAGAAACTTTCCAAGTACCTCAAGGGAATCAACAAAGTCCAAGAGGTAGCATCTTTCAAAAAGGAGGCGTGCAAGAACAAGGGGCACAATTTGAAGATAGAGGGCGGCTCAGAGGTAATTTAAGGAAGTATTTTTCACAGAGAGGTTGTGGATGCATGGAACGGCCTTCCGGAGGAGGTTGTGGAGTCAAAAACAGTGGTGGAATTCAAGCATGCATGGGACAGTCATAAGGCAATTCTAGGGGTGGGGTAGGAAGAAGTAGCTGCTGGTTAACTAGGATCTGCAGCTTATCCATTAGGTAGGAAATGGGCAGACAGGGTGGGCCAAGCGGTCCTTATCTGCCGTCAAATTCTATGTTTCTATAGCTAGGTAATGAATTATGTTCTGTAAGAATGAAGGTTGTTACTAGCTTATTATTCCTGTTTCTTGACTATTAAGTGTGAGATTTATCATTAACAATTTTTTTTATTAGCTAAGGATCTTATGGAATAAGTTAAATATATAAGATATTTCAACATTGTTTGTCTAAAATTTCTATCAAGATATTTTGCAATGGGTTTGTTGGCATGCTGAAATTACATGCCAGCATTGGCTTATTTGTAGATTTGCACGAGGTTTGCTGTGTTTTTTATGTCAATTGTTTAATTGTTTTATTGATTATATTATAAATATGGAGTGGATATGTGACTACTTAACCTCTAAAGAAGCTCCGCCCAGATGTAGCGAAACATAAGGTTTTTTGGCCCTTTTGGGCTTTGATGTTGTTGTTTTTGTCCCTTCATGCTTTGTCTCTTCAATAATATTTTAGCTGTTTTCTAGATTGCTGCTATATAGCCTTGCCTTTTTTTTGCACACATCTTGTACTGTATATGGTGTTTGTCTTAAATATATGATTTTTACAAGTCAGAATAAAAGTTATTCTCATTTGACTTGGTCTCCAGCATTAATTTTTTCTAGTAACTGGGGGCTGTAGATTTTATTAACTGTTCAGACTGGGTGCTCCATTATGTTGTGAATACATATATTTTGACTTACCTGCCTGTGTCGGTGTCTGCTTTGCAGCTGGTATGAGGAACCATGCTACAGTGGCATGGTGTCTGTCTGTGTGGTGTGCATATGTAGGTGTGCGGGTCGTGCATCTGCGGTGCACTGCTGTGTACTGTGGTGTGTCCCACAGTGGTGGTGTCCTGCCCCTTGGCCGGTGGCTGTGCCTTGGGCTGGCCATGGGGCGGCTGTCAGGGATGAGTGGCATATGTGTGCTTGGCAGCACGGTCCTTGGTGTGGCTTGCTGGGGTCTGGGTGGGTGGGGGCACAGCATGTGGCCAGGGGACTCCATTGGTGGCCTCTATTGGCCATTGGTGCCACCTGTTGCCTACTTTCTGTGCCACTGCTGTATTCCGAGGCGGGGGTGTCTGTGTGCCTGTGTGTGCCCTGCTGGTGGTGGCCACATGTGGCCTGCCACTGTGCATACCTGTCACTGTCCCCGGGTCTATTCCACTGCCTTGCCCCCCTCTTTTACTCTGCTGCTGTTCGCCCACCATTGCCTAGGGCTTCTCTTTGTGCACCATGGTGCATTTCTGGTTGCGCCATGGAGCATGTCTGGTTGCGGCCATGACGCAGGTCTGGTTGTACCATGGCACAAGTCTGCTTGTGCCATGGCACATCTGTGCCATATTCAGCCATGTTGTGTCGGTACATTTCGGCATGTGCAACCTCAGAATATGGCACTCATTGCTGCGTATGCATTGGATTTGCACTTTCTAGCCCAGTGTCTTTCCCTACACACATATCACTGCTTCAGTACACAAAACAAAACCACTACTTTTAAACTAAATGAATCTGCAGAACTATAAATAGTCTATGAAATCTAGCTGTACAAGATGTTCATCTGACTGATATAGTTCTGAATATTCCATGTTAGAAGGGTTCCATGTCAAAAGAGCAAAAATAAAACAGTCCCAACCATATGAGCGAAGACAAATGAGAGCTAGCAAATACAGCAAGTACCATAAACAGCGAATGTCAAAACAGCAAAGGGAAACAAGCAATATTCACTACAGGAAAGAATAGAATAACTGCTCACTATGTGACACACCGATATAAAACTACACCATTTTCTGCGGGTGGCTATGCCCCCCCGCATCCCCCTTACTTTAAATAACCAACTACAAGACAGCAGTAATCACTGATACAGGGTAAATACTATCCCAACATTTGTAGCCATCACTGAAATGACATTCGCTATTAAGCACAACTCACTGACATGACGCGCTATTATTCTATCACTCAAACTGAGTATCTCAAATTGAGCTGCTCATTTGACAGAATGCCTGTTAGACGTACTTTTAAAGGTTTTTTTGATTAGACAATCAGGGACAGATTTCTGTCCAACTCTCTCTTCATAAGGCTGCACTGAACACAGTCTCTGCATGTCATACAGCCAATTTTATTACCATGTGACCTCCAGGCCCATGGTACATGGCAAATTTTGCCTGTGGGCCCTAGTCTACCAGCAATGTTGAAAATCCACAAAGTTAGCCCTGTACTGCAGATTGGATTTCACTGGGTGAAACATGGAAGCATAGAAACATAGTTGATGGCAGATAAGGAAACGCAAGGCCCATCCATGTTTGTCCATTCCTTTTTCTACCTTATGAATGTGCCATCGGCCTTTGCTCTGTCAATGGCCTATCTATTCATACTCATCTGTATTGTCTGCTATGCTTATCCCATGCCTGTTTGAAGCCCTGCACTGCATTCATATCCACCACTTCCTGAGGTAGGCGTTCCATGCATCCACCACCCTTTCTGTGAAAAAGAACTTCCTCACATTACCCCTTAATCGGCCTCCCTCTACTCTCATGCTGTGTCCTCTTATCCTGCTATTTTTCTTATATTAAAACATGTTAGACTCTTTTACCTTGTTAATGCCCTTAAGGTGTTTGAATGTTTCGATCATATCACCCTCTCTCCCTCCTTTGCTGTAGGGTATACATATTGAGCTCTGTTAATCTGTCCTCATATCTTTTTTGATGCAGTCTCTGCACCACTTTGGTTGCCCTTCTCTGAACTGCCTAAATTTGGTTAATGTCCTTGTGAAGATGTGGCCTCCAGTACTGCACATAGTACTCCAGATGGGGCCTAACAAGTGTCTTGTAAAGAGGGATTATTACCTCCCTCTTATGACTTGTGATACCCCTATTAATACACTCCAACATCCCCCTAGCCTTACCTACTGCTTTAGTGGTCTGCTTGGATGATTTCAGGTAATCTGTGATGATAATGATGCCCAAGTCTCTTTCTTCCCTTGTGACTGCCAGCAACTCCCATACCAGCCTATTGGTGGCTTCAGGGTTTCTCTTTCCTATGTGCATGATCTTGCACTTCTTAGCATTAAACCCCAGTTGCCACTCTTTTAACCATTTTGCCAGTTTATTCAAATCTCTTCTCATTCTGAGCACCCCATCTGGATCATTTACTCTGTTGCAGATCTTGCTGTCATCTGCAAACAGACAAACCTTACCCTCCAGTCCATCTGCAATGTCACTGATGAAAATATTGAAGATGACTGGCCCCAGGACTGATCCCTGAGATACCCCACTTGTGACTTGCATCTCTTCTGACTGTATACCATTTACCACCACTCTCTGTTTTCTGCCCGTCAACCAGTTTGCCACCCAGTTCACCAACCTCTTACCCACCCCAAGCCTACCCAGCTTATTAATCAATCTTCTATGTGGAACAGTATCGAACGCTTTGCTGAAGTCAAGGTAGGTGACATTAAGTGCTCCCCTTGGTCCACCGCTGGTTACCAAGTCAAAGAAATATGAATTAGTCTGACAGGACTTTCCTGTTGTAAACCCATGCTGTCTTGGATCCTGTGCTCCTATGGATTCCGGTATTGCACTATCCTTTCCTTAAGGTGCCTCTATAATCTTGCCCACTACTGAGGTAAGACTGACTGGTCTGTAGTTCCCTGCCTCCTCCCTGCTACCACTCTTGTGAAGCGGGATCACAAGAGCCCTTCTCCAGTCTTCTGGGACCTCTCCTGTGCTCAGAGACTCACTAAACAGTTCTGATAATGGCTCTGCTAGTTCTACCCATAGCTCCTTTAGTACCCTGGGATATATGCCATCAGGTCCCATTGCCTTGTCTACCCTGAGCTTATCAAGGTCTTGTAGGACCCTTTCTTTTGTGAAGGGACTAGTGTACACCTCCCTCCCTCCTGTGTCCATGGTGCTGAGCTGTGGGCCCTGCCCTACCTTCTCTTCAGTAAATACTGAGCAGAAGTATCTATTTAGGATAGATGCTTTTACGTGGTCCTCCTCCTCACATGCCCCCTTATCCCCTTTGATATTAGCAATACCCCCTCTGGACTTTCTCCTTTCACTAATGTATCTATAGAAAGTCTGTCACCTTCTTTTACTGTTCGTGCTAGTGTTTCCTCAGTTTGGGCCTTTGTCTGCCTTATTGCCTTCCCTGCTTCCCTTAGGGAAGTTTGGTATGCCTCCCTATCTTCATCCCTCTGCATTCCCTTATATTTCTTGAAGGCCAGCCTTTTGGCTCTGACCTTTTCTGCTACTGTTTTTGAGAACCAAAGTAGTTTCCTTCTTCTTTTGGACTTCCTTTTCTCTCTAGCACAATGGGATGTTGCTTCAAGTATTGCATAATTAATGCTTGCCCGCTTTGCCTGTACCCCCTCACCTGTATTTATTTTTTTCAGGGCTAGCTTAACTCTGTTGGCCATCTTATCAAAGTCAGCTCCTCTGAAGTCCCATATTTGTGCCTTGGAAAGGGATGATTTAGTTCTAGTGGCCAAATTTAACCATACCATGTGATGGTCACTGGCCCCCAGGTGACCTTCTACCTGGAGATCTGTGATCCTTTTCCTGTTAGTCAGTACTAGATCTAGGATATCCCTGTCTCTTGTGGGTTGTTGTACCAGTTATTTGAGGCCCTCTGCAGGGAATCCAATATGTGTCTAGTTCTGGTAGATGTTCCTGCTGGTATTGATCAATCTGTATATGGCATGTTGAAGTCTCCCATTATCAGAACCTCCCCTTTAGCTGTCATGTTTTGTATATCTTCTAACAGTAATGTGTCTATGTCCTCCCCCTGGTCTGGATGCCTGTAGACAACCCCAGTTCATATGGCTGTCTCATTTCCTGTTTCCTGTTTCCTGGATTACATTTGTGAATTTGGTCAAATTCACAAAATTATCCATGGTGCAAATTATTCATGATGCAAGGTTGGGAAACTTCCCACACCACTAGCTATGAAGGTGTCATCAACACCACCTTAGGAAATACAATTCTAGCTGTTTACATAGAAAAGTGTGAGCACAGGTGTATGATCCCAGGTCAAAGCAACAGGAAGCATCGATGGGAGGTCTAGTCTGGCCAGGAATTAGTTAGTTGTTGCACAGTAAACTATATCCTCTTAGTTGAAGAGAGGGAGGATCAATTTGGAAATGATCTCCCATCTTGTAGGAACAGGAATGCAGGGTTTGTTTCTAAGCTGAAAGAGAAATGGCAGTGCCCATGGGAACATGTTTCTGTATGACTAATGTACATTTGCTTGAAGTGCCTTGTTAGAAATACTAGTCTTCTAAAACTCATCACTAATGCATCCATGCAAATCTACAAATATTAATCATTATAGTATCTGTTTGCAGAAATATTAATATGGACTACACTACAACAGTTCGTATCATGGTGCTAAATACATAAGAAGACAAAGGTGTCTACAGATATTGCCTCATAGGTTGATTAGCAGATTATTTCATGATAGCTCAAATGTATATAAGAATCCAGTTTTCTCTTATGTTTGTTCATTCTCCCCGCATTAACCACCTCCAGTGGTAGATTATTCCATTTCTTGACTGCCCATGATGTGAAGTATGATCCCCTAAGGTATAATATGTGTTAAATGTTTATGGTTTGATTTGAGGGTGATGCCCTCTTGTATTAAGGTATTTAATTTTCAACATTAAGTCCAATTCTTCCATCTGTGTTTTGTCATGTCATATTTTAAACTTGGTTAACTAATTACCTCTCATCCTTCTGACAAATATTAATATGAAGCCAATAAAAATATGTTTTAAGTAAGGTAGGAATTATAAGTTGTACTAATTAGTCAATAAAACAATTATAGCAGTGATTTTTTTTCCCTTGGGCGAGGCATGCAAATACAATACCTGAGGGGTATGTGTGCAGTAAAGCTGGGCAAAACTGATGAATCCTGCTAACATGGAATACCACTCAAATAAAATACACAGAGAATGGCACAGTTCTGCACTTTAAATAGATGTATTTTTATATACAGTACATGAAAAAATGGAGAAAACAAATCCACAGTTCATATTAACATTAGTAACAATTCTATACTTTTTATTGTTTTTTATTTATTTTTATTCTATATGTAAAAAGAAAACTGTACGAAAAAATCTGCAGTTTACATTAACTTTAGGAAAATCTCTACAGCATACTGTACATGGTCTTATATCTAAAAATTCTGCAGACAACTTATTGGCAGAATTATGTAAAAAATGTTAGGATTTTCTCGGCTTAACTGATAATTTTGCTGAGCCCTAAATATGGTGATAGTGGGGGAAGGGGACTATAATCTCCTCAAAGTAGGTGCATTGTAGCATGGCAAAACCTGACTCTTCCTCCTCCTCCTCCTCCTCCTCCCAGTCCACTAAGAGATCATCCTCAGAATGATTAGTTGATGACTACAAGGACAAAGTGTAAAGTGCTGGATCTCATCTTCTATGCTTTCTGCTACTTTGCTTTAAATTGCCCACCCTCTACTCAGTAGTACTCCGGCTCCCTCAGTGCCAGCCTATCCCTTCCTTCACTTGAAAGCACTTTACTCACTGTGCTACTTTAATTTCCAAATACTGATTCATCTCCCTCTCCTGATACCGCTCTACCCTCCTCTCAACTGCTCTCTGCTTCTCGTACTCATCTGTCTCCTGCCCCTTTTGCATCCCTTACTGAACGATGTTTTGTTTGGCAAGCTGCCTTCTCCTTTCATCTCCCATCTCAGGAACCTTCTACTTACCACTCTCTGCTATTCTTCCCCTTTCCTTTAACTTCATTCTCAATGCACACTCCTCTCACTCGTATTCCTGCAACTAGCACAATCCACCCCATACTCCCTTTTCAGGTCTTGTACATGCCCTGTATATTTTGATTAGTACTATGCCAGTTGCTGAAACAGTTGAATTTAAATGTTACTATAATTGCTGCTTGTTCTGTGCTTATGTATTTTTCTTTGATATATTTATTTGTTAGTTGATTTATTTAATTATTCATTTGTTTATGCTGTCTTTCAGTTGAGATGCTAAAGAGGTCATGTTTGCCTGTTCTGGTGGTTGTTCAGGAGGACATTAAAGGTCCCCTGTCACTTCTTGAAAAGAGATGGGGTATTTTTATTAAAGGATAGATAATACATACATATCATAGCTCACATGCACAGTGCTTCAAAGACTGATCTATCAAATTACTAAGAATCCAGTATTGCTGTAAATTCTTTCCACAAAATTATTACTTGATGATACTGTAGAGTAAACATTCCATGTAAATAAATAGTCCACATACATTTTCGAATCATTATCAGTGCATGTGAAGTTATCTGCCTTTTTTGTATTGTCAAAGCACATCTTGCCTACCATAAATAATATTTACCTGCAGTGAAACATATTTGCAATGTGTTTTTATGGTATTTATGCAACTCTTTGGATATAAATCTAAAATTACGATTTCATAATTCACAGAGGCAAATAATGGATCCTTCCATTTGCTATTAACTTGTTTCAAAAATTATCACTAAAGGAGACTCAAATAAAAATTGTTTTGAGCCTCTAAAATGCCAATGTCTTCCCTTCTAGGAATTCTCTTTTATGTATTGCTTTATGCTTCAAAGAATGTTTGACTGTGAGCTTGCCATGAAGACTTAAACACACAATATCCCACATACATTTTGGTATTCACTGATTGCCAATTGTGATGCAGCTTCCTGTAATGCTGTAGGTGAGCATTCTTTAACCACTAATGAGAGTGAAAAATTCTATTCTGTTATATGATTATATAAAATTTTCCTTGGCTTTGCAAGAAACTGCCTGTGTTATCTTCCATTTTTGTATTTTGGCAAACATCTGTTTTACATAACCAAGCAGTACATGGTCATATTCTTTCCTTACATATTGCATTTTCCCTAGTTCCCATTCAAGTAATGGCAGAATAGTCCATTCACTGACTATTGCTACCCATGGTTTCTCTGTCTTAAAACCAGGGTTAAATTGCTATCAAAGAAGATGGTATACAAAAAAACTACAGAGTTAATCTTGTTTGCCCCCACCCTGTGCCTCTTTTTTTTGTATGTAAAGTTCCTTTGAACTGGATTCAGCCTGGATCCCCAAAGTCCCTGAAAAATATACTATAGAGTTTTGTATCCACATCTATTGGAGGTGGATAAATGTGACTAAAAAAAGATAAAGCAAGGTAATAAAAGTGGTTTTATTAAAAACACCCTGTTATGTTTTGACAGAGTTCTGGTTTTCTATACTGCTAATTTCCTTTCTACACTCAGTGGGCATTTGTTCCAGTTATGTGTGGCTGTATCAAAGTGATTAAAATAAATCCTAAATATTTTAACTGGGTCTGTAAAATGTGGATGCCTGCTATTTATGCAACTGAAATTGTCTGGAAAAGTCCTATAGGTCTTGCGCTACTTTTAGCATAATTTATTTTTGATCCAGATGTACACAGAAATTGTTTCATATTTTATTCTACTTCTTCCACTGATGTGGCCTCCTATAGCAGAATACATAAATCATCCACATAGGCCAAAGTTTTCACTTCATCTGTATCTTGAGTCATTTGTACTCCTTTAATATAGCTATTGTTTTGAATCATTATAATTAATGGATATAATGCAAATATATGCAGTAAAGGGCTTAACTGGCAGCCTTGTCAAGCCTCTCTTTTCATAGGGATGGGTTCTCCTATTTGTGAGTTGACTTATGGTATCATAACTGCATTCACATACATAATGTAATTGGATCGATGCCATACATTTCCAATACTGCAAATAAATAGTTATGATCTACTTGATCAAAGCTTTTTCTGATCTATGGATAGACTATAACCTTAACATAGCCCTTTATAGCCTCTGTCTAAACATTCCCTCAATATTATTAAATTGTCTTGAATTGTTCTATCTGGAACTGGCAACTTTGTGCTTGTAAAATTACAATTTTAGCTATCTTAGATAACCTCTTTACTAATACTTTTGATAGTATTTTTATCTGTGTTTAATAAACAAAGGGTCACCAGTTCTTCAACAACTGTTTATCCCGTTCCTTTACAGAAAAATAAGCAAGGCCTGCATTAAGGATTGTGGTGGATTCCTATGGTCAAAATGTGACCGTGTGTATAATTCTTGTAAAGTAGGGGCTAGGTAGTTAGAAAACATCTTGTAAAACTCAGAGGGCAATCCATCATTCCTCAGGGCAGTGTTATTATTTAAACCTTTATAGCTCCTTCTACTTCTATGTATGTGATGGGCTGCACCAGTTGCTGTTTCATATGTTCTGGTATTAATATCTAACTCAGTAGGTAGGAATGTCTAACTCTGGCACTGTAGGTCTTTGCTCTTGAAACAACTGATTGGAATTAAAATTTGATCTAACATAATCAGTTACTATTGCCAATATATCTTTACTATCTGTTTTTAGTTGTCCCCCTTCAGTCTCACATAATGCTGTAAAAATTCTCTTATATACCCTGGGCAGGATTTTCAAAAGGCTTAGATCACTGCAAGCCCTGGGTGCACCAATGATACAGTGCATGGGGCTTACAGTGATCTAACAGGAGTTTCTATCAAACTCCCATGTGGCAATTGCCACTAGTTAGATCAACTTTTTTGGGTCTAACTTGCAGCAATCCTGGGGGCCTTTTTTATGTGGCTTGTACCAGATATTTGGTGCAAGCTACCAAAAATCATGAAAACTGTCACAACTGTGCCCAAAATTGTGGAATTAATTGTAGTTGCAGCGACAGGGATTGGCTACTACCAGAACTAAGTGTCATATCGCAAGGCTGGGTATAAGCCGCCGCCATGGTTGGAAAATCCAGCCCTCTGTTTTGGCTTGCTTTGAAACTATCAAAGGACTGACTTTTCCCGTGTTCCTGAATTTACTTCCTGTTCTAGTGTTTTTGCTCTAGAATATTGATATAGCTTCAATTTCTTGTTTAATAGTATCTATTTGAATGGCTAGATCCAAATTTGTTTCATAATTTTGTAAGATGAGTTTGTGGAGCTGTAACTTAAGTTGCAAGTAGTGCATATATTTATTAATCCCAGTTTTCCTTGTAACAGCCTGAAAAAAAGGTTCTAAATTCTTGCGTTGACTCTTCCACCATATCCCAAAGTTCTCATATGCACTTAAAACTGTCCAACGTGCTAAGAAAACATTGATCCTGTTTTTGTACCTCTATATTATCAAATGGGTAATATTTAACCTTATGGGTGATGTGAGACCCTCCCCAAGTACAGTGACAATATAGAGTTAGGTGAGCTGATGTTTCTGCTGCAATTGCATTTGCAGTTGTGATTTTCAATTGTTTGAATAAAACAAAATCAATTGTGGTGCCTAGCTGCCATATTGTAAAACTGGCACCTGATGTTGTATGTATAGAAAAGTATTCATCTATTTAGTTGTTTAACCAGGAGTAGCACACTAAGCTGAAAGCTTTTTTACAGGAGCAACCTGGGAGCACAGGGAAGTTAAGTGACTTGCTCAGGGTCACACAGTATGTAAGTGGAAACTGTGGGATTCAAACCCCAGTCTGGTCTGCTGGATGTCACCAGATTTGCAGCTCAGAGCTCATCTAAATCAACTACTGCTATCATGTCTTTTAAATACAGAAAGAATCACATAAAATCTTCCCAGCCCTATCAGTAGTGGCTAATCTACATATAGCCCCCATGGGTGGAGCTTACCTGATCTGCCTCCCAGGCATCTGGTCCCACCAGTCCCGGTCCAGTGGTGCCCACTTTGTTGCTCTTGCTGGCCTCTGTTTGCCTGTTTTGCTAAGGGGGACCAGAAGGGTGCATGTAAAAGGTTTAAAACTGCCAGTTCAGTGGTGCAGCGCAGTTAGAAACTGGGTACGTTAGTAAGGCACTGAGCAGCTCTGTGTGCACATGTTTGAGCTGGCTCCTGCTCGAACATGTGAGCTGATGCAGTTCGCTCATAGATCCAGTTAGCACTACAGTGTTTAGTGTAAAAATCACCCAGGCAGCTCAGCCAAAGTTTTCTTTGTGTGTTTCGAACCCTGGGCCCCCAAAGACATATGTGAGGGTTTGGAGACACTGGGGTAGAAAGGAAATGTGCTGCATAAGTATTTTACTCACTGTTGCTTTAAGAGCAACCAAGTCTGCTGTGCAAATAAATGTTCTACCTGCCAACTGGGGGAACAGTGCTATGGCACTAGTGACAGGCAGGGGAAGTCTCTGCCAAGTCCCACTCTGCCACCAGACAGTAGGGCAGAGGGGCAGCTATCAAACTCTGGAGGCAATTAATGTTCAAATGTTATAGTTTGTCTGCAAAATACAGTTAAAGTTGCAACTGCTGATTTGAACTGGACTGCTCAATTGTATAGCTGCCATCTTTGTTGCCTTTGACCTGCTCCGCAGCCAATGGTAATTCAAGGAATCCAAAAGACTACAACAAAGGAACTTTTGGGAAAAGGTGAGGACTATGTATTGGCACCTTCTCCCAGGTAATCTGGCATCGAATGAACATTCTACATATTGATTAAATGGTTTGACAGCCTGATTGCCAAATTGGGACTCTGATCTGAGCTCCTGAGACCTGGGGCAGATACATTTCATGGCAGTCTGTTTTGAGCTCTTCACGAGTAAGGAGGGTTCAGGCTGTGAGTCTGGTAAAAAGTTTGGAAGTCAGCCTAAGGCTTCCACAACTACCTTCTAGGAGACTTGCCTGAGGCATTCTATACTTTGGAAAGTCAGAGTAAGGTGAAAATTGCTGTGCTGCTGAATCTGAGCATGGACACCTGTGGAAGCCTGAGGGACTGAATCCTGCCTAAACACAGAAGGGGCAATCCAGTTGCGGCCTTAAGGAATCCATGGCTGCTTGCCTGCAGGGTGGAGTAAGCTGGTGATCCTGATATCCTAGACATTATCTGTTTGAAGACAGTCTGGGAATTGGCCAGTCAGCACCAATGTCAGGTACTGACTATCACCTCTCCCTGGAGTCTGGATGCCTGGATGGGTGGGGGAGGTGAGTGGACTTGGTCCTGGGACTGTTCCTTCCAGACAGCTGCACAGAAGCAGACAGAGCTACAGAGAGACCCAGAGAGAGAGAGAGAGTGTTGTGTAGAAGCAGGTTTCCAGCTTGCCAGAGAACCTACTGTTCCAGCCACACATTCAAGACTTATGCACTGCATCTTTGTTTGAAGCCCCCCCAAGAGCTGCAGACTGAGAGAACTGTTTGTGCACAGACCCTATAGCCTGAGTCTCCAGGACCATGAGTAAAACTCAGGGACTGCCCAGCACCTGGGGATTTGTACATAGTTTTCACTATAGTGCTTTGTTTTGAAAAGTGCACCAACACCTGTCAACCAGCTGCAAGGCATTAGAAATGCATTGACTCCACACCTGGGTACCCAGGAAGGTACCCAGAGTGGGACACTGGTACCAGTGGGGAGGTGGGTTTAGTGGTTGTATGCTGTTGGGGGTGGGCACTGTATTTACTATTGTTATTACATCATTCTAAGCAGTTATTTATTCATTGCCCCCTTCTCTCTGCACCCCTTGTTTAATAAATTGGTTGTTAGTTTTAACCTGTCTCGTGAGCATAGTATGTTCATAGGTCGATAGATCCCAAGAGTCAGCATCATTTACCTCTCTGACAAGGGTTATCCTGTATCGATGCCTGCTACTACCACCAGTTAACTAAGATTATGCCTGGACTGCATTTGCAGTACTGTTTTATAATTTCTACCTGTTTACTGTGAGTTCTCTGTATTTGTCTACCCTCCACCCTCTGTAACCGACGTGGAGCCTTCGCAAAAGAGTCTGTGACTCAAAGGATTGTAATTCCGATTGTATCCAATAAATGAAAAATAAAATAGGTTCATAGGATATACAAGTCTGAGGGATGTATGAGCATATTGTTAGCTGAAGTCAATAGTTGCCTGTACATTGAAATAACTGAATGATTTCTGTGGAGTGTGTGCAAGAGGAGGTGGTAGGTACAGCATCCCAGGGGGTTGTACCAGGTAAACATCTGCCCACTGTATTTTATATCTGGGTGGAGTCACCGGGCTAGTTAACTTTTATTGGGAATGAACCCTTTCAGACCAGAACAGAGCCTAGACCTCTCAACCTTGTTTGAGGCCGCAAGGCAGGTGTTGTACCAAAGTTTACATGGTGACCCTGTTACATACAGTTAAAATCTCACCCTAGTATCACTAGTCTGCTGGTGTGTAAGAAAGGTTGCACTTTTGAAATAACGGTACTCTAGCTGCCTTTGATTGAGGTGCATAAATATTTGCAACTCAGAACTGTTGTATCCCAAAATTAAAATCTAGCATCAGGCGCTCCCCAGTACAATGTCAACAAGGCTTTGTAACTTGAAAGTAATACCTCTGAAGAGAATACCCACCCCATCGCATGCACTGTTTTTATCCTGCTACCTTGTAAAAGTATTATATCACCATGCAAAATATTTAAAAGTAATAGTGTGGATATCCTTTTTTTTTATACATTTTAATACTGTTGACATTTAAAGTGAGCGGTGACATGGAATGACCGATACACATTTCTAAATCTGATTAAGAGGGGAGGTCCACACTTTTCCTAATCTGTGACCTTTTGCGCCCTTTACCCTCTTGAAAAACAACTTTGTGAATCATCTAAATCAGACAATAATCCTTGCTAAGAGGATGTGAGAGAGACTTTGGTCTGGAGTCCACTCCATCTGAGTCACTGCAGTTTTTTTGTTTTGTATTTTGCTGACAATGCTGTGTATCTTTTCACTTTTACAGGAGGAGGTAGTTATTTTGTTTTCATTTTCCTCTGTCTTCTTTTCTTCACGGACATGTCCATTATCTCTTTCTCATTGGGGGGGGGGTTGCTGTCCTGTTCCTTTAAGCCCTACAGTTCTGTCATCACATCATCTTCTAGGATGCTTGTTTCTCCCTGTACTATGGTCTTCTGGACCTCTTGGGGATCTATCTTCTCTACCTGACCTTGAGTTTGAGCATCTATGGGCTGATGAGAAAGGACTGCCATCTCTGGGTCATCTTGGGCATTTGATTCCAGCTGTTTTTTCATACTGCACAATGGTATAAGTAACTTTTGCTCCCTAGCTTTAACTTCCATCACCTGCCATTTATAAATCAAGTATTCTTGATTTAGAGTGTCCTGTTATGTGAGGCCCACAGGCACTGCCTAAAGGAGTGCCCATGGTCCTCACACAAGTTGCCTTTAAATGGGTTTGGGAAGCCGCGGCTCTAGTGACTATATTCTAGACAGTTGGTACATTTGTCTGCATCACATGCAGAAATAAGGTATGTACATGCCCCATATTTGTGAAAGGTTTTAGTCTGCCCAGAATAAAAGCAAACCCCCCTTGTCTCTCCCAGTAAATAAACTGCCTGGCAAATGGCAAATTCCAGTATTCGTCTAGTGAAGCTTAACTCTAAATTTTCAGCCATCTGTCCAAACCTGCTCACTGCCTATAACAGGTGTTGGTATATCCAGTACCTCACAATGCTGCCTTAACCAATAACAGATGTCAGATTTATTAACCCCTTCATTTCTGAAAAGGACTGTAATAGTTTTTGTAGTAGGTTTGCACAAGTGGATTGATAAAAATGGAAATCATAATGCAGAGTTCTTCAAGTTATCATACCTGACTCAAAACCATTCTAAACTTTTTATGGTTTTAAAACTCAAGTCAAGGTGCTTTTGCCTGATGCTTGAATAGCTGCATAAATCTTGGCTGCAAAACAAAACATGGATACTTTAATCAGTTTCCTGATCACATACGCCCTGTCAAGGTTGGAAGTCTAGGCCCCTTTGATATTTGATTCGTGTTGCATTTCTGTGTTGTGCAAGTCCACCCTTCACTGAAAACAAATCATACATTTTATAAGTACTTTCAGTACCAGTGCTTTGCACATTCCTGTCTGGAACAGTCTCATTCTGTGCATTAACAGAAGTATTTTCATCTGGATCTGTTAAAGACCCAGTACTGTCAGTTCCCTCCGGATAAAGTAATGCTCTTGGCTCCATGAGTTCTACCTGAGGTAGAGTCATTAGACAGTATTTTCAGTTATAATATTTATATTGTCTTTATGTGAGTCTATTGCAGGGGGAAGTTCCCTGTTCAGTGACAATGTTGTGTACAAGTTAACTGCTTACCCCCTGGTTATGAGTGCCATAACAGTTTGGGCGCTCTGGGATCCAAGAGACCCCGTTGTCTACCTTCCTGCAGCCTGCTGCCAGACACTACTACAGACAATTGCCACAGTTTTTCATGTAGGAACAGCCACATCAGCTGCCCCACATCTTAGGCTGAGACTATGTCTCGCATGTGCCATTCTGGGCATGGGTTTCCCCTGTGCCTCTGCCTACCTGGTACTTGTCTCTAACAGGCTGGGTATGGGGCTGTCCAGTGCTGTTAGCTTGTGAAATAGGCTCCTTTGGTTGCTGCTTCACTGTTTCAGGAGCAGTCATTGCTTCTTCAGTCTGTTATTTCTCTGCGACTTTCTGTTGGTGTGGTAAGGCCATTCCTGATGAAGTTACTTCTGCAGAAGGCACTTAAAGAGGTTCCAAAGGGGTTTCAATATGATGGCCATAAGTCTCATTTTTTTCAACATTAGGTACCACTTTTGGAAAGTTGAGCAGCATTTCTCTTTGATGACGTGTCATCACCTGTCTGCGGTAGTAGCTAAACCAGTTTGACAATGCTGACAGAGCTGTTAGCAAGATTCCCTCTCAAGTTGAAAGCATTCAAAAAGCTTTGAGACAGGTGTTCTTTCTGGGGTTTTTGTATTGTTTTCTTCTGCTGCCATTAAAAGAAAGAATTGCCTTTTCTCCTCCAAATCTTCTTTTTGCTGTTTAAGTTCTTTGACTCTCAGTGTCTGTTCATCCTGCAATACACCTGTGTCTGCTTTCTCACTTTCAGAATTCCATTCTGACATCACATTCTCTACTTCTACAGCCATGGCAACATTACCAAAATTCCATGTCTTCATCAGCGGTAGCCTCTTGAAGATAGGAAACAGAGGAGAAGGCTAGCGCCTCTGCTTCCACCACACTCATCCTTTCTCGATCCCTGAGGTCCACCATTTTGGCCAACAGCCAGATAGTCAGAGGTTCCCCCTTCAATAGAGGAGGGGGATATTTTTTTATTAAGAATAAAATATACCAATACAATATTTGGAATCACAATTATACCATCAGCACTAATCTATAATAATCAAAATTAACCAAAAAGAAATTTAATTATTAATAAGAATTCTTTGTTCATATATTTAGTCTCTTAATATTTCTTACAAAATATTCAACTGCTAAAATGCTACTTATTCCGTTCTAAGTACGTTTTTGAAAAAAGAGAACACTTTCCACCATAAGACAACTTTTGATTTTGGATGAAATTGTAAGTCTTTTTCATAAATTCTTCAAAGGTTGCTTACACATTTTACCAATAGATATGTATGAATTCATTGTTGTTGTACACCAACTGGCATCTCACCTGCCATAACAAAGTACTATCCTGGTTTCAAGGCAATCATCTAAAGATAAACACCAAAAAGAATGATGCTATGCTTTACAATACTGTGCGAAAGTTATCCAGAACCTTGTCCCTTCCAGTGTTTACCAATTTGGATGGCACCCTGCTTGATTATATATCCAAATTCAAATACCTTGGGGTTTGGCTGGACAACCATCTAGACTTCACAGCCCACATTGACTCCATGTGCTCCAAACTCTGGCCAAAATTGGGTTTACTGTATTGAAATGAGGACTGCCTCCCCCTTCCTGCATGTCACAAATTAGTCTAAAAAATTATCCTACCAATATTCGACTACACTGATGTAGTCTATGGAACTGCTGTGGTATCCTCACTCACCAAGCTCGATATGCTTCTTAACTCATTTTGTCGTTTCGCTACCAATGGCCCCCCACACCAATCATTGTAGGCTCTTCTCTGGTTCTACAATGCCAGTTTGACAACACTTTTGTCAACCGGCATCTCAGTGATATGTCTCCTGGTCCTGTTTTTCTATCAGGAGACTTTGCCTCTGAACCCCCCATGCCGGGGTCTCTATCCTCCCTCACACCCCCATACTTTGGGTTATCAACTCCAGTCGGAATTGATTCAGGCAGGAGGTGCAGGACCAGGAGATAGTATGTCCCTGTCTTGAGTGTACCAACACAGCAACCTGCCTGCAAAGCGTAGATTTTGCCGACAGCAAAGTATGTGGCTATGTTGGTGTCACTATCGGGTCGGCATACCCTTTACTTCTCTCTCTCCTTCCTTCCGCTTCCCATCAGGCATTCTACTCATTCCCTAATTTTCATTGCCAAATTCTTGTTCAGTCTACTTCCCCCCACCTCTGCTCTAAGCTGTCACCAGCCATCCTATCCTCCTATGATTTATGAACCAAGGACCCTCAGTCATCCTCCCTCCCCCATCCTGGCACCTCTGCCAGTCAATCTGCCTTCTCTTACAGGCTACCCTCCCTCTGGAACCTTCTTCCTCTTGAACTCCGTAACTCGCCCTCTTTCCCCTTCTTCAAGCAACACATCTGCTTCCTCCGTCAGGGAAAGGGGGGGCTTGCTACTGCCCTAACACCCATTCTCCCATATCTCTTTCCTCCCCTCACCCCTCCACTTCCCTTTCCTTCAATTTCTCGTGTGCCTTGTACCAACCTACATGTGAATTTACTCCCTGTCTTCTAATTACCTTTCCTCTATTCCCCACCATATCTTTGTTCTATATCTGGTAACTAATTTGTCTGTTGGACACCACATTGTATTCCTTATGTTATGAAATTGTAAGTTTTGATTCTCTGGCTGCGTTGTACTCAACAAGAAATTGTTTAGCCTTATTAACTCTTTCCTGTCTTTGTTCATATTCAAATCATTTTTGTATGCTTTGCCTAGCTCCTAGAACTAATTGTATTTGTATGCTTATGTGTCTGTTAAACACCCCCTACTATTATTGTACCCCCAGGTCCCACCTGGAAATGAGTCTTGGCTCAGTGTGCCTATCCTGGTTACCAAGATTCTAAATAGATAAATAGAAAACATTTCAGGTAGGTGAGCTAATGCATTTCAGGCATGCTAATACAGTTAATGAGCTGTTGTTATACTTCCTAAGTATTGTAGAAGGCCACCAGAACCAGATTCTCATAGGTGAGTCTTTACAACCATTGAAGATTCCATCTGTTAGCTAAGTATTTCCATAAATGTTCAGGAGCACAGGGGAGTTTCTCCAGTGTCCTGGTCAAATTTCCCCCATTTGCTACAAATACCACCAACAGTTTAATCTACTTCAGTGTCAGTTGGATTCCATCTGGAGGCCCCCCCCCCACCAGAACAAGGTTGAAAACAGGCAGAACTGCTAGTTTTCCTTTCCAGGCAAACAAAAAATAACTAACCTTTAAGGATAAACATGGCAAACTCCGTGATATTTTTGCCACTATGGAATTTAAAGTGAGACTATTGCCCAGTCTCACTTCATCCTTAGGTAAAATTTTGGAAAAGCTTATTAATATACAAATCAGTAACTATCTACAACAGAATGGGCTTCAAGCTCCTGAGCAGCATGGCTTTAAGAAATGTCATAGTATAGGCACTGCCTTGGCCAGGTTCATGAATCACATCAGTGAGGTTATGGAGAGAGGAGAGCTCACTGGTGCCATTTTCATGGACCTGTCCAAGGCATTTGACCTTGTCGATAATCACCTGCTGCTCAGGAGCCTAGCTGACAAGGGCTTATCTGAATTATCATTAGAATGGGTAGAAAGTAATTTATCATTTAGGGAACTGAAAGTTCTTTATAAGGTATCAGTTTCAGGGAGTAGATTATTAGAAAAGGAGTGCCCCAAGGATCAATATTGGGATCCTTTTTTTTTCCATATTTGAAGATACAATAAATTGTAAATTTATTCAGTAAATTGTACAGTAAATTGGCTAGGACTAATAAAATTCTATATGCGGATGATATAATATTATATAAAAGTTCAAATTCCTTAGATGAAATAGCTCAGAATTTAGTGATTTTCAGAATTTGGAAAAATGCTTGTTGGAATTAAAATTATCTTTGAATATTTCAAAAGCTAAGAGTAGGATGTTTGGCTCTAAACAAAAACTGGATAAATTAGGGGAATTGAAAATTGTTGATACAAATGGAATTAACTTAGAGCAGGTGCATATATTTAGTATTCAGGATTGTACTTGGATTCAACTTTAACTTTTTCATGTCATATATTGAATTTAACGAAATCTATAAATCAGAAATTAGGGTGTATTTAGACTTCAGAATGTGTTAACATTACAGGCAAGAAAACAAATAGCTCAAAGTGTATTACTTTCTCAGTTGAACTATAATTCATTTTGTTTACAGCCTTGTCTAAACATGTATTTAATAATCTTACAATGACATTTCATAGCATTTGTAAGTTTGTTTATAAATTACCTTATAGTATTCATCATTGTACATTGTACCAGGTTTCTGGAGTTATTACCACCAAGTCTTAATTCCATTTATTCCTTTGTTGTGTAATAGATAATATAATGAGACAAAGGATTTGTCCCTTTGTGTCCATTGATATCTTTTAGAGAAGTTTCTATGAACTTGAGATCAAATACTATCCATAGTTTAAATGTCAAAATAATAAAAACAAAATGGGTGCTCACACTTTTCTATTCAAGCCCCAAACATTGGAATAATCTTCCATCTTCAATTAGATCTGGGAATAGGCATAACTCCTTTAAAATGAATTTGAAGCATCATTTTTGAATAGTATACAATGTCACTGGATTTTAAATGCTTGTATTATTGATGTATGTTATTTGTATGTTACTACTTTGTATAGTTTGTATTAAGTGAATGTAAAAGTTATCTTGTTCATCTGATATAACATCTTTTGACTGCATTTCAGTCCTGGGTCACGTATGAAAAAGGGCCTTGGCTCATATGTTTACCCGATAAACAAAATAAATAAATAAATACAAAATTCTCACTCGAAGTCCATTTATTAGATCAATAGCGGCAAAGGAAGTACACTGCTTGAGTGGTTCATTGCCTTCCTACAGTGAGCTTGTGCTGGGACAACATCACTGTTGAAGGTGGCCACTGAATAATCAGGACACAGGATTTTTTTCTTGCTACTGTATAATGAAAGGTATGGCATAAATCAAATATGCCATGGCCCTAATGAAAATATCACTGATATTTTCTTTTCTGCAGTTTGACCTTTTGACGTAACTCATGGCTTCACAACTCACGATGACATAAGGTCAAACTGCACTCAGGGAAAAATATCAGTGAAATTTTCATTAGGACCATGGTATATCCCTTTATTTATTTATTTATTTATTTATGTGCATATGTATGAATTTATTCATTTATTGTTAAACATATAGTACACTAGACAAAGCAATCACCCATTTCAGATAAGGCCAAGGAGGTTTATACTAAGGTTAGTAAGCTAAAGGCATCACAGGGCAAGCAGACATGAACACAACAAATGGGTACACATAATATAATGGAGTAAAGTTCCATTTCAAAGTACACAACTGGCTAAATATATGTATATATTGGGGCCAGGATATTCAAAGGGGTTGCGCCCCGGCGCAATATTCAAAAGGGGAATTTGCTCCGTGCAAATCCCAATGCGCTGGGGTGCACCAGTAATGTAGGCGGTGCAAGTGCGGGGGGCATGCCCATGCTTATGCGGCACATCCCGATATTCAGCCCGGGATGTGCAGTGCATATGCAGGCACACACCCACCTTGCACTGCAAGGGGGTGCAAAGATGTGCCCAAAAGAAACAGGAGCAAAGACTGGCCACCCACCAGCCGACTGCTGCATTGTTGGGTGCAGCATGACAGCCACCTGTTGTGGGTGGCCACCCAACCTCCCAAGGCACAGGCTGGGTGTAGGGCCCCCCATGCCCGATTGTGGGCTTAGTAAATAAAACAGAAGCCCTGGTGGTCCAGTGGACCTGTCCCCCAGCCCAATTGCGGGCATAAATACATATATCCATTCCCTGGTGTTCCAGTGGACTGAATCAAGCCCGATCGTGGGCTTTGTGCAATAAACTATATCCCTGGCGGTCCAGTGGACCTGATCCCAAGTCCAATTGTGGGCTTTGTAACTCTAACAATCCCTGGTGGTCCAGCAGTACCCCCCTTCCCTCCCCACCTGCTCACTCAGTCCTGCCACCCCGCTCCCCCCGGTCAGAGGCCAGTGGCAGCTCCACACCCACAAGCTGCCCAGCTGCCCACTGACTGACAGTGTACAGTGTGACTGTACACTCATTAGTCCACAGCGTGGGCCAGTGGGCATGCAGACCGTACTGTACAACACAGTCCCGATATGTGAATGAAAGTCATTCACATATTGGGACTGTGTAGTACAGTACGGTCTGCATGCCTATTGGCCCACACTGTGGAACAATGAGCGCACAGCCGTACTGTACACTGTCAGTCGGCTGGTGGCCGGGCAGCTTACGGGTGGGAAGCTGCCACCTGCCACTGACCAGGGGGGAGAGGGGTGGCTGGACTGAGTGGGTGGATCGGGAGGGGGGACTGCTGGACCACCAGGGATTGCTAGAGTTACAAAGCCCATGATCGGGCTTGGGAGCAGGTCCACTGGACCACCAGGGATACAGTTTATTGCACAAAGCACATGATCAGGCTGGATTTTGTCCTCTGGACCATGAGGGAATGGTATTCTTCATTTATGCCTGCGATCAGGCAGGGATTCGGTCCACTGGACCGTGAGGGAATGGATATATGTATTTATGCCCACGATCGGGCAGGGATTCGGTCCACTGGACCACCAGGAATGGATATATGTATTTATGCCCATGAACGGGCAGGGATTCGGTCCACTGGACCACCAGGGATACTATTATTTTCACTACACCTCGATAAGGTTGGGGAGCAGGTCCACTGGACCACCAGGGAAACTTTTCATTTTACAAAGCCCGTGATTGGGCATGGGATGCATTGCTGCAGAGAGGAGGGCATCAGTCCCTGATGGCTGCAGCCTGGCAGGGTGCCAGGTGCAAGTCATCGGGATCAGCGCACCTTCATGCAAATGGGGCCATAATGACATGCAAATGCATATACAGCACTGAATATCTTGGTTCATGTCCTTACACACCTGCACTTGCACTGGCACATCCCCCGCTCCTCTCTAGCCACTTGCACTTGCACGGTGCCACTGCACATGCGCCGTCACCGGGTGGCCACGGTCCATATTCAATGGTGCTGAGCCTGTCACAGCACCACTGAGTATCGCCCAGACCACTCCCTGGTGCATCCCAGTTGCACTGTGCCCAGGCTTGTGCCACAGCCTGGTGCAGTCTGAATATCCCGGCCCATATGTATTAAAGGAGCACGATTGTGCCCCTGTAGTTAGGGTTGGGTAGCCCATTTAATATTAAACCTCAAATTTTGCACTTTAATAACTTTGTAACAGTTTAGCAAATTTGCACAAACTTTAATATGCACTGTCCCGTGGGGTAGATCTCTTGATGTGATAAATTTCTTTCCTGTCAGATGTACAGATTCTGAGATACGGATAGTGCTAAAACCTTAAAAGTCACCTTTTTTTTTCAGTTTTTTTCTCATCGCTTTGCATCCACACAGTGTGGAATTTTGTTGTGATTTTTTATAGTACAACTCACTTTGGTAACAGAACTGCCATGCTTACTTTGGTGAAAAATATTAACCTGTTGCAAAGTTATTACATTTTTAAGTTTCCCATTGTTTTCAATGGGAAATCTGTTGATTTTATAGGGATAAAGTTCGACCAGGGCATGACCTCGTGAAAAAGGAATAATTCTCATGAGATCAATTCCTTTTTCATGAGATTAAAATCCTTTTTTGTGAGAAAAAAATTCCTTTTTCACAAGCCACCAACTTGTTTTCCATTTTTTCCAAAAAAAAAATTTGAAAACCCACAAAAATGAAGTTATACAGAGACACCAATTCATGTATCTTGGTCATTTGGGACTTTGTTAGGTGGATTCTGAAGTTATTTGGTGGAAGAACAACCTTGGAAGGTTTTTTTTAGCATTTTTAATCCTTTTTCATGACTCGTTTAGTTCCTTTTTCACTAGCCGATTCCTTTTTCTCGAGTTCACGAAAAAGGATTTCTTTTTTCTGAATTTGCAAAAAAGAATTCCTTTTTTGTGAGTTTTGTGAGAAAGGATTCCTTTTTTGTGAGCCGGTTCCTTTTTTCGTGAGTGCAAAATTTGAGGTTTCTTTCAATGGGGGTTTCAACTTTGGTGCATAACTTTTCCATTTGTTAACATTTTGACACCAAATTTTTAACATATCCTTTCGGGGACTGCACCTCATGAACAATATGGCTTGCATTATACAGCTTCTGCCCAAAAGGTGATTTCATGGTCACTTGGCAAATTCACTTTTCGAGAGGGATTTGGAAATTTTTCCTGCACTTGCTCATGAGGTAGGATCATAAGAATGCTATACTGAAAATATAGGGTCAAAATATGAAAACAAGCCAAAGTTAAGACCATTCATTGCAATTTCGCTTCTCACACCCATATTTTTGGAAATTTTAAATATTTTGACCCCAGATTTTTGTCTTCTTATTACCCCACTTCATGTATGTCACAGCTGTCATCTTTCAAATTCTGGCCAAAATGTATCTTCACATGTGTGGTGCGGAATGGCTTTGCACTCGCGGAGAATTACATTTTGGTGGGGATTCAAACATTTTCTGTTCCAGGTACATGAAGTGGGATAATAAGATGGCTATGCTGACACTTTGGTCACTATTGTCCTATAAATGGAAGTGCAGGGCCTGGAGAACCCTGTGCTTCCACAGCTACATACATATATACATCTATGGAGGGATGGGAATGCAGGGCCCAGAGGGCCATGTACTCCCACAGGAAAATAAGGATACAACCATACCATTTCAAAAAGTAAGGAAATTAGTTGCAAAAAAATCCATTAATGCATCAGTTAGGGTTAAAGCAACAAAATTAGGGAAATGTGGTGTTAGGTTTTCCAACTCTAACAGCCCACCCCCACCCTGCACAGACCAACAGTCACTGGGGATGTGCCTTGGTGTCATCAGCCCTAAAGCTCACCCCATTCTCCTACACTGTACCCATCTCAGATTATTTACAGATAGAAAGGGGTGCGTGTTAGGGCTGATGACCCCAAGGCACACCCCCAATGCCTGTTGGTCTGTGCAGGATGGGGTGGGGGTTGGGTGTTGTGGTTGGAAACTCTAATGCCACATTTCCCTACTTTTGTCACTTTAATCCTAACTGATGCATTAATGGAGTTTTTTGCTATGAAGATAAGGTAGTGCCAGTATATTAGGGTTGAGTGCAAACGTCTATGTTAAACCCTAAACTTTGAACCTTAATAACTTTAGAATTGCTCAATGGATTTGTACATCAGGCATGCATAATCTCCAGTAGTAGATTCCTTGATATGAAGAATTTCATGCAAATTTGTTGTGTGGTTTGCAAGACAGAAACTGTCAAAAACTCCTAAATTTACCATTTTTGTCACTTTTTTTGTTCACCTGTATCTCAAAAATGCCTTTATGTTGTGGTCTGAAGTTTTCAGGGTAGAAGGCCCTTGAGCCACAGATGTGCCTTTAGAAGGTTTGGTGAAAAATTATTAATCCATTTCAAAGTTATTAAATTTTCAATTTCCCATTATTTCCTATCGGAATATTTATGTGTATAATGAAAGTGAAAGTACTTTTCCCACACTGTCATCCAGTTTTGCATAATTTGCACCTTAATAACTTTGCAATGCTTCAATGTATTTGCATGAAATGTGGCAAGCCTAAGCTCTGGAGGTAGATATCTTGATGTGGTAAATTTCAACCAAATCTGTTGTGCGTTTCCTGAGATACTTTGTCTCAAACATCCTTAAACTTGCATGTTTTATTCATATTTCTCAGTCTTCCATTTTCGCATATTTTGCTTAATAACTTCAGAACCATCTCAATGGGTATGTCTGCAAATATGATAAATTTTATTTGATCCTCTTGTGTGATCTGTGAGATATTGTGTCTCAAACATTATTAAACTTGCATGTTTTTGTCCATTTTTACTAACAGTTTTCCAGTTTTGCATAATTTGTACTTTAATAACTTTGGAACAGTACAACATATATGCATAACATTTTGCATGCATCATTTCATAGGGTTGGCCTGTTGATTTCTTTAATTCCATTTGAATCGATTGTGTGGTTTTGAAGATACTTTGACTCAAATATCCTTAAATGTACATGTTTTTTCCCATTTTTTGCAGTCATCCAGTTTTGCATACTTTGCACTTTAATAACTTTGCAATCATTAAAAGGATATTCATAAAAGTTTGCAAGCATAACTTTGTGGGGTAGATCTGTTATTGTTGCTAATATCATTTGAATAGTTTTTTTGTTTCTGGGATATGGGCCTAGATATTCAAAGGAGTTGCGCATGACGCAACTAAAATGCGCTGGCGCAACTACAGAAATGCACCCAGAGCCATATTCAAAAGGAAGAATTGTGCAGTGCAATTCCAGGTGCACTGCAGTGAAAAAGTAATGTATGTGGTGCAAGTATAGGGGGACACTACCATGAATTTGTGGCACAACCGCATATTCAGTTGAAACACGTGGCGCAATGATGGAGCAACTGACAAGATGTACCACACAAAGTTGAGCATAAAAGAGGCTCAACTGCACACACAACACAGGCTGAGAGCAGGACAGCTAGTAACATGGATGCCACAGCATTCCTGATGGAGCAGGTAATGATGGGGGTGAAACAACAATGCAGCCAAGGAAGGGCCCATCAGCGGTATGCCCAACAGAGACGGTACTGTGCCCGGCTCACATTTGGGAACTACAGTGATACAGAAATAGTGGGCCAGTACTGCCTCAACAAAGCAATTCTGAGGCAGCTCTGTGAGCTGTGCCATGATGAGCTACAGGCACCCACCGGGAGTCATGCAATGATGGTGGAGATCAAGGTGACAGTGGTAATGTGCTTGCTCACCATGGGCTCCTTTCAGAAACCAGTGGGTGCCACTGCTGGCATATCCCAATCAGCCATGTCCCACCTCTTCACCCAGGTCCTCAATGCTCTGCTGCTGCATACTTAGGAGTACATCAAATTCCCAAGCACACAGGCAGACCATACAGCAAACATGCAGGAATTCCACAGGGTGGCATGCATGCCAGGCATTATAGGGACCATTGACTGCACCCATGTGGCCATATGTGCACCACCTGGCCTGGAAGGTGCAGCATATATGAACTGGAAGGGATACCACTCCATCAACTGCCAGGTAGTGTGTAATGCTCCAGGGTGCATCATCAATGTGTGTGCCATGCACCCTGGGAGTACACATGATGCATTCATGTGGCACCAATTCATCCTGTGCCAGAGATTTGAGAGTGGGGTGATCCCCATGGGGCACCCAGTTGGTGAGTTGGAACTGGGAAGAGGAGAACAACTGCAGTTGTGTGGAACACCACACAGCAGCTGGATGGGGTAGTGGGGAATGAGGACAGTGCTAGGTGACAAGACACGTCTGGAAATGGAGGCTGACTACATTGCAGGGGAGCATATACATAGGGGCCCAGACATGCATGACACACATGCTGTGCCGGTAATGGTAGCACAGCAGCTGTGCATGAGGGGGATTGGCAAGGGCACACAGAGGGGCAGGTAGTGGCAGTGTGGACTGGAAGGGGGGGTGTGGAAACAGGCAAGGGCCAGACAGGCTATCTACTAACTCGTGTGTTCCCCACAGGTGACAATGCGTATCCCTTGGCTGCTCACTCGCATACGGCAACCTAGCAATGAGCCAAGGAATGGTACAATGAGGCACACATCGCTACATGCAACATCATAGAGCGTGTCTTTGGCATGCTCAAAAAGCATTTCTATTGCCTAGACAGGTCAGGTGGTGCCCTACAGTACAGCCCTGCAAAAGCCGTGGCATATTTCTGGCCTGTTGTATGCTGCACAACATGGCCATTGACCGTGGAATACCTGTCCAGGTGGATGAGGGCAACAGTACAGATGATGAGGAGGAGGACCAACAGGATGGGGGTGGACAGCCATCCACTTGAGAGAAGGGATCCCAGGCTGGCCACATGTGCCAGGAGGCACCAGGATACCATTGTTGAGGAGCACTTCAGGAACCACCGGTGAGTATCACACAGGTAAGCAAGGCATGCACAGCACCACACACACACACACACACACACACACACACACACACATATGCATGGACACAAAGAGATGCATGCAGGGATACATGAACACACACCAGTCACACAGGTGGGCATGCAGGCATGCATACCCCCCCACAGAACAAAATATAGAGACCCAACCAGTCTGGAGCCATTTGGTGTATGCCCAGGACAACACATACAGGCAGGCAGGCATATGGAGCTGTACTAAGACAGGGCACACAGCACCAGGCAGGTCACACACATCAGTGCACCCATTGACAGGGAGACGCACAGCAGTACTGCAGGCTGTGGCATGGATCAGAGGGTATGCGCTGGCACACAGGCAATGCCAACACAGTGCTGCACTCATCATGACCATGCCACATGGTCCAGCAGCACTGCCCACACACATGCCAGCCATGACCCAAGACACACGTGCACAGCATGCAAACCAGGTCACAGCCAACATGTGCACACAGCTGGCAATGGCAGCAAGGGACTGGACAGGGCAGTGCGCCCATCAGGACTCTGTGTGGATCTGCTGACCTCGGCCATGTGGGCAGCCATGCCTGACTGTGTGGCAGGCACAGGCTGCTCAACAGCCACAGGGGAGTCATCACTACATCAATGAAGCCAGAGGCCTGAGAATGTGACCGGTCCTCATGGATGTGTACAAACCGGCAAACAGACTGTTGCCAGGTGTGTCAGGATGGGTATGGCAGTGGGTGGTGTCAACCTCAATGGGGTCACCAGGCGCCGAGCCTTTGGTGTTGGTATTGCACTATAGGGTGTCCTGTACACCCTGCTGCTAACCAGTGGATGCCAGTGCTGCAAAGCCCACAGCGATGGTCTCCGCAATGCAGTTCAGCGATGCAGTCATGGCCTCCAGCAGTTGCCAGATCTTGCCAATCAGCTGTGCATGTCCAATGGTCCTACGCTCAGACAGTTGACACACCTCAACCTGCAGTACATGTATCTCTGCCCTGAACATAGTCTGGTTGTCTATGGAGTCCCACAGAAGCCTGGTGTGCTCCTCCAGCCTGTTTGCACCTGGCATATCATGGTCATGACGCTGACAGGTGGGGGGTGGTGACCTGCTGTGCCACATCCCTCAACTGGGAATGCTGCACAGGGCACTGCAGATGGGGTGGGAACTGAGTGCTGGTGCCAATGGCGGTCCCTGGGGAGTGCTGCACAGTATCTCATGCAGGCCATTACAGCATGACGGCAGCCTGTTGGACCTGTGTGGCAGAACAAGTGCCCACATCTGTGCCCTGTCCCTGGCCAGTACTGGCAGCAGTGTCACTTGCTGCCGAGTGGGCCTCGGGGGCATGCATATTCCTGGCTCACCAGTGCTACCTGCCACTGCCTGTGGTAAGACTTGAACTTGGAAGGTGTTAACACCAATGCAACCAAAATCATTGTGATGTCATCATCACTGTCGTGTCATCATCATCCTGTGTTGTCGGCACAAGCACAGGGAGGCTTTCCTGTAGGAGGAGGTCGGCCAATGGATCCTCATTGCAAAGTCTGAGTAGATCCATCAACCCAACATTATTACAGTGACCCCAGGTGGTGGCACAATGCCAGTGGATGTTGGTGGCACAGCATCATCTTGCGCTACGGTTCTGGGCCCGGCCTGTGCAGCACCCCTGAGGTGTGATGGTGCCATAAGACACAATGGAGAGTGGTTAGTGTGTCAGTGATGCACTGTAGGTAGTCAGCTGTACAGTGGATTGTCTGCATGTGTGCCACTGGTGTGCCTGCCCTGCCCTGTGTGTGGTGTGGTAGCACCACTGCCCTTGCCCATCAGGACACAGGCAATGCACAGAACATGTGTCCACATCAGTGTGCACACACAGCACTGTGTGACACATGCACACAGCTGACAGGCAGTGTCATCCCCCCACGGCATACAGCACAAATGTGCTTACCTCTGTCTGGTGTGACATGCCAGTGAAGGTGTACACTGTGGAGGACCACGTGCATGCACAGCCTGCAGCGGCACTCATGTAACAGGTGTACCACGTGTAGCGTACTCCTGGACCAGGCACCACACAAACATGACATAGTTTCTGCAGCTGCCACACAGCAAACAGGGGACCATGTAGGTCCCTCTGTGGCTGTTCAGGCATTGTACCACACCAAGATGCAAAGGAACACATTTCTGGCACCCTGAAGTGTATCAGGCACACCAATGTCCTGCACATGTGGCACCCCCTCACTCAGTGGTGTACTCACTGTGCTGTGATGGGCTGCAACCTGTCTGGAACCCACCCTATGGGACACCCTCAACAGATGCCTGGGTGAATGTAGATGCCAGCAGCTCCTCCTCTGCATTGAGGACAGGTGCTGTTGAGGGTCCACCACCTGTTTTGTTGATCGATGCACTAATGGCAGCAATCTTCCCTTTCATCCTGCGTTTGTCCATGCCTATCTTCTTCTTGCACTCCTGTGGAGTGTAGTTGTAGCATCCATGGGCATTCACATAGGTAGCCACCTTATCCCAGCCTATAGCCCGTTCCTGCGCGTTCGCTGTGGCCCCATTCAGGAGTTCCTCCCTGTCAACATATGCCTCCACCAGGGCCTGTTCTTCATCTTTGTGAAGTCTGACTTGCATTTCCTGGCAGGCCACTACTCCCATGCACACTCTGAATCTGACATAATGCCGCCTGTGAACAGTAATGGTGCACAGATGAGCTGTATGGTAACATTCCAAGTAGCTGTGCAACATACAAGTGTATCAGTGCAATACAGCTATCAGCAAGCAAAATATAACACACTTACCTTAAAGGCTGCCATACATGTCAGTGACCAGTGCTATGTGGTGTCACTCTTTATGGCTCAGCTCATGCAAATATGCTGTGGCAACCAGTAATGAGATGCTAATGTGCTGACTTGTGCCTGACATTGGCTCATGAGTCAATCTGCACATTCTGGCTGAATATTGCAGAATTACTCCATGTGCAACTGACTGTGTCATGAGCAACATGTATGCGCTGGAGCAATTCACAGGTGCAGTTTGCATGTATGCACACTGTGCAGTATCACAATTGCCATGTGCATGGATGCTGTGTTCTGTATGTGTCTGCGTAATGCGCATATGGCAGTGATGTGCATGTATGTCCCTACCATGTATCGCATGTCTGCGTCGTGCATCTGGCAGTGATGCATATGACTGTCCTATAGCACATTTGGCCAGGCTGTGCCATTGGCCTTTGCCGCACATGTGCGGTTATTGTGCCATTGGTGTGCAGTATGTGTGGCAATGCATGACCTTCACAAGATGGCGGAGACACACCAATGCTCATACGTGGGTCACAGATGTGACCCCAGTCTCCCACCCTTACTTCCAGCATTGCACATGTGAGGGACTGCGCGATAGGTCCCATTGGTGCATGCCTATCACATTTCTTGTGCTACGCAATGTTGTGCTGTGTGTTCCTGTCATGCAACAGGTGTGGCAGTGCTACAGGGATCAGGGTTAGGTGGCACATAGCACAGTGGGCTTTGTTTACTCGCAGACATTATGGCACGTGCAAGGAGAGTCGGACATCGGGCCAGGAACTGGAGTGAGGTTGAGATGGCCAACCTCGTGGCAGTGGTTACCCCACTGGAGGACCAGTTATTTGGTGCAGAACTACAGGAGGCATGTTCCAGCTGTGGACCTGTGTGGCAGAGGGTTTGGAAAGGTGCACTGATGTGCACAGGATGGGAAAACAGTGCCATCACCATTGTGGAGACCTGCATCACCATGATCCAGAGGCGGCTAAGAAGACTGCAGGACCATGCCTGCCATGGTGTGGTCCCACAACCAGGTACATGTGTCCGTGCATTGTCCATGGCAACTATAACTGCAGGCTGGGGCACTGGGATATGCAGCAGGTGCATGTGCACCTGCATGCAGGGCTGGGCCGCCCTGTTTGGGTGTGTGGGTACTGCTGTGCTGCTGTGCTGTGCACTGTGTGACTTTGTGTTGCACTGTGTTAGTGGCCCACAATGGTGTGCTCAGCTTGTGGATTGTGGCCTCCATTCCTGCATGGCGGTCTGTGGTGTGGTGCACTGTGATGGGCTTGCTTGGGTGGGGCTGTGTGTTTGTTGTGTGCATACTACTCATTGTCATTTTGCTCTGTGTTTCCTTTTCAGGGCTGGAGACTCACAGGCAGGCCAGGGAAGAGGCTGATAGGCATGGCAGGCAGCTGGCAGATGGAGCAGCAGCTGGGCATGGGGATAGGTGGCAGGTAAGTGTGTGATGTATGCAGTTGTCATCAGTACCTGGGGTTGGGTGTTGGTGGGGCCTGTCCACACAGCAGGCCAATGCCTGCGTAGAACATCTGCATGTGTTGGTTCTCAGGCACTGTTGCCAGTGTTGGCTGGCAGCATGTGGTTGCCCCATAGTGCACATGGCATCTCTGTGCTGTTACCCTGTTGCTGTCACTGGTGGTGGCTGTGTGTGACCCACAGTGTACACATGCAGATGCTGCTGGGCCTGCTTTATTGTTGCACCTGGGGTTTGGTCAATCACTGTGAGATGCTAGGTGCACGCTGGCAAACATCATCTTCCTTGTGTGGCACAGTTTCTGTGCTGCTGTCAGTGTCTGCTGTGCGGTGCTGTTGGCAGACTTGTCCATGGGTCTGCCCAGCCTCAGACCTCTACACACACACAGCTGTGGGGGGGGGGGGATTTTGCTGTGTGGGACCTGTCAGTTAGTGTCTGTTCTGTGTTTCCCTTGCATGGGTTATCCAGGGCCAGAGAGAGGATGGTGCAGTGTGGGCATCCTGGGTGGTGGTGTCATGTGCACTGTGTAGTACTACAATTGCCATGCACATGGGATGCTGTGACCTGTACGTGTCTGCATATCGCACATCCGGCAGTGATGCGCATGTATCCCACTGCACATGCTTCAGCTCCAGCTTCAGTGGATGGCATACCGATGTTTAATCGCATGGCGGTCCACATCCACCTGTCCAGGAGGCAGCAGAAATGAGGGCGTGATGGCTGAGGTGTGCCGCATGAGAACAGACATCCACTGGCTGCAGCGTTAGTCCATGGACACTGTTGTAAATAGCCCCAAGTTTTCCTTCCCACATCCCCATCTCCAAAGGACATTGTTGTTCCACCTTCGCCTCCTTCTCACACCTGTCCCCATTGCTTTACATTGTTGATTGTGGTATTTGCTCCTTTCATGTTTCACTGTTGGATTGTGCCCTTTATTTATTTATTTTGTTATTCCATCCTGTATCCTCCCCATTGTCTGTGCTTTCCTTTTACCTGTAGTGTTATTTCCTGCTTTTTGATTAAACAGTTTTATGATGTTTTGTGTGTTTCTGTGTCTCCCTCACATGTCTGTTGCTGCAGTGTGCTTGTGTTGTATATGGTTAGGGTCTGAACAGGACATGTCGTGGCCAATGGTATAGCTGCAGTGTGACACCAGTGGGTGCCCCCTACCTTGCTTGTCACATCCCTCTGTGTTGGTGTTCCATGGGTTTCCGAAGGGTGGGCTGGCTATGTGCATGCCACAGTGTCCTATGCCCATGTTCACATGTCCAGCATGGTGCCCACCCCTGTTTTGTTGCCATCCCCATGCTGCTGTGCTCCTGTGTGCCTGTTTGCGGTGCTGCATACTGCTGTGTGCCTGTCTGCCAGTGTGGCTGTGGATCACTGTGTCTGCACAGTGTCTTTGCACAGTGGCTACAGTGCTTAGCTATTCCATGTGGGATGTTGGGACTGTGGTCCTGGGGTGTTCATTCCCTGCAGCCCTCTGTGCCATGGCAGTTGTGTGCCCTGTCCCGTTGGTTGACTGAGTCTGTGTGGGGCTCTGCACCTTGTCCGTGGGTATTGGTCTTTGCACTGTTCCTGTGCTATCTGCCCCTTATTTGCCATTGTGGTGCTGCCCTGCCTCCACTACCATGGTCCAGTGCCTCTGCGCAGCCCTGTCTGTGTTTCCTGGCTCCTGGGGCAACTTGCTGCACTTGCAATGTTCAGCCAGCACTGTTGCTCCTGTGCATTTCAGATTGCTCCAGTGCAAGTCTGTTTGTGCAATGGCGCGATCTGTGCTATATTCAGCATGGTTTGCACAAGAGCATTTCTGTGGCACATCTATTGAATATTGTAGTATTGTGCTGTGGTGCATGGATTGCGCAGCATCCATTTGGCATGTTCGGCGACTTTTGAATATCTAGCCCCAGTGTCTAGTTTAAGTTTTACATCATTGAAAAGGTGAATAAATCTTTAGGGGTGGTAACTGGGAAGGGTTACTCCTCAAAAGGAGGTCTAGTGGATTGTAAAGCTTGGTACCTTAAATCTCAGATATGACATGAATGACAGCACAGATTGGATCTCATTTATGTCTTTTTTTCAGAGTAGTTGTTAATACTTAGAGAGTTATGAAGGAACTCCCATTTCCTTCTTACAATCTGCATGATTTATTATGTTATATTAATTTGACAGTACACATCCCATGGTAATTGTCTTAGAAATAATCTCATAATTTGAAGAAACTGTTTTCAGATTTCTGGGAGTATTCTCTGTATATGGGCACGTGTTTGGGAAGGTCACATGTTTGGGAAGGTAGTTACAGAGTAAATGCCCCATATTTCAGTTTCGATGCACAACAAGCAAATTAATGCTATATAGTGCAGTTCCCCTCAGGTGCCCTTGGTGCAACACCTGACTTATGTCTGGGAGTAAGTTTCCATCCTGGTTTTCATGGTGACCAGACAGCCAAGTGCGTCCCAGTTTCCCATTCCAGCACGACTCACGGGTGATGTCATGAGACTGTGATGCATGATGCCTACTGGCATTATTGGCTGGCTGGGGAAGCACTGATCCCTATTTAGATGATTATTTCAGACTGAGCCTGAAACATGTGGGAGAGCACAGGAGACATGGTGACCTGTCATTCTGCAGGATTAGGGAAGAAACAAGTACTGGTGAACTTAATCCTATTTAGTTAACACAAAATGGATCTGTGAGAATAGAAAAGAGTTTCAAAAATCATTAAATAGTTTTCGCTTGATCCATTATAGATCCAAGCAAAATAGCTTCTTTCAAATACAAGAAGTGTAATATAATGTAAGTAGTGGTTGATTTAACCACTTTTCCAGTCTTAAAGATCATAGGCAAATGTGTATTTCCTAATATTAGAATATACAGTTGTCAAATATTAGTACTGTTTGTTCTGCATTTTGTTTTGGTCTCATCTACATTTATTATATACATTTTATGTTTGCAAAAGTAGGAGCAGCTAACATTTTGTTAGGAGAGTAGCTTTGAGGGTGTGACATTGTCAGTCCAATGCAGAGTGGTCTGCAAGGGCTCATCAGTGTCACACCAAAATCAGCCAGTCTGAGCATAACACTGGTCTGGTTTGCTGGGCAGAAACTTTGTGTAAGACAAATGAGAAAGCCAAATCAATCATAGATCGACTCTTTCCTTGATCTATGCTGCCAAGCAAGGACAGTTGATCAGTCATGATCAGCCTGCTGAGGTTGAATTACACGCGTAACAAAGAAAAATGTTCATCAATGTCTGTTATTGCTCCTCCCTAACTGTCCGCACCACACCCAACCCTCTTACTCAGCACCCACCACCTCACACCTCCCTACAAACATAACATCGACACTGGGGGTGCCAATCACTCAGTGTCACCACCTGAAATAAAGCAAATCATCCCTCATAGTTTTCATGTAATACACCCTGCAAAAGAGAAAACTGTCCATCGATGTCTGTTGCAGCCACCACTGTAACTGTCACCCCTCCAAAGCCCAACCCATGCTGTGCCACGGACAGATATATTTGGCCAAAATTCCTATATGTTCTAATTCTGTCAGCATTCTATTGTAGCTCAGGGGTGCTGAATTCCCCATGCCAGCTGCTACTTTCCACCCTGCCGTTTTACTTATGCATGCTGCCAAACATACCGCCACCACTGGGGGTGCCCAATTCCCTAGTGTCACCACCTGAAATTAAAAAGAAAGTCCCTCATAGTTTTTTAAATCCTGTAAAAAGAAAACCGCACATCTGTGTCTGTTGCTGCTATAACAGTCCCCCACCCAACCTCCCCTCCAGCACCCCCACCCCACCTCCCCAACCCTTACTTACCTACCTACTGGGGTCCAGTGCAGTAATCCTCTTGTCTGCAGACACATCTTCACTTCAATGCTGGGCCACAAACTGAGGAAATCAGGTATGCGGTCCAATGTGTTTCAATGGGGTTTTGAGCTTTGTGGCATAACTTGGTCATTTTTGAATATTTTTGCCCCAAATTTTCAACATGCCTCTTTTGAGGTCCTGTCTCATGAAGAATGGCAATGAAATTAGGCAACTCAGTCCTGAAAAGTGATTTCATGGTCACTGTGTGAAATAACCTTTCAGGCAGGAGCTAAAAATTTCCTCCACCCTTGTTCATGAAGTGGGGTCATAAGAAGGCTATATGGGGTCATAAGAAGGCTATGTTGAAAATTTGGGGTAGAAATATTAAAAGCAACAAATGTATGAGCCTATGTTGACATTTATTAACACAGGATCATAACTTTTGGCAATTTTCAATATTTTGACTTATTTTCAACATAGCAATTTCTTCACAGCACCTAATGAATGTGACAGCTGCCATTTTGGTTACTAGTCACTGATGAGGCTGCACATGGAGTACCGCATGCAGTTCTGGTGCTCCTACTTAAAGAATGATGTTAAATTGCTGGAGGGGGTCCAACACAGAGCAACCAGGATGATCCTCAGTGCGAAGGACAAATCCTACGTGGAAACACTGAGGAAGCACAACATGTACTCCCTGGAGGAATGGAGGGATAGAGAAGACATGATAGAAAACTTCAAATATATGAAAGGCTTAAATAAAGATGGTACAGGGGAAATTTTAAGATTAAGGAGAGGGAGAGACAGTAGGGGGCACAATCTAAAGTTGGAGGGTGGTTGATTCAGAAGGGAAATGAGAAAGCACTATTTCATGGTGAGAGTGGTGACAGGGTGAAACACACTGCCTGAGGAGATGGTATCCTTGAATATGGTGGGCAGTTTTAAGAGGAGATGGGACAAAGTCAGGGGGAAAGTCACCAATGAGGCACTGGGGGGGTGTAAACAGCTAGTACAGGCATGAAATTGGATATGCGGGTAGGAGAGGGGGAGTAGCAGCAGTGTAACAGACTGCTAGCTGCACACCTGAGCAGACTAGATAGACCATCAGGCTTGTATCTGGTGGCATTCTTCCTATGTTCATACCTTCATATTTTTCAAATCTTGGCCAAAATATTTTTTTTGGATTCCAAAAGGTGATTTCGTGGTTGCTGCATGAAATCACCTTTTGGGCAGGAGCTGAGAAATTTCTCTGTCTTTGTTTATAAGGTGGGGTCATAAGAAGACTATGTTGAAAATTTGGGTAAAAATATTAAAAAACAAAGTTATGAACCTATGTTGAAATGTATGAATGCAGGCTCTTAATTTTGGTAATTTTCGATATTTTGACCCAAATGTTCAACATAGCCATTTCTTCACAACACCTCATGAATGTGACTGCTGTCGTGTTTCAAATCCTAACCCAAATGTGTTTTCACACTAGGATTTGACAATTTCTCCACCCTTATTCATGAGGTGGGCTCTCAAGAAGGCTATGTAGGGGAATAAGAAGGCTATGTTGAAAATTTGGGCTAAAAATATGAGAAAACAAAGTTATGAGTCTTCATTGCAATTTTTCAACAGACCTCATTAACTGTGGTAATTTTCAATATTTTGATACCAGCTTTTCAACATAGAGTAGCCATGTTTTCACACCACCTCTTGAAGTGACAGCTGCCATTTCTCAAATCCTACCCAAAATGTGTTTTAACTCTTGTGGTGCAACATAATGTTTCAACCATAGTTTTATAAATGAGACCCATGCTCGAGGGAGTGGTCATAAAAAGATTATGTTAAAAATGTGGAGAAAATGTTATAGAGGAATGGAATTGCTCCAACATTTACTCATGACTTTATTTTTTGCAGATTTTAGCCCCACCCCCTGAACATGGCAGGTATCATTTTTCAAATCCCCTCCAAAACTTGTTTTCACAGTCACACAGTGAAATCACCTTTTGGATGGGATTTTAAGAATTCCACCTGTCTTGATCATAACTTCAGGTTATAAAAAGACTATTGGACATTTTGGGGTCAACATTTGGGAGCCCACTTAAAAGTAGAATATTGCCTCAGCTGCCTATCCTGGTAATTACAATTTAACAATGTGTCAAAGCAGGACACCACTGAAAATGAGACATTGCATCTTATCAGCTCTATCCTGGCTAAATATATAGTAAAAATGCATACAAGCCAGACCTGGTACAACAGCACTACCAGTAGTGAATATTCAGCATTGACAAATGCTTGTTTAAATAGTGGCTCTTTTGAACTTCATGACATGAGCATGCATGAAAGTGCCACCAGTACTGCAGCTCATCATTTGCACAGCTAATTTGCATAACTGGTTGTCTTGGAGACAACTCCAAGTTACAAAGTGAGCCGGGTCAGTGTTCTTTTCTCACAGATGGCACTTTTGCGGCGGGTTAACATATAGCAATCTACGACTACAGCCACCAACTTACACAACAGAGCATCTTTTTTTGTTTTGTTTTATTTTTTTCTTTCTTGATAGAGAGTGTGTAAAAAAAATGTCCTATAATACTGTGGGATCGGAGTATATCACCATACAAAGTACAACCGGCATCTAATCCATTCATCTATTTTTTAGGGTGCTTGCCAATTGTTGTGAAACAATTTTTCCTGTCTTGTCTGTCAACTGCAGTCCAGAACACCAGTATATTGTATGATAGAAATTGTTTGTCCACACAGTTGTCTGTCCCATCCCCATTCCCACTCTCCCAACTCCCAACATGCACTGATTTGACCAGAAGCATGCAAGATGCGTGAACTGAAGCTGCAAATCTATCTACTTCAAATTTTACATCGTATGAATTCAAACCCTGAAGCATTACATCTGAGGCATTACAACCACACAAGAAAATTTGTAACCAGCCATTTCAACCACTTTTGTCTAAAATAAAAAATGGAAATATGATGCCAGATAAACAATTATAATTATAACTACTTATGTAGAAACCCATTAGTTGAAAGTAATCAGCTGTTTACATCTAGGTACACTCACGTGCAGCCGACACAGACAAATGACAAGCAGTCATTTAAACATATGGGCACAACTACCAAGGAATTGATTATTCAATTCTCTCAGAGCAGACAGAATAAGCACAATTCATTTTTTTACCTATGTTTTACCCTGTAAAGTGTTTAGTAAAATACTTGAACTAAACAAAACATTATGACAGAGGCGAGCGGTTGACAGTTCTAGTGCATTTGTCTCAATGAACCACGCAGGTGCAGCAATCTGAGTTGCAGGTGGTGTGAAGAGACCACCCACTCTTCCATTCATAAAAGCATGGTTGACGTAATGTGCATTCAGTGAAACCTGCAGAAGATCACAAAAGTCATTTGTTTTATCGACGCCTAAAACACAGCAACTAGAGTTTAAAAAAAGAATACAATTGTGCTTTTAAAGCCATACAACACTCAATCATGGTACAGTGCTCAATTAGAACCAGTAAAAGATACACAGATCCCATAAAATTACATATTTGCCCTTGATCTGTAAACATTTTAGTAAAAGTGTATTTTGCAGCTATTACAAAAGAGATTTAAAAACATTATTTAATGCAAGTATTATATAGGATGGTTTTGGCAGAAGCAGATTTATCAGAGAAAATCACATAGAACCATATGTTAAAGAAGCAGAGAATATTTTGTAAACTGATAAATGATGAGTTTAAACCAGCTGATACTACGGAATATGAGGGGAATAAGAGAATATTATTATATTACTTTATTTGAAATGGATATATTGTGAATAAAAAGTTTGATTTATTGTTACTTAGAAGGAAGATGAATTCATGTGAAGCTCACCAAGGAACATTTACTGAAGTGACCCTGTAGTAAGTGTAGCATTTAATTTTAATAACCAAGTAATAAATTCTAAATGATGGAGAAGGCAAGGATCAACCAGATAAGAGCTGTTTTTTTTCCTTTATTTTGCAATGGGACTGATTTTAAAATGAGGGACTGCTGATACTGTTTGAGGGGGATGACTGAGTGTGCTGAGGAAAGCTCCATTGGATGGGTGCTAGCACGTGTGGCTATAGGATACCAATAGGCTGCATGTAGTTCATAGCTTTAAACTGTTGTAGCCCAGGATTCAGCCTCATTCTCTGGCAGCTGTGGTGAAGAGAACGATCAGTGGTGAAGAAGGCAAGGATCGACCAGATAAGAGCTGTTTTTTCCTTTATTTTGCAGTGCGACTGATTTTAAAATGAGGGGCTGCTAATACTGTATTGAGGCTGAGATGGGGGAGGACCTGTGCAGAGGGAGGGCTGAGGGAGGCGATTGAGTGTGGTGTGGAAGGCGCCTTTGGAGGGATGCTAGCACACATGGCTGCAGGATGACAATAGGGTGCCTATAGGTCTTACTTATTATCCAGAGGGTCAGGCGATCTCAAAGCATGAGTGAGCCTGAAGTGTGAGTGCCACGAATCAGAAGTATGGTGTCCGATTTAGCGGCATCTGCGCAGGTCATGCTACTCAAAGGAAGGCAAGTAAGATAAGTGAAGGTGAGGGAAAAGTAAACAGGGATGCAATAAAGGTAACATATGTTCCCTATCTAGGGACGGTCTCTGTAGTTGGCAGCTGGTGGTAGCAGTGTTACTAGGGATCTCAGATACTGTTATCTAGGGTCAGCAGGCAGGATAACATCAACACTTGGGGACTTCAGCTACTCCTTATCTGGGGTCAGTCTATAGGACAGTTAGCAGGCAGGAAATCTTGCTGGAAGGCATATAGTGCATTCCTAGAGCAGGCCTATAAATAGTTCTTAGTTAATTAGAAGCTACAAAAAGTTAAGGGGTAACTTAAGTACACTATCAGGAGGGTCTAGAAGATTAACATTTGGAGAGAGGGCATGTAGTGGAGGCAGAGTAGGGCCAAAAAGGTTGTATGGTGTAAGGGATGTGGAGCAGCAGTGTTTCTGGGAGCACTCTGGGAGATGTGGGGATGCCTGGTTTACAGGAAGTTTAGTCAGCTGAGGGTGGAGGTGTGGCAACTGAGGCAGAAAATAGGTGCACTAGTGGAAGGGAGATCTTAGGGTGATGAAGGGAATGACAGTGGGGATACAAGGCATGGATGCTGGTAAGGGGAAGGGATCAGGAATGGACACACGAGGGTGAGGGGTCGGGGGGTAGGAAGGAGCAGGTGTTTATGCAGGTTTCAGGGATCCCCTCCCCCACCAGGAGAGAGGACCCAAGGAAGGTGGGTGGATAACAGTAAGGGGAAAAGGCAAGGCAGGATGAAGAGCCAGTCAGAGCATCTACAGAGTCACCAGTCTGGAAAAGATTCCTCCCTCTGGACAGGAGGGGAGGGGAGGAGGGGGAATCTGGTGGAATGGGGAGGGACAGGGGGAGATGGAGAGATGGAAGTTGTGGGGGGATGCATCAGGGAAAGTAGGGAGGAGGGGCAAGAGACAGTGAGTCCAGGTGAAAGGGAGAGGGCAGGTGGAGCAGGAAAGGGTGGTGGGCCAGTCGGGGAGCAGGCTGAAGGGTAGAGGCAGACCAGGGGTAAGAAAAAGGTAAGATGGGGTGTGCTGGGAGAACAAAGGCTTAAGAAGAGGGTATGGGAAGGGAATAGCTGGGCAGGGGTCAAGGAAAATACAAGAAGGACAGGAGAGGATGGAGAGGCAGATGGGAGAGGGCAGCAGGGCAGACAGAGAGGTGGGAGAGCCCAGAATAGAGGGGGGAGGATGGTAATGTTGGGGGATTCATTTGTGAAGGGGTGAGATGGGGAAGGTAAGAGCCAAAGGCAAGCTGTAGGAGAGTAGAATGTACAGTATGCCAGGGATGTCAGTAAGAGTGGGTTCTTTGATAGCATGGTCAGGGGACAGAAACCTCATGTTATAGTGCACCTGAAGATGAATGACCTTGCAAGATGTGAGGTGAAGGAGGTGTAAGAGAGGTTTAGGGAGGTAGAGAAAAGGTTTAGTGAGGCAGGAAGGCTGGTAGCCTTCTCAGAGGTGCTTCTGGTCTCAAGGGATAGTACAGCAAGGAAGGTAAGAACAGAGGAATATAATGGATGTCTTTGTGGTAGCATGAAAAGGAGGGATACAGGCTCGTTGCTGGCTGGGGAGGGACCTGGGATAACAAGGACCTGTATGCACTGGACAGGTTGCATTTAAGTAGGACAAGTACAAGAGTCCTGAAAGGCAAGTTGGAGGAATTCATGGGGAAAAATATCAATTTAAACTGATGGGGAGGAGGCAACAGCAACTCTAGTCACCTGGTGGAGTAGGCTGATAGATCTCCCCCCCCAATCTAGATAGCATGGAGAGGAGCTATGTAAGAAGGAAGGAAGTAGGGAAGGCCAACGGATGGAGGAGGAGGGTAAGCTGGTAGGAGGTCAGGGGCAAGGGATGTCCCCAGTTGCGGTGGAGAGTGGTGTCTCTGAATGCCAAAAGTCTGGGAAACAAAATTATAGAATTGCAGACACTGGTGGCAGAGGGAGAGGTGGACACAGTGGCCATGACAGAAATGTGTGCACACAGAACCATGACTAGAACCTCCCAGTTTCCGGGTATGAACTGTATAGGAAGGATAGGGGGACAGGAAGGAGGGGGGAGTGGCCCTATGTGGGAAAGAAGGGATAACTTGTACCAGACAGGAAGAGGTGGACTGTAAAACTGAAGCATTGTGGGTACTGGTACAATCCACTAGGGGTGGAAACTTAGGATGGGGGTGGTCTACAGGCAACCTTTTCAGGAAGAAGAGTTGGACAGGGCACTAGATTCTCAAATTATGGAAATGGGTAGTAAGGTGGAGGTAGTAATAATGGGGGATTTCAGTCTACCTGGGGTAGATTATAAAATCCCAGCTACCTCCTGCACTAGGGAGCAAGTACTGCTGGATGCATTTCAGGGTGGTTTCCTGGCCCAGGGTGTCATGGAACCCACTAGGGAGAGGGCTGTACTGGACCTGGTCCTGTCCAACTGGGAGCATGTTCAGAATGTGAACGTGGACGCCACTTGCAGGTAGTGACAACCACATGGTGTGGTTCCACCTGGACATGGGCAGGGGATGGTCAGGACAAGGACAAGGATTTTAGACTTTAAGAGGAAGTCTTTGATAGGATGGGAGAAATTTAGTGGAACACCTTACTGGGATCAGAAGGGAGATGGATGTGTAACAAAAATAGGCAACAATAAAGGAGGGATTGATGGAGGCCACTAGTAAGTGGACCAAAATCAAAAGTAAGAAAACTATAGCCAAAAGCCCAGATAAGCAAGGAGGTGGAAAAAATCTGTAGATTAAAGAGGGCTGACTTCTGGAAGTACAAACATACTCAGAAGGAGGAGGATAGGTGGATTACTCTGCTATATCGAGGGAGGCAAGCAGAGCAGTTAGGGTGGCATAGGCTACAAGGGAAGTGCAGAAAGCACAGGAGGTATAAAATGGGGGAGAAGGCCTTTTTCTAATATATAAGGGAGAAAAGGAATATAAAGGTTGAGATAGTCAGACTGAAAAAGGAGGGTGGTTTGACAGAGGGTAGTGAAGAGAAAGCAGAGATACTTAGCAAGTACTTCTGCTCAATTTTCACTAGAAAGGACAGACCAGAACCACAAGGGAACAGGAGTGGAGACTGGAGGAGGAATTCATGGATGGCATCATTCAGGCTGATGGGTGACTTAAAAGCCTAATGACCCTGAAGATAGACAAATCCCCAGGGCCAGATGGCATGAACCCAAGTAACCTAAAGGAAGTGGTGGTGGCTCTCGTGGATCCCCTGGCAGACCTGTTTAACACCTCTCTGGAGTCAGGTATCATGCCCTGGGATTGAAGAACTTCACATGTGGTGCCTCTCCATAAAAGTGGGCTGAAGGATGAATTAGGGAACTGCAGAACAGTCAGGCTGACCCCAATAGTGGGCAAGCTGAAGGAGGCCATCCTGAAAGACAGATTTGGTGAGCTTTCTGGAGGAAAATGGGTTCCAGGACATGTGGCAACATGTGTTTGTGTCAGGGAGATCCTGCCAGACTCACCTAATTGACTTATTTGACTGGGTCACCAGGACAGTAGGCAAAGGCCAAGTGGTTGATGTCCTGTATCTGGACTTCAGCAAGGCCTTCAGCTCTGTACTAGACTGGTCAGGAAGTTAGAAAATGCTGGGGACTAAGCTTGTTGGGTGAGTCATGGTTGGCTGCAGGACACAACCCAAAAGGTGGTAGTCAGGTGAATTCTCAAAAGCTAGACCAGTGACCAGTGGGGTCCCACTGGGCTCTGTGCTTAGTCCAGTGTTGTTTAGCATATTCACAAGTGATACCACAGATGGGAACAAGGATAAGATTGGCTTGTTCATGGATGGTACCATGAGGGGACACAGGAACTCAAGGAAGACCTGGCTAGGCTAGAGAAGTGGTCTGGCCTTAGGCAACTGGGGTTCAGTGCTACAAATTGTAAAGTTATGCACTCAGAGTGAAAAATCCAGGCACCAAATACTGGTTGGGTGGTGTGCAGATAACCAGGCCAGAGGAAGAAAAGAACCTAGGTGTAATTATCATGCATGACCTGAAACACTCGGCGCACTGTTCAATGGGCATCACTTCGCAACATTTCCTCAGCAGTTACAGCTCTCTTCCCATTTACCATATCCTCAGCAAAGTACTCAGCTGCATACTCAGTTCTTTATAATTCTTCCCAGGTTGTTTTCTTAACTGTCTAAATTTGAGTCTCTAAGCCTCAAGAGTTAACTGACAATGTTGTAAAATAGAAGCCTTGATTTTCATGTAGTCCCTGCTATCATTAGGGTCCAAGTAAAAACACTTGCCATGCCTTCCCGTAAGCAATTGAGTCAGATGGTTGGACAGTGCTCTTGTGCCAGTTCATATTGCCAACACAATTTCTCAAACAAGTTATGACAATCATCAATATTCTTATCCTCTGTTAGTTCTGGAAACAATTTGGACCCCATTTTGGGCCTCGGCTACCCCATCTACCCCATTACTCACCTGATCTCATCTACCTCTGCTGAAGTGCTGCCATCTGGAGTTCATGGTCTGTCATCTCAAGTTGATGTTTGCATTCTTTCTCCCTTTCTTCTGCTTGGGCTGCCTCTGCTTCTTGCTTGACTTCCTCTTCTGCTACCTCTGCCTCTTGCTGCTTTTGCTTTTCCTCTGCATCTGCCTTGCACATTTTTCTCTCTCCTCTGCATTTAGCTTTGCTGCTCCAATTTTTAACCAGATAAGTTCTATCTCCCTGTCCTTCTGCCTTTCTGCAGTGCAAGCTAATTCAAACTGAGCTTGCAGGGCTGCCTCAGAATATTTACTTAAGCCACTAGTCATGCAGGGCTCCTTGGTCAGCTGCTTCCAATGCCTGAATCAGCTTAACCCTATTCAAGCCTTCATGAGGTATGTTTCTTTCCTCAAACAGCTGCTGGAGCTCAGGAAACCTCACGGTATCATACTTGCCTGGTATTTCTATCCCTAAACTTTGTAAACCCATGTAGAAAATAAAATAAAAAAGTAAGAAGTGAGAGACAATCGAACTGTAGTGCTTACTATTGTATTCGTGTTAATACTGCTTAATTTTGTGACTGCTCCCTTAGGTACTGGATAGCTAAACTGTGCTTTGTGCAAGTAAGTCTCACTTTCTCATCCTCACCGCTGCCACCATATGTGACAGTCACAGCACCCCACAGTCAGCATTGAACCACTTTCTCTCTCAGGCCTTTGCCACTGGTAGGGAGGCAGTATAGCGCAGTGGTTTAAGGCTCTGAGCTGCAAATCTGGTGACATTCAGCAGACGAGAGCTGGGTCTGAATTCCACAGCTTCCACTTGCATACTGTGTGACCCTGAGCAAGTCACTTAACTTCCCTGTGCTCCCAGGTCACTCCTGTAAAAAAGCTTTCAGCTTAGTGTGCTACTCCTGGTTAAACAACTAAATAATATAAAAAAAATAATATTGAGATAATCAGGACCAGCATCACCACTGTCAAGGTCCCCTTTAGTAAGAGCTCAAACCCTGGTGCTCTGATGGCTCTTTTCTGCCACCTAGCTTTTAGACTCCCTGTAATGAGGGTATCTGCTCTGCAGTGCGACGCCTGCCCTCTTGAACACCCTTTACTGTGCACCACTGTTATCCAGGTACCCTTCCCCAGAGATGCAGTCATAAATAACCAGTTACTCCAGTCTTTAAAATAACAGATTTACTAATAAATGCTGGTTGTGTAAATACAACAGTAATAATCATTATTTACACACGGTAAAACAACAGTATACATACAGGATGAAAAGAAAGCTTGCACACTTGTGCAGGTAAACACTCATATCTTTCCTGAAAGCTACAATCTTCTTATTTCACTATCCACTAGCCTTGTTACCTCAACCTCTCTCTGCAGATACACAGTCTGGCTCCCTCCTTGGAAACACAGTAATCCCAGTGAAAAGAAACAGAAAACAACTGGGTTGAAGCATTTATACCTGCACCTCTCTCTCTCTGGTACTTTGGTTGAGAAAGGCTGTGATGTCACTTCCTGTGTGACGCTTGGCCAGCTGGTTATGATTATTGTAGGATATTGGTATTATAAATAAATGGTCAGTGTATGAAATGTCAGTCTCTGAGAGATCTGGCCTTTGAATTACAAGGTCAGCAGCTGAAACCACTGGATGTAATTGAAACTGACCAGGGAACCAGTTAATTAACTACCTTCCTTCCAGTGGGCATTTATTACCTTTATGACATGCTCAGGCTTTTGAAGTGGAAACAGAATCTAAAGTTTATGACGCCAAGAAATAAAGGGTAATTTGGATGTCACTATCAAGTTTAACACCTAAATGACAAATGCTGGGATTGCTAAGTTCAAAGGAAAACTGGTTAATTAAGGAGTTATATATAGGAAATGTTTTTTCTTCTGATGTCACATTATTTAAAAATACTCCAGGTAGAAAGTATGTTTGTAATTTTATATTCTAAAAGGAGGAGCTAGATGACTCATCAAGTGGTGTGGAAATAGAGTTGAAAATGTATCAGTGTAATTGAAATGAGGCATATCTTTTTTGGGCTTGAAGAAACAAAGTTCTCTGACCTAACTTAAACAGACACTAGAAAGGTAATAGAAAGCAATTACATCTTTTGTGGTAGGAGTGTTGTTCTGAAACTTCCTTTTTTGTTTTATAAGATTGTAGCTGTATGATATATTGTACTGTGTTTAATATTACTTATTTTACAATTTTAGTAAAATGCCATTTTTCAAGATACTACTTATGTCTTCCAGTTTTCTTTTTCATGTGGAGTGTCTGTATTTTATGTTTGACAACTGTTCAACGGCTTGATGGTGTTACTAAGCTTGGTAAAAGGTAAAAATATACCTAAGGTTTCTTATAGAGTTTTAAGGGTTCATTTTGAATACCTGATTAGGTGCCCTTAGGTGGTAGATATATTGCATCCCCCCCCGAAGAGAATATTGTCTGAGCCTGTACATTTGGGTATGCTAGCATAAGGTTCACAGTTTGAATCCCTCCAGAACTTGAGACTAAAGGTGATTCAGACACAAAAGCAGACAGGAGGGTTACTCTGTCTGTTACCTGTTCACACTATTGTGCTCTGAGGTTGGCATTGTGGGAGTAGAGGGCCTGACCTGTGGCGTGCGTTTGTGACAGATTTGGTTGGCAGCGGTGATATAAAAAAATTTGGTAACACAAGCTGTAACAGTTCAATGTGTCACCTTAATACTGCACAGCTCATTTGCAAAATAAGGCAGTGATTTTTTTAAAGAAACAGATCTATATCATTTGCTTATAGTTAAAGTTCCTACCTGTTTTTATGTTTTTCCAAGTGCAAGTTAGAGTAGCTGAAGTTAGGGAAGAAGATGGTTTCAGCTACAGTGAGCACACTGCAGACTACCTGAAGCAGTTGTGCAAGGAGAGAGGAGTCCTGCATGAGGGAGAGCCACCAAGCAGAACCTCGTGGATGCTCTGATGGCAGCTGATGCCCAGACTGTCGAGTCACAGTCCATGACTGTAAAGGACCAGACTGTGGGCATGGAGGGTCCAGCGGCCAGTGCAGTGTCCTGATCCAGTGAGGAGGACAGCAGGACCAGTGCAAGCCAAGGGCCACAGCAGCAGGGGAAAGTCACCAGCATTCTGGAGCCAGAAGCAATCAGGCTGCAGATCGAGTTGTGCAGGTGGAGCTGGAGTCCTAGAGTGAGGCTGAGCGAGAATGTTGAGAAGCAGAGCAAGAGAAACGAGCTGCAGAGGAGAAGAGGGAACAAGAACAGAGAGAGGCCGAGTGAGAATGGCGAGAAACGGAGCGAGAGAAATGAGCTGCAGAGGAGAAGAGGGGGCATGAACAGTGAGAGGCTGACTAGGAAGAGCGTGAGCACCAGAGGCAACATGAACTGAAGAAGCTACGACTCCAACCACCAGCACCAGAGCAGGTAAGTGGCATGGGTTTAACTGGAACTACAGGACTGGGTTACAAATTAAATTCCAAACTGATAGCCGAATTTAAGGAGGGGGAGGATATGGATGCCTTTTTAAATTCCTTAGAAAAAGTTTGTATTCAGGCAAAAATTCCTAGAGGGTCCTGGAGTTTCCAGCTATCCTCGCCACTTCACCGAAAGCTTTGGGATGCATTGGGTTAAATGGACAATGAGGACAGTAATGGTTACAGCAAACTTAAAGCTGCACTTTTAAAAAAGTATGATTTAACTGCAAAAGCATACAGAGCTAAATTCTGTAAGCTCAGAAGAAGCCCTGACATGAGGTATGAGAAGCTAGCCATGAAACAACGTCAGTGTTTAAAATGTTGACGGGAAGGAATTGAAGCAAATTCTGTAGATAAAATTGAAAATGCTATATTGTTAGAGCAGTTTTTTTGGGCATGCCCAGCAGAGCTGAAAACCTGTCTGGAGGACCGAGATCCCAAAATAGTGCAAGATGCTACTGAACTCTCGGACCATTATGCCAAGAGTCGAACTGCTCTGAGAGTGAATGGGGAGGGGCATGGCAGTGCAGAAAGGGAAAATCGCACCTTCAAGGCAGCTAAAACCCTCACTGCCTCCACCAAAACCAGTTAACCCCAGGTTTCAAAGAAAAGATTTCTCTGAGAAAAGAAATTAATATTGGGTTTTCAAAGAAACTGGGAATACTTCCAGATAGTGTCCCAAAAGGATGACCAAGATGCAAAATGGGGCTAGGAAAGAAGTGGATTATTTGTGTGTCCTTGGAAGCATGCCTGTGAACATGAGGGAACACATGCACCCAGTCATGGTGAATGGTGTACAGACACAAGGGTTAAGAGACATGGGGGCATCACTGACGTTGGTAAAAGGGGATCTGGTAGAGCCTGGTCAGCTTATACCCAATAAATTTGTAACTGTACAAGGGTTCACTGGGCAGGAGACAACATTGCCACTTGCTAGTGTTCTCCTAGACTAGGGTGAAACAGAAGGAACTGTGCAACAGGTGGCTGTAGCCAAAACTTTAGCAATTGATGTCATCCTTGGCAACAATCTCAAATGGGGATGGTATGTGCAGTTACTCATAGCCAAGCGGCAAGGGAAAATTGTAGTTCCCTTGACCCCATAGAAGCCATTGTGAAAACCACTGGGAGGCTGGTTCCCCAGCCTGTATCTTCTGATATGAGACTAATGAAAAGGGGTAGATATTTCCAGTAGCAGTTAACCAAACAGCTATGGAAGGTTATTCTGAAGAAGGAGGAGTGACCTATTGTCAGAGGGTTAGGGATGAGAGTGATCCTGAGTGCCCTGATGCTACAGCTATTGACCCTAGTTTAGAGACTGAAGGGGGCCTGTCCCATGCCTTGGGAATGTGTAAGGGAGCCTGCAGCTGCTCAGAAAAGTGACCCAGTCTAGAGAAACTGAGGGCTTGGGCAGACGCTGATGGAGCACAGGGAGGTGATAGGAAATAAAGTTTATTGGGACAATGGACTGATGTATCACAGGATGCTAAGACAGAGGGAGGAGTGATAGGCAGGCAGCTTGTCATTACCCAGGGGTACCGTGAGCAGTTGCCCAAGATTGCACATGATATTCCATTGTCTGGTCATCTGGGAATCACGCGCACTATGCAGTGGTTGGCCAAGAATTTCTATTGGCCCAACTTCACCCAGCAGGTGAAGGAGTATTGCAGGTCTTATCACCGGTGCCAAGAAATATGGAAGGCAGGTAAGAAACCCAAGCCATCCTAATTCCATTACCCATAGTGGAGGAGCCATTCTAGTGGGTGGGAATGGATATCGTGGGGCCTTTAAATACCCCCAGCTCCACCGGGAAGAGGTTCATCCTGACTGTGGTGGATTATGCCACCCGGTATCCAGAGGCAGTTGCCCTATCCTCACTGAGGACAGACAAAGTGGCAGATGCCTTACTCGGGATTTTCTCCTGTGTTGGGTTTCCACAGGAGGTCATCACTGATCGAGTGGGTTCCTTTATGTCAGACCTGATGAAATGTTTGTGGGAGAAGTGTGGGGTGGTGCAGAGATGCACGACACCTTATCACCCACAAGCCAATGGGCTTATGGAAAGATTTAACGGTACCCTGAAGTCAATGCTCCAAGCGTTTGCTGAACAGCATGAGAGGGACAGGTAGAAATACCTTCCCCACCTGTTGTTTGCATACAGGAAGGTGCCCCAAGAGTTGACAGGGTTTTCCCCTTTGAGCTCTTATATGGATGTCGGATACATGGGCCCCTAGACTTGATCTGGGAGGACTAGGAAGGCAAGCATGCCACCCAGAGAACTGCCATAGTGGATTACATTCTTAGGTTTAGGGAAGGCTGAAGGAGCTTATGGGGACAGCCCAGAGCAACCTGGCAGCTGCCCAACAGAAACAGAAGTGTGGTATGCCACACAGCCAGAGCTCACTCATACACGGTGGGTGAGGAAGTCATGGTCCTTATCCCGGTCTGATAGACAAGCTGCAGGCTGAGTAGGCAGGACTGTACAAAAGTAGTTAGAAAGGTAAATGACGGAACTATATCATCGAAGTTACCTGACAGAAGACATACAGAAAGAATGTACCATGTCAACATAATGAAGCCTATGCTAATAGGGCTGACATGGTGTTTGCAGTGTGTAGTCTTGGGAGGATGGATGAAGGAGACCCTTCTGACTTGCTGGAAGAAAGCAAGAGGGTGTCCTCTGTGGAGGCAGTTAAATTGTCACCCCAGCTGGCCCTGGACAAGATCCAGGAAGTAAGGGAGGTTTTAGCAGACTTTGCCCCACTGTTTAGCACCAAGCCTGGACTAATCCCCTTAGCAATGCACAATGTGGAGACAGGGACACAGACGCCCATATGGTGGACAGCCTATCGGGTGTCAGGGGCTGTCCAAAAGGACATTAGGAGCAAGGTGGAGGAAATGCTGGATTTAGGGGTAATCCAGAGATCCCACAGCCCTGGGCCTCACCCATAGTCCCTGCTGCAAGCCAGATGGCTCTACTCATCTTTGTGTGGACTATTGGGACTGAATGCAGTCACGAAAGTCAGATGCCTCCCAATGCCCTGGATGGACAAACCCTGAACAAGTTGGGAGGAAACCTACCTACAACCATTGACCTGACAAAGGGTTCTAGCAGGTAGAATTAACTGACAGAGCTAGGGAGAGGTTGGCCTTCATCACCTGATAGGGTTATTTGAATTTAAAGTAATGCCTTTGAATGAAGAATGCCCTGCCACTTTCCAAAGGTTGGTGAACCAGGGTTATATGGTGCTGAGGAGTATGCCATGGTGTACCTGGATGACACTGCCATCTTTAGTGCCAGCTGGGAGGAACACCTGTCCCAGCTTAGGGAAGTGCTGGGCAGGATACAGAGGGCTGGGCTCACTGTCAAAGCTGAGAAGTGGCAGGTGGCCATGGCTGAAGTGGCATACTTTGGGCATGTTGTAGGCCAGGGACAGCTCTGTCCTAACCAAGTAAAAATAGAGGTGATCAAGGCATGGCCCAGACCAGAAATGCAGAAGCAGGTCAGGAGTTTTCTAGGGACAGCAGGGTACTATAGGAAATTTGCAATACAGTGCCCTGGCTGCTCTCCTAACTGACCTGGTGAAGAAAAGGATGCCTAAGAAAATTACCTGGGAACCAGCCTGTGAAAAAGCCTTTACCAGACTGAAGGAGGCACTGTGCAGTGCTCCTGTGTTGACAAGTCCTGACTAAAGCAGACCTTTTATAGTCCAGACTGACACCTCAGATGTGGGTATTGGGGCAGTGCTGAGTCAGACATCCAACCAAGGAAAAGATCACCCCATCATGTACCTAAGTAAAAAGTTACTTCCCAGGGAGCTGGCATACTCTACTGTGAAAAAACAGTGTCTTGTCATGGTGTGGGCCCTAAAGAAGTTACAGCCATACTTATATGGTCAGCATTTTGAGGTACACACTGACCACAACCCCCTGGTTTGACTGACACAAATGGGAAAAACTAATGGTAGACTATTAAGATGGAGTCTTGCCTTGCAGGGGTATGACATGATGATCTTACATAGGACTGGAGCAACCAATCAGAATGCACATGGCTTGTCGTGTCTATATGAGGAGTGAACTGACTTAGGGAGCTCATCCCATGCAGGGGATAGAGTCCCCAAATTCAGTCTAGGTGGGGAGGATTGTGACACTTGGCCAGCTGGTTATGATTATTGTAGGATATTGATATTATAAATAAATGGTCAGTGTATGAAATGTCAGTCTGTGAGAGATCTGGCCTTTGAATTACAAGATCAGCAGCTGAAGCCACAGGATGTAATGAAAACTGACCAGGGGAACCAGTTAATTAACTACCTTCCTTCCAGTGGGCATTTTATTACCTTTTATGACATGCTCAGGCTTTTGAAGTGGAAACAAAATCTAAAGTTTATGACATCAGGAAAGAAAGGGTCATTTTGTTGCTCCTACCAAGTTTAACACCTACATGACAAAGGCTGGGATTGCTAAGTTCAAAGGAAAACTGGTTAATTAAGGAGTTATATATAGGAAATGTCTTTTTTCTTCTGATGTCACATTATTTAAAGATACCACCTGGTAGAAAGTATTTTCGTAATTTTATATTCTAAAAGAAACAGCTAGATGACTCATCAAGTGGGTGTGGAAATAGAGTTTAAAATGTATCAATGTATCTGAAATGAGGCATATCTTTTTTTGGGCTCCGAAGAAACAAAGTTCTCTAACCTAACTTAAAACGCACTTAGAAAGGTAATAGAAAGCAGTTACGTCCTCTGTGGTAGGAGGGTTGTTCTGAAACTTCCTTTTTTTTTTGTTTTATAAGATTGTAAGTTGAATGATATATTGTAATGTATTTAATATTACTTATTTTACAATTTTTAGTTAAATACCATTTTTTTCAAGATACTGCCTGCGTCTTCCCAGTTTTCTTTTTGCATATGGAGTGTCTGTATTTTTAAGTCTGACAACTGTTCAAGGGCTTGATGGTGTTACTAAGCTTGGTAAAAGGTAAGAATATACCTAAAGTCTCTTATAGAGTTTTAAGGGTTTATTTTGGATACCTGGTTAGGTGCCCTTAGGCAGAAGATATATTGCATCCCCTGAAGAGAATATTATCTGAGCCTGTACATTTGGGTATGCTAGCATAAGGTTTTTGAATCCCCCCAGAACTTGAGACTAAAGGTGATTTGGACACAAAAGCAGACAGGAGGGTTACCCTGTCTGTTACCTGTTCACACTATTGAGCTCTGAGGTTGGCACTGTGGGAGCAGAGGGCCTGACCTGTGGAGTGCGTTTGTGACACCCTGTGCCCAGCTTCATCTGATTAGTTGAAACCACTTCAGGCCTGGAATCTTGGGTGATACCTACCATGCTATATTGTCTGTCCTCTGTGCATCGGGGACCCAACTTCCTCTTGTGGATTATTTAGCATCTGAATGTATGTGTTCAGATTCCATTAACACAGGCAGTCTACAATACTTTGTGGTGTACTAACAAACTTATCGTCATCATTATTTTTTGTTCGATAAAAAATCTTTACAATTTAAAGACAAAATTTTAAAACAAGGGCAACATAGGTAAATTCACAAAGTTTTCAGAGATTACTTTAAATACAATAATTCAAGATTTACGGTTTTAACATGCTTATTATGTAACAATGTAATTCCCATTTATTTCTTTAATGACATCAAGAACTGAGTAAGTCTTCTCAATATTTACCTATCTTTTGTGTTAAATAGGGTGATGATTATGTGGTTGGAGGAAGACCAAGGTAGCCAGTACTGGGCCAAGCCAAAACTTCCTTTGTGACTCATATGAGGACAGAGCAGTACAATATGCTTTACATGATCCTTCAAATTCCTTAAGCAGTTGCACTTTATGGTTAAGACTCAGGTCTTTTTGGCTATAATATAATTTGCTGCATATAATTTAATTCTATATCTTACCAATATTCTATGCTTCAGTGGGCGGTCATGCCTTATTGCATATACTATTTAAGAACCATTATATAAACATATGAACATATGAAGAAGCCAGCAGAAGAATGCCATTTGGTCTATCAAGTCTGCTCATATTGCAGGGTCCACAGCTTGAGCTAATATCTCTGTCCTCCCTCCCCACTCCTCCCATCCTCCCTACCCATGATCCTCACTTTCCCCCATGCCTATCCCATCCTCTCTTAAAGCTGCCCACTGTCTTCAATGAAATGACCACTTCTGGCAGTGTATTTCAAGTCTCCACCACCTTCTCTGTGAAGAAGTGCTTCCTGACTTCCCTCCTAAACCTCCCACCCTCCAGCTTAAGACTGTGCCCCTAGTGTTATGGTTGCCACTCAACTTAAAGAGACTCTCCTTATCAACCTTAATTATCCCCTTCACGTACTTGAAGGTCCCAAACATGTCCTCTCTCTATCTCTTCTGTCTTCCAGGGAGTACATGTTCAGTGCCCTCAACCTCCTCATATGCCTTACTGTGCTGACCCACTTTCATCTTTGTAGCCCTCTTCTGGACCATCTCTAGCAGGTTAATGTCCTTTTGAGGTGTGGGCACCAGTACTGAACTCCATGCTCTAGATGCAGCCTTACCAGTGACCTGTACAAGGGCAGTATAACTCTTCTCTCCTGCTACTGATCCCCTAGTTATGCACCCAAGCATCTTGTTTGTCTTTGCTGCTGCTTCCTTGCACTGCGTGAGTGCTTTAGGTCACTAGTGATCATCACTCCCAGATCCTTCTCCTCCTCTAATGCCGATACTCTGACTCCACCCAGGTAGTACTCTGTCCTGGGATTCTTTGCTCCAATATGCATAACTTTGCATTTCTTGGCATTGAAGCCACGCTGCCAGATCCTGGATGCCTCCCCAGCTTTTCCAGATCTTCCTGTAGGTCCTGTATCCCTTCAGCTGTGTTCACTCTCCTGCAGAGCTTGGTGTCATCCACGAATAGGCACATTTTGCCCTTAATGCCATCCCCAATGTCATTGATGAAGACACTGAACAACACTGGCCCCAGCAAAGAGCCCTGTGGGACCCCACTGGTTACCTCTCAGGTACCAGGTAACTCTCCACCCACAACCACCCTCTGGGTTCTGTCCCTCAGTCAGTTTTCTACCCATCTGGCCACCTTTTCCCCAACCCCAAGATCCACCAACTTCCTGATCAACCTTTTGTGGGGCACAGAGTCAAATGTCATGCTGAAATCAAGATAGAGGATGTCTACCGCTTGGCCCTGTCTACTGTCTTAGTATCACAGTCAAAGAAGTCAGTAAGATTCATTTGACATGATCTCCCCCCTATGAACCCATGCTGCCTCACATCCTGGAGACCATGCTCCTTTAGATATTCCACCAACCTTTCCTTTAGTATGGTCTCCATGAGCTTGCCCACAATGGAGGTCAGACTGACTGATCTGTAATTTCCTGGGTCATCCTTGGGACCACTTTTGTGGAGGGCACTACATGTGCTGTTCTCCAGTCCTGTGGTACCATGCCTGACTCTAGTGAACTATTAAATATGTCTGCCAGTGGCCCTGCTAAATCCTCAGCCAGTTCCTTTAGTACCCGTGGATGTACTCTGTCTGGGCCTGGTGATTTGTCCACCTTCAATGCCAGCAGCTCCTCCCTCACTCTATCCTTCTCTATCACGACATCTGTGTTCCCTCCTGCTCCTCTTTTCTCTCTGATGGCACTGGTCCATCCTTCTCCTGGTGAAGACAGAACAGAAGTTTTCATTTAGTATCTCTGCTTTTCTCCCATTATCCTCCACCCACTCCACCACTTTCTTAAGCCTAACAATCCCTTCCTTCTTGTCCCTTTTCTCACTTATATAGCGAAAGAAGGCCTTCTCCCTTAATTCCTTAAGCTATCTGCAGCTTCTTCTGTGCCTTTGCTCACCGCATGCTACTTGCCTCACTAGCCAATCTTAGGTAATTTTCCCTATCCACCCTCTTTGGACTTCTGAATTTTCTATAGGCCAACCTCTTTTCCCTTACTGCCTGGGCAACCCCAGAACTGAACCAGCTGGGTGCTTTGGCCTCTTGTGTTCTTACCCGAGCCTAATGCACCTCTGTGGCAACCAGTATTCTTCCTTAATGATGGATCACCTTTGGTCCACACCCATATCTGCTTTGATGTCGCCAGATGGCTCCTTAGCACTGCGCCCATTTTCTTGAAGTCCATCCCCCTGAAATGCAAGATTTTGGTCTTAGTCGGGATGCTTTCCCTGTCCATATCCAACTGGAACCACACTGTGCAATGGTCACTTCCACCCAGTGGCTCCCTGACCATTATTTCCTGTACATGCTCTCCATTTGTGAGCACCAGATCAAGCATTGCCTCAGCTCTTGTTGGTTCAGTGACGCCTTGAGTCAGGAACCCACTTTGCAGTCCTTCCAGGATCACCGGTCTCCTAGCACATGTTGTGGAGACATGCAGTGATCTCTTCCATCAGTGTCACCTAGGCCTAGGGAATCTTCTAGTTAACAAACTTAGGCATCACTGTCCTACTTTGCATGCAGGTTTAACACACAGAAAGCAAATAGCTGATAAACAGTAACAGAAAAAAATCATTTTATTTACATCTGCAGAGATGAGGTGCAACCCTTCATTAAAAACATGAAATTGCATCCCATTTGACACACCCAAAGACCCTTTTCATGAATGCGTAAGTCACCATTATCTAGGTCTCACATCATCCAGGTTTCCTCCTATTTACATAGGACCCCCAAACTCCTGCTCTCTGGCTGCCTGCCTTGACAGACCATCTGTGTTGGCACTTTGTGAACCACTGTGGTGCAGAATAAATGCTGTATGACTGTAACATAAGACTCCACCACAGCAACTTGGCATTCTGCCAATTCCTCCTGTAGAGCCAGGATAAGGGATTAATTTATGGCCTGTGACAAATTTGAACCCTATTTTACATACATATGGCTGTAACATTTGGAACACCCAAACTATACCTAAACATTCATTTCTCAATTGTGCAGAAGGTCTCCTCCCTCAGTTGTAGTTTCCTACTGAGGTACATGATTGGATGTTCTTTCCCCATGGGCGAACCCTGATTTAGGATAGCCCCTAGTTCATGATCCAAAGCATCTATGTTCATAACCAATTTCTTTTATTTTATTTATTGATATATTCTTTTGTAATTTATGTTTTACACAGTGAACTTTTCTTTCCAGACAGAGAAACAGGCATGTAAGACATTTATATACAGTGAGGCACATGTACAGGCATTATCTTCAGACAACACTGCAAGTCCCTATACATGTTATCATCTGTGTAACCATACTTTTTTTTTAGTCATCACACCACCCAGTGTGTCAAATATATCACCATCAGGCCAGATTTACTGGCCGTAATGGAGCTCCAACAGAGTAGATTTACTTCATAATCCCCCTCCCCAGCTGTAGCTTCCAAACCCCACAAGGACGCCAGTGTGAAGACCTGCATCCTGGCAGGAGTGTGAAGATGCACACTTTGAAACACAGCTCAGTGCCCCCTCTCTCTGTGTCTCAGCAGCTGATCCACCACTTGTACACCTATAGATGGCAGTAGTACTGCAAGGTAGTCAGCTTCCCCCCATGTAGGAGAGCGTTCTCTTGGACACTCAGTCCTCCTCCAGACTGGGCTGCAATGACCCAAACTTGTTCCCATTGAAAACTACAGTGTAACTGCTGTGCCAATGGGCCAACTGTAGCCATACTTTTACTTTAGTAACTCTTCCCCATCACCCCTTATTTTTTTTTTTTTAAACTTTAGTTTTTATTGATTTTCTCTTAAAATGGAACATGCAGCAATATATCCAGATATAGCAGTCCTGACTGATTACAATATGTGGATTTTTAATCTTTCCATGATATACATAAAATAAATGGGTGATACAATGTTAGAGATCACCCTTATTTTATTTGACATACAGCATTGGACTTTCACTCCCTATGGTATATAATTTTGTCTGTGGTTCATTATATGCAGAACCCATGCTTTCCATTGGTTAGTGAAGCTGTGCGGAGTTTGTCTCACCTTTCCATGAGCCACAACAAATTTCAAGGTGTAGTTGGCCAGCTAGACAGGCATCTGATATAATACATCTTTTAGCTGGTGGAATGCCACTGCAGTATTCAGTCCATCGATAATTCTTCTAGTGTTTGACTACACAGATGAGACCTGGGGGCTGCCCTGAATTCTGCCTTGCCAGACTGGCCTTATTTTCATGCTTTTTACCATTTTACTATTACCTCCCTCTCCTTCTCACCCACCACTGCTCACTCTACGTTAACCATTCTCTCTCCCTCCACTTTTGTCTGGGTGCTTCCCATTGTTTTTTTTCTCTGTGAAACAAAACTTTCAAACACCAAAAGCACACATTTGCTAGTAGCTTCCATCAGTTTATTTCATTTCATTCTGATAAACAGGCCATCTTAAAACTTCAATGTTTACATATCAATTATTCTTTTTGAAGGATGGTGGACCTATATAATAAATATCTGAATAGTATACATACATATGATTTCAAGAAGCCATGTGTTACTCCTAAAACATAGCTCTATCTCTTGTGAGTCACAAAAATCATTATGTGGCAATTGAACAAGAAAGCCCAAAATATTCACACCATTTGAAAAGTTTTACTCACAGGTTTCAAAAGGAAACATTTCCCAATACTTGCTCAGCCTCTCACAGAGGTCTTGAAAATCTCCAAAATACAGCTCCGTGCAGAAAAGTGTGCTGTCTCAGTGCTGACCAGCCACTCCTTATAAGCAACTTGCTGCCTCAAAGTGTCAGCAAGTGATGACATGCTACACAGTGACATCATCACACTGAGCACCTGAGGATGAGCACCTAGTACTCTCAGATAGCAAACCCCAAGCATCCAGGGCTCCTAGATGCCTGAGCCAACCCCAGAATGTCAAACATTACAGCCAGGTTTGAATTTAAAACTAATTTAAACCTTCTATTTAGAAACATGTAGAGGATGTAAAAATGCATTTACAATCAGTTTAAATTTTTCAGACACAAGACCACAGAGGCTTGATGAGGTCAGGCTACAAAGGAGTGAACAATATGATGTGTACACAGTTTCTACACTGCCAATATCCATACGGGGCTTCAGGCATAACAAACTAATAAAAACATAGAAAACATTATTATTTTTTCACATCACGTAAACTTTATTTAATTTTAAGGTACAAATCCAAAAGGGACAGAGCTAACATTACAGCTAATGACAAGAACTGACGTACAGAAACAGGATACATCATCTAGAGCTGTAAACTGAATAAGATGTACATTAGGTTGAATTATATGTTGTACTAACAAACCTCCTCCCTCCCTCCTTCTCACGCTCCCCCCACCACCAGAGGAAAGGACAGAAAAAGCAGTGTGCTTCCTCTAGTAGAGCTACCTGGCAACTAGTATATAGATGTATAACCTATCAGGGCTATAGCAGAAGCAGACGAGGAGAAAGCATTATTATATAGAGGTCAGACTGCATAATATTCACAAAAAATCATATAATGCTCTGACCAACAAAACTACAAAATGTAAACATAAAAATCACAGTATCAGCAAGATTAATAAATGACAGTGATACAGCAGTTGTCAGCATCATAAACAACAGGAAACAAGTCTTATAATGTTGGTGCCCAGTCTATAGATGCATTAAGTCCATATAATGGGAACAAAGTTCCAAATCTTTGTATCCACATAGTTTCCTCTAGCAATATATGATTCCAGCTACTACTGCTTCTAAGCATAAAGTCCCTCTCCAGGCCAAAAAAATTCAAAGGGGATGAAATTACCTTTTTCTTTCCAGTGCCTCACAATGCTAGACTTCCGGTCCTTTGTTTGAATTTGCAGATTTATGTTCAGAAACTCTCTGCTTAAGCATCCCAGTAGTTTTCCCTACATAGGATAAATTGCAGGGACATTTAAGTAAATATATAACGTGTTCTAGTACAAGTCATATGTTGTTTAATCACTATTTCCTCATTTTTCAAATTTGTCAGATTTTTAAAGTCTGTAGGTGGGATATTCAAAAGGGTTGAACATGGGCGCAACAGGGTTGTGTCACTTACACCAATGTCTTGAGCGATATTCAAAGGGGCAAGTTGCACCCCTGATGCTCCGGGGTGCATTGGTAATGTATGCAGCACAAGTGCGGGGGGTGTGCCCATGCATATGCGGCACATCCCGATATTCAGCCCGGGACGTGTGACACAGATGCTGGCATAACCCTGCCTTGCACCACTCAGGGGGGCGCAAAGTTGTGCCTGGTATAACCAGGAACAAGTCCTGGCCACCCACAGGTGAGCTGCCATATTGCAAGGTGCAACATAGCAGCCACCTGCTGTGGGTGGCCACCCACCCACCCAGGACACAGTCCACATGCCCTCTGCCCAGGGAGTGTTGGGGCCCTCCTCACCCATTCACGATCATAGCTTACCTACATCCCTGGTGGTTCAGTGGACCGTGTTCCATTGTCTGATCACAGGCTTAAGTGATATATCTCCCTGGTGGTCCAGTGGACCAATTTCCATCACCCAATCATGGGCTTAAGTGATATATCTCCCTGGTGGTCCAATGGAACCCCCCCCCAGTACCCGATCATGGGCGGAATCACTGAATAAAACCATGGTGGTCCAGTGGTACTCCCCTCCCCACCCATTCACTGAGGCCCCCACCACCCAGCACTCCTCTCATTCAACGTTGGGCAGCAGCACCCCGGCTGCATGCTGCCCAGCCACCCAGCGACAGACAGCGTACAGTAGGGTCTGTCGCTATTGGTCCACGATGGGCCAATGGGCATGCAGACCATACTGTACTACACAGGCCGATATGTGAATGAATGCATTCATTCATATTTCTGCCTGTGTAGTACAGTATCGCTCTGCATGCCCATTGGCACACGAGTGACCAATAGGTGACAGACCCTACTGTATGCTGTCAGTCAGCGGGTGGTCAGCAGCATGGGGTGGGGTGCTGCCATCCACCGCTGACTGAGGGGCTGGGTGGCGGGGCGGTGGGAGGGGGGTACCACTGACCACCAGGGTTTTATTCGGTGATTCCTCCCATGATTGGGCACTGGGGGGATTTCCACTGGGCCACCAGGGAGATATATCACTTAAGCCCATGATCAGGCAATGGAAAACGGTCCACTGGACCATCAGGGAGATAACATCATTTAAGCTCACAATCGGGTGATGGAACGCAGTCCACTGGACCACCAGGGAGATATATTACTTAAGCCCATGATCAGGCAATGGAACGTGGTCCACTGGACCACCAGGGCTGTTATACACATATGCCCGTGATCAAGTGTACAGGTGCAGGGTCCACCAAGAGACTGCAGGGTGTCGGTCCCTGGCGGCTGTGCAGTCTGGCAGGCGCCAGGTGCAAGTTGTCGGGATCAGCACAATGCATGCAAATGGAGGCATAATGACATGCAAATCACCCCATTTGCACCTTGCCAGCATAATGGCCTCATTTGCATGCCCAATGCTGAATATCGTGGTTGATGCACCTAGCACACCTGTACTTGCGCTGGTACATCCCCCCCAGCCCCCCTCCTGCCACTTGCACTGGCGCAGTGCCACTACACCATGCACAGTGCATGCACACTCAGTGCCATGTTCAACGGTGCTGAGCCATGGCACAGCACCATTGAATATTGCATGGTCCATGCCCTGGTGCAGCCCAGTTGCACTGCACCCAGGCCTGCATCCCTGCCTGGCGCAGTCCGAATATCCCACCTACTAAGTAGTTGAGCATTGCACACAGCAACCACAAAGGAAATTCCCAGGTGGTGCTGTACCAAAATGCCACTCTGTTTCTTTTTGTTCACGTACTGTGTGCTCAGTATGTTGTAGTCCATCTTCAAATGCTGTACATTTTTTTTGTCACCATAAGCGGAGGTCTAGTAAACATACATTGTCCTAATTCATTAGGTCTTCAAGTATTCCAATGTTTATGCAAAACGTTCTTGATTTTAACAAAAACTGGGGAATATGGTGTAGAGAAGACAATTCAGTTTCCTACAGGCTGTCTCTGTCTTCTTAAATTAATAAGGTCTCTCCTCGCCCTCAGATCTGCCTGTGCTTGTGTCTCCTTAATCACTTTCATAAGATAACCTCTGGCACATAGGCTGTTTTCCATCACCTGTTTTTCAGCTTGATAACTCTACTCACTGGAACAGTTCATCTGAGCCTTAGGAACTGTCCCAGTGGATGCAATCCTTCTGCTGTCTAGGAAGGCAGCTTTGTAATGTAATATATTTCTTTCATGTTTTTCTAAAGAGCCTGGTCTGCAATTTGCCCTGCTCTTTATGCATTTCATTGTCTAAGTAAGCTATTTTCTCATAGCTGCATTCTAAAGAGAAAGATTGTCTTTACAGGTATTCAAAAAGTGTGGAAGCCCTCAGTTCAGTTTCTGATTCAGTCATTAAAACAATAAATTGTCTATGTAACATCTGTATATTAATATTTTGTCAAACAAAAAAAACTGTTTATAGTAGGACCCATAGTGAAATGTTCCTCAAAAATATACATGTAAATGTTGGTGTACGATGGGGCCATTGTAGACCCCACCACTGTCTATGCTTAACATACAGTATTCAGCCATAGTTGTTAACATGCCATTTCTTAAATAGTCCATTTTCGTCAGTTACAACAGTACTAAGTTTTTCACTCAGATGTTCTTTAACTTGATCAATGTCTTTATCAGTAAACCCAACTAGATTGTTAGCATATATTTGTATTGTATTATTTGTATTTGTATTGCATGTATTTCATGTGTTTTGTAACATCGTGACTGTAATTTTTATGGTCCAGGGTCACGTTTGAAAAGGGCCTTGGCTCATAACATTTACCCGGTCAACAAAAGTTTAAATAAAAAAAAAATATATAGACTTATTACTGGTCATAGAATTAAGAGATTCAAAGCCTTCCATTTTTAACTTTTTTTTTACTTAAAGACCAGAAAATACTGTAAAAATGGAAATATAAGAAATATAGGCAAATATATACAAAGCCTTAAATGGGAGCACCTTAAACTGAAAACAAAGTACAAAACTGTAATATAAAACTAAGGGAAAGAAGGTGAATTAGACAACTTATGAACAGGTGCAACCATTTGTCCCAAAGGTTCAATAAGCAGATGGCCAAACTCATCACTTCACAATCTTCACAAAGTTATGCTGAATCAATGAAGTCTTTTTAGCAGCTCAGGCAGTGTTCCCAAAGCAGTTGTTTGAAAACAAGCAAGACGTAATATCAAGAACAGTCTGAAAATCACAAATGGTAGTAGTCCAGGCCTCCATATGGTAGTAAGGAAGAATGATTCCAAACTTTCAGGGTTATTATTAACAATTCAGGTGCATTTTCCATCTGCAAAAGGACAGTCCAAAGTGAAAGAAACTTTCAAACACAAAAAACACACACATTTGCTAGTAACTGCCAGCAGTTTGCTTCCATTTCATTCAGTTAAACTGGCCACCTTGAAACTCCAACATTTTGCATAACAGTTATGCTTTTCAAAGAGAGTGGACCTATATGATAAATATCAGAATAGCATACATATTCTTTCTCTCCAGATTCTGGTTCCCTCCCTCCCTTTTGCTGTATATATTTTTCTTCCACTTTTCGACTTATCTTCTCCATTTTTCTGACTGTCAATCTTTACTGTCCTCACTGTGAAACAAATATGATGAAAACTGCCTTCTTCTTCTGGTTCCTCCCTCTGAAATAATCTACCCCCTCAGCTTACCTCCCTCCTCTTACTCTTCATTCAAACAGTTCCTAACAGCTCACTTTACTACCTCCTGTTTCTACTCCTAATCATTTCTGGACACCTGCTACTCCTTTTGGGGCTGCAGGTTGGGCATCCTCTATGGACACCCAATACTCTTTCTATCCAAGATTGCTGATTTTTGCCCACCCAAGCTATTTTGTGCCTTGCTTATCATAGAAATATATCCATGCTCACCTCTTCCATCCCATCTGTCTTGTACTTTCTTCATTCCAGGGATCCCCCACCTTCTCCTTCCCCATCCTCACCCCTTCGACAGGCAGTCAGCATTCTCCTGTCACCTCCCCTCCCTGTGGAACCTCCTCCCCTCTTCCATTGATCTCTCACTTTCCCCAACTTCCCCTAACCACCAGCTTAAACTCCTGCCTCCCCTTCCTGCTTCTGTCAGCTCCCTGCCCTTTGTTCCTCTCCCTCCCTCAGTTCAGGCCCCCCTGGTTGGTTTTAACTTCTAATTTCATTGCACTGATATGTTACAACTGGTTGTTAGACTGTATCTCAGGATGTAGCGTGTGTCATGTCCCAGACATCCGCTCTTGTTATTTTGCATTTTTGTCACGTTGCACTACATTTGTTTGCACCTTAATTGTATAGTATGCATCAATACCTGTATTTGTTTTGATATTATCCCCACCCCCTCCCCGGGGGTGCACCTGACAATGAACCTTGACTCAGTGTGCCTTTTCTGGTCACCAATTTTAAATCAATCAATCAATGAATCAACATAGAAACATAGATTTTGCCAGCAGAAAGTGGCCCACCGGTCTGCTGACCCTACCTAATTTTTTCTCGTTGGCCCTGGTGGACGGCCTTCTACCTCACCGACTTGCCTCTTCCACCTCTATTCCTGACTATGGCCTTATACTTGCCCCACCCATGTTTAACTCCCCCCATTGTTTAGGTAAAGACCACTTCCTTTGGCAGCCCCTTCCACTTGTCCACCACTGTCTTGAAAAAGTTCTTGCGCACATCCTTCTTGAATCTTGTCATGTAAGTTATCATTATGCACCATGGGGCCATTGTTGTGGTTCACTTTTAGGCCTGTATTATTTTGCTCTTGCACTAACTTGTATCCATTTGTGCTGTATTTATACCCTTATTGTGTTTTAGCTTATTGCTCACTGTGCCATTCCCAGTCACATATTTCTAAATAATGCAGAAAAGAAACAAATAGTAGTCTAAATTTATAATGAGTTTACCACTTTTGAAATCTTTGAAAAATAATATTTGACACACTTCAGCTATTACAGATTTTCGTACTTATGGACTTGGACTTGTGGATAGGGCAGAGGACGGCCTCCCTCCTGTGGCTCTGCAATGGGGTGGGGGGGGAGTGGTAGGAGGACTCTCCAACCAGGTAAGTTCCAGAAGCAGCAGATACCATTTGGTAGGAAGTAGAACAGGGCTGAACAGCTGCCCCTGCCATCCGTAAATAAAAAGCTGTATGGGGGGAAAAGAACAAAGGGAAAAATGGAGACAGTAGATAAAATATAAGCTGAACTGTGTCTAAACACTGTATTTTCTAAGTTCTCACAAAAGTGACAAACTCACTTTTAAGGGAACATACACCTTGTTCTTAACATTTTTTTACTCTATAAACTGTAATGGGATAGCTGGGTTCCCGTAAAGTCTATTTAACATCCATAATGTACTGTTTCATGTGTTTGTTTTGAAATAATTCTGTTTTTTCCTTATTTAGGTTTCCTTGTTTATGCTGCCTTTCCTCTTCCAGTAGTCCCTATTTAAATGTCTTCCTTTTTTTTTTTCCATATAGGTGTTTTATTCTCCTCGGCAGGCTGCAGCTGCCATCCGCCAACCTACCAGACTCCTGGGGTCGTTCGGGAGCTTGTAATGCTGTGCATGTCGGGGCAGACCCACCAGAGCTGGCCTGGATGCATCATCCTGCCGTGGCCCCCGACCTTTTTCCTGGTTTTTCTTTCCCCAGTTACCCAGGGACCCAGACAGAGAGGTGCATGCACATGGAGGTGCGCATGCACCCTCTTGCTCTGGTAACAGACCCTACCTCCTACCCCATTGGCCTAGCGTCCCAGGCTCCCTTAGCTGCACTGCCCCCTGGCCTCCACCGTGAGGCAGCAAAGTGCTGAGGGAAGCTCAGGTCCCCTCCCTGGAGAGGAGATCTGCTTGTTGGCAGCTCATCCTGCACTGCACCCTCCTCCATGATCCGTGCTTGCTCCTGAACACGGGTCGCTGGTGTGGCAAGAGGTGGCATGCCCAGCACCTCAGCCCTCTGTGCCATCGGCTGGCTCCTATTTTATTTCTGATGAATTCCAGAACCTGGTGACATCAGTAGAGTGAAGCCTATGATGAAATGTTCCATGAACGGCTTCTGCTCAACAGAGGTCACCGATTCCTGAACTCATAAGATGTTAAATAATGAAATCAGGCAGGAAAACAGTGGCTTTAACTAGTGGCCCTAAATGAAGAAAAAAATCAGACTACTTAAAACAAACACATAGCTGGCCTGCCAGCACAGTGGTTTGATTTCCGTCAGGACGCCAATGACCCAGGTTCGGGAACGGACTCGGGAGTCAGAGACCAGCCAGGGAGAGAAGAATGGAGCATCCTATGGGCTGCTCTCCTTCTCCAGGTGGAAGGAGAATGAGTGTCTGGTGCTTTCCAGACCCCTGGCTGAGGCTGGGGATACCACTAGCAGACGGTGCCATCACCTTGGGGGACGGGGTGGACACTGGACATCATTGCATGTCTCCGCCCCCAGGACCCAACAAGCATAGAAAAATGCCAGCTCCACAGCATGACAATCTGTGGTATCCTGTGATCTTGGCTAGTCGCAAGTGGGCGCCTACCGAAATGGTGACCCACTTGTGGCACATACCCAGATGGCAAGGGAGTGGGGGGGGACCGGATGGGGAGGGTTTGCGAATGGTGATGGGATGTTGCTATATGTACATGCATGTGGGGGAGCGAGCATGCTGAACGAGGGGTGGGAGGGTTTGTGAGGGGTGGTACCATGGTCAGCTGCCAAGCTGGTTCTGTGGCATGGTGGGTGGATGCTGGCCTGGGGTGGCTGGGATGCAGGGTTCAGATCCAGGTGCAGGTATGTTTCATTGCGCCTGGCCCGAGTAGGTAAAATTTGTTTTTACACTATTGTACCCCCCCGACATGCACCCCCTGGAGTTGAGAATCTAATAGTTGGGAGGTGCAGGGGCACAGCCCCCCACATAAAAGTAAATTTTAGTGTCCCTTATGCCATTTTCTTTGTTGTCGGGATGTACACTTGCCATCATGATGATCACCTTTGGTGGTTGCCCTTATGACATAGAACCATGACCTGCCCCACTGCAGCCTCCACTGCCTTCCTGGTGTCCGTGGGGGGGCCTGACCTAGGGGTAAGCCAGGGCTTGCCTACAGTGTACATTGGGAGGGAGAGCCTCCCAGTGACTCTGCCTGGGGATGTAAGCCTGGGTGTGGGGGACAACGCGGGGTGGGTCTGACCACTGAAGGGAGGATTGGGGGCTCAGAACAAAAAAATTTATAAAGACTATTCCAAAAACCAAACACATGAAACAATGCACTGAGGATACTAGAAAGCATACTTGCCCATATGTTCTATTACTGTAAATCAAAAGTGTTAACAATAAGTAAGTACATAAGGTAATCTGTTCTAGGTAGGCACCCAATCCCAAGGATCTGGGTGCCTTACAGTAGAAACAGATTTGAAAGGATTTATTAAACATTCATTTTCAAACAATCAGCAGCAGATAAAATTATTAAAAGGGTTTAAATAAATGAAACAGTTTAGAAAACATTTGCAGGAAAGGCTAGGCTAAAAAGATGAGTCTTTAGACCCTCTTGAATGCCTCCACCATATTAGGCTCCCTCAAAGATTTTGGCAGCAAGTTTCAGAGGACCGGGCTGGCCACCCTGAATGAGCAATCTCCCAAAGTTTTCAGCCTGGTCCTCAGAACTTCCAGGAGGCCCTGGGTGGAGGAATGAAGGGAGCGAACCGGGATGCCAGGAGTAAGGAAATCTGATAGGTAGCCAGGGCCCCATCCATATAGGGCCTTATAGGTGAGCAAGCCCACCTTGAAGAGAACCCGCACCTGACCGGCAGGCAGTGCAGACACCGCAGGACCGAGGTCACATGACAGGACCAGAGTAGTCCTGTCAGAAGCCTGGCCACTACATTCTGCACTAGCTGCAGCCAGTGGAGGTTCCCTCCACTGACCCAGAGGTACAGAACATTACAGTAGTCGAGTCTGGATGTCACAAAGGCATGCACCAGTGACATCAGTTCTTCGGGCGGAATTAAGGGTTTATTCCGAGTGATGTTCCTCAGATGGTAAAACCCACTTTTGTCGACAGCCAACACCTGAGCTTCAAATGTCAGCTTGTCGTCTGAGGACCACACCCAGTCTTCTCACCCTAGAGGACGCCAGGACCAAACCTTTTGTCATCCAGGAGGCATCCCCATCACGCCTGTAACCTGGCTCAATTTATTTATTTTTTTATTTACAAAATGTTTCACCAGGAAAGACAACATGAGCTGATGAGCAGCTCATTTCCAGAAGCATACGGTGAGGGTTACAATGAAGGGAGAGGCAAACATAGAGCAGATATAAGACAATCCAGTGACAATTAGTTACATTACAGAGGCTTTTGATGAATGTTAAAAAAACAAAATTAGTTTATTTTTCAAATAAGAAGCCTAAACCACAGATTCATATTGTAACACATACAAATAAACTTATAGAACAGGTGGATAGTTATTGTTATTTGGGGGTGACTTTTGATTATTTGTTGACCTTTGATACCCACATAAATAATAATATAAAAAAGGTGACCAAGAAATTAGGAGCTTTGAGACGAACTACTAAATGTTTACAAATTAAGGATAGGAAAAAGTGGCTAACAGCTGATTATGCCAACCCTGACGATGGGGATTTAATTTATAGAACAGCGAGTAAACATCAGTTGATTAGATTGGATAGGGTGCAACATAGAATAGCTAGATATGTTTTGCAGTGTTCCTATCGAACTCATCATTGTAATATGTTCATAAAGTTGAACTGGCAGTCTTTAGAAATGATTTCTCAAAAAAACTGGTTAATACTGATACATAAATATAAGATATCTTACCCTGAACATTATATCACACAAATACTTTTTCCTAAAGTTAGTAAAGGTAGGCATGAGTTTCTAAGATCTGTGCATAGACATAGAGTTTGTCCCATAAAAATTCATAATAAATATGGAAATGGTTCCATTTCATGTCAGGCAGCTAAAGTATGGAATATTTTACCCCTTCCAATAAGATCTCTAGAAGACCACACGATTTTTAAAAACGAAATTCTGAAACTCTATAAAATAGAATGTAGTTGTATATGATTATGTATGGGAAATCCTTATTGTGAAATTTTGTATTTTTTGTTTTTGTATTAGTGTTTTAATGTATTGTTGGATATTGAAATGTTGTGTATTGTGTATATTTTGTATTTATTTGATTAATGTTATATGTTTAGATGTAACTAAGTGAAATATAAACAGGACTATCTTGAGAACAGGATTGTATAATCCTAATGATTAGAATTTCCTGTATAAAAATAAAGTTTTCATCATCATCATCATCAGAGTAGATGACTACAACATAGTAACAAGGATCTCATGCAAACAAAAAAGTGATCATAAGTACAAGAGTTGAGGGCAGGGTTTTGGGAAGTGCAAGTGAGAGATCAAGTGAGAAGGGGAAGGAAGCCAGGACTAAAGAACCAACCTTCAGGGTGCTAGGAACACTGCAAGGAGGGGCATGACCATAAAGGAAGTGTAAGAGGTGGGAGAAAGAGACAGGGGGAAGGGAGTGGGGGGACGCTAACTAGGGAAGGGAGAGGGAAAGAAATAGAGGGGATTTGGAAGTGGACATAGAAGGCAGGTTGAGGCAAGGGGGGTGGGAGGTTTGGAGATTAGAAGTTAGGCAATAAAGGGGAAGATAGATGTATGTTAGGGGTGAGGATAATGGGTCCATGTCTGAGCTAGGCTCATCCAGTCTGCCCATTTCTTTTTCTACCTTATGAATGTGTCATTAGCCTTTGCTCTGTCAATGGCCTATCTATTCATACTCATCTGTATTGCTCCCTTTATGCCTATCCCATGCCTGTTTGAAGCCCTGCACTGTATTCATATCCACAACTTCCTGAGGTAGGCTGTTCCATGCATCCACCACCCTTTCTGTGAAAAAGAACTTCCTCACATTACCCCTTAATTGGCCTCCTCTAATTTCATGCTGTGTCTTCTTGTCCTGCTACTTTTCTTATATTGAAACACATTAGACTCTTTCACCTTGTTAATGCCCTTAAGGTGTTTGAATGTTTCGATCATATCACCTCTCTCCCTCCTTTGCTCTAAGGTATACATATTGAGCTCCATTAATCTGTCCTGCTATGTTTTCTGATGCAGTCCCTGCACCATTTTGGTTGCCTTTCTCTGAACTGCCTCAATTTGGTTAATGTCCTTGTGAAGGTGTGGCCTCCAGTACTGCATGCAGTGCTCCAGATGGGGCCTAACCAGTGTCTTGTAAAGAGGGGTTATTATCTCCCTCTTCCGACTTGTGATACCCCTACTAATACACCCCAACATCCCCATAGCCTTACCTACTGCTTTAGTGGTCTGCTTAGATGATTTCAGGTCATCGGTGACGATGATGCCCAAGTCTCTTTCTTCTCTTGTGACTGCCAGCAACTCCCCTCCCAGCCTATAGGTGGCTTCAGGGTTTCTCTTCCCTATGGGAATCAGAGGACCTAAGAGGGTGGGAGGAGGGAGATGGGGCAGAGAGAGAGAGGAGGAGAGGTAGGAGAGGAGGGACCCAAACCAGAATCTAGAGGTGAACTTAGAGCAATGCAAGAGGCACCTGCACTCCAGATAAGGCAGCACTAGAGAGTGGTATAGAATGCAGTGATAAATACGGAGGGGGGAATTGAGGGCAAAGTGACAAAAAGCATTAAAGAGGGAGTCCAGTCTGGTGAGAGAAGACTTGGGAGCAGCACCATAGACAATGTCACCATAGTCAATTATGGGGAGTATCATTTTCTGAACAAGTTCACGCCTAACTGGTACAGGTAATGAACTGCGGTTTCTGTAAAGGGTGCCAAGCTTGGGTGCAATTTTTGCAGAATGGCATCAATATGATCAGAAACGTTTAGGTATTGGTCAAGCCAGACACCTAAATATTTAAAGAGATATAGACCTCTAAGGTTGTCCTGTCAATGTGTGGGAGGGTGCAGCTGGTAAGAGTCTCTGCCTAGTGCCAAAGGTCATGGAGACAGTCTTCTTGTTGTAGAGAAAGAGTTGATGAGAACTTAGCCAGTTTTGAACATTATTGAAGTCAAGTTGAAGTCTGGTAGTCACACAGAGAGTGCATGGCCAGAGGCAAACAATACTGTGTTGTCAGCATACATATGGATATGGGAGGAGGAGCAGGCTGATGGTGGGTCATTTAGGAAAATGGAGAATAGGAGTGAACTGAGATCAGAGCCTTGGGGCACACCAGCAGAGATTTGTAGTGGGAGGTGGAGTCAGCAATTCTGACAGATTGAGTTCTACCTACCAAGTAGGATCTGAACCAATCACAGGCAGGCTGAGGCAGGACTGCTGATGAGAGGGTATCAAGGAGGAGGGCATGAGAGATGGTGTCAAAAGCCTTTGCAAGGTTGACAAAGATGGCAGATGTGATTTGGCCTTTATCCATGGCAGAATGGATAAAGTCTGTGAGTCTGAGAAGGGAGGTGGTTGTGGAGTGGTTCTTTTGGAAGGGAGTGAAGAAGGAGTAGATATCAAGGAAGTAGGTTAGCTGAGAGAGAACAAGGTATTCCTGTAACTTAACCAGAGATGGTAGTAGCGAGATTGGGTCGTAGTTACCTGGAGAGAGAGAGAGATCACCACCTTAGGAAGAGGTAGGACAGTTGCATGTTTCAGATAGCTGGGATAGTTGCAGTGCAGAAAGACAGGTTGAGAAGATCAGCCAGCAGGACAGAAATAGCATTAGCAGATAAGTAGAGCAGTTTAGAGTCAAGGCCATTGGGAGAGGTTCCCTTATAGGGGTTGAAGGAGAGAAGTACCTTATGGGTGTCACTTGGAGTGATTGGTGAAAAGGAAAAGCTAAAAGATAATTTGTGACACTGGGAGTAGATGATAGGGTGGGGTGGGGAAGAGGGGAGGACTGGGAGGGAGGCAAGTAGGTTGGAGGTGCAGGAAGTCACCAGTACCTCCATCTTAGCTGGGTTAAGTCTCAGACAGTTAGATCTCATCTAGTCCTGGATCTTGACAAGGCATTTATTCAGCACTTCGACAGCACCACTTGTCCCTGGTGCAAAATACATGTACAGCTGAGTATCATCTGCATAGCAGTGAAAACTCAGACTATACTGTCTGATGATCCTCCCCAAAGGCAGCAGGTACACTGAGAACTGCATCAGTGATAGGATCAAACCCTGAGGAATTCTACAGGTCAGGGGCATCAGGGGGGAGGAGGAGAAATTCCGCATCACTACCCTCTGCCTTCTGCCCAAGAGAAAGGACTCAAACCAGTTGATGACAGTACTGGTGAGTCCACAATATTCTCTAAGGCAATCTAAGAACACAATGTGGTCCACAGTGTCAAATGCTGATGACAGATTGAGGAGAATGAGAATTGACCATTTCTCTCAATCTCTTGCCATGAGGAGATGTTATGCACCTGAACTAGTGCAGTCCCTGTGCTGTGCCTCACTCTAAACTAGACTGGAATGGCTCATAGATGCCAAAAGTCTCCAGGTGTTCCTGGAGCTGCAGAGCCACTATCTTCTCAACAACCTTCCCTAAGAATGGGAGGTTGGAGATTGGTCTATAATTCACCAGGACGTCAGAGTCTAGAGATGATTTTTTCAGAAGAGGCTTCACCAGCACCTCCTTCAAGGCATTGGAAAAGACCCCCTCTAAAAGTGAACACCCGACTATCTGGGCAAACACTGGACTGATAACCTCGATGCAGTCCACTATGAGATGTGTCAGGCCAGGGTCCAGTTCACAACAAGTGGGCTGCAGCTTCAAAATCACTTTGGAAACTTCAGTCACCTCCACTGGCTGAAATTCTGCCCAGACAATAGGACTGCCCCTGCTCCACCCAGACCCCACCCTGTGGGACTGGTCAAGACCCATTGGTGAGATCCCAGCCGAATAGAGGATACCCTGTCAGAGAAGAACAGAACAAACTCTTTCAAATATGCTACTGAAAAAGTTATTTTTGGCTGTAGACAGACAGGGTGAAGAAGTCTGTCCACTGTCCGAAAGTGTTGAGCTGGACTGTTCTGCCCTGCAGCAATATCCCTGGACAAGAACTCTCCCTTCTTATGGTTGATTGCCCTTTGATAATCAACCTAGTGATTTCTCAAAGCCAGTCTGTCCTCCTCTGACTAAATCCTATGCCAGCAATGCTCTAACATGTGACTCATGGTCTTCATCACCATGAGAGCCTCATCAAACCATGGGGTCTCAAGTGAGAAGACCAGGGTCATACATGGACCAGTGTGATGGCATTGAGTGCCCCAGAGACAGCCCTATTATAGGCTGCCACCATCTCACCCAAGCCAGCCACACAAATAGCACCAATACCAGAAAAATCAACTACCACCATCAGTCCATCTGGGGACAATCCCCTTAACATAGAAACATAGAAGTTGATGACAGATAAGGATTGCAAGGCCCATCCAGTCTTCCCATTGCAATAGCTGATCATCTCAACAGGGGAGGGACAATTAGGGGTAGCTCCAAACAAGAATTTCACTGTACAGTGATTGGACCAAACAACCCAATCAATCTCGAGGCCAGTGACCTTGAGATTCTGTGAGAATACCAAGTCCAAGGTGTTGTCATAATGCTGGGTCACAGAGGCAACTGCCAGTGCAAGGCCCAGTGATGTCATTAGCTAGAAGAGGTCAGAACTAAGTTGTGAGGATTCATCATCAACCCAGGTATTAAAGTCCACCAGAATAAGCTTCATCTGGGTGACTACAATATCCTGTCGGCAATGAAGTCCGCAGCCTCTTGCAGGAATTCTCCCCCCAACCCGGAGGGCAGTAAACCAGGAGAGTTCTGCAACCTGCACCTGGACCTGGAACATGGAACTGCAGTAATGTACTTTTGGGTGACCTGCTAAACAAGGTTTGTGCACTCTTTCGTAAAGTTTTACCTTCATGTACTAACAGAAAAGAAATGAAAAACAAAATCAAACAAATCAACATAGCTATACAGAGCATACTAGAAAAAAATTTACAGCTATACAGAGCATACTAGAAAACAAATTAACAGCTATACAGAGCATACTAGAAAACAAATTAACATAGCTATACACAGCATACTAGAAAACAAATTAATATAGATATTCAGAGTGTACTAGAAAACAAATTAACAGCTATGCAGAGAATACTAGCAAACAACTTAACATAGCTAAACAGAGCATACTAGAAAACAAATTAACATAGCTTTACAGAGCGTACTAGAAAACAATTTAACATAGCTATACAGAGCATACCTGAAAACAAATTAACATAGCTTTACAGAGCGTACTAGAAAACAAATTAACCTAGTTATACAGAGCATACTATAAAACAAATTAACATAGCTATACAGAGCACACTAGAAAACAAATTAATATAGCTACAGAGCATGCTAGAAAAATGAACATAGCTATACAGTGTACTAGAAAACAAATTAAATTAGCTATACAGAGCATACTAGAAAACAAATTAACATAGCTATACAGAGCATACTAGAAAACAAATTATAATAGCTATACAAAGCATACTAGAAAACAAATTAACATAGCTATACAAAGCATACTAGAAAACAAATTAACATAGCTATACAGAGTGTACTAGAAAACAAATTAACATAGTTATACAAAGCATACTAGAAAACAAATTAACATAGCTATACAGAGTGTACTAGAAAACAAATTAACATAGCTATACAGAGTGTACTAGAAAACAAATTAACATAGCTATACAGAGCATACTAGAAAACAAATTAACATAGCTATACGAAGCATACTAGAAAACAGATTAACATAGCTATACAGAGCATACTAGAAAACAATTATCATAGCTATGCAGAACATACTAGAAAACAAATTAACATAGCTATACAGAGCATATCAGAAAATGAATTAACAGCTATACAGAGCATACAAGAAAACAAATTAACATAGCTATACAAAGTGTACTAGAAAACAAATTAACATAGCTATACAGAGTGTACTAGAAAACAAATTAACAAAGCTATACAGAGCGTACTAGAAAACAAATTAACATAGCTATACAGAGCATATTAGAAAACAAATTAACATAGCTATACAGAGCATATCAGAAAATGAATTAACAGCTATACAGAGCATACAAGAAAACAAATTAACATAGCTATACAAAGTGTACTAGAAAACAAATTAACATAGCTATACAGAGTATATTAGAAAATAAATTAACATAGCTATACAGAGTGTACTAGAAAACAAATTAACATAGCTATACAGAGCATATTAGAAAACAAATTAACATAGCTATACAGAGCATACTAGAAAACAAATTAACATAGCTATACAGAGCATACTAGAAAACAAATTAACACAGCTATACAGAGCATACTAGAAAACAAATTAATATAGCTATACAAAGCATACTAGAAAACAAATTAACATAGCTATACAGAGTGTAATAGAAAAAATTAACATAGCTATACAGAGCATACTAGAAATAAATTAACAGCTATACAGAGCATCCTAGAAAACAAATTAACAGCTATACAGAGCACACTAGAAAACAAATTAACATAGCTATACAGAGCATACTAGAAAACAAATTAACATAGCTATACAGAGCACTACTAGAAAACAAATTAACATAGCTATACAAAGCATACTAGAAAACAAATTAACATAGCTATACAGAGCGTATTGAAAACAAAATAACAGCTTTACGGAGAATACTAGACAATAAATTAACAGCTATGCAGAGCACATTAGAAAACAAATTAACATAGTTATAAGAGCATACTAGAAAACAAATTAAGAGCTGTACAGAGCATACTAGAAAACAAATTAACATAGCTATACAGAGCATACTAGAAAACAAATTAACATAACTATACAGAGTGTACTAGAAAACAAATGAACAGCTATACAGAGCATACTAGCAAACAAATTAACATAGCTATACAGAGCGTAGTAGAAATGAATTAACATAGCTGTACAGAGTATACTAGAAAAATTAACATAGTTATACAGAGAGTACTAGAAAACAAATTAACATAGCTATACAAAGCATACTAGAAAACAAATTAACATAGCTATACAGAGCATACTGAAAAACAAAATAACATAGCTTTACGGAGAATACTAGAGAACAAATTAACAGCTATGCAGAGCACATTAGAAAACAAATTAACATAGTTATACAGAGCATACTAGAAAACAAATTTAGAGCTGTACAGAGCATACTAGAAAACAAATTAACATAGCTATACAGAGCATACTAGAAAACAAATTAACATAGCTATACAGAGTGTACTAGAAAACAAATGAACAGCTATACAGAGCATACTAGAAAACAAATTAACATAGCTATACAGAGCGTAGTAGAAAATGAATTAATATAGCTGTACAGAGTATACTAGAAAAAAATTAACATAGTTATACAGAGAGTACTAGAAAATAAATTAACATTGCTATACACCGCATACTAGAAATACATATACAGTGTAATGGACTGAATATTTAATTTTTCTGTTGACTATGTTCTTTAGTCAGTATTGCTTTTAACTGGTCACCATTCATACATTCTCGCTGACTACAGCATCTATTGCCATGTTCTCATGTGATGTTTCCTGGACAGAGAGATTTGCATCTGAGGAATTCTTTCTTTTTATGATGAGAACTAATACATAGTTTCAAGTGAGAAGACGCGTGCTTTGTATGGAAAAAAAAAATGTTTGTTGATATGGTACCTGAAAAAGACTGAACTCAGAAGACTGCAGAGTCCCGCCGATACATGTCCTCAGGGGGGTCATGTAGGAACTTTATGGAGTTTGTTCTTCTTGATTTGAATGGAAATGTAATCATGGAACTGCAATAATGTACTTTTGAGTGACCTGCAAACGAAACTACTTCATTGGGGATGCCTTATTCAATATATGTACAGTTTCTGTTCTCATTTTCACTTTTAGTAACAAAGTACTGTGTTTAGAGGTATGGACTTGGTATTCTACTGTATCTAGCAATCTCTTATGCATCCATTTCTGTATCATTTTATTTAGAAACAGTAATATAAAATGTACATAAGATATTACTTTGGTGAATTCTTCTGGTTGACAGTTAATGAGAAAATATTTGTTGTAGTAATCAAGGCCATTTACATTATACATGTTGCTGACATGCCCGTGGAAAAGAGAAGCATCGCTTAGGAGCTGCTTGACATTGTGGTTGATGCAACCGCTATGGCTGTTGCTGCTAACCTTAAAAAGAAAAGTTTCCCAGGATTTGAGGAATACAAATGTAGAGAGTGGGGCAGCTTTGCAATCTGTATGGTTCCAATGGAATTTCACTACTGGTGGGACAATAAAAAAGCTGTGAGTGAGTGAGTAAGATAGCTATTGGCTGCAGACCACAGGTACTGTAGCTGATGTTTAGAATCTGCAACACAATCCTACAGGGCACTGCTACTGCTGGGCATGCTTGCAAGGCTGCCATCTGTTTCTTGGAATCTGTAATTAATTCACTTAAGTCTCTGTCTTCTAAACTAATGATTTAATATATTGGGTGTTGATAGAGTAATCCACTTTTTTAGTGTTGGGTAAGGGTTGTGAATATACTGGCAATCAGGCATAAATCGCTAGGTAAATAATCTTTCATTCAGTGTGTGTGTTTTTGGTTTGAGTTTTTGATTGTTTTCTTAAAGCTCTGTGCTTTTGTCTATAAACCTTTCTGATACATTAGAAAATAATGATGCATCTTGTGCAGTGACTCACCACTCAAGGGCTGGTATGGAGAGACTCTCAACTACTCTACAATGGCCTGAGTCTACATTCTAGCCCTTGTGGTTGTGGTTAAAAGATATAACGTCTCATATGAATTTCTTCTGGCTAAGCTCATGTCCCCACCCCTTAACTATCCTTATCGGTGGAGTCTATGCCTTCCCCCAAAATGTCTCCCTCTACTGTATGTTGTCTGATTCAATTTCCTCCCTGATCTCTAACTCCTTATTCAGGGAACTGATTCTTTCAGTGGACTTTAGCCTCAGTTTGCTCTCCCCTGCTGCCAAACCAACAATCCAAAAGATTAAGTCACTTAATATCTCCCAACTCATAACTGAGCCAACTCAACTCCGTCTCCACTTCACCAGCCACTCTTTGCTGAACTGGGCCCTCTCCTTCTACTCTCACTGTATAGTTGTAGCTGACACACAACGTAACACCGTCAGTGACCATAGCATGACCTACTGTGTCACAAAATTTGACTCCCTTCTGATCCCCTTCAACTTTCTATAGTTGAGGCTGCTTCACTGGCTAAATATTTACTCCCTTCTCCTTGACCTTTCTGCCTCTGACTGGTCCTCCGTCCTTAGTGCTACTGACATTGATGAGGCCCTCTCCTTGTTCTATTCTAAATTCCTTTTTTTGTACTTTCTTTTTAATTAAGAGAGAAAATTAAAATACATTACGTGCCATTAAACCATAGGAGCCATCTACAAAAAGACATCATGTTAATCTTCTAAAAGTGATTTTTTTCATTTTTGAGGGGTTAAAAAGAACCTTATGTTAATTATTAGCACTCTGAGTGCATTCTAAGTAAGTATACTATTCAGTACATTTGGCATATGCTCCAAGCTATTTCACTCACAAAAGGATGAAAAAACCCCCCCAAAAAACAGCTGATCTTCCCAGCCTAAGCAACGACTTTGAAAACAAACCAAGTATCAACAAATCTAATTTATCTATGCCATGGCTGGCTTGCAAACACAGTGATGAATACATTTTAAATAAAGAGTCAAATCTTTGATTAAGCATGTTGAGTTTACACTAAGTAACAAGTGGCAAGTGCTGGTTTTGTCACCCTCCTCATCTGTTGACTCTGAAGCAGTATACGAACATACGAAAATTGCCAGCTGCAAAGGCCATCCTGGTCTATCTAGGCTACTCGAGATTGCAGCTAGCTCCTTATTCAGCAGCTGCCCCACCCTCCCTTCCCTCCCTTTACCCTCCCTTTGCCCTGTCCCACCCCTTCTTGAAGCATTCCACTGTGTTACATGCTACCATCTCAGCCGGTAGAATGTTCCACTTTGCCACCACCCTCTCCGTAAAGAAATGTACCCTCATCTCCCTCCTGAATCTAACCCCCTCCAATCTCATGTCATGGCCCCTAGTGTCCCTCCCCACTCTCTTCCTGAATAGATCTTCTGTGTCTGTTTTGATTATCCCTTTCATGTATTTGAAGGTTTCTATCATGTCCCCCCTGTCCCTCCTCTCCTCCAGTGTGTACATGTTTAACTCTTTTAGTCTGACCTCATATGGCAGTTCCCCCAGGCCCTGAATCATCTTCATTGCCCTACGCTGCACCCCCTCCAGCAGCCTAGTGTCCTTTTGTAAGTGCGGGAGCCAGTACTGCATGCAGTATTCCAGGTGGGGTCTAACCAACGATCTGTATAATGGTAGAATAACCTCCCTTCTTCTCATGGTAATTCCCCTTGCAATGCACCCCAGCATTTTGTTGCCCATTGTTGCTGCCTTTCTGCATTGCACAGAATTGCTCATTGCTCCCATGATGAGCACCCCCAGATCCTTCTTCTCTTCTGTTACCTCCAGCTGCACACACACCAGATGGTAGCTTCTCCTTGGATTTTTTGTTCCAAAGTGTAGTACCTTGCATTTTTTTGCATTGAACCCCAGCTGCCATCTGTCAGACCATGCCTCTAGCCTTGCCAGATACTCCTGTAGCCTCTGCCACCCAACGTGGTCATCCACCACTGCTCCCATCTTCATGTCATCTGCAAATAGGCTGATTTTGCTGCTGATGCCCTCCGAGATGTCTGCAATAAATATGCCAAACAGCACTAGGCCCAACACCGACCCCTGTGGAACACCACTTGTCACAGGTTTAGAGGATGAGTATTCCCCACCTACCACCACCCTCTTCTACCTATCTTTTATCCAGTTCTCCACCCACCCCACCAGTTTTGCTCCTGCCCCTGTGCCCCGTAGCTTGCTTCCAAGTCTCCCATGCGGAACTGAATCAAAAGCCTTACTGAAGTCTAGGTACAGGACATCCACTGCATGGCCCCCGTCAATTTGCCTAGTCATACAGTTATAGTATTCCACCAGGTTGGTCTGGCATGGCCTGCCCTTGACGAATCCATGCTGCCTTCCATCCTGCACCTTGTTCACCTCCAGTAGTGCCACTAGCTTCTCCTTTAAGATGGTCTCCATTAGCTTCCCCACTATGGACATTAGACTTACTGGCCTATAGTTCCCCGGTTCACACTTGGGTCCATGCTTGTGGAGGGGAACCATGTGAACCAGTCTATAGTCATGGGGTACGCATCCTGTGTCTAGAGATGAATTAAATAATTCTGCCAAGGGTCCTGCCAGGACCTCTGCCAGCTCCTTCAGCACTCTTGGATGTACTCCAACTGGTCCTGGTGCCTTGTCCGGCCCCAATGCCCTTAACTTCTCCAGCACCCTCCCCACTGTGATTTCTCCATCTGTCACCCCCCCATCTGTTTCTATCCTCTCTCCTACTATGGGTAGTGCCCCTCCCTTTCTTTCGTAAAGACTGAACAGAAGTAGTCATTGAGCACTTCTGCATTTTCACACCCTCTTCCACCCATCCCCCTCCCTCTGAATTCTTACGATTTGGTCCTTACAGTTTATTTTCTCTCTGTTGTACCTAAAGAGTCTTTTCCCTTTATTTATGCCCTGCACCAGTCTGAGTTCTCTTGCTACCTTGGTTGCCCTTACTCCCCTGGTCACTTCTTTTGCTTCTTGCGGATATTTCTCCTTATCCTCCTCCCTCCCCAATTTTCTGTATCTACTGTAAGCTGCCCTTTTCCTCCTCACCTTGTCTAACACCCCTTTGCTTAACCAGCTGGGTTTCTTTCCCCTAGCCTTCTTAGTCTGGGCCCTACAGCAAGTTTCTTTTGCCTCCACTATCCCCTGTCTTATCAGTTCCCAACTTTGTTGTGTGTCCATACTTGGTTGAATTTTGCACGGGAACCCCTGTACCACTTCCCTCATCATCTTAAAGTTGGCGTTCCTGAAATCCAGCACCCTTGTGCCAGATGCCCCCTCTCTTTAGCCATCTGTAACTGGAACCATACTGTCTAGTGGTCACTCCCCCCAGTAGTGCCTCCATCCTCACATCCTTCACTCACTCCCGGTTCATAAGTATGAGGTCAAGGGTGTTCCTTTCCCTAGTTGGTTCCTTGACCAACTGTAGTAGAAAGCTTTCCTGGAAGGCATCCAGCATTATCTGCTCCCTTCTATTCTTTGTGGTAGGTGTGTCCCACTCCACCCCTGGCAGGTTGAATTCCCCTACTATCATGATTCCCCCTTTCCCGCAGTTACTCCTGATCTGTTCTGCTAGTACCCTGTCCATCAGTAGGAAGGGTAACATATTGTTTGTAAAAGGCCCTAGCAGCATCCACATCTGTAAAGAAATAGTCTGTACCTTGAAGCTGAGTTTGGAAGGAGCCTGCAGAACAGCTGGGATGAATTCAGAACGAATAGCCAAGAAGTACCTTCTGCGCTTATGAGTAACCATATAGAAATCTGGATAGAGTGGAGTCTATCATTTTCATAGGCTATGCCATTCCTCTGTCTGGCCATTTGCAAAAAAGAGTTTCTTCTACCCTATGCTATTTGGTGTTGGGTATGTGCATATTGGCACAACCAACAGTGGCATTCTAAAATTAGTTCCAGATATACTGGTTGTGTTAGAAGCAGCTGGCCTCTGCTTGAGTACATGATGTTGTTGCCTACCCTTGTAACAGCAACCTATGGACTCACTGGGCCGTTCCAGAGGCAACATTGGTGGTAGTGTTTGATCTGTGGCCTCTGTAGCACCAGCAGTCTAATTATCTTCAGTATCAGACTAATTAGGTGGCAACAAGTATTGGTGAGGTCCCTCTGTTTTTGCTTTATTTGTTTTAGGTGCACCCTTGTGGGCATACCTGTGCAGAGCACATCATGAACAAGTTACTGTATTGGGAAAAAAATGTATACTACAGCAATGGGACAAATACTATTCATACCCCTTAATTAGTTACAGAAAAACACAGAAGTGTACTTGAGGAATAAGACCAGAAAAAGACTATAAGTCCATCAAGTCTAACTTGGTGCCCTATGATGTAATTCTCCAAATCAGTCCTCTCCTTGAAGTCTTCCCTGTCTACTGCCTTCTTCCTGTTCCTTGGTGCCCCCTTAAAGAAGTCCCATCATGCTATGAACCCTGCTATAGTCCCAGTATTGTCCACATTGCCAGGCTGACTATTTCACCCATCTTGAGTTCTAGTCCTACACCGGAATTTGTCTTGTACCATTAATGCTGGCACCCGAGTGCAGTTCTGAGGGGTGTTGTACTGTTGAGGTGTGTCATCTTTCTGATGAGAGATTAAGCCAAGGTCCCTTTTGCTCATCAATGGTGCTGTCCTGGTGGATGTTCAGGCAGAAGTGAAAGAACACAAGGCACTTTTCACAAGAGAAGGGTATTTTCCCCAGTGTTCAGGCTTTTATTTGTTTATTTTTTTTATTTAGTTGTTTAACCAGGAGTAGCACACTAAGCTGAAATGTTTTTTACAGGAGCGACCTGGGAGCACAGGAAAGTTAAGTGACTTGCTCAGGGTCACACAGTATACAAGTGGAAGCTGTGGGATTCAAACCCAGGTTTAGTCTGCTGGATGTCACCAGATTTGCAGCTCAGAGCTTTAAACCACTGCACTATATTGTCTCCCTAAAGGCATATAGCCTAGAGCATTCCCTATCCCATAAAACCAGTTCATGAAAATGTCTAAGGATGTGAGTGTGGTTGTTGATGTGCAAATGGCTACCACTACATGTTTGTAGTCAGTTCGCTACCAGTCTCTCATTACCTGTGAAGAACTTTGGAATACAGTGTGTACGAAAAAGTACAACATAAATGCTAATTCTTTTTCTTCTCCTCCTTGTTCTCCTCCTCCCTCTCCTAATCCTTCTTCTTCCAGCTGCTCTGTGAAAAAAATACTTGCTAATGTCCATTTTGAATTTTCACTCTTCCAGCTTGAGATTGTGCCCCTAGTGCATGAACTGTTGCTCAACCTGAATAACTCTTTGGAGTTCACCCTGTTGTACTCTTGCATGTATTTGTATTTTTCTATCATGTACCCTTGCCCCCTGTTCCCCAGAGAATACATATTGACACTTTTCTGTCTCCCCTCATAGGACCTACCCTGCTGTCCCTGGATCACTTTCTCTGCCCTGCACTGCAGTTTCCATCCTATTCTTCTCATTCCTCAGATGTGGCCTCCAAAACTGCACACAGTACCCTAGGTATGATTGAATCAGTGGCCTGCAAAGTGGAAGCATTACCTCTCTCCATGCAATAAAACCCTGCCTGTTGCATCCCAACATCCTGTTTGCCTGCTCATAAGCTGCACTGCTGTGGGAGATGTTTTTTAGACAGTTGCTAATTGTGAAGGGGTGAGAAAGACAGATACGGCGACTGAAGTCAGGTGCATAAAAACGCAGGCTTGTGTTGTGATTTTATTCAATCAAAAAAATAAAAGGAAGAAAATAATAATAATAATACAGAAAGCAAAAGGTTAGTTTCAATCCAGCAATCCTTCTTCTTTCAGAAGAATCCTGAGGCTTGGCTTCAGCCTTCTTTTAACAAGACGGTGTGAAAACAGACACACACTCCTGAGATACTCCTCACTCTGTGGTCAGCAACCAACTGACTCACCTATCTACCTTGGCACTCCAAGTGATGGATTTATATATCCCTCCTTGGATAGCATCCCCATCAGGTGAGTCACCCCTTTTCTTAAAAACAGACTAAAGTTCTTTATCCCTCTATATATTAGTCTTTTTGCTCCAAATATACACAGTTTAACTAATAGGCTATCTGGTGTAGGATCAATTCCATCTTCCTGCTTTCAAAAGCCTTATAACACTGTGCATATCAAATGAGCAGTAATGGGGCTAAACCCCTCCCCCTGAGTATGACCTCACCTCAGTACATCTGTATAAAAGATTTCAATCTGAGGGCTGCCAGCTCCTAGAGGGACAAGCATTAGGACCTTTAAGTTTCTCACAGGTACAGTTGCAATTTATTACATTTCTTTGCAGTCAGCTATTCCCAGTGTCCTGGTGATTGAGGGTTTCACTGGGTTTGCAAAGGGAATGAGGGAATGAGGGTGCACTCCTCTTCTCCCTTCTCTTGCCAACCCCTGGAACCTCTCCTCTGTTACGTTATTCCAGCTTTATTCATTTTCACCACGGAGAGCAACATTACTGAATACAGCAGCAGTCAAACAATAAATTATAATACATGCGGGTGTCTGTCTGTCTGAAACACAGAAAGTGAGAGATCTTGCCAACTCTCTGTGACAGCCACCCCGTTCATTTACCGAGTATTTAATCACTTCTTTTATTCAAAACCCCTGCGCTAATGCATCTGCTACAGAGGAGATCTGTAAAAGGAATAAGGGCACCTTTTTGTTCTGCAACACATCAGTGAGCAGAATGGCTTCTGATATTTCCTTTTGCTTTTCAGCCCATCTGCAAGCATTTCAGCCCATCAGCTAACTTGTCAGTGCTGCCGACAGGGCATGACTCTATTCAGCCATTACTACACTAAGGCCATTCCATTCTCTTTGTAATATGCAGCTTTATATTGGAGTATACAGCTACAGGGATATTCTTATTCTTCTAATTTATATACTGGCCAGTCACTCCCCATAGCATTCATTGTAAAAATAAAATATAAGTGTGTAGGACACACTTCACCTCAGGTAGCCAGCTCAACTCCACAATTACTGTACTAGATGGACCCTCATTTAAACCAGGGTCACACAAAATAAAATGGCACTGCTACCGCTCCTGCAGTGTATCCTATAGCCCTTTAGTTTCTATCAAGCTATCAGTACCTTTCTATCGAATTTATCATTTTTCTACTGTTCCATTTGAAGTGGAAGGGGGACCAAATAAAGGGATAGCAAAATAGTGAAGAGTTTACTGTAGCTAGCTGGCCTACAGTGAAGGGGGGGGAGAGAGAGAGAAGAGGGAGGGAGGGAGCGCGAGAGAGAGAGAGAGAGAGAAAATGTTAAATGAAGAAAATACTGAAATAAATAAAGAGTGAAAGGAATGAGGAGGGGATCACAAATACATCCTACTGGATCTCACTTGAGATAGGGTCTACCCTATCACTCTAATAATTCTCTATTACACTAATAATTACTTTCAGGTCCCTTTATTTAAGTGTTCTGCCTTTAACCCATTGATGCAATAATCAGTTTGTGGATTCCTGCTACCAGTATGTATTGCTTTGCATTTCCTGGTATTGAATTACAGTTGCCAAATACTAGAACCCTTCTCCAGGCCCTCCCTCCACATCCTTTTTCATGCTACTAGTTCCTGTCTCTCTGTAACCTCTCGTAGAGTTTTGTGTTGTCTATAAACAGACTCTGTTGCACCTGTATCACCATCATGACATCACTCATGTACTTGTTAAAGAGTAGCAGCCCCAGGACAGACCCAGGAGGCTCCCCACTACTTACTTCCCCAACATAAGAAAACTTTCCATTTAAGATCACTTTCCGAGTCCTATCTGCCAATCACTTTCCAGTCCATCTAGTTAGCTCATTCCCTAGTCCAAGGCCTGCCACCATATTTACTAACCTCCTACCTGGCACTAAATAGAAGGTCTTACTGAAATGCAGGTACAGGATGTCGACTGCCTGCCTTTTAGCAATCATTCCCATCACCAAATTGAAAAACAATTCAATCAAGTTCATTTGGCATGACCTGCCTCTCATGAAGCCGTGTTGATTCCTATCCATATGTAATCTGATTGTCATAGCAGAGGTTACTGGAACCCATGTAATGTGTAAAGTAATGTTCAGGTATTCAGGGGATAGCTGTATAGCCTGTCAGAGTTGAAATAATGTGCTTGTGGGTTTAAATGCATTTATATAGTTTATCCTAGCTCTGCATATCAGGGTTCTGAAATGTGTTCTGAATGTTAATGATGCATGTCCTTTTTACTAAAATGTGTTTTCTGTTTGGTGACTGAATGTACAGGTGTGAGTTTGCACCTGCTAATGTCCATTGGACTGGAGGGTTCCAGGAAATGTTTCTGCTTGCTGAGGGCTATGGACATTGCTGAGGAATTGGACAGGAAGGGGTGTCTCTTTACAGATAACACAAAATCTGCAACAGGGTGGACATCCAGGAGGTGGTGAAGAGAACTGAAAGGGATCTGGGGAAACTAGAGCGGTGGTCTGGGGAGTGGCAGCTGGGTTTCAGTGTCAATAAGTGCAAAATCCTGCTCCTAGGGCAGGGAAACCTGGGGGCTGTATATAAGACGGGACAAAGTATGTTTTATTTATTTATTGAAATGTTTCACCAGGAAGGCACACTGAACAACAACTTGCTCGTCTCACGGTGCAACCGGGGAGGGTACAGTAGGAGGTGAAAATTTAGGTATACAGTTACATATGGCATACTGTGGGAACAGGTTCAGTTGCAATGAAATGACACACACGTTTTACATTTGTAGAGTGGTTTACAGATTAACATTTGACATGGCTGAGAATAAATACATACAGAAAATATGCTCTGCCCAGACAGGGTAAGAAGTGCACGTGTTCAGAGATGAGTGATCTACAGGTATGTACAGGTACCAAGCAAGAACAGGACCTTGGGGTGATCATATCTGATGATCTCAAGGTAGCAGGGCAGTGAAACAGGGCAGTAGGCAAGGCAACCTGGATGCTGGGGTGCATAGGGAGTGGAATCTAAGAGAAGGAAGGTGGTGTTGCCTCTGTATCACTCACTTGTGAGGCCCCACCTAGAGTGCTGTGTCCAGTTCTGAAGGCCGCACTTCTGCTAGGACACTGACAGGGTGGAGGCAGTCAAGAGGAGGGATACTAAAATGGTGTGGTGGGTGCACAAGAAACCATACAAGGAGAAGCTATGGGAGCTCAACATATACTCCCTTGAGGAGAGCAAGAGGGGACATGATTGAGACCTATAAGTACCTCACAGAGGTGAACTAGGTGCATCAGGGGAGTCTCTTTCACTGGAGGAGGAGCACCAGAACATAGGGGCATGTTATGAAGCTTGGGGGGAAGTTTGTGAGGGATGTGAGCAAAATTTCTTCACCTGAAGGGTGGTGGACACCTGGAACAGCCTGTCAGAACAGGTTGTAGATGTGAGGGCAGTGGGGAACTTCAAACATGCGTGGGACAGACACAGGGGTATAATAAATAAATAGAGGTGAGGAGGGAGGGACACCTGTGACCAAATAGAGTCCAAGGTGTAGTGATAGGCAGAGAACATAAGGCAGACTAGATGGGCCTACTAGCCCTTTTCTGCTGACACCTTTTATGTTTCTGTGTTAAATTTTGTTACAATATGTGTGTGTGTGTGTGTGTGTGTGTGTGTGTTCAGAATGGTAAACTCCTGTGTTTGACCTCCACCAGAGGCACTGTATTTCTCACATCTGTGCCATTCACAGCTAAGTGCACCCCAATATCCTCATTCTGCTCACAGCTGTGATAAGACAGCAACTGTGAAGGGATTCCGTGTAAGTCACCTAAAGTATCTGAGACATGGGTCACATACAGTTAAGCAATAACAACTGAGATGCCGGTCATTTCTGGGAGATTAGTGACCAGTTGGGAGAATAGGTGGCCCGAGGCACATCCTTGGGCTACACCAGCCAGTCATTAATCCAAGGAAATGACCAGCTTTGAGGTTGTTATTGAGATTGTAATTAAATGGAAGGCTGCTAGTGTGCATACTGATTGTGTAACTGTTGCGATACTTTGGCTTGTCTCTCTCTCTCTCTCTCTGCTTTTCCATCCTCAATAGAGGTGCCAGGAGAATAGTCTCAAGGCTAAAGGAAAAGTTATAGTCAAAGAGCCATATCAGAGGCAGAGCACTGAAGAAGGGGGAAGGGCCATGAAAACCCACTAGGCAGAGAGCTGACGGACTGAGGGTATTTAAGTAGATGGGAAGGGGGAGGAGTCTGGTGGCCTCCCATTGAACTGCAGGGTAAACCTTTCGATTCTTGGACTGTACACTTTGGAATATCGTCAGCTACATGGAGATCTATGCTTGGTTTATAAAGCCTTTAATGACCTGGAATTGTGGGATTGTTTGGATTTGAAGATGAGAGAAAATAGGCATATCACCAGGGCACATATACTTCAGCTGCAAGAAGAAACTGCTAACATTAAGAAAAGGGCATCATGGTTTGGTCAGAGAGTTATCAGCTTGTGGAATTCCCTGCTATGTATGGTGGTTGGTAGCAGGACCATGGAAGTTTTTAACAAAAGACTAGACAAATATTGCACTATAATGAAGATTAAGGGTTATCAGACCTAGATGCCAGCTGTTATGGGCATTTGCCTGCTTGGCTCGTATGTACTTATGATATTTATGATTCAATGGAATGCTGCCAGTGTGTGTAGTGAATGTACAACTGTTGTGTTACTTTGGTGTGTCCCTTTCTCTGGTTTTCTACCTTTAGTAGAGGTACCAGGAGAATAGACTCAAGGCTAAAGGAAAAATGATGGCCAAAGAGCTAAAAGCACAAAGTTAGATGTCATGGAACCCACCTCCTCCAGCTAACAGAATAGTCCTAATGACATGTAGGAAAGGAAAAAACCCATGTGGAGTAACCTTCTGGGGATCCAAGGTTATTGGGTGAGTCTTCCTTCCAGGCTTAGAATTATGAGGCTAGCTGTTGATAAGCTTGGCGGAGTTCAGAATTTTGTTCTCTGATATATATTTCAAAGCAGGAAGATGTCCAGTGACTCTTGACTTTAATAACGTGAGCCAGAATGTTCTTTTGGGATGTTGAGGTGACTATTCTAAAACAGTGTCTGGAAGAAAAGAAGCATCCTTTTCCAGGTGAGACAGAAGAGCTCTAACTTAGATGATGAACCAAGATGCAGTCATGATAGAGTGGAACTCAGTGTACAGAAGAGGATGGACAGAATCAGGATGTCTGCCTGAGGACTGCAGCAAATTAAATATTTGAATAGGATACCAGGTTATATTTGTAGCAAAATATGAGACATGGACTCCTCTGTGGAGTCTGTCAGTTTTGGATCTTGGTAGAGTAAGGGCAAAATGAACTGCAGAACATTTCTGTAAACAGCTATTAGTAAGATAGATGGCCGAATTAAAAACTGAGGATGACAATGTAAATTCTCCTGACTGGAAGAATCCAAAGAAGGCCAAGATCATAGCAGCTTATAAATGAAAGTCAGCAGGTCCAAAGAAGCATTACTTAGGAGAAGCATTAGCTGAGAATATAGGTTGTACATTATAGGTTTTCTTGAGGAAGGATCCGAAGGAGTCTGTTTCTTCATACCATGTAAGAAGGCTTTGATTGCTGGATTTTAGAGATGTGATATTGGGATGTCTGGCTGGTAAAACATCAAGGTGAACTGAATTCCAGAAACTTATTGTTTGATTGTTGTGGCTGGCAAATGAAAGGTTTGAAAACAGTATGATGCAAATGCCAAAATGAGAGAGACAGAACAGTGGAAGGGCTTCATATTTTGTAAACTGCAGAAGGTAGAATATTTCTTCCAGGCTGTTTTACATGTGGCTTGAGTAGAATAAGCCAAGTAGTTCTATATAGTAAATGAGGCATCACTGAGGAGTTGGGTTATGTCATTTGCAGCTCCCAAAATGTTGGTGGAGTGGTCCTCTCCTAATCGGCTTACACAAAAGCAGTTCTGAAAAGCTGAAATTGGGATCATGAAAGGTAATCAGCTAGGAAATTAGAAGAACCAGGAATATACACACAGTGAATAGTAAGTGGTACAGTAGGGAGGTCCATGTTAATCAACTCAGGAAATTCATTATGGACTGAGAGGAAGAACGCTCTTTATCTATACTAGCTATGGCTGCTTGGTTGTCTGTGTATATAGTTATGATGACTTGATCATTCCATGTGTGTCCCCAAGTGAGTACAGCATCTACAATAGGGTAGATTTCAAACAAAGATCAAGTTGCTTGGCACTAGGGAAGGTAATCAATTTATGTAGCCCAGGCACAAGCAAACCAAGAAGTTCCATGGGCGGCAGCAAAACCAAATGCTGGGGTTGCATCTGTAAAGACTGATATATGATTTGGGGGATGGTTCTTAATAAAACATGGATATTCCATTTCATTCTGTTAGGAAAAGGGACCACACAGCCAGATCTGAATGGGCAGCAGCACTGATAGTTATGTGATGGTCCAAGGTATAACTGAATGGGCTAGAGTGAGTAGGTATGAAGTGAAACTCAGGCCCTGTGGAATGATTCTCATAGCGAAGGCAAGATAGCCCAACTGGGAAAGGAGTTCTCATTTGGTACAGGATTGTTTCATAAAAAAGAATAAAACCAGGTTTGAAATTCTATGTAACTTGTCCAGAGGAAGACAGGCTTGCATTTTTATGGTATCTAACTCGATACCTAGTAACTCTAGACTGTGAACTGATCCTTCTGTTTTGTTGTCTGCCAAAGGAATGTTAAGGGTGGAGAATAAGTGCCGAAGGCAAGTGATGTCTGAGGCTGGAGAAGATTTGGATGTATCAATGAGAAGGAAATCATATGAAAGATGCAAAACAAGTGGACATCTGAAGACATTTAGCAGAATCCAACACAAAAAACTAGAGAAGGTATTAAAGAGACTTGGACTACTTTTACATCTGAACGTGAGTCATACAGCTTAATAGTACTGGTTTCTACAAGAGATTCCATAAATGTGCCACAAGGAAGGATGAATGTGCAACAATTTTAAGGTGTCTGTGATATCTGTTTTAGCTAATTAAGCATCCTGTACAGTGAGTTTAATAAATTTAATAGCAGCATCAACTCACGATTATGAAAGTGAATAATCTTCAGAAGGAATGAGGAAATTGATGCTTGGATCTATCATGGAATGAGGAGCTGACAGGTCAATTATCAGACATTTCTTTCCTGAATACTTTTGGGTGGCATTGCTTATATAACTTATTCGGAAAGATGGGAAAGGGGGAGCTGTGAAGGGACCAATGATAAACCCTTTGGACGATTCTTTTGCCAGTAAAGAATCCACAACTTGAGGTTTGGCTGTAGCAGATTTGAGATAGGGGCACTAACTACAGGACATCCTGTATGAAATCCGTTGGAAAGGCCCGAAAGAAGGAACTGTAGAAGAGACTGAGAAAGAAGGGTTGATAACATCTACTGTAAACGAGAAATGTTTACTGGTGTCCAGGAAAGGGTATGTTGTCATTTGTAACCTGCAACAGGGTCGGAATTTGATTTTCAGTGACAAACCAGCTTCGAATGCGCTTCCCTGCAGTGACTGCAAACATGAAGAAGGGTACAGGATGGTGCAAAGCAGGCAGTTTCAGTGAAGTTATTACATACCACTCACCTGACAGAAAAGACTATTTAATGACTCTGTTCATCCTGAGATTTTTGGGCACATAAAATATGTGTTGTGAAGTGACTGGACAAGTTGAAGTGGACATGGCAGGTGATCAATCATCAGTGGCAGTTAAAAGACATAAGGTGTACAAATGAGGGAAGGAGCTGCAGACTGCATACATCGATACCCATTGTCCAGCAAAATGTTTGCAAAATAAGTCGTCGAGAGAAACCCAAGAAAGGCGTGAATTGAACTTCAACAGGTAAACAACTGCCTTAGTTGAAAAGGATTTATGATAAGCATAAAATGAATACCACCATATCGAACAGCTAAATCAACAACAAGAAAAAGATAGGTGTCCAGTTCTTTATGCTTGAATGGAAATGCCTCACAAACAATTTCATGGAAAATGGAAAAGGCAGCTATGAAATTCCACTAGCATTAATTTCTTTACAAGCCTTGGATCATCAACCTTGAGTACAAGGATATATGACTGCAGGAAATGATCCTGTTTTCTATAGTTTCATGGGATGATATAAGAAGGGCTACAAGACAGACATCTTTCCCTTCAATAATGTCCTTCCTGACATGATCTGGAACCAGGTGGTTAGAACAAGCAGCAGTCGGTAATTGAATATGAGAAGTGGGATTAGTACTACTTGAATTATATGTAGTTGGTATGGAGATATGGGAACTAGTAGATTGTCCTGTGGATGGAGTTATGGTTGGAAATTCAGATGCTAGTGGTGCAGTAACAAGCGGGAGTGACTCTGAAGGGCCTCTCAGAGCTCATGGGAGAGCAGGAGCAGGTTGTCTTTCTTGAGATTTGGATGGTCTGAATTCTAAGGCAGCTAATTTGGCATCGAGATTTGAGACTGAGGAGCTGATTTAAAGTAACAGATCATGTAGTTCTGAAAACTGTGAGGAAGCAGGAGGTTGGTTAGGAGTCAAAGATGGAACGGGAGTGGTGGTAGGAACAGGATTAGCAGAAGTATCAGCTATGTAGAGGTTAAACAGTTCCTGCTTTTTAGCAGTAGCAGAGAAGAGGACCTTCAGGTTGGGAAGGGCATCCACAAGTTCGGGAACTGTTCCTCTTTTAATATTTTGTCAGGATTTGGGTGTGACCTTCTTGCAGATAATTTGAGGAGCATCAGAATCTTCTAGGACCAATGGACCAGTAGTCCCATTCTGAGGTAGAGGCACGGTAGCTAGAAAATGAAGAAAAAAAATATACAAATTGAAAGGTTTGCAGTGAAGCCTGTCACAAGGGGGTAACTACTAAAGGTGGTTGACCCCCAGCATCCTGACTGACTCTCACATATGGGACCCAGTTCCAAGTACAGGCTTAGACCAGGCACATGACTGCACAATTGTGCATCTCAAGCCGTTACACTACCATTACATTTATCCAGGAGGTCTGCACCTGACTGCAAAAATTTTTCCTGAATAAAGAGCGAAGGGCTCCAAACCTGCACCCACCAAAGCGTGTCATAGGAGGTCAAGGGGAGAGCAATGACATTTGCATACCAGAGCTGGTAAGGAGGCTTGGATGGCTGCAGAACAAGACACACCTGAAAGGAGACAAGGACAAATCACGTAAGTACCAAGGGAAAAGGTGCCCCGAGAAACCAGTGCATACAAAGCCAGTGCGGAGGAGGATGCAGGCAGTAATACAAGAAACTCACAGAGCCAAAAGGCAAGGTGAGAACAGACAAAAGCGGCCACCAGAGCAGCAGAGCAGCAGGCAGGCAACACAGATGTGGAAACAAAGGGCAGAGGGACAGAACAGAGGGACACAGAACAGTGTAATACAGGAAGAGCCAGAACACTAGAGGCAGAGCAGCAGAATGGCTGAACAGTCAGGAGACAGGGCACGGAAGAAAAGCCACGGCTGAGCTTTTGGAGGTGGGGGCAACAAAAGGATGGGGGGATGAAGGGGGAGCCACAAAGAGCATGGTGGGGAGAAAAAGAGAGAGAGAGCAGAGAGAGAGAGAGAGAGAGAGAGGCAGAGCTGCTGGGAAGGGTGGGCACAAAAGAACAGAAAAAAAACTGAGGAGTGGTAGAGCCACAGAAAGGAAGCAAAAAGGGGGCAGGAGAGCAGAGAGATAGAGTGCCATGGTATAGCTGCAGAAAAGAGGGCAGGAACAGTGACTATGTATAGTATGATGCAATCAAAATCAACTTTTGACCAACAAAGGTGGTTCCGTCCATTTACCCCCAGAGCTAATGGGACAAAGAAGATAACAGTAAAGAAGATGCTGAGGGTGGACTCTGCTGACTCTTTAAACATGCAAGGGGTTGGGGAGAATGAAGTGGAGTCCTTATCAGTGCAGTATGAAGGAGAAAAGATGGGCAGTCTCTGCCAAAGGGGCACAGGTAGTGTGGCCAAGGCAGTTCTAGTTGAGGTGCACAGGGACTCTCTAGAAGGCATCTCAGCAGGCCACTCTTCAAGGGGCATGGGGAAAGTTCAGATCTGAGAACTATACAAAATATATGGGGTAGCTTCCAGTGAGACATTCCATCTAAATACCCCTAGAAATTGGAGTCAACACCGAGGTTGTGCCTGTCCCTCACTTGGGATAGTTGAGTGAAGGCGTGGGGGTGTTACCTAGGCCATTTTTTCTTTCAGGAATTCAACTACAGTGGTGTGAAAAAGTATTTGCCCCTTCCTGATTTTCTTCATTATTGCATATTTGTCACACTGATGTTTCAGGTCTTAGAGAAATGTAATATTAGATAAAGGGAACCTGAGTGAACAATAACAGTTGTTTTTTTTAATTTCACTTATTTAATGAAAAAAAAGTTAACCAACACCAACTGGCACTGTGTGTAAAAAATGGTGCCTGCATAATAACTGGTTATGCCACATTTAGCTGCTAATGACTGCAACCAAACACTTCCTATAATTCAATATCAGTCTTTCACATCGCTGTGTAGGAATTTTAACCCACTCTTCCTTGCAGAACTGCTTTAATTCAGTAACATTTGGTAGGTTTTCGAGCATGAACTGCTCTTTCAGGTCCTACCACAGCATCTCTATTGGGTTTAAGTCTGGACATTGACTAGGCCACTCCAAAACTTTAATTTTACTTCTTTTTAGCCATTCTGATGTGGACTTGCTTTTGTGTTTTGGATCATTGTCTTGCTGCATGACCCAACTACGCTTCAGCTTCAGCTGACGGAAGGATGACTGGACATTCTCCTTAAGAATTTTCTGGTACAGAGCAGAATTCATGGTTCCTTTAATTATGGCAAGTCATCCAGGTCCTTAGGCAGCAAGCATCCCACACCATCACACTACCACCACCATGTTTGACTGTTGGTATGGTGTTCTTACTGTGAATGCTGTGTTTGCTTTGACGACATTATAGGATCCATGTTGTCCAAAAGTTCCACTTTGGACTCATCTGTCCATAGAACATTTTCCAAAGGCTTGTGGATCATCCAGGTGCTTCTTGGCAATGAGAGATGAGCATTTATGTTCTTCTTGGTTAGCAGTGGTTTCGCCTTTGCTCTCACATGAAGCCCATTTTGCCCAGTCTCTTTCTGATTGTGGAGTCATGAACACTGACCTTAGCTGAGGCAAGAGAAGCCTGCAGTTCTTTGGATGTTGTTTAGGATCCTTTGAGACTTCTTGGATGATTTTACACTGCGCCCTTGGAGTAATTTTGGCAGGCCGCCCACTCCTGGGAAGGTTCACTACTGTTCCAAGTGTTCTCCATTTGGAGATTATGGCTCTCACTGTGGTTCAATGGAGTCCCAGAGCCTTAGAAATAGCTTTGTAGCCCTTTCCAGACTGATAGAGGGCAACAAATTTTTTTCTGATCTTTTCAGGAACTTCCTTTGATCATGGCATAATGTGCTTGTTGAATCTTTGTGCTGGCAACGTGACTCTGATGGTAAGGGCCAAAATAAGTGAGGTTTATATTGAGCAAGGGCTGGCTGTAATCAAGCCTGGCTGTGTTCAATCAGCTGACTCTAATTATCCCTTTAATTGGGTTGATTTAACTAGGGGGCAATTACTTTTTCACACAGTGCCAGTTGGTGTTGGTTAACTTTTTTCATTAAATAAATGAAATAAGTAAAAAAAAAAAAGTGTTATTTGTTCACTCAGGTTCCCTTTATCTAATATTATATTTTGTCTAAAGACCTGAAAACATCCAGTGTGACAAATATGCAATAATAGAGAAAATCAGGAAGGGGGCAAATACTTTTTCACGCCACTGTATCTGTTTTTTCCATAATTGCTTCTAGTAGCTTATCTAGTATAGGTGTCAGGTTCACTGGCCTGCAATTTCTCAGGTTCTTGTGCAGGGGTCCATGTTCGCCACCCTTCCGGCCGTTGATACTTCACACATTGCTTGTGACACATTAAGTAGATCTGCCAAGGGTGCAGCCAGGGCCTGTCTTGTCTCCCTTATTACCCTTTGATGCATATGTCTGGCTCTGGGGTCTTGCTTATATTTGGGTCCTACAGATCTTTCAGTATTCTCTCTTCAGATATACAACTCATCTCTAATCTGTGACTAGCTGTGCCCTCAGATTTTATTGTACTGTTCAGTACTAGTCCTGTAGCTTCCACCAGAAACACATAGCTAAAGTACTCATTCAATATGTTTGCATCCCCCTCATCCTCCTCTATACCCTCTCCATCCTTTCTACACTATCCCTCATTTGTCTGTTTCTTTAATTTACCTGAATGAGGTGATATCATTTTCCTTGCCCCTTGTACTATCCTTAGATCTGTGTTTGCCTTCACCCTCCTAATGAGCTGCTTGCTTTTCTCTAGCTTTTCCTTACACACCTCCCTCTTGGTCTCAGTTTGCTCCCCTTTGTAGATTCTGTGGGGTCAATTCACAAATGTTGCAAGAGTGCCACAAGCCCCAGCTGTGCCAAACATATGGCACATGGGGCTTGCAGAATTCCCCAGCCAGTGATTAGGATTCTTCATTCTGTGTGCTGATTGCTGCAAGTTAGAACAGCTTTTTCTGATCTAAATTGTGACGATCTCTGATTCCCATTTTTGGGGCTTGTGCCAAATTCTGCACTAATAGAATTTACAAGTTTCATACATGAGGCACTGGACAAAGGGCACTTGTTGGGGTCTATCTTTCTTGACCTCATCAAGGCTTTTGACCTTGTGGATCATAATCTTCTCAACAAACTCAAACAAATTGGTCTCTCAATTGAAACATTAGATTGGTTTAATAGCTTCCTTTCATGCTGAACACAGCAGGTATACTGAATGGAGTGCTCTCAGACTCCAGGCCTGTCAAAGTAGGTGTGCCTCAAGGCTTCATATTAGGCCCCCTTCTGTTTAGTCTATTTATAAACCAGCTACCGGAATCTTGCACAACCTCTAAAGTTTTAATGTATGCAGATGGCACAGTTCTCTACTCTAGTCACCCCAGGCAGGACTCCCTCACAAATGAACTGCAACAAAACTTTAGCAAGCTGGGTAAATGGTTCACATGCAATAAGCTCATTCTCAACAGCAAAAAGACAAAAAATATGCTTTTCCCCAGTCCCCAATTGAGAAAAAAGACAAACTTTTTACAATAAACAATAACAGATCCCTGCTTGAACAGGTACAAACATTCAAGTATCTAGGTGTGGTCATCAATGAATCTCTTTCTTTCACCCCCCACATTGACAACATTACAAAGGTCATTAACAGGAGCCAAGGTGTTCTATACAGACACTGCCTAAATCTAACTAAAGAGGCAAAACAAGTTGCTCTCACCTGCTCAATATTGCCCATCATAGACTATGGATTGGTGATATGTGGGGCAGCCAATGACACTGCCCTGCACAGAATCCAAGTAACACTGAACAAGGCCTGCTGGTTCTTGTTAGATGCAGACAGATACACTCACATCTGCGATCTTTATGCCGGCACCTGCTGGCTCCCACTGGTCGAGAGAATCAGATATCAGGTATGCCTTTTGGGGAGAAAGTCCCAACTTGGCATCACCCTGCCATCTGTACATACCCTTTTCTGCCCCTCAAAAAATCTATGCACCACAAGAAGCATGGCCAGACAGGCCCTCACAGCACCCTTTAGGAAAACTAGCTCGGCCTGTTGGTCCTTTGCTGTCCGAATGCCCAAATGGTTAAACCAACTGCCAGTGCATGTGTTAAACATAAACAATATTACACAGCCCAAGAGGGAGCTTCTCAGACTCCTTAATCTGGCAAGACACTGCAAATGCCCAGTGTGATAGTCAGGATGATTCCCTTGATTACCATCCTTCTGCACTTCCCCTATCCACTATCCACTACCCCCTTCTTTGACAAGGCTCGTTTGCTGCTGTCCACCTTTCTGTCTCCTTACTGATTACATCACCGATTAGTAATAGCACTGAATATTGAGTTTATCCTACCAATACACAGCCTTCTGGTTAACAATTACAACAGTGGCCTTGTGCGATACAATACCAGACTGAAATGGCTTGCTAATAGTGTAAATACTGTGTGTAGTCTGTTCTGATCCTTGTATGGCATTGATAAAGCACTGTCATGCGGCAATGACTTGCAATCATTGTAAATTCTGTACATATTTCCCTGCTTCTCCTGTTTGATAGTTTGTAATGTTTCCAGTTTCCCATGCTATGCTTTGATGACTACAATTTCTGCTGACGTGGAACCTTTGCAAACGAGCCTGTAGCTCAAAGGTGTACTCTGAAATAAACAAACAATTAAATAAATACATAAATAAATATTTGGCACAAGCTGCCATACATCGGGAAAAGTGTTGCAACTGCGCCTGTGCTTCTTGAATTGGGCGCAGGTTGTGGCAAAGAGGTCTGTTCAGCTGTGCCAACCACCGAGTTCGATGCAAGGCTTGGTGCAATCCCTGCATTGCCATTTGTGAATTGGCTCCTGAAAATTCTCTTTTGTCCCAGATTGCAGTCTTCATTCGTCTGTCTAGTCATATTGGTTTCCTATGCTTTTCTGCCCTAATAGCAAATTAAATGCATTCTTAGACTGCCTCTAATTCTACTTCCTTTATTGCTGTGCACTTTTTTCTGCTCCATCTAAATTGTCTGTGTTCTTCAAATTATCTTTGATTAATTCTATCATTTTGTCAAAGTCAGCATTCCTAAAATCAGGGACCACGGTGCTAGAATTCAGTCAAGCACAGTGCTTTGGTCGCGTTGTGCTGTTGGGCCTTACACAATAGCTCCGTATGGAGTCCGAACCATCCATTGATTCTCCTGATGCAAAATGGCCACCTAGGGTATAATGAGTTAAAAGGGGAGAGGAAACAATTTCTGATGTACATGTAAACCCCCCCTCCCCATCTAGGGGTATCCAGGTGGTAAAATATGTGGGAGGGGGGCACTTCAAAACCTAAGCACCCACAGTCCAAGGGAATAGAATAGAATAACTCGCTACCTGGTTCGTTGATTTGCTGTAACTGGAGATCATGATAACAGGGGAAACAAATTTGATGCTGGGATGTTCAGGAGGCTGCAGGGGGAAATTGGTTAGCAGACAAGCATGCACAGTCACAGTGATTAAGTTCATTGTCCACTTCAAGATCAAAATGCAAAAATGATTTACTTAAACTTGTAACAACAAGAACAACCACTCTACGGGGCAGGGGGTTTGAAATATGGGGGTGGGGGTTCCATCACAGACACAGCTGGAAAATCTACTGCAGCAGTCTATTGGGCTAACAGACTAATTATTTCATGCAGTTTCCCTTAAGCCATGCAGGCTGAATTCCTGGCAGCACTTTTGGTGCTGAAGTAGGCCTCCGATTGAGGTAGCTCAGTACTGACGCACTCTAAAAACTAACATCTCATTCCTTCCTGTTAGCGCTCCAACAATTGCATTTCTTTTCCTTCATTCTCTCTTCAGTCAGTTTCACTTCTACACTGGTACTCTGGGGTTATGACAGCACAAGACATTTCTACTGTCCCCAAACCCTTTCACTCTCTTCAGCTCATTTCCACCAGCCTGATCTTACATCTTCTTCACCCGGGGGCTACTTCTTAATGGTGCATATACATTAGAAGAAGCAAGGTTTTAGTTTAATCCCAAAAGTATAAGGGAGATTGTAACAACATGTAGTTTGGTGCAGCTTATCTCTCCATAGCATCACAAGGTTCCATCAAAGCGTAGCAATGTATTATCAACAAACAGACTTAGTTATGTATGTCTCTGGACTGCTTCCAGCAATAGGTGAGCCCAGTACTCCATTTAAAAGAAATTGTCATCTGCTTTCATACTATGATGGCCACTGTGCATGAGTGTCCCCCTTGAAACTATACATCAGCTCAGCTGATGACTGATCGAAGTTAAATTAAAAAATGTCTGTGCCTGCAATTGTGCCGTGCTCGCAACTGATTGGTCTCTGGTCTGTCGGAGTGAGTCTCACCAAGTGCCATACATTGTGGATCACCATGCAAGGAAACATTGGGCATTGACAAATGCTTGTTCAAAGCTGAAATTAGTCCTTTAAGTCCATAATCTTGCCTCTGCAACCATCTCTGTTCTCTCCATTTAGGCTGGGGCAAATGGCTAATGTCCAAACTCTCCTAGTTGCAATAGGCTTCAGGTATGGCATCAGGGTGGGCTCCCATCACATCAATAGCTCTTGGGTGACAGTCAGATGTCTCACTATCAGTGCTCACAAATTTTGTGCATAAAGCTTTTACAGTTGCAGGAGTCATGCAAGTCCACTGTTGGTCATCTGGAGGGTGAGGTCTGTGAGCTAGGGCATCAGCATCTCTATTGTTCATGCCCTTTCAGTATTCTAGGTTGAAGTCATATGTAGAAAGGGCAGATAGCCAATGATGACCTACTGCATCCAACTTAGCAGTGGTATTGACATATGTGAGCAGATTGTTGTCAGTTCTCACTGTAAACTTGGCTCTGTGGAGGCAATCATGAAATTGGTTGGTGATGGCCTATTTTAAAGCTAAAAACTCCAGTTTGTGGACAGGGTAGTTCTTTTCACTGGACATCATGATCCTTCTTGCGAATGCAACAGGTCACAGTCCTTCAGGGTACTCTCGATACTGGACTGCTTCTAGACCATGCTGGCATCCGTGTGCAAGAAATAGTGCTTGGTGGGATCAACAAATGGTAACAAAGGAGCTTCCATAAATTTCTTAATTATCTCTGAATGCATTTTCAGTCTTGTTTCCACCTGTCTCCAAAGGGTTCATCAGGTTTGTAATATGTCTGTTTTGGTGCTTCTTTCCATTTCTGTTTCTTGTAGCAGTGTTAGGATTGGTCCCCTCACCCATACTGGCTACCCACTGTGCACCGCCAACAATCTATTTATATATGCAAATGTTACTAATGCTTAGGGCATGGGTACTTACCATACAAGTATAAGTACCAGGGATATAGGTCTTATTACTGACGGTATTATTGCAATGCTAAGTAATGCAAGTAGTGATCCAAGAGTACAACTCTGTATTCTTTGTATAACCTTTTGAGAAGTCATTATAAAGCCTGCACTGCCATCATATATTTATTTTATTCATTTTTTGTTTACCGGGTAAGTGCACTAGCCATAGCAATGACTATTTTCAGGCACGACCCGGTAGGATACAGTACAAACCGAGCAAATACACAATGCAAGACAACTTTTACATAATTAAATGTACACTATAGAGCAAAGTAATAGGCATAGTAGACAATAGAATACAGAGCAAATAGTTATAGGCAAGGTAGTTGCAAGTAACAGTGTAAGTAATATCCTAGAACAGAGTATACAGAGGCATATTAGTAACCAGGGCTAATAACATATTGTCTGACTTGTGAAAACAAGGTAAGATGGTAGTAATAAAATAACTCTGAGGAAATTATGTGGGGTTGTGAAAGATAGAAAGGGAGATAGAGATGTGAGGCCTGAGTGGAGAATATAAGCATAGTTTGGCGAGAGGGATGGAGAAAAAAATGGGAAAATACTATACTACTTGATGAGCTCAGATAGAAGTGCCAGGAGGGAAGAGGCTAGGAAAGAGGAAGGGGCTAGGAGGGTTTGAAACAAATGCATCTGTGGGTAGTGGCAAGATGGTTCCATAATCCTTTTTTAAAGGAGGAGTGGTTTGAGGATTGGCGTAGGGCTAGCGGGAGGGAGTTCCAGAAACTGGGGGCATGACAGGCAAAAGCCACAGCACCTTTGGAGGAATTGTGTCTGGGGATGAAGACAGGTGCATTATCAGCAGACCGCAATCCATAGCGAGGTGCCAGATTCAGGAAAAGACCCACCAGGGGTCTGGGTATTTGTAATCGGACAATATTGTAAATGACGGAGCCATTGGTATAAAGCCTTAGATCAGAAAGAGGAAGCCATCCCAGATCAGAATATAGGAGACAGTGGTGTTTCAGTCAATGAGAGGAGGATGCATAATGTCAGATGTTGTTGTATGTGACATCCCATTTTCGGAGGCTAGATTTGGACACGGAGGTGTAGGTGGCAACACCATAAGTGAGCGAGGGAAGGAGTATGGCATGGGGCAATGGCAAGCAGAGCAGAGGGGGTGAGCATATAACTGGTACGATAGGCTATCCCAATTTTAGCATTAACAAGCTTACAGGTCTGTTGGATGTGCAGATCAAAGTTTAGAGATGGATCTAGTGTGACGCCCAGATATTTAAATTCGTTCACCATCCCAAGAGTTGAACCATTGGGGGGAGGAGACTTTAAATTTGTTTTGGGAGAGTTTGAGTTTGGCATTAGAACCAAATAGCATAGATTGGGTTTTGGACTTATTTAAGACAAGTTAATGGCTATACAGCCATAGATGGATTTGCTGAAAGTCAAGAGAGAGAGATTATAATTGATGACATCAATGCTGTTATCACTAGTGTAGAGAACAATGTCATCTGCATATAGAAGGGAATCAGTCCTGTGGAGGTTAGAGGTGATGTTATTCATGAAAATTGAGAAAAACAGTGGCCCAAGGATGGACCCTTGCGGCACCCCAATGTTAATGGTGGCTTTGTCAGAGAAGGTGGAGTTGTATATCACGGTTTGAGTCCTGTTGGATAGGTAGCTGCCAAACCACCTTACAACATTCTGAGAGAAACCTAGTGATGTAAGGGAGGCAAGGAGGATGGAGTGATCGATAAGGTCAAATGCCTTGATCATATTAATGAAATTCTCTAGTGAGCTGGGCCAGTCCATAGCCATTAGTGTCTGACGTGAATTGGAAGGGCGGTAGTAGTGCTATGGCCCTTGTGGTGCTATGCTGGGCAGAGGTAAGATGGTCATATTTCAGTAGAAAATCAATTGTTTGAGCAGATACAAGTTTCTCCAGTATTTTATTTAGAACTGATAGATAGCTATCGGCCTGTAGTTTGAGGGATCTTTACGATCTCCTTTCTTAAAAACAGGCATAATCCTTGCAACCTTCCATATCTCTGGGACATAGCATTGTGACAGGGATAGCTTGAAAATTTTTGCTAGGGGAGCAGCTATGTAGGGGGCAGATAGCTTTAGGAGCATGGGCTCAAGGTTGCCCAAGCCAGCTGCAGTGTAGTCAGAGATTTTGTTTAATAGGCCAAGCACCTCACTCGGGAGACCGCCTTAAAAAAGAACTGGTGACCAGTGACAGTTGATGAGGAAGATGTATTCATCTGGACTGAGAAGGAGGAGCTGTACTTAGATAGGTCAGAGAATTTATCATTGAAGAAATTTGCAATTGTATGGCGATTGTTGCAGTGAGCACCATTTAGGGACATGTAATTAGGGGTGGATGAGGGATTCAATCCAAGAAAGAATTTAATATGGGACCAGAATTTTTTTGAGTCACCATAGGAGTTGGTTAACAGGTCTTTGCAATAAGAACTTTTAGCCTTTTTGATGTCCTTTTTGCATGAGTTCCAAAGGGTCCTGTAGGTATTAAGGTCAGAGGATAGCCCTGAGCTCTTGAAATGAAGCCAGCTTTTATCTCTTTGTTTTAGTTTAGCAAGGAGGTCAGATTTTAGCCAGCGGGTGTGTCTATTTTTTACCTGCCGAGTTACAAGTTTGCAGTGCTTATCCTGAAGCGCTGGGAAGTGTGTCAAGAACAGATTGAAGGAAATCTGAGCATCATTTGATTTTAGAAGAGAGGTCCAATCAGTTGCAGCGATGTCATGGAGGAAAAGCTCCGAGTTGAAATTCACATAGTTGCAGAAAGTAATGAGATGAGGTTTTGAAGGAATAGGCTTGCTTTTCCCCCAGATACAGAAAGTAGGGGAGTGGTCTGTGATGGCATCGGGTAGTACGCCAGAGGCAATAATGTTATCAGGGTGGTTGGTCATAATCCAGTCCAGCAGCGTATTTGTATTAGAGTGTGGAGTTGTCCTAGTAGGATCACTTATAAGTTGGTGAAGGTTAAAACTCTGCAACTTTGTCAGTAATGTTGATTGGGTGTTCCCCAACCAATTGACGTTAAGGTCCCCTAGTATGAGTACTTCATGTTTCCCAGCAAGGTGAGAGATTTGATCCAGCAATTCATCCAGGCCTTTCTGACTGTTGGATGGGGGGTTATAGGCACATGCAATATGTAGTTTTGTGGTACCTAGGGTAAGTAGAGTATGAAGTACCTCACAGTGGTTTAGGAGAGGTGATTTTATGGCAGTGAGATGTAGATGGTCTTTAAAGTAGATAGCAGTACCGCCCCCTCTCTTGGGTGTAGCTCTATCGAGTCTCAGGAGGTTATAGGAAGGAAGAGAGCACACAGAGTCATGGGTGGAAGGATTTAGCCAGGTTTCAGTCAGGTATATAATGTCGGGCTTGTAGAGAGAGATCCAGGATTCTAGATCAGTAAGATTGTGAGTGAGACTCCTGAAATTTTGGTGCATAACAATCAGACCCTTAGTGTTGCTAATCAAATCAAGTATGGCGTATGTAGGGCCTGGATTTATTTGAACATCCCCTGAGAGCAGGATGGCAAGTAGGAGAAGATACCATAGTTTGCAGCGCAGGAAGGGACATGGGTTACATGTACTCAGGAGACACATTTTATAGGCATAAGCAGCTAGGTGGCGCCAGGCTCTGTTTAGTAGTAATGGGGAGGAGTCACGGGGGGGTGGTGTATGAAGTAGTAACAGGTTGGGAAAAAAAGTAGTCATTTGGCAGGAACTTGGGAACCGTAAAAACAGGTTGGGTAAAGAGAGCATGAAAAGGTGGAGCAGTGGCAAAGAGGATGCAATAAAGAATAGCAACATATATTGGTGCACTATTGCTACCTAGAAGCAGGAGAAGAAGTCAGGTAGGCTGGTGGCAGCCCAGTGAAACTGACGAGGGACTGTAACTAGCAGTAGCCCTAGGTCAACAGAGGTTGGTAGTTTGATGTACAGGTGACCTTAAAATGGTAGTCCAGGCAATACTGGTGAGGGGAGACCTTAAAATAGTAGTTCAGACAGGATAGGAAAAGCAGCAGATGACTATTCTATTCAGGGACCGATTTAGATAGGGAGGATTTAGGAAGCGTAGCCAGAGTCAAAGCCAACAGCCCCAAAATTCCACGGGGAGTGTTTGAAATATAGGAGGAGAAAGTGGGCCAATAAGGAGAGTGGTGTGTCGAGGAGGAGTGGCTAAAGTGCATTTATGAAGGCCTGGGATGGCATGGAGGGGGTGGGAAAAAATATCAATGAGGATTTGAGCTGCCGAGATTTAAAAGCAGCCGTCCAGCAAGCGCCAAAACCTGCAGTTCGTAAGCCTAAGAAAGGTGCACCAATCAGTAGAAAGATTCAGAGCAGGTGGCCCAATCAGATACGAGCAGCCGAGGTGCCGCACCAATCAGCACTTATTAGACAGAGTAGTAGGACTGCGGAAATACCTGTGTGGAGATCTGAGGAAGGGGGCCAGGAGGGCAGCCTTGGCAGCTTGATGTCAGTCGGTCGAGCGGAGGCCGGTGCGGCGGCCGTGAAGCTCCACCTCGTGGAGTGGGGCACCGCTCAGGCAGTGCATTCCTCTGAGGAGATCCAAGGAAGGGGATCAGGAGGGCGGCCTTGGCAGCTTGATGTCGGTTGGTTGGGTCAGGGGCCGGTGCAGCGGCCGTGAAGCTCCACCTCGTGGACTGGGGCACAGCTCAGGTGGTGGAATCCTCTGAGGAGATCCGAGGAAGGGGACCATGAGGTCGGCCTTGGCAGCTTGATGTTGGTAACACCACACTTGTATCCCTATTTTATATGCTTTCTTTGTTCCTGTTTAGCTGACTTTACAAAATTGTAAATCTTTAGATAACACTGTGGAGCCACATAAAACAAGCCCTATTGGCTAAAAGTTATGTATCTAGTCAGCCTGGAAATGTAAGCTTTACCATGACAATAATCTGAGTATATAACCTGCTGTATTACATTTCCCCTCTGAGATCACTTTGTACCCTGGGGTATTTGGGAAACTCTCGGCTCCCAGTGTCTATTGGTAAGACCTGCTTTAGGGTGAATGCTTATTTTCTGTAATAAACAAGTTTATTACTGTACTTGCCACTTGTCTGCGATTCTTCTGGCCAGACCACCTTGGAGAAATCCTGGATGAATCTTTGGTAATAACCACAGAACCCAAGAAAAGATTGTAAAGTCTTCAGATTATGGGGCCTAGGCCAGGTAGTGAGGGCCTTAATTTTTTCAGCATCGGTCTGGACTCCATCTGCTGAAACAATGTGCCCTACATAGTTTACAGAGTGCTGACAGAATTGGCATTTGTCTGTTGACACTTTGAGTGCAAATTCTACTAGTCTGCCCAAGACCTTCATCAGATGCTCTTCATGCTCTTCCAGGGTGCATCCAAAAACAATTAAATCATCTGGATGAACTATCACTTGCAGCAGATTCATCTCTCTCATGGCTTTCTCCATCAGCTGCTGGAAAGTGATTAGCACCCTCGAGATACCTTGTGGCATCCATTCAAATTAATAAAATCCTAGGGGGCAAATGAAAGCTGTTTTTTCCTTGTCTTCTTCAGCCATGGGTATCTGGTAGTATCTGCTGTATAAGTCCAAGATGGAGAACCATTTACTGCCAATGAGACAGGCCAGAGCATCCTCCACGTGTGGTACCATGTATTGGTCTGCTATGGTACGCTTATTCAAAGTCGTGTTGTCAATTCACAAGCATAGGGCCCTATTCTTCATATGGGCCACCACTATGGGGATGCATAAGGACTTCTGGATTCAGTTATGATACCAGTGGCTAGCAGTTCTTGCAAATGTTTGCAAGCATTTTCCACATCCGCTGTGGAAAGCTGTCTATACTTCTCACAAAAAGGTCAGTTATCACTCATACATATGTGATGCTCTTCATCATGAGCACATCAAGCTCACTTGTAGAAAAAAACATTTGCTCTCTTGGCTAACTTCTGCCTCAATTTTCTCTTGTATGTTTCTGTTACTGGAGAATCTCCAAAGTCAAACAGGATAGGATCAAGCTTTTTTCCTGTGGCTTTGTTCTGGACTGCAAGTCGTACAGTTTCTACTCAGTAAACATGTGCTAAGGTCCTTCATTTCTGAATAGTTACTTCTTTGTTAGTTTCATTTTTTCACCAGGATGCTAACCTTGTTCATTTCGATGAGGATACCGGGGTGGGGGCGGGCATCACTCCCTTCTGCACTAACAGACTATTTGGTCATTCTCCATTGGTGGGTGTGTCCAGAATCAAGCATGGCTTCTGGCAGATGACTCAAACTCTGTCTCCCCCATCACTTGACACTCAGCACCAGGGGGCAACACCAAAGGCCAGGCATCCTTTCTTTGAATTAGACCCACTCAATCATCTTCAGCATCTGGCTTACCAGAAGCGGGCCCCTTCAAGTAGACATATTTCGGATCAGAGGATGTATCCCTCAGCTGTGGATGGACTGTGGACCCTTCATCTCTTGGCATAACTGGGCTAGTCTCTGAAACATGTTATCATTGGTCCCAATCAACACTGGGATCTCTCCTTTCATCCTGGTATTAGGGCATACCAGGGCAAGCACTTCTATGGGAGTTTGTACTCCTTCCACACTTTGGGGGAATTCTATTTGTATGACAGTGTACCCCCAATACGTGTAGGGCTTTTCGCATACCCCCCAGATATCTAGTCCTTCCAGTGGCTGTAAGGGCACGTGACTCAAATACTTCTGGTACCAATCTTCAAAGACGACAGTCACTTGGGCCCCACTATCAAGTAGCACCATGTAATCCACCCCTTCCGTCTTGGCTTGGACCATAACAGATGGTCCTATTAACCCTGGGGGAATCATGGGGCCTTTAACATTAACATGTTGTGTCTGTTTCATAGAGCAGGTCTGGTCCGGGACCGCAGTTTGCTCCTTCCTTGAGTCCCACTGACATCTCTCTGACATATGTTTTTCTTTCAATAACTTCTGTACTACTAAATCAGAATTTTCAGGCCTTCTGCAATTTCGTCTTCAGTGCCCATTTTCACCGTACTGGTAACAGAAAAATCCACCACTACTGGCCATAGCTACAGTACCTTGTCAGACTCTGGCGGGATGGACTGCCTGCCAGTGTAATACCTCCGACCCCTGAAGGCCAGAGGAGTTTCTCTCCAAGTTTGTTCATTAGTAGTCTGTAGTACTGCTACCTGCTTGGTCAATTCTTTTGTCTCTTCAAATCCTCAGTCCCACTGTTGTCTTGCTGGGCGAATCTTGAGTTACAGGAGTTTCTACTTTTCTCAAAGGTGCCACCATTGGCCCTTGCAGTACAGCTCGATCTTCCTTTTCTCGAACCTAACGCATCGACGCACCATAGGAAGGGGGAATAGCCCAGCCGCTCTTCCAATTGCATCTTCATCAGCAGCATTTCAGAGTGCCCATCTCCCTATAAGACTTGCTCTAACCACTGCCTATTCATACCTTCGGCAGTCACTGCTCCCTTATGATAGGCTTGTTGTATTAACTGCTCAAGACGGATCAAATATTCAGACAGCTTTTCACCTTCTCTTTGTACTGTACCTTGCAACTTTCTCAGTACTTGGGTGCCATTGTTGGTACTCCCAAACATGCTTTCTAGGGTGTTGAGGTACATCTGAGCAGCAGCATCAGGTCGGGTAGCTTGCAAAGCTCCAATACCATCCATGGCCGGCCCTCTCAAACTCTCCCACAGCTGACATCTCTTCTCAGCTTCAGGACACTGGGTATCTTGTACCATGGGAGTGGCCTGATCCATCCAAGTTTCAAAATCATCTTCTCTGGGTGGCACTGGTTTTCTCCTGGAGAAGGGTCTTAGTCTCTGGTAGGACCTGGTCCCTCTCCCCGGCACCAAAGCAACCAACCAAGCCAGGAGTTGATCAGGTGGGATTACACTGTCAACTTTATAGTTTTTGCACATCTTGGGGGGGTCTTCCCCTCGGAGTTCAACCACATTTCAAATTTCACTTTAAAATCATCTTCATCTGGAGAACCCTTTGGCATTTTCTTATCACTGTTATATGACACTATGGTCCAGGTGAATCCCTCTGTCCATGGGGAGATGGTGGTTGGCAGCTGGGAAAAATCAATATCAGTATCACTCTTTATCAGTGCAAGTACACTTTTACTATTTTGGTCATGCCTTAGTCGTTGTACCACTAAGTTGTCAAAACAATCTAATGACAACAGTTCATCAACAATTTTGGATCTATCAAACGCTTCTGAAATACCAGTCACTAGGAGGGCCTTTTTACAATCTAGTTTCTCCCCTTGGCACCAATCTTCCAAATTGTGGAGGGCCATAGTGACTTTTCAAAAATGGGGGTTGGGAGCAAACATTCTCTTTTTCAGAAATGCAATTTTTGGGATGGCCACTAGGGGCAGAAAATCCCTGGGGTGCCTCCACTTGTAACAGCCCCTTATTAGACTCACCTTGGCTATTTCTGGGGCCCTCGGGTCTTCCCTGAACACACCCTGAGTGGGCCTGCCTAGGTTCTCTGCCAGACAAATGGTATGGGAACAGGTGTGCATGGTGCCTCCAACTGGGGTAGTGATAAGGAATACCTGTAGATAAATTGCAGGCTAACACCCCCAAGGAAAATGTAGTAGCTGCCCCAACTATACCCTCCCCACACAATAACAATTCCTCTTTTTCGCAATGAGCCACAGTACCAGAATGTAACATTAACAATTAACAGTTTTTATTCTGGGAGAAGGGGAAAAAAGGGAGCAAAATAGCATAACAACTTTGACAACTGCTGCAACGCTTTTACCCCACACAATCCCCATCTCCTACCTACGGTTGCACCCGACTTCCCATTTGGCAGCTGCCCAAAATGTCTCTAATGTCCCTTGGATGGGTACCACACCGCCGTGAAGAAGACGCTTGGGATCTTTCGTTGGGACCCAAATAAATTTAAACAGGAGCAAAAACTTTATCTTTCTGCTTGGGTGCAGCTTTGATCCCAGCACAGTCCTGCCCAGAGCTTAACCACCTTATTTCTCTGACTAGCTAGCTAGCTAAATAAAGACTTCCCCAAAGCTGCAGCCTGGGGTACTTACAGTTCAGAAGTTCAACAGGGGTGGCAGAAATGTATTTCAGAGTACTGTGCTGGTACCAGGAGTTGTTGTTGCAACACAGTAGCAGTTGCTTCAAGAAACAATGAAGGCTGGTCTTCACCTGCCAGGCCTTTCCGGTCCTGGCCCATGGGGCCTTTGCTTGCAGTGTTCACCTGGCAGGCCTCTGGACGTCTACCTCTCCATTGGTCTCCTCTTCAGTCTGGGTACAGAGCAGGCTGCTGGTTCCCCAGATGGAGACTGGTACACACTTTTCCCTGCTGCAGTAAAGAATCTGAGCTTTGACTCTGTCTCTGTAGCCCAGCACAGGCAGTCTCTCAGCTTTCACCAGACTGTTTGTGAGAGGTGAGCCTCAGGCTGCGAAGTCAGTGAGTGAACGCAGTCTGTGAGTGAGTGCGGGCGGGGGCATAGGAGAAGTTGGTGTGTGTTCACCATTATACCGCATCAGTTATAGCGGTGAACACCGCCAACTTTCTCCCCAGCATGCCCGCTCGCTACTCTGCGTTCCTCACTGACTGTAACTGAGGCTCACCTCACAAACAGTCATAGTGGCTACCACCATGAGCAAAATAAAATCACAGCAATAAAACAAAACAAAAAAAGAACTATTTCTAACTTTTCAGATCAGGTCCAGTTTCAGATCGTTCACAGACCCAGCTTCTCCTCTGCCCTGGTCGCACTCAGTCAGCCATACTCCTCTACTCTGTCAGTCCCCGGCATTTCCTGGACTTGCATGCAGAAACCATTACACCCCCCCAAAAAAACCCAAAAACAATAAACAGCTCCTAAGTCTTAGTACATATTCTTAAAATTGTTTCTTCAAGTCCAGTTCCTAGTTGTCACAGAGATCTGTAAATGAGCTATACACAGTTACAACTCTGAATGGGGAACTCAGAACCTTATTTGCATATCACCATGACAATTACCACTCAGAGCAAAACACAAATATGAACTAAAAACACTTGCCATCAAAGTTTTAATACTAATTTTCTCAACATTTTAAACTCCCACAATAACAAGTATTTTCTGCTGTTCTGTAACCTATTCTAATACAAAAACGGCAGACACAAGATTTTACTAAAAAAACAGCATTTATTTCATTAAGTCTGGTTGGAGAAAAATCACTGTCTGGCAATTACATAAAACAATACATGGGGGGGGGGTAGTGCATGACAAGAATATAATGTACACCCTCAGTGTGGGATGCTTTGATAAACCCCTCAGGCTTCGCCCTTGGGTTTATGTACCATCCCACACCTCAGGTGTGCATTACATTCTCGCTATGTACCCCCTCATGTATTATTCTATATATAATGATGGGATTACAGGATAGCATGTAACCACCTGTCAAAATTCTTGGAAAGGAAAGGCGCTCTGCTGCTTGGACGTTCATTCAAAACACACACATTCCATTCAGACAGTTACAGACCCTCTGCAGTATAGATCATAATGGTTAATTTCAGCACTTCAGTTGCTCAACATTCAAACCAGGAGGCATTCATAGCCAAGCAGGAGAACAAACATACGTTGAAAAAAACTATTTTGTTTCCCCACAGTGGCTAGTTTTTCCATACACTATAAAAACAATGCCTGAGTAACGGTGGTCAACCACGGATGTAATCACCTCTCGCGGCTGCACTCTCGAGGTTTACTTGGTTGGCCTGGCAACTGCTTGAGGTGATTACATTGTGGTTAACCACTGTTACTCAGGCATTATCCTCTATGTATTTTTTGGAAATTACAATTTTATTGATTTTTTTCATAATTACACAAACAGATAATGACAAGTAACAGTTTGACAAAAGGGAAAAAAGGAAAAAAGTGTGTAAAGTAAACAAGACCTTGTACCAATTCCGGTTTTGCTTTGTAAGAGTCAACAGATAGTTAACTCTAGGTCAGGTTGTAGGCCAAGATGGACCATAAAAACATAAAATAAAGAAGAAGCAACCCCCCCCAAAAAGAAAAAGCCAACCCCCCCAACTTACAAGGATAATGTGGGCAACTGCCTGAGAGCAATACAGAACACAAAGGCAGGAGTGGCACAGGGAGATTTCATAAAACACTGTGAGGTCTACTGTAGTACTCCCCTCAAGGCTTAGGTTGTCCTTTATGGTTTTGTATTTTATTCAGATACGGTTACATATGGATCCTTTGTGGGTCTGAATATAATTTATGAAAACAGGAGCATTATAACCAGCTACACAGTCGCACAAATGTTCTGTCCTCTTTAAGTATTATTATCCCTGATCTTGCCCTGGTTGGGTATTATGAGGTATAAGATGGCTTCCTCTTTGGTTGCTTCCTGCACCCAATGATTAAGAAAGCAGTCCTTCATAACCTCTGTAAACTTCTGGCCTTTTTGGCTTCTTTTTATTTTTTTAGTTAGTTTCTGTTGACTGGTTAAGTGCACTAGACAAATTCTGCCTATTTTCAGGCACGACCCGGGGGAGGGGGATACAGATGAATGTCAACTGACCTTGAACCAGATTAAGCTGTTGGTGGTATTTTTAGTGAATGGGGGGAAATTTGGCCAAGGCACTGGGGAAATTGCCCTACTCTTTTTGAGAAGTGCCATGGGATCTTTAACATCCACCTGAACTATCAACAGAACGGGCAGATGGGACCTTGGTTTAACGTCTCATCCAAAAGATGGCACCTCAGGAGTGCAGCACCCCCCTCATGCTGTACTACAGTATTAGTATTGGGATTTAACCCAAGTGCCTGATGTGGGGATAGAACCCACAGCCTTCTGATCTCCCTGTCTCAGAGGCGAGTATGCTACCTGCTGAGCCACTGACACTTGCCTCCAATATGGCCCAATCTATGTCCAGGAGATTGAAATATCCCATGATTAAGCAATAATGCACGACAGGGTGTGTGTTGTGTTTGGATAATGTCACTCCTTGGGTGGTTGGGCATGAGGCCGAAGGCTGAGTGTGCCCGGCACCCAAGAAGTTATGTTATCCATGCATGACCCACACCCTGAAGTGCAATATTGCTATTATACAGTAGCTCATTTGAAGAGAAACAGAGAAATATTAAAATAAATATGTTTAAAAGTATTTTTTTAAATGAATTCATTGGTGAGTGGGTGCATATACAAAAAAAATAGTGCAGTTGTATCTTGTTTATCCAGTAGGTGGCACTTTTTTTTTTGGGGGGCCAGTACTGTGTGCTTGCTTCTCACCCCCACAGAGAGACAACACTGTTTCTGGTATGTGTGCCTCCCCCCCAATTGAATTTTCTCAGTCCCGCTGCCTAGAAACATAGAAACATAGACTTTGACGACAGATAAGGACCACTTGGCCCACCTTGTCTGCCCATTTCCCTACCTACTGGATAAGCTGCAGATCCTAGTTAACCAACAGCCTATTTCTTCTTATCCCCCTCAAGAATTGCCTTATGTCTGTCCCATGCATTCTTGAATTCTCCCACAGTTTTAGACCCCACAACCTCCTCAGGGAGGCGGTTCCATGCGTCCACCACCATCTCTGTGAAAAAATACTTCCTCACATTGCCCCTGAGCTGTCCCCCTCTATCTTCAATTGTGTCCCCTTGTTCTTGCACATCTCTTTTTCTGAAAGATGCTACCCTCTTGGACTTTGTTGATTCCACTGAGGTACTTAAAAGTTTCAATCATGTCCCCCTCTCCCTCCTTTCCTCAAGGGTATACATATTAAGCTCCTTTACTCTCTCTCTCTTCATATGGCTTCTGTTGCAGACCCTGCACCATTTTAGTTGCCCTCCTCTGGACTGCCTCCATCCTGTCTATGTGCTTGCAGAGGTGGGGTCTCCAGAACTGGATGCAGTACTCCAGATGGGGTCTCACCAACTGTCTGTACAGAGGGAAAACAACTTCCTGTTTTCTGCTGATGATGCCTCTCCCTATACATCCCAGTATCCCCCAGCCCTCCCTGCTGCCTTCTCACATTGCTTGCTAACATTAAGGTCATCTGATATGATTACCCCCAGGTCCCTTTCCATTTTTGTTGTTGTTACTACCTTTCCCCCCATTGCCTGCTGTGGGAGTGGGTGAAGGTGTGTTTTTTATACAGTGAAAACCATGAAGTGCCAATACTGTGGTTTGGAGACAAAGCCTTTCACACACTTCCAGTTTTCCATTCGCGGATCACCGATCAGTAAGTCAGCAGTACAGGTTGCTGGGAGTGGGGAGGGATTGAATTTTCTAGCAGTTCTCCTGTTAATTTGAAATAGAGAGCTATGTGCGGCTTTCATAACTAAGAGCTGAATGGGGAGTACTGAAGCCGTGTGGTCCTGTAATGATGTGCTGCATGTATCAGAAGACTGCATTCTGTGAAAAGGGATCTTCTGGTAGATCTCTTGTGTGGGGAATGTTTCAAGAAAAGTCCTGGCTGCTACGGTCCCGCTGCCTACATTGGGACCGCTAAATATGTTTTTTTTCTTGTGCCACGAATGAGGTACCTGACAAAGGGAGTGGGGATGATAAAGGTCGAGTGCATGTCTGCCTGAACTGTGCCTGGAAGACAGTGGCAATGTTTGAAGGCAGTCGCAGTGGTAGTTAAAAAAATGTTATTTTGGCTTGTCGTGGGTTTCTGCAGCATAGTGGGGAACTCAAAGGTTTTGGGGTACTGTGCTTAATGTGTTGTGTTTGGTCACCAGACTGACCACTATATTGGCTGGGAGGAGCAGGGAACACCATGGAGTGATTTATTTTATTTGTGGTGTGGTCAGGTGTGCCTGACCTTGATACAGTGATGTTGTACTGAGATAACATCACTGTTCAAGGTGGCCACTGACCAATCAGAGGGCAGGATTTTTTCTTGCCAATGTACAATTAAAAATTTTCCCTGGTTGGCCGGCCCAGTGGCATAGAAGGCTGGGGCACTGGATGCCTTTCCTCTCACCATGCCAGTGACCCATGTTCGAGAATAAGCACGGGACGCCGGGGGTCAGCTGGGGGGGTGAGAGGGCCAGGGGAGGATTGAGCAGCCGCTGTCAGCTCGCCTCTCCCATATAGGGGAGGTTGGTTCTCCCGGCTTTTGACCGCCATCACATGGAGGCGTGATGGTTGTGCAGGCAGGGCATGGTGCTGGGCACTAGACCAGGGGTGGGCAGAGCAGAGCCGGCCTGGGCCAAGTCGTGCATGCCTCCAAGTGCACGTCGACCTTGTGTGGGGCCTCTGGGGAACAAGGGGAGAAAAAGTGGAAACAACGGAGGCAGTGGCTGGATGAAGCCCCCTGCATCGACTCTGGTGGTTCCACCAGGGTAGTGGACAAGGTACCCCAAATGACCATGGAAGTCCGGTGTCAGTTGGCCACCACAAGCCACTGCCTGCCAGGAAGATAAATACAGGATGGAAAAAATAATGTTCACGGCTTGCTGCCTTCCTAATTTTCTTTTCTAGCTTCTCGTCTATGTCAATCATGTAAAGCATCTGGTTAGATGGCCTAAAGACTGCTATATTTTATGTCTTTTCCCCTTTCTTTGCACACTCCCTGCATTTTCTAAATAAGGTATAGCACGGGACATTTAGGTTCCAGTTATTATTCTGGTTGGCTTACGTTTCCATTATTGCAGTTACTGTATATTGAGCTGCTCTGCAGTCATTACTGAGTGCGGCTAACTGATTTTATTCCCTAAGCTCCTTACCTTTGCAGTCATCACTCTCCACTTGCCCTTTCCATCCCGTCTAGTCTTCCTGTCCGTAGTGACTACTGAACGTCCATTTTTCCTGTAATCATAGGGCCAGCTGTTCCCCCGATGGAGAAAACAGTATCTCTATGTTACAAATGGCTCACTCTTCTGATGTCCTTACTGAGGCGCTCAAACATCCTCAAGATGGCAATATTACCAAAGTTTCTCTATTTGTTTCAAGTGCTTCCAATATGTATTCCTAATCAATTCTTTAAGAAACTTAGATCCTGAGAGGCGGCATGGATTTGGCATACTAAGACACCTAGAATAAAACTTCACCAACTGACCTAGAATCCAGGCAGGGGTGGGGCATGGGAAGGCCTCATTTTTAGATGTATTACTGGGCAGCCCAGCTGATGAGCTTATGGGAGCGACACAACCTGGAGTGCAAAAACACAGATATTTTATTAGAAAAGGAGTGGTCCTGGGTACTTAGATTAACTGATCTCCTGTATAGCTCTACTAAGCAAAACCTTTCTTGTGCAAGGGACAACTCAGTACTTTTACATCTCCTGAAAATGTGGCACATTATTCACAAATACTGTATAAATAAGTATCTGCACAGTTCACAGTGTTAACACCACTATGAGATAATCCCACTCTTCCTGCCCTTCTAAAGACCCAGGATTTCAATTGTGAGCGCCAATGATATTGACCTTTTGGACACTTGTACTTAACAGGATCTCTGATGTCTTTTACTGATATAAGATAAACACACATATATGTAATAGACAAACCACTCTGAGGTGTGCGGTCATGCTCTGATATACGCACGCCTTGGTGTGCGTTGTATGCATGAGGCCACAGGCCGAGTGCATCAACCACCAAGGCGTGCGATCAGAAGTGCGCTCCCACACACCTCAGAGTGGTTTATCTATCTTATAAAATGTCAAAATTGTTTTGGAGGGGGTAAAAGTGCAGGTGTGTGGTTGCGCCTGATATACGCACAGTCATGTGATGCTTTTCATCCAATAAATCCTAAGCAATTTCCCTACCATTTATATATATATATATATATATATATATATATATATATATATATACACACACATATACATAAACTTACCCTGTTACCAAAGAATAATAATAATAATAAATAATAATTTAATATCCTGAATTTCCAGTATAGTTAAGTATTTGAAATTGAGACATTTCCTTGGGGAGGCATTAGGAAAGGAAAGGGAAGGAGGAAATTGTTTAACCAGGAAAGGTACACTAAGCTAAAGCTTGCTTCCAGGTGAAACATAGAAGCATAGAATTTGACAGCAGATAAGGACCACTTGGCCCACCCAGTCTGCCCATTTCCCTACCTACTATAATACCTTAGACCGTAATGGATCTCGGGCTTAGCCCTCCCTCCCGTAATGACTAAGGTTCCCTTATGCCTTGCCCATGCATTCTTGAATCCTGCCACAGCTTTTGCCTCCACCACTTCCACTGGAAAACAGTTCCAGGCATCCACCACTCTCTGTGTGAAGAAGTACTTAGTTATGTTTCCCCTGATTCTATCCCCCTCCAGCTTTATAGCATGTTCCCTTGTTCTTGAGCATCTTTTTTATGAAAAATGCTTCCCTCTTGTACCTTATTTATACCTGTGAGGTATTTGAAAGTCTCCATCATTCCCACCTTTCCCTTGTGTCCTCCAGAGTGTACATATTAAGGGCCTTTAGTCTCTCCTTGTATGGTCTCTGGTGCAGACCCTGCACCATTTGTGTTGCCCTCCTCTGGACTGCTTCTACTCTATGTCTTTCCAGAGATGTGGTCTCCAGAACTGGACAGAGTACTCCAGGCGAGGTCTCACCAATGATTTTTGCAGTGGTATCACCACCTCCTTCTTTCTACTGTTGATACCCCTTCCTATGTACCCTAGCATCCCACTGGCTCTCCTCGTAGTCTTGTCACACTGTTTGGCCACCTTTAGGTCATCAGATATAAGTACTCCAGGTCTCTTTCCTGTTCACTCCCCCCATCTTGTACTCTGACGCTGGGTTTCTATGCCCTAAGTGCATGATTTTGCACTTCTTCACATTGAAATGATAGCAATTCCTTCTAGATCGGCCACATCCACTGCTTCACCCTGATCTACTTCCCTGGTCACCCAGTCAAAGAAATCTATCAGATTTGTTTGACATGACCTCCCCCTGATGAATTCATGCTGCCTCAGATCCTGTAAATTGCTGCTATCAAGATATTCCACAATCCTTTCCTTCAGCAGTGATTCCATTAATTTCCCCACCATCGAAGTCAGGCTGACTGGCCTGTAATTTCCAGCTTCCTCCCTGCTACCACTTTTGTGAAGTGGGACTACATCTGCTCTCCTCCAGTCCTCCGGGACCACTCCCGACTCCAGTGAGTGGTTGAACAAGACTGTCAGAGGTACAGCAGCACCTCTCTGAGCTCCCTCAATATCCTTGGATGTATCCCATCTGGCACCGTTGCCTTGTCCACTTTCAGATTTGCGAATTCCTTCAGGACTCTCTCCTCTGTAAATGGACTAGTGTCCACCTCTGTTCCTTTGATGCTGTTGTCAATAAACTGTGGTTCCCTCAACTTCCCATTCCTCCATGAAGACTGAACAAAAATATTTGCTCAGGATGCCTGCTTTTTCCTAGTTCCCCTGCACACACTCCTCCCCTTCCCTCCTTAGCCTTACAATCCGCCCCCTGGTTTTTCTCCTTTTGCTTACATATCTGAAAAATGTCTCAACCCCTTTCTTTACCGCCTGTGCTATTTTCTCCTCTGTCTGTGCCTTTGTTCGCCTGATTGCTTTCCTGCCTCCCTTTGCATCTCGTGATACATCACCCTATCCTTCTCCCTCTGTGTCTCCTTATACTTCCTGAATGCTAACTTTTTTGCCTTTAACCTTCCCAGCCACCTCTTTTGAGAACCATAGTGGTCTCTTTTTCCTCTTGCTTACTTCTTGATACAGAGCTTTGTTGTCTTCCCTATGGCCCCTTTTAGTGTTGCCCACTGTTTCTTCACTCCATCCATGTCCTCCTCCCCTGCCAGGGCACCCCTGAGGGATCCCCCATCTTTGTAAAGTCGGTCCTCCTGAAGTCCAGAACCCTCATCTTAGTGTGGTTTGATTCTGGCTCAGTAGTTATATTGTACCACACTGTACGGTAATCACTGGACCCCAGGTTGTCACCCACCTCGACATCTTCAATGCTGCCCCTGTTGGTAAGTGCCAGGTCTAACACTGCTCCCTCACGAGTGGGCTCCCTTACTAGTTGCCTGAGGAGTTCCCCCTGCAGTTCGGATGCTCCAATCCATATCCGGCAGACTGAAGTCCCCCATCAGCAGCACCTGCCTCCTGGTCACCATCTTTTGGATAGCTTCCACCTGTACCTTATCTGTCCCCCCCCCCACGTTCTAGAGGTCTGTAGATTATGCCAATGTGAATAGTGGTTCAATTTTCTGTCTCTAGGGTACCCACAGTGCCTCTGTCCCTCCCTGTATTCCCTGTGTCTCTGTAGCTTTTGTGCTATTCCTTACATAAAGCACCACTCCTCCCCCTTTCTTACCCTTCATGTCCTTCCTGAACAGAGCATAGCCTGTCTGACTATATCCCAGTCATGGTTCTCATTGCACCATGACTTGGTGATGGTGACAATGTCTAGGTCAGCCTCTGCCATAATGGCCACAAGGTCCAGGATTTTATTTTTCGGACTTTCAGCATTTGTGTACAAGGACTTCCAAATTCTTCTATCACCCTTCTTGTCAGTCCCCCTTTTTTCCCTTTTGCCTACTCACCTTATCCCTTCTGCGTTCATTCCCACCCCTCCTCTTTTCTACCATTCTGCTTTTCCTGTTACTAGAATCCCTTGGGGATTTCCCTTCCTTAGGGTTGTCCCTATTGACTACTTCAGCTTGCCGGGAGTGGACAGTTCAAGTATCCCTGATTCCTTCTGCCACCCCCTCAGCTAGTTTAAATGCTTGCCAATGTAGCATTTAAACCATCCACTGAGGACTGTGGTTCCCCTCCTGGATGGATGCAGTCCTTCTCCCCTGTATAGGCCTTTATCCCTCCAGGTGGGACCTCAGTCCCTAATGTAGCCAAAATCCTCCTCTCTGCACCAATCCTTCAACCACTGGTTGAACCTCTTGATACAGAGTACCCTATCCTTCCCTCTGTCATAGACCGGCAACACCTCAGAAAATGCCACTGTGTGCTACCTAAGGCACCTCCCCAATTCCCTGAGCTCCTTCACTCTTCTAACCTCATCCTTAGCCAGGTCATTGGTCCTTCGATGGACAACAACATCCAGCTCTCCCTCCCATCCCTCTGCCCTAGCGATCTCCAGGATCCGCTTCCCAGCCCTCTGACCCGTGGTGCCAGGTAGACACATAGGCTCCCGTTCCCCCACCCTCCCTGTCCCCAAATCTATCCCCCTAACAACTGAGTCCCCCACCAGGATTTGCTTCTTCTTCCTCTGGGGTCCTCTGCCACCCACCTTAGGGCCTTTCTTATGGAGGAACCCCACATCTTCGCTGGCCACTACTGTGGGTGCCTCCATGGGACAGTTCTATACTGCAAGAGTGGTGTATGAGTGGCGTAGTGGAACCATCTGGGGGATGTGCCTCTGACTCACCACCCTCACCCTTCCTGAGCCCACCGTAGTCCAGCCAGCCCTCCTCTCAGGCAATCTTTGAGGTAGCGGTTTTCAAACCCAGGCAATGGAGCAACACGCCCCTGGGGCGGAACACAGGATGCCCAAAACAGGAGCCTAGCCAACAGGGGAGAATGCAGCATAGTAAGCAAGCTCCCAGAGGGATTCCTTACATATACCTTTAAGGTAAAGCTAGGTGCTTTTACTCCACTCTGTCAACAAAGTCTGGTCTTCCACTCCTAACCAAGTGTGACCTGGGAGCACAAGGAAGTTATGTGACTTGCTCAGGGCCCCACAGTATGCAAGTAGGGGCTGTGGGATTCAAACCTAGGTGTCCAAGTTTGCAGCCCAGTGCCCTTAACAACTATGCTATATTACCTCTGAAAGGGAAAAGGAGTACAAATTACAGGATCCCTCATGGGTGGCTCATATCTTGGACAGTGCAGGGGATACGAAGGGTCTGGTCTCAGAACTGTATAAAAACCTCATGAGTTCACTTTCCAGCATGGGGATCACAACCATTTGATGTGGCAAGATGAGCTGAGGTTTGAAATTAGCACTGAGGACTGGGCTGAAGTACTGGAGGAGGGGTGGCAAATGCCAATTCAGAGCAAATTTTGGGTTATCCAGTTTATGGCAGCAAGAGGGTATATTACATTATGACTAGACTCTAAATTTGCAGTGCAGTATGATGGCACCTCTCTCAGATCTACACAAGAGAATGCAGACACTATACTTACTGTATGATGTTTGGCTGCCCTCAACTTGCCACATTATGGCATGAAATAGAAATGGCTCTGTCTGAGGTTTTTCCTAAACAAATTTCTATAACACCCAGAACAGTACCTTTGGGAGACTGTATGGAGACTGATGATCTACAGGCTAGTCAATATAAATTTGCTTTCTTTGCTATTTTGGCAGCCAGACTGCAAATCCTAACCAACTGAAAATCAGATGTGCTGCCTTGTTTTGGGTTCTGGCATAGAGCCAGGAATGACAACATGGCCATGGTGAAGTTAGTTTACAAAGTGAGACCAAGGCCACATATTGATGGTAATATCTGGGCTCCATATCAGGAATATGTTGCAAACCACTTGATGCCTGCTCAGCTATAAGGGGCTCCTACTCGGGGAAAGTGTACGTTATACTGTAATGGTGAGGACTGCGATTAATGGAAAAAAATTCCTTTGAGAACACTCGACTTTAAACAAGTTATTTTCATTGTATGCAGTATTGTCTTGTTAGGATACAACAGTACACTTATGCTTTCCAGATTATACAATGTGTAATCTTTGTACTGTAAACTTCAATAACATGTATATGACAAAATCAATTGTTTATTCCTCTATCTGCCTCCCCCTTTGTCTTTTGTTCTTTGTGTACTGGGAGAGAGCCTTTCTTTTTTTTCTATAGAGCTGTTTGGTCCCCAGCCATCGGTTTTACCTGCTTCAGGCATGTTGCTCAGCACTCTCAGTCCCATCTGCCACTCCCTCTGCTGTAACACTGGCGAGGATTCACATGGGGTAGAACCTTAAGGCACCAGTGCCATCATTCTTGCTGGCCTGTGCACATGCAACTTTTCTTCCCCTTTTTCTTCCTTTGGTTCCCCCTGGGGCTGAATCATGTGAAATGACATGCGAGCTAACACACACGCATATCACAGGTGATGCACCTCAGATCCCTTTCCCGTAGCACTCACCTGGTGCATCACCCAGCCTTCGCTAGGTGGTGACAGTGCAGCAAGAAGCACTATCCCCTGATAGCTGTCCATGGGACACTCAAGCCTCCTTCCCTGGCTGACCCCTGAGTGACCCTGGTCTGTTCCCAAACCTGAGTTACTGGCATGGCAGCAGCTGAGGTGCCCTCTGCGACAGTGGGCCAGATATGGAAAGCCTTTCTGGCTCCCTTTGAGTATTTCTATACTCTCCTATTCAAACAACATGAAGTCTTGCTATATTATGACATATGCAGTGAGTCCCAACCTTCGAACTGCTCCGGAGGTGAAAGAGTTAACTTTCCATGCCAGGCATGGAACGCTGAGCTCGAGCTTGGTTGAAAACTCTGTCTGTTGTTCTTCAAACTCAAACCATCAGATTCTTTACTCCGCCTCACTGAACAGTCGCTCCGGAGATTTCTCCTTCTGCTCGGTTCATTTTGTCGGTTAAAGTATTATTTTCTCAGTTTTTTGACCGAATTTAAACCGCAACCGGTCGGTTCAAGCTCTGTCTGTGGTATTTGTGAGTACTAGATAGGTTTACATTATTTCTCTTCTGTGTGGAACTTGTAAACTGTTTATCGGTTCGCTTTTGAACCAATCAGATTGTTTGAAATATTTTATTCTATCATTTAGAGTGTGGTTACTGGTTCTTATCGGTTCTAAAAAAACCTGAATTTCTTACAGTTTTTTCCACGACCCGTGACACAGTTGGGAACCGATAAGAGGGTCTTGCTTGGCGGATTGCCATAAACGGGCAAGTTTGGTTAGGACTGGCACTATGTCTGAGAAACCCAAAAGAAAAACTGGCCCACTGGTTTCAACTACTAGTGTGTGTGGGGAAGCCTTTGCCAAGGCTGACCCCACACCACCTGTGTTTATTGTCTGGGGTTTGACCACCTCAATGCAGACTGCCAGATTTGTAAAATTTTCCTGCAGCTACCCTGGAAAAGAGAGTTGGTAGGCTCAGGGAAAGGGAGGCCAAGAAGTCCGCTGACCGGATGGCCAGCCCGGTTCGGTTCCAACCGAACCAGAGGGAGTGCCCTCTGACCAGGGCGAGACTTCCTCGGGTGAAAGGAGAGCCGACTCTGAGGGGTCGGTTCCAGCAAAAAGGACTAGAAAATCAGCTGGTGTGGAGCCAAAGCTTTCCTCTCCAACTGCTGAAGAGATAGCTAAAGCGATTCAAATTGTCCAGTCACTTTCTCCGGTTTCGACCGAACCGGTGCCATCAGGTAAGCGCCCGGTTCCACCTGTTCCACCGGTTCAAGACTATGATTTAGAGGAATATTATGAACCGGAGGAGGGGGAAGAGGAGTATGAGGAGAGTGAATGTGGATTTGAAAGTCTGGATGTGCCCATCGACCCGGACATCTCCCCAGACAGACCTTTAGGAATGTCCCCTCCTAGGCTTTCTGAGTCCCCTTCTCATTTTATTTTCTATAAAAAAGTGGCTGAAACCCTCCAGCTCCCTATGGAGGAAGCTGTGGATGATCAAGAGGAGCCTGACTATGTGGAAAATGATGGATATCCCAGAGTCTAGGAGACTGTCTATTCCTTGCATAAATCTTTTGGGAAACAGACTTTTAAATTCTAAAACTCCTCACACTATAACTCCTGTGGATAAGAGAATGGACAAGAGGTACATTATAAGGCTCTGATCTGAGTTCCTTACAACAATGCAGCCATGTTGGGGTAGTGCAGGCTGCAGCCTGTGACAAGGCAAATATCCCCTTGGCCTCACACCCCCCGGACAAGGACTCCAGGAAGATTGATGCCATGGCAAAGAAACAGTACATGGCAGCATCCTTGGTACTCAGACAGGCAAATTATATGGCTTATGTTGCTAGATATCAGAAATCCAGATGGGATACGGTTATGGCTCTTGCAAAACAGGTCCCTGGCCAGCTTGCCAAGGAGCTGGAGCAGGTGGCTGCTGATGGTATTGAGGCATCCAAGGTGCAATTCCATGCTGCAGTGGACTCAAATGATGTGTCATCAAGAGTATTGGCTACATCTGTGGCTCTTCGCAGGATGGCTTGGCTCAGATGTACTAGCCTGTCACAGGATACTCAGACTAAGGCCATGGATTTTCCTGTTGTGGGTAATTCTCTGTTTGGGGAGCAGACAGAGAATTACATGAAGAAAATGGATGAGTATAGGACCACCTAAAGGAAAGGCAGGCCACTCCTCAAAGGCAGCTTCCCAGGGACTGGGGCAGGCCTTTTCATAGGCCTTTTTACCAAGTCCAGGCCTTCTCTTCTGCTTTTGCCCAGAGGGGGTTCTTTAGAGGGAGAGGCAGACGGGGTGCAAGCAGGCCTGCTTCCACCCCTCAGCCCAAAGCCCCTGCCAAGCAGGCACCCTGATGGGGTTGCCAGGGCTGATTCTCAACTACCTGTAGGGGGCAGGCTGGCTTACTTTGTCCAGGACTGGGATCCTCTGACATCAGACAAGTGGGTCCTGGAAGTAGTGAGCCAGGGACTGGTTCTCAGCTTCAAAAAGTTTCTAAAGATGAGAACCAGATCCTTTCCACCTGCAAATCCTCCAGAGGCACTTGCCCTAGAGGCAGAGGTCTTGTCCCTCCTGGCTCTCAGAGCTGTGGAAAGGGTTCTACCCCTACACCAGGGCAAAGGGTTGTACTCCAGGTACTTTCTTACCCAAAAAAGACAGGAGAATGGCGGCCCATCCTGGATCTCAGATACTTGAACAAGCACCTTTTAAAACCAAAATTCAAAATGGTGACTCTGGGACTTATTCTACCCTCTTTAAGGCCAGGGGACTGGCTAGCGTCCCTGGACCTCAAGGATGCCTACTTCCATATTCTCATCAGAAGCTCCCATCGAAAGTACCTCAGGTTCGAGCTGCCCTCAGGCCATTACCAGTTCAGAGCAATGCCCTTTGGCCTCACCTCTGCTCCAACGGTATTCACAAAATGCCTGGCAGTAGCAGTTGCTTCCCTAAGAAGGCAAAAAATTGCTATCTTCCCTTACCTGGACGACTGGCTCATAGTAGGCCAGTCCCCTGACCAAGTCAAGTTACACCTACAAATAACTCAGCAACTGCTCACCTCTCTAGGTTTCCTTCTGAATCTTTCAAAGTCAGTTCTAGAGCCTGTTCAGCTCCTCACCTTCATAGGCGCAGAACTGAACACAGAGAAAGCCAGAGCCTTCCTCCCTTTGGACAGGGCAAGGACCCTGGTCTCTCTAGCCTCCTCATTCACCCTGCAGGTGTCTCGACCAGCAAGGCATTTTCTACAGCTCCTGGGGCACATGGCTGCTTCTACAGCAGTAGTGCAAGGAGCAAGAGTTCAGATGAGGGACATTCAGTTCCATTTGAGAGCCTTTTGGTCTCAAAGGAAAGAACCTCTAACCAAATTGATCCAACAGACTCGAACCCTGATCCAGGCCCTACAATGGTGACAGGATCAGGGCAATCTCAGACAAGGGGTTCCTTTTGTCACTCAGTCTCACTCCTTAATCCTTACTACAGATGCATCCCTCTTGGGATGGGGAGCTCACATGGGCGACCTCACTACCCAGGGGTTGTGGTCCCCTCAGGAATCTCTGCTCCACATCAATCTGTTGGAACTCAGAGCAGTTTTCTAGCACTTCAAGCTTTTTCCAAATCTGTTCAGAACAAAGTTGTACAGGTCAGAACAGACAACACCACCACAATGTGGTACATCAACAGCAAGGGGCACTCGGTCTCACGGCCTTGTGCACCAAGCAATGAAGTTATGGTCTCTGGTTTACTCCCTGAACACCTCCCTTATGGCAGTTCCCCTCCCAGGCAAGGACAATGTCCTGGCAGATGCTCTCAGCAGGATTTCCCAGGGCCATCACGAATGGTCACTGGACCCCCTGGTCCTGGAGCTGGTATTTGCCAGATGGGGCACCCCACAGATAGATATTTTTGCAGCCCCAGACAATCACCAACTTCCCCTTTTCTGTTGTAGGCCCCCAGTGTTGGGCTCAGTCCCTCTGGATGCCTTAGTCCTCAGTTGGGAAGGGAAGTTTCTCTATGCTTTTCCCCCCTTCCCTCTGCTGTTCAAAGTGCTAGTCAAAATCAGATCTCAACCCTGCAAGATGATCCTGATTGCTCCAGATTGGCCCAGACAACCCTGGTATCCACTCCTGCTGTCCTTATCAGTCCATCTTCCCCTCTGTCTTCCCAGGAATCACAACCTGTTAACCTGTGCTCAGGGAGGGTTTGGTGCACCAACCTCAAATCTCTCAATCTCAAGGCCTGGCTCTTGAAGAGTTAGAGTTTGCTGATTTACACCTCTCCCAAGGTGTAATGGATATCCTGAAGGCTTCTAGAAAACCTTCTACCAGGGCTACTTATAATTCCAAATGGAAGAGATTTTCCATATGATGCTCTGGAAAGCATATTTCCCCAGAATCTGCTGATTTAACCACAGTCCTGGATTACATGGTCCATCTAATTACCTTGGGGCTGAGACCAGCTACCCTAAAAGTACATCTGGCAGCTGTGTCTGCCTTTATTTCAGCAGGTAAGCCCTCTTCTCTTTCAGTTCATCCTGTATTCTCTAAGTTTTTTAAGGGATTGCTTCACACCAACCCTCCATTCAGGGACCCTGCCCCTGCTTGGGACCTTAATGTTTGCATTGCTCAACTTATGCAACCCCCTTTTGAGCCTTTGTCTTCAGCAGAGCTTAAGTACTTGACTTGGAAAACTGTGTTTCTGGTAGCCATCACTTCTGCCAGACGTATAAGTGAATTACAAGCTTTGTCAGTGGAGCCTGATTTTATCTCCTTTCATAGAGATAAAGTGGTCCTCAGGACTAACAGGAAGTTCTTGCCTAAGGTGGTTTCAGATTTCCACCTTAATCAATCTATGTCTCTTCCTGTGTACTTCACTGACCATTCCTCCTCTGGCGAGAGGAGGCTGCACAGTTTAGATGTCAAAAGAGTCCTTAGCTACTACATAGAGCGTACCAAGGGTCACAGGTTTGACTCCCTCCAACTATTCCTCACTTATGGTGAGGTTGGTGAGGAAACCTGCCACTAAGATCCATTGCCAGGTGGATTGTCTCTTGTATCCAATTTTGATATGAAAAACTGGGTAAGGTTCCTCCCTCAGGCCTGAGGGCTCACTCTACCAGAGGTACAGCTGCTTCCCTGGCTGCTGCCAGGGACATCCCTATTCTAGAGATATGTCAAGCAGCTACCTGGAAAACAGTTCATACTTTTACCAAGCATTACTCCCTGGATATCCAGGCTAGGAGTGATGCCCAGTTTGGCATGGCTGTGCTTCAGAGGCTATTTCCCAAGTAGGTTCTGTCCCTCCTCCATGGAGGTACTGCTTTGTAGTCTGCATACGTCATAATATAGCAAGACTTCATGTTGTTTGAAGAAAAAATTACTCACCTTAGTAATGTTGTTTCTTCTATTGGAGTCTTGCAATATTATGACCTCCCCCCCTGCCTGCCCTCTCAGAACCTCTGTTTTTGGGATGTGGGTGGGCAGTGCAGTGTTGGCACTTAGTAGGTGCCCACCTTGTTGTTTTCACCCTCCTTTTTGGGGTGGCTTGGTGTTGTTTTTCATTTTTTGGGTCTCCTGACTTGAGTCTTTGTTTTGGGACCAAAAAAATGTGTTATTATGTTTAGTAGCCAGTTGGCTAGTGTGGGTTTACAGCTTCACACAGGACCTCAGTGAGTTTAGCTTGTAAAGATCTGACGGTTTGAGTTTGAAGAACAACAGACAGAGTTTTCAACCGAGCTCGAGCTCAGCGTTCCATGCCTGGCATGGAAAGTTAACTCTTTCACCTCCGGAGCAGTTCGAAGGTTGGGACTCACTGCATATGTCATAATATAGCAAGACTCCAATAGAAGAAACAACATTACTAAGGTGAGTAATTTTTTCTTCTCGAACATTGTCCTTATCTTGTTTAAAACATTTTCTTGTCTAGCTTCTGCCCAAATGCACTAGCTCCTCCACTGCTCAGATGCAGAAAATCCTTTGCAAATAGCCATCTATTATCCTAGAAGGTTCCCCAGTCCCCAAAGTATTTAGACCCCTCCCCATCACATAAACCCTTTAACCAAGCTATTATTTTATCATTTCTTTCTCTTCTGCACTTGGCACTGGTAGCACCTTCAAGAAGTCTGTCATATCTGCAACTGTCCACAATTTACTAATTAACTCCTTGAAACTGCCCTTAACCTCCTCTACCAAGCCATTTGTACTACACCTAGATGTATCACTACACCTGGTTTCCCACCCCTGCACTGGTCAGCCTCTTCAACCAGGGAATTATCTTATCCATGCTCATTCCTGAAAGACACAGTACAGATTTCTCCTCTTAGTTTGAGTTGGACACATCCTCTCCATCCTTCTAACTATAGTATCGCCTATGTATACAGTAGAATATGTTTCCTGTTCATCCTGGCTCTGCCTTAACCCCTTCCCCTGACATGCCCATTCTGGAAAAAAAAAAACATCCTTCCAGGGCATCAACTGCTGTTTCCTTGCTAGTGCAGTGTGGTGAAACAGTTATGGGTGGACAACCCATAGAATCCACTCATGTTAGTCCCACTCCTTCTGCTTCCTTCCGCACTACAATCCATCCCTGTTTGAGGATGTGTGCAGTACCCTTTGAGGGAATTGCATTTCCCAGTGGTGAGTTACTTCTCAGGTGGTGTACTTCAGCCCTAATGGCAGCTAACTCTGCACAAGGACCATGAGCTTCAGTTACACTTGACATCCCTCTAACCTCCCAACTTTCTTTCTGAAGATGGTCAAGCCACTACCCCTGCATCTAACCAACTTCCCCAAAACTTCCTACTTGCACATACGTGTTGTTAATTATAGATGTGGACTGTAAACCTGGTAAAACCTTAATCCAGCAGTTTTCTGTATCTGCCCCTCTTCGCTGTACATTCACGCACTTAAACTCACTGGATTTTAACAAGTGGCACAATTCATGCGTACCTTCCACTTATGGAGACTTCTCATTTATATTAGCTTCTCTGCTTGCAAAAAGGAAGTATTTCCCTTCACTTCCAGTCCACAATACCAATAAATGGCCCCTCCCCCTTCCCGATCATTAGTTTGCTCACCTCCATTCTTTACTGCAAGGTAGACTGAACCTCTATTTATACCCTTGATTCTAGGATCCCCTTAGCCCTCTTCCAAAACACTAACCCAGTGCCTGATGCCCTCTTTATTCCCAGTGCACTGTTAATCAGGTCCTAACTGCTAGAACACAGCAATGAAATGATACAGTAGAAAACCTCAGTGGATTCTTATTTTCTTTGCCTCCCATATGTAGCCACTGTTCAGGTTTCAAGTGTAATTCAAGAGTGATCCAGGGACTCAGCTACAACTTTCTTTCTTTACTTAGTTACTCTAAATTCCCATTTTATTTTGTGTTATCTTGCTTAGCCTAGTACTGCTTTCTTCTGTGCAACTGCATCTTATTCAGTGTGATATAGTGCCTCTGCAAAAGCATGAACCCTGGACATACACTGCTAAGTTGGTGTAACAGTGAGAAGCACATTTCAGCAGGACCTAACGGGACAAGAAGAAATACAAACACAGGAGGAGATTCCTCAGGTAGGACAGTCCCAGTCCATTGACAGCCTGAAATGTTAATTGAGAGACCTTTGTGTTAAGTTATTGCCTAATAGTAGGCAGTAAGTGCAGTTGCCAAAGAACAGGAGTGATATTTATTCTGTTGTAATTTTTGGTCAAGAAAAGCACACCATTCTTTCACAGCTGGTTTTTAGTTGTGGCCTGAATGGTGGATTGCATGGACCTGTTTTTCTGACTGGGGGAATATTGTCCAGCATACTTGGGAGAATTCCTCACTTTTATGATAAGCATCATGAGAGCTTTAGACTTCACCTGGACAGTGCCAGGGATGGGCAGGAGACAGCTCAGTTTAACATCTCATCTAAAAGGATGTCACCTCAACAGAGCAGCAACCAACACCTCCCCCCCAAGTGCTGCAGTACAGTGCCATTACTGATATTAACCAAAATTCCTGGTGTGGAACTAGAACCCAAGGCCTTCTGATCTTATGGTTCCAGAGATGAGCGTGCAACTTGCTGTTGAGCCACTGACACTAACACCAATATAGTCCTTTTGACCTGTTAAGAAGAGCATCTTTGCTCCAGCATTTTTACAAGCTGGAGCTGTTGCGTGAGCTTCACAGGAAGGTTAGGATAAAATGCATTTCCATAGACAAGCCCCAATGAGACAAAGGCATAGACAAGATGGAGACTGTAGATCAATATATTGAAGATGCTATCTTTGGATGGGAGCCATATGTTCTATGCTGGAAAATTGCTTAGCAGTCTTTACTGTCTTCTTGGTTGCCGGAGGCGATTGCTCTGAATATTTTGTAGGTTTATTAAGTTTCCTTAAGTGCCAGAGACTACTGTGGCAAAAAACAGTCATCTGAAGTGTACTTCCTACCTTCAGTGGCACTGTGAGAGTACAGTGGGGTGATTTATAGACCTATTGGGCAAGGGGAGAAAAATGACAGGGAACACAGGGAGGAACTTAAAAGAGGGGTAGCAAATGGGAAGTAGTGGTGGTGGGTGACCTGAACATGCTTGACATTGATTGGGAGGTCCCAGTGGCCAAGAGTGCCAGGAGTCAGACATTGCTGGACACCTTCCAAGACTGTCTACTGGTGCAGCTAGTTAAGGAACCCACCAGGCAGACCACAATCCTTGATGCGGTGCTCACCAACTCAAAGATGGTGGGTGCTGTGGGAGTAAGGAAGCTGCTAAGGAACAGCGACCATAACTCTGTGTGGTTTGAATTGGCACTCAGGGCCAGCAAACCACAACTGAGAACCAAAGTTGTTGTCTTTAGCAGGGTTGACTTTGATAGTTTGAGAGAAATGGTTAGGGATAAGTTAGTAGGGGTGGAGGCCATACAGTAGGTGGGATGGAGAAGAGATAGTTGGTAATTAAGGGAGCCATCCTCAAGGCCTCAAAGGCAAGCACAAGAACAGTAACAAAGAAAAACAGGTTTAAGAGACCATTATGGTTCTCAGTTAGAGTGGGGAAGTGGTTAGGACCAAAAAGAAAACCTTCTATAAATACAAGGAATTGCAGGGGGAGGCAGAATGGTAGGATTATCTACAGAAAAATAGGGAGGCAAAGAGGACCATCAGTGAGGTGAAAGCAGACATGGAGCTGTTTATTGTGGAGGGGTTAAAGAATGGAGAAAAAATATTTTTCAGATACATTAGTGTGAGCCCCCCTTCCCACATCTAGGGGTATGGTGGTGAAAGTCCAGGGGAAGGGACACTATACAGCAGAAACAGAGTTCACAAACCTGGTCTGCCTGGCTTACCAGACCTAATGAAACTGGGGTGCCCCATTCTTCAGGGTGCAGAGCTGGCTGACTGGAGAGATGAGATGCTGGTCTTCACCTGCCTAGCCTTGCCATCTTCACCACCGAGGTCTTTGGGGACAATCTTCATGGGGCAGGTCTCTTGCTGGCATCCACGATGGCCCTCTGGCTCTTCTATTACACACTCTGGAACATGCTAGGAGCTGGGCTATGGAGGCAAAACTCTTTTCAGCAGCAAACAGTCTATCCAAAAGAGTGAGGCATACACCAGAACTGCAGGAACAGGGGATCCCATTTAATGAACAGTTAATATCAACAGGAATAGTCATTCCATGTAGCAGAAAAACACAACAGGTTTCTCTGGACCAATGAGGTCACATCTGGAGCTAACTGGTGCTTAGGACCATGTAGGTTGCATCAGAAGCTAGTTGGTGCTCTGGACCAAGAAGTCACATGAAAGCATTAAGTCTGGGCAGCTACCTATAATCTAGGCAGCCAGCAGTCCAAACACTGGCAGCATATTTGTGGCCATATCAGGCCCTCTAACAAAAGGCAGCAAAAGGTCTCCATTCTCCTTTCTCTCTCTATCTCAATCTCCAATGAGGAGTATGGACCTCCGGGGAGATGGCAGACCCTGCTCACTGCCACCCTCTTCATCTCTCCTCATACACAGAGACTGACAGTCTCTACCTGGGGCCATGGGAACCAGGGGCTGTCCCGATCCCTGTAACCTACTAACACCCTTCTTCCCAGTCTCTCCATAATTGGTGCAAAAGCACAGTGTCTGGGACCAGGGCTTTGCCTGATGCCTGGATCCCCTCACTTTTCAGGTGTCATTCTCTTGTTCCTTGACTCTTCTCTGATCCTTTTCTTCTTCAATCTCACAGCCATTTCTCCAAGGGCTCCGCTCAGAAGTGGACCCCAGGGCTGCAAGTGCTTAGTCCGCCCACTGCTGCAGGTTCTGGCAGCAGTCTCTCTTTTTTTTGGCTTTTCCCTGCACTTGCTGCCCATTCCATTTCATCCCTTACAGGAACTGATATGCAGCTTGGCCCCAAACGGGCTCCTGAAGAGAAAGTGGCCGTAACGTCATCGAGCCCGAAACACTGCACAGCCGCAAAGAAAAAAACATAAACCACAACCCTAATGGTTGAGTAGGCAATCGGTTCTGCTCAGACCTCTCTCCATCTTGATTTCCCCCTTATCCCTACAGAGTCCCTCCTTATCTCCCCTCTCACAAAAGGCTGCCAAAACCCAGTGGTCCTGTCCTGGACCATATCCCAAGCCACCAATCTCTCTGGTGCCCCAATGCCCTATGGTACCTGTAGTCCAGAAAATAACTATTTACATTGCTCCCCATGATGCCAGCCAGCACCAAACTACTCCCCCTTAAAATGGAGCAGCTGCTCCTTTAAATTCTCTAACCATGGCCGTGCATGTGCGGAGCATGGTCCACCACTACTATTTACATTATTTTTGTATTTATGTTCCCTGTGTCCCGAGCCCGGCCAACCTGGAAAACTGGACCCAGGACCACGAATGCATCCGTAGGTGTGGAACAACCACCCGGCACTCGGCCCACCTACCCAGAAAATGGGCTGAGCACCAGGATCAAGCAGCTGGTGCCGCAAGTCGCAAATGGTGTCACAAGGTGCGACCCCCCTTTGGAGCCACATATGCAGACAGTGCTGCAGGAAAACCAAGAACCACAGCTCCAAAGGTAAGCCTGTTTGGGGGGGCCTAAACACTCCCTCTGGCAAATGCTCACCGTTCCAGTGAACCAAAACCTGCCATAAAACTTTTTACACTATCCTTATTCTAGACCCAAACTAACACTACCTATTCTAACACTAACCTATCTATCTAAACTGCTTGGGACCACTTTTTCCATTGGAGCACCCACCACCATAACCTACTGACCCCCCCTGCTTTCAGCCGACCAATGGCATCCCCAGCCTATTAACTAGTCCTTACCTGGCCACCCGCTGCTAGAACCTATTAGACAGATTGCTTTTAGCCTAAAACGGTGGCATCCCAGGTTCCCATACTCTACAATAAACTTACCACTTAACCCTAATAAAGCTGCCAGTTGCCTGCATTGGACTGCCTATAAATGCAAGAAAAGATAAGATATAGCAGATGCAGAACTTTAAACATTTGCTACCAAACTGCATTAAAGAGCATACACTGTAAACATTTTCTTACTATCTGCTGCTATCTAATAAGAAAACTATGCACTAGATAAACTATTGTAGTTAGCACTAACCATTTTCACACAGCACATTGTTCTTTCCGTTCTCCAACTGAACATCCTCTTTTAAGACACTAAACCACTTTAAACAGGGTGCAATATCCTTTAAACTAAGCACAATAACACTTCATTTACACAATTAATAATCATACCATAACAGCATAGCATAGACAGTTGTATCAGTATTTTCTTTCTTTTTTTTTTTCCTCAAGCATTAGGTGCATTTTTTCCCCAAAAGCCCATTGTCCATATACAACAGTTTATAAGTCTCTCAATAGGGCTGCTTTTCATTTCATGTCCGTCGGACACTAAATATCTGATGGACAGACAACCCCCATACCTGATCCCTAGGTAAAAGAGGGGCATTTCCCACAGCACAGTCTCTGCTCCCATCAAGTACATACTTGCTCCCAGTCCTGGCTCCACAGAGTGAAGCAATGGTGCCTCTTGTGATTGCTTCTTCTAACCTGTTTCCAGGTTTACCCCTTCTAGCCTCCCCCTTTGACCTTCTCCCCACCCCTTCCTGTCCGGCACTATTCCTTCCCTTCCCTGTGGTGTTCACACAGTGCTATCTTTTCTCCCTCCTTTGTTCCACACTCCCCCCCAACCTCCAACCCTTTGCTTCCATCCCAGGTGTATTGCTCTACTCCTCTACCCACTCTCAACTCGCCACATTCCCATTTTCTTCCCATTCTTCCACATATACTCTCTCTCCCCCTCCTCTTCCGACCACCCACCTTTACTCCTGTCTCCTCCACTCCCAATCCTCTCCCACCTTACTACTTCCCTATATTCCTCCATTGACAATGCTCCCTGAGCTGCCTTCCTACTCCATCCTCTTCCTTACCAATCCCTAAATGCCTCATGCACTTACCTCCTAAGCAATATCCCCAGGCATACTTTGTACAATGCCTACTATTATGTCCTGCTCGTTGAAATATGTACATGTATTTGTATATGTCTTTGATGACTCCTTATGTATGCCTTATAGTATGTTTGTAAGTTTACTCAAGTCTGTTCACTTAATGTTTTTGTTTACCTGACGAGGAACCTTTGTAAATGAGCCCAGGTTCAAAGGTGTCATCCAATATCTTAATAAATAAATAAATGGTAACTGCAGCTCCACAGAAAAGGCATGAAATGTCAAAGTTCCACACACCATCTTGATCATGCAATATTTAACCATATAAAAACTACAAACAGGTATCTGCCTGTACCTCCAAAATCAAACAAAGTGGCAAAGAACACTGCAGAGCAGGACACTGCAGCACAGGAGCTAGCACAACAAAACTTGCCCAAAACAGGAACCAAAACAAAAAAAGCAAAAAAGAAATCGTAAAAACTTCTGATCAAAGAGGCTCCATGATTCGGGAGTTGATACCTATCTCCAGCCAGGGGTAATGGTCAGATGTCTCCCAGGTACTTCAGTGTGGAGAGACACTGACTGCATTGCTACAATTTTTCAGGAAGCAGGAGAAAACATTGACGTCCTGGTACACATAGGGACTAATGATCTTGCCAGCCAGTCAGTTGTGGAGACCAAGGAACACTTAACCAGGCTGGGAGTCAAACTATCATCCATTTCATCCAGCATCTACTTCTCTGAGATCCTGCCAGTCTGGGAGAGGAGGGCAGATGGACGGAAGGTCAGAGAAGGGGAGATAGGGGAGCTAAACATGTGGCTCAAGGGCTGGTGCCAGGAAAAAAGACACAAATTTGTAGGGAGCTGCCAGCAGTTTTGGGAGTGAAAGTTCTTTAAATTTGATGAACTGCATCTCACTAAGGAGGGAGTCAGTGCATTGGGGCAGAAGTTTGATATCTTTGTAGAATATTTAAACTAGCAAATGGGGAGAGGGGTGCAGCACCCCATACGTCAAATGGGAAGAACACTCCTCTCCCCTCAGCTAGTGGTCCAACAGGAGTTCAGCATGTTTGTAGTTCATTTGCATCACCAGATAAGGAAAAAGGTCTGGCTCCCCATACGATGCACAGGGGAAATGCCAGACCTCGCCTAACAACTAACACACCGAAATCTGGCCTATGGAAAACCATGTACACAAATGCTCGCAGTCTGGGAAACAAGATCCCAGACCTGCAGGCAATAATGACAGAGGCTAAACTGGACATAGTAGCCAATAGCGAGGCATGGTTTACCAGTGACCACACTTGGGAGACTTCAGTACCTGGCTATGTACTGTTCAGAAGAGACTGAAGTACAAAAACGAGGGGTCGAGTGGCCCTTAATGTTAATGATAATATCAAAGCTACAGAAATTCAGAATGCACATAAGGAGCCAGAAGAACTGTGGGTCACCCTGAAAACAGAAAATGGGACAGCCATATAAACTGGGGTTGTGTACAGGCCTCCAGACCAGGGGGAGGACATAGACACATTACTGTTAGAAGATATACAAAACATAACAGCTAAAGGAGAGGTTCTGATAATGGGAGACTTCAACATGCCAGATACAGATTGATCAATACCAGCTGGAACATCTGCCAGAACTAGACACATGGTGGATTCCCTGCAGGGGAAGGGCCTCAAACAACTGGTACAACAATCCACAAGATTCAGGGCTATCCTAGATCTAGTACTGACTAACAGGGAATGGATCTCAGATCTCCAAGCAGAAGGTCATCTGGGGGCCAGTGACCATCACATGGTGTTAACTGGATCCAATTATGCAGGTTTCTGGTTGGTAATTCTCAGTAATTCAATAAAGCCACCACACTATTTCTTTGTCAAATTAGTTGTAATTTATTGAGATAGTCTCAGGTAGCCTGCTACTACCTGAGTGTACCTGATACAATTTAATCTTACAGCCAATGAAACAGTCCATGGAACAGTCCATTGGGGTGTTTCTAACATGCAATCTAGACAGCTAGTAATAGTTGCATTACAGGGCTACAGAATTTCAGAGACACATGAAACCATATATCTCTGGATCCCCTGAACAATCTATGGATAGTCTCAGACTTCAGATTGTCCGAGACTGCGTCTTCTTGAAGGGATGCTGGACATAACCATAGGTCCCTTATTTATGTGTAGCAAGCTTAGAAAAAAAATGCAAGGCTGGAATTTCCCAAAAACTACCTCTGCAGTTTTAAACACAGGCAATATGTCATTCAACAAGTCATAAGACTTGGGTTCAAAAATACATTGGCCATAAGATACCTCAGTCATAAGATACTTTTGACACTTTGCCAGAGACATACAGTCATTCTTAAATGGACAAACAAGTAATCAGGGTTTTTTATTTATTTATTAAAAATACTTACTTCAGGATACCGAAAACATGCAAGGGGATGTGACTGTTTTAAGAATACTCAGTTTACAGATCAAAAAACCAGACAGTGGCCAAATTGGGGAACTCAATCCTCAAGGCCAGCCGTGGTTACTAGCAGCTGAATTCTTATCTTAGCCGTAACCTTTAAAAAAAAACATGTTTTGGTACACAAATATTTTTTGCTGAATAGGGCAATTCCAAGTTAGACCTCTGCTTTGTGCTTCTTGAATGATTTCATTTTCTTCATTTCACCCATTAACCATTTAAAGTCTTACACATGCATGCACATTAACTGACATGGTGATATCATTCATTTACTTAGCCACTTGCAGCCTTTTGCTACTAGATATACCAATTCAAATGTTGGCATCATTTAGTCATCTACAAGCCATCTTCACCTTTTACTAGCCCTTTAGCAATCTACATTAGCCATTTTACACCTTTCTATCTCCTCAAACTTTTGGTTAGCCAATTATATGTTGTTGATACAAGTTTTGTCACTAGTCACTAAAACCTTGGCCTCTGGTCACTAAACTTTGGCCATTGGCCACTTTCAACAATGGTATGGTTCAATTTGGCTACTAGAACTAAATCATCCCATTCCAAGGCAAAAATATGGGACTTCAGAGGAGCTGACTTTGATAAGATGGCCAACAGAGTTAAGCTAGCCCTGGCAAAAAGAAATACAGTTGAGGGGGGTACAGGCAAAGTGGGCAGACATTAAGGTTGCAATACTTGAAGCAACATCCCATTGTGTTAGAGAGAAAAGGAAGTGCAAAAGAATAAGGAAACCACTTTGGTTCTCAAAAACAGTAGCCGAAAAGGTCAGAGCCAAAAGGCTGACCATCAGGAAATATAAGGGGATGCAGCAGGATGAAGATAGGGAGGTGTACCAAACTTCCCTAAGGAAAGCAGGGAAGGCAGTAAGGCAGGCAAAGGCCCAAACCAAGGAAACACTAGCACAAACAGTAAAAAAAGGTGACAAGACTTTCTATAGATACATTAGTGAAAGGAGAAAGTCCAGAGGGGGTATTGCTAAAATCAAAGGGGATAAGGGGGGCATATGAGGAGGAAGACTATGTAAAAGCATCTATCCTAAATAGATACTTCTGCTCAATATTTACTGAAGAGAAGGTAGGGCAGGGCCCACAGCTCAGCAACATGGACACAGGGGGAGGGAGGTGTGCACTAGTCCCTTCACAAAAGAAAGGGTCCTACAAGAGCTTGATACGGTAAGGGTGGACAAGGCAATGGGACCTGAGGGCATATATCCCAGGGTACTAAAAGAGCTAAGGGTGGAACAAGCAGAGCCATTAGCAGAACTGTTTAGTGAGTCTCTGAGCACAGAAGAGGTCCCAGAAGACTGGAGAAGGGCTCATGTGATCCCGCTCCACAAGAGTGGTAGCAGGGAGGAGGCAGGGAACTATAGACCAGTCTGTCTTACCTCAGTAGTGGGCAAGATTATGGAGGCATTCCTTAAGGAAAGGATAGTGCAGCACCTGGAATCCATAGCAGCACAGGATCCAAGACAGCATGGGTTTACAAAAGGAAGGTCCTGGCAAACTAATCTCATAGATTTCTTTGACTCTGTAACCAGAGTGGTGGACCAAGGGGGAGCAGTTGATGTCTCCTACCTTGACTTCAGCAAAGCTTTCGATACTGTTGTACATAGAAGATTGATTAATAAGCTGGGTAGGCTCGGGGTGAGTCAGAAGTTGGTCAACTGGGTGGCAAATGTGGTTGACGGGCAGAAAACAGAGACTGGTGGTAAACGGTATACAGTCAGAAGAGATGCAAGTCACAAGTGGGGTACCTCAGGGATCAGTCCTGGGGTCAGTCCTCTTCAATATCTTCATCAGTGACATTGCAGATGGACTGGAGGGTAAGGTTTGTCTGTTTGCAGATGACACCAAGATCTGCAACAGAATAGATGATCCAGATGGAGTGGGTAGAATGAGAAGAGATCTGGATAAACAGCTAAAATAGTTGGAAGAGTGGCAACTGAAGTTTAATGCAAAGAAGTGCAGGATCATGCACATAGGGAAGAGAAACCTTGAAGCCACCTATAGGCTGGGAGGGAAGTTGCTGGCAGTCACAAGGGAAGAAAGAGACTTGGGCATCATCATCACCAATGACCTGAAATTGTCCAAAGCAGACCACTAAAGCAGTAGGTAAGGCTAGGGGGATGTTGGGGTGTATTAGGAGGGGTATCACAAGTCGTAAGAGGGAGGTAATAATTCCTCTTTACAAGACACTGGTTAGGCCCCTTCTGGAGTACTGCATGCAGCACTGGAGGCCACACCTTCACAAGGACATTAACCAAATTGAGGCAGTCCAGAGAAGGGCAACCAAAATGGTGCAGGGGCTGCATCAGAAAACATATGAGGACAAATTAACGGAGCTCAATGGTGTGTAACCCTAGAGCAAAAGAGGGAGAGAGGCGATATGATCGAAACATTCAAACACCTTAAGGGCATTAATAAGGTGAAAGAGTCTAACATCTTTCAATATAAGAAAAATAGCATGACAAGAGGACACAGCATGAGATTAGAGGGAGGCCAATTAAGTGGTAATGTGAGGAAGTTCTTTTTCACAGAAAGGGTGGTGGATGCATGGAACGTCCTACCTCAGGAAGTGGCAGATATGAATACAGTGCAGGGCTTCAAACAGGCATGCGATAGGCATAGGGGAGCAATACAGATGAGTATGAATAGATAGGCCATTGACAGAGCAAAGGCCAATGGCACATTCATAAGTTAGAAAAAAGAAATGGGCAGACTGGATGTGCCTTGCGGTCCTTATTTGCTGTCAACTTCTTTGTTTCTGTGTTTCTATATTTAGTCCAGCTGATAGGGGACTTCCACAGCATACCCAGCACCCCAATTTTAAGTCCACAAAGGCTGGAGCACCCTCAAAATCAAATCCCAGACAAGCCCCCATGTTGTAAGCCCCCCTCCCCACATCTTGGGGTATGGTGGTAAAAGTCCTTTGTAGGGGCACTATACAGCAGAAACAGAGTTCACATACCTGGTCAGCCTGGCTTACCAGATCTGATGAAACCAGGGTGCCCCATTCTTTAGGGTGCAGAGCAGGATGACTAGATGGATGAGACGCTGGTCTTCATCTGCTTGGTCTTGTCATCTTCACCACACTGAGGTCTTTGGAGGCAATCTTCACTGGGCAGGCCAATCACCATCTTTCCCGATGGTCTGCTAGCTCTTCTGTTGCACACCCTTGAACACATGCTAGGAGTTGGGTTGTGGAGGCAAAACTCTTTTCAGCAGCAAACAGTCCATCCAAAAGAATGAAGCATACACCAGAACTGCAGGAACAGGGGATCCCATTTAATGAACAGTTAATACAAATGGGAACAGTCACTCCATGGAGCGGAAAAAACACTCTGGACCAATGAGATCAATTCATATCCGAAGCTAACTGGTGCTTAGGACCATGGAGGTCACATCAGAAGCTAGTAGTTGCTCTGGACTGAGAGGTTACATCCAAGCATACGCATAAAGTCCAGGCAGTTACATATAATCTAGGCAGCCAACAGTCCAAACACAGGCAGCATATTCGTGGCCGAACAAGGCCCTCTTACAAAAGGCAGCAAAAGTTGCCCATTTTCTCTCTCTCTCTTTTTCTCTCTTTCTTTCTCTCTCTCTCTCTCTCTTTCTCAATCTCCACTGAGGAGCACAGACCTCCAGGGAAATGGAAGACCCTGCTCACTGCCACCCTCTTCATCTCTCCTCATACACATAAACTATCAATATCTAACTGGGGTCATGGGGAACCAGGGGGCTGCCCCCGACCCCCCGTAACCCAATAACACCCTTCTTCCCAGTCTCTCCATATATGAAAGTACACAGTCTCTGGGACCACGGGCTTTGCCCTGACCCCTGGATCCCCTCACCTCTCAGGTGCCATTCTCTTATTCCTCAGCTCTTCCATGCTCCTTTTCTTCTTCAATCCTCACAGCCATTTCTCCAAGGGCTCTGCTCAGAAGCAGCCCTCTGGGCTGCAAACACTTAGCCTGCCCCACTGCTGCAGGTTCTGGCAGCAGTCTCTCTTTTTTTTTCCCTCTTTTCCCCACTCTTGCCACCCTTTCCACTTCATCCCTTAAAGGGACTGATCTGCAGCTTGGCCCCACAAACAGGGCTCCTGAAGAAATGGCGGCTACCACATCTCCAGGCCCGAAACACTGCACAGCTGCAAAGAAAAAAATAAACCATGGCCTTAATGGCTGAGTGGGCAATTGGCCCCACTCAGGCCTCTCTCCACCTTGATCTCCCCCTTATTCCTACAGGGTCCCTCCTTATCTCCCCTCTCACAAAAGGGTGCCAAAACCCAGAGGTCCAATCCTGGACCATATCCCAAGCCACCAAACTCTCTGGTGCCCCAATGCCCTATGGGACCTGTAGTCATGAAAATAACTATTTATATGGCTTCCTATGGTGCCAGCTGGCACCAAACTACTCCCCTTAAAATGGAGCAGCTGCTCGTTTAAATTCTCTAACTTGGTGGCCACACATGGCAAAGCACAGTCTGCCATTACTGTTTACATTATTTATTTATTTATATCCCCTGTGTTCCAAGCCTGGCCGACCCAGAAAACCAGACCCAGGACCACGAATGCACTGGAGGTGCAGAACAACCACCTGGCACTCGAACTGCCTACCCAGAAAATGGGGCGAGCACCAGGATCAAGCAGCCAGAGCTGTAAGTCACAAACGGGGCAGCAAGGTGCGACCCTCCCCTGGAGCCACAAACACATACAGCGCTGTGGGGAAACCCAGAGCCATAGCTCCAAAGGTAAACCCATTTTGGGGGCTTACATTAGTGAAAAAAAGCAAAAAAGGGGGTAATCGCATGGCTAGCTGAGGGGCATAGAATGATAGAGGAGGATGGGCAAAAGGCAGCCATTCTGAATGACTACCTCTGCTCAGTATTCACTAAGGAGGACTGCTGGTCCATGCCAGAGAGCAGCATCAAAGCGGCCACTAAGGGAGTCCCAGAAATGAGACAACCATTGCTTACTAGTGAAAGGGTCCCGAAAGGGCTGGCATCCCTTAAGATAGATAAGGCCTCAGGACCAGATGGGTTGTGAGAATATTTAGGGAATTAACAGCAGAGCTGGCTGAACCACAGGCTGGGCTGTTCAACAGCTCACTTAGGTCTGGAGACGTTCCAAGGTATTGGAAATGGGCAGTGATTGTACCGTTTCATAACTGGGGGGATAGGAAGAAACCAGGGACCTACAGGCCTATCAGTCTGACCTTTATCATGGTGAAGTTGATGGAATCACTAGTCATGGAGGACCTCATAGACTATCTGAAGAACAACGAACTCCAGGATAGTAAATAGCACAGTTTTGTGGCAGGAAGATCTTGCCAGACTAACCCGATAGTTTTCTTTGACTGGCTGATGAAGGAAGTAGACAAGGGCCACACTCTGGATCTGCTGTACTTTAACTTCAGCAAGGCTTTTGATTCGGTACCATACAAAAAATTGCTCAAAAAGATGGAAGACCTGGGTATGGCTATACATGTAGTATGGGTGGTGGGTGCGAATACAGTCAGGGGATTCAAGCAGGCCTGGGACACAATGAAGGGAACAGTGGTTACTCGGGGCAATAGGGCAAGGGAGGAGGAGACAGAGATAGGATGGGGAGGGTTAGTACCCTGGAGGAACAATAGGTTATAGGGAAGGTTCCAGGGATTTTAGGGAACATGGGCAGACTGCATGGACCTCTGGGTTTTTTCTGCTGTCATTGTCTATTTTTCTATGTTTTCTCCTTATTGTTATACAGAGAATGATTTACAGGACAGCACTATTGTAATAGGGAAGCTGGTGTAGACAAAAGCCTCATTTACATGGTTGCATTTGCACTGGAGCAACATGAGAACTTGTGTTGGTCTGGTGCAAAGATTGCCACATAGACATTTAGCAGATCACAGCAAGTCAGTTACTATACTGCTCCGGGATCTGCTGGAAAATTGGGAATACTGATTGGAGCAGGCAGTTTAAGCAGCCACGTGGACTGGCTGCACTGCTTACTCAGACATAACATGGCACAGTCCCAGAATTTCTCACTGTCTCTCAAGATCCTCCTCTACCTCCCATGATTCTCTTGTCTTAGAACAAGGAAGTGAGGTGGCATGGAGAGTTGGCTCATTCACTTGGAGTCTGTTACAATATTTTGTAAATAGAACTGATTTTTCCACCAGATTAGAGGTTAGTGTCTTGTTTGACTAATTTTCCTGCTTTCTTCTCAGATGCCACAAACAATGCAAACTCTTACAGCTGAGTCCGGCAGAGCTGTAGCAGAAACAAAGGGGGGTCACGACACTGTTCATAGAAAGTCCTCCCTGGGGATTGCAGTTTGAGTCTGAAGTTGAACCTGAATGTCCTCTTTGGACACTCACTTCTTTTCATTACCCATCCTATGCTACACCTCTCATTCTTGCTAGTAGCCAACATATCAGTCAGATCTTTTGTCTGTGCAGCAAGACCAATGTGTCGCTATTCAATGATATGAGCAGTCCAAACATAGCAAAGTTCAAAAGCACAGTTTCACGGCTCAAATTAAATTGGAAACTCATAGATAGCTCTTATGTATCCAATCTGTCTGTTGTAAGCGTTACATTTTTAATGGCACCGGTAACCCCATAAGCATTAAAGAGGGACTGAGGCCAACATTTTTGGCATCAATAAATTCATAATTTGGATCAGGATATCATCAATCAGCCCATGCCAAAAATCAGATCTGTAAGTTACTTCATTTAAAAGTTACAAGTAATTTTGGAACCCTTAATTCACTGCCTGTTCAAAAAAGCCAGTTTAGATGAAGAGTTTCTGATGATGTCATCTCCTGAACTCATAACCTAGTATCCCCGAAAGCTACCTTATATGACTTATTTCGCCTATGTTACTTAAAACTGCAGGTGTAGTAAACATCTGAAAAAGGAAAACTGATACTGGGGAGGTCAGTGCATGCACTTCCATAATGTGTAGGTGCAAGTTATAGTATTTCAGAATGTAACGGGGGATTGGAATGCAGCAGCAAACCCAGCTTTAGAATGACAGAGTTGCGAGCAATTTTTAAAATATTGCAAGTATGAGATTTTGAAATGTCATCAGGTTGCAATTGTGGAATGCAGCAACAACACAATCATGGAAAGTAGCTGGAATACATAATTTCAGAATGTGGCAGTGACACACAATTTCAGAATGCAGCACTGATGCACAATTTTGGAATGTTGCAGTGATGCGCAATTTTGGAATGTGGAAAATGTGGCAGTGACACACAATTTCAGAATGTGGTGGTGATGCACAGTTTCGGAATACAATAGTGACTGAGTTTCGGAATGTGGTGATGACGCATATTTTCGGAATGTGGCAGTGATGCTTAATTTCGGAATGTGGTGGAGATGCATAATTTCAGAATGTGGTGTGACACAATTTGGGAACATGGCAGTGACAAATTTGGAATGTGGCACTGAAACACAACTTGGCTGGGATGTGCACTTATGGAATCTGGTGGGGATGCACCATTTCAGAATGTGGCAGGGATGTGCAATTTGGGAATGGGGAAGGGATGTGCAATTTCAGAATGTAGCAGGGATGCAGCATTTTAGAATGTAACAGGGACGCATAATGTTAGAATGTGGTGGGGATGTGATGCATAATTTTGAAATATGATGGTTGCGTACAGTTCTGGAAGGTGGCAGGGACAAGCAATTTCAGAATAAATGGTGTGTCCTGTCACATTCCGACAACGTGCATCCCCACTATATTCTGAAATTGGCAGTCCCCACCAAATTCCTCGATGTGTGTCCCTGTCACATTCCGAAACTGATTGTCCCACTACATTTTGAGATGGCACATCCCTGTTACATTCTGAGATTTCATGTGTTTCCCACCCCCCAACATTTTAAACTTGAGTAATACTCACATTCAATGCCTTGGTTCAATGCTGCATTCCAAAACCAGCTTCTGACATGTTCTAATGTACAGTGCCATGCATCTGAACATTCTGGAAACATAAGCATTGCAGCCAACCCTATGTCATTTTTTAAAGGATTACTATAGCTGCAGTTTCTTAAACTTTGAAGAAGCAGGCCCTATAAGGTTGTTGACAGAGGACTAGAGTGTGAGTTCAGAAGATGACATCATCAGTGGCTCTTCACTGAAACTGGCTTTTATGAATAGGTAGTGAAATCAGGTTTACAAAATGGCTCATAATTTTAAAACAAAGTAACATAGAAACCTAAGTTTTGGTATGAGATTTATTGGGGTATGCTTATTTTAATTCTGCAATGTAGCACTTTTGGTGAGAGTCCTTCTTTAACAGTAGCCATCACCGGTGCTCACTGCACTTTTCTATGTAAAGATTCAGACTGAGCAGTGCTGCTGGCCTCTGGTTTGGAAAATCTCAGGTGCAATCAAAAAATCATTATTCTGCCACTTGTTACTAACCAATAGATGAATGTATCTGCTTTCACAACTGTACTTGTCAATATGAGATGTCACATGCTGTAGCTAAATCTGCGAAACAATGAACCTGTCACTCACTGATGGGCTTCATTCCCTGACATTAACATGCAACAAAGCACACACACAGAAAAAAATGTATTATGCTGCATGAATTAATTTCTAATTGGCACACGTCAGAAAGCTAGTCTTCACCCCTTTTCTTGGAATGCAATAGCTATTAATAATTTGGTCTATTATAAATAAAGCGATGATGCTTTAAATGTGACTGCTTCAGCAACAAATGAGAGCTCGCAGTACACAGGCAGCAGCAGGCTTCTGAGTCACTCATTGAATTTTACGAAGGGAAACACAGCAAAGGAAGTAGTGGACAGGTTTATTTTTTGCAGCTCTTGCTTAAGATATCTTTGGTCAATAAGTTCTTTCTTTTGCTGGCAGGAACCTGAACATGGGTGCCCCCTCCCCACATTGCAGGCTGTTTTTTTTAAAGAAAAATGCCACACAGCCCTCTGACTGGATATTATCCCCATTGAAATTGCAATGGTGCCCTGAACACAGATTACCCCATCTGGTAAGAGGGTCACTGTGGAAACCATCAGTCTCAGTAGTTTTTTGTTTGTTACGCTTCTCCTCCTTACAGTCCTTGCATCACAATTGGTTCTCAGATTTTGGCTTTCTTTCACCCCCCCAAGCATTTTATGGCTGAAAATGTGTTGGACTGCTTATATAAAGCAGTGCTACACACTTGCTGTCACAAGATGCTCTCCTGAGGTTGTGTGTGTGTGTGTGTGTGTGTGTGTGTGTCTCGGGGGGGTTGTTGAAAGAGAAAGTCAAAAAATCAGAGAGCCAACTGTAAGGCAAGGGATGGAGTAAAGGAGAATGTGGCTGACACAAGAAGGTCTGCCTCACTTGAACTTCGATCTGTGATATCAGCAGCCGATTCACTTATTAACACTCATGATACTAGTTTAGTTCTACAGACTACCAACAGACAGTCTGTGCCTCTCCCTGGAATGCTGTTTAATGTTTGAGTAGGATAATGTTCCGTGTGTTGGACATGGGGAGACTTCCATGATTAGTAGAGGCATATTATTCCTAACGTCCCTCTGGATTTAATTGTACCTGGAGAATGCACTGTACTTACAGTAATAGCAGAGTGAGCCTCTTCCTTGGGCACAGTGCCGTTAGTAAAGGTTACTGTTAAAAGTTGACCCTGAGAAAAAATACAAAAGGAAAATGTTCTGATAATCTGTCTTCCAGCAGAAACCCTGAGTTTATATATTGCCTTTGAATTAAATTGATAATATCTGGGCAGGTCGGAATATTGTTAAATACATTAGGTGTTCTGCTGCCTGATATTCTGTCCAGTGGCATGTGGGCCAGCTACGCTGTTGGTCCAGGGAACCTCTCACCAGCAACCCCAACTGTCTGGGACCCTGGCAACACCACAGCATGTGTGTACTGTGCAGTGCTAAGCATGGGGGGGGGGAGTTCACAGTCTATTGAAAACTGCAAACTGAATTTAGGCTGGTTGTGGATAATCTGTGTGTCTTTCGTCCACAGTTTCAGTGAAGTTTGCAGTATGATCAGGCAGCTTCTACTGACTGCCCATGGTTGTGTGTGGCTTTGATTATTGGCTGTTCATGCTTGCTGTGCTGGTGTGGGAGTCCATGAGTGGGCACTGGTGTCTGTGTGTGAGTGTGGAGTTGTGGTGCATGGCCAGGGACCAGGTGGCATTGGTTGGTTCAAGTCCCACAGCATCGTAGCTCCACTCACACCACCACTTCACACACACACACACACACACACACACCCATTGTCGTTGATGCCTCTCACTTCCACCCCATGCACAGAAAGCATTAACACACTAAGCATGCGTGTGTGCATGTGCCCAGTTGAGCGCACACATACACACACACACACACACACACACACACAGAGCCAAAGAAAGCCTTCCTGAGCATGCAGCATCAGACATCAAGCATGCATAACCATTCAGTAATCAGTGCCAATGACACATAGCCTCTGGCCCTGTGATACCACCCCACAAACACACACACACACACACACACACACACACGCACACACACACTCACCCACGCCCACATCCACCGTTCCATGCATAACCATGCAATGACCAAAGCCACAAAGCACCATTCACTTTGCCAGTACATAAGGGAAAGGAGGTGTTTGATCATTGGCTATAACTCAGTGTGTGTTTGCGCATGGACCAGCACTGTGCGATTTTGTTCACTGTGTGGTTAGGCATGCTATGGTGGGGGGGTGTTTGTGATTTCACCAGTGTCCATTGTTGCGTGTTGGTGTTGGGTTGTGTAGTGGTGGCCCAAGGCCAGGGCTGTGAGATTCAAATCAACCAACACACAGCACCTGGTGTGTGACAGCACCCCACAAACATACCCCCCCATGGACACTGTTGCATAAACCACCAACCCACCCCACCCCCAACAAGCATGTTTCACTATAAAATGGTCAACACCATAAAGTGCATGCCACTGCTCCAATACCCTTCAAGCACCCCTACAATGATGAACACTGCTGGCACCCCAATGTCACCATGTGTGAATTTGTGATTGGGAACCATCATGTCTGATAGATTGATGTGTGTCTTTGCATTGGACCCTAGCCCACCAAACTGGACAATGACATGTGGCTGGTGATTTTGTACTTGCATGTTGCTTTGCAGTCCTGTTGCAGTGATGGGGCATGGTGGTGTGACTTGGTCATGGGGTGGAGGGTACTCAAACTCCACAACCAGTAACACATTGGTGCAATATGGTTTTGGCTGAATCATAGTACTCTACAGAGGGCGACCCTGTGTGTCAGCTGACTCTTTTACAAACGTTGGTAATGATCTCTGATTCATTGTCTTGTTCAAGGTTGCAGTGCAATGGATCAAGATCTCTGGACTTGTTTTTTCCAACAACATGTGAACAGGGCTCGACGATCTCAGTAAGTGATGCAGTTAGAGGTGGAAGAACAAATGAGCAGATGATTACATTATCTATGTTGAAGAAGAATTGTTATGTTCATACTATGGCTTCAGGATGCATACAATCTAAGCATCATTAACGCATATCCGTACTTGTGTTCAAACATCACTTTTTTGTAATGTGGTGACTCCACCTTCAGTGACCACCAGTGGATTGAAAACTTCAGGAAGAGCAGAGTAACATTTTATTTTATTGTGAATACAACTAAAACAATGATTAAACATACAAACACTGACCACAGATATTCATCTGGGTGTTTCGCTGTGGCAGCCTGTGACAAACAATGATTACTGCAGCACTGGACACTTGTTTAGTATTTCAGGATCCGTGGTTTGTCTAGTGGTGCACAATGTCTGCAGAGCCATCACGAAGGGTTTCAGTGGTCTTATTGCACACCTGTCAGGTCCACCTCTGTGGGAATTCTGAAAGGCTTTGAAGACAAATATGGATTCCCACAAACAGCTGATATAATTGATGGGACATATATCAAAGGATCCCAGTGATTACTTCAAAACGAAAGGTTGGTACTCAATTGTGATGCAGGCTGTGGTGGACCACCAATATTGCTTTTAGGACATCTACATAGGATGACTAGGCAAAGTGCATGATGCACGTATTTTGGCAAATAGTCCCTTGTATGCAAAGGCCATACAAGATGCACTCTTTCCCGACTGGACTTGAAAAATAAATGATATGGATGTGCCGATACACATATTTGGTGAGCCGACATCCCCTTAAATGACTTGGCTGATGAAGCCTTTCCCAGATAATGGTCATCCTGCAGTGGAGCAGAAAGTATTTGATTACCATTTGTCCAGTGTACGCATAGTGATGAAAAATGCATATGTCCATTTAAAAGGACGCTGGATATGCCTGTTGAAACATATGGACATCAACACCAGATTTATTCCTTGTGTATGCTCATCTGCTGCTTTTCTTCACAACCTTTGTGAGTGCCAAGGAGATTTGTTTCAGTATTCATGGATGCAGGAAGACACCGCTGATTCACCATTACCCAGTGCAAGTGCCATGGAGGATGCTGACTGAGGATCACGGCCAGACAGTGCTAGACCAATATGACAGGCTCTTGTGGAGTTTTTCAAAATGTCTAGTGATAGTCATCCATAACACTGATGGAACCATACCTCTCAACCTTCTGTCATTGAAATGAGAGATACAAAAACTCAAAATGAGGGACAATGAGGGATACTAACTCTCGTGATAAGGGACATGTGGAGATACAAGCTCAGAACAAAGTGTAAACCATTTATTTATTTATTGAAGAGAATCAGAATTACAATCCATTGAGTCATAGACTCCTTTGCAAAGGCTCCACGTCAGTACAGAAAGAACAAACATAACATTTACTGATAATATACATAGGTACAGTATATACATTGCGTCATGGACCTGAGATTGGATTTTAGGTCTTAGCTGTGACCAAAGGTAGTTTACAGAGTCGGGGGGGGTCCTAAATAGAACCCTGAGTCAGATATTATATACATAGTGATTGTGAGGCCTGAGGGAGTTGACAGGAGTAAGGCACAGTGTCCACCTTAATGGTTGCAGTTGCAGGTGACTGATACAAGTAGGAGGTCCTTGAGGCCAGATTTAAATTGGCCAAGACTAGGGACTAGGGAGATAGAGGCTGGTATTCTGTTTAGCCAAAGGGGAGCATGGTATTGGAAGTATCTTTGGCCTAGGGCAGTTCTAAAGTGGGGGACTAGGAGAGAGGTGCCAGTGGTGCATCTTGGGGCACTTCGGTTTTGGGTGGTCTAGATGAGGGGATGGAGACCTTTGGGTGCTAGATTCATGAAAATTTTTTTGCTTGGAGGGTGGTGTGGTACTTAAGCCTATCTTCAAAGTTGAGCCAGTTAACAAGTTTGTAGAGCTCACATGTATGGGTGTCTCTAGCACTCCCAGTGACCAGTCTGCAGGCTTTATTGAGAGCAATGTTGATGCTGCGTAGGGTCGTTTGGTCAGCAGAACCATAAATCGTAATGCCATAGTCGACCAAAGATAGGACAGAGGAGGTTACAGTAAGATGCAGGGCCTGAGAGGGTAGACAATGTTTATGCCTGTATAGAATCCCCAATCTGGTGTTTACAGCAGATGAGAGGTGTTGGATATGTGTGTGGTAGGTGAGGGAGGTGTCCAGAGTGACTCCAAGGTATTTGAAACTAGAGACTTGTTCAAGAGGGAGACCCTGGGAGTTAGAAATGAGTAGCGGGGCACTGCTGAGTGGGCTTTGTCGGTGGGCAAAGACCGTTGATTTCATCTTGTTGTAGTTGAGTACTAGGCAGTGTTCAGTAAACCAGGCTCCAATTTCACTAAAAAAGGCTTGTAGGGCTGATTGAAGGGAGTTAGGATGGGGGTGCTTCCAGAGCAGTACTGCATCATCTGCATAGAGTAAGAGCTTCCCTTTGGAAGATTGAGGGAGGGAGTTCAGGAAAAGGGTGAAGAGCAATGGGCCAAAAATGGACCCTTGGGGGACACCCGATTGGACTGGTCTTTCAGTGGAAAGGGTGGTGTTGATTTTAACCTGTTGTGTCCGGCCAGAGAGATAGTCCTTGAACCAGGATGTGGCCTCAGGGGATAAATGTAGGGAGGGAAGGGCGTGGAGCAGAAGTGCGTGACTGACGGTATTGAAGGCTTTGGTCAAGTCGACGTATATTGTTCCTGCTATGGACCCCTGCTCCAGGGCCTCGTGAATGTATGAAGTAAATTCCAGGAGGGCTGTGGTGGTGCTGTGGCCCCTCTGGAACCCGTGTTGTTCGTGGCAGAGCAGTGAGTAATTGGTTAAGTAGTTGGTGAGCTGGTCCGACACAATTTCTTCGAGAGTCTTTGGGGGGAGGATCAAAATGGGTCGGTAATTGCTGCTGGAGGTGGTATCCCCACTTTTCAGTATAGGGATAATTATGGCTCTTTTCCATGGCGTGGGGAAATGGCTGAGGCATAGCGACCAGTTAAGAATTTTTGTTAGATGTGGGAGGGTTTCTTCCAGGGTTAGTCTGAGTATTTTGAGATCAATTGAGTCACTGCTATAACATGCATTCATCAAGGCTTTGGTGAGGTAACGTTTAGCCTCATTGCAAGAGATGGTTCTTAGCCAGAAGAGAGGGGGTGCTGCAGCAGCAGAGGTGTCTGGGGGGCCTTGGGAATTGGGTCAAAGAAGTTAAGTGGGAGGATGTGACTGAGGTCTGAGAAGGTGGTATTAAGGGCATTGGCTATGGCATTAGGGTCTTGGGTAAGGGTACCATCCACTAGAATCTGTGAGGGCGCCGGGGACACGGTTTTCCCACACAGCTCTTTTATATTGTGCCAGAATTTGTTCCCCAAGCCCCAGGTGGTGGTGAGGGCATGTTTGTAATGAGTGGCCTTGGCTAGCCGTATGGCCCAGGTACATTTGTTTCTGGCCTCTCTGTAGAGTTGCCTGTCCTGGGGCAGCTGTGAGTCCAGGGCTTTATACCAGATGTTGTCTCTATGGTGCATCATATTAAGTAGGGACTGTGAGATCCAGGGGGTAGCCCTGTTTTTAAAAATATGCTTTGTGTATGGGGCAAAGGTGTCACAGGCGGCGTTAAAGATGGTGATAAAGGAGAGGAGGGCAGTATCAACAGAGTGCGCATCATGTATGGGTGACCAATCACATGAGATAAGATACAATTTGAGGCGGATGAGGGCACCTTTTTTGAGTCGCCTCTGTACTGTTACTTTAGGGAGGCCAGGTGAAAGTTTATTTGACCACCAGCAGGTGACAGGGAGTGGTCACTTAGGGCATCAGGAAGCACTTTAACCTGGGAGAGGTTCTTGGGCTGGTTGGTGAGGATGAGGTCTATAAGAGAGGAGGACCCAGTTCTGGGGTCAAGTCTGGTGGGGGAAAGGATCACCTGAGTGAGGTCATAGGCTAGAACAGCGTCTTTGTAGGTGTCAGATGTGTGGGATAGCCAATTCACATTGAAATCTCCCATGATAATGATCTCGCTATTGGGAGGGAGATGGGTGAGGCTGGAGAGTATGGAGTCAAAGGCAGGCTTTTGGTTAGTGGGGGGGATGTAGACAGTCATAATATATAATGTTTTCCCATGATTGCCAAGTGTGATTTTAATGGTGGTGGATTGGGCGCCATGGGTCAGCGGAGGAAGGGAGACCGGAAGGGCTTGTAGCGTGGCTGTGACATAGACGGCACACCCACCTCCTCATTTGCACAGTCTGTCAGTGCAAAAGATGGTGTAGCCACTGAGGGTAACAGAGGCATCAGGGATGTTTTTCAAGAGCCAGGTCTCTGATAATGCTAGGATGTCAGGGGTGTGTTGAGCGATCCAGCCTTGGAGAGGAGTACATTTACTTAGGAGGCTGCAGATATTGAGGGAGGCTAGTTGTAGGCTGCCTAGTTTGCCCTCTGCTGTAGCACCAGGAGTGTATGGCCCCAGGTTTGGATGCACATTGCCTGACAGTAGAAGGAGGAGGAGGGCAAGATGGAGAATAGCTTTCCTTAGTAGCTTGGGCGCAAGGCGATGGGAGTAAGGAGAGGTGTGGTTTTTGGCAGGTCTTACAGGTATAGGGAGGGTCCTTAAGAGATGGGCTAGAAGTGCTGGGGGTAGAGAGGAATGGGGGCTGAGAGTGGAGTGATCAGCGGGCGTGCGAGGGTGAGATCCCCTGGGGGTCATGGAGGCAGTGCCGAGTAAGTAGGAGGTATAGTAGGTGCAGAGTAGTCTGTGGTAGTCGGAGCTTGGGGGGGGGGCATAATAAGTGGACAAGCAGGGAGCCAGTCATTGGGGTCCCATGTATGTGGCTCTTCAGCTGGGAGCATGGTAGGGGGTGGTGTAGTGAAAGGGCGCAATGTGGCAATAGCAACAAGCATCTGCAGGTAGATATGCATGTTGTTCCAGTGAGAGATATAAGATTGGATGGGAATGGTGGCCACTAGTGGTGAAAGAATATAAGCTGCAGGTGGGAAAGTGGGCTGATCGATTTTTACCGATCATGTGACTTTCACTATAAGATACTGAGTTTGCCAAGGGTGGTGGTGGGGGCAGTGGGGCTAATGGTACTGCGTATCAGCACTCGGCTGAGAGGCAATGCCATCGGTCCGTACCTTCAGTGTGTCGGCGTAGGGGAGGGCAGCTTCTGGACCCTCACGACCTCCCTAACTGTGGCCCAGCTGTGGATAAGGAGAGGGAGAAAGCAAACATTTATATCCAGGTAAGAAGCTAGGGGAAGGGACAGCTTAAACTCCTAAATCACAGGGGAGGCACCCGTAAGAGAGCGGGTGATGGCTGGACACTGCATATATTCCCATACTTCACAATTGGAAACACACAGCGTTTTACTCTCAGATTGAATTATGCATACAGTCAGCCTTGTACTGAGAGTTATCCAACTGGTTTTACACATACAGTGAAAGACTTAGTCAGGAGTTAAATTCAATTAATCTTGCAGTTAGACTTAGTCTGCGTGCAGAGTTTTACTCTAGGATTGCTTTTAAGCACACTTAGGCTACAGGCTACAGTGAAAGACTTAGCGGTTTTAAACATACAATGAAAGACTTAGGAGTTAAATTCAATTAATCTAATAGTTAGACTTAGTCTGCGTGCAGCGTTTTACTTTAGAATTGCTTTTTAAGCACACTCAGGCGCACAAACCAGCACAGTATGGAATGTTTGCAAAGTTTATTTTTGATGTAGCACCTTAGAATCTTAGGAATTTCTGCTTTAAAGTCTGAACTTACAGCATATTCTCTGGGCAGTGCCTTTTCCATGAATGATGGATAAGGGACAGAGCAATCTTTCATAGCACAATGAGGGATGTCTCTCATAAACTCATTTCCTGTGGGGTATTGACCAATTTAATCCCCAGTTAACCTCTGAGTGTCTGGCATTCCATGCTATGCTGGTTTGTGCACCACTCCATACACTGCAGGGTATGCGGTCTCCCACTTCTGATGGGTGCATGGCTTACTCTGTTCCCACAAATCTCCCCATGGATACAGTGCCTCACTCCCCATCACAGACACATCTGACTTCAAAAAAACAAAGCAGAAATCATTGACGGAGCAGCATTCCATAATTTTGGAGTTATGGTTCTCTGTTGTATGTGTCTTTTTTTCCTTTTTTGTGTAGTTCTGTTGCTGTCTCTTTCGTTTCAGTGGTGATTGGTGATGTATACCTTATCTGTACCTGTTGAGCACCCTCTCCCATCATCTCCCAGCATCCTCCCAGTACTACATGCTCTCGGGTGAATGTCCCATGGATTGACCACCACAGCGGTCTGTTGGGGGGGGTGGAGACCATAATCTACATATAGAACCCAGCAGATCATCCTGGGCATCATTTGGCTGGGTATTGAGGAGGACCTCACTTCCGTCATTGTTCATGATTACAGTCGGTATTTGTCATGGTTTTCTCTGATGGATCTGACGTGCAATGATGTCCAGGCTTGCAGGACATGCTCACATGCCAGATGTGCTGATGTCCAATGATCCTTCATTCCCCGCTGCCTTTTTTTAAATTTTATTTTTATTCACATACAGGAAAAACTTGTACAAACAGTATCACTTGTTTCTAGGGCATAAAAGTAATAAATAAAAGTCTCATTGAAGGATGCAATTCCTGTTGTACATTGTTACAGTGTATAGGGGGGAAATAAAAGCGCAAACAGTAATTAGTATAAAAGTTGCAGTAAGCAGCAAAACCATCGACATGATACAGAAATATAAAATCCAATAAATATCCCTGAGTCTTAGACTCTAGGGGCCCGATTTTCAATCGAGTTAGAATGACACAAGGAACTTGTGTCCAATGAGTTAGACGCAAGTGGTGATTTGTGTCACAACTTGCGTCAAACCGGAATTTTTGTAAAGCAGCCTGTGTCAGATCCACACAGTGTTGCGCCAAAGCCTTCTTGCACCAGGGTTGTGGCAAACAACCCAGTGTATCAGGTCACGGGGGGCTTGCACCATGGAGGGGCTGCAACATCCCCTTTTTGGGGATTTTGCAAGTCCCACCATGGACGTAGTAGGGATCACCACTTAGACCAGCCAGGAGGTGGTCTAAGTGGCTTGCACTAGTGGGGTGTGGTGGAACAGGGGGCTGTAGGGGTGCACCAGGAGCACAGGAGGTGGTAGTTGGGGGATGGAGCACAGGTGGACACAGGCCCCAATGATGTGGTACTGGGCAGGGTGCCGCCATAATGTTCTGTAATAATAGTGCGATGGCGACCATGTGCTCATACTGTACCCAACCCTGCCCTGGAAGGCTAGTGCTGCTCCATTTCTGATGTCACATGTCATTGGTGGTGTAGTGGCCCCCCCTTCCAGCAATTCCTGATCTCCCTCGGAGAGAAGTGGAAAAGTACCCCATTCCCGTTTTGCTCTCCTGATCCCTGAACATACCCACACACATACCACTGTCAGAACCTGGTGGTCTATTAGACCCCCTCATCCTCCCCACCACCCTGCTTTCTGGCTCGATTCTGCGACTGACACAGTCACCACACAGCCAGACGCAAACTGCGATCACAATGACCGGGTTATGTATACTTTATACTATGCAGGGTACAGTACGCACAGAACACATTCTGCAGCTGGCCATGGTAGTGTGCAACGGGGCTGAGCCAGTCACACAATCGAGCAAGGGATGGGGGAGCAGGGTGGTTGGACACTGCCTGTCAGAGTAGGGAGGGTGGAGGGTCCACTAGACCACCAGGTACTGACAGTGGTATGTGTGTGGGTACATTTGGAGATCAGGGGGTGAAATGGGAATGGGGCACTTTTCGAATTATCTCAGGGGGAGATCAGGATCGCTGGAGGGTGGGGAGGCCACTATACCACCAATGACATGTGACAATATCAGGGATGGGGGGCCACTATCATACCAGAGCAGGGTTGGGTACAGTAGGGGCACATGGTCACCATCACACTATTATTACAGAACACTATGGCGGCACCCCACCTGGTACTATATCATTGTGGTAGGTGTCCACTTTCTGCCCTGGTTCTGTACTTGGTGCTCCTTGGGGCACTTGGGCTGCCCCCCTGTGCCCTTCTCTGCGGATGTGTCATGGGCTTGCGTCCAGCCCTCTGACTGTACCACTATTCCTAGTGCAGACCACAAGCTGCAACTATTCCAGATCACTTGGTGCAAATTGTAAACTTTCTGGAATAGCAGAACTTGTGTTTGCTGCAGTGTGTCAGACACAGTCCCCTGCTTTGCCGCAAGTTGCATCTGTCGCAGGGGGCTTCTAAAATCGGGCCCTAGAAGTCAAATCAATGGCTTATGGAGGTCCATGTAGCCTGAAGGATAAGGAACAAATCCTAAAGAGCTTCCCCACTGCATTTTTTTAGCCAGCCAATGCTGGGGTCATACTTTCAAGGGGCTCAGAATTCCGCCCTTCCTCCCTCCCTCCCCAGCAGAGGAGAGCAGCTTATCGGACACTTATCCTTCTCCCTCTGAGGGACACTCCAATGCTCCAGGCTCGCTTGTGAACATGGCTTGTCGTTGCCATAACAGGAAACTGTAGTGCCGCGCTGGTGGGCTGGCCCTGTGTGTGGTAGGATGATGAGGTGCTGTGCTGTTCATGAGGTGGTGTGTGGACTACTAGAGGCAGGCATTGTTATGACAGGAAAACCACCCCCCAGAAAAAGGCAAACAAAATTTATAGAAACTGTGCATAATTGCATTGTGCAAGAATAATGTATTGGACAATGCTGTACTTATTTCTGTGTTTTAATTTATTTCCTGTTAGTACATTACATTGAATAGAGTTCAAAAATAAACAGTACATTTACATTTATAGTTGTGTTTCTTGTTTTCTACTGCACTGTGCCACAATGCCCCAACCTACAACATTAGGCTACCCACATGCTCCAACCATTCACCCTCTTTAGAAACACTTTGCATGAAGGATACATCCCAAAAATAGTCAACACAATGATGAAATAAACACTGTGTTGATAAAATGAACACTGTATTGAACTTTGCCAATGATTCTGGACATTGAGGCACTAAGAGAAACAAAAAAATAACAACACTGGCACACGTGCTACATGTATGTTGTCAAACATTGCACGACACAGGCATCACACATTTGCAGTACCCACCACCCAAGAAACATTATTTAAAATATACAGTACATTAATACATTTCAACCCAAACAAAAACAGTTTATTGCACTTCATTTCTAAGGCACTTCCCTATACCCACTATCATTACAACAAGTTCTGGTCAGAGCCGATATGGCTGTGGAGAGCCTTTAGGAGTGGCAAGAGTGTTGAAAAGAATATCCGGTGCTCTCGTCGCACTGGAGTCAGCCGTAACTAGTACTGCAGCGATTACAGTACTCACACACGCACAGTTTACCCAGGAGTCAGTCATGTGCAACATGGGGGCACTGACATGACTACTTATGCACGATACTCGTGCATGCGCAGTTTAAGTCAGTGCCGCCATATTGTCCATGGCGGTCGTCACTTCTGCAGTTGCAGAAAGAAGTAGTGCACTGGGAAGGGGGTGTGTTTATGCGGCCCGCGGAGGGAAAGGGCTGCATAAACAGAATCATTGAGAATTATGTCGGAGCACTGTGGCAGCACATCAGACAGCAGTCTGGTCACGTGATTCCAAAGAGCTCCTATACAAATCTGATGATGGCATGACATCTGTGGAGCTTGGCCCATGCAGTCATAAAATTCAGACTCAGGAGACTATTAACAAACTAAAGATCTGGTCTGGGTCTTGCTTGTCATTACAGTCACTTTCTCATTGTTTTCTAAGCAGTAATTTCTGGTAAATGTGCCTTAACCATATTGATCTCAGTGCTTCTAGACTACTTCTTGTTTTCCCCTTATTGTAGTAGGTGGGGGTAATAGCAGTCTTGAAGTGGTAGCTGCTGGTGGTGGCACTGTCTGAATAAAAGTGGTACCCATGCTCATACGCACATTTTAAAAATGACCCCTTTCCTTGTTTTTGCTGTAAAAAATCTGACGCCTTTAATATAAAAGGAAGGAGTCAGTTGTGGCCTCCACCCCGCTTTTTGCTTCAAGTGAGGACCCTCAGCCAGTTTTCCACCCATCTGGCCATCTTATCCCCAACCCTGAGATCCACCAACTTCCTGATCAACCTTTTGTGGCCCACAGAGACAAAGGCCGTGCTGAAATCCAGATAGTGAATGTCTACTGCTTGGCCCCTGTCTACTGTCTTAGTGACGCAGTCAAAGAAGTCAATCAGATTTGTTTTTAACACAATCTCCTCCCCATGAACCCATGCTGTCTTGAATCCTGGAGACCATGCTTCTCTAGATATTCCACCAGCCTTTCCTTTAGTATGGTCTCCATGAGCTTGCCCACAATTGAGGTCAGACTGACTGGTCTGTAATTCCCTGGGTCATTCTAGGGACTGCTTTTGTGAAGGGACACCACATATTCTGTTCTCCAATCCTGCGGTATCACGCCTGACTCTAGTGTACTATTAAATGGGTCTGTCAGTGGCCCTGCCAGCTCCTTGGCCAATTCTCTTAGTACCCTTGGATGTACTCTGTCTGGGCCTGGTGATTTGTCCACCTTTAATGCTAGCAGCCCATCCCTCACTCTATCCTCCTCTATATCACTACATCTATGTTCCCCTCCCCCGCTCCTCTTCTCCCTCCTGAAGGCACTGGTCTGTCCTTCTCCCTGGTGAAGATGGAACAGAAGTATTCATTTAGTATCTCTGCTTTTCCACCGTTATCCTCCACCCACTCCTCCCCTTTCTTAAGCCTAACAATCCCTTCCTTCTTGTCTCTTTTTTCACTTGTATAGCGAAAGAAAGATTTCTTCCCCTTCTTAATTCCTTCAGCTGTCTGCAGCTCCTTCTGTGCTTTAGCTTGCAGGAGTTCCTTACTTGCCTCACTAGCCAACCTTAGGTAATTTTCCCTACCCAACTCTGTCTTGGTCTTAGGCCAGCCTCTTTCCCGTTACTGCCTGGGCAACCCCAGAACTGAACCAGCTGGGTGATTTGGCTCTAGTGTTTTTACCCCTGAGACTAACACACTCCTCTGTGGCAACCAGTATTCCTTCCTTAATGATGAACCACCTTTGGTTCACTCCTATATCTGCTCTGATGCCCGCCAGGAGGCTCCTTAGTACTTCACCCATATTCCTGATTCTAACATTCTAAAATTCAAGATTTTCATCTTAGTAAGGATGCTTTACCTTCCCATATCTAACTGGAACCACACTGTGCAATGGTTACTCCCACCCAATGGCTCCCTGACTGTTATTTCCTGTACATGCTCCCTATTTGTGAGCACAAGATCAAGCATGCCTCTGCTTTTGTTGGTTCTGTGACACCCTGAGTCAGGAACCCACTCTGCAGTCCTTTCAGGATCACCTGACTCCTTGCACATGTTGTTCATGGTATTTTCCAGTCCACCTTGTGCAGGTTGACATCCCCCACAATTACCACCTCTCCTTCCCCACAGCTTCCAATATTTGTGAACTCAATTCTCTGTCCCGCTCCTCATCCTATTCACCTCTCTCAGTCTTCCTGAATTTTCTATAGGCCAGCCTCTTTTCCCTTACTACCTGGGCAACCCCAGAACTGAACCAGCTGGGCACTTTGGCCCTTGTGTTCTTATCCCTGAGCCTAACACACTGCTCTGTGGCAATCAGTATCCATTCATTAATGATGAACCACCTTTGGTCCACCCCCATATCTGGTCTGATGCCTGCCAGGTGCCTCTTTAGTACTTCACCCATTTTCCTGAAGTGTGCTCTTCTAAAATCCAAGATTTTGGTCTTAGTCAGGATGCTTTCCCTACCCATATCTAATTGGAACCACACTGTGCAGTGGTCACTCCCACCCAATGGCTCCCTGACTGTTATTTCCTGTACATGCTCCCTATTTGTGAGCACAAGATCAAGCATGCCTCTGCTTTTGTTGGTTCTGTGACACCCTGAGTCAGGAACCCACTCTGCAGTCCTTTCAGGATCACCTGACTCCTTGCACATGTTGTTCATGATATTTTCCAGTCCACCTTGTGCAGGTTGACATCCCCCACAATTACCACCTCTCCTTCCCCACAGCTTCCAATATTTGTGAACTCAATTCTCTGTCCCGCTCCTCATCCTATTCACCTCTCTCAGTCTTCTTGAATTTTCTATAGGCCAGCCTCTTTTCCCTTACTACCTGGGCAACCCCAGAACTGAACCAGCTGGGCACTTTGGCCCTTGTGTTCTTATCCCTGAGCCTAACACACTGCTCTGTGGCAATCAGTATCCATTCATTAATGATGAACCACCTTTGGTCCACCCCCATATCTGGTCTGATGCCTGCCAGGTGCCTCTTTAGTACTTCACCCATTTTCCTGAAGTGTGCTCTTCTAAAATCCAAGATTTTGGTCTTAGTCAGGATGCTTTCCCTACCCATATCTAATTGGAACCACACTGTGCAGTGGTCACTCCCACCCAATGGCTCCCTGACTGTTATTTCCTGTACATGCTCCCTATTTGTGAGCACAAGATCAAGCATGCCTCTGCTTTTGTTGGTTCTGTGACACCCTGAGTCAGGAACCCACTCTGCAGTCCTTTCAGGATCACCTGACTCCTTGCACATGTTGTTCATGATATTTTCCAGTCCACCTTGTGCAGGTTGACATCCCCACAATTACCACCTCTCCTTCCCCACAGCTTCCAATATTTGTGAACTCAATTCTCTGTCCAGCTCTCATCCTATTCACCTCTCTCAGTCTTCTTGAATTTTCTATAGGCCAGCCTCTTTTCCCTTACTACCTGGGCAACCCCAGAACTGAACCAGCTGGGCACTTTGGCCCTTGTGTTCTTATCCCTGAGCCTAACACACTGCTCTGTGGCAATCAGTATCCATTCATTAATGATGAACCACCTTTGGTCCACCCCCATATCTGGTCTGATGCCTGCCAGGTGCCTCTTTAGTACTTCACCCATTTTCCTGAAGTGTGCTCTTCTAAAATCCAAGATTTTGGTCTTAGTCAGGATGCTTTCCCTACCCATATCTAATTGGAACCACACTGTGCAGTGGTCACTCCCACCCAATGGCTCCCTGACTGTTATTTCCTGTACATGCTCCCCAATCGTGAGCACAAGTGTACTTTGGTAGGCATAATCCACACACAGAATACTTGATGGTAGGAATTAGACTGCCCACTTCCACAGAGGAGAGAGAGATATGTGGGCCATAGTCAGTGACTTCCTGCAGCAAACAAGTCAGTGCAATAAAGCATACAAAAAGGCATTGAAGATGATGGGTTTTATGGGGAATGGTTTCACAGTAGGCAAAGCAAGGTGATTCTATCACTGCACAGATCGCTAGTGAGGCTTCACCTGGAGTGCTATGACCAGTTCTGGAGACCTCACCTGATGAAAGACCTAGACAGACTATGGCTCTAAACATTTATTCATTGAAATCCAGAAGGGAGTGTGGGTAAATGATTGAAAAGTTTCTTTGTGATATAAAGAAGGTAAACTGTTATGTCCTATTTGTACAAAATAGGGATGCAGTCACTAGTAGCATGAGTGGAGGTTGGTAGAATGCAAATTTCCTTCAAGGGTTTAAATGAGACTGGGACAGAGCAAGGGGAATCATAGTCCCCAAGAGGGTCAGTAAGGGTTCAAGGTGTCTATGGTAGTGGGGGGAAGGGGTACACTACAACAGTGCAGTAGGCCAGTGGAGTGAGTTAGTATAGCAAGGGCAGAGTAGATAGATATTCAGTCTCCCTTTAGTCAAGTTCTGTATTTCTATATTTCCTCTCAGCCATGCACAATAACACACCATTACCAAAAACCCTTATACAGATACATATCAATGTGCTTCAACAAATCCCTAGATATTGCAGTGTCCTGCACACATACGCAGAGTTATACCACGGCCTTTCACCAATGCACAGTCATGTAGCAGTAACCCACAGTCACACAACGATATGTAACTGCATTCTGCACTACAATAACCAGGCATGAGAGTGCTGTGCCTATACACACATAACTACCATTGCCTTTCACCCATAGACACACATAACAGTACCCTGCATCAATATAAAGATATGCAACCATGACCTGAACTAAAATAACAGTATATAAGTGCCCTGCACACATATGCACATTTGTACCATTGCCCTGCACCTATACACAACCCTATAATAGCACTGTAGACCCATGCAGACATTTACAAGAATGCTGGGCACAAAAATCAGTGCAGATAACAGTGTCCTGCAATGTTACACACATTTGTACTACTGCCCTTCACCCATATACTCCTCCATAATAGAATACTTAATTCATAAAGATATATTACTGAGCAGTGCACTGTAAACCAGGCATAATTGTCTTGCACCCATGTCGCCATATCATTCACCCATACACACCGACGTAAGAGTCGTGAGCCACTGACTTTGAAAAGTGATCTAAAAGTACCCTGCAACAACACAGAGACATTAGAGCACTAGTCACAGAAATACATGCACATAATAATGTACTGCAAACATACACACCTATGTAATATTAACCAGCAAAAGCAGACAGCAATGCACACATTTGTAACACTATCAGGAACCCAAAACACAGACACTACATTGCCAGTAACAGTAAAATAAATACCTGTCTCTTTCAGCCACTTTTACAGGCACACTGTTAGCATTCAGCAGCAATTCAGATTTTAGTTGTAATATGGCTCATCATGTTTATCACTTGCCTCAATCCTTTTCCTGTTCTGAATGATATTACTCTGGTATTTTGGTTTTTCCTGTTTAAATGAAAAAAAAAAATGTTGCGACATGCATCTGGTTTCAAGCAACACTGACACAGTAAAACCAGCTGTGTCTAAAATAGTTTGTGAAATTGTAATTTGATCTTCTGTAAAGTGGCCGGCAGGCACATTTAACACATTTAACGCTAAGTGCCCACTGCTTGTAACAATGGATATCTTTAGGAAAGGGACAGAAACTGTGTGATATCCTTTCCCATTCCTATAACCAATGGCACAGCAGCGCTTCATATCAGCAAAAAATTTAAACAGGAAACAACAAAACTGAACAAAAAGTGACAGAGCGGAGTGGTGTGGCTGATACCAATGAAGAGGACTATCACTAATTTATTCTCCTGATTACGGTCAGATAATTCATTTTACTTTTTGCTTGCTTTGTACAACCTCTTTCATCGTGAGAGGGTCTGAGGGGTCGACAAATGCTTTGGAACAGATACTTTTTTATTTTTTCATTGGGAGTGAGAGTCCCTTGCTGAACTCATTAGTCCCTGGTTGTGAGAGGACCTGGGGGACTGAAGATGTGTTTATTTTATGTTTAGTCTGACTGTAGTCTGTGTCTCCTCGCCAACGAACTCTCTATTTGGAGGCCTGGTTTCCCTATTTACCTCAAACTGTTTATTGGATTTTTTATTGTGATTTGATTTTGTATTTATGGGTTTTGGATTGGGTGGGTAGGGGATCTTTCCTCTAATGTGTTTTGAGGGAGTTTTTTATTTATAAGTTACAGTATTTATGGTGCGTTTAATTCTGCTGACTGGTTATAGGAATATTTTGACAGCATGTGTTGGGGCCGAGTTTCTGTGGGTAGGCACTATTCCCCCTCCAGACTGAGGGACCTGCGCCCCTTCAAAAGGCCCCCATTGTGGCCTGAGGTCTATTGGCATTGCCGGGCCCTTGGGATTGCTCGGAGAAGGCAGAGGGGAGTCGGGTGCCCCAGTCGGGTGGGGGAAGCGAAGTGGATGGATTGGGTGGTGAGGCTAGGGAGACACCCTGGGACGAAATGGGTCCAGAACAGGGGTTTCTGATGTCTGGTTCCCATACCCAAGGGCTCCACTGAGGGTGGGCAAGTGGCTTGCTCCTCCAAGGCCCCTCATCCAACTCGGGTGGTGTTATGCAATGCCAGGTCTATAAAAAACAAGACTGCAATTATTGCTGATCTTTTTGAGTCATCTGGCCTGGCTTGCATCACCGAGACTTGGCTGGACGAGAATGCTGGTCCCATTTTGGCATCAGCTGTTCCAGCCAGGTACTCGGTGATACACCGCCCGAGATTGGATTGAAGGGGGGGGAGTAGCTATTTGTTTTAGATCAGAATTGAACCTTGTGGAGGTTCCAGTGGTGTCCCCCAGATCCTTTGAATGGATAATGGGAGCAGATGTGGGCTGCAGAATTCTACTCATCTTTTGTCCACCTGGTGATGAGAAAGTTTTTCTGCAGGAAGTAGCAGACTTCATTGTCGACCTGGTGCTGGAGCCCTCCAGGTGGTTGATCCTGGGGGACTTCAATGCTTGGATCGATGATGAACTCTCACATTTTGGTCAAAACTTCCTCCAACTAATGAATTCATTGGGCTTCACACAGGTTGTTACTGCTGCTACCCATATTCAGGGTCAATCATTGGATCTGGTGTTCACCCTGCGGCTGGAGATCACCGGATTGGTGGTGGAACCAGTTGGGTGGTCTGACCATCACTCCATAAGGTTCAATTTTATGTCTCTCCCTATGAGACCAACCCCTTTGGAGATTATCCAGTACTGCCCTTTAAGGGGTGTTACCTCTGAAGGTCTAATGGCTGTGCTGGATCTATTGAGTTGGCCTAGGGTGTGCTTGGATCCAGATGCCTTAGTAGTGCACTATAATAGTATGGTGCTGGGGGCTCTGGATTCCATAGCTCCTGTCCAAGTTCACCTCCTCTCTCTTCACCCTTGGTCCCCCTGGTTTGATGGGACACTGAGGGAGCTGAAGAGAGCAGGATGAAGATTGGAATGCTGTTGGTGGAGGTCCGGCCTTGAGAGTGACAGGCTTTGATTGATCACCCATTATTCAGGCTATTAATCAGAAATCTCCCATAAGAAGGCAGAGTTCCTGTCCAGGGAGATTGCTGTATCAAGAAATTGACCAACTCTGCTTTTCTGGACTGTCGATAGGCTGTGCAATCCAGCCTGTCTGCAGGGCCAGAGAGCCTTGTCACAATTAAAGTGTGATGAGTTTGCTCGGTTCTTTGAAGATAAGGTGTCAATGATCAGGTCTGACTTCCGCAGAATGAGTTCAAATGAGCATGGCGGAGATCAATGCATGGTTACAGGCCCTCGGTCTATCTGGACGGACTTCAACCGGCCGGCAATCATGGATGTCATGATGATCGTCCAGAGCTTGCGGCCGACTTGCTGTAGTTTGGATCCTGGTCCCATGCCCCTCCTTATGGGTTGCGCGGATGTGATCGGACCAGTCCTTGCTGAGATCGTCTGGTGCTCATTGGACTAACGGGTGTTTCCGAAGTCCTTGAAAGAGGCTGTGGTGACACCCCTTTTGAAGAAATCTTTCCTTGAACGGACTGTCTCGCAAACTACAGACCGATCTCTAACCTGCCCTTTTAGGGTAAGGTAATTGAGAAAGTAGTCGCACTGCAGCTTGATGACTTTCTTACCACCCATGGAACCTATGATTCTTTCCAGTCTGGTTTCAGGAAGAGACATAGTAAAGAGACGGCGTTGGTTCGGGTACTTAATGACCTCCTAACTGTGAGAGATCGGAGGAGCCGTTCGATCTTGGTTCTTCTTGATCTCTCTGCTGTGTTTGACACTGTGGACCATGGGATATTGTCGGAACGTCTGCGGCTGATCTGCAGACTGTTGGGGACAGTCCTTAGATGGTTTCACTCTTTCCTCACTGGCAGATCTCAGAGGGTAGTATCAGGAATTTTTTCCTCTGCTCCCTTTGCGCTGCCTTGTGGGGTGCCGCAGGGTTCTGTGCTTTCGACCATGTTGTTCACGGTGTATATGCTACCGTTAGGAGACATTATAAGGCATTATGGGCTGAGTTTTCACTGCTATGCAGATGACACTCAGCTCTATTTGTCTTTTGTACCCAAGCAGAACGACTCATTTACGGTCTTTAACAACTGCCTCGCTGAGATCCAGGACTGGATGAGTGCTAACTGGCTGTGGCTAAATCCGGACAAGACTGAGGTGCTGGTGGTGAACCCTGGTCATCGTGCAGAGAAGTTGACTCCTGTATTTCCCTCTGGCCTTGTGTTAGGGGGAAACCAGCTGAGACCTTCTGAACAGGTGCGGAATCTGGGCGTAATATTTGACTCCGAGCTGACACTTAAGTGTTAGGTGTTGGCCGTTGTCAAGTCCTCATTCTACCATCTGAGGAATATAGCCCGGGTAAAGCACCTTGTTCCACACGATGACCTCCCTGTATTGGTTCACGCCTTTGTTTCCTCACGTTTAGATTACTGCGATGCTCTATATCTAGGGTTGCCGGGGGTAAATAGGGCAGTAGAACTAACACTGTTTGTTGCAAAGCCACTGTTAGCAGTACTATTTAAACTGTCAGGAAACACAATAAATTTTGAGAGTAGGTCAAACACTAGCACAGGCCACTCCAGTACTCAGATTAAAGATAAACCCTGCAATGATAGACTGTTAGACACATAAATCTGACAACTTTAAAGAAATTATGAAGGACTCAGTATAAGAAAAGGGAGAGTGTGTTAAATCAAACCAAAATGCCTTGACAGCAGCCCGTTGCGGACCAGGAAATATTAAGTTGGAACAGCATCTCTGACAGATGGCAATGCTCATTGACCATCCACTAATGTTATGACACTGCAGATGCTGGCAGCCCAGCTTAGCAGAGCATCAGGAACAAATCACAGCAGTCAGAGGAAAACAGAACTAGGAACATGAAAGCACAATTACAGTATTTATTAAGCAGAGGGGTACAAAAACAACTAGGGTGCGTTAAAGGCATTTCTTTATTAACACTACCATTTGTAGTGAAAAATAATGTGTTGCACATGATCTTTAAACAGAAAGAAAGGATTATTAAATTGAAATGCCATACTGATTTGCATTAGTGGAAGGATACACTGAAAAGTCCAAAACATGTGTTCCATGATGATGGGAAGGCTTTAAGCCTGCGGTTCAATGAGCAGATCAACTATGTCACTCCCCCATCAGGCCTTAAAAGGCCACTACTTCTGTACTCTTCCAGGATCCGTCTCTTCGTTGTGGTCAAAGGCATCGCCTTCCTTCGTTCTGGACTTGTTCATTTCCTTGGCACCTCTGACCACTTGTTCCCATCTCCTGTTTTGTCTCCCCCCCCATCTCCCATTCAGTGTTCCCCTCCTTTGCCCTTCACAGCTCCTGTGATTCCGCTTCTGCCTCCCTTAGTTTCTTCGTTGTTCTCTTGCCCCAACCTTTTTTGTTCCTTTGCCCTGCCCTGAGCCTCCCGCATCTTTCTCACCTCATCGTTAGTGCGTCCCTCCCCCTCTCCTGCCGAGCGGCTCTGGTTCATTTGCTACCCTTGATTCAGCCATTCACCCTCCTGCCTCCGGACCCATACCTTGTTCTGCTGGGTCATCCCTACTGTGCATCAACATCCTCTGCTTCACTTTCTCTCACTCTGTGCTGCTCAATTCCTTTCTCGTTGGGCTGCCATTGGCAGCGCTATCTTCCATTTCTGTTTTGCCTTTTGAGGAACCCATCCCTTTTCTGTGTCCGGTTCTTTTCTCCCCTGCAACCTGGGTTTCTGCCTGAAGTGTTAGTCACCAGCCTCTTGCCCACTCTGGACCCTACTTCGTGCTTCATTTGGTGCTCGATTTTTGCTTAGCTCCTCATCACTGTCCTGCTGTTCCTCTTCCTGTCACTTCTATTTCTCGCCTTCTCTCTCTCACTCGTTTACCCGGTTTACTCTTCCTTATGACACTGAGCATTTTATGCTATGGTCTTCATTCATCTGTGCTGCTGCATCGAACCCTCCTTATCATACCACTGTGATTGCTCCTGCCATTCCTATTCCCTATGTCGTTGATGCTTCTTCAGAAGCTTTACCTGCAGACAACGTTAGTCTGCTCTTGTTGGGTGGTGATTTGTTTTTATTTATTCTATTTTGGCCTTGTCTATCTTTTTCATTGCTTGTTGCATTCATTATCTCCAGCTGTCTGGGGCCTGCAACCTGTCAGCATTTTCTTCTTTATTTATGGAGCGATGCACCTTTGGGTCCCTTGCTGAGCTTTTCCTTGGCCAGTGCTATGGTTTTCCTGTCCATTTCACTCCTTCCCTCCTGCTGTTGGAACTCTTTATGGTCGCACTACCTATTCAATCCTTGAGCTCTGTAGTTTGCCTCTGTCCTTCTCTCCCTTTTTCTAATGTCTCGGGTGTGTCTAACTCATTGACTCTGCTTGTTGCCCTTCTCCTCCCTCCATTCCATTCCTTCTCTGGCTTGCTTTCTTTTGGGGTTTTTCCTATCCTGCCATTACCTTCCCTATTCGTATCCTCCTCTTAACCTAGTCTGTCTGGAGTCCTGGTGCCTGAGTCTGGTTCTCCTTCGCTCAGTCTGACATCAGGGTCTACTTATTTTCATCACTTAATTGAGCAAACCTCTCATTGAGTCCTATGCTATCTCATCAAACTGCTGCACTCCTGTGCCTATTATCACCATCAGTCTTTTCATGCCCACATCTGGTATCACTCGCTCATCCGACCTCTAAATGGATCTACTCTTTCACATCGACTACTCGAGCATGACCCTATCAGGCCCATGCTACATTGACTCAACCTGCTCTCCACTTGAAGATATGCATTCATGTCTATTGCCCCTTTGCTAAGGGCTGGCAGGTTTCTCTCCATCATCATTTATCATTCATTCATGTCTTACATTAAACAATTCAGGCCTTCACGGTGTCTTTCAATCATCGTACTTCCTCTCTTGCTTTTGAGCATCTAGTAGCAGACATAGCTCGTATCCCTCGACAGCTCAACATTGCCCACATCCCTTGATAGCTGTCCATCTAGAAGGACAGAGTGAAAGCTTCCTCTAAAATTGACTTTTTCCTCTTTCCTCCTGTAACCCCAATACAAATGGGGGTTCCCGAAAAGTCTTCCTTGAGCTTGCCTAAATGCTTACTGCCAGGCTGGTGTTCTGCATTTTAGCAGATTAAATGTATTGCCAGAGAGTGCCTGTATAGCCTCTGTGTACTGTCTCTTTAAGAACTGCCTGGATTGCAGTCTTAATTAATCTAAAAGGGAGCTCTGTTAGAAGATGTGCTTGTTTGTTGATCATTTGTTAGAGTAGTAATAATATTGAAGTTTGTTCTAACCTGCCTTCTTTGCAGCAAGGACTGTTCTGTTTATCTCCGCCAACTCGGACTGGGACTGTCAGAATGGGCCATTCAGTACTGTTGTGAGTATAAAATGGAGCTTGCCTACAGGGGCTTGGTGGGGTCAAAACTTGTAGGAATTGTAGTTTTTGCATTTTGGTGCCTAAAATAACCTGGAGGGGGAGCACTTGTTGTGACTGACAGACAGATCAGCCAACCGAACCTTTTGGTTCTTGGGGAAATTCCCAAGTTGTTTGTAGCTAGTTTCAGTTCTGAGTTGGGAAGTGAAGAGAGATAACAGCTTGAATGATTCAACCAGCAGCCTCGGCATAGATTCGCATGGGAGAACTGTGGAAAGGCCTGAGTTTTGGCCTGCATGCCTGCCTGCTGTCCCCAAGAGGGAACTTGTGCCTTTTTCGGTCTGAATCCGAACTTGGAGAGGGAAGTAAGCTACTGAATTGTAACCAGGCTCCTACCTGAAGAAGACCGAAGATCTGTGAATGTGATTGGCCTGTCTGAACTTCCAGCCACCTTTGAACTCCCGGATTGTGTAGAGACTCTGTAATTGCAACCGGAGAGCCTTTTGCCTGGTACAGTGGAATTTCCTTACATGTGAATGTGTTGTGTATTTATAGTGGGTCGTGATTTGATTCCCCACTGTGGTTTAACTGTATTCTGCTTGCTGGAAGCTGCATCCAGCCCCATGGACTGAATCCAAAATCATCTCCATTGGGCTTGGGCCTTGCCACAATGGCCCAGCCTGACTACCCGCTGCACAGAGAAAACCATCGACGACAGACCTGCCTAGGGATCAGCCCTCTGCTCAACTCTTGAACAGGAATGACGCCTCGGTGATTCGTGTGGGCCCAGCTACTCTGGGCACTCCAGCTCAACAACCTGCAGTCTCGATTTCATCCTGCCTGTGTCCAGTATTGGGTATTGTGAGTAAACATCAGGGTAGCTCCCTGCAACAACAGCTAAATCTAAAGTGTTGTCATCTGATTGTCTGGTTGCTTTTTCTTTCATGAACTGAGCCCTCCAGCTACAGATTATGAATAGTGTGTGTTGTGCATGTTGCTTTCTTCCATCACAGGGCCCCAACCAGCTGCAACGTTCCTGGCTAGCCCATCGTCTCTCTACCTGGGTACCCAGAGGTGTGACTTTGTGGACACTTAAAGCACATGCATAACTGTTTGATTAATATAGCCATTAAGTTAATCAACCTGATTATGCCCCTTCCTTGTTCAAGTACCCTGAATAAATCAGATCTGACTTTTTCTGCATTTAACCTGACTGTGATTCCAGTTTGTGCCAAGAGTACTGTACTGTTGCTATTTACTGTGCATAATCTTGTTTTATGGGGGGTCCCTAGGGTCGAGCCAGAGGAACCAGCCCTGGTGGTAAGTGCAAACAGTGTGGGTACTGGTATGGTGTACAAGAGGTACTGTGAAAGTGATTATCGTATATTGCTCGGCCACTAGAAGGAAAAGAGGGGGGGTTACAGTGCCCTGGAGGGCTGTGCCCAGGTTAGTTTGACCACTACCAACCCTGACCTCCAGGTGGAGGCACCCGTTGTAGAACCTAGGCCTCTTAACCTGCTACTAGCCAAGCAGGCAGGGGTAGTAGCCCGAGGGATAGCACCTCCTAGGGGTTACACCTTGGAGGCTCACTGTTGGGATTTTGTGCCTTCTAGTGGCCAGAAATTATGAATTATTGTTAAAGATTAATGGCCACCCCAGTAGAAATGGCTGTACACCAGTTGGTGGTGTGGTGTGGTGTACTGGGCAGGAGATCGACCCCCCAAAATGCTCTGCTTATACTGGATATTCCCCTGGGTACCAGCAAGGACACTGTAGAGGAAGCACTCTTCAAAGTTGAATGTTTAAAAACCCCTGTGGTGGTGGGTTGACAGGCTGATTTGATCGCCCAAACTTTCATAGCCTTGATAGAGTGTAGTGACCTCGTGGACAGCTCTAATGTGCCACAGACTATTGCCTCAGAAGGGGTCCAAGCCACCTGGACAGTGATAACAAAAGACAGTAAAGACCCTGGGGAGGATGAGCTCTCACCATTATCTGAGACTTTTTGAGGAGAAATTAGCTAAGTTGTTTCTGGAGGAAGGGAAAACCATAGAGGACTTTAAGAAACTATTCCTGCCACCTGGGGGTGAGCTTTCCCCCAACACCCCATCCCACTTCAGCGCCTGTTACTGCCTCGCCTTCTGTGCCTGTGCCAATGCTGGCCCCTATATCTGTACTCACCATTAGTCACGACTCCTACCGAGGGCTGAGAATCTTCTTGGGGCACCCTCCCCACCCCCCAGTGGGAGGATGACTGGGAGACCTGGATTGACTATGTTGCCCCTTGGTACCTGAGCGGCAGTGTGTAGAGGCTGAGAAGCAGAAAAGAATCATAGAAAGTTTGAGGGGCCCCACCCTTGAAGCCATTACATTTTTGAGGTCCACGAACCCTGATGTTTTTGCTCAGAAGTACCTATTTGTACTTGAAGGCAATTTTGGGAACATTGAGTCAGGGGAGACTTTGATGTGGAAATTCCAAGGTACCAAACAATGGAAGGGGGGAAAGTTTGCCTGTGTATGTTACTCACCTAGAAAGAGCTCTGCAGAAAGCTTACTGGAGAGGTGGGGTAGTCGCTAGTGATTTGAACCATGTGAGATTGGGGCACATACTGAAACATGCCAAGCATTCTAAACTGCAGATCATCCAGTTAAGGCTCCAGGATAGGAGAGGTAACCCACCTGACTACTGTGACTTGATAAAAGAACTCTGGGAGGTACAGTAGAAGATGAAGAGGGAGAGTGTAATTATGGGGTGAGTGCAGCCCAAGTGATCATGTCACCGGAGGGCCCTTTCAAAATGGAGACCACTAAGAGTGTCCCTCCGTGGGCTAAACGGTGGGGGGAGGAGTTGCTGAAGGAAGTCAGAAAAGTACAACCGGGTGCATTCGCTGAGGTATCCCCTGCTGACAGAGACCCTGGCCCCTTTCAGGATGTGACTGTTATGAGGGTGGGGGTGCACCCTCTGCATCCTCTACTGAGGGTGGCTTCTCGGCTGAACTCCAGGAATTGACTGCCACCCTAAAGGAACTCTTGAGACATGGTACACTACCCACAGAAGTCAGATCACAATCTCCCACCAATGCTCCAGCATCCCCTGCTATGTTTTCCCCAAGGATGCCCCGAGAGCATGTCATTTGTCAATTGCGGCAAGGATGGCCATATGAACAGGGAATGCCAGTCTCAGAAGGACTTAGAGAAAGTGGTGAACCAGCTTCAAGGAGCACTTCAGAAAATGAGTCAGTGGTCAAGGGGTGCACGAAATGACCACAGTAAAGGCTTCCTAACTCAAACCCCTCTGTGGCTAAATCGTCTATCCAGGCTCCTGCTGCTGTCCCTCCAGACTGCTCCAAGATAGTGAGCCCTTCAATGGAGACTAATGTGGCTGTGAATGGTATTCCTACTCAGGCTGTGCTTGACAGCGGGTCGCAAGTGACCATTGTGTTTCAGACTGGTATGACAAACACTTATTTGATATGCCCTTACAATCCTTGGAAGGCCTACATGTGTGGGGGCTGAGCGACAAGTCTTATCCATATCTAGGATATTCCCACCACTGGTTGTCTTTTCCTGCAACTGTCACTGGCATAGAGGAGCAAGTAGAGACACTGGGCCTAGTGTGTCCCCCCACCAGACTGTATGATGGGGTTTCCCTGTTAATTGGAACAAATGCCCACATGTTTGGGAGACTAGCACAACTTTGCCATGAGAAACAAGGGCAGCTGACTGGATGGGCCCTAAGAATTCCAGTCGTAGTGAAAAGGGCTCATGACTGGCAACAGAGACCCGATGAAGTGAGCCAGTGGGGATAGTGTGGAAAAAGGAACCTGACTCCTTGGTATTGGCCCCCAAAGCCCAGTGCACAATCCATGGAGAAGTCCGCCTAAAGAGAAATGTAAAGTACAAAATATTAATGTTGGATGCATCAGGCGATGGAAAGTTGCCAGATGGATTATTGGTCAAACCCAGCATCTTGCCTACTCATGCCCACGCCTATGCATGACAAGTGATGGTCCAGATTCAGAATGTGTTAGATCGGGAGATTTGAGTGAACAGAGGGTGCACCCTAGCTACAGTACACTGCACCGACACTGCTGTATTGCCCAGCAACAAGTGCCCTGGTGAGAAGGAGAGAGTGACCCCGGACTTATTTGACTTTGGTAACTCCCCGTTGTCAGCTGAATGGAAGGCTAGAATTAGCAAGAAACTTGTTCAGAGGGACCAAGTGTTTTCATTAAAAGAATGGGACATGGAGTGTGTCCAGGGTGCAGAGCATCACATATGCCTGCATGATGACCGGCAATTTCGAGAGAGATCCAGACGTCTCGCCCCAGCGGACATAGATGATGTGAGGAGACACCTGCAGGAAATGCTCGCTGCTGGTGTGATACAAGAATCAAGGAGCCCATATGCCTCTCCCATTGTGGTTGTGTGTAAGAAGACTGGGTTGGTAAGGATGTGTATTGATTATCGAACCCTGAACCGGCGGACCATCCCTGATCAATACACCATGCCCTGTATACAAGATGCCCTGTATTGTTTGAATGGGAGCAAATGGTTTTCAGTATTGGATCTTTGCAGTGGATACTACCAGATCCCAATGGCCCCGGAGGACCATGAGAAAATAGCCTTCATCTGTTCCTTGGGGTTTTACGAATTCCTGAGATTGCCACAGGGGATTTCTGGCACCCCAGCCACCTTTCAGGGACTGATGGAACGTGTGGTGGGAGATATGAACTTGCTGGAATGTCTAATGTATCTAGATGATGTCATTGTGTTTGGGCGCACATTAGAGGAGCATGAGACCTGACTGTTTAAAGTCCTAGACTGATTGGAAGACTTCGGCTTCAAGCTGTCCATTAACAAGTGCCAGTTTTTTCAAACCTTCGTGAAGTATGTGGGGCACATAGTATCTACAGAAGGGATAGAGACTGATCCCAGTAAGGTTGAATCACTGACAACTTGGCCCCAGCCCCATAATTTGAAAGAACTACAATGTTTCCTGGAGTTCTGTGGCTACTACCACAGGTTCATAAAAGACTATTCAAAGGTGATTCGCCCACTCTTGAATCTTACCCAGGGTTACCCTCCTACCAACCATAAATATAAAAAAGGGTCTGTCAAAGAACCAGAGAAAGTGTACTTCCGCACAGGTGAAAATTTTGGACACCGCTGGACAACCGAATGTGAAGCAGCCTTTCATGAAGTCATATACCAGCTCACCCACACCCCATCCTCACCTATGCTGACCCCAGCAAGCCCTGTGTGCTGCATACGGATGCCAGTCTGCAGGGTCTAGGTGCTGTGCTATATCAAGTCCATGAGGATAGTTTGAGACCAGTGGCCTTCGCCAGAAGGAGTGTGACCCCGTCGGAGCGAAACTACCCTGTACACAAGTTGGAGTTCCTTGCGCTAAAATGGGCCATTGTCGACCAGTTTCATGAATACCTCTATGGGGCAAAGATATTGGTGAAGACCGACAATAACCCATTAACCTATGTACAGACTTCACCTAAGTTAGACGCCACTGGGCACCGGTGGCTTTCCGCCTTATCTACCTATGATTATGCTGTTGAACACAGAACAGGACTGAACCATATTGATGCTGACGCCTTGTCATTGAGGCCAGTTTCCAAGAGTGATTGGGTCGGCTGTCTGAACCTGACATCCGAGCCTTGTACCAGAAATTTAACAGAGACGAACAGATGTCTGCAGACACAGTGGACTGTTTAGTAGATTGCTTAGGCCCTCCTGATACCTGCATACCGGCTGCCTATTGCCACTTTTCTGCTCTAGATATTAGTGCACTACCTCAATTTGACAATGACAGCATTCAGTGGGCTCAGTCCCAAAATCCTATGATTCAGTCTGCACTTCATGCCCTGTGTGTGGGGAAAGATGTGTCCAAGTTGCATTCCCTTGACTTGCGAACTGTTCTATTGTTTAAAGAAGGCCCCAGGTTGAAGCTACTCAATCAGTTGTTGTACAGAGAGACAGTGGATTATGGCAGTCAAGTAGACAGGCAGCAATTGGTCCTGCCCACAGCCTTTAAAGATTTGGTACTGAGGTCCCTCCACAGTCACATGGGGCACCTTGGTATTGACAGAACTCTCGACTTGGTACAATCTCGATTCTACTGGCCCAAGATGGGGCAGATGTTGAGCACCATGTGAAGACCTGCAGTTGTTGCCTGCAAAGGAAAGCCCTGCCTCAGAGAGCTGCCCCCCTTGTCAATATTACTACCAGCACCCCCATGGAACTGGTCTGCATAGACTTTTTGTGTTTAGAACCTGATCAGCGGAATATTGGCAATGTGTTAGTGGTTATGGATCATTTCACACGGTATGCACAAGCTTTTCCAACTAAAGATCAAAAGGCTTTTACTGTGGCCAAGGTGCTAGTGGAAAATTTCTTCATCCACTATGGTTCCCCTCAGCAGATCCACTCTGACCAAGGCAGAGATTTTGAAAGTTGGCTAATCAAAAAAATGCTCTCTCTATGGTGGGAGCAGAAGTCAAGAACCACCCCTTATCACCCACAGGGGGACCCTCAACAGAACATTTTAACCACACCCTTCTAGACATGCTGAGCACCCTGCATCCCAAAGACAAGCTTAAGTGGAGCCAGTAGATTAGCACCTTGGTCCACGCATACAATTGCACAAAAAATAATGCTACTTGATTCTCCCCCTACTGCCTCATGTTCGGGAGGGAGGCCCGACTGCCCATTGATGTCTGTTTTGGGGTCTCTCTAGATGGGGTCTGAGCTGAAAATTACCTACAGTATGTACAGAAACTGAAAGCTCAATTGAACCTTGGCAATCAACTTGCCCAGACAATGGCCGACAAAAGAAATCTTGGCAACAAAGAGAGGCATGATAAAAAAGTAAAGGCTCAAGAGCTTCAGTCTGGAGACCGTGTGTTGTTACGCAATTTGGGACTGCATGGCAAACACAAAATTGCTGATAGGTGGCACCATCTTCCCCATGTAGTAGTTGGAAAGTTGAATGATTTACCAGTGTACAATGTGCATCCAGAGAATAACTCCAAAGCTGTCAAGACCATGCACCGTAACCACTTGCTACCTATCAGTCAAGTCATAATTGAGGCTGAACCATCAGAGATTGATTCCCCTGGGCTGGTGACTCATGCTGCAGCAAAAAAGAGACAGAGTCAACCTACCCCAGTAGTTACAGACTTAACGTTTCCCCCGCAGCAGGTCCAGAATGATAGTGACTGTCAGTCCACCTCTGACGAAAGTGAGTGTGACAATGCCTATTACCCCTTCTATGAATTGAGTCAGCTGTTTCAAGGTAACCCTATGACTAATTGTGAGGATGAAGCTGGGCCTTCTGGACTGCCTAACCCCCCAGTTTCGTCCTTGGAGCCAATGCTCCCTGAAAGTGAAGTGCAAAGTATTACATCTGAGGTTGCCGACTCTCTGTGTTTTGTGGAATTGTGTGAATTGCCCGAAGAAGGGGCTGATGGTTTGAGTCTCTCCGGTGACACACAAGAACTTTAAGAACAATGTGAGAGTGTTGACAGCCCTCCTTCACTGCCGCAAAGCCTAATTGTGCCAGAGCCTCCTCAAAATAAGCAACTTGGACCTCCATCAGAAGATAATGAGCAAAGTGTTGTGGAAAACAGCCTACAGAGCAAGGAGCTGACAGTGCTCCAAGTTTGGACATTCCCATCCATGCAGAGGCACCCCTCACAAGTAACGAAAGCTCCAAAGTCAGTGCTGAAAGTACAGAGACTGTGGCTGCTCCCCCCAGAAAGACTGGCCACGGTGTCAAGCTAGTGCTACGCTTTAGTTATGATTCCCCTCTGAGGACAGTGGGTTTGCCTCTCAATGTGGTTCACAAAGGGTTTATGTTTCACCAAGCTCACTGCCCAAATTGAGCTTGATGGCCAACTTCCAGGTTACTTGTTCTTCCCGCTCACCATGGTGCCCCTGCCCCATCCAGCCCCAAGTTAGCTGATATGGAAGGCCACCTCTTACATTGCTTAATGTACAAGAAGTTATTAAATGAATCAGTATTACTTGTATGAAACCTGCATAAGTATTGTCAATATGGATGTAGTAATGTGAAGTATATTAAAATGTATAGTAATGTAACAAGCTAATGATATATATATCTCGTTTATATCGCATTTTTGATATTGTGATGGTACAGACTTGAAGTGGACGTCAAGTTTTCTCCAGGCAGGGAAGGGTGTAACCTTCCCTCAAATGGGGGTTCACGAAAAGTCTTCCTTGAGCTTGCCTAAATGCTCACCACCAGGCTGGTGTTCTGCATTTTAGCAGATTAAATGTATTGCCAGAGAGTGCCTGTGTAGCCTCTGTGTACTGTCTCTTTAAGAACTGCCTGAATTGCAGTCTTAATTAATCTAAAAGGGAGCTCTGTTAGAAGATGTGCTTGTTTGCTGATCATTTGTTAGAGTAGTAATAATATTGAAGTTTGTTCTAACCTGCCTTCTTTGCAGCAAGGACTGTTCTGTTTATCTCCACCAACTTGGCCTGGGACTGTCAGAATGGGCCAATCAGTACTGTTGGGACTCTAAAATGGAGCCTGCCTACAGGGGTTTGGTGCAGTCAAAACTTGTAGGAATTGTAGTTTTTGCATTTTGGCACCTAGAATAACCTGGAGGAGGAGCCCTTGTTGTGACTGACAGACAGATCAGCTAACCAAACCTTTTGGACCTTGGGGAAATTCCCAAGCTGCTTGTAGCTAGTTTCAGTTCTGAGTTGGGAAGTGAAGAGATAATAGCTTGAATGATTGAAGCAGCAGCCCCGGTGTAGACTAGCGTGGGAGAACTGTGGAAAGGCTTGAGTTTTGGCCTGTATGCCTGCCTGCTGTCCCTGAGAGGGAATTTGTGCCTTTTTCTGACTGAATCTGAACTTGGAGAGCGAAGTAAGCTACTGAATTGTGACCAGGCTCCTACCTGAAGAAGACTGAAGATTTGCTGAATGCGATCAGCCTGTCTGGACTTCCAGCCACCTCTGAACTCCTGGATTGTGCAGAGATCCTGTAATTGCGAGTGGAGAGCCTTTTGCCTGGTACAGTGGAATTTCCTTACATGTGAATGTGTTGTGTGCTTATAGTGGGGCGTGATTTGGTTCCCCACTGTGGTTTGAATTGTGTTCTGCTTGCTGGAAGCTGCATCCTGCCCCATGGACTGAATCTAAAATAATCTCCATTGGGCCTGGGCCTTGCCACACTGGCCGAGCCTGACTACCCACTGCACAGAAAAAGTTATCGACGAGAGACCTGCCTGGGGATCAGCCCCCTGCTCAACTCTTGAACAGGAACGACACCTCAGTGATTTGTGTGGGCCCTGCTTCTCTGAACACTCCAGCTCAACAACCTGCAGTCTCGATTTCATCCTGCCTGTGTCCAGTATTGGGTATTGTGAGTAAACATCAGGGTAGCTCCCTGCAACAACAGCTAAATCTAAAGTGTTGTCATCTGATTGTCTAGTTGATTTTTCTTTCACGAACTGAGCCCTTTGGCTCAAGATTGCAAATAGTGTGTGTTGTGCATGTTGCTTTCTTCCATCACAGGGCCCCAACCAGCTGCAACATTCCTGGCTAGCCCATCGTCTCCCTACCACGGTACCCAGAGGTGTGACTGTGTGGGAACTTAAAGCGCATGCGTAACCTTTTGATTAATATAGCCATTAAGTCAATCAACTTGGTTACACCCCTTCCTTGTTCAAGCCCCCTGAATAAATCAGACATGACTTTTTCTTCATTTAACCTGACTGTGGTTCCAGTTTGTGCTAAGAGTACTGTATTGTTGCTATTTACTGTGTATAACCTTGTTTTACAGGGGGTCTCCAGGGTCGAGCCAGAGGAACCAACCCTTGTGGTAAGTGCAAACAGTGTGGGTACTGGTATGATGTACAAGGGGTACTGTAAAAGTAATTATTGTATATTGCTCAGGCCACTAGAAGGGAAAGAGGGGGGTTACAGTGTCCTGGAGGGCTGTGCCCAGGTTAGTTTGACCACTACCAACCCTGACCTCCAGGTGGAGGCACCCATTGTAGAACCTAGGCCCCTTAACCTGCTACTAGCCAAGCAGGCAGTGGTAGTAGCCCGTGGGATAGAGCCACCTAATGGTTACACTCAATCTCTACTTTAAATTGCCGTAGCGGTGCCGTCGAGTGTCTCTAATCAAAACGTCCTTCAGCCTGGAGGGAAGGTGACCTAGGTCTTGGATCCCCAGAGGTTTCCTCCTCAAAGGGTTTTTTCCTCTCCTCCATGCCAATCGTCATAATATTAGTCAGGATTAGTGCTTTCCTAGGTTCCTTACTTAGGTTCCACTGTTGGATGGAGTCAGATGGTGGCCCCGGTTGTCTCCTCTCTCCTTAGGAAGTCACCCTTCTGCATCTCGTCAATATCCTTTCCTTCATTGTCCTCACCTTTTCTCATTCTTCTCCTGTTTTTCCTGTCTATGTCCATTACATTTATTTCCGGTCTAGATATCTTCTGGTTTCTCGCTGCTTCGATGCTCAACTTCCTTTTGGGGCATTCTTTTTGGGCTTCTTCCTAAGCTACCTTTAGCCAAGGGAATCATTCCCATGGCATCTATGGGGGTGGGAATCCTCCTCTAGGGTTCCTTGCATCGTACCCTTACAGAGTGGTACATCCCATGGATAGAGAGGGGAATAGCCACAATGTATTGAAGTCACATAAGCATACATCTCATCCAGTTGAGTAAGCATAATTGAATGGGAAGACTTTAAGCCTGAGGTTCAATGGGCAGAGCAACTAGGTCACTTCCCCATCAGGCCTTAAAAGGCCACTCCTCCTGGACTGTTCCAGGATTTTTCTCTTCGTTGCCCCACCATCCACCCCTCCTCCTCCAGCAGCTCGTCTCTGTTACCCATGGACTTCTTCCTAAGCTACCTTTAGCCAAGGGAATCATTCCTGCGGCACCTGTAAGGGGGGAACCCTCCTCTAGGGTTCCTTGCGTTATACGCCTACAGGGTGGTATATCCCATGGATAGAGAGGCGAATAGCCACAATGTATTGAAGTCACACAAGCATACATTTCATCCAGTTGCGTAAGCACAATTTAAGCCATTTTTTAGCTGAGCTTCAGCAAGATGGCTGTAGGCTCCACCCACAGCCATAAAAACAGATACAGTAAATGTTTACAAAACATGTGTTACCATCAGTCTCCCAACACTGCATCACAGCAAGCTGTGTACCAAAATGTACAATACTGTGAGTCTTAACATTGATCACAAGCCACCCACAGTACCACCACTCAGTTTATAATGGGAAAAAGGATTGTGAGTAAACATTATCATGCTCAGCATTTGCCAGATGTTTATTATCATTCATGTGCTGCCCAGGGAATCCATATCGTTGTATAACTGATGTGGAAGTTGTTAACATTGAGGACGGTGGCTGTGGGGTGTCACAGACATAGTCACTGACATAATCATATGTATGATAAACCTTTCATGCTCCATCTGTTGTCGTTCCATGCATTTCAAATATTTAGTTCAGTGCACTTCCACCTGAACTTCCACCAATAGGAATGACTCATCAGACTTTTGTGAATATTTTAGCAAATATTTGGTCACGGACGATATGGCTGCATCAGCACACTGCTTTCACATGCGAACAGGACTGGCATACATTCTTGGGACATTTGATGATGTCTGCAGTTGATGTGCGGATCCTCTCATTCAGTGATGCCTGCAATGCTGACATGCTGGGCCTCTCATTGGATGCATTCTGAGTTTGTGATCCATCAGCACTATTCTGCACTGGTGACTCAGGACCATCCAGTTCTTCATCCAACCCCTTGTCCTTCAGGTATTCATTCACCTTGTCTGGTTCTACTGTGTCATTGCCACCGCCACCACCACAGTTTGGCTGCATTGATGTTCTAAAGCGAAGAATAGCATCCAGCTCGGCATAGTACAGGCACGTCACCTGAGCTTGTCCACTCTGGTTTATTGTCCCAGCAATGAATATAGTGTGCCTTGAGTCCCTTGATATGGGTTCTGCAATGTGTCTCCCGTCCACTTAAAACCTTGCTCATGTAACCTTCTGAGCAATCTCTTTATAGATGTGTATGTTTCTTCACTGTCCATTTAGCGTCTGCTGTATCTGTTCCCCTCAAATCACAATAAGATATCTGGTCTCCTTCTCACCCCAGTTGCAGCTACAGTTCTTGGAATTCATCCTTAAAAACATGGTGAAAAAAATTAGAACTTTGTTATTATTTTGGTGATATTACAATTGATCCACAGTTCAAAAGAGCAGCTCAAGATCACTCAACATCCTCTGGCACACATGCAATTTCCACATGAGGCCATGGTGTGGTGTTTAACAGGTTGCTACTTCCAGGGTGCATCTGGACATATGAAAGTGTCACTATGCCCCCCCCCCCTGGTATGACCAGCAGCCACACGTCAGTTGCCAGTTTGGTGGGCCTAACTCAAATGCAAAAACATGTATTGATTGATTATACATTTTGGTTCCCAATCACACATTCCCATGGGCGGTGTGAGGGTGCCATCAGTGTCGGTTGTGTGGGTGCTAATTAAGCAATAAGGCATGACAGGATGTGTGTTATTGTGTAATAACATCACTCCTGGGTGGGTTGAAGCATGAGGTGAAGCTGAGTGCTTCCACCACCCCAAGAGTGACGGTATTACACAATAACACACTCCCTGGAGTGCCTTATTGCTATTATACAACGGCTCATTTTAAAATAATATTAAAAAGTAAAGAAAAAAAAATGTTTTTGTAATATTTGTATTTTTATGTTTGCTTGCACACATGTGCAAGAAACATAGTGCCATCATCTGAGTTTTTGTAGATGTGGCACCCTGTCTTCCAATGCAGACAGTGTGTTTGCAGGCGCTGCCACAGTTCACCAATGAATGCTGCAGCTGTCTATGACAGCAGTTGAAAATGCGGTGCTGTACAGTTGAAAGGGAGAGCTTTGCTTCAGTGAGCAGCGAGAAGATACTGCGTGTGCATGCGCTCTCCCCCACACACACACACACGCACACATATTGCATGCTAATGCGCCCCCCCACACACACACTGTATGGCCGACAGGGGTGCCCAATCCCCCATCGGCTCTGCTGTGCTTCTCCCCACAACAGAGTTCCAGGTGCCACGCTGGGAGCCCACCCCAGCGTGGCAACAGTCCGTATGGCCGATGGGGGTGCCCAATCCCCCGTCAGCTCCAATGTTTCCCCCCCAACAGACAACCAGGAGCCATGCTGAGAGCCCACCCCAGTGTGGCAACAGTCCATATGTCTGACAGGGGTGTTAAAATGTTAAAATGGCTATGTTAAAAATTTGGTGAAAAAATTCCTGAAAATGACTGTTTTATGAGCATGCGTTGAGCTGTTCCTACGCACGCTCGTAAGTTCGTGAATTTTCACTATTTTCACTCCAGATTTTCAACATTGCCATTTTACCACACCTCCTTATGAGCAGTACAGCTGTCATTTTTCACATCTCGCCCAAAATGTGTTTCCGCGCATGTAGCACACAATGGCGTAGCCGGTGTGCGAAATCAATGTTTGGGACAGATTAAGAAAATCACAGTGACACTGTTCATGAGCAGAGGTGTTACAATGGCTATGTAAAAAATTTGGTGAAAAAACTCCATAAAATGACTGTTACGAGCGACCATTGCGCAGTTTCCACTCACCCTCGGAAGTTCATGGATTTCTAATATTTTCAGTCCAGATTTTCACCACTGGCATTTTTCCTTATGAACAGTACAGCTGTCATTTTTCACACCATGGCCGAAATTTGTTTTCACACTTTCAGTGCAGAAATGTGTGGTCACTGTGGGAAATCACTGTTCGGGACATATTAAGAAAATCACAGTGACACTGTTCATGAGTGGAGGTTCCAAAATGCCTTTGTTGACAATCTGCTGTAAAAAATCCCCAAACTAATTGCATTATGGGTGTGCGTTGCACAGTTTCTATGTACGCTCATGACTTCACCAGTTTTTTAAATATTTTCACTGCAAATTTTCAACATTGCCATTTTTTGCATCTCCCCATGAACAGTACAGCTGTCATTTTTCACATCCTGTTTGAAATGTGTTTTCGCACCTGTGGTGCCAAATGGCGTAGTCGCTGTGCAAAATCAGCTTTCGGCTAACAAACTAATATTGCCACTGTTCACAAGGTGGGGGTCACAAAAAACCCATGTTGAAAATTTGGAGTGAAAATGCTAACCAACGCCTGAGGCGTTAGGGTTTCCGACCTTAACGCCCCACCCTGTAGAGATTGACAGGCATCAGGAGTGTGACTTGGGATTCTCACCTGTAATGCTCATACCATTCTACACCCTGCAGCCAGTGAGAGACATTGAGGTGTGCCTTGGACTCTTCGGCCCCAATGTTCACCCCATTCTCCTATACAGCACCCATCTCACCGTATTTCCTGATGGAATGGGGTGAGCATAAGGACCAAAGACCCCAAGGCAGACTGTGACACTTGTCGGTGTCTGCAGGGTAGGGTGTGGTGAAATGGCATGGCCGTTATGCCTGATGACCCAAAGGCACACCCCAATGCCTGTCAGTCTCTGCAGGGTGGTGGCGGGGTTGGCTTCAGTTCAATACTTCACTGCCATTCCTATTATGCAGCTCTCTAACTCCTACACTACCAATGCCAATGCCAGCAAGCAAACATTCGGCATTGACAAATGCTTGTTTTTGAATGAGAGGCATATTTTAGAAATAAATGAAACAGTAGTCCAGTAGGTGGTGCTGCTGCTAATACGTGCCTTTCTTGTGCATGGTCACCCCCCCCCAAAACACACTCGGCATGTGGTAACTTTTGCTGAAGTATAAAATTTAATCAGCATGCTCCCGCTGCTTGTCTTGGAAGCAGTTGAAGTTGTGTTTTTTTTTAGTTTTCTTAGCCCTGTGAGAAAGACATGGACAGTAAAAAAGAAAACAGCGAAGCCAAGCGGTTACTTCCAGTTTCCCACTCCGCTTTGTAACTGGACATCAGTCAGAACCTGTAAGTTACAGGTCTTTTTTTCCTTTTATTTTGGTAAACTGCTTTTTTGTAAAAGGCAAAGTCTGTGGGTTTGCTGAGAAGCTGGTGAGTGTTTAAAATGTAATTGCCACTGTTTGGGTTTTCTTGAAATGGCTGAGCGTGCGTGGTTTCACAGTCACAGGCAGCTACAGTGAAATCAAAGATGGACAGCTGCCATTTTTTTTTCTGAATATTATGGGTTTTGTTTAATTGACTGAAGGAGCGAGGCAGTCAGGTAGGGAACGTGTGTTTGTCTGTGAGTGTGTGTTGGGGGGGCGAGCTGGGCTAAGCTGTGACGGCTTCAGGGACTGTCAGCTTCCCAGTGGCATGCGTGGGCAGGGAGGGATTTGTTTCACTGTTCTCTGGTCATTTGTGTGCCTGTACTTTATACAGTGATGTTATAGTTCAATAACATCACTGTGCCAGGCACACACTGAGCAATCAGGATAGGGGAAATTTTCTTGCAATTGTATAATCAGGTATTGTCACAGTGGCCTTTGCTTTGTGGCATAGATCACTGCATGGTTATGCATGCTGATGGGGGTGTGTGGTGCATTAGTATATGGTGTGTGTGTGTGTGTGTGTGTGTGTATGTGTTTGTGGAGTGACGTCACAGGGCCAGGGGCTGTGTGTCATGTTGATCTGAATTTTACAGCCCAGGCCATGGGCCACCACTCCATAAACCAAAATGCAATAATGGACACTGATGCTGCCGCCCCCCCACCACTGAGCATGGCTAACCACACAGTGGACAATACATACAGTGCCCGCTCCATGCACAAACACACACACTGTCATGGTCACTGATCAAACACCCTCCCTTGTATATTGGCACAGTGACTGATGCTTTGTGATGTAGGCCATTGCATTGTTACGCATGCTGATGGGGGCAGGATGTGGTGCATTAGCTTACATGGGTGTGTGTGTATGTGTTTGTGGAGTGGTGTCACAGCTCCACAAACAAAAAAATGGACAATGGACACTGATGCTGTCACCCTCCAAACATGGCTAACTACACAGTGAACAATACCACACAGCGCCCGGCCCATGCACAAACACACACACGATCATGGCCACTGATCAAACATCCCCCTTATGTATTCGTACAGTGACCAGTGCTTTGTGGCATAGGTCATTGCATGGATACACATGCTGATAGGGGAAGGGGGGGTTTGTCAGTGTCTGTGGATGGAACTGATCACTTGTGGAGCATGGACATTTTGGACAGTATGGAGTTGTAATAAATGACTGTTACACGGTCCTAATTTATCTGGGGACCCTTTCTCCCTGCTGAGTTTGTTGATTCTCAGCAAAGTGACTGTAGACTCAAATTGGACTCCCTTCTATTTTTACGGTTTTGAGATTAAACTTTTTTATTAATTGTGGGTTCAGGGAGGGTTTGGGGTTATGCTTGAGTATGTGATTGATGGTGTGAATATGTGAGCTTGAATATTTTAATTATGTTTGTTATTAGCTTTGTTAAGTTGGATAAATTAGATTAATTTGTACTATTTGTTTATTTATTTATTTATTGAAATGTTTCACCAGGAAGGCACAGTAAGGGACGAGTCACTCATCTTCTGGTGCAACCCTGGGGGGGAAGGTGTACAATAGGAATGAGACATTAAACATTCAAGTTACAAGATCAACATTAACATACAGTTATAAGGCAGGTATTACAAACAGTGTTACAACAGTGTTGCGCATAATAAGTAGAAAGAGTGGACAATAATAAGTGCCAGGTTAATTAGTAAACAAGTGTTTACGTGAAAGAAAAGAGGGAAAGGAGAGAGAGAGGTTAGTTGGGGGAGGGGGAATAGTCATGTCCCTGGAGACCTCGTCAGGATGCGAGGAACCCTGCAAGGGGACTGGGGGAAACAGAGAGAAGGGGATAAGGCAGTGTCCCAAAGAAACCCCTTCATGATGTGGGGAACCCTTCAAGGGGGCTGTGGGGCTAGATAGAAAGGGGGATAAGGCTGTGGGGATTTAAAGAGGGATGAGAGAGAAGGAGGAGTTGTGACTTAAATGCTAGGAGGGGGAATGGGACCTAATCCAAGAGAGGACCCTGCAGGATGCGGGGTACCCTGCAAGGGGGGCAGGGAAGGTTGGTAGATAGGTATTAAGAGAGTGATAGAAGAGGGAGGGAGTGAGACTTGAACCCCTGAGGGGAAGAGAATTCGTACCTTTGGAGGGAATGGGGCCTAATCAATAGTCCATCAGGATGCAATTGGATCCTGCTTGTAGTAGTCATGGAAAGCCAAGATAGTGGCTGTGACAACCCACTTCTCCCTCTGGGCTGAAACAGCTTTTAGAGAGGTGTCTGTCCTCGGGTATTCGCTGCCGCCAGCCGGACTCTCTTCTGGCACCTCCTTCAAGCTTGCAAACTTGAATAATCAAATGTGCAATTTCACAAGTTAAAGTCTGGTAGTGTGTCTCTCTCGGGTGGCGGATGCTACACAGAGTTTACCTCAGCCAGTGGAAACCAAATATTACCTTAGAAAAATAACATCACAGTCACAACTGTTGAGCAAATAAATAGCTTTTTACTTAACAGAAAGTGCACTAAGCATTTGCAGGATATATATTTACAACACAAGAGAATGACACTCATACAGGAAAAGTAAACAAATGTTTTAAATAACAGATGGCAAAAGAAGAAGGCTATTACTGAAATATGCTAGTTCTAAACTTACCCCTTTCCTGTCCTTACAAGAGACACTGGGCCCTGTGCTAACTGCCAGCTCCCACGGACATAGCTAAAAGAGTAGGCTCCAAACTTATGTTTCCCCCTCCAGCTTCCAAAGTAAGAGACCACTTCATTGTCTTTCAGACTCTTATATATTCTCCTGGGAATAGGTAATGCCTATTCCCCCTTTGAATGCACCAACCATCTAACATGTATGTATTTAATTGTCCCAATCAGACTGAACACCTATCAGTGACCAGTTATATTCCATTTAAACGTTCAGTTTATATTTGAATGACCCAATCCATTCAAACTGGCCTGTGTATGTGTCTGCAGGTCTGTGTGTGTGTGGAGATGTCCACTCAAGATTTATGACCCAGCTGTTATCTAGCAGCTAGGGAGGACTGAAAATTCCAGCTTGTGGATGCAGCTGTACAGTGGATTTTAGCCTATGTGTGTTTTTTTTCCAAACTGCTAAAAAAACACCAGCTAGAGAATCCAAACCATTAACTCTTTCCTTCCCATTTCTGTCACAGTGGCTAGATAGAACAGGGGAGATATGCTAAGGCTCAGTTGAACCCCTTCAGGATGCTGAGAACCCTGCAAGGGGACTGCGATGGCCAGGGAGAAAGGAAGATGGGGGAGGGGGAAGGGAAGGAGTGGAGACAAGACTAGGTGCAGTAGGACCCCCTCAGGATGCTGAGAACCCTGCAAGGGGGACTGTGAGGACTAGGGACAAAGGTAGATGGGGAGGGGAAGGGGAAGGAGAGGAGACAAGCCTAGGCCCAGTAGGACCCCTTCATGGTGCTGAGAACCCTGCAAGAGGACTGCGAAGGCTAGGGAGAAAAGGTCAAATGGGGGAAGGGAAGGAGAGGAGACATGCCTAGGCAAAGTAGGACCCCTTCAGGATGCTGAGAACCCTGCAAGGGGACTGCAAAGGCTAGGGGGACAGGTGGATGGGGGAAGGGTAAGGAGAGGAGACAAGCCTAAATGCAGTAGGACCTCTTCGGGATGCTAAGAACCCTGTAAGAGGACTGCAAGTTGTGAAAGATAGGAGGGATGGTGAGGGAAGGTAGTAGATAAGAGATACAAGCCCCTTTGGGGGTAGAAGCGGGACCCATGAAGAGCATTTGGGGTCCCTTACATTCTGTGAAAGATCAAGGGAGGCTAGCAAGGGGGAGTAATTTGGGAAAGGGGAGGAGAGCTAGAAATTTGGGAGTGGGGGTGCACAGGGTAAAATGAAGGTGAAGGTAGAGGGGTAGGGTTTGTCCAGAGCTTAGAGGAGGGAATTAGGGAGGGACATGGCAGGATCAGCTAGGTGCAAGGTAATTATTGATGGCAGAGCTGATGGAGAAGGTGGAGGATGAGTGCCGGATTTGAGGGGTGTCGGAATTCCAGATTTTTGGGAGACGGTGAGAGTAACCGGATTGGCCGATTTGGGTGCATCTGCGGGGGACTACCAGGGTGTGGGAGCTGGTTGACCTAAGGAAATGGGATGATGGGGGGTTATGAAGGAGGAGGTGAGGTAGGAAGGGAACTCACCCAACCAGTGCCTGGAGGTGAATTTAGCACAGTGTAGAGAGTCGCCTATTTGTAATAGAGGGGAAGGATAGGGCATGATAAGGATCGCTGTTATGGGTGTGAGGGGGGTATCCAGGGCAAAGCGGCAGAAGGAATTGAAGAGGGTGTCCAGTCTGGCCAGGGAGGACTTAGGGGCAGCACCATAGACTATGTCCCAGTACTTGAAAATGAGCAATATCATCTTCTGAACAAGTTCATGCCTAGCCATAGGAGGGATGCAACTATGGTTCCTGAACAGGGCACCAAGCTTGGGGTGCAGTTTTTTCTGGATGGCATCAATATGTCCAGAGAAGTTTAGGTGTTGGTCCAACCAAACACCTAAGTACCTGAAGGAGGATGTGTCCTCAAGTAAAATCCCATCAAGGGTGTGGAAAGTGGGTAGGAAGGGAAGCCTAGATAGTCTCTGCCTTGTGCCAGAGGTCATGGTGACAGTCTTCTTGGCATTGCAGAAAAGTTGATGGTTAGCAAACCAGAGCTGAACCTTGTTGAAATCTTGCTGTAAGCTGGTTGTAACCTCAGCCAGACAGGAGCTAGATGCATACAGAACTGTATCAGTGGCATACATATGTATATGCAAAATCACACATGCCCCCACAATGCAAAGCATCATGGGCTGCATATGCAAATCACCACAGAATGTTATGCTGGTCCAACTTTAAGCAGAATTGCATGGTGCCGAAAGGCCTCTCACACAGTTTGCAAAGGGTGCTAACAGAAGACATAGACACGTGTTTCGTCCTACCAGGACTCATCAGTATGCCTCTGCCTGTTTGGCACCCCAGTGGAATGGACCAGCTACCCTTAAGGCAGTGTCTCGGATATATTGTGGTGAACCCATTAAAATAAAAAACTATTTAAAAGACAAAGAACCTCTGTGCACAAACACTGAGGCAAGGGTTACCCCAAAGGGCATTTGGCTGGGAAGCCAAGTTTCAAGAAAATGCAAAATCACACATACCCCCACAATGCAAAGCATCATGGGCTGTATATGCAAATCACCACAGAATGTTATGCTGGTCCAACTTTAAGCAGAATTGCATGGTGTCGAAAGGCCTCTCACACACTTTGCAAAGGGTGCTAACAAAAGACATAGACACGTGTTTCATCCTACCAGGACTCATCAGTATGCCTCGTCTGTTTGGCACCCCAGTGGAATGGACCAGCTACCCTTAAGGCAGCGTGCCTCGTATATTGTGGTGAACCCATTAAAATAAAAAACTATTTAAAAGACAAAGAACCTCTGTGCGCAAACACTGAGGCAAGGGTTACCCCAAAGGGCATTTGGCTGGGAAGCCAAGTTTCAAGAAAATGCAAAATCACACATGCCCCCACCAGAGGTTCTTTGTCTTTTAAATAGATTTTATTTTAATGGGTTCACCACAATATATCCGAGGCACGCTGCCTCAAGGGTAGCTGGTCCATTCCACTGGGGTGCCAAACAGACGAGGCATACTGATGAGTCCTGGTAGGACGAAACACGTGTCTGTGTCTTCTGTTAGCACCCTTTGCAAACTGTGTGAGAGGCCTTTCGCACCATGCAATTCTGCTTAAAGTTGGACCAGCATAACATTCTGTGGTGATTTGCATATGCAGTCCATGATGCTTTGCATTGTGGGGCATGTGTGATTTTGCATTTTCTGAAACTTGGCTTCCCAGCCAAATGCCCTTTTGGGTAACCCTTGCCTCAGTGTTTATGTGAGAGGTTCTTTTTGTCTTTTAAATAGTTTTTATTTTAATGGGTTCACCACAATATATCCGAGGCACGCTGCCTTAAGGGTAGCTGGTCCATTCCACTGGGGTGCCAAACAGACGAGGCATACTGATGAGTCCTGGTAGGACTAAACACGGTCTCATGTCTTCTGTTAGCACCCTTGCAAACTGTGTGAGAGGCCTTCGGCACCATGCAATTCTGCTTAAAGTTGGACCAGCATAACATTCTGTGGTAATTTGCACATGCAGCCCATGATGCTTTGCATTGTGGGGGCATGTGTGATTTTGCATTTTCTTGAAACTTGGCTTCCCAGCAAAATGCCCTTTGGGGTAACCCTTGCCTCAGTGTTTGCGCACAGAGGTTCTTTGTCTTTTACATATGTATAGCAGAGGAGGGGGAGCAAAACAGAGCGAAGGTTGTTTAAGAAAATGGAGAATAGGAGGGGCCCTACTAGAGAGCCCTGGGGGATGCCAGTGCTAATTGGGAGGGGAGGGAGGGGAAGTGGCATCCAAGATCTTAACTGATTGGATCCTGCCAATAAGGTAGGCCTTGAACCAGTTTGTGATGGAGGGAGATAGGCCAGCTGCTGGGAGTGAGTTGAGGAGAGGGAGTGAGAGACAGTGTTGAAGGCCTTTGCCAGGTCAACAAAACTGGCAGAGGTAATTTGGCCATTGTCCATCCTGGTTAGGATGGAGTCTGTGAGCCATAGGAGAGAGGTGGTGGTTGAGTGTTTTTTCCTGAAACCAGACTGGAAAGGGGTGAAAAAGGAGGCGTCAGATATTAAAGAGGTGAGTTGGGAGAGGACAATGTGTTCTTGAAGTTTGGGAAGGGTAAGGAGGAGAGAAATGGGGCGAAAGTTGTCAGGGAATAAGGGGTCACCCCCTTTGGGTAGAGGGAAGACCACTGCATGTTTCCAGGAAGAGGGGACTAAGGCAGTAGAGAACGAGAGATTTAGGATTATTGAGAGGGGGTAGGCAATGGCTGAAGCGGAGAGGGAGAGGAGTTTTGGGTCGAGGCCATCAGGGGAGGCACCTTTAGAGGGGTTAATGGTGAGGAGGGAACTTAGGGCATTGTTTGGGGTTACAGTAGTGAAAGAGAAGGGGAGGTGGGAGCGTGGTGGAGGGGGCACCAACAGAGGGTGAGGAGGGGTAGAAGGGGAGGGATTTCAGTAGCTTAGTGGTGCAGGAGGTATAGTAGGAGTTAAATTCCGCAGATATGGCTGGTGGGTCGGACACTAGTGAACTATTTACTATAAGTACCATGGGGGTGGGAGAGATGAGGGAGTAAATAGGGTGTAGACCACCTTCCAGAACTTTGAAGGGGAATTTATGTTGGTGATGAAGGGAGATTTGATATATTTGGACTTGGCTAAACTTGTAGCCCTGGTGCAAGCGTTTTGGAGCATGTGGTAGTTCGCGAGGGCACTAGGATGCTGGGTAGCTTTATGACGCCTCCAGGCTTGATCTTTAGCCCTGAGGCAGGCCAGAAGTTCAGGTGTTATCCATAGTAAGTGGTTACCTCTGTCTCTGGTTTGTTTTAGTGTGGCAAAGGCATTCCAGTTTACAATGAAGATTTCTTTGAAGTAGGCAAGGGCCTTATCAACCAAGGGGAAGGAGGTTGGGGGGGACCAGTCAGATGTGGCAAGATTACTCAGGAACGATTCAAGGCGAAGAGTTTTGAAAGAGCATTGTATGGTTTTGTGTGGTGATCTAGTTCTGTGGACTTTCCTGACTGTAAATATTGGGTTATGGTCACCGAGAGCATCAGGGAGGATGCCAGAGGTGATGACGCAGGTGAGGATGGGAGGTAAGGGCCCAGTCGAGTAGGGAGTGTTGTTGTGTCTTGTGGTTTAGGCAGGTGGGTTCAGAGATTAGTTGGGAGAGGTTTAGGGCTTCAATTTCGTTTTTAGGTTTGGTTGTTTTAGGTAACAACTAATTTATATTGAAGTCACCTAGGATGAATAATTCCCCAGAGGGAGCAAGGGAAGTGATGGAGGTTAGGAGGTCTAGTCCTATTATTGCTGTAGTTATTGCTGCAACTGCTGCAGTTATAGGTTTAGATAACTGGAAGTTTATATTAAGATGTGCAGGTCAGTGGCTCCCTTGAGAAGGCATTATTCCCCCTCCCAGCTCCGTGACCTCCATCCCTTTTTTTTTTTTTTTACCTTTTTTCTCTCCCTGGCCAGAATTCCTCCAGAGCGCACCCCCAGCCCCGTCCCCCGGCGTCCACCAGCTGGCACTGACCTGAACTCTAGGGCTTACCACTCTGGTTGGGTTGGCGGTTTCCCCAACCCCGACCGAGGACAACTTTCAGTGGGCCAGTGCCATGGCTAGCTGGGAGTGCAGCCTGTGAGGCACCCTCCACCATTGTGCTGCAGCCACATCCATTTTCCTCCAGTTTTCTCCCTAGAGCTGGGGCGTGCAATGATGCTGACAGAAGGGAGCATGCACGCATCCGTGCATGCTCCCCTCCAGGTGTCTGTCCCAACTCCACCCAAACTGCAGCATGGCACCCTGTCCCCCAGCCTCCACCAGGAGGTGAATGGGCACCGACACTGGGAATCCCCCTCTCCCCAGAGAAGGAGAGCAGTCCATTGGATGCTCAATCCTTCTCCTCCCCTGCTGACCCCTGGCAGCCCGTGCCCATTCCCAAACATGGATCGCCGGTGTGGCACAAGGTGTGGCATCCAGTGTCTCAACCCTCAGCTCCACTGGGCTGGCCAGACCTCCATCCATTTGATTGTCCCACCTTATCACCTGATGGCTATAGGCATTTCAGGGCATTTGACATCACCTGTAGAAGGAAGGGGTGAAGGTCAGGTGGGCCTGGAAAGGGAAACAGGGGCGGGGAGGGGTGGATTGGGATGCTGGGCTCCAGGAGGCACCCTGGGGTGAAATGGACCCAGCAAAGGGGACCTCTCTGCCTGGTGCCCATACCCAAGGGCTCCACTATTCGTGGGTAAGGGTCTGGATCAGCCTCACTCACTTATCCTTCTCGGGCAGTGTTGTGCAATGCCAGGTTGATCAAGAACAAGATGGCGATTATAGCTGATATTGTTTCTGGGGTCGATCTGGCATGTATTACCAAGACCTGGCTGGATGAGAGTGCCGGTCCAATATTAGATGTGGCAATTCTGGCTGGGTTCTCAGTGATTCACTGCCTGAGAAAGGATCATAGGGGTGAGGGAGTGGTGATTTGTTTTAAATCGAATTTGCACCTCACAGCCCTCCCAGTGGGAGTGTCCAGATCCTTTGAATGTCTCACTGTCCAAGTGTCTGCAGGCGTATATTGCAAGGTCCTTCTCATTTGCCATCCTACGGGGAATGAGAGAGGATTCCTTCAGGAAGTTGTGGACTTCGTTGTTGAACGAGTGTTGGAGTCACCCAGATGACTTGTTCTGGGTGACTTTAATGCTTGGGTGGATGATGAACTTTCAAACTTCCTCCAGCTAATGAACTCACTGCCTTACACAGGTGGTTACCTCTGCAACCTATATAAGTGGCCATTCATTGGACCTGGTCTTCTCGTTGGGAGTGGAGGTCACTGACCTCATGGTGGAGCTGGTAGCTTGGTCAGACCATCATGCCATGAGGTTGTCATTCGAAGCCCCCCAATAGACCTTCCCCTAAGGAGATGGTCCAGTACCACCCTCTAAAGGGTTTGACCTTGGAAGGTCTGTTGGTGGTGCTGGACCTATCATGTGTAGTGAGTGCTTGTGATGAGCTGGTGAAATTGGTGTAGACCTATAATAGGGTGGTCACTGAGGCTTTCGACTCAATCACACCAGTTCGAGTTTGACCCCTCACTTTACACTGAGGATCCCCCTGGTTTGATGGGAGTCTCAGGGAATTGAAGATGAGGGGTCGAAGGTTGGAGTGACACTGGAGAAGATCTCGGTCTAATAGGGACAAGCTTATTTTGATGTCTCACTATAGAGATTATCAATCAGCAATCTCTTGTAAGAAGGCAGAGTTCCTGTCCAAAGAGATTGCTGCAGCAATTAACAGACCAGCTCAGCTCTTTTGGACTGTTGACATGTTATGTAATCCTGCCTGTCTTCAGTCTATGGGAGCCTTTTCACAACTAAAGTGTGATGAGTTTGCTCTGTTTTTTCTGATAAGATTGCTTCCATCAGATCAAGGATTCAGTCGGCGTCCCCTTTGGGGCTTATGGTGGTGAGCCAAGGTCACGAGTACTCTGTCTGGTCAGATTTTGATCAGTTGATGGATGCAGATCTCGTGAAGGTTGTCCAGGAGTTGAAGCCCACCTACTGTAGTCTGGATCTGGGTCCAAAGTGCCTTCTTGTAGGGTGCGTTGACTCTATTGGCCTGGCCTTGGCTGGGATAGTTCAGTATTCCTTAATTTATTTAGTTTTTGTCTACTGGGTAAGTGCACTAGACAAAGCTTTGCCTATTTACAGGCACGACCTGGTAATGAGAGGAGTCTTCCCAGAGCCTTTGAAGGGGGCAGTGGTGAGACCCCTCTTTTTTTTTTTTGAAATTAAGTATGCTTTATTTAGTTTTCAATCACAAACAATGCAGTGTATATTACAGGGGATGACACACAAATCCAATTACATATACATTACATTAAATAACTGTCCCATAAATCCCCCCTTTCCTCCCCCCTCCCTCCCTCCTACCTCCACCTCCACCTCCACCCACCCTTCTTATCCCTCCCCCGTTAATCCTCCCTCCCCAAAGCCAGTACACAAATTATAACACTACAGGTGATTTCACTAGCCCCACTAGGAAAAACAGAAAAACTGCAACCTAAAAAAAAGGGGGTGTGAGGACGTCATCACATAGAGAGCCAATAACCTGCATCCACTTAAAGAAAATAAGTCAAAAGGGATATACGAGGGCTCTGCCTCCTTTATTAATGTGACGGAATGATTGACCATAGATCATGGAACTTCTCCCATTTGGCGTTGAACTTAGAAATTGTATTTCTATAGCTAGCAATAGTTTTCTCAATCCTTAAATTGTTTAATAAACCGGCAAGCCATTCCTGATAGGTAATAGAAGTCTGATCCTTCCAGTGTTTTAATACTAAGGCTTTCACCGTGAGTGAAATTAGATTAATAAAGTATCTCCTTTCCCTCACTGCCACCCTTGTGTAATCACCTAACAGACAAATCATGGGTAAAAGATCTTGTAACCCTAATAAAGGGTTCAGCTTTGTCTAGTATCAGACCATCCGGGGAGCAACCAAGGACACTCCCAAAATATATGCAACAGGAACCTTGAGCCTGACCACATCTAAAGCATCATTCTTTGGCAATTTACCCATTTTACACAGCTTCACAGGAGTCAGGTGCATGGTATGCAGAATATAATACTGTGCCAGTCTAAGCTTGTCATTGACACTATATGTATAAATTCCTTTCCATATATGTTCCCAGTTAATACAACTGTTGGGGAAAGTGTCTGTCCAATACTGAGAGTAGTCAGCTGTGTTTGGATACAATTTCCCATGTAGAGCGGCCACTAGACCCGAAACCGCATGTGGTTGCCTCGCGAGAGATTGGAATTCCAAGTCTCTCCATAGTTAATGTCCCACTGAATGGGTCCAAACCAAGTGATAAGCAAATGTCTAATTTGGTAAATATAGAAGGCGTATCTGGGTGATAGGTGGAAACTCCCCAATATTTCTTGGACCGAACGTATCCTCCCTAGGTCAACTAGGTCACTAACTTTCATGTTTGGAGGTATTCCCAACCTATGTGGTGAGAGAAAAGCTTTACCAACCTTAAAATTAGGGTTACCAAACACTGGTTGTGAGACATCTTTGGCATACCTAATCCCCAAAGACCTACACACCTGGTTATGAACCTTAACCAAAGTAAAAATAACCGTGGATGGTGAGACCCCTGTTAAAGAAACCATCATTGGACCCAGACTGCCCAGCCAATTATAGACCAGTCTCTAACCTTCCCTTTGTGGAAAAAGTTACTGATAAGGTGGTGGCTCTTAAACTAGATGACCATTTGTCACCTCATGACATCCACGACCCTCTCCAGTCAGGTTTCAGAAAAAGGCACAGCACTGAGACTACTCTGGTTCAGGTGCTTAATGATCTTCTGGTGGTGAGAGATCGAGGAAAGCGTTCCATTCTTAAATTCCTCAAACTCTCGGCAGCATTTTACACCATGGACCATGGGGTGCTGTTGGAGTGCCTGTGGGTTTGGTGTAAGCTGGGGGGGCAATCCTCAACTGGTTCCATTCATTCCTCACTGGCAGGACACAAAGGGTGGTGCTTAGTACTTTTTCATCTACACCACTGCCCCTGTCATGTGGGGTCCCACAGGGCTCTATTTTGGCGCCCATGTTGTTCATGGTGTACTGTATATGCTACCATTAGGGGACATTATAAGGTGGTATGGGTTGAGTTTTCACTGTTATGCAGATGATACTCAGCTGTACCTGTCTTTTATGTCCGAACAGCAGGATGCTATCTCGAGTTTCAGTCAATGCCTTTCTGAAATCCAGGACTGGATGAGAGTCAACTGGTTGAGGCTGAATCCGGACAAGACAGAGGTACTGGTGGTGGAACCTGGTAGCCAGAAGGATGGTGTGCAATCTGGTCAGGTCTCCAGTCTTAGAATTGGGAACTCCCAATTGCCCACCTTGGTGGCGGTGAGAAATCCTGTCATTGTTCTGGACTGTGGCCTGACACTTAAGTTCTAGGTGTCAGTTCTGGTCCAGTGTGTGTTTTATCATCTGCACAACATCACCAGGATTAGACACTTGATTCCCTGGGTGATCTTCCATTATTGATGCATGCTTTTGTGATCTCCCAGCTTGACTATTGCAATGCCCTTTACCTAGGGCTATCTAGTGGTGAGCTCTGCCACCTGCAGCTAGTGCAGAATGTGGCAGCCAGGTTGCTGACAGACCTTCCGAGGTCCTGTCATGTTACACCTGTATTCCGCTCCCTGCTCTGGCTGCCAATTAGGTGGCAGATCACCTTTCTAGGTTGGTTTGCTGACCTGTAAGGCCTTACAGAGGGAGAAGGGCAGGGGTAAATGGAGAAAATGACAAAGGCAATAAGGACAGAGATGGGGCAAAAAGGGGTAAGGCCATCAAAAAATGGAGGGTAACGAGTACCAAAGCCTGTAGTCTGGGCAACAAGCTCCCTGAATTGGTGGCCTTGATGGAAGAGGGATGCCTGGATATTGTAGCAGTCACAGAAATATGGTACACAGAGAACCATGACTGGGATGTTAACATACCAGGGTATACAACCTACAGGAGAAACAGGGAGGGTAGAAGAGGGGGAGGAGTAGCCTCTCTATGTAAGGGAAGGGATAAAAGCAATGGAACAAAAGAGTAAACAGGGAGGAGAGGAGGCACTGTGGGTCACCTTAGAGACTGGAAATGGCATCACAATCCGCACAGGGGTTGTATACAGACCCCCATGTGAGGGGGAAGGAATGGATAAGGAAATGATAGAAGGCATCCTTAGGATGGCAGAGAAAGGGGAGATACTATTGATGGGGGACCTGAATATGCCAGATGTTAACTGGAGCACCTTTGCTGCAGGGCCATTCTCAATGCCCTACTGGTGGCATGCTTCAGACAGCTAGTTTTGGAATCCACTCATGAGGGAGCAATCTTAGACATTGTACTCTCAAATGGGGACAGTGAGAGGATCGCAGATCTAGAAGTGGGTAGTCATTTGGGAGCAAGTGACCGCCAAACAGTGTGGTTCATGATAAACTCAGCAACAGAGTCAAGCCATACAAAAGTGAGGGTACTGGACTTCAGGAGGGGTGACTTTGACAAGATGCGAGAGTGACTTAGAAAAGCACTAGCAAACAGGCTAAAAGGAGGGGTGGAGCAACAACGGGGAAACATCAAAACTGCCATCACAGAGGCAACAAGCCTTTGTGTGAAGCAAATAAACAAATCAAAATGAAAGAAAAAGCCACTATGGTTCTCAAAAGAGGTGGTGGGAAGGTTAGGGAGAAAAACATAGCATTTAGGAAGTATAAGGAAACACAGAAGGAGCAGGACAGAGAACTGTACCAGTTAAGGCAGAAGGAAGCGGGGAGGGAAGTCAGAATAGCAAAGGCCCAAACTGAGGAAAAGATAGCCAATTCGGTTAAGAAGGGGGATAAAATCTTTTATAGGTACATCAGGGAGCGTAGAAAGACAAAGGGAGGGATAGTGAGGCTGAATAGAATGAATGGTAGGTGGGCAGAGAGGGACAGTGAAAAAGCAGGGATACTGAACAAATACTACTGCTCAGTATACACAAAAGGAAGAGGAGGGGGAGGTGCCTAATCCAATTAACAGAAGCACTCTGGATAGGGGATCAATCCCAACCCTTTCACAGAAGAAAGGGTTCTGAAAGAACTCCTAAAACTGAAGGTGTACAAAGCAATGGGGCCTGATGGAATTCACCCCAGAATTCTAAAAGAATTAAGGGGAGAACTAGTGACACCACTGACTACCCTTTTTAACAAATCATGGGAGGATGGTGTGGTACCTGAGGACTGGAGGAAGGCGGATGTGATTCCCCTTCACAACAGTGGGAGCAAGACAGAGGCAGAAAACTACAGACCTGTCAGTCTGACCTCTGTGGTAGGGAAAATTATGGAATCACTTCTGAAGAAAAGACTTGTTGATTACCTAGAGGCCAGTGAGGCACAGTCCCAAGGCAGCATGGGCTCACAGTGGGAAGGTCATGTCAGATGAATCTAATTGATTTCTTTGACTGGGTGACCAAAATAGTAGACCAGGGAGGGGCTGTGGACATGGCCTACCTAGACTTTAGCAAGGCATTTGACACAGTCCCACATAAAAGATTAATAATCAAATTAACCAGCCTGGGAGTGGATCCCAGGATGGTAGCCTGGGTAAAACAGTGGCTGGACAACAGGACACAGAATGTAATTGTAAATGGAGTCCACTCTGAAGAAAGAGGGGTTACTAGTGGGGTACCGCAGGGTTCAGTACTGGGTTCAGTCCTTTGTAATGTCTTTATAAGTGACATTGCAGAGGGACTGGAAGGAAAAGTATGCCACTTTGCAGATGACACAAAGATCTGCAACAGGGTTGATACACAAGGAGGCATGGAAAGGATGAGAAGGGACTTGGTGAGGTTGGAGGAATGGTCAGAAGTATGGCAGCTTGGATTCAATGCAAAGAAGTGCAAAATAATGCACCTCAGAAACAAAAACCCAGGGGAAGATTACACAATGGGGGGGGAGTAACAACAGCAAAATGGAAAGGGACCTGGGGGTAATCATATCAGAAGACCTTAAGGTTAGCAAGCAAAGTGAGAAGGCAGTAGGGAGGGCTGGGGGATATGGATGTATAGGGAGAGGCATCACCAGCAGAAAACAGGAAGTTGTTATCCTCTGTACAGACAGTTGGTGAGACCCCATCTGGAGTACTGCATGCAGTTCTGGGACCCCATCTCCACAAGAACATAGGCAGGATAGAGGCAGTCCAGAGGAGGGCAACTAAAATGGTGCAGGGTCTGCAAGAGAATCCACAAGGAGAGACTAAAGGAGCTTAATATGTATACCCTTGAGGAAAGGAGGAGGGGGGGAAATGATAGAAACTTTTATGTACCTCAGTGGAATCAACAAAGTCCAAGAGGTTAGCATCTTTCAGAATAAGCTCTGGCAGAGCCACTATGACTGTGAATGCAGTAACTAGATAAAGGTGTTTCATGGGCTTAAACATAAACATTTATTTATTTTAAAAAGTATCAGATTTACAAACCTTTGAGTCAGAGACTCATTTACAAAGGCACCTCATCGAAACTAATACAAAGACAACACAGTTAACAAGTCCAAAACAATGGTCCGGAGAGCAGACAGTTATAACAGTCATTCACTGAAGATACATGGGTAGCAGTAGATAAACAGATTACATAGTTTAGGCACACAGGTACCACATCAAGAAGACCAAAGCAGTTCAAACAATATACAATAGCTAAAGCAAATAGACATCAGGAGTCAAAGAGAAGCCCAGAGTGTTCACATGAAGGCTGTTGCATACACTAACTGAATCAAGGTATAGTACATTGAGAAAGGGTATATTTAAGCAATAAGACATGACAGGGTGTGTGTATCATGTAATAATGTCACTCTTGGGGTGGGTTGAAGCACGAGGTGAAGCTAAGTATTTATTTATTTGCATGTATTTATTTGATCCACTGGATCAGCAATATTTGCATGAGCTGTGCCCAGTGCAGATTTTACAGCACTGGTCCTGGTCTGGTGATCTGGGTTTTACCTATACCGCACTGCATATGGCTTAGTGATATACTGTACAGATGGCTGCAGAGTCTAACCCATTGAAGGTTGAAGTTTCAGAAAATCATTATGCTACAAATATCAAGACTCACTTCCTCCCTCCCTCACCCCCCTGTCACAATTAATCCTGTACCAAAGTCATACTTAAATACTGGTGCCTCTACATCCACACCACTAAGCTTTTAATGTCAACATGCTTCTTCTGCTGCTGTGAGTTAAACTCTTTATTTAAAAACATTTTGTTGAGAAATTTTTGTTTAGTATAGCCATGGTCAGGAAAAATTAATTTGTAAAAGAAACCAAAATCCCCATTTATCAGTTCATTGAAGCACAATACAGCATGTTATGAATTTTTCAGATTCTATAGTGTACCTACAGTAAGCCAAACCAGAAATTAGACACAAATGCCTACTTATTTGCAATGAAGCAAATGTGGTTATTATCATTCAGTTGTAAACACCTATAGTCACAGCCAGGATTCACATTGCCTGACTCCAGTGGCATCATGCCCATAGGGCCCAAGGGGGCATATGCCCCCGCAATATTGTTGCTCAAAACTAGTATAAAATACCCGTAAATGTATTTTATTTTCCAGAAAATCACAAGGTCTAAAACAATATTGACTTTTTTGAAGTCATAAGTGATGGGGTGGGGGGATCTGTTGATGCCGCCACGCATCAAATAGTGGATTTTCAGGCACCATCTTACTCTGTGCGCTCAAGGTGGACAGACTGAGGAGAAGACCGGTATGAGAAAAACTAAGCAAAACTGCAACCAAGAAGAGTAAACATTCACCTGTGGTGGGCCACGTTATTGAGTGAGATTGGCCGTGGGTGTGTATGTACCGCCACTACTTCCCAGGAGAGGAGTACTAGCAGTACCAGCAGCAATAGGGCGGGTGAGTCCGAATGTCTTCATTCGTTGGTCTGGGTTGGCTTGTAAAAGGGCTCTGTTCTTGGAGGACATTGCATGTGACAGGGGATGGGGCAGAGGTGAGATAACAAGCCTAATTCTTCCGAAGCTGTGCCCAGTGTCCATCAACTACTTGATGAGCCAGCCGCCCACAGACAAGGATTTCTGCGTGAAGACTGGAGGAGTGGCGTCCACCTGAATGTGTTCTCTGTCTCCTTTTTTGCAGGTACCCTTCTCCAAATTGCCGATCTGCTCCCTCCCTTCCGACTTCTCAGGTTTGTTTTCTTTTCAGGTGATGGACGGTGAGCAGAGTTTGTTTCATTTCCTTTCTGAGCATCATGGAAAGAAAAGGAAATTAAACTCTGCTCACATGTCCATCACCTGAGAAAAGGAAAAGTTGCATCAGACACGCTAGTAGCTCTCCTTGAATGGTTAGCTTTCATTTTTTCCTGAAAACTCAGAGACAAATTGTAATCTAACTAAGTAAAAAAACCTGAATTTGATTTGGGAATTCAGTTTTAGCTTTGGAGTATAGGCAGAAATGCTCATGGAACACAAACTATGCCATTTTTTTTTGTAACTCTGCCATGCTGGATTTTGACTTTTCTTTCTTGACATGTCTCTTATTAAAGATAATATATAATGAGCAACAGGGATCCAGGGTTCTCACTGACTATAACAACTGCAACCCACATAATTATTCTGTGAAGCTGTAAGCATAGGGCCACACACAATGGCTCTTAAATATATATGTGGCTGTCGTGGGGTGATGGACTTAGGGCACACAGAGGCTTCCATACCCCCATGCCATAAAGGTGTTTTACACAAAGCCCCCACTTAGTGGTCAGGCAAGTAGTGTATGTGTGTGTGTGTCTGGGGGGAAATGGTGAGAGTTGTCATTATCAGTGGCCAGCAGGGATATTTGGGTGGGGGCTGGGTGTTGCAGGGTTGCCCTGAAATGCCACAGATACTTGGGCATGAAGCAGGGTGTGTTGGGCAGCACCACACACCTGGGATACTTGGACATGGTGTTGGGGTGTCACTGTACTGTGCAGTCCCACTGGGAAAGTGGCAGGTGCCACAGTGCTGGAACCCAGAGCAACAGGAGCAACGGATGCCCCCTAACAAAGCAAATATACTTAGTGGTGTTGACTAATGCAGACCAGCCTCCAGCATCTACAAAAAGACAGTGGTCTATGCCACGAGCTGAGGAGTTGTGGGGTCTGGGAAAGCAAGAGAATCAGAGGGAATATTAGTGATAAGTGTTCTCCTGGGTTCAGTGTAGGGGACACAGAGGACACACTGTTGGACCACCCCAGACACCAACAGAGAGCTGTAAAAGTTTGTGTTTTGGGAATGAAAGAATCCTGTACTCAGCTGGAGCAGCAGGAGTGAACTATGCCACATTCACCACAGCTCAATCCACCGGGATGCCCGTGTGCTAGAGAGGCAGACAGAGTGAGCCACCACCTGCCACCATGGACGAGCCAATCAAAGTGGGGCAGATGTCTCATGCAGCAGCAGATGTTCAGTAGGGTAAGGGTTAAACACAGTGGGTGGGTTTGTTTGTTTTATTATTAGTAGTAGTAAACTGTAATAATTTATTCATTGTTATTGGGCAGGCTGTGGATGCACTTTGCAAGAGGTCAGTGTGGGTGTATTGGTGCCGACTCAGAGGGCAGTGAACACCTCCCCCTTAAATCATTAGCTTTCTGTAGTTCAAGTGACTTCTGCTTGTTTGCATAGATAAGCCCCCCCTCCCAAAAAAAGAAAAGTTGGCTCTTGTTCAAATGTTAGGGTGTGATTATTGTCTGTAGGTTATTTCATCCACCTCTCCTGGTTGTTAGTCTGTGTTGTATTTTATTGTCATTCATCTGTTTCTATTTGAGGGTTTGCAAGAGGAGGCCACTCATCTGAGTGTGTGGTGTTACTACCTAATACCACCCCTGTCATTTATCAGTGTTGGAGGGTTATTAAGGGCATTACTTTGTTATTATTAGGCTTTGCTCTGGTTTGGAAGCCTGCAGGATGTGGTTGTGCTCTTGAATGGAGTGTAAACTGTATGACTTGGATGGGTTATCCCTCCAAGGGCAGTAGGAGTTTTGCAAGTAATATTCATTAGTATGATCCTTTATTATGCTGTTCTGACAGTTTTACTTAGTTAGCAATACTACACAGTGTATTGTGTAAGCTGGCTTGCTCTGTTTGCAGTACTTCATTTGGAGGCCCTGTTGGTAGTGGAAGGTGGTACTGATGTTTATTTATTTATTTATTTTTTATTTTAGTCTTTGGTAACCGGGTAAGGCCCACGTGCCTGTTTTCAGGGGGGACCTGGGAGCACTGGGCGATTAAGTGACTTGCTCAGAGTCACACAGTATGCAAGTGGAGGGTGAGAATCAAACCCAGGTCTGGTCTGCTGGATGTATCAAGCTCATTCACACCTCATTCCTCTAACCTCTAAGGCTATACTGCCAGCTCAAATGTGATGGATTATTCCCACCTACATTTATTTCTGCCTTGCATTGCTCATCATGGTCTCTGTCATGCCTCTTCAGTTGTTCTGGGTTGTTTTCAGTTCATAATAAAATGCTGCTTTTATTGAAACATTCTTTGGCACTAAACATAGGAAACCCATTATTTGTATATTGATTATGAATGTGCTACACATTCAGACATTTTGCTTGCAATTTAAAGACAAGTGCTGACATGATAAGATGAGAGGTATGGTCCAGACTTCCGAGGTCAAACAGCACTTGTGCAGATAAATAATTTATCTGACAGCTCACCATTGTATATTTCCTTTATACAATAAGGGATGCTTTCTGACACTGCAGGGTCCATTTGCTTTTGATGTTTTTTAAATGATAGGTTGTGTGACTTTTTGTCAACTTTCCAACTAGCACAGTGGTTGCTGTTAAACGAAACACCACTCATTTTGTAGATAGTTTTGTGTTGAACAACTTGTGTGCTCAAAGTACCATGCTGTCATTTTTTTTGTTTTAAAGTTACTTGCATTTGTTTCTTGCAAAAAGTGAACAAAATTTAATTTTCTGCTATTTTTTGCTAATTATAAAAAAAAACAAGCATTTGTCAATGCCCGAATGTTTGCTTGCTGGCATTGGCATTGGTAGTGTAGGAGTTAGAGAGCTGCATAATAGGAATGGCAGTGAAGTATTGAACTGAAGCCAACCCCACCACCACCCTGCAGAGACTGACAGGCATTGGGGTGTGCCTTTGGGTCGTCAGGCATAACGGCCATGCCATTTCACCACACCCTACTCTGCAGACACTGACAAGTGTCACGGTGTGCCATGGGGTCTTTGGCCCTTATGCTCATCCCATTCCATCAGGAAATACAGTGAGATGGGTCCTGTATAGGAGAATGGGGTGAACTTTGGGGCCGAAGACTCCAAGTCACACCTCGATGCCTCTCACTGGCTGCAGGGTGTGGAATGGTATGAGCATTACAGGCGAAAATCCCAAGTCACATCCCTGATGCCTGTCAATCTCTACAGGCTGGGGCATTATGGTCGGAAACCTTAATGCCTCAGGCGTTCGTTACATTTTCACTCCAAATTTTCAACATGGGTTTTGTTGACCCCACCTTATGAACAGTGGCATTATCAGTTTGTTAGCAGCTGATTTCACAGCAACTACGCAACTTGGCACCACAGGTGCGAAACACATTTCGAACAGGATGTGAAAATGACAGATGTACTGTTCATGGGAGGTACAAAAATGGCAATGTTGAAATTCTGCAGTGAAAATATAAAAAAAACTGGTGCAGTCACGAGCGTGCATAGAAAATGCGCAACGCACACCCCTAATGCAATTAGTTTGGGGCTTTTTTACAGCAGATTGTCAACACAGGGATTTTGGAACCTCCGCTCATGAACAGTGTCACTGTGATTTTCTTAATCTATCCCTAACAGTGATTTCCCACAGCGACCACGCATTTCTGCACTGGAAGTGCAAAAACACATTTCGGCCATGGTATGAAAAATGACAGCTGTACTGTTCATAAGGAGGTGTGGAAAAATGCCAGTGCTGAAAATCTGAACTGAAAATATTAGAAATCCATGAATTTACGAGGGTGCGTGGAAACTGTACAATGGTCGCTTGTAACACAATCATTTTATGAACTTTTTCCACCAAATTTTTAACATAGCCATTTTAACACCTCTGCTCATGAACAGTGTCACTGTGATTTTCTTAATCTGTCCCGAACATTGATTTCGCAAACCGACTGCGCCATTGTGTGCTACATGCGCGGAAACACGTTTTGGGTAAGATGTGAATAATGACAGCTATACTGCTCATAAGGAGGAGTGGTAAAATGGCAATGTTGAAAATCTGGAGTGAAAATATTGAAAATTTGCGAACTTACGAGCGTGCGTGGGAACAGCGCAACGATGCTCAGAAACAGTCATTTTGAATATTTTCATCAAATTTTAATATAGCCATTTTAACACCTCTGCTCATGAACAGTGTCACTGTGATTTTCTCAATCTGTCCCGAACATTGATTTTGCACACCGACTGCGCCATTGTGCGCTATATGTGCATAAACACATTTTGGGCGAGATGTGAGAAATCATAGCTGTATTGCTCATAAGGAGTTGTGGTAAAATGGCAATGTTGAAAATCTGGAGTGAAAATATTGAAAATTTGCGAACTTACGAGCGTGCGTAGGAACAGCGCAACACATGCTCGTAAAACAATCATTTTTGGGAGTTTTTTCACCAAATTTTCAGCATAGGGTTTTTGGGGGCCTACCTCATGAACTGTGACTCTGTTGTTTTGTTACTCAGTCCTGAAAGGTGATTTTATGCAGTGACTGCAATATCACACTTCTGGCCCGATTAACGCCATGACAGTGAGAGAATTCATCAGAAGAGTTCCCAAAAACCCCATGTTGAAAATTTGGTGCTAAAATTCCAAAAAATGCCTGAGATATGCATTAAAGTTGAAAAAAAACTATTTATTGCATTATACAGCTTACCAGCATTTCCTCAGTTCGCGGTCGGCTTTGAAGAGTGCAGACGTGTTCCTGGTCCAACAAAGATCATCGCACCAGACTCCGGAGGTAAGTATGGGGTGAGGTGGGGGTGTAGGGAGGCAGGGTGCACAGAGGGTGGGTGCGGGTGTGGGGAGCGGGGGGCAGGACACTCAGCAAGGGAAGGTTTTTTTCTTTCAGGTGTTTTTTTTAAACTTAGACGACGCAGGACATTTGCCACACTGGGGTGGGCTCCCAGCATGGCACAAGGAAGGCTGTTTGGGGGCTGTGGAGCAGATGGGGGATTGGGCACCCCCGTCAGCCATGTGATCTGTTGCCACACTGGGGTGGGCTCCCAGCGTGGCACCCTGTACCCTCTGGGGGGGGGAACAGTGGCGCTGATGGGGGATTGGGCACCCCTGTTGGCTATATGATGTGTTGTCACACTAGGGTGGGCACACAGCGTGGCATCTCAAACTCTGTTGGGGGGAAGCGCAGCACAGCCAACGGGGGATTGGGCACCCCCGTCGGCTATACAGTGTGTGCATGGGGAGGCATGAGCAGACAGTATGCGTGCGTGTGTGTGTGTTGGGGGCGCATGCATGAGCAGGCGATATCTTATTGCTGCTCACTGAAGCGTAGCTCTCCCTTTCAACTGTACGGCACTGCATTTTGGGATCATGGCACTATGTTTCTTGCACATGCATGCAAGCAAACATAAAAAACTAAAAGGTAACTAAAAAAAAACACCACTCATTTTGTGAATATCTTTCTGCTGAACACATTTCGTACTTACAGCATTATGCTGTCATTCTTCATTTTAAAGTTATTTGCATTTGAATACGGGAATACGTGACATCAGTACTATGCAGATAAATGATAATGACATAAATAATGTGTGGATAAATGGTGATTAAATCACTACTGCATAGATAAATTTGATTTATTCAATGGCTGTGCAGATAAATGGATTTATTAAATGGGTTTTGTGTCCATGTAGGGTATTAAATAATCAAAAAAAAATTGATTGGCAGTTTCACATGTGAAAGTGCTAATCGGCTGCAAAAATGCATAGTATATGGCACAGACTGGTTAGCAAAATAAAAAATACTTTGTTTTTAATGTGTTTTGTATGTGTAAACTTGAATAAAAAACATAAAAAATGTTTAGCAGTCCAGTGCTATACAGTTCAGAAAATGGATAGCACCACCCTCTGATACTGAATAGCATTATGCTGTGCTATACTAGCTATTTAATACCCTGCCATGCCTATTGCATGAATAAGGGATATGGCGGGCAGCGACTGTGAGATAAAGCGGTTATCTTGTGAAGTTGCCATTGACCTCAAGTAACCTCACGAGTGGTGGAGCATGATGTAATAACTGTGTGTATAAATGAAATTTATACAAACAGTTACTCAAATAAATGGATGCGTTATACTCTGTTTATCGTCATCCCTATTGCATACATGTAAGTAATACATGGAAAAGATTACACAGTAAACAAAGTATCAGCAAGAACAGATGACCTGTGTCATTATTTTTCATGCAAAACATTTATAATAGATAACTGTAATAATTTGACTATTCAAATGGTGCATTTCTGGCTTTTAGCAGGTAATTTAATTAGTTAGGAATGGACTGTAAATAGCTAGCTGATTCACTGTATGGTAAAAGCCACCAAAATGCACCATTTCAGTTCAGTTTTTACAAAATTGCTTTGAAAATACAAGAGGTCACTGTCACAGACTGAACAAAGAAAAAAAAGTATCATTGTGACAGCATTTAGCATGTTAAGGAAAAGCTTCCTGGCCTTCTAAAAGTCATCAAAATGCACCATTTGACCTCAGTTTTTCAAAATGTTCCTGGGGAGCATGGCCCAGACCCCCCTAGAGAAATTTTGATTTCATGCCCCTCCAAAATTTCTGGCTGCAAGATGCCCCTGCTAGACTCTGGGTAAGTATGACAAGTTTCCTAAATACTGGTACCTTATCCAGCTGTGTTCTGCTTGGGGAGAGTGTGTGTGTGTGTTTAAACATGTAACTTTCTATGGTATATTGTATAGTACTGTGAATCCTTTCTGCAGTGTTTTTTCTGCATATATATATATATATATATATATACATATATATATAAGTAATACATGGAAAAGATTACACAGTAAACAAAGTATCAGCAAGAACAGATGACCTGTGTCATAATTTTTTACGAAAAACATTTATAGTAGATGGCTGTAATAATTTGACTATTCAAATGGTGCATTTCTGGCTTTTAGCAGGTAATTAATTAGTTAGGAATGGACTGTAAATAGCTAGCTGATTCACTGTATGGTAAAAGCCACCAAAATGCACCATTTCAGTTCAGTTTTTACAAAATTGCTTTGAAAATACAAGAGGTCACTGTCACAGACTGAACAAAGAAAAAAAAAGTATCAATGTGACAGCATTTAGCATGTTAAGGAAAAGCTTCCTGGCCTTCTAAAAGTCACCAAAATGCACCATTTGACCTCAGTTTTTCAAAATGTTTCCAGGGGAGCAGCATGCCCCCAGACCCCCCCTAGAGAAATTTTGATTTCGTGCCCCTCCAAAATTTCTGGTTGCATGACACCCCCTGCTAGACTCTGGGTAAGTATGACAAGTTTCCTAAATACTGGTACCTTATCCAGCATTGTTCTGCTTGGTGTATATATGTGTGTGTGTGTGTGTATCTGTTTAAACAGGTAACCTTCTATAGTATATTGTATAGTACTGTGAATCCTGTCTGCAGTGTATTTCTCTCCTGTGGCAAGACATTGTAACAAGACACTGGACTGCTGTAGGGGCTATTAAACATCAAACCAAATGGTAAGCTGTGAAGACTAGCTTGGAGAAGATACAATAAAACAAATTTGAATGACAGCCCCCAGATGACATAAAACACCGAAGGAAAATTAGAAAAACTCATTGGCCTAGGCAGAAACAAAACACTGGATTGAAGTGAGAACTCAAAACTGGTAGTAATACATATATTCCTGATTTTAACATGCAGTTTTCCTTTAAGAAGATTCAATAGAATACAGTAGCCCAGAACTGCCTGCCTAAGAATGAAGTTGGTATATTATTTGGAAAAAGGGAAGGCTAGTCTCTTGTTATGCAATGTCCTCTAAAGTAACACACTGACTGCTCTTAGGATCCTAGTGTCAAATGCTGTGAGGTGCCATGGGGAACTTGTTATGCAGAAAGTTCCAGGAAGTGTTTAACCTATTCTACTTCTCATAGCTTTCTCTTCTCAAACTTAAAAAGAAAAATACACTTCATCACAGACTGTTTATCAAGCACTGTGCCCATGATTAAAATAATTTGAACCCCACCCCCCAAACAAATGTGCCCTCACATGAACATGCATGATTTATTTGTAAAGACAATTAAAACAAGCATTTGTCAATGCCGACTGTTGCTTGCTTCTATGTGCTGTTTAGGTATCTGGAAGTCATCGGAGTGCAAATATTGAAAATTTGCGGACTTACGAGCGTGCCTAGGAACTGCATAGCAGCGCTACATAAAACAGTCATTTTAGGAATTTTTTCACCAAATTTTCAACATAGCCATTTTAAGACCTCTGCTCATGAACAGTGTCACTGTGATTTTGTTAATGTGTCCCATACATTGAGTTTGCACACCGACTGCGCCATTGTACGCTACATGGGCAGAAACACATTTTGGGCAGGATGTCAAAAATGACAGCTGTACTGCTCATAAGGAGGTGTGGTAAAATGGCAGTGTTGAAAATCTGGAGTGAAAATATTGAAAATTTGCGAACTTACGAGCCTGCGTAGGAACTGCGTAACACACGCTCGTACAACAGTCACTTGTAGGAATTTTTTCACCAAATTTTCAACATAGCCATTTTAAGACCTCTGTTCATGAACAGTGTCACTGTGGTTTTCTTAATTTGTCCTGTACATTGATTTCGCACATTGACTGCGCCATTCTGCGCTCCATGGGCGGAAACACATTTTGGGTGAGATGTGAAAAATTACAGCTGTACTACTCATAAGCAGGTGTGGTAAAATGGCAATGTTGAAAATCTGGAGTGAAAATATTGAAATTTCGCGAACTTACGAGCCTGCGTAGGAACTGCGCAACGCATGCTCGTAAAACAGTCATTTTTTGGAATTCTTGCACCAAATTTTCAACATGGGGTTTTTGGGACCCCTTCTCTTGAATGATGTCACTGTCATGGTGGTATTCAGGCCGGAAGGGTGATTTCACAGTGACTGCACAGTCACTGCACGAAATCACCCTTCGAGGCCGAATAACGCCATGACAGTGACATCATTCATGAGAAGGGGTCCTAAAAACCCCATGTTGAAAATTTGGTGCAAAAATTCCCAAAAATACCTGAGATATGCAATAAAGTTGAACCCCCCCATCTAGCCAATTATACAGCTTACCGACATTTCCTCAGTTCGCGGTCGGCTTTGAAGAGTGCAGATGTGTTCCCGGTCCACCGAAGATCGTCACGACAGAGTCCGGAGGTAAGTATGGGGTGAGGGGTGGGGAGCTGGGTGCACAGTGGGTGGGCGCGGGTTGTGGGAGGGGGTCGGGAGAAGCTCCGCGGGACAGTTTTGGTTTTCAGGTGAAAAAAAAAAAGACAACGGGGGACCGTTTGCCACGCTGGGGTGGGCTCCCAGCATGGCACAAGCACTTTGGGCGTTCAGCCGGCGGAGGATTGGGCACCCCGTGCAAAAAAAAAAAAAACTTCGTGGGCCGTTTGCCATGCTGGAGTGGGCTCCCAGCGTAGCACAAGCTACTGAGAGCGTTTAGCGATGGGATTAGGCACCCGTCAGCTACATAGTGATTGCCACTCTGGGTGGGCTCCCAGCGTGGCACCAGCTGGGGGACGACAGCAGCTTAGCGCGTGGATTGGGCACCCGTCGGCTTCACAGTCGTGCGGGAGGCGCGCACGCCTGGGAGCTGCGGCGTGAGCAGCGTCTTGATCGCTGCTCACTCAGCGTAGCTCCCCCTTTCAACTGTATGCCACTGCATTTTGGAGCGTGTCATAGACAGCTCCAAAATGCATTGGCTTACAGGGGCCGCGCCTGCCAGCCCAGTGCCTGAATTGGAGGAGGAGGTGACACACCTCCGAAATCTCCGTTCATGGCACTATGTTTCTTGCACATGCGTGCAAGCAACATAAAAATGTATTTCTAAATGCATTAGTACAGTACAAGCCACTTAACAGGGACGTGGATAAGCGGGACGTCCGCTTTATTGGGACGTCCCCCTGGGACCCGATTAAGTGGCCATGTATTCCTATGGTGTCCACATTCTTTTAATGGGGACAGGGAATCTGGATCAATCCGGATTAATGGGACGATTCAGTCTCAATTACTCATAACAGCCCCTGCTCCTGGCAAGTGTTAGGGTCCATGGCCATTCTTGCTGCTGCAGTTAATGCCTAGACTAATTAGCAGCTCGTCAGGTGTGAATGTGCTCTGAATAGCACATATAAAAACAGCCCCTATTTACCTTACACAGCATCGATCAGAAACATCACTCCTGTTTACTTCCTGTGTCTCTGAATGTACCTTCCCGACTCTCCACACATTCCACTTCAGATCCACAGCATTAGTAAAATCGCAGCTGTTTAATCCATGCTTACTTCCTTGTCCTGTGTCCCCGACTGGTCCCTCGACTCTCCACACCTTCCACAGTAAGATTGCATCAGTCACATCAGTACGATCATGTTGTGTTTTAAAAAAAAAAAAAAAAAAGCATGAAGCTTTCCTTCCTCTAATCTGCTGCCTACCAGGAGATGCCGCAAATCTATTCAAAGTAGGGACAGGTAAGTAAGTGAATACACAGCACCCTTGATTACACAGCTGACACATACCGTGCTAAATGAAAACGGGGAGGGTGCAGTTCAAAGTTGTTTACCTGGATGTGGTACTCTGTCAGTTACTGAGGTGGATGCAAGACAAGAGGGAGGGAGAAGTGCATTTACAGATTTCTATTACCGTGAGGTACTGTAACATGTTTCTTATGTGAAAATGCTCACTTCTGATAATAGGGATGGCCGCATAAATGGGACGAAAAGCCCGCCATGAGGCCGTCCCAATTAAGCGGCTTCTACTGTAACACCAATACTTTCCAGATTTTGAAAGTACTAAAAAGACAAACTATATATATAGATAGATAGAATATGATAAACAAATATTGTTAATCCCAAAATCTGAACTTTGTTTTTAGTATGTAAATGTTTAAGAAATACCTGAAAGCTGTCTATTTTCCTTAGTTTTTAGACACTTCTTAGTCTTTTCTTTTGAGACACCAGGTGACTCTGATAATCATTTGTTCCAAGGGTTTTTAAGTCAGTTTGAAGGCATTTTAAGAACTTCTGTTCTAGTCATTAACAAAATGCAGGGACTCCACAGACATCTGTCCCTTGGTCCACATCCCAAATATGTGAGTCTTCTTTCAAGATGATAGATGAACCTCATGCCCCTCCCACATGAATAAAAAAAAAAGGTGGGATGGACCTTTTGGAGCTTCTTGGGTGGAGGTGGGGTGGACCTTACTTCCCCCCAAAAAACAATGTTGCCTCCCACTACTCAGGTTCCAGTTCTTGTACCACCCATTTAAGAAACAAAATAGTACCCTGCAACCATTGACTAACATGAAAGTGTATTTATTTGAGGGTGGAAAACATTTCTTGGAGGAGGGTAAAGCGGAGGAGACTGTTTACACCTTCAGTCAGTTCCACGAACAGAAAACATGACATCACTCCTTTTTAGATGCAATACTCCTGTAGGTTCCGCCCACAGTTTTAAAAAGAGATGTTCAAGAACAAGGGACACAATTTGAAGATAGAGGGGGGACGTCTCAGGGGCAATGTGAGGAAGTATTTTTTCACAGAGAGGGTGGTGGACGCATGGAACAGCCTTCCTGAGGAGGTTGTGGGGTCTAAAATTGTGGGAGAATTCAAGAATGCATGGGAAAGACATAAGGCAATTCTTGTGGGGGTAGGAAGAAATAGGCTGTTGGTTAACTAGGATCTGCAGCTTATCCTGCAGGTAGGGAAACAGGCAGATTAGGTGGGCCAAGCGGTCCTTATCTGCCGTCAAAGTCTATATTTCTATGTTTATATATGTTACACGGACTGGGACCTGGATACTTGCAAGACCTTCTGCTGCCCTACTGCCCCTCCCGTCCACTCCGGTCAACTGATGAGGGCCTCCTGGTGATTCCCAGGGTATCTTTAAAATCTTCTGGTGCCCAGGCATTTTTGTTCATGGCATCTACCCTGTGGAATTCACTACCTTGATATATCAGGGAGGCCCATCAGTAAATGCCTTGAAGAGGGAACTAAAGACATACTGTATCTTTTTAGAGAAGCCTTTGCTTAAGTTAACTGACCTGAGTTATATTAGTTATTATAGGTATTGTTTTATGAAATTGATGTTTTGTTTTATGTAATTGATGTACTGTTTTAACTGTTTTTAAGTATTCTCACTTGTGCAGTGCCTTGAATTGCAATTGAGAAAGTGCATTATATAAATAAATTAAACTAAAACATTGCTTTGTTTAACCAGGAGAAACACACTAAGCTGAAAGCTTTTTTACAGTGTGACCTGGGAGCACAAGGAAGTTAAGTGACTTGCTCGGGATCACATAGTATGCACCTAGGTAGCTATGGGATTCAAACCCAGGTCTTCAGATCTGCAGCTCAGAGCCTTAACCCACTGCGCTATACTGCCTCCTGATTGCATGTAAACTTCAAACTGAACTTTTGGTGGCTGGGTGGTTCCAGCCATGCTTGTGGATGTCTTTTGTGACCACTGACTCTGCAGGTTCAGGAATGATTTTTGGAGCCATGGGTGTGTGTGTGTGGGTGCGCACAGGTGCATGCTTGTGCAGTACTGGCACAAGACAATGGGCCTTGTAACATTGATCGTAGTGTGTTTATGCTGGTTGAGCATGTAGGGGCCTGAAAGGCCAGTGTTGTGTGTGTTTGTCATGTAGTGGCATTGGTCCATGAGTCTGGGGTTACTTGGACTGAACAATGCCACACAACTCTGCACACACACACGCACGCACACACACACACACACACAGCAGTGCACACTGATGGACCCACACCAGCACAGTATGCGTGAACAGACAATGAACTAGGCCACACAGGCCATACAGCCTGAGGCCCTATAACAGCACCTCACAAGCACAGTCACACACAACCATAGGTAAGGGAAGATGCCTGACCATGCAGCAAACTTCACTGAGCTCGTAGCCAAAACTCACACAGATGACCCACAACCACACTAAATTCAGTTTGCAAGTTGACTATGCTCGTCCACCCCCTCCCCCCTCACCACAAGCATGTTATGCAATATATTTTTTTAAAAACAGTAGATATAAATAATAAAAATATAACAGTAAATTTCCACATATAAGCTGCACACACAGTACATGATCTGTTGGCCCTATCTATTATATCGCGGTGCATTCTGGCTGCAGCGCTTTCCAAAAGATGCAGCCAAACAGTACCTGGGCAGTGCATAAAAGCACTTCTGGTGCCCCATCTCAACCCCCCCAACAACAGCACAGCCACCAATCCCCCCCCCCACCAGTCAGAAGCAAGTAGGGCTACCACTTAACTGTTTTTAAAAAGCACTACTGGTGCCCTCATCTCAAAATGCACCCCTCAAACTACCACCAAATACCTCCCCACCCCCACCAACCAAACAGAAACAAGTCAGGCTACCACTTACTTGTACTGAAAAAAAAATCAGCAGGACTTCAGCAGCGAGAGTGTTGGCAGAAATATGCTTAACTATGAGGCAGCAGGGATTGCACTGGTGCAGTAGGGTACAGCAGATCAAAAGGTGGAAAGATTTCTGCATCAAGAGGGATGGCAGAAATATTCTTGTATTTATAGTTGGACACTGGCTGCAGCTGCAGGGATCATGCTGGTAGTGTGGTGTGGCTACCAAGAGATTTGAAATAAAGCTGATTACCTGCTCTTCCTATTTAGCCTGATCAGCATGGAAACACAGGAACTGATGTCAGTGGTCCACATGTAGCACTGTGTGTGTCACCGCTGATGTCAGCAAGCAGGTGAGTTCCCCGGCCCGAGTCACGACCCCTCACCAGTACATTTTGCATCAGCACTGAGAGGGGCCATGCAAATTTAAACACCAGCACTGCAGAATGTCAGGACTATACTGGAGTAAGAGTGCATGGTAGCCTGAGCAGAAGTGTAGGCACAGCTAACGGCTGGAGTTTAGCTGCCCTATTTAAATTTTAAAATTGTGATCTGGACCCAAACAATCAAATCAAAGGTTGTTGTGGCCATCTACTTTTGCCAACCAATGCTTACAGGAGCATCACTGTTTAAATCCTTTAAGTCCTGTTTTCTTTATAGGCTTTTCTGTCATGCCAATTTAACAGGAAGTAACAGAGAAGATTGTTTTAAGAGTATTATTTGAGATAAAAGTCCAACTATTTTAAAAATGAAGTCCAATTTGGAATTGGGAACCTGAACCGTTAATGGCTGAATACCGTGATTCTCCTGGTTCCATGAACTGCTATGGAACTGGTGAAAAAAATGATAAAATATAAAAAACTAGTGCAGGGTATGAAATAAACTCAGAAACTTTATAAAATAACTAAATAGAGGTAAAAATTAAGAAGCCTTAGCCACAGGTACTGGAACAGGACTCCGGGTGCAACTGCTGTCTTCAGTGGAGAAATAAATCTGATATTTTTAGAATGTCAGGGTGTGTATGACCACACTGTAGAGTTTGAAATGTGCAATACTGGCAGATGGAATATTACTGTTAACAATGACTAATACCTGCTTGTCAAGCACAAAAAAACACACAGCAATTGGGCTTGTGGTGGAAGGGCTGCGTGCACCCAAGGGGTGGCTGATCCACAGCAGACAATGACCAAAACAACAGAGAAGGGTGCACAGCTAAGAGAGGCTGTAAAAAAAGGATGTAAAAGAAATAAGTATGAACAAAATATGGCTCAAGTCCCATGTTTTTAGTAGGTGCAGATGTTTTATTCCAATCAAAACAGTAAAGGGTGGGGAGCATGACCCCCCTTTTTTCTCAAAAAGTATAAAGTATAAACAGCCTTCACACTGCAGTTCTTAGTCCATATACTTATTACTTTTTATTTTCATCCATCTTGACATTTCAACCTATTAGAGGGCTTCTTCAGGGAACTTATTTATAAGATTTAAAAACAAACAAGTATTTTACTATTAAAATAAAAAAAAATTATGCTCGTACTTCATAATAGCATTATATGTTGCATATAGCTTTGCCTTATAGCTGAACCTTTTCTGAGACATATTGGGCCGATTTTCAAAGGGCCACTAGATCTGTGCATGGTGCGCATGGTCTATGGCTACAGCAAACTCCAGGTGTGTCAGGGACCCTAAGTCCTATTCCAGAACAAAGGGGTCCCAGTGTTGAAGTCCAGAGAGTTGCCACAGTCAGAGTGTTGCTGCAAACCTTTGGTGCACTGGAGGTGTTTGATGAAAGGTCCCATCAAGCTCCCCCCGGCCTGGCACAACCACAGCCCAGACCGGCAATGTTGGGGGGAGGCTGCATGGTACACCATAGTCGGACCAGTGGGGTGCCAGGAGTGGGCAGCATGGGCATGATGGGCTGTGGGGGGTACATTGGTGGCACTAGAACAGGTGTGCTTTGGACAGTGAAAAAGCCATGGACTGAAAATAGGCAATATGTTGGCATGGACCATGTCCTGGACCCCTGATTCAACCAGCTGTGCCAGCTGCCTGCATCTAGCAACCACCCTGGCAGGGGGGTGACAGACCATGGCAGCATGGGATGAGGTGCTGCACTCAGTGGGGAATGTGCAGCACCACCTGCTCCAATGCGCAGCCACAGATGCTGTAAGAGATATGGAAGCCAATCGGTAGATGCCATCCCGAGGTCTGGCAGCCAGCATATCAGGGAGCATGTATGCTGTGGGTCAGCTGTCAGGGCTGGCAAACATCAGGGGTCTGGGACATGGTCCATGCCAGCATACTGCCCATTGTCAGTCTGCAGCACTCTTTCATAGTCCAGAGCACGCCTGCCCCGGTGCCACCAGTCTTCCCTCCCACACCCTGTCATGCCCATTCTGCCCAGTACTGGCACCCCCACTGGTCCGGCTGTTCCGTGCCGTGCACTCTCCCCCAATGCGGCTGATGCCAGTCACCTGGTGCAAAGGCTGTTAGACCAGCTTATGGCTGGTCTAACCTCAGCATTGAGTTGTGGCCATTGTCGGGCTTTCCAAATACCAAATAAGGGGGTGCTGCAGCCCTGCTGTGGTGCAATCCCCCTTACGACCTGGCACAATGGCACTTCTGGTGCAGGGGTGGTGCAGGGCAGCTTCGGTTCTAGGCATCCTGATTTTGATGAAGCCTGCATTCCAAAAATCAGGATTACCACAGCATTTGGTGCAAGGTGCCACTTGTGTCAAATTCTTTTGGCACAGGCACCTTGCGCCATAATTCAGCCATTGAAAATCGGGCCCAAGGTCTCTGTATTTAGCTTTCAAAGCAATGTTTAATTTCATCAACTGTTCCAAATCACTCTATAGGAGCATAAAGGTAATTTTTCTGCTAGTGTTTTGCCTCTGTCATTTCTTTTAATATCCTTATGTCTTTACATCATGACCACCACCTCACCCTGTGTGCAAACATTTTACACTCTTGTTATTAACCGGATTCCTCCCTATTACTCAGTGCTCCACACCGGAGTATCCTGACTTTAAGTGTGATGTGTCTCTGGTAAACATATATTTGTAGTTTGTATTTTATAATACCATAAGCCTTCTTATTTGCTCAGAGTTTCTTTTCTCACATCACGCCTTGCAGCAGGCCACTGGGTGTGTGGTTGCACCTCTCACACCTTTAGACTGGCGTATCGGCCTGTGCTGATGTTATGACATCAATGAGAGCACCCATATTTACCCTGCTTAACATGGGCAGGGTCACCAAGGTGACCCCCTCCTGCATTGCCATCCCCGGGTCCATATTTATTTATTTATTGAATTTTGGTTACTAGGTAGACACAATGAGACCAGAGGTCCCTTTTTGGGGGTGACCTAGCATTAATTACAAGCAAATATACAGGCAAGTACAAAGTATGCAGTCATTTACTAGAGACTGGAATAATACAATACAAAGTGCATTCTAGAGAAATTACCTTGGAACACAGTTAAGACAACTTGTGTGAGTTACAACAACAGACAAGGGCAAATTCTCTTAGGACAAAGCATAGAAAGTACATTCAGTGTGGTGACAGAAAGTATATTCAGTGTGGTCACAGAAAGTACATTTAGTGTGGTCACAGGTCAATGGCAACAAGTACACTGGACACACACTAATAGTAGGGTCTTCAGCCCTTTTTCACAAGTCCCCAAGAAAGAGGACTTTTGCAGCTCTTCCAGAAGAGAGCTCCAGGTGTGGATGAGGCAGAGTAGGCAAAGGACCTCTTGTCAATATTGGTCTGAACCCTGGGAACCTCAAGCAGGGTACTATTAGATGACCAGAGCAACCATCTCACAGGTTTAGGAGCTAATACACCATTTAGGCTCTGTGGGGCATAGTCTTTGGTCAATTTAAAAGCCATGCACAATGGGGGTACAGCATCCACCCTTCCATGGAAGACCAATTTAAGGAGGGGAGAACTTCAAGGTGATCTTTAATGGGAGGGGCCCCGGACTGAGCAACTTTTTTTGTTATATAAGACTCTGAGCCTGTTAGTCTTTGAGCTCCTGAGGGCCTGAAATCCTTTAGTGTCAAACAGCAGCATGGGGAACAAGGTGCAGTTTACTGTGGTAAGCCTCAAGTCCGTGGTAAGGTAGTCACCCAGACGGTATAGCAGCCCACTTTTCTGGTGCAGGGATTTTGTGATGTGGTTCACATGTGATCTAAAAGTAATTGCCTGGTTGATACAGACCCCAAGATACTTCAATGTGGAGCAAAGAACCTGTGCACGATAACAAAGCAGATCATGCCAGCCTGGGGTGCAGTTTGCAAAGAGGAGTCCCATATCATTTTAAAATACTGCCACCTTTTGCATTTGTCACTTCATAATATCACACGCGCATCTTGTGATGTTATCAATGCAATAGACAGTATAATTGTATTGTTACATTGTCTACTGAACTTTATGTTACTTAAACACCTTAACAGCATTTGCTTCTCCAATTCATATTCTTCTAGTGACTTCTCATTTATCACATAAATGTATTACCAGCATCTGCTTCTCTTATGCTCTTCTGTTGACCTTTTCCACCTGACCACACCTTTGCTCTTTGGCTTTGCTAGCAAAGACTTTATTTTTATGTTGGCTTGCATGCGTGCATAAAGCGAACATTTTGTTACTGTAGTGTAGTGGTCAGTGCAGTTGTGTACTGTGTAAGCCAATGGATGCAGAAATGCAGAAGGCTTGCCCCTGAAAAGCCAATGTTGAGAATGCTGATGATAATAGTGTTTAGCTGGCTGATGGACGTGAACTTCTTGTAGTTCAAAGGAAAAAGACACACAGATCACATTGGTTTTCTGTCCATTAGCCAGCTAGCAGACATCGTCAGGCTTTGAAGAGAACATCAAGCCTCTCACTGTGTGTGTGTGTGTGTGTGTGTGTGTGTGTGTCCCTACTTACAGACAGAAAGCACCTATCTGAAAGCACTAAACAGAAGTAGGAAAGATGGCATGCAGAATGCAAATATAGCTTAAAATATGGTAACAGCATGTCAGTAATGGACAGCAAACACCACCAGTAGTTGATTTAAACTACATATTGTTTATGTTCCCTTCAAAGACCCCCTGATATCAGTTGGATAATTTTGAAAAATGGGAGAGTTAGACACAATTCAGTTTATCATTTAAATATTTTTGCAATCTTTTTTTTTCTCATGGACTTTATTCTCCTGCCCCTCCATTTCAACCCCCCTTCTGCTGTTGAACCCCAGCCCCTTTACCACACTTCCAGGATTTAACCCATCTACTTCTTACCTCATTGTGTGAGTGACTGCCATGGATGGTGGTGGTGGTGGTGGTGCAGTGCCTTAAGGGTTGCAGCATTATCCTGCAGACAGGGGTTTGTTTCTGCCCATTACTCCCATTGAGTCAGAGCTGTAAACATGCAATACTGCACATGTAAATCATGAAGATGGTGCATGCTTTCAATGTCTGTCTCTGACTTTCAATTCTGGTGATGGCTGCTGTGCAACCTAACATCTGGGGGGTTGCAGCCAAGCTGCAATACACACTGTCCCCCCACCTCAAAGGAATAGATCCATCAATGGATGTTAAATCCTCTTTCCCCTCTCCAGCCCCCGAGTAATCTTGGTCCATTCCCAAACCAGGTTGCCAGTGTGGTGAGAAAATGGAGTCCAGAGCCTCAGCACTCCATGTTACTGGCCCCACTACAAGTTTACTGTAACTCAGTTTTCCTTAGGTAATATTGTGTGCGGCCCTGGGGGCACTGAACCTGCTGCGATGTGGTGAGTCCATGAAAAAGCAGGCAGTTTATATAGTATATAATAGTATATAATCTCTTCTACCCCCTCATCTAATGTCGCCTTTTTTGTGCCATACTGCCCAGATTTAAATTAGTATGCCAAAGACGGTAGACCGGACAGTCAGTGGGGCACTTTCAAGCAGCAATAGGGCAGCCGAGGCAGATGGACTTGTGGCAATCCGACTAATCCAGAAAGTCGACATAGGATCAGTACCAAACAACAGTTGCAACTGCATGCTGCTTCAAAGGGGCAATCAGCTACTGATGATACTTTAAGAAAAAAAAATCTTTGAGAGTTAGAGTCAATGCCTTTTAACTTAGGAAGTGGAACTGCTGCTGCATCATGCATGGGGATGTTGTCCTTACAGCAGTGAAGCAAAAGGAGGAGTCCTCCCTCCTTACAGCAATGAAGCAGAATGAAGAGTCCTCCCTTCCCCAGATGGGGTGATTATTTGATGGTAGGTCTCACAAACTTGAAGTCTCATTAGAAGTGAACAGAAAAGGGAAGAGTCTGCTATCCTTCACCCCCCCGCCCAACCACCCAACACACAGGAAAATAAAAAAAGAAGAGGAAGCAAACAGACCTGAACTGTTGGATCATGCACACATGAATAAGGGGGCACAGGAAGGAATGCATGCATGAGCTGACACTGAAGTCAGGATTCTCCCGTGATCTGCAGAAATGCTGCTCAGCTGGTTTGTGGCCGGAGTCATGCAGATGAGGAAGGCAGCTACTGTCTAATAGATGTGGTTACCTCTTTTCAACTACACAAAACTTCCACCCATCAACTGGCAGAGTAGCTTCATGACCAGCCTTGTTGATCATTGGACTGTCACGGTCGAGCCCTTTGCAGCTTGAGCTGCACTGGACCCAACAGTGACACACCTCTAAAATCCTGTATCACAGCAATATGTTTGCCCTTGCACAATTGCAAGGGCGAACGCAAACATGGCACAAATGCCATAAGCAGTGCTAATAGTCAAAAGGGTTTCACTCTAGCATCTCTCGTTTTTGTTTTACCATGAAAATGCACAAAACCACAGTATAGAAAGCAAGTCAATGAGTTGACCCAGCACATGTCACACTGACATAGAAGTGCGCACTGGCTTCATTGTGTCAGCATGCACTAGCACATCCCATCAAGAAGTTTAAAAGGCATGACCACACACATGACAACTAGCTGCATGCCAGAGAGGAGAGAATGCTAAAAACATGTAAGCATATTAAAGGATAATTAATCAATTAAAAAAGGAAAAGGGACGCTCTAAAGGAGTTTAAACAATATACCAGTTGAATTAAAATGGCATAATCTGACTTATTTTCACAAAAAAACAGGTACGGCATGTGTTGAGAGAGAGTGAGGTTAAATACATGAGAAACTAGCAGAGGAATGCAAACAAAAAATGCTGGAGCTGTTAGAACATATAAAAATAAAGTCTTTATTAGCATAGAAAGTGAAGTCAAAGGGCAAAGGTGCAGTCAGGTGGAACATGTTTTGAATGAAATGTGTTTTGAATGAATGAGAGGAGAAGTATATGAGAGGTCAATAGGCGAGCATAAATAAGAGCGGAGATGCTGGTAATACATTTATTTTATAAACCAGACATCAGTAGGAGAATACGAATACGAGAAGTAAGTGCTGTTAAGTAATATAAAGTTCAGTAGGGAATGTAATGGAATAGTGCAATGATAACATAAGATGCACGTGTGGTATTATGAAGTGACAAATGCAAAAGGTGGAAGTATTTTAAAACCATATGAGACTCCTCTTTGCAAACTAAATGCCAGGCTGGTGTGACTTACTCTTTTCCAGAACACAGGTTATTTGTCCTGCTATTATGGACCTGGGGACAGAGAAGCAAGGGTGTCACCTAGGTGACCCTGCCAATATTTAGCAGGGCGAATATATGTGCTCGCATTGACATCATAATGTCAGTGCTGGCCAGTGCACCAGTCTGAGGGTGTGAGAGGTGCGACCACACAACAAGCAACTTGCTGCAAGATGGGATGTGAGAAAAGAAACTCCAAGCAAATAAGAAGACTTATGGTATTAAAGAATAAATACTACAAATGTTTTTTAAAGCATTATGATGCATTTGAACAATTATTATTAGATTTTTTTATAAGGCATTATAACCAGAGGGTCCCTTAAAGAATACTAGAGCAATTATTGTTATATTTCTCATTAGAAAATAGGACTAGAGAGTCCAGTAAAGAATACCAGAGACACATCACACTCACAGATAGGGGTGCTCGGGTGTGGAGCATCAAGTAATAGATAGGAATCTGGTCAATAACCAGAGTATAAAATGTTTACACACAGTGTGAAGTGGTGATAGTGATGTAAAGATATTAAAAGAAATGACAGAAGAAAGACACTAACAGAGAAAAGAAATGACATAGACAAGGCATACATATATATATATATATATATATATATATATATATATATATATATATGTTAGCTATAGCTCAGGTGGTTGAGAGCAAGGCACAGAATGCCAAGGTCCTTGGTTCGAGTCGCAGTGGGAGTCATACTTTTCCTTTCATATGTACAATTGGATTTTCAAAAATGCCTTGCGGTGACTAAACTGCATTGAGAGAGAGAAGTGGAAGTTATTTGAGTCTGTGAGACTGCCTACATTGCTCATTATGCAACACCCTGAAAGGAATGTGTGTGATTCATGGGGAAACTCAGGAAGCTAAATTGTCTGAGGCTCCTATAGCTCAGGTGGTTGAGAGCAAGGCACGAAGTGCCAAGGTACTGGGCTCGAGTCCCAGTGGGAGTCACACTTTTCCTTTTATCTGTACAATGGGAGAGACAAGACAGTAACCAAAAAATAGTCTTTATGCTCTTATAGAGTGATTTGAACAGCTGATGGAATTAAACATTGCTGTGAATGCTAAATATATGTCCCAAAAGAAAGATTCACCTATAAGGCAAAGGTATTTAACTATATACAATATACAATATATAATGTTATTATGAAGTATGAGTATAACAATTGCTATGTATACCTGTACTGTATTCCTTGTTTTTTATGTACCTCTCCCTGCAAGTGTAACAGTTTGAATTTAGTAGATGCTGGGAAGAATGTCAAGCTTTCATAGCAATGTCTCTGAAAAGAAAACAGACCAAATGGTCCTGTTGTACATTTACTATTTGAATGTCCAGTCTCAGACCTCTTTCAGTTTATGGTTGGGCATTAAAAGTGCCTTTCATGTCAGGAAGCAGATAGCTGATCCAAACATTCCTGTTGGGGGCTCATGTCTTTGGACAGAATACAGTGGTATTTGTCCAATGGGCTGGTCCAGGCCCTTTCTCCCAACCCCAGCTTCAGACAAAAGATTTTGAATCTGTGATGTCAGAGTGACATACTAGATAGTGCATCATGGAGGGGTGACTGGAGGGCTTTTAGGTCTTGCAGGGTCTGACAGAGGCAGTCAGGCTTAGGACTGTGAACAAACTGCCATCTAAGAGTTCATGTCTGCCCTGATTCAAAGTGTCTAGTGGTAAGTCAAGCTACCTTGAGAGAGAGAGAGAGAGAGAAAGAAAGAGAGAGAGAGAGAGAGAGAGAGAAGTTTATTCTGTGTGTAACCTATTGTTCAAAACAATTTTCTTTCCATTTCTGTAGAATTACCTCCATTTCTATAGAATTATCCTCCCACCCCCACCGCATCTCTACCTTGGGCATACTTTCTGATGCCCTCAGCGAACACTGTATTACCTTTTGGGTTCACAAAATCCACACTCCCCACTCACCTACCAAGTTCATATGGACCCACCCCCTCCACTCCCTCAATGCTAACACCCTGCAGCACAACCTCCTACATGCTGACTGGCAACCGGTTTTTAGCGCCCCTGGATGTTGACCTTGCCTTATCCCACTTCCTACACATCTTTAATTTACTTGGGCTTGTCATGCACCCTTTAGAAAAGTCAGGGGAAAATGCTACCACTACCCCTGGATCACCTCTGATCTGATTGTGGTGTGTCATGCTAGGGACAAGGCCTGGAGACTCCACACAAAGTATCCTGCACCCCACATGACCTCCTGTCATACAAACAACTTAGAAACAGGTGTACCAAGGCAATTCACCTGTCTAAGGCCTTCTACTTCAAATCCCAACTAGAGCAGAGCCACAACTCCCCAGCTTGTTTCTGGAAGGTGATCCACTTCCTCCTGAATCCCTCTCCCCAACAAGCATGTCCAGTCTTTAAAATTCATGGCTCCCCTGTCTCTGACCCAGCCACTGTAGCTGACATGTTCAACAAGTTCTTTATCTCCTGTACCCTGCCCAACTCCCGTTCCCCCTCCACCTGACTTTCTTCTGGCCCTCCTTCACCTGACTCTTCTCCTGGCCCTCCTGTTTCTCCCTCCCCTCTCTCCAGCTTCCTCTTCCCTACTTTCAGTCCTCTTGAAGATTACCCCTCATTTAAGTCCCTCAAATCCACTAAATCAAGCCCTGACAGTCTTCATCCTAGACTGTTCCACGTGTCTGCACCTGCAATTGCCGCCACTCTGACACACATACTAAACCTCTCCCTCACCTCAGCTACTGTTCCCAAAGCCTGGATGTTGGCCAAAGTCCTACCCCTACATAAGGATGGCGATCCTTCTTTTCCAGGAAATTATAGGCCTATCTCACTCCTCCCCTCCCTTGCCAAAGTCCAGGTATCTCTCATTCTTACAAAGCTTTCTGACTTTCTCTCCTCAGATAACTACCTATCACCTGTACAATAGGGTTTCTGAAAACAACACTCCACTATCACCTCCCTGTTGCATGTCACTGACTCCATCCCCTCCGTGATGGACCAAAGCCAAATCACTGCACAGTTTTTATTGATTTGGCTAAAGCATTTGATTCTGTATCCCACCCACTCCTTCTTCAAAAACGTACCTCATTTGGCTTAGTGAAACCTGCAGTTGACTGGTTCCACTCCTACCTCAACAATAGACAACAGTCAGTCCAAATAGGAGATGCACTGTCTTCTCCCCTCTCTATCCTATTTGGGGTCCCTCAAGGCTCTATCCTTGGCCCCATCCTTTTCTCTCTTTTTACAAATGATCTTCCCTCAGTCTGTCACTCCTCTAACATACACATGTATGCAGACGACACTGTCATCTATGCCTCTATGCCTCTGGTCCATCCTATGACAGTGTTATCCCCCACCTCTAGAATGACTTCAACAATGCACAGTTTTGGTTCAAATCAAATTTATTAAAGCTGAATGCTGAAAAGACAGTTACTATGTTTTTTGCTTCCATGTAGAAGTTAGCCTCCCCCCATGATCACCACCCAGGATGGTTCACTGCTTGAGAGGGTCTCTGCCTTCAAATACCTGGGTGTCTGATTGGACAGCCACCTTGATTTCTGTACACACATTGACGCCATCTACACCAATTTCTGGCCCAAACTTGCAGTCCTCTACCTCCACAGAGCCCTTCCTTCCTCTTTCCTCTCGACGGGAATTAGTTCTTAAAACAATCTTGCCAGTGTTGGATTATGCCAACATAGTCTATGGCACTGACCCAACCTCCTCCCTCTCCAAATTAGAGACTCTTATCAACTCCTTTTGCTGTTTTGCCACCACCTCCCGTCCCCTTACCCTTCACTGTCTCCTCTATGCTCCACTCTCCCTTACCAAACTATAACATAGGATAACCATCCACTGCACCTCCCTAATTGCTAAATATTGGTTCAGCTCCCTTCCCCCATCTCTCATCCTGCCTCACCCCAGCCAATTCCACATCCTACTCTCTTTGTCACAGAGACTCGCTTACCTTCTCCATCCCTTGTCCTTACTCCACAGCAGGCCATTCCTCCTTTTCATACCATCTCCCTCTTCTCTGGAATAATCTATCCTCTGACCTTCATCTTACTTCCCCCATCTCGTACCTAAAAAGACTACTCAGACTCCTCCCCTCTCCCTAGTGCCTCCAGTGCTTTTAACCACCCCCCATATCCTCTCTTTTACCACCTCTCCGTCTCTTCTGGCCCATGTAGGCTAAGCTGGTACTCACCTGACCTCAAATCTCAGCTCCTACTTGTCCCATTTCCCTCCAAATGGTATCGCGAAGTGTCTCAAAGTGTCTTAGGCAAAACTGCTAGTCATGCTTTTGTTTTCTTGAATTGTAGCAAATGTACCTTCTTTGTTATGCTTTGTACCTAGACCATATTTTACCTTTTTATATGTACATAGCTGTAAACTCTATGTGAATTACTTTTACTGTAACTAATGTTCTTGCACAATTGTTACTTTGCACCTGGGTCACACATGGAAATGAGCTTCAGCTCAGTGTGCCTTTCTCGGTCACCAAATTTAAATACATAAATAAATAATTACTGTTCCCTATAGTGGTGCTGCAATATTCGGTAGTGTCTGTGTAAATACCTTGAAATATTAAAAATATTATTTTTATGTGACACCCCAGGATGCTATGTCCATGTTCACACCCCTGCTTGGTAACTGTACAGGGCCCACCTGGTTGAGGGGGTTGGGTTCATTGTTTCTCCTGTGGTGGTGGTGCGGTTCATCCCAGAGCAAATAATAAATAGCACAGTGTCTCCACCCAGAGAGAATTAGTGGACCAGATGTTGTATGCAGTATCACTCCCTGGGATGCAGCACCTACCCACCTCCTTACACTGAACTGCACCACCCTCTGGGGCCACTAAGAAAGTTGTTACCTTTACCAGTAAACACTTCAATCAGATTGTATAAACTGGGTGCATACACAGAAGTAAAATTCAACCCTGAACTATTCTACACAGGATGTGATGAACACTTTAACTGGTACCAATAACAGAATTACAGTTTCAAGTATGACGTAAGTACCAATGACTCCGGGTACACAGGTATCACACTAGAGTCCTGGTGCAGGCCTGGTAGCTATAACGCCCAGCCGTGTTCTTTTAGTGGTGCACTTGATAACAGTAAGCAAGCTTGCAATCTAACCCCCCAACAGACCATAGTGTACTAACACAATTTAAAGAACTTGACATCAAAAAAGAGAATGCTTTAAAACCAAACTTGCAATCCAAAGTTGGAAAAGTACAAAGATCCCAGCCAGGAATGCCAGCACTCATGTGACCCACGGATGCAGGATTTCAGTCAAGGCAGGTAACAGCACACAGCAGTAGGTCAAGCAACAATCAGGGACAGGCCCCAGTGGTCTGGGGATGAAACTGTCAGACCTTTGGATGTTCTACAGCAGCAGAGCCTTTCCGATTCATACCTCTCAGCATGCAGCCCTTCTAGCCCAACTCTCAGACGCGGGAGCACTATGCAGTAGTTTCCTGGTTCCCATGGAGCCTATAACTCAGGAACAACTCCCAGTCTGACTCTTCTCCAGATTGAGAGTACCCACATGCTCAGGGCACATGCCCTGTGGCTCCCTGCTCCCCGATTCACCCCACTAGGTAAGGGCTAGCAGGCCCTGTACCTGGCCCCAGAGCAACCTGTGTAGGATGCAGGTCACTGACTCCACTCAGTACAGCTCAGCAGCTTTGGTATAAAGCAGTGGCCCACAGGGTCATGCTCTCAGCAATTTCTCCCCACAAGGGGTCATCTGGAACAGTCTCTGAACAGAGTAAAGCCAGGATAAGTCTCACAGAGAACTTTCTGAATGAATCCTGATGAGGGCTTGCAAGATTGTTGACCTAGCTAGGACTTTTTCTTGGTCTTATCGCAGCAGATCTGAATGCCTCAGTGTCCCTCTCTAACTGCCATGAGCTCCATGAAAGCCCAGAAACCCCTTCTTCCAATTTAGTGTCCCATTGGACAGGCTGGGCTGTCCATCAGGCCTTCTGCCCTGTCCTGCCCACTGATTGGCTCCTTAAGTCCACCGCTCCATTTGAAAGGGTCCTTATGGAATCATACCCCCCACAATCTCTTGCTGGGTTGCTAGGGCTTTCTGGTTCTCTGATTGGATGGCTAGTGGGGTTGGGGGTTATCAAGATGACTACGTCCAAGTTCTGTTGGAGCCTTTGCTCCAAAATCCTTTAACCTATTTGTTTCTGCTGCCCCTAATTCTGTGCTGGCCCCTGGGTAGCTGTGAACCCTCCTGGGCTTCTGTTTGGTTGTATTGGTGGGGTTGGGGGTACAGTGAGTCTGGCATAGCATTGGGAGGAGAGAGAGCACTAAAGAGGAGCCCTACACAGGCACATGCTCTCTCTCCTTCAACTGGCTTGCCATTGATGGCAGTCTTCAACCAGACACATGAAGCGCTGAAGAACAGTGGCTCCTGGTGTCTCTCTCCTGGTCCCCACTGCCAGAATCAGGGGACCAGGCAAAGAAATTTCACCATAGTGACAAAGAAGAAGGGTGCAGGAGGTGCCATGGACTCATTCTACTGCCTGTCTCTCTCTCTCTCTCTCTCTCTGCACTACACATGCAGTCAAGCAAAAGAGAGCTGGCAGCCGAGCAGGACCTTGGGAGGGTGGCAGTGGCAGTCCAGGTAAGCCTCCTCCTGAGGAGGGTGGGTTACACTCTCCCCTGGGTCACAAATTGTCACCCCAGCAATGCCACAAGTTTCATCCAGTGTGCATCTGAAAGACACAAAACAAACAACAACAGTTCTACCTAGACAAATGCTTCCTAGCTAGGCTTCCCAGGAGCCATAGTTTACTTGGTTTACTCAGTTAAGTAAGACACTAGAAGGCGTCTGCCCACATGATGTGTCTCCGACTTTTAGTTGGTATCTCAGTTACTATTATTCCCAAACCAGTTCAAGTACTTATCAAGTTTAGTTTTAAAGTCCAGATTTTATGAATTAACCACTTTGTATGGTAGTGAATTCCACATTTTTGCAGCCCTTATTGTGTAAGCTGTAAAAGTGTTATAGTAATATAACAATATCAACAGGTTCAGAATTAACAACAGTTTTCACAGAGATTTCTATATGTATATAAGGAATATGCAATGTGGCACTGTATGATAAATGTTTTATCTGAATGAGTTAAAGTTTGACCTCAGTGACCTCACGAGTGGCGGAACCATGAGGAGGGCACCGAGGGCAAACCTTAACTCGTTCAGATAAAAGTTTATTATACAGTGTCACATTGCATATGAACATATGAAAATGCCAGCAGAAATAGGCCTTATGGTCCTGACAAGTCTGCTCGATTGTGCAGCTAGCCCCTCATCGCACAGCTGCCCCTCCCACTCCTCCCCTCCTTAGATTTACCCTCACCCGCACCCTGTCCCATCCCCTCTTGAAACTGCCCACCATCTTACAGGCTACCACCTCCTGAAGTAGTGTATTCCACTTACCCACCACCCTTTCCATGAAGAACTGTCTCCTTACCTCCCTCCTGAATCTTCCCCCTCCAGTCTGAGACTGTGCCCTCTCGTGTCCCTTCCTCTTCTTAATTAGAAGATCCCCTCTGTTTGAGTTTTGCCCATCCCTTTCAAGTACTTAAAGGTCTCAATCATGTCCCCCATCCCTCCAATGAATACATATCCAACTTGCTCAGCCTTTTCTAGTAGGGCTTGCCCTCCAATCTCTGGATCATCTTTGTCTCTCTACGCAACACCCCCTCCAACAATCTGACATCTTTCCTCAGGTATGGGCACCAGAACTGCACACAATACTCCAGGTGCGGCCTCACCAGTGACCTGTACAGGGAGAGGACTACTCCCTACTTCTGGAGGAGATTCCCCTTGCTATGTATCCCAGCATCTTGTTGGCCTTTGCTGCTGCATTCTTACACTGAGCAGAGTTGTTCATGCTTCCCGTTATAAGTACCCCTAGGTCCTTTTCCTCCGTGGTGCTACCCAACTGTACCCCTCCCAGATGATAGTCTCTCCCCGGTTCATTGCTTCAAAATGCATTACCTTGCACTTCTTAGCATTGAACCCCAGCTGCCATGTTTCCGACCATGCCTGCAGTTTAGTTAGGTCACCCTGTATCCCCTTCCATCCCTTAATGTCATTAACCACCACTCCCATTTTGGTGTCATCTGCAAACAGATTGATCTTACTTTGGATCCCATGTGAGATATCAGCTATAAATAATCTGAACAACACTGACCCCATCACTGATCCCTGTGGCACCCCATTCGTCACTGCCCTCAGTGCTGAGAATTCCCCTCCCACTACCACACTCTGCTGCCTACCGCTTAGCCAGTTCTTTATCCATTTCATCATCTTTGCTCCCGCTCCCACATTCGATGTATGCAACAGGTCCCCTAACGAATGTCATTTAGATAATCTTTCTTAATTGTCTGGCTTTATTCAAAAAAATAATGTAGTTGGGTGCTTTGTTGTGATCTACCATTTTCTTCTCCTTTGTTGTATGTGCTGTATGAAATGCGCATGCGTAGAGTCAGTGTGCTTGTCAGCGTGGAGTCAGATGGAGCTCATATGGGGCCTATGCAGTAGTGATATGTGGAGCACCGGCATGTCTAAGGACTTGTACACAGGATTCAACATTGTTTGGGGGAGTGCCTTGATCGATGCCATCATCTGGAAGAAGTGCCTTATTGGATCGCTCAGGTAGTTCTAAGGAGTCTTCAGACATCTTCATGAATTCTGATCTCTGTTTCTTGACATCGGAGAGAGTTTTAACATTTTTTACAGGTATCCCTTCTCGAGACACTGGAGTTTGCACTGTGTGACTGTGGCTATTTCTTTGTGGAGGTTCAGCAGAACTAACCAGTTTTTACTTTTAACAACTACTTAGCATATGAAGATACATTTGGATGTAGCCCTGTAGTGTTTCTGTTCTAAATGCTGTGTTGCCATACTTTTTTTTTACAGTACTACCACTTGTGTTACGTGCTCCTTGGACTGCTGTGCTGTAACTGATGAATTTGTCAATTTCAAACAGTGCTCCTAGCATGATTGTCACACAACTGAGGGAGCACTAATCTGGAGTCTCCCCTTTTCTAATCTAGTACCGGCTGAACACTGAAGGAATGACGAGTTCACTGTTGAAATAAATGACTGTGACAAGTTCACCATTTAGATCAATTTTAATTTTAAATAGTGGACTCATCATAGTCAAAACCATCTCATTTACCTGACCAACATTTCTAGTACTCTGCATCCCCACATTATAGCCTAGGACTTTTGAACAAAATACAGGGCAGGGATTGGTGCACGATATAGATTCCACCATGCACCACATAAAGAGGCAGGTCAGTGAGGGCACCAGGGGTGTCATAACTGAATTTCAAATGGGGTCTTACAGTCCTTTCTGAATGTCACAATGGGACTTCTTCTGGTTGCTGGGCAACTGAAGGTGTATGTCTCTCCTCTCTGGGTGGTGAATGATTCCTCAGAATAAGCTGGTTCCAGTACAATATCTGACTCTTGGTCAGATTCTACAGGATCTTCTACTTATTCTTGTTCTGGGGTAGCTGGTCTAACTAGAGGTTCAGAAGGCTCTGCATCTGGGTTTAACTGTGGAGTATTTGGCGTCCACCAGGTGAGGTGATTCATTGGAGTCTGCCAGTTCTTCTGGGTCATATCTTTTGCACAGAGCTGGAATAGCAGTCTCGGGGATTTGGAGCCATTCTGGTCCAAGCACTCCTGGGTGAGGACTTCTGGATAGGACATCAGCATCAGTGTTGCTTTTCCTGGGACATCACTCCACACAGTAAGCATATGTCAAGGGGGCTGACAACGAGTGATAGACTGCAGTGTCCAATTTTCCTGTCATTTGCACATAGTGCGGTGGTTGTTATCAGTGCAAACTGTGGTATGGGCCCCTATAGTACTCATGGAACTGATTGACAATTGCCCATTTGAGTGCTAAAAACTCCAACTTGTGGACCAGACAACTTCTTTTTGTTGGTGACAAACTGTGACTGGCAGGAGTCCTTGTGGATGTTCTTGATACAGTATAACACTGCTCCTAAACCACTGAAACTGGCATCTGTGTGCAACACATATAGCTTTCTGGGGTCTGTGTAAGCCAATACAGTGGAGTTGGTCAACTGCATGCTTATATTTTCAAATGCATCAACATAAGCTCATGTTCATCGGGGGCCAAACAGTTCATGCACTCTAGTAAATTTTTTCAGGAGTGGAGTGTGATGCCTGCTTGTTTTACTGGTTGGCCAGAGGATATCCTTGGATCAGATCCTGCAGAGTCTTGATGATCCTCTGCAGTTCTCTCTGCTGGGTGGGTTTTGACATGGTTACAACAACCTTAACATAGTTGGGATTGGTACAGATGCCACCTTGGGACACAATGTGATCCACATATTTGACTGAGGTCCTGAAAAACTGGCACTTGTCAATGGACAGCTTGAGACCGTACTCTTCTAGTTTGTCAAGCACTTTGAACAGCCAGGTTTCATGTTCTTCCAGGGTTTTCCCAAATATAATAATGACATCCAGGTACACAAGGCATTCCAGCAGGTTCATGTGATGTACTGCTCTCTCCATCAGCTGTTGGAAGGTGACTGGTGCCCCTGAGATCCCTTGTGGCATTCGGAAGAACTCATAGAACTCATAGAACCTCAGTGTCAGTGGCTCAGTAGGTAGCACACTCGCCTCTGAGGCCGGGAGATCAGAGGGCTGTGGGTTCAGTTCCCACATCTGGCACTTGGGTTAATATCCCAGTACTGACACTGTAGTGCGGCATGAGAGGGGTGCTGCACTTCTGAGGTGCCGTCTTTCGGATGAGACGTTAAAACCGAGGTCCCATCTGCCTGGATTGGTGGTAGTTCAGGTGGATGTTAAAGATCCCATGGCACTTATCGAAAAGAGTAGGGGAATTTCCCCGGTGTCCTGGCCAAATTTCCCTCATTCACTAAAAATACCACCAACAGCTTAATCTGGTTCAAGGTCAGTTGGAATTCATCTGTATCCCCCTCCCCCGGGTCGTGCCTGAAAATAGGCAGGATTTGTCTAGTGCACTTACCCGGTCAACAAAAACTAAATAAATAAAAATAAAATAAATAAATGAATGTAGTCTTTTATCAGTCTTGCTTGGCCATGGAGATTTGATCATAGCCAGATCTCAAAGCCATCACACTGAACTGTTGACTTCCGTTCAGACAATCTAGGGCATCTTGCACTAATGGCATAGTGTACTGGTCGGATGCAGTTCTTTTGTTTAGAGTCCGGTGGTCCACACACACATTCACACATTCACAGAGCCCCACTCTTCTTTCTGACAACTACAATTGATGACTCATAGTGGCTCATAGATTCTTGAATAATGCCTGAGGCCAGCATCTCCTGCAAGTGTTTCTGGACATTATCTATCCCAGTGAAGGCCAGTCTTCTTGACCTTTCCCAAAAAGGCCTCTCATCTGTGACCAAAATGTGATGTGGTACACTCATGGCGCACCCCTTGTCCCACTCCTGCAGGGAGTAAACTTCTGTTCCCTGTGCCAATTTCTTCTGAATTCTGTTTGCTACTCTGCTGGTAAAGAGAGGTCTCCAAACTAGAACAATGAATAATCTAATTGTCTTGGAGCAGGGTTCTCTCTCTTTTGTGGCTGTACCTCCAGATCAGCACAATAGACCCTGATGAGGGGGTCTGCTCCCTTCGGATGGTCATTGGTTGATCAGTTACATGTGTCCCATGAACTGATACTTGTCTGGCATAGTCATGAACTTTGGCTGGCGGTATACTAGGTTTGACTATGAACCCCTCTGTCACACCAGCTTTCTCTGGGCCATCCAACATCAGCAGCTAATTGCGGCAGGATACATTGAGGGGTACTACTCCCTTGATGGCACACTCTGCTTTGTGGGGGTGGTAACATCACTTCAGATTGGTCTTGACACCAAACAGTTCCCACAGAATCATCCTCCAATTAGACAGGAACTTTGCAAATGTAAGCTAGTCTGACAAGTCCATGGAGGGGCACTGAGGCTTTTCCTTGTTGCATTTCAAACTCTGCACAACTGACCCAGGTGGTGAAACATATGGGCAAGGGTTCCTACAATGACTGGAATATTTTCATACATATTAGTCCATTGGCATAGCAAGGAATATGTCTCCACAGCAGTAAGAGTTCCAACAATGTTCACCAGGAAGGAAATCTAGATATCAATCAAGCCCAGATGAGGGCAACAAGCTTCACTGAGACCCCACACATCCAAGCCTTCTAATGGCTCCAACTTTTTTGTGAGACAGATACTTCTCATAGTATTCTTCGAAAGCTGTAATGACCTGAGAGCCACTAACCAGGAGTACTGGGATGGGCCATCCAACAGGTTGTGCTTCCACATTTGCAGTAGGATCCATTATCCCATCCCAGTTCCTTAACATTTTAGCTTTGGTATTTGACAAATTAGTTTTGACATGACATGTAGCTTTAGCAATGGTTGCTAGTAAATTACTTGTTCCCATGGCATCAGAGCACTCCTCTACTTGGAGTTCACTGAAAGTTCAGAGAGCTAACATGATTCTTTGCTAATTTCTCACTGAGTTGCCAGTCAGCAACCCTTTGAACGTTGCTTTGTGACTGACAGTGACATTGGATATGTCCATCCTCACCACAGCAGTAGCAATATACATCTCTTCATTGTAGTGACTGTTGAGGGGTTCCAGCCAGAGAGTTTCATGGGTGCCCCCCTTCCCAGTAGGGGTCCTAGGCAGCTGCAGGATTTGACAGTTCATGGAGTCTCCCATCATTTTCTTTAGCTCAGTCAGTTGAGTATGGACTTCCTCCAGTGAGATTGCATTTGAGATTTACCTTCCAGTGCTTGAGGCAGCTGACACAACACTACTTGACACAGGTGTGCTGGGGATTATGGATTCAAACTCCCTTGGGGGTGTTCATATAGGGGAGGTGGTGGCTCAATAAATGCCCACCCAGGAGCTGAGAAAAAGTGCACTGCAGACAAAAAGAATGAACTCGGCTAACTGGAAGGACACAACAAATCCAAGGAGATAGGACAGTAATACGTTTATTAAAGCAATAAATATGAATGGACTACATAGAGAAGTGCACCCCCTCAATGAGTGGGCATGGTCAATGTTTTGCATGGCTCTGACACTTTTTCAAAGATGTAGGGGCATTGAATTAGCCCTCCTCTTATAGTGCCTATGCTGCTATGAACCTCCCATTCGTTAAAGTGACAGTGCATAGTGCAATACTATACATTACATACACAAAACAAAGTGCAAATTGGCATATGAAGTGTAAAAAATGGTGTGATAAAGTGCTAGAGATGGTCAAGCATACAAAATTCAAATACAAATTGCTACCCCCTACAAATCATGTGCAATACTGCTGCACAAAAATTACTGATTGTTTCTGAAATGTAAACAAGATTAAAAAGCTTGAAATTACAAACACCTATTGGAAATAATCAGCCACTATTCCTAAAAATGTATTTATTTAGTTTTTGTTTACCGGGTGAGTGCACTAGCCAGTTGGTGACTATTTTCAGGCACGACCCGGGAGAGTACAAGACAATACATACAGTGGGTGTTTACAATAGACAATACAGCTTGTAAGGCAATAAAGTGTTTAGACAGTAAAGCAAAGTACTTGGCATGAGGCAAAGTAGCTAAAATAGCTGTGAAGGCACGGATAGCAGTATGACAAGTAATATCACTGTGACTGAATCTAAACTTTTTTTTTGTGTAAGACTGCAAGCACATGTGGTGGGGGGAGGAAGGAAGGGAGGTGATAACAAGAGTTGGGAAGGAATTTGCAGGGAAATGATATTTATGCAACAGGTGTGGAGCCAAAACCCATTGCATAAATTCATTTATCTCCACGTATGTGGGATAAATCTCAGCACCCAAAATTTATCCCACATATGTGGGATGAATGCAACCTGTCAGTCAACCCCCACAAAGCCAGCACTACTTCCCAGCTTTCACAGTACTATATTAGACTTGCACACCAAAACCTACTTCACGACACCCCTTCACATATCAGTCCCACAACTGTCACAAACACACAATACTAATTCTCTACAAAAAAATGGCACGTCGCTTTTTTCACATTTAAAATTCTACATTTCCAGCTGTCCTTGCTCCCTCTCAAGTCACAAAACTGAAACGGCATTCACTCGCTCCAAAGAACCCCCACCAAAATCAAGCCAGCACCACAGACATAAGCAGCTTCAAACATCACTTTTGTGTCCATGTTTTTTCCTCTTAATACCTCTACTCTATTCATTTTTGTCTCCACACAGCTGAAAGTCCACCCTGCTTTGTACTTTCCAAACGCTGCACATTTCCCTCATCTGCTCCTCTGGTCTGTGTCTCCACTTCTCACAGAAAACTCCAACACTCTTTCTCAAACAAACACAAAAAGTGTTACAGTTTTGTCTCTCCAGCTGCCACATTTTCTGAAACACGTGCGCTCTATAGACTCAAATGATAAAAGACCTATACATCTTCTTTTCTTTCTTTTTGCCAAAAAAACAGGACCAAAACCACAGTGGCTCTCACAGAACCTCACCAAACGAGAAACTGAGCCACTATATTTTTCTAACTCTCCAACTTGCCCACAAAATAAAACCATCCAATCACCACAAATGCTGTATATCTCAACTGCATCGTATCCATAGTAACACTGTTCCTAACCTTACCAACCAGCACAAAAATGTGTAGCAATATCAACAAGACCACAAAAAAGTCCACTCGATTTATACAAATAGCTTCAAAACATAACAAAAAATAAATTAAACAGCACCAAAAAGTCATATTCCTATTGCATAAATCAGACATGCAATGGGGGGCCTTTGGATAAAGGATTTATTTTCACTTGGCCCCCGGTGATCTCAAGTAAATCACTCATGGTTCCGCTATGCTCCGCCACTTGGGAGGTTACCTGAGGTCACCGGGGCACTCATGAAAATAAATCCTTTATCTGATGGCCCCCAATCGCATATCCCCTAAAACCATTCTGAATGACTAGGTAATAGGAGCAAACATATACTGTAAGTCAGAATACATGCTAGGAATTATCAGAAATCCAAGGAAGGGACTAGTTGTCAATTTTCATTATTCATTAACCACATAAGAGAGATCCTTAACCTAAGTAACAGAAATCAGATACTAGTAAGTATATGCATGTTTTACAAATATTGGTAGTGCAAGAATAGTAACTTGCTAAAAAGAAGTCAACACAGTCATCGTCTCCTTTTAAGGAAAGGAGCTAGCTGGAAGTGCTTGTTGAGACCAGGGTAACTACCAGCGTTCTATCTATATTGCCAGTACGTTTCATGGCATAGTAGTTTGTTATCGAAGTCCCCGGCTCTGGGGCCCAGTATTACCTTTTTGAGTCCCCTGAAAGTAAAGGAATGTGCTGAACCTGCATGTTAGCAATCGACTGCTAATGCATTCTGTGCAGTTCCATGTCTAATATGTCTAACGTGCTCAAGGATTACTTCCCTGAGCTTCCTTTTTGTCTTTCCAACATAATAATAATTGCAGGTGCATGTGGCAATGTACACAATAGCCTCAGTGTGACAAGAAATGAAATAGTTTACCTGCAGGCTCTCATTGGTTCTGGCAAAAAACATTTCTTTCCCCACCACGATATGGGAACATGAAAAACAATTACCACATTTGAACATTCCTTTAGGCAGTTTCTCCTTTTATCCACAGACTGGTTCAAGGCTATGGACCAAGATACCTGCTAGATTTCGACCTTTGCGATATGTAATTACTGGGCCTGGATTTACCACTTCTTTCAATGCTGGTTCCACACTTAGGATGTGCCAGTTGTTTCTAATAATCCTATCAAGTTCTTTAGCCTGTGTATAGAAAGTTGTGATAAAATTAGGACCTCAAAATTTATTGTTCTTTTTGTTTCTGTTACTATTTTGTCTACTCGTCATCAAAAGAGACTTAATCTCCAACTGATCCACTTTCCTTTTAGCTTCTTTAAGACACTTCTGACTGTAGTCTCTTACTAAGAAATGCTCAGTTAGAATATTAGCATCAACATCATGCATTTCTAGTGTACTACAATTGCGTTTTACAAGCATGTATTGTCCAAGGGGTATATTCTGGGTCACATGTCTAGGATGGCATCTCTGGAAATGTAGGATGGAATTCCTGTCTGTTGTCTTTCTAAAGAGGTTTGTATTTAACCCCACATGACCATTCTTTCTGATTTCTAAGTCCAAAAAATGAATTTTGGAAATATAATGTGTGAGTGTTAACTTGAGATTGGTATTAGTCCCTTCCGAATATGTGACAAAATTCTCAAGTTCCATGACCCCAGATAAGTATGCTATTGTCGATAAAGCGGCAATAAAAGTCTATGCAATCAAAGAATGTATTTGTCTCAGGATCATATATGTAATGTTTTTCCCATTGTGCCAGATATATTGTGGCATAACTGGGGGCAATCGCCACCCCCATTGCCATCCTCTTGATTTGGTGGTACATAACTGACAATAAGATCCTAAAGAAACTCTATAAATGGTTATGATACAGTATGTAGTACCCTCACACAAAGCCTCCCTCAGTGCTTCAAGTCACTCACTGTGTGGAATGTTGGTATACAGGGATTTTATATCAAGTGTGGCAAGTATCCACTCAGGTTCTACTGCCATATCTTGAATTATCTCAAGGATGTGAGTAGTGTCACGGATGTATGCTCTGGAATTTGGGGCCAACTGTTTGATATAAAAATCAACAAATTGTGCCAGTGGTTCCATAATGGAACCAGTACTGGAGGCTATAGGCCTCTTTGGTGGATTTTCAAGATTTTTGCGGATTTTTGGGAGGCCATAAATAGTAGGCCTCGCCAGGTGTTCCACTTTAAGGAAAGTGCATGTTACCTGACCAATAATGTCACATATTACAGCCTCATCCAGTATACAATCAATTTCTTTTTTACATTTGGCTGTTGGATCAAATGTTAGTTCCTTATAAAACTCAACATCATTTAGCTGTGATAACATTTCTTTTGTAATATTAATAAAATTAAGCCATCACCACAACCCCCCCCCTCCATTATTGGCGGACTTTATGGTGATGGCATGCCAGTCCTGGAGCCTTTGCAATGCCTCTTTTTTCCCCCCTGTTGCAGTTGGTACGATATATTGCTGGGGGATGCTCTTCAGCCATGCCACATCCTGCTCACATGCTTTTAAAAAATTCCCACAGCAGTATTCATGGGTGGGATGTAGTCAGACCTTTTCTTCCATCTGGGACTAATTTCATTACCTGCACCTTCCTCAATGTCACTGCTCCTTTCCACCTGTTCCAGAGTCACATCTTGATCTTCATCTTTATGATATAAAACATGTAGGTTAAGTTTCCTTGCATGGCTGTTAAGGTCAACAATGGCGTCAAACTCATTTAGGGGATATGATGGAATGAAAGACAAGCCCCCACTGAGTATTGACAGTTCAGCTTCTGTCAGATCATGTCCTGAAATGTTCACAACAAGGGAGTTAGATTGCTTTTCATGGTCATTATTGTCCGCCCTGTGGCCAATATTTGTTGCTGTATGTTCGTCCTGCCCTTCTCCCATCCCTTCCCCCTAGTACCCCTCCTGGTATCTTGTTATTGAAACAGGCTAGTCTTGGACTCCATTGTAGTGCTCTCTGAGGTAGTACTGGTAATTGTGGGATGTGGGCTGGTCATGCACGGTTGGATTAGCACACAGTCTCTGGAGCTCTGTGATATCAAGAGAGCCCCTGCTGTCTGACACTTGGCCACAGGCGGTGGAAGCAGGCAGGGGTTCCCACTGTTCATCTTGTTTTTCAGCCTCTTCAACCTCCAACAGCAGGACACCATGGGGGGGGAGGGGTCAACTAGTCTCTTTTTTTAAGTGTAATATTAATAAAATTAACTGTCAAAATATGGCAGCCTTCAGCACTTGTTCTAGCTGCACTTTGTTCAGGTCATTGGACTCTATTCCACCTCTGCAGTACACTTTCTGTAATGGGCTCCCCTAGTGTTGTTTGGTGGTCTTAAACTTCCAGTACAAGTAATCACAGGATTCTCTACTTCCAGACACACTGTCTAGGGTGGCAAGGTACTCATCTACTTGGACCTCTGGGTCAGAGGCTTGCAGGGACTGGATGGCAACCAATGCTGGCCCCTTCAAGCTCCCTGCTAGTCTCTTGCATTGTTGTGCCTTTGTGCATTACCATTCATGTAGCATTGGGTCAGCATAATTGATCTAAGTTTCATAATCATCTTCTCCAGTGAGGGTGAGGATGGTGCCAGAAAACATTTGTAGGCATCTATAATAGTCTGAACCTGGAAGTTGAGCTAGCCCAGATTTTTCAGATGTTACTCAGGGAGGCAACAAGATCTGAAAATCCTTAAAGGTCTTCCCTTTACTAGCCAGCAACAGTTCTAGTTTGGTCTCGAAATCCCCCACAGAGCTGAGGCATGGTGAAAGAGGTTTTGGAACCTGAAATCCAAACAGAGAATGTTTGAAAACTGAACTTATAATCCAAAGATGGAAAAGTACAAAGACGCCAACCAGCACTAGCAGCACTCACAAGACCCACGGATGCAGCAGTTCAATAGAGACAGGTAACAGCACATAGCAGCAGGTTAGACAACAATCATGGACAGCCCCTGTGGCCTGGGGATGAAACCATCAAACTCTCATATGGTCTGCAGCAGCACAGCCCTTCTGGCCCAACTTGCAGACACAGAAGCACTATGCAGTGGCTTGGGGATGAATGGCAGGATGAACTTGCTCCCCAAGGGGTATCTGTTGTGGGGTATGCCCTGAATTTCAGGTCATGGTTCAAGGAGCTCATGGGGTTTGCCCAGAGCATGTAGAGGCAGAAGACATGGTACAACCATGGAGCCAGTTGGGCAATAGGTAATGGCGCTTGTTCCCATCCAGCAGAACAAATTACAGGTGATTTGGGAGGAGCCTTATTCAGTGGTCTGGAGGAAGAAGTATGTTAATTACATAGTGAAACTATCCTACAGGAGGCACAGACAGTGAGTTTACCACGTAAACTTGATGAATCCATACCATAACAGGGATGAGATGGTCCTGGCTGTGTGTAGCCATCTGGAGGAGGAGGCAGAAGCATACCCTCTGGTAGATCTATGTGGGAGAGGTGAAGGGAGAATTCTGCTTTTTCATTTGAACTAACATAGATACAATTTTACTCTACTCTCTACTCTACTCTACTCTACTCAGTGGATGCTGTAACCCTCTCAGCATGGCTGACAATAGCCCAAGCTGCTGAAATGAGTGTGGTGCTGCATACATTTGATGAAATATTCACAGGGAAACCGAGGTATACCACACTGGCAAGGCAATACATGAATACAGAGTTGCAAGTCCCTCTGAGACAGCCACCCTACAGAGTCTGAGAAGGTGTAAGACATGCCATAGAGGGGGAGATCAAAGAGATGCTGGTTCTCAGGGTGAGCCAGGAGTCCAGTAGCCCCTGGGCCTCCGCAATGGTACTGATTCCCAAAAAGAATAGGACCATGAGGTTCTGCTTTGACTACTGCAAGCTCAACAGCTGCACAGAGTTGGGCACATGCCCCATACCTGGGATGGATGAGGCCCTAGAGAGGTTGGGGGGAGCCCATTTCCTGTCCACCATATACCTTACAAAGGGCTATTGGCAGATACTCCATAACCCTAAAGCCAGAGAAAGGTTGTCCTTCTTCACCCCATTTGGATTATTCAAATTCAGGGTAATGCCATTCAGGATGAAGAATGCACCAGCCACCTTTCAGTGACCCATTGACCACATTCTGCAGGGGACAGGAGACTTCATTCTGGCATACATGGATGATATTGCCATCTATAGTCAGACTGGGAAGGATTATGTCAGGCATGTGACTGAGGTGTTTTGCCAAATGCATACCACTGGGCTGACAGCCAAGGTGGAGAAGTGCCAGATAGGAATGGCAGAATTGTCATACCTTGGGCACAGGATGGAGAGTGAGTACATCTGGCCTGAGCTAGTGAAAATTGAGGTAATCGAGGGATGGGCCATGCCCATGACTAAGGGGAAAGTATGGGCCTTCCTAGGGATGGCAGATGGACAAACCCCTGTTTGATCTCACCAGGAAGAAAATTCCAGAAAAGGTTCAGTGGATGGAAACATGATTACTGTGGTCCACCAGCTAAAGGAGGCACTGAGTTGGGTGCCTGTGCTCACTAGTCTGGACTACTCTGTTAGGTTAATTGTGCATGTAGATGTATCTGATCATGGGCTAGGTGTGGTTCTGAGTCAGGTTAGCTCTCTGGAGAGGAGCACCTGAGTAGGAAGCTGCTGGCCAGAAAAGAGGCACACACAACAATCGAAAAGGAGTGTTTAGGGATTGTCTGGGCTTTGAAGAAGCTGCAACCTTACCTGCATGGAAGGGAGTTCACCCTGGTTACTGATCACAATCCCCTTATATGGTTGCATAGGACCAGTGGCCAGAATTCAAAATAACTAAGATGGAGCCTGGTGCTGCAGTCCCATAATATGGACATTAGGCTTGGCAGAAGATACCAGGAGAAAGGACTGCTGTGTGACTGAACTTCTCTGCTGGGACTAAAGTAGAAGAACTTTTGTATTTGACCTTTAATTTAGGGTATAAAAACTAACATACAAAAAAAAAAAGTGTGTGTTTGGGTTAACTGAACTGAATGGGTGTCTGAAGAGTTATCTAGGTGTAAATCTCAGGTGACTGAAAGGACTTAACTGCTGTGAGGTTTAAATTACTTGCAGAAAGATCTGGTTAGTAGGGGAAGTGGCTTAGCTAGAAGGAAGCACATTTAAAGACTGCCTTAGAAAGTGTCTGCTAATAGCTTGGCAGAAGACACCAGGAGAAAGGACTGCTGTGTGACTGAACTTCTCTACTGGGACTATATTGCCCTCCTTCCCTTCCCTCCACCCAAAGCTAGTTCTATTTTTATAGGCACAGAATTTGACTGACAATAGGAACTTCCTGTTTAGGGGCAGGAAGTGAGTGATCACAGAACCACCAAGGACCCACCATCCTAGAAGGACAAGAGTAGCTCTCTGGACCCTCTAGCTGCTGGAGGTCTGCCCTGAGCAAGTAAGTGGTCTACTGCGAAATATAGGATATTCTTGTCTCAGAACAGGACAATCAGGAGCTTAAAGGGCACACAGGCAGAAAGTAAGGAGAGAGAGAAAAAACAGAGGAAAGAGTAAGGATTGCAAACAGTTAAGGGGCCAGAAATAAGACATGATTGGAGTGGTGCAGTGCAGTGGCTGTGGAGCAGCAGTCTTCCGGGAGATGTTCTGGAGGATGCAGTGTTGTCCCATCTGCAGGCACCTCTCTGGGCTGAGGGAGGAGGTTGCTCATCTCCAGACTGAGTTGGCCAGGATTTGTGGGACCTCCTCTTCCATCCAGGGACCACCAGTGCCACTGCCGTTGCCTCAGAGGTTGCCAAGAAAGAGGAGCGGTTGGACCACAGTGGGCTCAGGGAGGGTGAGGGTGGTGGAACAGAGGTGCATCCCTCATTGTACCTCTCCACAATTCTTATGCCATTCTGGCAAAGTGTAGTTCTCTATGGAGGTACCCACAGTGGAGATCAAGGAGGATGCTGGGAACCTCCACAAAGGAGACCCACAGGAGGGTGGCAGGGGATCCTGCAGGGGAAGGAAACAACTCCTGGTGGGGGACTCCATTGTTAGAAAGGTAGAACTGGGGGAGGAAGGGGAGAGGGAGGTAAGGTGCCTGCCTGGCACCATGGCTTGCAGGGACAGGAAGCGAATCCTCAGGATTGCCGGAGCAGCTGCACAGGGGAGGGAGCTGGATGTCATTGTCCACCTAGGGACAAATGACCTGGCTAAGAAAGGGATTAGAGAAGTGCAGGAAAGTTTGTGGAATTGGGGAAGGGCCTTAGTCAAGTAGCATGCACGGTAACCTTCTCGGAGGTGCTACCCATCTATGGCATAGGAGAGGCTAGGGTGTTCTGCACCATGGGATTCAATCAGTGGTTGAAAAACTGGTGTGGAACTCAGGGATTTGGCTTCATTGGGGACTGGGGGTCCACCTGGAGTGATGCAAGCCTATACTGGCATGATGGTCTACATCTGTCCGAGAGGGGAACCAGGATCCTAGGTGATAGGTTTAAATGCTTCATTGGCAAGCTTTTAAACTAGCCAAGGGGAGGCACTGAAAGGAGCAGGAAAATCCTAGCCCCCAAATAATCACGTAGTAGTCGGCAAACACCAACATAGAGGTGTCGATAGGAGAAGGGCAGGGTAAATGGAGAAAGTGACAAAGGCAAGAAGGACAGGGACGGGCAAAGGGAGTAAGGCCATCAGGAAATGGAGGGTAATGAGTACCAATGCCCATAGTCTGGGCAACAAGCTCCCTGAGCTGGTGGCCTTGATGGAAGAGGGATGCTTGGATATCGTAGCAGTCACAGAAACATGGTACACAGAGAACCATGACTGGGATGTTAACATACCAGGGTTCATAACCTACAGGAGAGACAGGCAGGGGAGAAGAGGGGGAGGAGTAGCTCTCTATGTAAAGGAAGGGATAAAAGCAACTGAACAAAAGAGTAAACAGGGAGGAGAGGAACCACTGTGGGTCACCTTGGAGACTGGAAAGGGCACCACAATCCGCACAGGGGTTGTGTACAGACCCCAATGTCAGGGAGAAGGAATGGACAAGGATATGATAGAAGGCATTCTTAGAATGCAGAGAAAGGAGAGATACTGTTGATGGGAGACCTGAATATGCCAGATGTTACCTGGAGCACATTTGCTGCAGCCACATCCAAGAGCAGGGCCATTCTTGATGCCCTACAGGTGGCAGGCATTAGACAGCTAGTTTCTGAACCCACTCATGAGGGAGCAATCTTAGACCTCGTACTCTCAAACGGGGGCAGTGAGGGATCTCAGATCTAGAAGTGGGTTGCCATCTGGGGACAAGTGACCATCAAACAGTGTGGTTCACGTTAAACTCAGCTACAGAGTCAAGCCATACAAAAGTGAGGGTACTGGACTTTAGGAGGGCTGACTTTGGCAAGATGGGAGAGTGCCTCAGAAAAGCACTAGCAAACAGGCTAGAAGGAGGTGTGGAGCAACAATGGGGAATTATCAAAACTGCCATCACAGAGGCAACAAGCCTTTGTGAAGCAAACGAACAAATCAAAACAAAGAAAAAGCCACTATGGTTCTCAAAAGAGGTGGCTGTGAAAGTCAGGAAGAAAAGATAGCATTCCGGAAGTATAGGGAAACACAGAAGGAGCAGGACAGAGAGCTGTACCAGTTAAGGCAGAAGGAAGCAGGAGGGAAGTCAGAATAGCAAAGGCCCAAACTGAGGAAAAGATAGCCAACTCAGTTAAGAAGAGGGATAAAACCTTTTATAGGTACACCAGCGAGCATAGAAAGACAAAGGGAGGGATAGTGAGGCTGAATAGAATGAACAGTGGGTGGGCAGAGGGGGACAGTGAAAAAGCAGGAATACTGAACGAATATTTCTGCTCAGTATTCACAAAAGAGGAGGGGGAAGTGCCTAATCCAATTAACAGAAGCACTCTTGATAGAGGTCGATCCCAGTCCTTTCACAGAAGAAAGGGTTCTGCAAGAACTCCTAAAACTGAAGGTGGACAAAGCAATGGGTCCTGATGAAATTCACCCCAGAATTCCAAAAGAATTAAGGGAGGAACTAGTGAAACCATTGGCTACTCTTTTTAATAAATCATGGGAGGATGGTGTGGTACCCAAGGATTGGAGGAAGGCGGATGTGATTCCCCTTCACAAAAGTGGGTCCAAGACAGAGGCAGGAAACTACAGACCTGTCAGTCTGACCTCTGTGGTAGGGAAAGTGATGGAGTCACTTCTGAAGGAAAGAATAGTCGAGTACCTAGAGGCCAGTGGAGCACAGGACCCAAGGCAGCATGGGTTCACAGTGGGAAGGTCATGTCAGACGAATCTAATAGATTTCGTAGACTGGGTGACCAAAGTAGTAGACCAGGGAGGGGCTGTGGACATGGCCTACCTAGACTTTAGCAAGGCATTTGACACAGTCCCACACAAAAGATTAATAGTCAAATTAACCAGCTCAGAGTGGGACCCAGGGTGGTAGCCTGGTAAAACATTGGCTGGACAACAGGACACAGAAGGTAATTGTAAATGGAGTCCATTCTAAAGAAAGGGGGTTACTAGTGGGTACATGAGGTTCAGTATTGGGTCCAGTCCTTTAATGTCTTCATCAGTTGACATTGCAGAGGGACTGGAAGGAAAAGTATGCCTTTTGCAGATGACACAAAAATCTGCAACAGGGTTGATACACAAGGAGGCGTGGAAAGGATGAAAGGGACTTGGCAAGGTTGGAGGAATGGTCAGAAGTATTGCAGCTAGGATTCAATGCAAAGAAGTGCAAATAATGCACCTGGGAAACAAGAACCCAGGGGAAGAATACACAATGGGTGGGGAGGTAGTAACAACAACAAAAGGAAAGGGACCTGGGGGTAATCATATCAGATGACCTTAAGGTTAGCAAGCAATGTGAGAAGGCAGTAGGGAGGGAGGGCTGGGGTATACTGGGATGTATAGGAGAGGCATCAGCAGCAGAAAACAGGAAGTTGTTATCCCTCTGTACAGACAGTTGGTGAGACCCCATCTGAGTACTGTGTCCAGTTCTGAGACCCCATCTCCGCAAGGACATAGACAGGATAGAGGCAGTCCAGAGGAGGGCAACTAAAAATGGTGCAGGGTCTGCAAGAGAAGCCATATGAGGAGAGACTAAAGGAGCTTAATATGTATACCCTTGAGGAAAGAAGGGAGAGGGGGACATGATAGAAACTTTTAAGTACCTCAGTGGAATCAACAAAGTCCAAGAGGTTAGCATTTTCAGAAAAGAGACTTGCAAGAACAAGGGGACACAATTTAAAGATAGAAGGAGGGCGGTTCAGGGCAATGTGAGGAAGTATTATTTCACAGAGAGGGTAGTGGATGCATGGAACAGCCTTCCTGAGGAGGTTGTGGGGTCTAAAACTGTGGGAGAATTCAAGAATGCATGGGACAGACATAAGGCAATTCTTGTGGGGGGTAGGAAGAAATAGGCTGTTGGTTAACTAGGATCTGCGACCTATCCTGTAGGTAGGGAAATGGGCAGACTAGATGGGCCTAGCGGTCCTTATCTGCCATCAAAGTCTATGTTTCTATGTTTCTAGGCACCACAGCAGGTCACAGCATGGCAATGCGAACAGGCTGTCCAGACAATAGCCAGTGCCATGTTTTTTTTCTTTACGTTAGAGAGACCTAGGAAAAATTAAGTGGGGTTCACATGAAGAGTGAACCGAGGGAATGGCAGGTGGAGCCAGCCATTCCACACACAAAAAAATTAGTGCTGCTAAAAAGATTTGTTTTTTGTTTTCTCTGGGAGGAAGATGTAACAATTTTTATATATATCTGTACTGTATTCCTTGTTTTTAATGCAACTCTTCTTGCTAGTGTAACAGTTCAAATTTAGCAGATGCTGGGGAAAAAAGTCAAGCTTTCTTAGAAATGTCTAAAAAGAAAACAGGCTAAATGGCTGTGTTGTAAATTTACTATCTGGCTATCCAGTCTTGAACTTCTGTCACTTTATGGTTAGGCATTTGAAATATCTTTGATGTCAGGAAGTGGCTAGCTATCCCAAACATTCCTGTTGAGAACTCATATTTCTGGACAGAATATGGGAGAGGGAGGGGGACTGGAGGCCTTTTAGATCTGGCAGGACCTAACAGGGTCATGCAGGTTTGGGACTATTAACAAGCTTTCTTTTAAGAGTTCACATCTGCCCTGATTCAAAGGGTCTTGTGGTAAGCCAATCTACCTTGTTAGAGAAATAAAGAGATAGGTTTATTATGTGTGTAACCTATTGTTCAAATCAATTTTAAATCCATTTCTGTAGAATGACTATTTCCTATAGTGTTGCTGTATTAACCTGTAGTGTCTGGTGAATAGCTTGAAATATTAAACATATTATTTTTATATACTTCATGTCCCTGTGACTGAATTCTTTGGGGTACAGCTAACCAATTTATGACTGACTTTATAACTGACAATAACTGTGTTTCCATGACTAATGAGAAGACTACAGTTACTATAATCTGTTTCTAAAGTAAGAAGCCCTCAGCTATGACAGCAAGGGGTGGGTCAATTGTCTTTGAGCACAGAGTGCTATATTGTGCGAGCAGTGACTCTGAAGGGATTCAGACCCAGAAATACCCTGAAAGAGCGTCTAAGCTGGGTGGTGGCAGCTGCTGAAATATTGAGAAAGCTGGTAATGTTTTAATGGTAAACAATTTGTTTTGTTTTTAAATCATAGAAATAAGTTGCCTGAAGAAGCCCTGTATGTAATAGCATGAAATGTTGAGGCAGGCAAAAACAAAAAAGTATATGGACTAAGAACTAGAGTGGGAAGTCTGTTTATATTTTATACTTTTCTGAGAAAAAAAGTGGTTAAGTTCCCCACTCTCTTTACTATTTTACCTGTAATTTCAAACTGACAGTGGGCAGCATACCAATGCGAGAATAACAGAAATAAGCAGTGTGCTGTTTCCTATGGAACCTTTTGAATATTTTGGGCAGATGTTTTATATACCAAGTCTCAGCAAATGGATCAACAGTAGCTCAGATCTTGGAATGGTATAGAAAACCAGAAAAAGGTGCAAATACAGGACAGTTCAGTACAGTACAGCCCAAACACCATAAACTGAGAAAAAAAAACAATAAAAAAAACAACTCCGAACACCACAGAGGGCCTCTACTGGGAACAAGGTCTGGTGCTGCTGTGTTTTGCTCTGCTCAAGCTTCAGCAGTCATATTTTGTTCTTACTGTATTGCTTTTATGTTTTTTACAGCCTCTGTTGGTCATGTGCCCCTCTCTGTTATTTTGGTTGTCCAGGACAAAGCCTTTTTTTTCTAAATCCTTTTTATTAAGTATATTAATACATTACAAATTCATATCAATATGTTGACACATTTGATCAGAAAAAACAACCTTTCCTCATAAAGAAAATGAAAACAGAAAACCATCACTAACCTGATTACCCCCCCCCACCCTCTCCCCTACCCAGGGCTGTATTCCATGGGGAAAAAGAAAACAAACTTAAATTTTCTTAAATGCCATAGGGGAAATCTTGAATAACTAAGAAAATCAGCAAATACTGTATCTTCATATTAGTAAGAGACCATCACTGTAGGAAGCCATAATACCAAATACAGTAAACGTTTTTGAGAGGGGTAAGTATACCTGTAAACCATCTGTTATAACCTCATAATAGGAGGGATTACACTCTGTATTTCCTTCCAAGATGTTCCATATACATCATGCATTTCAGTCAGCACATTTTAAATCAATTTTTCATAGTTTAAGGTTTCTTGGAAAATAGCCCACCATTTATAATAATCTAACATCAAAAGGTCCTTATCGTTCCAATGTTCCAGTAATAGTCTTTTAGTAGTCATAGTGGCTAACATATAGGTCTTTTTATGGGCTAAACTCCAGTCCATATCTATGAGGTTATTGAATAAGTATTTATCAATATTCAAAGGAAAATCCAACGCTTTAGTATCCTTAAGAATTTGTTGTGTTTTATCCCACTACATACTGTATACATTTTTGGACAGTGCCATAAACAATGAATCAATGTCCATTTTTACCACATCCATGTCATATACTTATTCATATACAAAGACATTAGTGTTTTAAGAAGATTTGGAAGATCACTAGATTGTTTTACCAAATAAATTCTTCATTTTCAAAAACTTCTTATGATTAGAGTAATACTGAAGCTGATTACATTTATAGCCAGTCAGTTTAGTAACCATTTGCTGGTATGACCAGACTTGATCCTCAATTATAATATCTTTCCATATTATGATTCCTTTTGACTGAAGGGTTTTAAAGGGGGAAGCCATGATAAGCTTGACCCCATACTCTATTTTTGGCATGAATGGGCAAATATAACAATGGCAACTGAATTGGAACAGAGTGGTTAAGGTGTTTTCTAACTAGTTGAAACCATGATATAAATACATGTGATCTTTGCTTAGTCAATTCCAGGTCCAGAAAAATATAATTGAATCTTTTTTCCTGTGACCCGGGGTATACCATTCTTTGGAATATGGTATTGTCCTTATCAGGATAAAAGGTTCATTGATAAAACATTGAGAGAATATGAACTTGAGCATAACATAGGATATCCTGGCAACCCATCCCCCCTCTGTCTCTCGGGGCCATTAGTGGATTCCAGGCAATTCTAGACTTGCCTCCTCACCAAAGAAACCTAGTCATAATTCTCCTAACATCTTGAAACCATAATAGAGGTGGGGCTCCTAAAATGTTTTGGATTATAAATATAAAGTGGGGGAAGGCCATCATTTTTATCATTTCGATTTTGCCCTTTAAAGATTGGGATAAACTATGCCAGATAGATAATAAGGAGGCGACTTTCTGTTTTGCCTCATCATTGTTTAATTTAATATTTTTTGTCTGATCAGAAGAAATCTGAATGCCTACATATTTAACAACCTCCTGGACTCTAAATTCTTTCTCAAATTTTTGAGTATAGGAAGGTTTATTTTTAGATAATTTCATAATAAACGATTTACTTTTGTTTATAGCATAACCAGAAATACCTGAAAATGAGTGAATATCTGTAACAAAAGCTGTAAGGAACAAATCTAGAATTTTAATAATAAGAAAAATATTGTCAGCAAAGATACTTAGCTTAATAAGTTCCTCCTCCACCCTTATACCCTCAATACAAGCATTATTTCTAATAACTTGCAGGAAGGGTTCAAGGAAGAGGATAAATAAGGTAGGGAAAAGAGGGCACACCTGTTGTACACCATTTAACATATCAAATGTCTCAGTAAAATAGGCGTTTATTTGAAATTTAACTGTTGTTTTTTTATATCATTTTTGATTAGTGTGATAATTTCCCTTGGAAAACCATATTCTACTAAAATCTGATGCATGTAGTCTCTATTCAAGAGTTCAAAGGTCTTACTAGTGTCGATTGATACTGCATAATACGTGTCATACTGATAAGCAGGATTAGAATTAAGGATGTGAATCAGTGCCTGAATCCTTCTATTTGCTTGCTGGAGTGTTTGTCCCCTTCATAAAACCATATTGGTTATTATGGATATATGAATGGAGATGCGACTGAATCTGATTATTAATTAGTTTGGCAATTAACTTATAATCAGCATTAATATCACTATAGGTCTATAACTGTCCACACAGTCTGATGTTTTATCTTCTTTTAAAATAAAGATAACTTTTGCAACCTGGAGGGAAGGTGGCAATAAAAATCATGTCCCTCCTGTAATAATTCTTCCATAATTATTTGCACCTATGGAGCCAATTCTAATGCATAACATTGGTAAAATGTGTTTGTTAAACCATCCAACCTTGGTGATTTGCCTCTTGATAAAGACCTAATAGCTTCAATAATTTCAGACTGAGAAACTGGTGAGAAGGGGAAATGGGTAAGATTGCAGGTTTGCTTTATGCATAAAATGATCCATTTGAGACTGTATAAAGGTATAGTTATTCTGATTAAATTTATTTATTTATTTAATTTTGTTGACCCGATAAGCCCACTGGGCCTAGAAGTCCCTTTTCTGGGGTGACTGGGAGAAAGGGGGATACAGATGGTAAACAACTGAAATTGAACCAGATTAAGCTCTTGGTGGTATTTTTAGTGAATGGGAGAAATTTGGCCAAGACACCGGGGAAATTCCACTACTTTAGTTGCTAGAGGGTGCTGCATTGCTGCGAGAAAGTAATCACAGTGTGAGAGCTTTTGTAGAAGCAGGACATGTGGGTGGCTGAGGAGATGGTCTCCTCCTCAGCTTGTCCGGTTTTGGAGGCTAACATGGAGAAATTGCTATGGAGGAGACCTATGTCTTGGCTACTGAACGAATGGATGGTTTAGATTCTGACCCTCAGAATATGTCAAAAGCAGGAACCAAAGCACTATCTAATGAACAGAGGGCAGTCTTGGAAGACAGGATGGTTGATATTCGTTGGCGAATGGAGATGGCTGAGAAAAGTTTTGAAGATACAAAGCAGTTGCTATGGGAGGAGTAATGATTGCAACAGGAAAAAATCGTAAGAGAAAAGTCAGAAATGGTACCACCAGTGAGTACAGATCACACTGAAGTAAGTGTAGAGAGTTTGAATGTAACCCCTTTGTTACCCGGGGGTTACTAGAATCCCAGTAAGACCTAGTGGTAGGCAGGGAAGGCAGCTTGTGAAACTCCAGTTAAATGGGTTTCACACTGTCTCACTCTGTCCTCAGTCACAGCTGAGATTTGAGAGATGACATCATTAAAGAACTGTCGCAGCTGCATGAGCCACATTTGGAATCTTCAGCTCAGAGTAAGTTTAGAACCTTGGGAATTCAAAGTCAGTCTTCAGTTTGTCCTTAAGCAAACAAGAAGGACACCAGTAGCTGTCTGTTTACCCCCGTCCCTCTGGGGGGGTGAGGAAAAGTTCTTGGTGGGTTCCAGGGGCAATCCCATTCTCCCACCTTGGGAAGAAAGCTGCCTGTTTTAATTTAAGTTCAGTCTGTTCATGTATAACAGCAAAGGTTACAGTTTTTCACCTGTGGGGCACCTGCAATGAATGGGTGAGTGTTTGGCTCCATTGGAAGGGGCAAACAACTTCTTTTCTTCAGTTGGATTTCAAGTATTGGGGACTGCTATTTGGGAGGACTATGTCAACTGGGACAAACAAATAGAGCAGTCATCTGTTTAAAGTGTTAATGGATTTAAAGTTCACTGTAGAGGGGGTGCTTCAGGTCGTCCACCGTCAATCTACATTTTAAAGTCTAAAGTTCTGTGTGTCCATAGAAATGGCTGGGTATGGGCTGTGGGAGCTGGAGGTGGGAAAACTCCCCATCTTTAGTAACCAGGTCCACCTCTATGGATTTCTTCTGTGTTTTTGCTACTTGCCTCATGCGCTTGGCCAGTGATGGGGTGGGTACCCAGACGTGGGTCGCAACTTGAAAATCTCTCAAGGAGTCACAGACTCTAAGTGGTGTGGGGAGCCACAGGATGGGAAAATTACTCCTTGTTGGATGGGAGTCTCCTTGTTTGATGGGAGTTTCGATTTGGAAGTACACAAACAAATCTCTCTAGGAGTCGCAGACTTCAAGTGGTGTGGGGAGCCACAGTTTGGGAGCCTCCTTGTTTGATGGGATGTCTTTCCAAGTAGAGTTTGGGTTCATTTGCCAAGTGGACTGTCTGTTGAGTGGCCGGCAGGGGAACCGGGCCAGTCGGGCTGTGTATCCAATGCGCATGCAAAGTCCGGGCTGAGTGCCTGGTGAGTCCAAAGCCAGACAACTGTTGTATTGTGTTCATTCCTCAAATGGACCACTGTGAGTTTAACCTCTAATCTGCATTGCAGTTACTTAGCCCTGTGGGGGACCATGCAGTGCTTTGTTTATGTTCAGTGAGTTAATAAATAAAGCCACACTGAAAAATCCCAATTCTGGTTCTGGACATTACAGTTATTGCTTCCTGTAGTTGGATTTACTTGGGTGCCCCTGTGCAGAGTAGACAAACCTAGGTCTCTTATGCCAGGTAACCTCATCCTTCCCCCGAACCCTTAGATACCATATGTATATCCATGTTACAAAAATGGACATATGGGTTACAAAAATGGAGGCACCGCTTTGGATTTGTTTGGGAAGGAAGGTGCTTGGGCAAGTAGGCTAGCGTTTTGGCTATCTGGCAGTCGGTAGCCCAAAAGAGTTGAAGCAATTTCCCTAGTGTGTGCTGTGTGCTGTGAATCTTGTGCTGCTGTTTAAAAAATGCCAACTGTTTACCAAGGAGCTGTGAAGCCAAAGTGTGTGTCCTTGTCCTGCATCAACATAGTTTACAGCGTTTGTCAGTTTTAAAATAAAGTTCTGTGAAGGAAAGTATGGAAAACTAGGTGTAGCAACAGAGAAATTATGCCCTGGGACGTTGGAAATGCTTTCTGTGCAATGCTAGAGACGGCAGAGTTAATGGCAATGTTACATGGTTGAAATGGGCTCCCGCCGTGGAGTCAGTTGAAAAAAAAAAAAAAAAAGTGCATCTTTTCAGTTTAAATTTGCCTGCTCGACAATCGCCGTGAGGAGAGGAGCCCTCGTGAGGTAGAAGAGGCTCATTTGCATGGCATCGTGTGGTTGGTCAGTTTGCCATTTGTCCTGCCCCTCAGCCAGCTCTTATGTGTCTGCTTCAGCATTCGAGAGGGAGACAGAGAGTAGTGCATGTACTGGCAGTGGAGGAGCGTTCGCGAAGTGTTCAAAGCGCTGTAAACAGTAAAAAAGTGACTTTCCAGTTAAATATCGGGCTCAACCCGCTTATCGATCGTGGGATCAGTGAATTGTGTGGTTAATACTACGATCGCGGAGACTGCCCGCCCGTTTGCATTCTGAGGCCTTCAAAATCTGGCTGCAGGCCGTTTTAACCCATCGCAGCAATCTGCTTCAATAACAGTGAGTAAACGATTTAAAACTGCTCAATTCAGTGATTTTCAGATAATGCCATATAAAATGTGTGTGCAGCTGTATAGTCGCTTTGCAAGTAGCGATTGTGTGATGTCCTGCTGGCAAGTGCAAGTCTGCAAAGCCATTAAATGTGTGCATAGCAATGAAAAGTAGCCTCAGTTTAAAGTTTGCAGCAAGAGAGACTGTGGGTTGTAAAATAAGTGCAACACTAGTAAAAGCAGGCAATCCTGTGCTGAAACCTGAAGTTTTAAAAGGGACTGTAATTAAATGAATGTTGCCAGCAAAGTGTAAAGTCCAAGGAAAATCCTGTAAATGTGTGAACAGCCAGAACAGAACAAGTTGTACAGTTTGAATAAAAGTTATTAAGTAGCTGATGTAAATTGGAGTGCGCAGTGGCTTGACAGAGTCTGAATGTTGATGCACAGGAGTGCTGCCGCCGCCATTACAGGGTGGGGTAGTAAAGTAAACACAGCAGCAGAGGAGCCATTTTAAAGCTACAGAGTGTGTTCATTTAAAGTGGGACTTTCAGTTACAGTGAACGTTTGTGTGTTTTTCTGCAGTTATGGCCTCAGGACCAGCTCGTTACTCAGATCATGCCTGGGTTGCAGTAACAGCAGCAGTAAATAGATTGAGAGATATTGAAAATTGGTGCTATAGAGGGCAACTCCCTCCTGATGTGGCAATTCCTAATTATCCAGTGTGTATGCCAGATGTGCAGAGTGCTGGAAGGATGTCTTCATGATTCCTCACTGTGCTGGTTGTCTACAAAAATATGACTGTATAAAGTGCCTCAAATTAGTTTGGCTCCCACATGGACACAACTTCAAGAATCTGCAGTTGGCAGCACACAGCATCAGGTGGAGCCTGTGGAGGAAGGTCCCCCGGGGGAGTGTGGCACAAAGTTAGAGAGTGCAGAATTAGAGACTGAATCTGAAATTGAAGCATTGGATGCTGGATCTCAGAAAGTAAGTTCAGAGAAAGCATCAATAGTCCCCTGGGTGGGGGGGCCTAGCCCAAGTCTCGAAGGTGAAGATGAGATGCGGGAGGCCTTTGAATGGGAGGTGTCGACCTCTGCTCCCAGTGATGAATGGAAAATCTCGGGGGTGAGAACTACTGCTCACTCCTGGACTCAGATCCTCAGTGAAGAAGAAGATGAGGGGGAACCTATGTGGCCTTGTGAGAAAGGAACGGGTACACAGCCTCAAAATCTTGCCTCGGAGGAATGTATTCAAGAAGTTGGTGATGCCACTGCCCTGGCTTCACCAGAAGAAGAAGAAGTCAGGGATCCATTTTTAATTTCATTGAGGATGCGAAGCTGGCAGAACCAGGACTGGCCACCCCCAAGCCAGGCCAGCGGTCTCAGATTGACCAAAGCAAGTAAAGAGGAGAGACTGGTTCGTAGAAAGGCCAATGAAATCTTTGGTATGACCTTTTCTACCTTTCCTCGGAGAGTCTGGGAGGAGATTGAGAACTGCAGGAAATCCTGGATCTGGGATGAAGCAATGAAACATGTGCATCCTGGGGCTAACCAGCATGTAAAGAATAAACTTTCCACGAAAAGTATACACAGTGGAAGAGAGGCAGGACACTGTTTATGGACAGAGTGAGAATAGTGGATGGAGAGGGGCATAAGTCTCCCTGTTGTGAATTATGTGCTTCAGACGGAGTAATAATTCAAGCCCTGACCTCCTCTACTATTGGCCTCAGTGCAAGGACCTCCCAGTAATTAAGCCCGTGCCTACAAAATGGAGAGCCGAGCAGTGGTAGTCAATACTGCCACATCTACACTGTGAAGTAACCTTATTGAACTGCCAATATGAATAAACAAGAACTCAGGTGCCCCATATTCTTCAGTCCACAGTGTACTGCCTAATCAGCAACCATCTACTGGTACCACAATGACTTCAGATCGAGAGGACACCAGCCCAGCTGTTTTCCTGTTCATCACCTGGTAATCGGATGACGCCGGACCAGCTGTTTCTCTTTTGTTCCTGTTCTAAGGTTCCTTCTCCAGTTATGACATCAGCCCAGCTGTTTCGAGATGTGCACTCCTGTGGGTTCCCGAAAGATGTACGCCCAGCTGTATCAGAAGAAATGCTGCCAGGGAGAGTCTTCGGAAGGGACCAGGTTTGTGATGTTCGAATACTTCCAGAGGCTGGTGAGTCAGAAAAATTATTTTTATTCTATCTTTATGACATTGCAATACACACCCTACACTACAGACTTCAAACAGTGTATGAACTGTCCGCAAAGACTCTCCCCTTCGGGGTTATTGCCTTAAAGAACTATGCTTCACGGGGCTCCGGCCCAGGAGAGACTCTTTAATGGACTGGCCTTCGGGCCTTGTAGTCACTAGTGGGACATTAAGGGCATTCCATCCCCCCCAAAGGTGTATTGCTACCAATGTCATTGTACTTTAATGTAAATACTGTTTTCTACCTTTTTCTAGAAAAAAAAAATCTTTTTCTTTTTTGGGATTGTTTAGTGCTTTTTCTGTGTGGTAAGGGTTGTTGTTGTTGTTGTTGTCACTGTTGTTGTTTAGATAGACTGTACGTGCAGATTAGGATGTGTTTTTTTTGTTTTTGTCTTTTCTTACAGGTGTTTCTGGAAGACAGAAGAGAAGAGAAGACAAGAAGAGGAGGAGGGGCTCATTGGAGTCCCTCGTCAGTGCTTATGGTGTAGAATTTAAATGTACTGTGTTATTATTGCTAATGGTTGTAGTTGCAGGCTGCCCAAGGTTGGGGAGGTCCCCGGGTTTTTGTTTTTATTTGGGAATATTATGTTAGAGGCAGATAGGTTTTCCCTAGAGGGTTAGGGAGACAGGCTGTGGTCCTGAGGCGGCCGTGGGGATTGCAGGCGCCTTGATCTATGAGGCTATGCTCTGGGCGGTTCTACCAGAGCCACTGGGTGTCCATAGTGCGTGGATAGAGTAGAGGCTGATATGTCAGCTATAGGCCTCTAGGGCCCTTAGTGTTGCCTACCTGTGCTTGCACATGTTGGGAGGGGCCTGATCACCCCTCTGGGTAGCACATGAGTGGGATGGCCTAAGGCCGGGTGCATAATGACTGGGGACAGTCATTTTCCTGGTCAAGGGCGAGTGTAACCCCTTTGTTACCCGGGGTTACTAGAATCCCAGTAAGACCTAGTGGTAGGCAGGGAAGGCAGCTTGTGAAATTCCAGTTAAATGGGTTTCACACTGTCTCACTCTGTCCTCAGTCACAGCTGAGACTTGAGAGATGACATCATTATAGAACTGTCGCAGCTGCATGAGCCACATTTGGAATCTTCAGCTCAGAGTAAGTTTAGAACCTTGGGAATTCAAAGTCAGTCTTCAGTTTGTCCTTAAGCAAACAAGAAGGACACCAGTAGTTGTCTGTTTACCCCCCTCCCTCTGCGGGGGGGTGAGGAAAAGTGCTTGGTGGGTTCCAGGGGCAATCCCCTTCTCCCACCTTGGGAAGAAAGCTGCATGTTTTAATTTAAGTTCAGTCTGTTCATGTATAACAGCAAAGGTTACGGTTTTTGCCTGTGGGGCACCTGCAGCGAATGGGTGAGTGTTTGGCTCCATTGGAAGGGGCAAAGCAACTTCTTTTCTCTTCAGTTGGATTCAAATATTGGGGACTGCTATTTGGGAGGACTATGTCAACTGGGGCAAACAAATAGAGCAGTCATCGGTTTAAAGTGTTAATGGATTTAAAGTTCACTGTAGAGGGGGTGCTTCAGGTTATCCACCGTCAATCTACATTTTAAAGTCTAAAGTTCCCTGTGTCCATAGAAATGGCCGGGTATGGGCTGTGGGAGCTGGAGGTGGGGAAACCCCAATCTTTAGTAACCAGGTCCACCTCTACGGATTTCTTCTGTGTTTTTGCTACTTGCCTCATGCACTTGGCCAGTGATGGGGTGGGTACCCAGACGTGGGTCGCAACTTGAAAATCTCTCAAGGAGTCACAGACTCTAAGTGGTGTGGGGAGCCACAGGATGGGAAAATTACTCCTTGTTGGATGGGAGTCTCCTTGTTTGATGGGAGTTTCGATTTGGAAGTACACAAACAAATCTCTCTAGGAGTCGCAGACTTCAAGTGGTGTGGGGAGCCACAGTTTGGGAGCCTCCTTGTTTGATGGGATGTCTTTCCAAGTAGAGTTTGGGTTCATTCACCAAGTGGACCGTCAGTCGAGTGGCTGGCAGGGGAGCCGGGCCAGTCGGGCTGTGTATCCATTGAGCATGCAAAGTCCGGGCTGAGTGCCTGGTGAGTCCAAAGCCAGACAACTGTTGTATTGTGTTCATTCCTCAAATGGACCGCTGTGTGTTTAACCTCTAATCTGCATTGCAGTTACTTAGCCCTGTGGGGGACCATGCAGTGCTTTATGTTCAGTGAGTTAATAAATAAAGCCACACTGAAAAATCCCAATTCTGGTTCTGGACATTACAGTTATTGCTTCCTGTAGTTGGATTTACTTGGGTGCCCCTGTGCAGAGTAGCCAAACCTAAGTCTCTTATGCCAGGTAACCTCATCCTTCCCCGAACCTGTAGATACCATATGTATATCCATGTTACAAAAATGGACATATGGGTTACAAAAATGGAGGCACCGCTTTGGATTTGTTTGGGAAGGAATGTGCTTGGGCAAGTAGGCAAGCGTTTTGGCTATCTGGCAGTCGGTAGCCCAAAAAAGTTGAAGCAATTTCCCTAGTGTGTGCTGTGTGCTGTGAATCTTGTGTTGCTGTTTAAAAAATGCCAACTGTTTACCAAGGAGCTGTGAAGCCAAAGTGTGTGTCCTTGTCCTGCATCAACATAGTTTAAGCGTTTGTCAGTTTTAAAATAAAGTTCTGTGAGAGAAAGTGCTGGAAAACTAGGGGTAGAAACAGAGAAATTATGCCCTGGACGTTGAAGATGCTTTCTGCAATGCTAGAACTGCAGAGTTAATGGCAATGTTACATGGTTGAAATGGGCTCCCCCGTGGAGTCAGTTGAAAAAAAAAAAAAGTGCATCTTTTCAGTTTAAATTTGCCTGCTCGATGATCGCCGTGAGGAGAGGAGCCCTTCTGAGGAAGAAGAGGCTCATTTGCATGGCTTCGTGTGGTTGGTCAGTTTGCCATTTGTCCTGCCCCTCAGCCAGCTCTTATGTGTCTGCTTCAGCATTCGAGAGGGAGACAGAGAGTAGTGCGTGTACTGGCAGTGGAGGAGCGTTCGCAAAGTGTTCAAAGCGCTGTAAACAGTAAAAAAGTGACTTTCCAGTTAAAAATTGGGCTCAACCCGCTTATTGATCGTGGGATCAGTGGTGTGTGGTTAATACTCTGATCGTCGGAGACTGCCCGCCCGTTTGCATTCTGAGGGCCTTCAAAATCTGGCTGCAGGCCGTTTACTATCGCAGCAATCTGCTTCAATAACAGTGAGTAAGCGATTTAAAACTGCTCAATTCAGTGATTTTCAGATAATGCCATATAAAATATGTGTGCAGCTGTATAGTCGCTTTGCAAGTAGCGATTGTGTGATGTCCTGCTGGCAGAATGCAAGTCTGCAAAGCCATTAAATGTGTGCATAGCAATGAAAAGTAGCCTCAGTTTAAAGTTTGCAGCCAGAGAGAGACTGTGGGTTGTAAAATAAGTGCAACACTAGTAAAAGCAGGCAATCCTGTGCTGAAACCTGAAGTTTTAAAAGGGACTGTAATTAAATGAATGTTGCCAGCAAGTGTAAAGTCCAAGGAAAATCCTGTAAATGTGTGAACAGCCAGAACAGAGCAAGTTGTACAGTTTGAATAAAAGTTATTAGTAGCTGATGTAAATTGGGTATGCAGTGGCTTGACCCAGAGTCTGAATGTTGATGCTGCACAGTGCTGCCGCCACCATTACAGGGTGAGGTAGTAAAGTAAACACAGCAAGCAGAGGAGCCATTTTAAAGCTACAGAGTGTGTTCATTTAAGTGGGACTTTCAGTTACAGTGAACGTTTGTGTGTTTTCTGCAGTTATGGCCTCAGGACCAGCTCGTTACCGGATCATGCCTGGGTTGCAGTAACAGCAGCAGTAAATAGATTGAGAGATTGAAAATTGGTGCTATAAGGGCAACTCCCTCCTGATGTGGCAATTCCTAATTATCCAGTGCGTGTATGCCAGATGTGCTTGAGTGCTGGAAGGGATGTCTTCATGATTCCTCACTGTGCTGGTTGTCTACAAAAATATGGCTTGTATAAAGTGCCTCAAATTCGTTTGGCTCCCACATGGACACAACTTCAAGAATCTGCAGTTGGCAGCACACAGCATCAGGTGGAGCCTGTGGAGGAAGGTCCCCCGGGGGAGGTGGCACAAAGTTAGAGAGTGCAGAATTAGGAGACTGAATCTGAAATTGAAGCATTGGATGCTGGATCTCAGAAAAGTAAGTTCAGAGAAAGCATCAATAGTCCCCTGGGTGGGGGCCTAGCCCAAGTCTCGAAGGTGAAGATGAGATCTGAGGCCTTTGAATGGGAGGTGTCGAGCCTCTGCTCCCAGTGATGAATGGATAGTCTGGGGTGAGAGAACTACTGCTCCTCCTGGGCTCAGATCCTCAGTGAAGAAGAAGATGAGGGGAACCTATGTGGCCTTGTGAGAAAGGAACGGGCACAGACCTCAAAATCTTGCCTCGGAGGAATGTGTTCAAGAAGTTGGTGATGCCACTGCCTGGCTTCACCAGAAGAAGAAGAAGTCAGGGATCCATTTTAATTTCATTGAGGATGCTGAGCTGGCAGAACCAGGACTGGCCACCCCAAGCCAGGCCAGCGGTCTCAGATTGACCAAAGCAAGTAAGAGGAGAGACTGGTTCAGTAGAAAGGCCAATGAAATCTTTGGTATGACCTTTTCTACCTTTCCTCGGAGAGTCTGAGAGAGATTGAGAACTGCAAAATCCTGGATCTGGGATGAAGCAATGAAACATGTGCATCCTGGGGCTAACCAGCATGTAAAGAATAAACTTTCCACGAAAGTATACACAGTGGAAGAGAGGCAGGACACTGTTTATGGACAGAGTGAGAATAGTGGATGGAGAGGACATAAAGTCTCCCACTGTGTGAATTATGTGCTTCCAGACAGAGTAATAATTCAAGCCCCTGACCTCCTCTACTATTGGCCTCAGTGCAAGGACCTCCAGTAGTAAGCCCGTGCCTACAAAATGGAGAGCCGAAGCAGTGGTAGTCAATACTGCCACATCTACACTGTGAAGTAACCTTATTGAACTGCCAATATGAATAAACAAGAACTCAGGTGCCCCATATTCTTCAGTCCACAGTGTACTGCCTAATCAGCAACCATCTACTGGTACCTGCAGATGACTTCAGATCCAGAGGACACCAGCCCAGCTGTTTTCCTGTTCATCGCCTGGTAATCGGATGGCGCTCGGACCAGCTGTTTCTCTTTTGTTCCTGTTCTAAGGTTCCTTCTCCAGTTATGACATCAACCCAGCTGTTTCCAGATGTGCACTCCTGTAGAGTTCCCGAAAGATGTCGTCAGCTGTATCAGAAGAAATGCTGCCAGGGAGAGTCTTGGAAGGGACCAGATTTGTGATATTCGAATACTTCCAGGAGGCTGGTGAGTCAGAAAAATTATTTTTATTCTATCTTTATGACATTGCAATACACACCCTACACTACAGACTTCAAAGCAGTGTATGAACTGTCATAAGACTCTCCTCATAGTTATTGCCTTAAGAACTATGCTTCACGGGCTCCAGCCCAGGAGAGACTCTTTAATGGACTGGCCTTGGGCCTTGTAGTCACTAGTGGGACATTTAGGGCATTCATCCCCCAAAGGTGTATTGCTAACAATGTCATTGTACTTAATGTAAATACTGTTTTCTACCTTTTCTAGAAAAAAAAAATCTTTTCTTTTTGGGATTGTTCAGTGCTTTTCTGTGTGGTAGGGTTGTTGTTGTTGTTGTTGTCACTGTTGTTGTTTAGATAGACTGTACATGCAGATTAGGATGTTTTTGTTTTTTGTCTTTTCTTACAGGTGTTTTGGAAGACAGAAGAGAAGACAAGAAGAGGAGGAGGGCTCATTGGAGTCCCTCATCAGTGCTTATGGTGTAAAATTTAAATGTACTGTGTTATTATTGCTAATGGTTGTAGTTGCAGGCTGCCCAAGGTCGGGGAGGTCCCTGGTTTTTTTTATTTGGGAATATTATGTTAGAGGCAGATAGGTTTTCCCTAGAGGGTTAGGGGGGATAGACAGGCTGTGGTCCTGAGCGGCCGTAGGGATTGCAGCGCTGATCTATCAGGGCTATGCTCTGGACGGTTCTACCATAGCCACTAGGTGTCCATAGTACATGGATAGAGTAGAGGCTGATATGTCAGCTATAGGCCTCTAGGCCCTTAGTGTTGCCTACCTGTGCTTGCATGGTGGGAGGAGACCTGATCACCCCCCTCCATGAGTGGCACATAGGGTGGGGATGGCCTGCTGCTGGGGTGCATAATGATCAGACAGTCATTTTCCTGGTCAAGGACGAGTGTAACCCTTTGTTACCCGGGGTTACTAGAATCTGTAACACCTAGTGGTAGGCAGGGAAGGCAGCTTGTGAAACTCCAGTTAAATGGTTTCATACTGTCTCACTCTGTCCTCAGTCACAGCTGAGACTTGAGAGAGACATCATTATAGAACTGTCGCAGCTGCATGAGCCACATTTGGAATCTTCAGCTCAAGAGTAAGTTTAGAACTTTGGGAATTCAAAGTCAGTCTTCAGTTTGTCCTTAAGCAAACAAGAAGGACACCAGTAGTTGTCTGTTTACCCCCTCCTCTGGGGGTGAGAAAAAAGTTCTTGGTGGGTTCCAGGGGCAATCCCTTCCCCACCTTGGGAAGAAAGCTGCATGTTTTAATTTAAGTTCAGTCTGTTCATATAACACAAAGGGTACAGTTTTTAGCCTGTGGGGCACCTGCAACGAATGGGTGAGTGTTTGGCTCCATTGGAAGGGCAAACAACTTCTTTTCTTCAGTTGGATTTCAAGTATGGGGACTGCTATTTGGGAGGACTATGTCCACTGGGGCAAACAAATAGAGCAGTCATCTGTTTAAAAGTGTTAATGGATTTAAAGTTCACTGTAGAGTGCTTCAGGTCATCCACAGTCAATCTACATTTTAAGTCTAAGTTCCCTGTGTCCATAGAAATGGCCGGGTACATGGGCTGTGGGAGCTGGAGGTGGAAAACCCCCATCTTTAGTAACCAGGTCCCACCTCTCAGGTTCTTCTGTGTTTTTGCTACTTGCCTAATCGCTTGGCCAGTGATGGGTGGGTACCCAGACGTGGTCGCAACTTGAAAATCTCTAGGAGTCACAGACTCTAAGTGGTGTGGGGAGCCACAGGATGGGAAAATTACTCCTTGTTGGATGAGGAGTCTCCTTGTTTGATGGGAGTTTCGATTTGGAAGTACAAAACAAATCTCTCTAGAGTATGAGACTTCAAGTGGTGTGGGGAGCCACAGTTTGGGAGCCTCCTTGTTTGATGGGATGTCTTTCCAAGTAGAGTTTGGGTTCATTTGCCAAGTGGACTGTCAGTTGAGTGGCCGGGCAGGGCAGTTGGGCCAGTCGGCTGTGTATCATGCGCACAGAAGTCCGAGCTGAGTGCCTGGTGAGTCAAGCCAGACAACTGTTGTATTGTGTTCATTCCTCAAATGGACCGCTGTCTGTCTCTCATCTGCATTACAGTTCGTAGCCCTCTGTAGACCATGCAGTGCTTTGTTTATGTTCAGTGAGGGTAATAATAAAGCCACACTGAAAAATCCAATTCTGGTTCTGGACATTACAGTTATTGCTTCCTTTAGTCAGTTTACTTGGGTGCCCTGTGCAGAGTAGCCAAACCTAGGTCTCTTGTATGAGGTAACCTCATCCTTCCCTGAACCCGAAGATACCATATGTATATCCATGTTACAAAAATGGACATATGGGTTACATGAATAAGGCGGAGAAGAGCAGTCCTTATTTGCTGAAAATGATGTCTCTATGAGTGCTTCGCAAATCTGGGTCACAGAGAAAGGTATGACGTTGAATGTACAGGAGACTGCGCAGGGAGATGTACAATCCACGGAGATTGCTTCTACATCTACAGATCCTGGGCAAATGTTGCAAAAAATAAGTTTTCACGGCTATTATTAGTAAGTAGACAGTGAATCTAATCCTTTAACCCCTATTATTTTTCTAGGGGATCTCCTCGGGAGGCGGGAAAAAATCGGGGAATAGAAGGGTTGTGGAAATGCCATAGATAAAATCCCAGACCCCAGGTGCAAGTGGCAAACCCCTTATTAGGACAGCGGAATGTCTCATCAAAAATCTTTAGCAGATTCTCCTCCTAGCTCAGAGGAGGAGGGTAGCATCGGGTCCCTCGGCAGCTGGGTTGGTTAAAAAGCGATACAGGTACTGGATGGAAAGCAAATCTTGACACAAATTCAGAGTTTGCCTCTCAAATGCACACAAATACTTCTGTTTCTACTACTGTGAGGATAATAGATATGATTTGACCCCAGGGCAGACTACTTTAGAACACAAGATGCTCATATTCAGTCAGATGTTCGAAAATATTAGAGTGCATTAGGAGTTTAAGCGTGAAGATGCTATACCTCAGATATTAGATTCTCCTGTGGAAACCTCGGGAGATTTTGGCAGAGGCTGATCACCTAAGCCAGGATAATACACTCATGGTACTTACAGACCCAGTGCTTTCTCTATCAGCTCCTAGAAACATATGGCATGATAGAGTTAAGATCATCTCTTTTCTTTCTGACACAAGGATATTATCAGAACCTTGCTACAAGAAGGAACAAAATGCGGTTGAAGTATAGGGTAACATAACAGATATCCCTGATAGGCATTTTTGTGGAAGAGCACTACTGAAAAGTAGCATGAAATATTATGCTTATGAGATGTGCACCCTGATACATGTACCAGGAGAGATCAGTGTTTGGCGTCAGATTTAAAACATCCAACAGGTTTAGAGAGATTTTGGAAGCAATATCAGCTACTGAAGCTCTCTTCTTTGTTTAGAACTTTTCTAGCGATCCCCCTGACTAAACAATTAACTAAGAAGATTACTGTGTTATTTAGAAGTGAAGGGGGGATGTTACAGACATTATCTATTAGTTACAACAACGCTGCACTATAAAAGGATATCCAGAACCCATCCTAGATGATGAGACAACTTTGGACTGGAGGTTGGAAATATCAAGTTGTATTAAATATGGAACAAGGACTGACAAAGCATCTACACTCATTATTTTTTTCTGGGGAGGCGATTGTGGAGTAATATGTTACCATGGTCAACCCAGAGCTTGCTTTTAAATGTGAGAATGTGGGCATTTGAGTAACATTTGTAGCAAGCAAAAAGTATGACCTATGTAGTGAAATGGGACACTTTGGAGGACAATGTCAGCAACCTTTAAGATGTAATTTATGTGCAGAGCAAGGCCACACTTTCCATAACTGCTCATGGGCTTTGCATAACAGTGAGAGACCTGGCTATCACGCGCGAGCAGGATGCTTATATAACTACAGCCCAAAAAGAAAAAATTACGATACTGTGAGTTACTAAAGTCAGCCCCAAATAAGGATCTTACACCACCCAGAGAGACTCAGCCTGAAAGGAAGCTCCGATTGATGTTGTAGTCCAGGAGGAGGAGATTCAAAAAATTTCAGCTGATGATTTGGATACTGTAGCTCTAACATCCATGGATCATGATGGTGCTCTCCCAGAGCTCAATAAACCTATGACTGATAACCAAGATGAACTGTCAGAAGATGTGGTACAAGAGATGGAGATGGTAGAAGGAGAAATATCTATACCCCCTCCTGATGCTCACCAAGAGGACATTTTTCAGAGAGTTACCAGATCAAAGACAGAAAAACTCCCCAAAACACTCAGCTGGATCTAAGGATGTGGATAGCATCCCAGTATACAATTCTTATACTATGTCATTTTGAGCAAGGTGGTGAAGATGAAAGCCATGATTCGGACTTGTCTTCTATTACATCATCACAAACAGAGAATACTGTATCGGAGGCCAGATATTAAAGCCCAAAACAAGGAAATGGAAAAAAGAAAGCAATCCTGAATTAGTATTGCTTTTGGTTTGGGAAAATCACATTCTCTTTCTTTTTTCTTTCCCTCATGAATGCTAAACTATCTTTTGTCACTATAAATGTAAATAATATAAAGTCCATGGAAAAAGGCAAGTCACATTTGCAAGCTTAAGGAAGGAAAGGAAATATTTTCTTTACAGGACACCAGATTGCATTCATTGATAGAACTGAAAGAAGCACAGAAGATTGAGATGGGGTGTCTCACATTGGTCTTTGGGAGAGGAAACCTGTTTAAGTTTGGGGTTTTATTTTAGATATTACTGTAAAGGTATTACAGATTTTTGAAGTTCAACCTGGAAGGGTCATGATACATGATGTAGTTTTGGACAAGTGGCATACAAAATTCTAAATGTATGTGCTCCTCAGTCAAAATCAGTAGATCTTCTCTTTTTGGAGAGTAGGGCCCTATTTAAACACTCAGAATTAGTATTATGGGGGTGATTTTAACTGTGGATTATCACAGGCAGCAGATTGGGGAGGTTACAACTAAAATATATAGTGATACAAATGCTTTACCTAAAAATTCTAGAACAACATAATTTATGTGATGTTTATGATATTTTAAAAAAAACCTCTATGCATATTTATCACAAGGAGAAAGCTATTCACAAAGATTGAGATTTTGGTTTGTATGACAACGACTTACTTGCCAGAGGTAGAAATTCTTCCATTAGAAACTTCGGATCATGTTGCTATTAAGTTAAATTTGGGGGTCATTATAAAAATCTCTATAGGAAGAGGGTGTTGGAAGATGAATGTTGCCCATATTACAAGGCAGCTTCAATACAAATTTACTATAATAGACTACTTAAGATTAAGGGCTGATATTGCTTTTATATGATAGTCCCATAGATAGGTGGGAAAACACAAAGAGACCTAAAACTACTTTACATAAAATATTACAAAAGATGAGCAAAAAATAAATATATACAGCATTTGGGGCTAAGAGCTAAGTATGTGAAATTATTAACACAAGCATTAGATCCCACAAATGATGTAAAAACTCGAATACAGAAATTAAGGATGAAATGTATACATATCTGAAGAATTTAGAGGATAGAGGCGAGACAACAAAAATATCAGACTAGGGGACAAAAGAACAGGTAAATCCATTTGATACCGGGTTAAATGAAACACAGAGATTGGTAATTTCTGCTTTAAAAGAGATAAAAAAGAGCTTTAGTGACAGGTAACAGAGGACTAATACTAGTAGTACAAAAAGCATGTTAAGGCAACTTTCCAGAAAGAGAATAATGGAGAATGTTCAGTTTCTTTTATGAAAGAATTAGAATACCACAATTACAGGATATAGAGGTTCAAGCTTTAATAGTTCCTATTTCCAGAAATGGAAATTAGGGCAACTACTGTTAAACTGACATATAGAACTGCTCCAGGAGTGATGGAGTAGCAAATGATTTCTATAAATGTTTTTGTGACATATTGGTCCCATAGGTTGCAGATTGTTTTGAAGCTATTTGGAGAGAAAAGCGTTTAGTAGCTAGCATGAAAGATGGGATAATGGATTCTCTTATATAAAAAAGGATCCACAGGAGATAAAAGAATGTGAGCCTCTGAGTCTACTCAATTCAGACTATAAAAATCCTGACTAAGGTAGTGCCAAATCATTTAGCAAAGGATTGCTCAGCTGGTTTATTAGTCCAACACAGGCGTGTGCCATTCCAGGTAGAATGTTATTCAAATGTGACCTTCATTAGGGAAGTAGTAGAATAAAGTCTAAGTATGGAGATAGATGGTTATTACTGAGTTTAGACCAGGAAACTGCATTTCATTCTGTCAGAACAAGAACATATCTGGTCTGTCTTACAATTTTATAGATATTCAAGAAACTTTTTTTATCATTATTATGTACCTTGTATTCTGAATTCCAAGTTACTCCCATGGTGAATGGATATTTAGGCATACCAGTGTATTTAAAACATGGTGTTAGGCAAGGTTGTCCATTGAGTCCCTTTACTGTATGTGTTTGGGCTAGATCCTATATTAAGAGGATTGAATCAGCTAGATACATTAAAGCCATTAAGAATAGGCAAGGAATAAGTTCTAACAAAACCACTGCTTATGCCTGATGATTGCGTTTTCACTGTAGCTGATCCGAATCTGGAAAGAAGATTTTAAAGATAATAGAGGAAGTATATAATATCTCAGGAATTAAAATTAATATACTGTAGCTAAGTCAGATTTTAGTTTTAGGTAAAAGCCACGAGATGTTGAGGAGTTTCCTATCTCTGTGACTAAAGATGAGATTAAGATACTAGGATTGTTTTTTGGTTCCAGTGAATCAGAGAAAAAAATTGGGATATAGTTTATGAGTCAAGCAGATAGGAAAGTTAAGGCATGGCTTTCCCGGAAATGACTTTCGGATAAAGAGAGTTTATTTGTTGACAGCATACACAACTCCTATTTTTTGTATGTTTCTCACATTTTCCACTTCCTTTGGTATGCATACCAAGATCATAGGCCTTTTTTCCTGTTTCTATGGGGAAGCAGGTTAAATCCTGTTAAATGGACTCATACGTATAATGCATATAAGAAGCAGGAGGGTTAAATATGGTTCAGCCATTGATATTTTTTGGGGGAAATTTCTTTTTCAGTTCAATTCATCCTATTGTTATAGAATCCAAGGGTATGGGGATTTTGTGTATGTAAAATTAAAGGCATGGGGGAGGGGTAAATGGCATCCATCTGAAAAGACTCTTCCGGGATATATACAGATTACATTAAAGTATATCAGAATTTGGAAAATCGAGATGAATTGGTTTTTGGGGCATGAGAAAAAATATTTTTATAAAGCTGTATTAGATAAATGGTATACACAAGAGCCTTTGTTTCAGGTATTGGAGGGGAGAAACACAGACTTGTTATTGGAAAGCATTGTGGAACCTAGAATTCCACAGAAAATGCGCAACTTTATATGGTTATGTGGTCACCAGAGAGTGAATATGAAGGGAAATCAAAAACATAAGCAAGTTGAAGAAAGAGGTTGTGGGGAAGCTCTCTGTTATGATCAAATAGAAACTATCCATCATTTATTCTTTGACTGTGTGAAGATTCACAAAGATTTCTGGAAGCAATTAGCTAGATAGTGGGGAAAAACTCTTTCAAATATGAATTATGAAATCTTGGTATTAGAATCAAATTCCTCAATCATGGTTAAAATGGAAAAAAGTACAATATATATGATTTTAGTGTGCATTAAGTGGTCTATTTGGCAAGCAAGATGTCAAAGAGTTCTTCAAACCAAAGAAGTTACCTACAAAAGTTTTCTTTTGAATCCAGGGAGAGCTAGATAAAATTTATGAATATGAATTTCAAACTTTACTTATTTATTTATTGAGAAATTTTGGTAGACAGAGTACAACATCACAAGAACAGGTACAGGAACATCAACAGTACAAAAATACATTGTGGCAAAGAACTGAGAAACTATACCATATCAGAGGGCCTAGACAGCCCAGAGTATTGCAAAAACAGACAGTACAATAATACAAGACTGTTGCGGACTGCAATCAGTCCATATCTTACATTAGTAGGTGTACAGTAAATGAGCAGGTAACATTCTTTAGCAGAGGCAGAACAACCCAGTGTTGTGTGTAACAACAGCAACAGAAATTCTGGAAGAAGGATACAGATTGTAAAGACAGTAAAAGGAATGGCAGGGGCTGGGTTGGAATAGCCCTACTAGAAGCAGTCACACATAGAGTTATTAGCAGAAATACCTTGAGTGAGGTTTTAAAGTGTCAGTTTTTGTATTAGCAGTCAGAGCAACAGGTAGGTCATTTAGCCAGCTTGGGGCCCTGTGATAAAAGCTCTCTGACCAATAGATGTCCTGTGAGGGAACCAGTAAGGGACTTGGGAGTACTTCTGGTGATTCTTTGTGGGAGGGAGTGTTGGATGAGGCCCTGTGGGTAGGTGAGGAGAGGTTAACTGTATTTTCTTTGCTAGGAGGCATGTGTGGTAATTAAGGTGATATTGAAATTTAGCCAGATAAAGGCGGCTGTAGAGGTCACATGTGTGTAGGTCTATCGTAGTCTGTCACCAGGTGACAGGCTTTGTTTAGTGCTGTCTTGATGTGATGAGAGCAGTGTTATCAGCTGAGGCATGGAACACAATTCCATAGTCAAGCACAGAGAGGACCGAGGATGACACAGCAAGGTGCAGCCCTCATTAGGCAGACAATTTTGATCTGATAGAGGATGCCAATTCTGGAGTTAATGGTGTTACAGAGGGTGTAGATATGTGTATGATAGGTAAGGGAGGAGTCAGCGGTGATGCCCAGGTATTCAGAAAGCATTTACCTGCACAAGGGAGAGCCTTAAGCAGTGTTGACAAGGACAGAGTGGAGTCATGGTAAGGTTCTGACAGTGTGCAAAGAGCATGGTCTTGGTTTCTTATAGTTTATTAATAGCCTGTGCTTGCAATCAGGTCTGGCTAGTGAAGGTGCAGGACATCCTGCAGTGGTCAAGGCAGGGCTGCTGCAATAAATACTGCATTGTCGGCAAAAGAAATAACAGCCAGTTAGGTCAGGACGGCAGGCTCTTGGTGAGTTTAGGAAAAAGCTAATAAAGGGCCTGAATGAGCCCAGAGGGACTAGGTAGACGGAAGGTGGGAGGAGTTGCAATTTTGACCTACTGTGACCTGTTTATAAATAGTTTTAAACCAGGCCCTGGTATCAGGTGTCAGACCCACATGAACAGGATCTAAGGAGAAGGGCGATGGACAGTGCCAAATGCTTTAGTTGAGGCGAGTAAACGGCCCACAAGTGCCCCAGATCCATGGCCTTGTGGATGTAGAGTATATTGGAAAAACAGTGGTGGTGCTGGCCCTACCAAACCCATGCTGCCCAGGGCATAAGAAGTTAAATTTAGTTAGATGTTAGGAAACTGATCGGCTAATATTTTTCAGGCCTTGAGAGAGGGGCCAGAATAGAGTTGACCAGTAATTAACGGGTGATCGCTCAACCTTTCAAGTAAAGTGATGACAGCCCTTTTCAGGAGGTGGGAACTCCCCCGCACAGGGAACGTTTAAGTTTAGTTAGGGGACTGGACAACATCGGGAATGGGTGAAGGAGTTTAATCGAAGAGTCATATATGAGGCTCTTACCCGGACATTTGAGATATAGGACCAGCTTCTTTTACTGTTATAACTCAAACTGAAAGGTGGGCAGTAGAGGGGAAGTGCAATGAAGAGGCTGGAGGGCAAAAAGTTAGGGGAACATACTGTTGCGGCCAGAAAGGAAGAGTTTAAGGCATTAGCAATTTTGTCGGGTCATGATCGGTCCCATTGGGCGGGGGATAGGGTTTCATTTAGTTGTGATAGTTCCCAGAATTTGTGCCCCGATCTCTAGAAGGGTGAGGATATCCTATAATAAGTGGCTTTGACCTGACAAAGGCCACAGGTACATTCATTCCAGCTTCCCTATACCGTTGCTTGTCCCGAGGCAGGTAACATGAGGCTTTATGCCAGGGTGTCAGTGGTGCATGAGGTTTAGAGATAGCCAAAGTTATCACGGTTTTACCATCTGCTTTGTAACCAGGAAAAATGGTCCGCAGCAGTGAAGTTATAGTAGCGAGTGCATCATCGTGCAGCAGTGTATTATGGGAGACCAGTCATAGTTTGAGAGATGTTTTTAAACTGGCTAATGAACTTTGTTTAATCCTACAGTATAAGTTTTAAGGAGGTTTATGTCGTATGGACCACCAGCGAGTACAAGTACACTGATGGTATCAGGAGCACTGGACATGAGATTCTGTCTGGGCGGTGTGAAATGGGTCAACAGTGGTGGTCCTGTCTGTGGTTATGTCTTGTAGGATTGGATGACTTGGTCAGCCCATAGCTGGAGGCATCTTTATAGTGGGCAGCTGGTGACGCTAACCAATTTGTATTAGTTGTAGCCAATGATCTCACTGAGGAGAGGATGAGATGCAGCTGGCAACTACTCCGAGCTGCTTTGGTTATGAGTGGGATATATACCACTGAGACATAGAGTTTACCTAGGTTGCCCAGAGAAGCTTACGGTGAGTACTTGGGCCCCATCTGTGAGATGGGGAAGGGACACAGTAGAAGGAGTTCCAGATATACAAACACGGCCCACCTCACTTCTTTTGTAATCCAGCGAAAATGGAGTAGCCATTTGGGACACATATAGTCCATAGTGGATTGGAGAGCCAGGTCTCAGTTAAAGCCAGGATGTCTGGCTTGTGCTGCCCATCCTGAAAGTCACATTTTTCAATAGGCTAAGGATTTAGAATCCACAATAAGGCCTTCCTTTCCTTTTATCACAGTAGGCATGGTGTGAGTAAGCGGAGGTGGTACAGCAATATATGCAACAGCCGTCATTTCATGATAGTGGACATCCTCAAACCTTGCCAACATAACACTATTCTCATCAAACTATCCCTCATTCCTCGTATACATGGCACTCGAACTGCCCCACCACACTCCCAGGACATCCTCTCCCACTATCTCCTAATCCCTAGCGGCCAGGGATGGCTACGGCACTGGTGATTTCAACACAAACTGGATTGGTATAGATAAAGCCCACTGAAGACCAAAATAAAGGCTCGAACCTAACAACTCATTACACATCACAGACTCAATCACAAGACCCAAAACCACTGTCTACTAGATTGGGCTCTCCTCCCACCCCAGGATCTAAGCACAGGCCTACACCCAATTGCATAAGTGATCATCACGCAGTCTTCCTAATCTGGGCTGCCTGATATACCCTCTGTGGGGTGGCACTGTCGGTGTGTGCAATGTGGTGTGGCATTGCCAGCTGCTGGGTGTGCTGCGCTACTGCTTTGTGGGTCATGTCAGGATGGGGTGTACACTGTGCACAGGGGTGGGGGTGGAGGGACCATGCTGTGGTTGTTCTCTGATGTCTGCCTGTCTGTGTTCCATACCTAGGGCCTGAAGATTGGCGCTGTGCAGGAGCGGTGGGGGTGCCTGGTGGGGTGCAGCAGGCTGCTGCAGGACCATCTGCTGGAGGTGTGGGTCTGACCAGTGGAGGTGGAGTGGTAGTGGGACAGGCATCAGCAGTGCCGCAGTGGGCAGGTAGGCATTGTTGTCTTCCTCTATTCAGTACCGGGTAGTCAGCGGGGGTGAGGGTGCAGCCATGACCACCTGTGCATGCCATGTTAGCTGTGTGCTGCACACTGTGTGGTATGCTTGCCACTGAAGGGCAGCCATTGCACACGTGTACCAGCTGTTGGTGGGATGGGTGTGTGCCCGGCTGCCACCCGGTGCTGCTGTGGTGCTGCTGCAGCCCTGTGCCAACTGCCTGTCACTGTGCGGTCAGGTGGCCACTGGGCAGCAGTGTTCACTGTTGTGCACTGTTGTGACATGCTGGGATGCTGGCAGGCATTGGCTCACACACTGTGGGTGGTCAGGGTGCCACTCCAGGGGTGTGTGTTCCCACTGCCCATTGCGCACGGTGGGGGGCCATGGTTCCTAGGGACTTGAACTGATCACCTGTCCATTCCTTTGTCATAGGCAACCAGAGGAGGTCATAGCTGCCACTGTATTGCTGCCTCCTATAGCAAATTATTTTGATTACATCCACGACCCTGGAGGTGGCACAACAAATGAGGTGGATGGTGCTCCGGGACCCGCAACATGTGGAGGCGTCAGGCAGCTGAGGCTGTGGCTGCCAATAGTTGGACCCCAATGTTTCCCTTTACCCTGGCATCATTTCCCTTCCTTCCCCATCCTACTGTACAATCCCTGTACTTCCCGTACCCTTGCTCTCCTATCCTTTCCCACCCCATTCCATTTTAAATAGTTTTGTTTAATACAGATTTCCTGCTTAACTGCCTATGTCTGGTCTGCTTTGCAGCTCTATGGAACCATGCTGTAGTGGTGTGGTGGGTGTCTGTGTGGTGTGCCTGTGTCATTGTGCGGGCCACGCATGGTGGTGTCCTGCCCTTGGTCGGTGGCTGTGCTTTGGGGTGGCCATGGGCTGGCTGTCCAGGATGTGTGGCATGTGTGTTGGTGCCGAGGTCCAGGGTGTGGCTGGCTGTGGTCTGGATGGGTGGGGGCATGGCATGCAGCGGGGTATTCCAGTTGCAGCCCTCCCTTGACTGTTGGTGCCACCTGTTCCTTGCGTCCTGTGCCATGGTGCTGTGGGGGTGGCTGGCCACCTGTCTACACCCTGTGGTTGGTAGTCACCTGTGGCCCACCACTGTGCCTCCTGCCACTGTCCCCAGCTGTATTCCTCTGCCTGCCCCATGCTTTCCCTCTGCTGCTTTGCTCCCACCATTGACTGGAGCTGGTCCTTGTGAGCCTTGGTGCTTCTCCCTTTGCTCCCTGGCACATCTTTGGTTGCGCTATGGTGCAGGTCTGGTTGCTCACTGGTGCACCTCTGGGTGAGCCATGGTGCATCCCTGCAATATTCAGCCATGTTACACTTGTGCATGTCACGATGTGCAACCTTTGAATATCATACTCACTGTGCCATGGCACATTGGAGTTGCACTGCACCAGACTTGCGCCAGCTTTGGAGAATTTCTGAATATCTGACCCTGTATGTTTTAAAATTTAAACTAGTCTCAATGTCAGAGCTCTGCAGGAGAATGAAGCTCTCTAACATGCACTCCATATGCTGAGGTGACATCACTGGAAGCCATTTTAAATTTTTACCAGGTTATTTGACAGTTAATGTTTATTGACTCAAATTAAAATTCAGACTAGCCCTGTTCAGTCCTACCAGGTTTCCATGCAATCCAATCCATACCACAAGGTACTGCCTTCCTCTGATGTGCTGGCATTTATATTTGTGCACCATCAGCTCTAGTCCTGAATCCCTCAAATATACTCAGGTGTATCTCAGACCTTAGAAGCCAACAGATATACCTCATGGCAGCTCAGTGGTACCCACTTTGTAGGTTATTTGCAAAACACCTCTGCAGTGACCTCTGTAGTATCAAGTACTCTCAGAAAGGGTAGGTTAATTCAATTCAGTTCAGTTCAGTTCAGTTATATTTCAGGAGTGGCACCATTGAGTGGGATCATTCACAAGGAGGTCCTGATGTGGCAAGACAATTACAAACAAGTGTGCATTCGACAGACATATAAATTAGCACATAGTATACAGTATTACAATGTAAAATTACAGGTTACAAGAATAATAGACCAGTATACAAGCTAATACATAGGTTGGATCTGGGTGCGCCATGGCGCATCCCTGCGATATTCAGCCATGTTACACTGGTGCATGTCACCATGCACAACCTTTGAATATCGTACTCACTGTGCCATGGTGCATTGGAGTTGCGCTGCACAAAACCAGGATCATGAGGCAGTATAGTGCAGTGGTTTAAGGCTCTGAGCTGCAAATCTGGTGACATCCATTAGATCAGACCTGGGTTTGAATCACAGCTTCCACTTGCATTGTGTGACCCTGAGCAAGTTACTTAACTCCCTGTGCTCCCAGGTCACTCCTGTAAAAGGCCTTCAGCTTAGTGTGCTACTCTGGTTAAATAACTAAATAAAAAAGGATCTAACAAGCTAATACATAGGAAGTATCTAACTATAGGGAAATACAATCTGGTTGGCAATTTTCATTTACAATTCTGCTACAAATCAGAGGAAGGAAGAAGCGTTTAAGAGCATGATGATAAGTGCAACAGATGTTATTGAGGATAGTTGGCAGATAGGTGGGGGTGAGATCAGGGCAGGAATGCTGGTGATGGATGTGCAAAGAAAGGAAAAAAGATGGGGGCAGGGTCAATGAAGGATGGTGATAACAAATAACTGGATGGTAGACAAGCTAACATAATTCCAGTTACTTATTGGAACAATGGCATACTATCTTGAATGCATTTTTGGCCATGGTCTTGAAGCAATTTAGTGAAACAACCTTGGTTATCCTCAATGTATTTTCAGGTGGTTCCATATTGATGGAAGTGCGTAACTAATGCACCTCTGCCCTGATTAGTGCACATCCTGGGGACATCTAACAGGAGAAGGTCAGGACTGTGCAGGGAATAAATATTGTTGTGTCATATGGACCATACAGCATATGTAATAAGAATGCTTTTCCAACAGTAACATCAGTGTCCATTGACCAATGGGCAACATACACCGATTTGCTGGAGAGGTCCAGCTCAGAGCAGAGTAGAGGGAATATTGGTGTTTCCTGGGTGGTGCAATAAGCATGAAGCATAGCTTCCAATGGTGTAGGGTGTCTAATGTTTGAGTGTGGATTATGGCACTACAGTTATAGATAATGTCACCATAGTCTAGTAGTGGCATAAATGTGGCCTGAACCAGTCTACACCTAGAGTCCAATGTGACTAGGGATCTGTTCCTGAATAGGAATCCCAGCCTAGCCTTTAGTTTTTTAGTTAGGCATTCAATGTGAGCAATAAAGGATAGCTTGGAATCCAACCAGATGCCAAGGTACTTGAATTGGTCCACGACCTCAAGGGAGTCCCTGAATATAGTTGTGATGGGTAAGACTGATTTCGTGTTAGTAAGAGAGGAGGCAACGTGTGTTGAGGTGAACAGCATCACTTTGTCTTTTTGGCATTTAAGAGGAGTTTTGACCTGGACAAATTGAGTTGCAGCTGGCTGAAATCAGCTTGTAGTTCAACACAAGCTTCACACATTGATGGCTTAGATGTGTACAGAATCTTGTCATCTGCAAACAAGTACAGTTTTGAGTTTTGAATATTTCTGTCTAGTGTGTTAATGTAAATGGTGAAGGAGGGGCCCAAGATTGATCCCTGAGGAACTCGTCTGGTGATGGGCACTGAATCCGGGATGGCACTGTCGGCCTTTATTCTTTGCATCCTACCTGAGGGGTAGCTGTCAAACCATTTTACCTTTATGTCATGCATTCCCAGGGATGAGAGGCAGTGCAAGAGGAGGATATGATCCACCATGTCAGACGCCTTACTTAGGTCAAGAACCATGGCACAAGTGGACTGCTTATTATCAATGGTGGAGAACTAGTCATTAGTCACTTTTGCTAAAGCCTAGATAGTACTGTGCTTCTGCATGTACCAAGACTGGAGAGAGTTAAGAGACTGACATTCTCTAGGAATTTTTTTATTTGCAAGTGAATTAGTTTCTTCAGTAGTTTAGACAGGACTGGCAAAATGGAGATTGTTTTATAGTTGTTAAGATCAGTATGATCGCCAAACTTAAATAAAGGGAGAACATGTGCAGTTTTCCTGCTAGGAGAACAGTCGCCGCAGAGATGGATAGGTTAAAAAGTGCATAATTGGTTCCAATAACAGATGACTTCCACTTTTAGAAAGTACGCTTTGATACTGTCGACACCAACCCCTTTTCTGGTATCTAGCCTGTTTAGAGATATTCAACTTGTCAGTGTCAGTGGCTCAGCAGGTAGCACACTCACCTCTGAGGCCAGGAGATCAGAGGGCTGTGGGTTCAGTTCCCACATCTGGCACTTGGGTTAATATCCCAGTACTGACACTGTAGTGCAGCATGAGAGGGGTGCTGCACTTCTGAGGTGCCGTCTTTCGGATGAGACGTTAAACCGAGGTCCCATCTGCCTGGATTGATGGTAGTTCAGGTGGATATAAAAGATCCCATGGCACTTATCGAAAAGAGTAGGGGAATTTCCCCGGTGTCCTGGCCAAATTTCCCTCATTCACTAAAAATACCACCAACAGCTTAATCTGGTTCAAGGTTAGTTAGCATTCATCTGTATCCCCCTCCTCTGGGTCGTGCTTGAAAATAGGCAGGATTTGTCTAGTGCACTTACCTGGTCAACAAAAGTTAAATAAATAAATAATCCAATAAAACCACCAGCAGGGGGAATCGAGGCCCAGACCAAGCAAATTTTCTTGGTGTTCCCCAGAAGGAGCACTGAGTGCAGGAACTCAAAGGCTGGGGAGGGAGATACATATGTTGCTTGAGGAAGACATTTAGATGTGTCTTCAGCCACCCCCTTATTTCTTACCAACCTGGAAGACAACACGTAGAGTGAGGTATCAGGGGTTTGAGCCAAGCTTCAGTCAGACAAACAAAGTCAGGATTGCAGTGAACTCCTCTAAAATTGATAAAAGATTCCTGGAACTTAGGTAGGCAATTTGAAGACTTTTTACATTTGATCAGATAATGGTGCCACTATACTGGAAGGTATAAGGACCAGGATTCAATTCAATATCACCTGCCAGAGGAGTGCGAAGAAGAGCTAGCCATTATAGGCAGGTTAGGAACACTGATTTAGTCAAGGTCTTAGGGTGAGCAAGCCTTTACCTAACAAATCAACTAAGCAGTAAAGGACCAGATTACTAAGTATCAGCCTGGCACTAGAAGCCAATCAAAACCTACAATAAGATTAAAGATGGTGAAGTCTCCAGATAGTGTATCAGGAGGTGGCTAATAAAAAAAAGTAGGTGCAGGAAGGCAACAAACGTGGCCTGAAACACAGTCTGGGTAACAAAAATCCCTATGATGAGATACACTGTTGATGCAGAAGCCTGTAGAAGGTAGGTTATGCAATATGTTCTAAAGTGATTTTTCCAAAGTCTGCTTTTGGGGAGGTCTTTTGCTGTGACACTTATGGAAGTGTTTGTGTTTGGTAACAGATTCCAGGTAACTTCTGTGTTTTATAACAGGCTTATGTAACTGAGTTTATATAGCTGGGTGCTCTTGCCACTATGTTTAGTTCTAAAGTGATTTTCCACAGTCTGCTTTTGGGGAGTTCTTTTTGTTGAGACACTTCAGGAAGTGTTTGTGTTTGGTAACAGATTCCGGGTAACTTCTGTGTTTTGTAATAGGTTTTATGTAATTCTTCTGTAGTTTACAGAAGAAAGTCTTTTTTGTTTACCTGCTTATTTTATAGACACAGAGTACCAAAGGAACAACCTTTCAACCCCATTCCACAACCATCCCCAGGTGGTCTAAATTTATAGTGGTAGGCCAAGCTACACCTACTTAAAGACACAAGAACAGTTAGGCAACACAGCACAAGCAACAGCCTAGCTGGTATATAGGCAAAGTACAAAGGGTGCCACAAGCAACTAGGTCCACAAGGCACATACAAGAGGAGGAGAGAGAAGCAGTAAATCACTACAGAAGAAGACAGGAAGAGAGGAGAAGGAAAAAGGGTTAGCATGCAGAACAGGGAAGAGGGTTAGAGATAGCAGATAGCAATTAGGAGGAGCAATCTTCAGGGAGGCATTCTGGAGGCTGCAATGCTGCCCTATCTGCAGACACCTCTCTCGGCTGAGGGAGGAGGCTTGTCTCCACGCAGAGTTGGCCAGGTTACAGGTGGCATCCACCCCACCAAGAGACCACCGGGTCCACAACATAAACTTCATAAGATACCTAGAAAGAGTGTGACTGGACCATGATAGGCTCAGGGAGGGTGGGGGAGCAGAAGCATGTTCCCAACAGATCCAGCTGAATAACTCCTACACTGTTTTGGAAGAACGAATGCCCGACAGGCACCCACAGCTGGGACCAGGGAGGATGGTCAGGACCTCCAAGCTGGAGCCTCAGGGAAGGGGACAGGGGACCACTAAGGAGGGGAAGCTTCTTCTAGTGGAATACTCTATTTTATGATAATAATAATAATAAAATTTATTTAATAAAGTGCCTTTCAAAATTCCAAGGCGCTGTACAGAATTAAATCAGATAAAACATACACAAATACTTATCTTATAAAATCACAATACAACTGGAAAAGCCTTTCCCATAGAAAAGTTTTAGTGCCTCCATAAACTCCCCACTGTCCTGCATTCCCAGAGCTGACGGGCAGAGAATTCTAGAGGGTAGGTGCCACAACCGAAAGCACGACACTGGATTACTTCAAATTAACCTTCGGAATCTCCAGCAACCCCTCATCAGCCGAGTGGAGCTAATGCATGAGTGCAAGGAACCAGAGTTCTTTCAAGCAATCAGGACCTGTCTGTGTAGGGCTTTGTAAGTCAATAGACCTACGTTGAAGGTGATCCGCCACTGTATTGGCAGCCAGTGCAGAGCGTGCAGCACAGGGTGATGTGGGATCTCCTCGATGCCCCAGTCAACAGACGCGCTGCCGTGTTCTGCACTAGCTGCAAGCAGCAGATATCAACCCCAGGAAGCCCTAGATAAAGGGAGTTGCAGTAGTCAAGGCACAATGTCACAAAGGCGTGGACCAGAACAAGCAGGTCATTGGGTGAAACAAGGTATCTAATCCTGGCAATGTTCCTAAGGTGGAAAAAGGCTAGCTTGATGACTGCCAGCACCTAATGACAAAGAGTCAGTCCAACATCAAGCTCCACTCCCAGGTTACATGCACTGCTCGGAGGTGAGAATCTGTGCCTCCCCCAGAACTAAGCCAGAAGGGAGCCCGGTTCTCAATCCCTCTACCCTATGACTTGGACCCATGACCAAAACCTCAGTCTTTCCAGGGTTCAAATTTAGACCACTGGAATTCATCCAGTCTTGGATTTCTGCGAGGCAGTTGTTCAGTACCGAGATAGCACCAACCTGGTCGGGTGCAAAAGACAGAACCTGGGTATCATCTGCATAGCAGTGAAACCTCAGGTCATCCTATCTTACAATGTCTCTGAGGGGCAGCATATATACTGTGAATAACATGGGGGACAGCACCGAACCCTGAGGTACCCCACTAGGCAGAGAGAAAGGCCCAGATGAAAACAAACCAGAGACCACCCTCTGCATCCTTCCAGTGAGGAAAGATGAAAACCATCTGAGGACTGTACCCGACAGCCCACAGATGAACCTCAAGCGTTCGAGCAGAACCCCATGGTCCACAGTATCAAAAGCTGAAGCTAGATCTAGGAAAACCAAGATAGAGCGGTGTCTCCGATCTCTCACCATCAGGAGATCATTGAGCACCCGAACCAGAGCAGTCTCAATACTATGCTTCTTGTGAAAACCAGATTGGAGAGGTTCATAAATTATGGATTGTTAAATGGTTATTCATTTGAGCAGCCACAATTTTCTCAATAACCTTCCCACGAAAGGGAGGTTAGAGATAGGCCTGTAGTTTGCTAGGTTCTCCGGGTCTAAAGAAGCTTTTTTTCAGAAGGGGATCACCACCCCCTCCTTCAGGGAGCTAGGGAACTCACCCATATCTAAAGAGCACCGGACAATCCGAGCTAAGACCGGGCCAATGATCTCACTACAACCCAAAATCAGGGAAGTAGGGCCAGGGTCTAAAGTACAGCACATGGGACGCATCTCCTGGACAATCCTCATAATGTCTATGAGATCCAGCAGGTCAAGGTACTCCAGGAAACTCCAGGCTCTGCAACAAAGCACCACCAACAGCAACCCCTTAGAGTGAAGCTGGTGGCACCCTCCTGATGTCGTTAACCTTGTTTGCAGAAGTAGTGAGCGATCTCATCACAATCAGTTTGTGTAAAATACTGACGGAGATGCTGACAGGTTGAGTTGCACAGCCTGTCAATAGTTCTGAAGAGTTGAGCCGGTTGATTCCGAGGCGACAGAAATTTCCCTGGACAGGAATTCCGCCTTCTATGGGAAATTTCAGTTTGGTAGAGTTTATAATGCTCTATCAAAAAAGACGGGCATCAGAGGCGGCTTCCTCCAATGACGCCTCTAATCTATGCCCCTTTTTCGCAATTCTCTCAGAGCCCCATCAAACCACTTTTCTGGGGTGTGAAGTTAGGGACACCTAGAAGGGGAGAGGAGGTCAAGTGCATCTCCAGGAAGTGCTACATGGAGGGATGGAAAGAGAATCCATAGGATCACCAGGGCAATATCCGAAGGGAGGAGCTAGATGTCATTGTCCACCTGAGGACCAAAGACCTGGTGGGAGAAGAGTGAAGCAAGCCAGGGTCCATGAGGATTTTAGGAAGCTGGGGAGAAACCTGAAACAGGTAGCATGTTCTGACTCTTCTCAGAGGTGCTACCTGTCCAAAGCACAGGGGAGGATAGGGCACTCCACACCTCATTAAAGGATTGGTGTGGAAGGGAAGGATTTGTCTTAATAGGGGACTGGGGCCCCACCTGGGCAGATGTGAGCTTATATCAGGACAATGGCATTCATTTGTCCGGAAAGGGGACCGCACCCTTTGGTGAGATGTTGGAATGCTTCAGAAGAGAGCATTTAAACTGGCCAAGGAGGGGGAGAGTCAGAAGGGACAGGTAGCTTAGGATCACTCCCCCATGGCAGCATGCAAAAAAAACAAGTTGACAACAGGAACAACTGAAGCGAGCAGGGAGCAGCAGGCAGGCAAAACATGTAAAAGGGGGGATGGGGCAGGAGCACATGAACAAGAAAACTGGGGTGGGGGAAACAGGCAAGGGAGAGAGAGAACAAGAACAAAGGGAGGGCAGGGTATAAAACATGGAAGGCCATGCCCTCAAATGCCCCTCAGTCTGAGAAATAAGGTTCCAGAACTGGAAACCTTGATGATGGATGCTGACCTTGACATAACAGAACTAACAGAGACATGGTACTCTGCTAATCATGACTGGGATGTCAGTGTAGCTTGCTGTACACTGTTCAAGGGACAGGGAGGGTAAAAGGAGTGGGGTAGCCCTGTACATCAGAGAAGGCATAAAGGCCATAGAAGTACAGAGAAGACAGGGGGAGGCCAAGGCAATGGGTCACCCTTGAACCAGGGAATGGCACAGCAATACGTACTGGGTGATCTACAGGCCTCCAGCACAGAAGGAGGAAATGGACAGAGTACTAAAGGAGGATAGTCATGACATGGCAGCTAAAGGTGAAATCCTACTGATGGAAGATTTCAGTATGCTGGATGTAGATTGGACCACCCAGGCAGCTGCTTCAGCCAGGAGCACAGCCATCCTGAATCCCTGCAGGGGATGCACTCAGACAGCCGGGTGCATGTCAACCAGAGACAAATCTATTCTGGACCTGGTATGGACCAATGGAAACATAGTTGAAAGAGTCCAGGTGAAAGGGCATCTGGGATCCAGTGACCACCACATGGTGTGATTTGGCATGGAGTCAGGGACTCAATTAAGCCACACAAAGGCAAAAATGTTAGATTTCAGCAGAGCAGATTTCAGTGAAATGGGTAGATGTTTAAGAGCAGCCCTGGAGCAGGGAGAGGTAATGGAGGGAGTGGAAGAACAGTGGGGAAAACTAAAAAGGAGCCATAGTGAGGTAACTAACCAGTGCCTTAGGATAGTGGCCAAAGGGAAAAGAAGAAAGAAACCACTATGGTTCTCTAAAGAGGTAGCAGACAAAGTAAGGGTTAAAAGAGCAAATTTCAGGAAGTATAGGAACCCAAAGGGAAGAGGACACGGAGGAGTACATTGAATGTCTAGGGAAGCAGGGAAGGCTGTTAGGAGAGCCAAGGCACAGACAGATGAGAGTTTAGCATGGACTGTGGAAAAAAGGGGACAAGACATTCTATAGGTACTTCAGTAATAGAAGAAAACAGGGTGGAAAGATTGTGAGGCTCAAAGGGGAGAAAGGAGAGTGTAAGGAGGGGATCTAGACAAAGCAGAAATACTGAACAAATCCTTCTGTTCAGTAATCACTAAGGAGGAGAGGATCAAGGACCACAACTGGGAGAAGAGGCAATGGGGGGGTTGAACACCAGTCCATTCACAGTGGTAAAAGAGTTCTGGAGGAACTCACAAAGCTGAAGGTGGATAGGTGGATAAAGCCGTGGGGCTAGACCACACACACCGAGGATATTAAGGGAGCTGAGAAGGAACTAGCAGTGCCTCTGGCTGCCCTGTTCAGAGTCACTCAACACAGGCATGATTCCAGAGGACTGGAGGAGGGCACATGTAGTCACACTGCACAAAAGTGGCAGTAGGGAGGTAGTGGAAACTACAGCCCAGTCGGCCCTCACCTTATGGAGACACTGCTGAAAGAAAGGATAGTGGCACATGGAATCCAATGGTGCCCAGGATCTGAGGCAACATGGACTCACAGCAGGAAGGTTTTGTCAAACAAATCTGATAGGTTTCTGTGATTGGGTGACTAGGGAAGTGAATCAGAGAGGGGCAGTAGACATCTCCTACCTAGATTTCAGCAAAGCCTTTGATACCATCCCCTACAGAAGGCTGGTCAACAAGACGAGTAGTTTTGGCAATGGGCATAAGGTGGTGGTAAATGGGATCCTATCTAGGGAGAGAGAGGTGACCAGTGGAGTACCACAGAGATCAGTATTGGGACCAGTCCTGTTCAATGTCTTTATTAGTGACATTGCAGAAGGGCTAGAAGGAAAGGTCTGCCTATTTGCAGATGACACCAAGATCTGCAACAGAGTGGATACTCCAGAAAGGGTGCAGAAAATGAAGAGGACTTGGAGAAGCTTGAAAGATGGTAAGAGGTGTGGCAAGAAGTTCAGTTAAAAAGTGCAAGATAATGTACCTGGATAGGGGGAACCCTTGGGAGAGCTGCAGAATGGGGGTGCTGACTGTCACCAAACAGGAAAGGGACCTAGGGGTTATCAGATCTGATGACCTCAAGGTATCAAAGCAGTGCATAAAGGCTGCAGGGAGGGCCAGTGGCATTCTGGGGTGCATTGGCAGAGGCATTACTAGCAGGAGACAGGAGGTGTTGATGCCATTGTATAAAGCACTGGTAAGGCTTCACCTGGAGTACTGCATGCAGTACTGGAGACCACACATGCATAAGGATGGTGCATGGCTTGCATCACAAAATATATGAGGAGAGACTAAGAGTCCTCAATATGTACTCACTGGAGGAGAGGAGAGAAAGGAGGGACATGATAGAAACTTTCAAGTACATCAAGGACATAAACAGTGTGCAGGTGGAGGATCTTTTCTAATGTAGAAAAGATATCAGAACGAGGGAACACAATATGAAATTGGAGGTGGGTAGATTAAGAGCTAACGTGAGGACATTTTTCAATACAGAGAGGGCGGTGGATACTTGGAAAATTCTGGTACAAGAGGTTGTGGTGGCAAGCACAGTGGAGGGGTTTAAACATGCCTGGGACAGGCACGAGGGAACACTGGGTAGGGAGGGAGTGATGAAAAGCCATTGATCACTTAAGGTCAGTGACTGCATAGAGTTTAGGGCTTATGGCAGACTAGATGAGCCTAGCAGTCCTCATCTGCTGACAATTTCAATGTATCTATGTATCAGTACAGAATACAAAACGGTAAGCTATTCAGCTACACTAACACAAGTGCAGTCCCCCAGTGAGATAACAGAGGATTTTCAGGCTAGGTCTGAGGCACACTCAGGTAGGTTACCCACCTAGGAAGAGAACTACACAATAATTTAATATCATAAAGCATGTTAAAATTGCTCAGCAGCAGTACCTCCCCCTTTGCTGCCATCCTGTGTATTTTCTCCACTATTGCACTACCTACCTCCAGCCTCTGTGCCAGAGGTCTGTAAATCACTCCTGTGCAAATTGCTGTGCCATTTTCTGGCTCAAGTGTTACCCAGAGTGTCCTGGCCTCCCAGTGTTTACCCTGCACTGCATTTAATACCTTCTCTGGTGAAGAGGGCCACACCCCACACCTTTTTAACCCCATCCCTCCTGTGTAGAGCATACCTTGGTGCATTTACCTCCCAGTCATGGTTTCCAGTGTACCATGTCTTGGTAATTGCTACTATGTCCAGGTCTGACTCTGCCATCAAGGCTGCCAGGTCTGGGATTTTGTTTTCCAGATCACGAGCATTTGTATACATGACTGTCTATGTCTCGCAGCCTCTGCCCCCTGCATTTCTACATTTGCCTTTTATTTGCTTTCTCCTTCCAACCCTGAATTTTTTTCTCCTGCTGCCTGTTTTCCTCTGCCTTATCTCTTGTAATGAACCCCTGTCATATCTGTCCATGTTTCCCAGCCTGTCCCTCTTGTACATCTACACTTGCTTCACGTTCCCGCTTTCCAACCCTGTTTTTTCCTTTGCTGCCTCCTTCTCTGCCTTACCCCTTGTAAAGAGCTCTGGAATATCTGTCCACAACATTTTCTCCTGGTCCATGTTGCTAGCTTCTCTAACCTGTGTGGACAGGCTGCCTTAGTCTCCCTTCTCCCAACTGCCCTCCCCTTGGCAAGTTTAAACGCTTGTCAAGGAAGCACCTAAACTTTTCATTAAGGGACCAAAGTCTCCTCACTGGATGGATGAAGGCCGTCCCCCCTGTACAGGTCCCCATCCCTCCAAGTGGGTCACCAGTCCCAGTCCAGGCTATAGACCAGTTGCTTCACCTCAATAGTGGGGAAAATATGGAATCACTACTTAAAGAAAGGATTGCTGAACACCTTGAATCCAGAGAAGCACAGGATTCGAGGCAGCATGGATTCACAGCAGGAAGGTCATGTCAAACAAATGTAATTGATTTCTTTGACTGGGTGACTAGGGTCATGAATCAGGGGGAGCGGTGGATGTGGCCTACCTGGATTTCAGCCAGGCCTTTGATTCCGTTACACATAGAAGACTTGTGAACAAGCTGTGCAGCCTGGGAGTGGGTCACAAGGTAATAAACTGGGTTAGGAACTGGTGGAGTGATTGAAGACAGGGGGACATGGTAAATGGAGCTCAATCTGAGGAAAGGATGTTGACCAGTGGGGTGCCAGAAGGATCAGTCCTGTTTAATGTCTTCATAAGTGACTTTGCGATCTCTAAGATATGTAACAGGGTGGACACTCTGGAAGGAGTGTAAAAAATGAGGAAGGACCAAGGTAAACTGGAGGAATGGTCCAGAGTGTGGCAGCTGAGATTCAATGTGAAAAGTGCAAAATCATGCATTTATTTATTTTGAATTTTGTTGACCGGTAAACCCATTGGGACTCAGTAGGCCCTTTTTCAGGGTCAAACTGGATTAATTACAAAGATAAGTCACACACTGGCTCACTACAGTAAATACAGATTTAACTGTCAGTCATACATCACTTTAGATTAGTTACAATGATAAACCATAGTACTAATACAATCAATACTAGACATTTGATAGACCCTGTACTGTAAGGCATACAGAAGTAGATTAGTTGCCATATTGGTCCTTGTAAGAACAGATACTGAAGCAAATGGTTTGATATCTTTTATTGACCAACATAGATGTTACAAATGAAAACAATGTCTAATCTTTTGGACCAAACAAGTTCCTTCAAGGAAGCACTTGGTTGGTCTGAAAGCTAGCCATTGTTTTCTTTTGTAACATCTATGTTGGCCAATAAAAGGTATCAATATATTTGCTTCTGGATCTATACTGTAAGACAATGATAGTTAGGGACAAGAACCCAGGGGATGATTATATGATGGGGGAAGGTACTGATGGTCACCAAACAGGAAAGTGATATTGGGGTAGTCATATCTGATGACCTAAACATGGCCAAACAATGTGCCAAGGCTGTGGGGACAGCCAGTGGCATGCTGGGGTGCATAGGGAGAGGTATCACCAGCAGATGAAAGGAGGTTGTGATGCCACTGTACAGATCATTGGTGAGGCCTCATTTGGACTACTGTGTCCAGTTCAGGAAGCTGTATCACTGTAAGGACATAGAAAGGGTGGAAACAGTTCAAAGAAGGGTAACAAAGATGGTACAGGGCCTGCACCAAAAGTCATACTAGGTGAGACTGGGAGACCTCAATATGTATACCCTGGAGGAGAGGAGAGACAGATATAATAGAAACTTAGATATCTAAAAGGCATAAATAGGATACCAGAGGGTAGCATCTTTCAGAAAAGGAGATGTCCAGGAATGAGGGGCGTGACATGAGGTTGGAACAGGGTACACTAAGGGATAGCATGAAGAAATATTTCTTCACAGAAAGGGTGGTGGATGCATGGAATAGACACCCAGCATAGGTGGGGGCAAACACAGTGAGGGAATTCAAACATGCATGGGACATGCATCAGGAATCATAGAAATAGGAACAAGAAGTTAAAGCTGGAGATCAAGTAGAGTCTGTGGCTTTTAAGTAGGCAGGAAAATGGGCAGACTGGATGGGCCTAGCTATCATTATCTGCTATCAATTTCTATGTTTCTATGTCCCGAACAATGCCATAACCATTATCTCTGCACCAGCCCCTCATCCAAATATTGAACTTGCTGATGTGGAGATTTTGATCCTGTCCCCTGCCATAGACTGGCAGAACCTCTGAGAATGTTACATAGCCTGCTACCTCTCCAAGATGCCTACCCAACCATCTGAATTCCATCTGAACCTGTTCTATGCTCACCTCCTCCTTGGCTAGGTCATTTATCCCCAGATGGACCATGACCTCCACTTCCCCCCTCCTTACTACTGCTGTGGTGATCCTCTGGATTTGCCCCCCCCATCTGAGCTGTGTCTCCTGAAAGGCACTTGACCTCCCTTTACTTCTTGTTATTTGTACCCAGATCCATTCCCTGACTATTGAGTCTCCCACCAGGAGTAGCTTCCGACCCCCCCACCTCTCTGAGCCCACCACAGTCCAGCCAGCCCTCTACCTAGGCATTCCATGCAGCATCTGCAGACATGGCGGCTCTGGGTGGGTCAAAGGCCACCAGTACACCTGCCAGCTCAGCCCAGAGACTGTCAACCTCTGCCCTCAACCCAGAGGTGCCTGCATATGGGCAGCACCGCAATACCCAGAATGTCTGCCTGAAGACTGCAGCCCACTGCACTGCACCACACATTTTCCTTTCCTGTTCTGCTATTCCTCCCTTTAATCCTATGTATACCCTCCTGATGTTTTTTTTTCCCTTCATTCCTTTCCTCTTTCCCTTTACAGTCAACTACTTTGGTACAGCACTATTGAAGAGGTATCCCTCTGAATTGTTGTTTCTATAGTAGATTAACCCATTTAACTGCATGCACTTCAGTTCCCTGTGGCCAGAAAATTGTACCCTGATGGTTGCCTATAGTGGCAGAGGAACCTGGGTGGGTGGGATAGGGAGGATGGATGGACCTAGCCCTGGGTCCTGGGCCCTGCAAAACAAAAAAACAGTCAGCTTTTTGTAATAGAAAGTATATGAATCAGGAAAAAATAAAAATAAAACCAGCAGCAACCCCAGTGAAATCCTTGAAACAGATAGAAACTAAGCAGACAGAAGCTCCTACTCCTGATCAAACAAAATGGCTAAGGCAGATGTATTTCATTTAAGCAAACACACAGCAATTTAAAAAAGTTCATCACCTGAAACCTGATGCCTACTCTTTCAGCTGCTTAAGGTACAACACTTTCCACTATTTATGGTGGCGTGCATCAAATATTTGGTGCAAGCCATGTCCATGTAAAAACAACTGCTGCATGCCACAAGTTAGACCAGGAGGAAGCTGTGTAACTTGTGGTATTTGGAGCCAGGGAGAGTACATTCCGATCTGTGCAGGGAGAACGCTGCAAGCCCCGTGCACCATATGATCGGAGCACCAGGGGCTTGTGGCATGCATTCTCAGGCTTTTGAAAATCGAGCCCATGTTCTGTAGTCACACTAGACATCATTTACAGAGTACCAAGAAAATCATTCTGAGTTCGTAATTGAAACCAAATATTTTGTTTGATTGAATCCTTTGATCTTATTCTTATTGCAAAGTTTATATTTGAGACTAATCACTACATTGTGCTGAACATATTTCCCCAAGTATGTTAACTGGTGATAATTACTGGTGACCTCCTTTATCACACTGTTAACAGGGGTCCTTAAAATGCCATAATAAACCAACAATGAGTCATTACGGCATTCTGAAAACGTTCTTTAACTTGCACTGCCAATCTGAGTTTGCAGACTTTGGGTGCCATCTCATTGGCTTGTACTCTGGGTCTGGGAGGGCCTAACACTTCAACAAACATGGCGGCGCCATTCATTACTGAGGAGCCACAGTGATCGATAGCTTCTCAGTCTTACAGTGACAAATAGTGTATTACTTTATTTCAGTATTTATCTGGTTGATCCTGCCTTTAAAACCTAAAATTTGTCTGTTTGATCCTGTTTTCTGCTTTGGGTGGAGCGTCTGCAGATAGGGGTCATATAACAACTGTGACTGGGAACTCAGGAATGGACCATCTGCCTGACTTCTGTCATTTGGCTTCACGGATATTAAAAAAAAGAAAAAAAAAGAAAATGTGCCGCAGAGGGAGTCACTGTGTGTGTGTGTATCTGTCTGTCTGTCAGTCTGTCTGACAGAGTGTATGTGTGTGTGTCGGTGTGTTCAAGTTCAAGTTTATTGAAGGAAAACTCCGTTTGAACAAGCTCATTCATAAGGAGGTCCTGAAGCATGTATACAGACAAATACATATTACACATAAAGAATAAGCGTAATAATAAAGTAAAGTGCAGTTTAGGTACATATGATACATAATACTTGATTAAGACATAACAATGTAGGTAGAAGAGGCATAAACCTGGTGAGAAGCATTGGAAGTGGAAAGTGTAGAATCTACAGGAGAGAGAAGTTAAATAAGAAGGAAAAGTTAAGAGATGAGGGAAAGGGGAGCAATAAGAGGGTCAGAGGGCTAAAGTGCTACAGGAATGCAGGAAAAGAAAATAGATAAAAAGAAGGGTAATGGAGAGATAGAAGAAAATTAGAGTAAGGGGAAAAGAAGAGGGTTAGAGGGTATGGGGAGAAAATAGAGGAAGAAAATAAGGGCAGAGAAGAGTCGTGAGAACAGCTGTAGGGATCATTTTGTTTGGCCACCATAAGCAAGTAGAAGTAGAAGTCAGGTACAAAAGCTAGGAGGGTTCTGTCAGGACTAGAGCTGTGTGTGTGTGTGTGTGTGTGTGTGTGTGTGTGATAGAACTGCTTCAGTACCTATGGCAATCAATCAATCAATCAATCAAAATCTTTATTTATCCAGGGGGGCACCACTGAGCAAGGCTCATTTGCAAGGTAGACCTGGTCATGAATACATCAAAGTACAGTACCGAAGCAGGTATACAAAAAGCAATAATATACAAGGAAGAAAAAGTGTATACAGTACAGTGCAAGGTTGAAATAAATAAAAAAAAAAAAGCAGCATTATTTTACAATTGAAGAAGTCAGCAAATGTACAATCAACCATAGGCATACAGGGGTTATAAGCAGAAATATTTTGAGTGAGGCAGCTGGCAACTACACATATAGGGGAAAGAGGTCATGTATGGGGTGGCAGGTTAGAGAGGTAAAGAAGAGGAGGGATATATTACCGACGACTGGGAAAAAATTGGGCTAAAACCACAGAAAGTGACTATGGCTGTTGTGTACTTGTTTATTATGATAATGACAGAGGAGGGGTAGATAATTGGGACACTACTATGGATGGGGTGGGACTTTAACCAGGCTAGAGCGAACAGGGAAGGGTGGGTGCAGCAGGAAGAGTTAATAGAAAGCGTGAGAGCCAGGGGTAGAAACATGGTGAGCGTCAGGATGGAAAGGGGCAGTTGTGGAATTAGTGGGCTAGTGGTGAGGAAAACATTTGCAAAGTGCTTTCATGTAGCAATCGTAGAGTGCCTTGGAGATATTCAGGCTAATGGCAGCTCAGCTTCAAGTTCCTTTGTAAACTGTTCCACAATGTGAGTAAAGAGAAGCTTAGAGCAGCTTTGCCGAAACGAGTTTTGACCCTTGGAACTTGGATGGCAATTAGGGAATAGCTCCTTAGACCATGGGTGCATAACACACTAGGGGATTACAATCTGAGACATATGAGGGATCGTATGGTCACCGCTCTGAAGGCCCATAGGCGGCGTTTATTCCTTCTATGGTGAAGGAAGTCCAGCCTAATGATGAGTACAGGGAGCAGTGGTGTGGAAAGTGGAAGGGCAGTAATGAACCTGATAGCCCTGTGGTAGAGGGTGTCCAACTTAACCAGTGCAGAGGCAGTGCAGTGGCTGTAGAGCAGGTCTGCATAATCACAAAGATAGGAAGGTAACTTGAACCAGTTGAAACGTGGGCCTCTTTGTGAGCAGGTGGTTAATCGTGAACAGTCCCACCTTTTGCCTTTAGTTTAGAAGAACAGTGGTAATTTGGGATAGACCCCTCCCAGCAGGAATTGCTACATGCAAGGAGGGGGAGAAGAGCATGGCTTTTGTCTTTTTCACATTGAGCAAAAGCTTTTTGTTTATGAGCTGGTATTGTAGAAGGTTAAATTCAGCTTGGAGGTCTTCACAGGCTGCTTCCGGAGTGGGACGACTCAAGTACAGTACAGTGTCGTCTGCGAATAAGTGGATGTTGGCTTTTTTGATGGGAATCATTGATGTTGTTAATGTACACTGCAAAGAGGAGGGGACCAAGGATAGAGCCCTGGGGCATGCCTCAGCATAGGTTTTAATGGAGATCACCTTCAGCTTTAACCTGCTGTTTCTGTTCTCCGAGGTTGTCTGCAAACCAGCACATAGATTTATGGTCCAGGCCTAGGACCTTAGTGCTTAGGGAGAAAGAAGCAGGCTGTGATCGACTGTGTTGAATGCCTTACTAAGATCCAAGAAAACAGCACAGACATGCTTCTTGTTGTCAAGGTCTAGGAGCCAATCATTGGTCACCTTAGCTGGGGCTGTTATGGTGCTGTGCTTTGCTCTGAATCCAGACTGAACCAGGATTAATAGGCTTCTGGATTCTAGGTATACTCCTAGCTGGCCACACACTAATTTTTCTAGTAACTTAGACAGCATGGGGAGGAGGGAGATTGGTCTGTAATTATTTAGATCACAGGAGTCACCTGCTTTTAATGCAGGGATGACATGAGCTATTTTCCATTGAGGGTGGAGGCTACCCTGGGAGAGCGACATGTTGAATAGGTGGGTGATTGGCACCGCAAGCACATGGTAGGCACATTTCAGATAGTATGGCTCTATGAATTCGGAGCCTGCTCCCTTCCTGGTGTACAGTTGCAGCAGTAGGTCTTCCGCCACTTTTAGAGAGACAGGCAGGAGGGAGAAGGCCTCCTTGGTAGAAGGGGACTCATGGATTGGTGGGCCCTGAGCTCTGCAGAGGTCATTGGCAGTAGAAGTATCAAATGCTAGCCCCCTGCCGTTGCAAAATGGTTATTGAGGGCTTCCAATATCTCCGATCGGTTAGAGATAACGCTGCCACCGGACTTAATTTTTGCTGGAATGGAATTACCAGGTGCATGTCCAGACATGTCTTTTAATGTTTTCCAGAGCTTTGAAGGATTTCTTGAGGCAGAGGCTAGCTCCAAACGATAGCAGGCGGCCTTGGCTGCTCTGACCAACTTGGTGCACTTGTTACGTGCTCTCTTAAAAAGACACCAATCCAAGTCATTCTTGCTTCTTCCGGCTTTTTTCCATTAAGCATCCCTTTCTAACAGGGAAGCTTTGAGCTCAGACGAGAACCAACGGCAGGTGCTGCTCCTGACCCACACCTTAACCAAGGGTGCATGCTTATTTAAAGCCTCACTTAAAATATTGTAAAAAATAATATATGCCCTGTTAACCATTTTGCCTAGGAAGAATTCCTGCTTATCGTGGTGAATGTTTCAAGTCATGGACATATACAAACTAATCAAAGTTGTGTTTGCACCTCTTGATAGAAAACTTTATCACAAACTGTGGGTTGTGCATGGATCTAATGGTGGTGAATGTCTGAGAAAAAATGTTCCGACATGAGAGAACAGGTGTGGCTTGCTAACCAAAATTACATCTAAGAGGGAGATATTGTTAAGGTTCTTTTTATGTGGGGGAGTAGGCTCGCCAAAGAGTTTCACCAGCCCTAGAGTGTCACAAAAGGACTTCAAGGGAGCTGATGCACTTGATAACCCATCGTAGTTCAGGTCACCAAGAATAATGGTTTCCAAGGAACTGAGCCCCAGTACAGAACTGAGGTGAGACAGGAGATGCGGCTCGGCAGAAGGGGGCCTGTAGCAGCCTATTACACAGAGTGTACTGGAAGGAGAAATTTCGATCTTTAGGCTCAAGCACTCGAATTCTTTGGGGGAGAATGATGCATCTATGCGTGCGGCTGAGTGTTTGTCCCTTACATTAACTGCCACCCCATCTCCTCTTGATTGCCTATCCGCTCAGAAGAGTAAATAATTTGGGATATTGATTTCTTTGTCTGGGATGGCTGGCCTAAACCAGGTCTCTGTGATAACAAGGACATCAGGTAAGGTATGGATCACCCAAGTCTGTATAAGGGTGAACTTTTTCAGCAAACTACAGGCATTAAGATGCTTAAAAGACATTTCTTTGATACCTGCCAGGTCTGATGGAGAAGCAAGGGTGTCTAATGGTCCTGGGTTGAGTTCAACATTGCCTGAGCACAATAGTAAAAGAAGCAGGATTCTTTTTAAGGCAGTGAACTGTAATTTGTAAACACTATTATTTTGGGTGATAGGGGAAGCGGTGTTGATGGGTAGGCCTGTACCCACTTCTGGTGTTATACTGGCCTAGTGTTGCAGCCACTAGTGTCCTGGCAGGAATTTGCCATGAGTAGGAAGTCTCAAGTCTGGACTGGGGAATAATCTGCAGAGGCAGCTCAGGAGATGTCTCACTCCCTGGCAGAGACAGCTGAGAAGCCCAATAGTGCAAAATGGCTACTTGAAAGGAGCTGTTGGACGCAGGACAGGGAGAAGCACAAGGGTCATTCCACTTTAGGGAGGATGAGGGTTCTGAAGAATTGAGCTGAGCTAGTAAAGCTATTGACACACCGAGGACCCAGCTGTAACTTCCCATGGTAGATCTAAATGCCACAACAGCCAGCAGTAAAAGTCTCTAGAAGCCTAGACCAATCAGTGATCAGGTGTCATAAGTTCAAAATCCTTTTGTTGGCTGAAGTGGTTTTGGCAATGAACGTACCTGTGGAGCAACTCTTTGCAGCTGAGCCAGTGAGGTGGTTCAAGGTTGCAATCCGGTGTGGCAAGATTGGTCTGTAGCTTTCTTCTGTTTCTGGCCCTGATCCCACCAGTACAGAATGGGACTGGGGAAGGCGTTCAAGTCTTGCAGCCTTAGTGGATGAGCATGGTTCAGCCTGAGAAACAGGCAGAAAACCCCCGGGGATGGTCCTCAGAAAGAGAGGTATCCCAGGTCCACTAGAGCAGAAGAGGAAGTAGAAAATATAATGTGTTTCCTCTTTAACAGAAAAGACAGCTGTTGTAGCCCTCTAGTGGCTATGTAGTATAATTTGCAAATGAGAAAGTAGACAATCAAATTCTTGCTTTACAAAAAGGGATAGTCCCAGGGTCAGCAGCGCTGATAAACATCTCTAATGAAGCAAGGTAAAATGGAGACCAGCAGGAAGAAGATAGTGAGGCTGAAATCCTCCAATCAGAGTGTTGGCACTGAAAATCACTCCCTTGCACCAGTAAGTATAAAAAATAATACTTGTGCAAGGTGTGCATTATGATTTTTCACACACCCTTGGTGTGTGATAACCTCATAAACCCCAAAAGCTTTGCTCTTGTTGTTTATGGATTATCACACACCTCAGTAGTGTGAAAAATCATCATTACACACACCTGCACAGGCATTATTCCCTATTTCATTATGCAACAGTGTTACATTATACAAAGGTAAGAAAATGCCCTCTTCTCTAACTGGTCATTCTTTGTTTGGGACTGTGATGTTATCCAAGTATAACATCTCTGAATTGAGTCCAGGCACACAACCTCTTTATGTGTTCTGCATTATACATATCACTGCACATCACACAGAAATGTTCTGTACTGGCCACAATAATTCCTTATCACACTTCCTGACTCTTCTCCCCAACAAATCTGCTCTCACATTCTCACAGCCCAAAGTTTCCTATACTCCCTTTTTTTCTGTCCTGAGAAGAAAACTGGAGCAATCATTTCTCGCAGTTTACTGGCAGCACTAGAAACACATCACATGCTTTTTTAAAAAACACACAGTGTACTGTCATGCTATCAGCTGGCCAGCAGCTTCAGTTTTCAGCTTGGCACTTTGCTTTTGTACTGAAACCCATATGCAGTGCCAGTTTCACCAATAACTGTTATGTATATTGTCTAAACTAATTTGCATACTGTATACAGTAGCTATCCTCCCAAGAATGGGGTGTCTTACCGGTCATGACAGCAAAATTAGAAATCTCCACCCAGCTTCTTTCCTTTTCAAGGTTTCAGACAAAGAAAAAGATACCAGGAACAGTCTGACTTGATCTCAGGGCAGGCAGTGGGACTGGGTAAGTCAAATGGGGGGGGGGGTTTACAAGGCAGAAGACAAACAGAAACACAGCAAGAGAACTGTGGTGTTTGGTTGATGGAGAGGGAGAATAAGCCCTCATGAAAAGATACAGGCAGCACATACTGTAGCAGCACCACCTGGTGGAGAAACCACATATTGAGGACTATTTTGTTCACTAGGTAAACAGTAAAAAACTGTTTTAAAAAAATATATATTTTCTTCTTTTACATGAATGAGTCATTGTATAATAGCAATAGCACACTTCAGGGTATGTGTTGTACTACGAAAACATCACTTCTCGGGTGTTGGATGTTGACCACCAGCCTCCTGCTCTACAACCTAAGATGTGACTTTATCTCAGCATGACCCACCACACCCTGTCATGCACTATTGCTTAATTATGAACTGGGTACTATAAATCTTGGAAGGTGATTGACTGAGCCCTCTTCTTACCTTAATTAAATTCAACAGCATAATCATGTATAAGAAAAGGTGCCAACCAACAGATCCTGTCACATGTTCTCAATCCATCCTCCCATATATTTAAGCACCCAGACCTTTAGGTCTGAAGTCACGGTTGGTAGCAGTGCCAAACAGAAAACTGAAACTGAAATTGTCAGCGTAAACAACTTCATGGCCCTCTCCCCCCACTCAGCAGCATGTCTAACACACTACTCACCTCGGTTCCTATCCCCACCTAATTAAGTCAAACACCAGATAATTGCAGTAATTGCCAACACTTTCCTAAGTGAAAAACATCACTTAAACTGTCACACTGCACTAATGTTTCAGTCTTTCAGATGCAAGCGCATGCAAACAGCAGCGCTTGCTCCACTTTCCAAACTTCTCTTTAAGTCCCGCTCACCTCAGTGAAAAAAAAAAAGAATGCTGAGAAACCCATAATCAGTAGCCACCCACATAGCTGACAATGAGGGGTGAACCAGATTGTGATGTCAAGAAAGCGGGGCAGAGCTACATCAAAAATGAAAAAAGAAAAGTGCAGAGTAGGAAAGGGGGGCAATATGTTGCAGCAGCTCCATCTGCTGAACACATCACAAATAAGAGACTTTTTTTTCAATACATACACCTCCAAATGCATTCTACATGTACCTATTTAATATTTCCAAAAATAATTAAAACAAATCCTTTAAAACTTTTTTATTCTAAATTCATTCCAAAAGGATTCCAGTCATAATAGCAATAATATACTCCAGGGTTTGGTATATCATGGGATATCATTGCTTCTCAGGTGCATGAGACACTTGGCCTGCATCCTTGTGCCTCATAATGCAACCGAGGTGTGACAGTATCACATGCTATATCACACCCTGCTGTGCATTATTGCTTAATTGTATAACTAAGAAAGTTTACAATCAGAAAGTGACCATTTTCTTTTAATAAGATAAAGCTTAAGGTCCTATCTTCTGGCAGTCTTGTTATTTTGATCCAGTAATTCAATACTGAGGAGTCTTTGTAAGTAGTAAAAGTAAATAGTAAAATCTTAATTTTTTTCCAGTTCTGTTTCACTCCAGGTCATGATCCTAGGGGCCCTCTCTGGCATCCACCCCATTCATGCTCCACCTGAAGTTCCTCGACTGACCTCCCTCTCTGCCATGTCTGTAGCTGGCTCCACAGGTTTGACCCTCCGTGGGGCTTCCTCCTACCTTGAGTGCACTTGCAACTTAGCCTCCAGCCACAGACATCACCCCAGATGGAGGAAACTTGGAGGCCGGCTCGGTCGACCCAGTATTGGACATGGGGGATGGTGCCTTCACCTACTTCCAGGACCAAGTTTTTCCATGTACTATGGTTCCCTCCCCAAGTGTGGGCACATCCCGATGCAATTGGTGCATGGCAACCCCTGCCCGCGCGGCCACACAGATGTTTGCTTGCCTGACATGCTGCAGTGCCTCTGGTCTCCACCGCGGGTCCCTGGCATGCCGGCCAACCCACCCCCTGAGCCTGAGGAGGCAAGCACACTGCAGCACTCAATCCCCAACCCTTCTCTTGCCAACCCCCGACACCCGAGTCCATTCCCGAACTTGGGTTGCTGGTGCAGCGTGAGGTGTGGCATCCAGCACCTCAGCCCTCAGCACCACCATGCCATATTTTATTTAGTTTTGAAACTATCAACACCCAACTCAACATTAATATAAGAGGACAGAGTTGCTTTCTTAAGACCATTTTGTTTCACGGGGTTGGGGTTCTTGTCAGACAAACCTGATCAAATTCTTTGAGTGGGTGACAAAGGAAATAGACCAAGGAGGAGCAGTAGATATGGCTTAGCTGGATTTTAGTAAGACCTTCAACACTGTTCCACATAGAAGACTGATGAACAAACTGAGTAGCATAGGAGTAGATCCTAAGGTAGTAAAATGGGTACAGAGCTGGCTAGGCAACAGGAGTCAGAGGGCAGTGGTAAATGGCATCAACTCTGAGAAGACAAATGAAAAGTGGGTGCCACCCTTACAGAAATATAGGTGTGCTGTGTGCATGCAGAATGCAAGCCCAAGTTTAATTATGCAATGTTTGCATGTGGTTCTCATATGCAAAGTGAACCGATGTGAACCAAGTCTAAAAGCAATCAGGTTTGCATGCTGCAAGCTTGACATGTGTAGCAGGTAAGCTGGTATGAACATCTTCTAAAATTACATCAGGTTTACGTGTTGCACACTTGACATGAGTGCTGCAGTTAAGTTGGTGCAAATCTCATCTAAAATAACACATCAGTTTCTATTTATTGTACTATTGCTAGCAAATAGTAATTAAAATACATTTTATTTGAATTCTATAAAATTTGGTAAACTCATTAATTCCGATCCATTTGCAAGTTGTTTAATGGCTTTTGATTTTGTCATTAAATCGCCATTAATTTGTAAGTATTGTTTGCTTTCTGCATTAAATGCCTAGGACAGGGTTGTATATGCGGAGTGACAAAAAATTGTGACGGGCATTACAGCGATGGGCTCCATATTGACTAGCAAGTTGCAGTCGGCATGGAGCTGCACAGTTCAGGAGTGTTTTTATATTGGGGTCTTTTGCTGCTCGCACCTAATGAACTAAGAATTTAACCCAGGTTGGAGTTAGTTCGGGGAGGAGTGGAAGTCAGGGGACGAGCTGCCACTTCCATTGCCACTTCTTCACTGTCATGGTGCTGTAGTCGATATTGATGCATGTCACCATAGAAATGTCACTGTAAGGGCGGCATACCCCTAGGATATAGCCAGTCAACATCCCCATTCAAGATGTATGAAGAGGAGCCCTGTTTAGTGAAGCCTATCCTTTTGTTTTGACCATGCAAACCTTATACATATTTAGTGCTACAAATGTGTTTCTTCATGACTGTTTAATCTGACTTACTTTCCTTTGTCATTCTGTATTGAGCATATACACTATGGCCATGCTCAGCACTCTTTGTGCTGAGCAGGGTCTTGGAAGCATGCACCATACCTCATATTTTGTCACTGAAATGAGGGACATGGGCACTCAAAATGAGGGATGAGGGACACTAACCCACACAATGATCAGGACACATCAAGAAACGTGGAGATATAGTACCTCAGAACACAGTGGAAACCATTGCATTAGCACCCAAGAATTAATTTCTACCATTAAGCAGGGATGCCATTTAGGTAGGGAAATTGCCCCCCATTTCTGTGCCTAGGTTGTTCTTATGATGTGACAATAATGACTTTAAATTTGTATGTAATATTTTATACAATAAGTGCCAACCTGGCCTGTGTGGTCACGCTGCAGGTACTCTCTAGGCTTGACTGTGTCTGTATTGTGTTGTCCACATTCTCCATCTATTAGTGGTGGTACAATCACATGTGATGTGGATGAGCTCCAGCCAAGAAAGAGCACATGAGCCTTGCAAGTGTGACACTGTCTTTCCTGCCACAGAGTAGACAGACAGCACACTACAGCTTAGAGGAGTTAGTGAGCACTGATATCTCTATCAGTGTTGTGGCAGCATTTTTTTGTTGTTCTCCCCTGGTAGCTGAAGAGGCAGAGGGTAAGCTAGAAGCTAAATCAAGACTAGGTGACCCACTTACTCTACTATGCTCGCCTTGCAAAAAAAAAAAAAAAAAACACAGACTCCCTTAGCAGCAGTAGTGACAATGGTGTGGGTGGTCTTCATAGGCCTTGATCAGAGCAGTGCAGCAGCAGACACAGCAGCAACCAACCAAGCAAGAAACAAGTAACCCAGGTTGGGTGGGTTCAGATGGCAATGTGCCTTGGTTGTGGACCACGTTTGGGACCTATGATGGTCAGTTCTAGCATCCAGCTTCCGGCAAAGGAGAGAGGAGCAGACTGAAAACTGGGTGGTGGCACACTATGCTAGGCTGTAGGTTCTGGCCATATGGCTGGTTAAGAAAAAGTAAATAATCTTTTCACAGAGGAATTGGGTAAGGAGAAAGGACTGAAATATTGATATGGTTTTCACATTTCTTCACTTTTGGGTGGCTTCATGATCCATAGGGACAGGAACTGAATGGAATGGAGTCAGGGAGAAAATCAGGACAACGTTCTTTTTTGGTGAGGGCAGAACTTCAGCCAGGAAACAAAACTGGTTAGTAGCTGGGAGGGTTTAAGCCCAAATTTTATGCATTGCTCTGGGATATACAGATGAATCTTATACATTTGAATTGTTCCTGGTTTGCATATCACATTTCAGTCAAACCAAATAAGTTGTACCTTTTAGAGATTTTATAAACATTCTAGAGCTGTCCCTTGCATTCACGGACAGTTGAGCAGTATGGTATGCACAGGCGCTGCAGCCACACTATAGTCAGGCTTATGCCCTTCCCAATGAAGCTGACCGCCACAGCCCCATGCTCAGGCACATTATGATAAAGGGCAAAGGAGACTGCAGGGTTTTCAACATTGAAATGAATGGGGGTATTTTGTAATTACTATTTTATACATTATTGATGGAGAGTTGGAGATTAATGAAGGCCACTGCTTGACTAACAAGGGCCTTGTTAGTAGAACAGTGGCCTTCATTATTTTCCAACTCACCATCATAACATATAAAATAGTAATAGAAAATATCCCATTCATTTTAATGGGATACACCCCAGTACTCTGACCCATAGACACCATCTCTTAAACACTCCTGCCTCTGGTTTCCTAGTACTAAGAGACATTTTACTTATATCTATACTTGGTGAGTTATCTGTAGCAGCATGACCATACCCACTACAGTGTGTGTGCATGGAGGGGGACTGACCATGTGGGGGAGCAAATTATTGCTACTTTTGTGTTTGCACCTTAAAGTCTGTTTCTGTTTAAGCATTCAAAACTAGGGAGAGAAAATAGTAGGAGTACAGGCCAGACAAAAGTGATTAAGTGGTTTTGTGGGTAAGTTTGTGTATTGGGAGGAAACATGTGTTTCCATTGGTATGTGTACTATAGTTCAACTGTGAAAATGAGATGTGAGAGAAGAAACTGAAAAGCATAACAGTGGCTACAGGCATGCTGCATGCATGCACTGTTTTCAGATAAAGTATGTACTGAAGTACAAGTGAGCCACATGTGTGCAGACAGTATGGCTTAGTGGTTAATGGCACTGAACTGCAAGCCAGGAGACTTAGAGGGTTTGAATCTCATCAACCCCCACTTGTGTATGGTGTGATCCTGAGTAAGTCACTTAACCTTTACATGTGCAGTTATCAGTGAACACTTGCTTTCTTGCATGCATGCCACATGCATGCAGTCTTTCCCAACTTAAAATAAAAATCATGGTTTCCACTCTTGCTTGCTGCATGCATGCAATATGCATACAATTGGTTCCAATTTAACATTTAATCATACTTGCAGCACACATAACTTGGATAGTTTTATGTGTGCAGTATGAAACATTTCATATAATTATTTCTGTAAGGGCGCAAGGGTCAGTACTAGGCCTGGTCATCTTCAATGTCTTTTATTAGCGACATTGCAGAAGGGCTGGAAGGGAAAGTATGCCTGTTCATGGATGATACAAATATCTGCAACAGAGCATACACACCATGAGGGGTGGAAAGAAAAAGGGACACTCTAAAAAAACTAATGCAATGGTCATGGGTTTGGCAGCCGGGTTTCAACACCAAAAAGTGTAAAATCATGCACTTGGGGCACAGAAACCTGAGGGCAACATACCAACTGGAAGGAGATGTTCTAGCAGCTGCAAAAACAGGAAAGGAACCTCGGAATAATCATTTCTGATTACCTAAAGGTAGCTAAACAATGCGACAAGGCAGTGGGAAAGGCTAAAGAGATACAAGGAGGCATAGGGAGGAGTATCACCAGCAGAAAGAGGGAGGTAGTAATACCCCTGTATAGATCACTGGTGAGACCCCACCTTGAATACTGAGTCCAGTTCTTGAGGCCCCATCTCCTAAAGGACATAGAAAGGGTGGAGGCAGTACAAAAGAGAGTACTATAAATGGTGCAGGGCTGGCATCAAAAGCCCTATGAAGAAAGTATTTAGGAATTAAATATGTACTCCCTAGCAGAAAGTAGAGAAAAGGGGTATGACAGATACATTCAAATACCTCACAGGAATAAACAAGGTACAGGAAGGTAGCATTTCCCAAAGAAAAAGATGCTTGAGGACAAGGGGTCACAATATGAAGCTGGGGGGGTGCTCAGAGAAAAACGTAACAAAGTACTTCTTCACAGAGAGGGTTGTGGAGACACGAAATAGCCTCCCAACAGAAGTGGTATGTGCTAAATTGGTTTCAAAAATGTATGGGATAGATAGAAAAATATATTAGAAGTATGGCTGGGGGGGTAAAACCAGGAGACCAAATAGTGTCTGCAATGGAACTGTAGGTAGGGTGGATAGGGTAGACTAGGTGGGCCAAGAGGTCCTTATCTTGTGACCACTTTTATGATTCTGTATTTCATTAATATAAGAGTACAGAGTGGCTTTCTTAAGACCCAATGAAGATCTGAGAGCTTTAAGAGCATGTTTTCAAGATCATCAGCCCTATAAGGTCTCCATATTTTTACTCCATATAAAACTTGCATGTTAAATTTAGAGGACAATACCTGTAGTAATGGTATGACACTATGGCCCAGATATTCAAAAGGGTTGCTGTAGGCGCCAGCAGTGTTGCGCCATGCAACTCACTGATAATCCGATTGCAATATTTAAAGGAAAGCACTGCACAAATCCTGATGCACCGAGGTGCATCAGTAATGTATGCAGGCACAGGTAGGGGGGCGTGCCCATGCATAAACTGCACAGCCCGATATTCAGCCCGGGCCATGCAGATTTATACAGGTGCAACCCCGACCAGTGCCTGCACAAGGTTATGCCTAAAAAAAAAAGGAACAAGTCGAGGCCACCACGGGTGAGCTGCCCGTGTGCAGGGCACAACACAGCAGCTGCCACCTGTGGGTGGCCATCCTGTTCCTGCCACATGGTGGCATCCCTTGCCCGATCATGGGCATAGCTGTATCCCCATGATTGCCGATCACGGGCATAACTGTATCCCCGGGTAGCCGATCATGGGCATACTGTATCCCCCATTAGCCTGATCGTGGGCATAACTGTATCCTTCCAAAGTCCAATATCCCTGGTTTGTCAGTGACTGCATGGAGCCTGGGGTGGTGTAGCCTTTTCTGTTCTGATCGGCGACCTCACCACCCACCCACTAAGTTCATTCGCCGGGGGCGGGCGGAGATACTGCTGCCACCGTCGCCGGAGCCGCAGTATTGAGTTCAGAGCATGATTATCGGGCATACCGCATTAGTCAGTCCAGATATGTGAATGAATTACTGGCCTGACTAGCAGAGTGGTTGCACACCCATTGGCCCACACTCTGAACCAATGGATGCAGACATACCGGCTGTCAGCCGGAGGGTGGCGGGGTGGCAGGCAGGTGGGTGCTGCCACCCGCCAGCTGACGGGGAGGGTGGTGGGGCTCAGTGGACATGTGGGTAGGGGGTCCACTAGATCACCAGGGATTTCGGACTTGGGGGTGAGGAATGCCACGCATCGGGTTCGGTGGTCCACTGGACCACCAGGGATATTGGACTTTATGGGTACCGCATGCCCGCATCAGCTAATCGCGTCCACTGGACCACCAGAGATATTGGACTTTGGGGGATACTGATGCCCGTGTGATCATGCTAATCGTGGTCCACTGGACCACCAGGATATTGACTCGGGGATACAGTTATGCCCGTGATCGGGCTAATTGCGTCCACTGACCACCAGGGATAGCAGATGTTCTTTGTCCCTTATGGGGCGTCCCCAGATTGGGCTGCAGGGGGCGTCGGTCCCTAACGGCTGCTGCCTGGCAGGGCGCCAGGCGCAAGTCGTCGGGGATCGGTGCACCTGCATGCTAATGGAATGCAAATGGCTCAGTAATCAGATGCAAATGGCCCCCAGTGCACCTTGCATAAATTATGGCCCCATTTGCATGTCACCCTTTGAATATCGCAGATGCTGTGCATGGCACAATGGCACTTGCACCACCGCATCTCAATGCTCCATTCTGACCACTTTCCACTGTGCCATGCACAGTGGGTGTTAGGGGCGATTCAAAGCAGTTGCACCATAGCAACTCCATTGAATATCGCTCTGGCCACACCCCTGCGCAACAAATTTGAGCGGCTCACAGGCTTGCGCCACAGAATGGCGAGTTTGAATATCTGGGCCTATTACTGCAATACTGATAATTTAATTTCTTTAAGCCAAGCAGACTGCATCTAGCTTTTAGCCTAGATTTTAAAATGTGAGAAACCCATGAACAATTTGCTGAAAAGTCCAAGCCTAATTTATACTGTATATATTTGGAAACTGTTTCTGGAATCAGCCACCAGCTACCTATTTAATATGACTATAATTAGACCCAAAAATGATAATCTGACTTTTCTGAGAGTTTATTTTTAATGATAATTTCTGGAACTCCTGATTCAGTAAGTGTATTTTTTTTTTTTGGAGCCCAGATCTAAAAAGGGAGATTACCAAGTCATCAGTATAAATGAGGACAGGAATTTCAACTGTTCCTACTTCTGGCGAGTCCAATACTAATCCTGATAAACTCAGAAGAATGTGATTTAAGTAACTATTAAATAGAGTAGTAGCAACCAGGTACCCTTTCCTGACTCCTTTATTGGTGAGAAGTTTTCATGATAAATGTCCCCGTGGGCCTAACCTAACTCTAGACCAGGTTAAAGAGTAAAAAATGTTTTAATAAAGATTAAATCAGCATCAGTTTCCATACATTTGTTGCCATAATAGTGTTTGAGAAACAGAGTCAAAAGCTAAACTATAGTCAGTGAATGCTACGAATTGCTGTTGTTTCCTTAAATGAATATATTCAAAGAAGGTACCACAGAATAAAACTGTTGTTTCATGTGAAACATTTTTTTTACCTGAAAATGAATTGCAGACTAAACAGGCCACCGACTCCCATAATCTGTTTATTTAATCAATAAAGTAAAATTTGCATGAACATTTTTGATAAAATGTTTAAAAGACTAATTGGCCTGTAAATATATGGATCTTTTTATTTTCTCCCAGTCAACTCAATGGTGGCAGTCTGTTAGTGTGCCCACATTGCCGCCAAAGGTTATTCTGATCTGGGATATCAGTCCTGACTCGTTAAACAGGGCCATGTGTCCATCTTAACTGGGAAAAGTCTGAACAACCAGGGCCTGATTCTCAAACAGCCCTACGATCGCTTCAAGTTGCAGTGATCTAGGGCTGCGGCAAACTCAGGTGCACCTGGAACCCTACACCCAATTCTCGATCAGGTAGGGTCCCAGTGGCAAAGTCCTGCAGCTTGTGGCAAACTAGCAGTGTGCAAAATAGAGGGTGAACTTGGACAGGATACCGCAAGCCATGGGCAGCCATGTGACAATGGCCCCAGACATTTCTGGTGGTCTAGTGGATCCCCGACCTCATCACCCCCATATAACCACTTATTAAAATATTGCCCTCCCTGGTGGACTAGCCAACCCCCCATGTCCCCATAAACTGGGTATTTGTCATATTTCCCTGATCCTCTAGAGTACCCCCTCCTTGATCACTGCTTTCCCCAAGATGTGTTAATACAATACAATTCCCTGGTGATCTAGCATCCCCCACCTCAAGCCCTGATACCCAGTTATGCCGTATCATGATAACACTGGTGATTTAGTGGCTTCCCACCTTGACCCCAACAGGCAGTGTCCGCCACCTGCTCCCCCATCCACAATCTAAGCCCGGTGACTGGCACAGCTACTGCTCACTGCGATGGCCAGCCTCTGACTGCGCTCTGAATGAGTGCGTGCTCTGGCTGCTGACTGAACTCTGAATGAGTACATACTGTATACAACATGAATTCATTTAGAGTCCCATCGTGGCGGGCTGTGGCGGTGAGCGCTGGCTGTGCCAGTTACCTGCCCGGGTTTGGGATGGGGAATGGGGCAGGGACCTGCCTGCTGGGAGGGGGGTCACTATACCAACAATGTTATCATGATATGGCATAACAGGGACCGTGATTGGGGGGCACTAGATCACCAGGGAATTGTATTACATTAAGACATCTTGAGGACATTAGGGGTCAGTGAAGGGGTACACTAGACGACTAGGGGCATATAATAAATTCTCAGTTCATGAAGGAGGGGTGTATTTTAAAACAGTTATATTGGAGTAATTGGGGAGTGGATTCCTGAGGATCCATTTGGATTATGGGGGATTGGGGCTGGGAGGGAGGGAGAACCACAGCACATTGCTGCAACCTGGGCACCTCTCCTGGTGGGGAATTTTCTAATTACCCTTACACCGGTCATGGCTAGTCTAATGGTACATAGACATTTGCCCACTGGGAGAGGTTTGTGAATCCTGAGTCAGTGGATTTGGCAGTCTGCATCAGCCACAAGCCCCTGACACCATGCTGCAGCCCGGTGTGTAGTGCAAGGCTGGTGCAACACCATTTGGTGCAGGCTGCCTGTGGTAGATGCCTTTGTAAATCACTCCCAGGGCATTGTTTGGCACAAGGGGCACTTTGCATCAATCATTGGGATGCAAGCCCCTTGCACCACCCTAGGAATTTTGTGAATCAGGCCCCCAGTGACCCTCTATATGACCACACAAGGTCCTTATGAAACTGTGTTGGCCTTGATCAGGTGTGCTCCCACCTTGCCCTGCATCATCAATGGAGATTTAAATACCAGTCTGTCTCTTCTCTCACCATTCCCATAAACTCCATGGTAAGCACTCATGGAAAAAGGATGTTGTAGGCCTTCATGAGCTGTCATTCTGATGGAAAGTTTGCACAGTTGTTTAATGTCTGTGAGCCCTAACAAGTTGTGTATTTTCCTCTCCTCCACAGATTTTGGCCCTTGCCATGTGGTCTGCTGGAGGGTGATCTTATCAGTAGGTCTAGGGTGTCTTCTGGAAGAGGTACCTCATTTCCCCTGCTTTGTAGGTCGTTCAGGGATTCCTCTGGACTGGTATAGTTTCTGAGACCATTTGAGTACTGTATATTACTGTAAGCTTTGCCAGATATGGCATTTAAAACTTCAGCTCTTGTTTTTAAGCTCTCGTAGTATGGAGGAGTAGGCTCTTATGCTGAGATATTGTGACTGGGGAATAGTCATTGTCAAAATTGATGTGTTTGGTTTTGTATAGGTTTCCTGCATTATCCAGGCTCTAACCAGCCAGTCTTATTCGGTGCTGAAACTCAGGAACCTAAGGAAAATGAAGCGGTGCCAGGCAACAGGCCACACTGATTCTAGTGCAAGCCCCAGTGAGCTCATTCAATGTCTAGGGTTATGTTGGGGTCCAGCTGGACAGCATCCCTCAGGAAGTTGTCCAGAAAGGCAGTCATGTCCCAGTCTTCCTCCTCCTCCTCCTCTGGGACCCCATACAGCTTTCTGTTGTTTGCCCATGATCTGTTTTCCAGATCACCACATTTGTCAGAGAGCTGCTGATATCATTGTTTGATATGGAGGATCACATGCTCGACTTTGGTTTCTTTTTATTTCTTGATACCTCTCATCAGTGGTTGTAGCTCCTCTGGTATAGATAGTGGGTGGGATATTCAAAGCAGTTGCACATGGCGCAACTGGGTTGCACCTGAGCAACTGTGGAAATGTGCTATGGAGCGATATTCAGTGAGAGCCAGTGCGCAGCGCAAGAAGAAGTACACCATTGCACAGCCCTAAAGAATGCATGCCCAAGGGCAGGGGATGTGCCTATGAATATGTGGCACTGCGATATTCAACCCCTGACCCATGGCGCAAGTGCAGAGCAACGACCAGATGTGCCAAGCAGACTTGAGTCCATAAATACAGGGCTCAAGCAGGGGGACAGCACTTGTGCCAGGGGGAGTGAGAGAGAGAGAGAGACAGAGAGAGATAGAGACAGGGAGTTACAGAGAGAGAGAGAGAGAGAGAGAGTGCGAACCAGCAGACTGTGGAGGGAGTGAACAGAAGGAAAAAGGGAGACAGAGCCTGTGAGAGACTGAAGGAGTGGAACAGGCAGCCACAGGGGTGCGGAACAGTGGCAACAGTGGAGTGCGACTCAGGGGAAGGGGAAGGAAGAGAGAGAGCCATGCAGAGTGAAAGACACTGTCCCACAGTGGCAAGCAGACCACAGGAGGCAACTGCCCAGGGGAGACAGGATAGCAGGGGCCATGGCCAGCGCAGTCTTCCAGATGGAGGCTGTAATGAGGGGTGTGAGGGAGGCAGGAGGAAGAGTGATGGCTGTGGAAGGGCCCATTGGCTACACCCAGAACAGGTGGTACCATGCCCACATCAGCTTCGAGAATGGAGATCGTGGGCTGGTATCGCCTGAACCAGGTGATTCTGAGGCAACTGTGTGAGCTGTGCAGTGAGGAGATGCAGGCACCCACTAGACAGAGCCACACCCTGACAGTGGAAATGAAGGTGATAGCTGTCATGTGTCTGCTCACCACAGGCACCTTCCAGAGAATAACAGGGCACATCACAGGCATAACCCAGTCGGCCACATCACATCTCCTCACACAATTCCTCAACACCCTCCTGCCACATGCTGGGGAATACATCCAGTTCCCCAGCACACAGGCAGAGTGTACAGCAACCATGCAGAACTTCCACATGGCAGCCCCAATGCCTGCAATGCTTGGTGCCATTAACTGCACCCATGGGGGCATCCACATACCACCTGGCCTGAGGGTGTGGCATATATCAACAGGAAGGGCTACCCCAGTGTCAACTACCAGGTGATGTGTTATGCCAGGGGGCACATAACCATTGTCTGTGCCACACACCATTGGAATACACATGATTCATTCATCTGGCACAGCTCTGCACTGTGCCACAGGTTTGTGCATGGGGACATCCCTATGGGCCACCTAGTGGGTGAGTATGGGATGGCCATGGGGAGCTGGGAACAGCAGGGCATGGGATGGGGTAGGCAGGGCAGATGCGCTGGCTGGGGTGCCAGGGATGGCTAGGGGCATAGCAACATAGGACACTAGGCTAATCATGTATCTGTCCACACAGGTGACAGCGGCTACTCAATCAGGCCCTGGCTGCTCACCCCCTATCGGCGCCCGTCGTTCCCAGCAGGGGACCATTACAAGCCAGCATGCGGAACATCGTTGAGTATGTGTTTGGGATGCTGAAGGCATGATTCCATTGCCTTGATAGGTCTGGCGGTGCCCTACAATACAGACCCTCAAAAGCCTGTGGCCTATTTCTGGCCTGCTGCATACTGTACAACATGGGCATTGACAGTGGGATAGCAGTCAAGGCGGAAGATGGTGACAGCAGTGGGGATGACGAGGGCAATGGGCCGGGGTAGAGGGCAGCCCCCCTGGGTGTAGGGATCCCCAGCTCCAAAGGATGGCACAGCAGCACTGAGACACACTGCACAGGAGCACTTTGGGATGCAGTTAGGTAGAGCAACACCCATGCAGTGGCCAGACACAATGGTACAGCACACGGGCATGGGCAGACATGGCAATGGGCACGTACACACAGAGGTGTGGGTAGCGTGGCAGTGCCATACAGCCACACACAACAGCATGCAGCACCTTACAGCAACACACACACACACACACAGATATGCAAACACATGTCCAGGTGCCAGTAGATGGCCTGGATCAGATGCAGGGTGCAGGTGCACAGGTTCAACCAGTGCTGTGCTGCTCTCATCATGCACATGCTACATGGGCCAGCGGCCTTGCAGGTGTGCACACAGGCACCGTGTGGCACGACACACAGTTGCCACGACTGTAGCATGCACCCACACACATTTCCCATGTGCACACAAGGAAGTGGCAGCAGACTGCAGACAGGGTGGTGTGTGCATCATCTCCACCATGCAGAACCATGGCCATCACAGACATGGGGCAGATGCACTGTGGCTGTTCAGCAGCCACTGGCTACTCAATGGCCACAGGGGGTGTATGCAACTGCCCCCCAAGGGTTGAACTGTAGGAATATGACCGGGTTCATGCAGCGTGTGTAGACACTCAAACAAGCCCACCCCAACATGGCTGGGATGCTTTTAGCAGAGCCCGACATCGACATGGAGGGAGTCGCTGACTGGGCATGGGGTGGACAGTGCACTGCTGTGTCTTGGCTGGTGGCCATTCACTGTGGCAGCCAGCAGTGTAGGGCCAACCAAGATCAGACAGCAATGCAATCCAGGGATGTGGTCATGTCCTCCTGTAGGTGCTGTATAGCCTTCAGGACCTGTGCGTGCCCCTCTCGCTCAGCTTGGCTTCCTGGCACACCTCTGTGTGAAGAGTATGCACCCCAGCTATGAGGTAGCACCTGTTGCTCCATGGAGGTCCGCAGCAATCGGGTGTGCTCTGTCAATGGTTGGCACCCAGGGGAGCATGGGCATGCCGCCATCCCACCATTGGTGTAGCGACCATGCTGCATGGCCACCCGCTCAGGTTGATGCTACACAATGGGGTCCCCATGGGTAGGTCACTGTCTGGCACCCCAGTGGTGGACTCTGCATCTGGCAGCCCAACGTCCCCAGTCATCTGTCGCTGCTGCCTTTCTGGCCCCTATATGCTGGCCAGCTCCTGAGCGGATGCACCACCACCACCACACAGCACTGCCATGGCTGTGCACACGGAGGCACCAGAGGTGGTAGTGGGCAGCTGTTCCACCATCAGCAGGCCACTGGCTGCACTGCCAGTGATGGTAGTAGGTATGGGTGTCTCCCCAGGACACCACCCATGCTGTACAGGATGATGGTCATGTCATCATCAGTGTCAGACCCCACCCCAATCTGTGTCTCCATGAAGGGTACGCTATGGCTGGGAACCTGCTGGAACACAGCCAGGGCCTCATCCGACACCAAGCCCAGGACATCCGGCTGGATGGCTGTGGTGTGCTGCAGCCAATCAGGCCTCCGGATGCCCATGGAGGTGGATGGCTGGTCCTCCGGGGCTGGGCCTGCCCCCACAGCTGCTGCTGGTGTTCCTGCCACTGCATTCTTGCATGCCGGTGTTGTAAGAGAAAACAGATGTGTTAGTGCTGCAATACCAGCATCCCCTCTCCCCAGGCATGGCATATGTACCATGCAGTGATGGGCTTCCTCTGTCTGGAAGCCACCACCCGCACACCTCAATGGTGCTGCATGCATGGTGGCTGCCACCAGATCCTCTTGCATTGTGAGCTATGGCACAGCAGCATTGTGAGCTATGGCACAGCAGCATGGCTGCCACCAGTGGCTGTCCTGGCTGCCAGTATGCTCCACTTTCTCTTTAATGCAGCGTTTATCAGTGCTCACCTTCTTCCTGTATTCCTGCACAGGTGGTTGTCCAGCTGGTTCACAGCCACTGCCACCTCCACCCAGGCCACAGCCCTGGTCTGTGGTGTGCCACTGACACCACTCAGCAGTTGCTCCCCGTCAAGGTAGGCCTCAAACAGGGCATCAGCCTCTGACTTCGCATGTTGGGCCTGTGCTTGTGGGCAGGCCCACGCCCACATTCTCTTCACACTCAGACATGGTGCTACAAGGACAAGGATATGTGTACACTGCCTGCAGCTGCCCACCCCATCCACCCTGCTGTACTGGCTGGTCCCACAGCAGGTGCAACTTACCTCAGATGGTTGCAATACCGTCCATGTGCTGTGCTGTTGTGCGATGCCTTTATAGTGCATCATATGCAAATGAGCTGTGGTACAATGGTAATGACATGCTAATTTCCCGTGCATCGCGCATTGGCTGATGAGATCATTAGCATGTGGTGGCTGAATATCGCACACTTGCTCATTGTGCAATGAATTTGCTCAGGCGCATGTCATGGCACAATGCTGTGATATATCTCAGTATTCTGACCCGCCAGTACACATGTGTCCTGTGCAATACTACTGCCTATATGGTGCACTGTGCACTCAGGCGCTGGGGCCAGGCGAACAATAATGCTCCATCGCACTGTGCACCAGGTGACCCCTGACCCTGTTGTGACCCTTTTCCCTTGGGACTACACCATCATGTGGTGGTGTGCCATGCCTGCACCACACATGTGTCGTGGGCTGTGATACCAGCTATTGTGAACTGTGCACCAGTGACCTCTTTTGCACTCTTGTGAACTGTACACTGGGTGACCTCTGACCCATGACCTGACCCTATGCCCCTTGGGACTACACCACCACATGCCGGGTGGGCCACACCCCATACCGCACATCCACAGCAATGCATAATTGGCATATGCGGTGCATGCCTACATGAGGAGCGCATCCCATGCAGGATGTGCACGTGCGCTACTGATCACCATTTTGAACCAGCACCTTGAGTGGAGAGCATGGCAAGTTGTGTGACGTGCATGAAACTGGTTAGACCTGGACCTGGTCAACCTTGTGGCCCATGTTCAGCCACATGCACCTGGTCTGTTTGGCCAGGAGCCCCTGCAGCAGGCCAGAATGGAGATCTGGCAGACCATTGCTGCAGGCCTGGTTTGGAACACTGGGGAGGTATGGACCAGTGAGCAGTGCCACCACCGGTATGGGGACATGATGCGGTGGGACCCCAAGAAACTGAGGCTGCTGCAGACATGTATCCATGGGGGGGGGGGGACATGCCATGGCCAAGTAAGTCATCACATACTACATGTGTCCAACCACTGTACTGTGGTGTTGGCTGGGCTGCCTGATATACCCTCTGTGGGGTGGCACTGTCGGTGTGTGCAATGTGGTGTGGCATTTCCAGCTGCTGGGTGTGCTGCGCTACTGCTTTGTGGGTCATGTCAGGATGGGGTGTACACTGTGCACAGGGGTGGGGGTGGAGGGACCATGCTGTGGTTGTTCTCTGATGTCTGCCTGTCTGTGTTCCATACCAGGGGCCTGAAGATTGGGCTGTGCAGGAGGCGGTGGGGGTGCCTGTGGTGGCAGCAGGCTGCTGCAGGACCATCTGCTGGAGGTGTGGGTCTGACCAGTGGAGGTGGAGTGGTAGTGGGACAGGCATCAGCAGTGCCGCAGTGGGCAGGTAGGCATTGTTGTCTTCTCATTCAGTACTGGGTAGTCAGCGGGGTGAGGGTGCAGCCATGACCACCTGTGCATGCCATGTTAGCTGTGTGCTGCACACTGTGTGGTATGCTTGCCACTGAAGGGCAGCCATTGCACACGTGTACCAGCTGTTGGTGGATGGGTGTGTGCCTGCTGCCACCGTGCTGCTGTGGTGCTGCTGCAGCCCTGTGCCAACTGCCTGTCACTGTGTCGGTCAGGTGGCCACTGGGCAGCAGTGTTCACTGTTGTGCACTGTTGTGACGTGCTGGGATGCTGGCAGGCATTGGCTCACACACTGTGGGTGGTCAGGTGCCACTCCAGGGTGTGTGTTCCCTCTGCCCATTGGCGCACGGTGGGGGCCATGGTTCCTAGGGACTTGAACTGATCACCTGTCCATTCCTTTGTCATAGGCAACCAGAGGAGGTCATAGCTGCCACTGTATTGCTGCCTCCTATAGCAAATTATTTTGATTACATCCACGACCCTGGGTGGCACAACAAATGAGGTGGATGGTGCTCGGGACCCGAACATTGGAGGCGTCAGGCAGCTGCAGGCTGTGGCTGCCAATAGTTGGACCCCAATGTTTCCCTTTACCCTGGCATCTTTCCCTTCCTTCCCCATCCTACTGTACAATCCCTGTACTCTGTCCCTACCCTGCTCTCCTATCCTTTCCACCCCATTCCATTTTAAATAGTTTTGTTTAATACAGATTTCTGCTTAACTGCCATGTCTGTGTCTGCTTTGCAGCTGGCTGTGGAACCATGCTGTAGTGGTGTGGTGGGTGTCTGTGTGGTGTGCCTGTGTCATTGTGCGGGCCACGCATGGTGGTGTCCTGCCCTTGGTCAGTGGCTGTGCTTTGGGGTGGCCATGGGCTGGCTGTCCAGGATGTGTGGCATGTGTGTTGGTGCCGAGGTCCAGGGTGTGGCTGGCTGTGGTCTGATGGGTGGGGCATGGCATGCAGCGGGTATTCCAGTTGCAGCCCTCCCTTGACTGTTGGTGCCACCTGTTCCTTGCGTCCTGTGCCATGGTGCTGTGGGGGTGGCTGGCCACCTGTCTACGCCCTGTGGTTGGTAGTCACCTGTGGCCCACCACTGTGCCTCCTGCCACTGTCCCCAGCTGTATTCCTCTGCCTGCCCCATGCTTTCCCTCTGCTGCTTTGCTCCCACCATTGACTGGAGCTGGTCCTTGTGAGCCTTGGTGCTTCTCCCTTTGCTCCTGGCACATCTTTGGTTGCACTATGGTGCAGGTCTGGTTGCTCACTGGTGCACCTCTGGGTGAGCCATGGTGCATCCTCAATATTCAGCCATGTTACACTTGTGCATGTCACGATGTGCAACCTTTGAATATCATACTCACTGTGCCATGGCACATTGGAGTTGCACTGCACCAGACTTGCGCCAGCGTTTGGAGAATTTCTGAATATCTGACCCTGTATGTTTTTAAAATTTAAACTAGTCTCAATGTCAGAGCTCTGCAGGAGAATGAAGCTCTCTAACATGCACTCCATATGCTGAGGTGACATCACTGGAAGCCATTTTAAATTTTTTTACCAGGTTATTTGACAGTTAATGTTTATTGAACGCAAATTAAAATTCAGACTAGCCCTGTTCAGTCCTACCAGGTTTCCATGCAATCCAATCCATACCACAAGGTACTGCCTTCCTCTGATGTGCTGGCATTTAGTTGTGCACCATCTGCTCTGGTCCTGAATCCCTCAAATATACTCAGGTGTATCTGAACCTTAGAAGCCAACAGATTATACCTCATACAGCTCAGTGGTACCCACTTTGTAGGTTATTTGCAAAACACCTCTGCAGTGACCTCTGTAGTATCAAGTACTCTCAGAAAGGGTAGGTTAATTCAATTCAGTTCAGTTCAGTTATATTTCAGGAGTGGCACCATTGAGTGGGATCATTCACAAGGAGGTCCTGATGTGGCAAGACAATTACAAACAAGTGTGCATTCGACAGACATATAAATTAGCACATAGTATACAGTATTACAATGTAAAATTACAGGTTACAAGAATAATAGACCAGTATACAAGCTAATACATAGGTTGGATCTGGTGTGCCATGGCATCCCCGATATTCAGCCATGTTACACTGGTGCATGTCACCATGCACAACCTTTGAATATCGTACTCACTGTGCCATGGTGCATTGGAGTTGCGCTGCACAAAACCAGGATCATGAGGCAGTATAGTGCAGTGGTTTAAGGCTCTGAGCTGCAAATCTGGTGACATCCATTAGATCAGACCTGGGTTTGAATCCCACAGCTTCCACTTGCATACTGTGTGACCCTGAGCAAGTTACTTAACTTCCCTGTGCTCCCAGGTCACTCCTGTAAAAAGGCCTTCAGCTTAGTGTGCTACTCCTGGTTAAATAACTAAATAAAAAAAAAGGATCTAACAAGCTAATACATAGGAAGTATCTAACTATAGGGGAAATACAATCTAGTTGGCAATTTTCATTTACAATTCTGCTACAAATCAGAGGAAGGAAAGAGCGTTTAAGAGCATGATGATAAGTGCAACAGATGTTATTGAGGATAGTTGGCAGATAGGTGGGGGTGAGATCAGGGCAGGAATGCTGGTGATGGATGTGCAAAGAAAGGAAAAAAAGATGGGGGGCAGGGTCAATGAAGGATGGTGATAACAAATAACTGGATGGTAGACAAGCTAACATAATTCTAGTTACTTATTGGAACAATGGCATACTATCTTGAATGCATTTTTGGCCATGGTCTTGAAGCAATTTAGTGAAACAACCTTGGTTATCCTCAATGTATTTTTCAGGTGGTTCCATATTGATGGAAGTACGTAACTAATGCACCTCTGCCCTGATTAGTGCATATCCTGGGGACATCTAACAGGAGAAGGTCAGGACTGTGCAGGGAATAAATATTGTTGTGTCATATGGACCATACAGCATATGTAATAAGAAAGCTTTTCCAACAGTAACATCAGTGTCCATTGACCAATGGGCAACATACACCGATTTGCTAGAGTGGTCCAGCTCAGAGCAGAGTAGAGGGAATATTGGTGTTTCCTGGGTGGTGCAATAAGCATGAAGCATAGCTTCCAATGGTGTAGGGTGTCTAATGTTTGAGTGTGGATTATGGCACTACAGTTATAGATAATGTCACCATAGTCTTGTAGTGGCATAAATGTGGCCTGAACCAGTCTACACCTAGAGTCCAATGTGACTAGGATCTGTTCCTGAATAGGAATCCCAGCCTAGCCTTTAGTTTTTAGTTAGGCATTCAATGTGAGCAATAAAGGATAGCTTGGAATCCAACCAGATGCCAAGGTACTTGAATTGGTCCACGACCTCAAGGGAGTCCCTGAATATAGTTGTGATGGGTAAGACTGATTTCGTGTTAGTAAGAGAGGAGGCAACGTGTGTTGAGGTGAATAGCATCACTTTGTCTTTTGGCATTTAAGAGAGTTTTGACCTGGACAAATTGAGTTGCAGCTGGCTGAAATCAGCTTGTAGTTCAGCACAACTTCACACATTGATGGCTTAGATGTGTACAGAATCTTGTCATCTGCAAACAAGTACAGTTTTGAGTTTTGAATATTTCTGTCTAGTGTGTTAATGTAAATGGTGAAGAGGAGGGGCCCAAGATTGATCCCTGAGGAACTCGTCTGGTGATGGGCACTGAATCCGGGGATGGCACTGTCGGCCTTTATTCTTTGCATCCTACCTGAGGGGTAGCTGTCAAACCATTTTACCTTTATGTCATGCATTCCCAGGGATGAGAGGCAGTGCAAGAGGAGGATATGATCCACCATGTCAGACGCCTTACTTAGGTCAAGAACCATGGCACAAGTGGACTGCTTATTATCAATGGTGGAGAACTAGTCATTAGTCACTTTTGCTAAAGCCTAGATAGTACTGTGCTTCTGCATGTACCAAGACTGGAGAGAGTTAAGAGACTGACATTCTCTAGGAATTTTTTTTTATTTGCAAGTGAATTAGTTTCTTCAGTAGTTTAGACAGGACTGGCAAAATGGAGATTGTTTTATAGTTGTTAAGATCAGTATGATCGCCAAACTTAAATAAGGGGAGAACATGTGCAGTTTTCCTGCTAGGGAGAACAGTCGCCGCAGAGATGGATAGGTTAAAAAAGTGCATAATTGGTTCCAATAACAGATGACTTCCACTTTTTAGAAAGTACGCTTTGATACTGTCGACACCAACCCCTTTCTGGTATCTAGCCTGTTTAGGAGATATTCAACTTGTCAGTGTCAGTGGCTCAGCAGGTAGCACACTCACCTCTGAGGCCAGGAGATCAGAGGCTGTGGGTTCAGTTCCCACATCTGGCACTTGGGTTAATATCCCAGTACTGACACTGTAGTGCAGCATGAGAGGGTGCTGCACTTCTGAGGTGCCGCCTTTCGGATGAGACGTTAAACCGAGGTCCCATCTGCCTGGATTGATGGTAGTTCAGGTGGATATAAAAGATCCCATGGCACTTATCGAAAGAGTAGGGAATTTCCCGGTGTCCTGGCCAAATTTCCCTCATTCACTAAAATACCACCAACAGCTTAATCTGGTTCAAGGTTAGTTAGCATTCATCTGTATCCCCCTCCTCTGGGTCGTGCTTGAAAATAGGCAGGATTTGTCTAGTGCACTTACCTGGTCAACAAAAGTTAAATAAATAAATAATCCAATAAAACCACCAGCAGGGGGAATCGAGGCCCAGACCAAGCAAATTTTCTTGGTGTTCCCCAGAAGGAGCACTGAGTGCAGGAACTCAAAGGCTGGGGAGGGAGATACATATGTTGCTTGAGGAAGACATTTAGATGTGTCTTCAGCCACCCCCTTATTTCTTACCAACCTGGAAGACAACACGTAGAGTGAGGTATCAGGGGTTTGAGCCAAGCTTCAGTCAGACAAACAAAGTCAGGATTGCAGTGAACTCCTCTAAAATTGATAAAAGATTCCTGGAACTTAGGTAGGCAATTTGAAGACTTTTTACATTTGATCAGATAATGGTGCCACTATACTGGAAGGTATAAGGACCAGGATTCAATTCAATATCACCTGCCAGAGGAGTGCGAAGAAGAGCTAGCCATTATAGGCAGGTTAGGAACACTGATTTAGTCAAGGTCTTAGGGTGAGCAAGCCTTTACCTAACAAATCAACTAAGCAGTAAAGGACCAGATTACTAAGTATCAGCCTGGCACTAGAAGCCAATCAAAACCTACAATAAGATTAAAGATGGTGAAGTCTCCAGATAGTATCAGGAGGGTGGCTAATAAAAGTAGTGGGTGCAGGAAGGCAACAAACGTGGCCTGAAACACAGTCTGGGTAACAAAAATCCCTATGATGAGATACACTGTTGATGCAGAAGCCTGTAGAAGGTAGGTTATGCAATATGTTCTAAAGTGATTTTTCCAAAGTCTGCTTTTGGGGAGGTCTTTTGCTGTGACACTTATGGAAGTGTTTGTGTTTGGTAACAGATTCCAGGTAACTTCTGTGTTTTATAACAGGCTTATGTAACTGAGTTTATATAGCTGGGTGCTCTTGCCACTATGTTTAGTTCTAAAGTGATTTTCCACAGTCTGCTTTTGGGAGTTCTTTTGTTGAGACACTTCAGGAAGTGTTTGTGTTTGGTAACAGATTCCAGGTAACTTCTGTGTTTTGTAATAGGTTTTATGTAATTCTTCTGTAGTTTACAGAAGAAAGTCTTTTGTTTACCTGCTTATTTTATAGACACAGAGTACCAAAGAACAACCTCAACCCCATTCCACAACCATCCCAGGTGGTCTAAATTTATAGTGGTAGGCCAAGCTACACCTACTTAAAGACACAAGAACAGTTAGGCAACACAGCACAAGCAACAGCCTAGCTGGTATATAGGCAAAGTACAAAGGGTGCCACAAGCAACTAGGTCCACAGGGCACATACAAGAGGAGGAGAGAGAAGCAGTAAATCACTACAGAAGACACAGGAAGAGGAGAAGGAAAAAAGGGTTAGCATGCAGAACAGGGAAGAGGGTTAGGAGATAGCAGATAGCAATTAGGAGGAGCAATCTTCAGGAGGCATTCTGGAGGCTGCAATGCTGCCCATCTGCAGACACCTCTCTCGGCTGAGGGAGGAGGTTGCCTGTCTCCACGCAGAGTTGGCCAGGTTACAGGTGGCATCCACCCCACCAAGAGACCACCGGGTCCACAACATAAACTTCATAAGATACCTAGAAAGAAGTGTGACTGGACCATGATAGGCTCAGGGAGGGTGGGGGAGTCAGAAGCATGTTCCCCAACAGATCCAGCTGAATAACTCCTACACTGTTTTGGAAGAACGGGAATGCCCGACAGGCACCCACAGCTGGGACCAGGGAGGATGGTCAGGACCTCCAAGCTGGAGCCTCAGGGAAGGGGGACAGGGGACCACTAAGGAGGGGGAAGCTTCTTCTAGTGGAATACTCTATTTTATGATAATAATAATAATAAAATTTATTTAATAAAGTGCCTTTCAAAATTCCAAGGCGCTGTACAGAATTAAATCAGATAAAACATACACAAATACTTATCTTATAAAATCACAATACAACTGGAAAAGCCTTTCCCCATAGAAAAGTTTTTAGTGCCTCCATAAAACTCCCCACTGTCCTGCATTCCCAGAGCTGACGGGGCAGAGAATTCTAGAGGGTAGGTGCCACAAATCCGAAAGCACGCACACTGGATTACTTCAAATTAACCTTGAATCTCCAGCAACCCCTCATCAGCCGAGTGGAGCTAATGCACAGGAGTGCAAGGAACCAGGAGTTCTTTCAAGTAATCAGGACCCTGTCTGTGTAGGGCTTTGTAAGTCAATAGACCTACGTTGAAGGTGATCCGCCACTGTATTGGCAGCCAGTGCAGAGCGTGCAGCACAGGGGTGATGTGGGATCTCCTCGATGCCCCAGTCAACAGACGCGCTGCCGTGTTCTGCACTAGCTGCAAGCAGCAGATATCAACCCCAGGAAGCCCTAGATAAAGGGAGTTGCAGTAGTCAAGGCACAATGTCACAAAGGCGTGGACCAGAACAAGCAGGTCATTGGGTGAAACAAGGTATCTAATCCTGGCAATGTTCCTAAGGTGGAAAAAGGCTAGCTTGATGACTGCCAGCACCTAATGACAAAGAGTCAGTCCAACATCAAGCTCCACTCCCAGGTTACGTACCCGTTCGGAGGTGAGAATCTGTGCCTCCCCCAGAACTAAGCCAGAAGGGAGCCCGGTTCTCAATCCCTCTACCCTATGACTTGGACCCATGACCAAAACCTCAGTCTTTCCAGGGTTCAAATTTAGACCACTGGAATTCATCCAGTCTTGGATTTCTGCGAGGCAGTTGTTCAGTACCGAGATAGCACCAACCTGGTCGGGTGCAAAAGACAGAACCTGGGTATCATCTGCATAGCAGTGAAACCTCAGGTCATCCTATCTTACAATGTCTCTGAGGGGCAGCATATATACTGTGAATAACATGGGGGACAGCACCGAACCCTGAGGTACCCCACTAGGCAGAGAGAAAGGCCCAGATGAAAACAAACCAGAGACCACCCTCTGCATCCTTCCAGTGAGGAAAGATGAAAACCATCTGAGGACTGTACCGACAGCCCACAGATGAACCTCAAGCGTTGAGCAGAACCCCATGGTCCACAGTATCAAAAGCTGAAGCTAGATCTAGGAAAACCAAGATAAGCGGTGTCTCCGATCTCTCACCATCAGGAGATCATTGAGCACCAGACCAGAGCAGTCTCAATACTATGCTTCTTGTGAAAACCAGATTGAAGAGGTTCATATAAATTATGGATTGTTAAATGGTTATTCATTTGAGCAGCCACAATTTTCTCAATAACCTTCCCCACGAAAGGGAGGTTAGAGATAGGCCTGTAGTTTGCTAGGTTCTCCAGGTCTAAAGAAGCTTTTTTTTCAGAAGGGGGATCACCACCCCCTCCTTCAGGGAGCTAGGGAACTCACCCATATCTAAAGAGCACCGGACAATCCGAGCTAAGACCGGGCCAATGATCTCACTACAACCCAAAATCAGGGAAGTAGGGCCAGGGTCTAAAGTACAGCACATGGGACGCATCTCCTGGACAATCCTCATAATGTCTATGGAGATCCAGCAGGTCAAAGGTACTCCAGGAAACTCCAGGCTCTGCAACAAAGCACCGACCAACAGCAACCCCCTTAGAGTGAAGCTGGTGGCACCCCCTCCTGATGTCGTTAACCTTGTTCGCAAAGTAGTGAGCGATCTCATCACAATCAGTTTGTGTAAATACTCGACGGAGATGCTGACAGGTTGAGTTGCACAGCCTGTCAATAGTTCTGAAGAGTTGAGCCGGTTGATTCCGTGTGACAGAAATTTCCCTGGACATGAATTCCGCCTTCTTATGGGAAATTTCAGTTTGGTAGAGTTTATAATGCTCTATCAAAATAAGTTGGTGGGCATCAGAGGCGGTCTTCCTCCAATGACGCCCTAATCTATGCCCCCCTTTTTTCGCAACTCTCTCAGAGCCCCATCAAACCACTTTTTCTGGGGTGTGAAGTTAGGGACACCTAGAAGGGGGAGAGGGAGGTCAAGTGCATCTCAGGAAGTGCTACATGGAGGGATGGAAAGAGAATCCATAGGATCACCAGGGCAATATCCAGAAGGGAGGAGCTAGATGTCATTGTCCACCTGAGGACCAAAAGACCTGGTGGGGAGAAGAGTGAAGCAAGCCAGGGTCCATGAGGATTTTAGGAAGCTGGGAGAAACCTGAAACAGGTAGCATGTTCTGACTCCTTCTCAGAGGTGCTACCTGTCCAAAGCACAGGGAGGATAGGGCACTCCACACCTCATTAAAGATTGGTGTGGAAGGGAAGGATTTGTCTTAATAGGGACTGGGGCCCCACCTGGGCAGATGTGAGCTTATATCAGGACAATGGCATTCATTTGTCCGAAAGGGACCACCCTTTGGTGAGATGTTGGAATGCTTCAAAGAGAGCATTTAAACTGGCCAAGGAGGGGAGAGTCAGAAGGGACAGGTAGCTTAGGATCACTCCCCATGGCAGCAAAAAAACAAGTTGACAACAGGAACAACTGAAGAGCAGGGAGCAGCAGGCAGGCAAAACATGTAAAAGGGGGATGGGGCAGGAGCACATGAACAAGAAAACTGGGGTGGGGAAACAGGCAAGGGAGAGAGAACAAGAACAAAGGGAGGGCAGGGTATAAAACATGGAAGGCCATGCCCTCAAATGCCCTCAGTCTGAGAAATAAGGTTCCAGAATTGGAAACCTTGGTGATGGATGCTGATCTTGACATAACAGAACTAACAGAGACGTGGTACTCTGCTAATCATGACTGGGATGTCAGTGTAGCTTGCTGTACACTGTTCCGAAGGGACAGGGAGGGTAAAAAGGGAGTGGGGTAGCCCTGTACATCAGAGAAGGCATAAAGGCCATAGAAGTACAGAGAAGACAGGGGAGGCCAAGGCAATGTGGGTCACCCTTGAACCAGGGAATGGCACAGCAATACGTACTGGGGTGATCTACAGGCCTCCAGCACAGAAGGAGGAAATGGACAGAGTACTAAAGGAGGATAGTCATGACATGGCAGCTAAAGGTGAAATCCTACTGATGGAAGATTTCAGTATGCTGGATGTAGATTGGACCACCCAGGCAGCTGCTTCAGCCAGGAGCACAGCCATCCTGGAATCCCTGCAGGGGGATGCACTCAGACAGCCGGTGCATGTGTCAACCAGAGACAAATCTATTCTGGACCTGGTATGGACCAATGGAAACAGAGTTGAAAGAGTCCAGGTGAAAGGGCAGCTGGGATCCAGTGACCACCACATGGTGTGATTTGGCATGGAGTCAGGGACTCAATTAAGCCACACAAAGGCAAAAATGTTAGATTTCAGCAGAGCAGATTTCAGTGAAATGGGTAGATGTTTAAGAGCAGCCCTGGAGTAGGGAGAGGTAATGGAGGGAGTGGAAGAACAGTGGGGAAAACTAAAAGGAGCCATAGTGGAGGTAACTAACCAGTGCCTTAGGATAGTGGCCAAAGGGAAAAGAAGAAAGAAACCACTATGGTTCTCTAAAGAGGTAGCAGACAAAGTAAGGGTTAAAAGAGCAAATTTCAGGAAGTATAAGGGAACCCAAAGGGAAGAGGACACGGAGGAGTACATTGAATGTCTAAGGGAAGCAGGGAAGGCTGTTAGGAGAGCCAAGGCACAGACAGATGAGAGTTTAGCATGGACTGTGGAAAAAAAGGGGACAAGACATTCTATAGGTACTTCAGTAATAGAAGAAAAACAGGGTGGAAAGATTGTGAGGCTCAAAGGGAGAAAGGAGAGTGTAAGGAGGGGATCTAGACAAAGCAGAAATACTGAACAAATCCTTCTGTTCAGTAATCACTAAGGAGGGAGAGGATCAAGGACCACAACTGGGGAGAAGAGGCAATGGGGGGGGTTGAACACCAGTCCATTCTCAGTGGTAAAAGAGTTCTGGAGGAACTCACAAAGCTGAAGGTGGATAGGTGGATAAAGCCGTGGGGCTAGACCACACACACTCAGGATATTAAGGGAGCTGAGAAGGGAACTAGCAGTGCCTCTGGCTGCCCTGTTCAGAGTCACTCAACACAGGCATGAGTTCCAGAGGTTATTTTATCAGCAATATGCTAAAACAAGATTACACTGCCTCACATTTAGAAGGATGTCCACCAGTCGGCTATATAAACTTAACACCCCTGGATAACTGCAAAATGTCAAGGAAGTAATTTAGAGTCTTTTAGAGTCCCTTGTGGATGTTCCAACCAGTCCAATAGAAAGAAGTAAATTAAAGTACCTGCAGTTCTGCCACCAGAAAGGGTAATTCCATCCACTCATCTGAACTAAGTAACAAATTTAATCCTTATGTCTTCATGACTCGCTGTCTTCCTCGGAGGATACATCTTCCCTGGTTTGTTTCTTCGCCTCTTTGGAACGTATCTTTGGCCCAATGCATGGCTTCTTCGAATCCGAAAAACGAAGATTTTGCCTTGATAGCGTACTCTTAAATTGGGCTGGGAATATAATTCGTGTGGTATTCCAGCTTCCTCAGTATAGCTCTGGTCCCGTTGAATTGCTTTCTCTGCTGCCGCGTAAGCGTAGCTGATATCGGGATAAAGGTACACAATTTGACCGTCGCAAAGTATCGTTTTCGTTGTTCGCCAAAGCCAAAAGTGATCTGTTGTGCCCACCCATCGGTGACTGCCACTACTGTCGTGGTGCCTCCGGATTCACTGGCTTTCCCCGTGTTGCGATTCTGTAGGCCTTCTGAATTCACTGAGTGCACTCAGCCACCTCTTCACCGAATTGCTGCTGTAGCCACTCCTGAATGAATAATAGCAAGTGATCTCCCTTGCAGCCCTCCGGGAGACCCAGTGTTCGGATATTCATTGCCCTTGTCTGATTTTCAAGGGTTTCCAGCCTGGTGTGTAGGGGTCCGTTTTCCTTGATTATTGATTATTAGCGCCCCCATAGCCGCATCGGCCTGCTTCGTAGCCTCTGCAGTTGCCGTAGAGACAGTGTCCAACCCAGTTTCCACTGTAGTCACCCGAGTGGCTTGGTTATTGATTTTGTCGGAGAGGCCCGTCACCGAGGATATCAATTTATTTATTTTCAGCCCCAAAAAATGAAGCGTTTCTTTTTCTGGAAAATCCACCGGGGAGGTCTGGTTCTGTAGGCCTGATCTTGTGGCTGATACACCACTCGAAGTTTTCGCTATAGCTCCCTCAGTTTGCTGCTTGTCTCATCATTGGTTCCCATTTTGGCAAGGAAGACCCTTTCAGTACCTCTGGTCCAAAATACATGGGTACCCCAAATTAGTCTTTTATTTTAGGATTCAAACTTCACTAATATACTTAGCAGTATCCACTGGCTGCCATCTTGGTCGGGCTCCACAGCCCCCCACCTAGCCTCTTTCCATCCTCTGGTCTCAGGCTGAGACTGACCTCTCACTTTTGCTGGCTCATCATTTCTCTCTCATCATGCTGTAGGGAACCCTTATCACCCTCTGCAAAGATTGAGAAAGTACTGATTTAGCACCTCTACCTGATCCCCGCTTCCTGAGCCCAATCCTCACAACCTTAATCCTATTGATCTGTGTCCTCACTTTCTCTTCTCTCTTATTTATCTGTTGAATCCCCCCCAAAGATATCCCTAGCCAGGTTTTCTCCGTCCCTGCCTTGGTGCCCCTCACCAATCTGATGACCTTCCTGTCAATAATACATACTCTCCTCGCTCTTTATCCCCTTAGAATGTTTGAAACATCGTAGGCAGCCTTTTATCCTCACCGCTCCTGCACCTCCCTGGTCTACCAACATGACCTGCAATTTCCACCATGCTTACACCTTACTTTAGTACAGGACCTAGTAGCCTCTGCACCCCTTGCTTAATGGTCTCCCACAAACTTTCAGCATCCATGTCTGGCTTAATCATGTCCAGCCTCTTCGTTAGTATCTTACCCATACCCATGAAGTCTGCTCTCCTGAAATCAACCACTACTGTATGAGTGCGGTTTTCCTCCCCCTCCCCAGTACAGCAGGAACCAAACCGTGGCATGGTTACCCCCTGCCAATGGACTGCACACCTCCAGGCCCCTTATCTGTTACTACCCGCTAGAACAACATCCAATACCTGCACCTCTCTAGTAGGTTCCCCCACCTGTTGAACCAGGAAGGCATCCTGAAAGACATCCATCAGTCTCTGTTCCTTGGTTTCAGAAGATGTCATGGTGTCCCAGTCCGCCCCCGGCATATTAAGATTACCCATAACCACCACCCTACCCTTTCCAAGGTCACAGTGACCCTTGATGTTCTCAACCATAGGACACTGGCAGTGGACTTCAGGGGGGCAGACTTTGTGGGCATGGGAAATATTCTCAAGGATCACTTGAAGGGGATTACATCAATGACAAGTGTGGAAAGGAGATGGGAGGTCATAAAACGGGGACTTCATGAGGCAGTCAGGATCTGCGCTAAGTTGAAACGTAAGGGAGCAAGGTCACATAAACCATGCTGGTGGTCCAGTGAGGTACAGGTAGCGTCAGAGAAAAGAAGGTGGCCTACAAAAATATAAAACAACAAGAGGGATAGGAATAAGAAATGTACCATCTTACATCTAGAAAAGTCACCTGGATGGTGAGGGAGCAAAGTACAGTAAAGAGCGCGCTGGCACAGGGATACATGGAGGGAAAAGGGTTCTTCCGGTACACTGGGGAGGCGGAGAAAAACTAGAGGCCATCTCAGCAGATTGAGATCAGAAGGAGGGTGGGTGGAAGAGGCGAGGACCAGGCAGAAGGTATTCATGGTACTTTGCCTCTGTGTTCACTAGGAGAGGGATGGGATATCTACAAAGCAAGGCACGAAAGGGGATAGAAGGGCAGTGAGTGGGATCAGGGAAGCAACGGAAATGGAGCAAGAGGGAGGGAGGGAGAGGTACCCTAGGGGTGTCACATCTGGATAAGGATAAAAGGCCAGTAAGGTGGAGGGACGGATGATGCTATCTCCGCCAAAGGGTGTGGTTAGCCCTCAAGGCCCTAAAGAAAGACAAATCTCCTTGGCCAGATGGCATTCATCCAAGAGTACTATAGGGAATTGCAGACATACTGGCTGCACCCTGAGGAGCTCTTCAACAGTCACTTGAGACAGAGGAGGGTACCTAGGATTGGCGAGAGCACATGTGCCAATCCATAAAGGGGGGTCGAGGGAAGTACCAAGTAACTATAGACCCATCAGTTTGACCTCGGTGGTGGGAAAATTAATGGAGAGTATACTAAAGGAACGATTTGGGGTGTACTTGGAGGAGGTGGGAGGTCTGGATAGTCGGCAACATGGGTTTGTGCCAGGTAGATCATGTCAAACCAATCTTGTGGAGTTCTACAAATGGATAACATCAGAACTGGACAGGGGAAAGCCTGTGGATGTATTATTCTTGGACTTCAGCAAGGCGTTTGACTCTGTCCCCCACAATGGTCTGGTGGAGAAACTGATGGGGTTAGGAGTAGGCCCTTTGATGGTCAGATGGATTGAAAACTGGCTAGCTGGACGCACCCAGAGAGTAGTGGTCTGTGGGGAGCTCTCGAACCCTAGAGAGGTTGGTAGTGGGCACCGCAGGGTTCTAGTCCTGGGTCCGATCCTGTTTAATGCATACATATCGGACATCAGAGAGGGTATAGGGTGTGAAATGAGTCTCTTCAGGATGACTCCAAGATGGGAGCAGTAGTTGAGGAGAAGAGGGAAGTTGGCCCTGCAAGGGGACCTGGACACCCTGGAAGCTGGGCTCACACATGGAAATTAAATTTCAATATCACCAAGTGCAAGGTGTTGCATCTTGGTGGAAACCTAAACACAGGTACACCCTGGGAGGGGAGGGGTGCTGGAGGCCTCAATGAGGGAAAAGACCTAGGGGTCATGGTGGATGCATGTATGAATAACTCTGAGCAGTGCAGGAGGCTAGCAAGGGCAAACAGGATGTTGGGATGCATCGTAAGGGGATTACCTCTAGGAGCAAGGAAGTGATTCTGCCGCTGTACAATGGACTGGTTAGACCACACCTTGAGTACTGTGTACAGTACTGGAGACCACACTTGAAGAGGGACATACAGCTCCTGGAGAGGGTACAGAGGAGGGCAACTGAGATGATACGAGGGCTAGGGGATTTGACGTATGAGGACAGACTTGAGGAGCTCTGCCTGTTTTCATTGGAGGAGAGGAGAGACAGGGGGACATGATTGAGGTCTTCAAGTACCTCAAGGGAATAAATAGGGTAAATATGGAGGGGATCCTTACACTAAAGCAGGGAGGTATCACCAGAGGGCGTGGTTTGAAGTTGGAAGGGTGAGGGGGGAAAAGAGGAGGAGGTTTTTCACTGAGAGGGTGGTGGACCCTTGGAATGCACTGCCTGGCGAGCTGGTTCAGAGATCCACAGTGGAGAGCTTCAAGAGAGGGTGGGACAGACACAGAAAGTGGATGTATCAGATGATGGTCTGTCCCGGGGGGTGGGGATGGATGATAGGGGTTTCTGGAACACAAGGGATGGGAGGGCCTCGGCACCTAACTAAGGATCTGAGGTTCGAGCAGACTTGATAGACCGTAAGGCCTAATCTGCTGGCAAATAGTATGTTAGTATGTATTGCAGGGGGCCTGTATACCACCCCTATTTTCAGTTTCTTCCCTCCCCTCATTTGCAGGGTTACCCAAATTGCCTGTACACTCCCTCCAGCCTCCTTAACTCCACAAACCATTATGTCATTTCTGACTGTCAGCGCAATCCCCCATTCCCACTCCCCTATCTTTCCTGAATATCTTGTATCCCTCTAAGATTAGTTCCCACTCATTTCTCTGAGTGGCCCATGTCTCTGTAATTGCTGCCTCATCCGCTGTTCCCTCAGCCAACATAGCCTGGAGCTCAGGCATTTTATTGCTCATACTCCTGGCATTGATCAGGACTGTCCTCCACCCCGACTTTTCCCCGCTGTGCATTCCCCCCAACCCTTCGCAGTCCCATTTCTGCCCAGTATTCCTTGAATTTGCAACATATTCCTCTCACTATATATATATATATATATATATATATATTTAAATGTGTTTAAAAGCATGTATTATGTGCCCCCTCCCAAAAAAGCCATGGAATACAAACATACTCACACCCTTACCAGTAACGCTAAGTACCCCCAGAGAAGCCAGGTGATAGGGTTTGGGAACTGGTCCAAAAGGGGGGCAGGTTGGGCAACAACAGAAGATAAAAATAATGATTAAAAAAAAGAGTGATCTCCACAGCTGTATTATCATACAGAAGAGACGAACAGTAGGCAGTCTGTCACATTAGGTGGTGGTGGCAGCAAAGGTGAAGGCTCTACCTCCTAATGTGGGAAGGTTAGCATTGGTGCAGATGACAGGTGACCAGTATTTTATACGTATCTGAATCTGTATATGGTCTCACTGTACCTTTCCTGAGTGTAAATATTTTTTAAAGAAACACCAGTCTTGCTCCCCAGATTGTCACACCATTCCAAAAACACCCAGTTTTGCAGTCTCTCTCTCGCTCTGTCTCTCTCTCCGTGGCTTGCGAGGTAAAGTGGCTCTGCGCAGCGAAAAGCTGACAATAAAACTGAGTCTCCAGTATGTTGCCCTGCTAACGACTCCATCAAGGTCCACAGTTACCACCCTAAAAAAATCCAGCAGGCCTCTTAAACACGAAGTTAATCTTAATTAGAAAAGGACAAATCACAAGCTTAAGAGCATTATTATTGCAAGCATGGTTCTCTGTTCTGTTGCACTTGAAGGCCAAACATGACGTGAATAACAGCAACAAAACAACTAGAAAACAGTGTTATAATAAACAATGATTTATTTTTAAATAAAGCAGCAGTGCAGGATAGCTGTGAAAATGTTGACCTATACTTTTTAGATTGCCCCCATCTCCAGACTTACATGATACCCTTTTTCCACATTTTAAATCTGCTTTAGTACTTTTTTTGACAGTAGCAATAGTAAAAGGAAAGCCGGCTTTAGATGGCTCGGGGCCGGGTCTGCATCAGTCTTCTCTGTTGTTTTTGAACATCCCTTGTTTCACACCACGTTTGTTGTGACTACAACGTACTAGCATGCAGCAGACACTGCTTCCTGGCCCCATGGGCCAATGGGTGTACAAAAGACAGCTTTGAATACTAATGGAAACCGGGTTCGAGCCATGTTAAAAGGAGCACTCCTGTTATTATTTCAAATGTGAAAAAAGTGCCAAAGCGGACTCAAAATGGGGAAAGAAGGGCATCACATAAGTCAGTGCATGAAGAAGATAAGAATGTTCTTTCAGTCCATCTCCTCCTCCTCCTCCTCTGGTGTCTGTTCCGTGCTGCTGACAGCGAAGGGGCAAACACAGTGACCATCAAAGGCGACAGTTCACCCACACCATTTACCTTCTCTTCCCAATTGTTCATGCCCAAAGGAGCTGCCCATACTTGCTCAGTCTTCAATTAAGCTGAGCTGGTTTTGGCAGAGAAGCTAGCTTATGGGGATTCAGGTTGCCAGTAAAGTTTCAGGCAGCTGTTTGTGCTAAGCCCCTGTACTTCATTATGCATTATTTTGTCATCCTCCTGATGAGGATCCTAGCTGTTCAATGCTGTAGCCAAAATCCATTTTATCGACGCAGTTCATTTTATGTTCACTGAGCTGGAGTTTTGTGGTTTGGAGTTAAGTCCCACGCCCTCAGCCTTCCATAAAGTCAGGTAACAGAGCCCTATTAGTCGAGTGGTAGCTTTAATTTTCTTCTAAGAGTGCTTAAAGTTATGAAAATGGCATTTAAAAAGTCCCCATAGACCAGGGCACCATTTCAGATTTAAACGGGGAGACAACCCCCGGTCAGAGTGGGTGTGGGGGCAGGGCCAGGGGCTGAGTGGGGGCGGGGCCACCACATACTAAGCTGGACTGGAATAGCTCTGAAATGGCCAGGCAAAAGTTACACATCTGTTGTGTTGTTGATTTTAGTCTTAATTAAAACAAAAACAAAACAAGAATGCATTACTAAGACACTGGCATTGTCAGGCAGCAAGTTTTTGAAATGATTACATATAAAGATCAGAACACAATCCAACACAGCACCAACTCTCAATAGATTACAGAAATCAGTGTATATTATTAGGACCATCGTTACAGAGGAGAGGGCCCAGGTGGGAAAAAAACAGTGGCAGTAACCTCTGGGAAACCAAGGCTTAGGTCACCCTCCTTGAGCCTGGGCTCTTTAATGATGGATCCTCTGTATCATAATCTAAGAGTTCATAAAAGTAAATCTTTTGGGATGTGAACCAACAGGATCTCTTTGCCACTGCTCCTCAGCCCTGTGTGTTTACATCCTATTGTATTTATGTGCTTAACATCTCCTGCCAATTCACTTGGCAACTAATCGTTGTGTTCTCTAGCTTTAATCTTTTTCACTTATTTCCTTTCTGTCTGTCTGCATGTTTACCCAACACTGCGATTGCCTAATCTGAAGCACTTCTCATAGTTGTTCCATTAGATCTAAAGTTTCTTAAGGATAAGTGGTTATTTGAAGACGCAGACAAAGTTAATTAAAAAAAAACTATTTTATAAAAAGTGCAACAGTGCTTTGCAACCCCTCAGTACATACACGTGACTGTACTACTTTAATTTGGAATTCAGACATCACAGTTCAGAGGGCTTTTGAATGTGAAAGCCAGGCCCAGGGCTGTTACATACTGTACTGTAGTGTAAAATGTGAAAGAAGCAGCAACTCTGCACCTCCTTTTTTCCCCCTCCATTTAAATTTACCCCAAAAAGGAAAAAGTGGTAACAGACACTCACTCACCGTCACCAATTCACTTGACTTTTCTGCTGCTCCTCCGCCGAGTCTGCTGCCTGTAATGAGTGTCGCTGTCTTCCTTCAAGGTCAGATCCTTGACCTTCCTCCTCCAGTTTTGCAGCCTGCTGCTGCAGATAGTCAAGAGGCTGCCCATGCCCCGGTGCCCGACTGCCTGCCCCGTGACCTGGGTAACCATTACGGTCTGACCGACCAACCAACTGGAGACCGCTGTTGTGCTCTGTGCGATGTTCTTACTTCTAATGACGCCATCCACCACATGAGTCTGTCCCAGACAGTGAGAGAGAACTGACGGACAATAAATTAAATAGATATATTTGTTCTGTGCTTTCCTCCTCGTTGATCACTCGACTTAATGACAACAACAGAAAATGTGGGCTGGCTCATCTCTTCAGTCACTACACCTGACAGACCGCACAGGCTTCTCCTCCCACATGTGACGTCAGTTTGGCGTCGTCCCATCCCTGGCCGTTTCCCTAACGGGTCCCACTTCCACACATGCGCTGTGGTGCAGCTAGTGCTATGGACACTGGGACTTTGAGTTTAATGGCAGGAAGAGAATGGACATGGTGGTAGCGGGGATTGGCTGAGTAAAAAAAACAGCCTGGCTGCAAAATGCAGAGGGGGAGGGGCAGGGCAGCAGTGAGCATTTAAAAATAATAGTCTGGCTGCAATGCGGGGGAACTGCCTCACACGCCCAATTTGTGCCCCTGCCACAGATGCCAAGAAGTGCGCCTAGATGTACTTGGGGAGTAGGAATAGAAGAGCAGGGTACACCCTAGGTGAGGAGGAAATTAAAGTAACAGAACAGGAGAGGGGTCTGGGGATCATAGTCTCCTCGAACGTTAAGGTAGAAATCCAATGTAACAGAGTGGCAGGAAAGGCCATTGGAGTGTTGGCATGCATAGGCAGGGACATTACTAGCAGAAAGAGGGAGGTAATAATGCCCCTTTCAAACAACATGAAGTCTTGCTATATTATGACAGTAGCAGTTTGATCCAGCTCTAGAACTGCTCTGGAGGTGAAATGGTTAATACCATTCCAAAATAAAACCTTGAGCACGAGCTCTAAGAAGCAGCTCTATCTGTGTAATTTCAAACCTGAACTGTCAGATTCTTTACTCCGCCTCAGTGAACAGTCGCTCCGAATTTCTCCTACTCGGTTCATTTCGGTTTAAACAGTGTTTTCTCGGTCCGATTCAACGAGAATAGTTTTATTTAACCCAAAACCGCTCGTTCAAGCTCTGTCTGTGGTAATCGTAAGTAATTAAAAGGTTTTGTCTGTGTGGAACTTGTAAGTTTATCGGTTGGTTTTGAACCGATCAGCTGGAGTTTAAAACTCATTAATTTTAAAGTTTAACATTTTAGAGTGCGGTTCCGTTCTTATCGGTTCTAAAGCGGATTTTACGTTTTCCAATACCAGTGACGGTTGGGATCCGATAAAGGGTGTCTTCTTTCTGCGTTTAAAGGCAAGTTTTTCTGGTTAGGTTGGCATGATGTCTGAGAAACCCAAAAGAAAACCGGCCCACTGGGTTTCAACATCAGGATGTCTGTGGGGAAGCCTTTGCCAAGGCTGACCCACACACCACATGTGTTATTGTCTGAGGTTTGACCACCTCAGTCAGACTGCCAGATATGTAGAATTTCCCTGCAGCCACCCTGGAAAAGAGATTAGGCAGGCCAGGAATGAGAGGCCAAAAGTCCATGACCTGGATGGCCAGCCGGTTCGGTAACCGAACCGGAGGAAATAACCCTCTGACCAGGCGAGACTTCCTCGGGCAAAGAAAAGCTGGTTCTGAGGAACCAGTTCCAGTAAAGAAAACAGAAAGTCAGCAGGTTTGGAGTCCAAAATCCCTGCTCCAACTGCTGCAGAGATGGCAAAAGCCATACAAATTGTCCAATCACTGTCTCAGGTTCCGTCCGAACCGCCACTATCTGGCAAAAGGTCGGTTCGTCCGGTTCCAGTGGTTCAGGAATATGATGTTGAGGAGTTTTATGAACCAGAGGAGGGGAGGATGATTATGAACAGTATGAATGTGGCTGGGAAGGTCTGGGTGTGCCCATTGAACCGGACATTTCCCCAGACAGACCTTTAGAATCTCCCCCTATGCTATCTGAGTCCCCATCTCATTTTATGTTTTACAAAAAAGTTGCTGAAACCCTCCAGCTTCCCTTGGAAGAAGCTGTGGATGAGCAAGAGGAGCCTGATTTTGTAGAAATGATGGATATTCCAGAGTCTAGGAGATTGTCTATTCCTTTGCATAAGTCTTTAGGAAGCAAACAATAAAATTTTAAAAGCTCCTAATTCTGTGCCTCCTGTAGATAAAAAGATGGACAGAAGGTACACATTGTCAGGTCCTGATACAGAATTCCTTTCTCAGCAATGCAGTCATGTTAGGGGTAGTTCAGGCTGCAGCCTGTGATAAACTAATATTCCCTGGCTTCACATCCTCCTGACAAGGATTCCAGGAAGATTGATGCCATGGCGAAAAAACAGTATATGGCAGCCTCTCTGGGACTCAGGCAAGCAAATTATATGGCTTATGTAGCTGGTATCAGAAATCTAGATGGGATACTGTTATGGAATTAGCCAAACAAGCCCATGGCCAGCTGGCTGGCGAACTAGAACAGGTGGCTGCTGATGGCATTGAGGCTTCCAAGGTACAGTTTCATGCTGCTGTGGATGTTAATGATGTTTCCTCTAGGGTCATGGCCACATCTGTAGCTTTTAGTAGAGTTGGCCTGGCTCAGGTGTACTAGCCTGTCACAGGATACCCAGACTAAGGCTATGGATTTTCCTGTAGGTGGGAAATTCTCTGTTTGGGAGCAGACAGAGAATTACATGAAAAGATGGATGAATATGGACTACTTACAAAAGTGCCCAAGCTAAGGAGCGGCAAGCCACTCCCCAGAGGCATACCCCAGGGTAGGGGTAGGCCTTTTCACAGGCCTTTTATCAGACTCAGGCCTCCTCTGCCTATGCTCAGAGGGCTTCTTCAGAGGCAGAGGCAGGCGAGGGGTGGGCAGGCCTGCTCCCACCCCTCAGCCTCAAGCACCTGCTAAGCAGGCACCCTGATGGGGTGCCCAGGGCCGATCTCCTTTACCGGTGAGAGGCAGGCTGGCTTACTTCAGTCAGAACTGGGCTTCTTTAACCTCAGACAAGTGGGTTCTGGAAGTAGTAAGCCAGGGTCTGGTTCTCAAGCTTCAAAAAGTTTCCCAAGTTGAGAACCAGATTTTTCTACCTGCAAGTGCTTCAGAGACCCTTGCTCTAGAAGCAGAGGTCTCAACCCTGTTGGCTCTCAGAGCAGTGGAAGGGTTCCTCCCTGCACCAGGGCAGGGTCTGTTTTCAGATACTTCCTTACCCCAAAAAGACAGGAGAATGGCGGCCCATATTAGACCTCAGATATCTGAACAAGCATCTTTTGAAACCAAAGTTCAAAATGGTAACTCTGGCAATGATTTTACCCTTCCTAAGGCCAGGGGACTGGTTAGCCTCCCTGGACCTCAAGGATGCTTATTTCCACGTCCTAATCAGAAGCTCCCATCAAAAGTATCTCAGATTCGAACTACCCTCAGGTCATTACCAGTTCAGAGCAATGCCCTTCGGCCTCACCTCTGCCCCAAGGGTATTCACAAAGTGTCTGGCAGTGGCAGTGGCCCACTTAAGGAGGCAAAGGATTGCTGTTTTCCCTATCTAGACGATTGGCTCATTGTAGGCCAGTCCCAGAACAGGTAAATCACCACAAGTCACCAGCAGCTTCTCACCTCCCTGGGCTTTCTGCTAAATCTGCCAAAGTCGGTTCTGGAACCAGTCCAGGTACTCACCTTTATAGGGCAGAGTTGGACACAAAGCTAGCAGAGCTTTTCTTCCTTAGAAAGGGTAATGAATTTAGTGGCTCTGGCCTCCTCCTTCACTCTGCAGGTCTCTCGACCAGCAAGACACTTTCTGCAGCTCCTGGGGCACATGGCTGCATCCACAGCTGTTGTGCAGGGAGCAAGATTTCAGATGAGAGACATTCAGTTTCACTTGAGAACCTATTGGTCTCAGAGGAGACCCCTTTCCAAGTTGGTCCCAGTGACTCGAACCTTGATCCAGGCCCTCCAGTGGTGGCAGGATCAGAGCAATTTAAGATTGGGGTCCCCTTCATTTCCCCTGCTCACAATTTGACTCTCACTACAGATGCTTCCCTTCTGGGTTGGGGAGCCCACATGGGCGACCTTTCCACTCAGGGAGTGTGGTCCCCCCGAGAATCTCTTCTCCACATCAATTTGCTGGAACTCAGAGCTGTCTTTTTAGCTCTTCAAGCATTTTCTGCATCTGTCCACAACAAGGTGATACAAGTCAGAACAGACAACACCACAACAATGTGGTACATCAACAAACGGGAGGGGGCTCTCGGTCTTGACCTTGTGCACCGAGGCAATGAAGTTGTGGTCTCTGGCCTATTCCCTGAACACTTCCCTCATAGCAGTTCATTCTTCAGGGAAGGACAACGTCCTAGCAGATGCTCTCAGCAGGATTTCCCAGGGCCATCACGAATGGTCCCTGGATCCTCAAGTGCTGGGGATAGTCTTTGCCAGATGGGGCACCCCTCAGATAGATCTTTTGCAGCCCCAGACAATCACCAACTTCCTCTGTTCTGTTGCAGGCCTCCAGTGCTGGGCTCAGTCCCCTGGATGCCCTTCTCCTGGATTGGTGAGAGTTTCTTTATGCTTCCCCCCTTCCTCTCTACCAAGTATTAGTCAAAATCAGATCTCAGCCTTGCAGGGTGATTCTGATTGCCCAGATGGGCCAGGCAGCCTGGTACCCTCCTTCTGTCACTGACAATCCATCTTCCCTTTGCCTCCCCAGGAATCACAACCTATTAACTTGTGCCCAGGGAAGGTTTGGTATCCGGACCTCAAATCCCTCAACCTCAAGGCCTGGCTCTTGAGGAGTTAGAGTTGCTGATTTACACCTCTCTCAGGGTGTTCTTGAAATCCTAAAGGCTTCAGAAAGCCTTCCACTAGGGCTACTTATAGTTCTAAATGGAAAAGGTTTTCCATTTGGTGTGCTAGGAAAATGTTTCCCAGAATCTGCTGATTTGCCCATTGTATTAGATTACAGGGTCCATCTTAATTCCTTGGTCTCAGACCAGCTACCCTGAGAGTCCATTTGGCAGCTGTATCTGCTTTTGTTTCAGCAGGAAAGTCATCCCTCTTTCCACTCACCCTGTGTTTCCAAGTTTTTAAGGATTACTCCATACTAATCCACCCTTTAGGAACGGCCCTGCCTGGGACCTTAATGTTTGTATTGCCCAGTTAATTCAACCCCCTTTTGAACCTCTGTTTTCTGCAGAGCTTAAGTATCTAACTTGGAAAACTGTTTTTCTGGTGGCTATCACTTCTGCTAGACGCATAAGTGAGTTGCAAGCCTTGTCAGTAGAAACTGACTTTATTTCTTTCCACAGGGATAAGGTAGTCCTTAGGACTAATAGGAAGTTTTTACCTAAGGTGGTTTCAGATTTCCATCTTAACCAATCTATCTCCCTTCCAGTATTTTTCACTGATCACTCCTCTTCTGGTGAGAGGAGGTTGCACAGCCTGGATGTTAAGAGAGCTCTTAGTTACTATATAGAGCGTGCAAGGTCACAGGTTGAATCCTCCAACTTTTCCTTACCTATGGTGAAGTTGGGAAAGGCAAACCTGCCACTAAGAGATCAATTGCCAGGTGGATTGTCTCTTGTATCCAATTTGTTATCAGAACTGGGCAGAGATCCCCCTCTGGCTTGAGGGCTCACTCTACCAGGGGTACAGCTCGTCTCTAGCTGCTGCCAGAGACATCCTATATTAGAGATATGCCAGGCTGCTGCTTGGAAAGCAGTAACACTTTCACCAAGCATTACTCCCTGGATGTCCAGGCCAGAGAGATGCTGAGTTTGCACAGCTGTTCTTCAGAGCCTATTCCTAAGTAGGTTCTGCCCCTCCTCCATGGAGGTACTGCTGTGTAGTCTGTTACTGTCATAATATAGCAAGACTTCATGTTGTTTGAAGAAAAATACCTTAGTAAATGTTGTTTCTTCTAGTGGAGTCTTGCTATATTATGACCTCCCCCAGCCTGCCCTCTCAGAACTTCTCTACTTGGGTGGTGCGGCACCTAGTGTGGGCACTGTTTTGTGCCCTTTAGCTTTCTCCCCCTTTTGGGGGTTTGGGGTGTGTTTTATTATACTGTTGTTTTATTCTCATGTTGTTAGAATTGTATGAGTAGTTCTGGTCCCCTGACTTGAGTCTTGGGTGTTGGGACCAGCAATGGTTGTTTGTATTTAGGTAGCCATTTGGCTAGTGTAGGTTACAGCTTCCACACAGACCTTAGTGAGTTTTTGCTCGTAAAGATCCGACAGTTCAGGTTTGAAATTACACAGATAGAGCTGCTTCTTAGAGCTCGTGCTCAAAGTTCTATTTTGGAATGGTATTAACCATTTCACCTCCGGAGCAGTTCTAGAGCTGGATCAAACTGCTACTGTCATAATATAGCAAGACTCCATTAGAAAAAACAACATTACTAAGGTGAGTAATTTTTTCTTACAAAGCCATGCTGAGGCTGCACCTGGAGTATGGGATTCACTTCTGGAGACCGTATCTCCGCAAGGATATAGATGCATTGTAGAGGGTTCAAAGAAAGGCAACCAAGATGGTGCAGAGTATGCAGGAAACGTCACACGAGCAGAGGTGTAAGGAGCTGGATCTGTACACGCTGGAGACGAGGGAAAGGGGAGACATGATTGAAACTTTTAAATATGTAAAAGGGCTCAATAAAGTGGGAGAAGAGTGTTTACTTAAGAGGAAGGAGGGGGTCAGAACTACAGGGCACAGCCTCAAACTGCAAGGAAAAAGATACAGGGGCAATGTGAGAGGGCTTTTCTTCATGGAAAGGGTGGTGGAGCACTGGAACAAAGTACCAGACAGAGTGGTGGGGGCTAAATTGGTGGAAGAATTCAAGATGGCATGGGACAAGTACAGTACATGGGGCTGAGTATCGGGGAGGCTGGCAGGGAGGGGGAGGGGAGGTGTAGGGGGGAAAAGGGCAGACTAAATGGGCCGGTATGGTCCTTTTCTGCCAAGCTTCTATGATTCTAGACTTGTATGGGGCTTGTCCCCACGCTCTCCCTGCACACACGTCACTAAACGTCTTAGTGCGGGGCGGAGCTGGCACACTGGGAAGTTGGAAGGGATCTGGTGGCAGTGGGTTCAGCACCAGTTACGATCACTTCCCATACTGAAAAGTCGCTCTTATAAATTAAAAATTTGGCATTAGTCAGCTCACGTTGCCATAATGTATTGGACTATGAAGCCCAGTACCTTATACTGGAAAGTTCCGTTAATTCTGACCAGCTTCAATGACAGTTGCAGAATTTTTCAATGGAGTAGTACTTTTGTCAGGGGGTAGCCCAGGAATAGCCCTTTCTCCAAAATGTTCCTTTCAAAGCTTAGATTAAATTAAACTAGCTGCTCTTTGCTGGCCTAAGGGGATAGTGGTTGCTACTTTACTATATATATGGATCTGCTACTGAGCAGTTCCACTATCTGTACCTGTACTTCCACATACCACAACCCTATCCATGAAAAATTATTTCCTGACATCCCCCGCCAGCTAATAGCTGTTCTTTGTGATGGACCATGTGCTGTGCATAAGTAGTTGCTGGCTGCGCACTCTGTTTATACCATTTAGCTGCGTGAAGCTTCCAATCATGTCCCCTCTCTTTTCTGGCCTCCAGTGAACACTGAGTGCAGCCAGTCTTTCTTCATAGGTCCTCCCCTGCGGTCAGTCATTTCTGTCATTCCCCTCTGGCTAACTTCTCTGGCAGTGGTTGCAGCAAGTCCTCTGTCACCAGTATCCACCCCTCGGCCTCCGTGATCTGCTTGTGCCTGACCCACTGCTTGCTTCTTCAGCTCTTTTAGGCTCATTGTCACCATCACCTGCTCGTTGACTGTTCCCACCATGGCTGCAATCTCCTGCATCGAGAGAGAGAAACGATTCCCAGGGCCTTCTGCCACACTGGCCATGGCCACATGGCTTGAAGCTGCCACAAACAACTTCTGCTGTACCTTCACATCTCGGGGTGGTTTTGTGTCTGAGCTGAGCAAATATTCATTCATGCTGCTTTCCGTATCGGCTGGTATATTTAATTTCACTGTTGGTTTGGTTCAGCTGCCTATTTTAATTAAAAAAGCATGGGAGACGGACCTCGGCAAACAAGTGTCCTGTTGCTTAGCTGCTCATGAACAGCCCCTCCCATGGAATCTTTAATGTCTAGCTGAACAGGCAGATGGGACCTCAGATTTATTTTTCATCCAAAAGATGACAATTCATGACAGCACAGTGTCCCCCTAACACTATACTGGGGCATCTCTACAGTTACTTACGACCAAAGGGAGAGCACCCCCTGCAACGGGGATCCGTACTGCTGCCCAACATGTAACTTGCCGATAAACTATTTCACGACACCGATTTCCCGACTGGGTTAGTTTGCCGACAGATTCTATCCCGTAAAAACAATTGCTTGACTTCCAATACAGAAGAGTGATAGTGTGAAGCTGGAAGTGGTTTTAAAAAATGAATGGAGCTACTGTAATGAAAAATGCACAGATTTCACACTGCTGCTTAAAATAGCATAAAACGTGGAAGTTGATAACACATTCTGAACTCAGCTGGTGGGATGTTACTTGCCTGGTATCAGAGCAAGAGCAAGACTGAACTGTGCAGTCCACATGAATTCGCAGTGTTTTAATGTACATTCATTTTTACAAACGGAAAAGTCAGAGAGCTGCAGCGTGTCTTGTTTCCGTCGATTATAATCCAAGCATGGCTTTTACTTTACTTTACCTGTTGCTTTTCCTGGAATACTGCTCAGGGTGTCCTCAGATATGTAACTGTTTGCAAGACTTACCAAAAATGCCTACAGGTGTAAGTAGTAAGTAGTAAAAGTAAACTTTTCCTTATTAAATATTGAAGGTGTAATACAGTAACTAACGTCCCAATGTGGCTTACCTGTTGCAAATCCAAACTCAACTCTAAACTTTAGAATGCATTTTATTTACTAGAAATGTGGTGTATGCTGTATGAGGGTGCCAGCAGGGAAGGGCTATTAGAAGACTGCATCGGCCGCTTAATAAACTAATGAGCACATGTTTTAAATTTATTAGGGAAGCTATTTGTTTTCCGGCCCTACCATACTGGTCGGGCAGTGGATTCTGTCGGCAAATGATACCGAACGGGCACTAGGTTTTCAAGAACTTACAGTTGGGAGGTAAATTGTCGGGAGATCATCAGTTGGGAAGTTATACGAGACCTCTGCACCCCTGAGACCAGCCCCACTTACAGCAGCACCTGGTTTTCATTGAAGGCCTCCCTTCCTACCACTGACCAGGCCCGACCCTGCTTCCCTTTGGACATCTGAAGACAAACAGACTCCAAGGTGGTAAGGCAGCACTCGAACGTTTCCCTGGATATGGATAAGGATGTTATACGTCCTGTATTGCAGCACTTTATTTTATTTCGTTTTTGTTTACCGGGTAGGTACACTAGCCATAAAATGTTTATTTTCAGGCATGACCTGGGAGAGTACATACAACAAGCCTACAACAAGCATTACAGGAGTGTGGGAACATTACAGGTACAGTCAGTAAGAAGCAGTAAGGAGTAACACGAGGCAGTGACAATAAACAGGAGTAGTCAGTACAGTAGCAGGTGAAAATAAGGACTTTAGCATACATAATCTAGGTATCAGGCATGGTACATCGAATACAGAAAACAGAACATAGTTACAAAATTGCAATGCATTTCAAAATGTCAAACAAGTAGCTGTAAGTACTACTGTACAAAGGGATTTGAGAAATTATGAGAATCACAGGGTAAGGGAAGAGAAGAGATGAAGTGAAGGGAGAGAGAAGAAGAGAGAAATGAAAAACTGAGGTGGGGTGTGTAGGGTTAGGGTTAGGGTATGGTTATATATCAAGTAGGGTCAAAACAAGTGCATACGTCAGCAAGCAATAAATGCTGTTGTAGTTCTTTTTGAAAGAAGGATGGGTCTTTAATTGTCTAAGGCCTAGAAGAGAGTTCCATAGTTGAGGATCGACAAGCAACAGGGATCTGTTTGCTGAGCGGAGTGCACGAGGGAGTAAGCAGGGGTGAGTAACAGTGCAAGCAAGGAGGGAGTACAGTCCCTGATAACCGAATCAGTAATTGAACCCAGAGAGTATTTCCTGCAGGATAGGGAGAAAGCAAGTTTAGGTTGCTGTATAGTTGACAGTGATGCTTGAGGCGAGCAGATGAAGAGGCATAACAGCATACATTGTTGTAGGTGATGTCCCACTTTGCAGGGTAGTTTTGTGAGCTGCAGCAAAGATAGGAGCACCATAGGTGAGGGAAGGGATCCGTATCCCTCTAGCAATATCTAGCTTGGCTGATGGCATAAGTAAGTAGCTAGTTTTGTAGGCAATACGATACCCAGTTTAGTGTTGATAGCTTTGCACGTAGTCTGTATGTGAGAACTAAAATCAAGGGATTGGTCTAGCAGGACCCCCGGGTATTTAAAGGACTTGACAGATTCAGTTTGTGAACTGTCCGAGACACAAACCATAAAGGGCACAGAACAAGCTCTTAGCTTTGGAGTGGAGCCTGGCAGCATAGATTTAGTCTTCTGTCCATTAAGTACCAGTTTATGGCCACCAAGCCAGTTTTGGACATGTATAAAATCAGCAGTAAGGGAAGCATTAATATTGGCAACACTTGTAGAACTAGCTTAAAAGACCAGATCATCCGCATAAAGAACAGGGGAGCAGTATTGAAAGGAATCAGCAATATTGTTTATAAAGAGCGGGAAGAGGAGGGGCCCCAAGATAGAACTCTGAGGAACCCCAATATCGATGGAGGAATTGTTGGATAAGGAGGAATGAAACTTCACAGCTTGGGTCCTATCTAACAGGTAGCTGGTGAACCAGTCCTCCACTAATAAGGACAGAATGTATTCTGGTTCCTGAAACAAAAGCAGCCTGGGCTGACATGATGCAGATATGCCCTGTGCTTCTTTTTTCTGTGCTGTGCTCTGTCGTTCCTTTTTAAGGTGCTTTTGCACTACTATTTCTGTAATGGAATTCCTGTCACAGAAGCAGTTTACCCTTACCCTTGTTGCGTGTAAAGAGCATCTGTTCCGCTTCCTTGGTGAATGCTCGGCCAAACCGCATTCCCTTCTCGGCATGGTTCATCCCGATCTCTTCCGTTTTGTCCCACTGTGTAAAATGTCCATTCCATTTACTACCCATCATCTCCAGAGGAAATAGTGCATCGTGGGGAAGCTGAAATTATGACAATTTAAAATGGAGGAGCGGGTGTTCCGCATACTTGATGTGTGAAAGTGAGCAGTCAATGGAACAGAATGTACGCGCCACACAGGTAATGAATATTTCATTTAGGAAACCTGTGTGTAAAAGCGTCTTTAAAAAATTACAACTCCATGCCGGGGGCAGATGTGTGAGACATCATGGGTATTACCTTACACTGTGGTTTACCCATTCTTCTCTGACGGCTGTTTAGTTCTCTTTCATCTTCAGAACAGGACTGATTTCAGCAATCAAATAATAATAAAAAAAACCAACAATCTACAGACACCCAAGGCTCTTCAATAAGACATCAGACAATGGCTTTCTCCTCAGAGAGCTCATTACTGACATTGCCAATTGTGTAGGTTTTGTCGCTTGTTCTTTTAACCCTCCCTTTCTGGTTGGTCTCTTTCACCCCAAACTCGCCATCCCCATCACCTGACTTTTCCAGACTTCATGGCCCTGTATTCCCCACGGATTACCCTGTGTCAGTGTGGTGGTGGGGAGCTCCCTCTGTCCCACCTCACAGCATCTGGTGCAGGGTCATGTCTAAGGCATCAATGCAGAGCCTGTGAGGGTCACAGCATCATCTTGCCAGGCTCGATGATTTCCTTTTTCTGTCCCCTGAGGAGGGGCATGCTAACAATGCAGTCACTGCACATGCTCCCACATGCTGGATGCCAACAGCTGCTACCCTCTGCCTCAGTTAGCAATCCCAAACATTCTGCAGTGCACACACACACACAACCCCAGCCAACCCTAGGGGCCAGGCTTATGCTGGCTGCCACATCCCCTCCCTCCCCAGAGAACAGTCTATCAGATGCTGGATCCAACTCCCCCACTTGACCCTTAGCATGGCAAGTTTACTCCCAATCCTGGGTCTTGAACACTACAAGCAGTAGAATCACTGCTATGCTGGCAGCCTGTTTTATTTTTGCTTCTTTTTACAATTTTACTATGGGGGCGGGGAATAACATACATCAGCTGAAATAGTGTCCCTTACCCTGTTGAAATATATTACATGAAATGAAAAGAAAAATCAGAATGAAACATGTCACCACAGAAACGTTTTGGAAAGCTTAAAAGGACACTGTCAACCCTTTGTGCATCTTGTTATTTCTAGTTGAAAAGACACACTTTATGACTGCTTACCCTTTCTAAAATTCATTAATATTGCTGGCTGTTGTATCTTCTTCCCTTCTTAGTAGAAGAACTGAAATGCAAGCTAATGGCGCAGTTACACCCAACCTTGATTTGTTTCAAATCCTTGATCTACTCTTATTGCATACTGCAAACAACATGAAGTCTTGCTGTATTCTGACAATTGCAGTTAGCCCCAGCCTTTAAACTGCCCCGGAGAACAAAGGGTTAACTTTCTATGCAGAGCATAGAATGCTGAGCTCGAGCTCGGTTGAGGTCTCCCTCTGGAGCCCTTTGAAATCCAACCGTCAGATTCTTTACTTTGCCTCACTGAACAGTCGCTCCGGAGATTTCTCCTTCAGCTCGGTTCGAAAGTCAGTTAAAGTCTCGATTAAGTTGTTGGTTTTTGCCAAATTTATTTCCGCATAGTCGGTTCAGTCTCTGTCTGTGGTACTGTGAGTAGTAGACACAGGTTTTGTTCTGTTTTTCTGTGTGGAAATTGTAAAGTGTTAGATCGGTTTGGCTGAACCGATCATTTGTATTGAATCCTCGTGTTTTACTTTAGAGTGTGGTTACCGGTTCTTATCAATTCTAAAAAAAATGTGTTTTGAACGTTTTTTCCAACACCTGTGACACAGTTAGGAACCGATAAGGGAGTCTTGCCTGGTGGTTGCCATAGAAAGGGTAAGTTTGGTTAGGTTGGCCATGTCTGAGAAACTCAAGAAAAAAACTGGGCCCACTGGGTTTCAACACTGCAGTGAGTGTGGGGAGGTCTTTGCTAAGGCCGCCCCCAACACCACCTGTGTTTATTGTCTGAGGTTTGAACACCTCGACTCAGACTGCCAAATTTGTAAACATTTTCCTAAATCTGCCCTTGAAAAGAGACTAGGTAGACTGAGGGAAAAGGAGGCCAAGAAGTCTGCTGACCCAGATGGCCAGCCCAGTTCGATTCCGACCAAACCAGAAGGAGTGCCCTCTGACCAGGGCGATACTACTTCGGGCAAGAGGAGAGCTGATCCTGCGGGGTCGGTTCCTACAAAAAGGAAACACAAAGAAAAATCGACCGGTTTGGATGAGAGAGGTTCATGTTCCAACCGCCCGAGAAATGGCCAAGAGCAATTCAAATTGTGGAATCGCTTTGCCAGTTCCGACTGATCTGGCACCATTTCGCAGGGGTTTGGTTCAGTCGGTTCCCCGGTTCAAGATTATACCCTGAAGATTTTTATGAACCGGAGTTTGTGGAGGAGGGGAGTTTGAAGATGATGGTGATGATGATGAAAGTCTGGATGTGCCTGTGGAACCGGACATCTCCCCAGACAGACCTTCTGGTGTATCCCCTCCTAGGCTTTCTGAGTCCCCTTCCCATTTTTTGTTTTACAGAAAAGTGGCTGAAGCCTCCAGCTTCCTATGGAGGAGGCAATGGAGGATCAGGAGGAGCCTGATTATGTGGAAATGATGGACATCCCAGAGTCCAGGAGACTGTCTATTCCCCTTCACAAATCCTTTGGGAAACAGACACAAAAAATCCAGAAGTCTCCCAATTCTGTACCTCCTGTTGACAGAAGGATGGACAAGAGGTATACACTATCAGGCTCAGATACAGAGTTTTTATACCAGCATATACCAGCAATGCAGCCATGTTGGGGTAGTGTAGGCTGCCGCCTGTGACAAGGCAAACATTCCCTTGGCTTCACACCCCCCAGATAAAGACTCCAGGAAGATTGATACCATGGCAAAAAACAGTACATGGCATCTTCCTTGGGACTCAAGCAGGCGAATTATATGGCCTATACAGCCAAGTACCAGAAGTCCAGGTGGGACACTGTACTGGCACTGGCTAAACAGGCCTCCCTCCAGCTAGCCAAGGAGCTGGAGGCAGTGGCTGCAGATGGGATTGAGGCATCAAAAGTTCAGTTTCATGCTGCTGTAGACTCCAGTGATGTGTCATCAAGAGTCATTGCTACATCTGTGGCTCTTCGGAGAATGGCTTGGCTCAGATGTACTAGCCTTTCGCAGGATACCCAGGCTAAGGCCATGGATTTTCCTGTAGTGGGTAATTCTCTGTTTGGGGAGCAGACAGAGAATTACATGAAGAAAAGGGATGAGTACAGGACCACTTACTGGAGTGCTCAGGCCAAAGAGAGGCAGGCAACTCCTCAAAGGCAGCAGTCTAGGGGCAGGGGCATGCCTTTTCATAGGCCTTTCTACCAGACACAGGCCTCTTCTTCCTTTTCACAGAGGGTTTTTTCAGAGGGAGAGGCAGAAGGGGGATGAGCAGGGCTGCATCCACTCCTTAGCCTAAGGCCCCTGCCAAACAGACACCCTGATGGACCTGCCCGGTCGACTCTCCTATTCCAGTAGGGGGCAGGCTGACTTACTTCATCCAGGACTGATGTCTTTTTACATCAGACAAGCGGGTCCTGAAGTAGTAGGCAGGACTGGTTCTCAGCTTAAAAATTTCCAAGATGAGAGCCAGATCTTCAAACAACATGAAGTCTTGCTGTATTCTGACTATTGCAGTTAGGTCCTGCCTTTCAACTGTCCCGGTCCTGCCTTTCAACTGGCCCAGAGAACAAAGAGTTAACTTTCCATGGCCAGCATGGAACGTTCAGTGCGAGCTCGATTGAAGCCCCTGTCTGCTGTTGTTTAAACTCCAACTGTCAGATTCTTTACTTCACCTCACTGAACCGTCGCTCCGGAGATTTCGCCTTTACTCGGTTCAAAAAAGTCGGTTAAAGTGTCGTTCTTTGCTCGGTTTCTACCGAATTTCTGCTACCGAATCTGTCAGTTTAAGTCTCTGTCTGTGGTACCATGAGTACTAGATAGGTTTTACATTTTGTTTCTGTGTGGAACTTGTAAATTTCAGATCGGTTCGGTTTGAACCCATCAGTTTAGTCTTAAAAAGTTTTGAATTTGTTTAGAGTGTGGTAACCGGTCCGTATCGGTTCTTAAAAAAAACGGATTTAATTATGTTTTTTCAAGACCCGTAACACGGTCAGGAACCGAGAAGGCTTATTGGCGGATTAGCCGATAAAAGGGTACGTGTTGGATAGGATTGGCCATGTCTGAGAAACCCAAGAAAAAAAACGGGCCCACTGGGTTTCAACACTGCAGTGTGTGTGGGGAAGCCTTTGCTAAGGCTGATCCCCACATCACCTGTGTTTATTGTCTGGGGTTTGACCACCTCAATTCAGACTGCCAAATTTGTAAGAGTTTTCCCAAAGCTACCCTGGATAAGAGGTAGGTAGACTGAGGGAAAGGGAGGCCCAGAAGTCTGCTGACCCGGATGGCCAGCGCGGTTCGGTTTCGACCGAACCAGAAGGAGTGCCCTCTGACCAGGGCGAAACTTCTTCGGGCAAAAGGAGAGCCGATTCTGAGGAGTCGGTTCCAGTTAAAAGAAAGAGAAGAGAAAAATCATCTGGTTCAGATCCACAAATTCTTTCTCCGACCGCTGATGAAATAGCCAAAGCGATAAGGATAGTGCAATTGCTGACTTCGGTTCCGGCCGAACCAGCACCATCTGGCAGGGGCTCGGTTCAGTCAGTTCCCCCGGTTCCGGATTATACTTTAGAAGAATTTTATGAACCAGAGGAGGAAGAAGGAGAGTATGAGGATGATGATGATGGTGATTATGAAAGTCTGGATGTGCCTATTCACCCGGACATCTCCCCAGACAGACCTTCAGGTGTTTCTCCTCCTAGGCTTTCTGAGTCCCCCCTTCCCACTTTATGTTTTACAAGAAAGTGGCTGAAACCCTCCAGCTTCCAATGGAAGAAGCAGTAGAGGATCAGGAGGAGCCTAATTTTGTTGAAATGATGGACAACCCAGAGTCCAGGAGACTGTCTGTTCCCCTCCATAAATCTTTTGGGAAACAGATATTTAAAATTCTAAAGACTCCTAACTCCATACCTCCTGTGGACAGACGAATGGACAAGAGGTGTACCCTTTCAGGCTCGGACACAGAGCTCCTTTCTCAGCAGTGCAGCCATGTTGGGGTAGTGCAGGCTGCTGCCTGTGATAAGGCAAATATTCCCTTGGCATCACACCCCCCCCAGATAAGGACTCCAGGAGGACTGATGCCATGGCAAAGAAGTAGTACATGGCAGCATCTTTGGGACTCAGGCAGGCTAACTATATGGCCTACACAGCTAGATACCAGAAGTCCAGGTGGGACACTGTGCTGGCTCTGGCTAAACAGGCCCCTGACCAGCTTGCCAAGGAGCTGGAGCAGGTGGCTGCGATGGGATTGAGGCATCCAAGGTGCAATTTCATGCTGCTGTGGACTCCAGTGATGTTTCATCTAGAGTCATGGCTACATCTGTGGCCCTTCGGAGGATGGCTTGGCTCAGATGTACTAGCCTATCACAGGATACCCAGGCTAAGGCCATGGATTTCCCTGTCATTGGTAATTCTCTGTTTGGGGAACAGACAGAGAACTACATGAAAAAGATGGACGCGTACAGGACCACCTACAGGAGTGCTCAGGCCAAAGAAAGGCAAGCCACTCCTCAAAGACAGCACTCCAGGGGCAGGGGCAGGCCCTTTCAAAAGCCTTTTTACCAAGCCCAGGCCTCCTCTTCTGCTTATGCTCAGAGGGGGTTCTTCAGAGGGAGAGGCAGACGGGGAATGAGCGGGCCTGCTTCCACCCCTCAGCCTAAAGCCCCTGCCAAGCAGACACCCTGATGGGTCTGCCCGGGTCGATTCTCCAATACCTGTAGCGGACAGGCTGGCTTACTTTGTCCAGGACTGGAAGTCTCTGACATCTGACAAGTGGGTCCTGGAAGTAGTAAGCCAGGAACTGGTTCTCAGTTTCAAAAAATTTCCCAAGAGGAGAACCAGATCCTTTCCACCTGTAAGTCCATCAGAGACCCTTGCCCTAGAGGCAGAGGTTTCTTCCCTGCTGGCTCTCAGAGCCATATAAAGGGTTCCTACCCTACCCAGGAGCAAAGGATTGTAATCCAGGTACTTCCTAACCCCCAAAAAAGACAGGGGAGTGGCAACCCATCCTAGACCTAAGATATCTAAACAAAGATCTTTTAAAACCAAAGTTCAAGATGGTAACCCTGGGAATAATCCTTCCCTCTCTAAGGTCAGGGGACTGGCTAGCCTCCCTGGACCTCTAAGATGCCTATTTTCACATTCTCATCAGGTGCTCCCACAGAAAGTACCTCAGGTTCGAGTTGCCCTCAGGCCACTATCAGTTCAGAGCAATGCCCTTTCGCCTAACTTCAGCCCCAAGGGTTTTCACAAAGTGCCTTGCAGTAGTAGTTGCCTTTCTAAGGAGGCAAAAGATTTCCATTTTTCCATATCTGGACGACTGGCTCATAGTGGGCCAGTCCCCAGACCAAGTCAAGTCAGACCTGCAAGTGACCCAGCAAGTGCTTACTTATCTAGGATTTCTTCTCAACCTTCCCAAGTCAGTTCTCGAGCCAGTGCAGCGCTTTACCTTTAAAGGGGCAGAGCTGGAAACTGTCAAAGCAAGAGCCTTTCTTCCCCTTGAAAGGGCAAGAGTTCTTATAGAACTAACTTCTTCCTTCAGCCTTCAGGTGTCTTGACCAGCAAGGCATTTCCTCCAGCTCTTGGGCCACATGGCAGCCTCTATAGCAGTGGTCCAAGGGGCAAGATTCCAGATGAGGGACATTCAGTTCCATCTGAGGGCCTTTTGGTCCCAAAAGAAGGACTCCCTTACCAAATTGATCCCAGTGACCCGGACCCTGATCCTAGCCCTTCAGTGGTGGCAGGATCAGGACAATCTAAGGCAAGGGGTCCCATTTGCCACTCGGTCTCATTCAGTGGTCCTTACCCCAGATGCTTCCCTCCTGGGCTGCGGAGCCCATCTGGGGGCCCTCATTGCCCAGGGACTGTGGCCCCCTCAGGAATCTCTTCTCCATATCAATCTCCTGGAACTCAGGGCAGTGTTTCTGACCCTGCAAGCTTTCTCTCAGTCAGTGCAGAACAAGGTGGTTCAAGTCAGAACAGACAACATCACCACCATGTGGTACATCAACAGGCAGGGAGGCACGCAGTCTATGGCCTTGTGAACAGAAGCCATGAAGTTGTGGTCCCTGGCTTATTCCCTGCAAACCTCTCTGATAGCAGTCCACCTTCCGGGAAAGGACAATGTGCTAGCAGATGCACTGCGCAGGATTTCACAGGGCCATCACGAATGGTCCCTGGACCCTCTGGTCTTGAAGGTGATTTTTTCAAGGTGGGGCACTCCAGAGATAGATCTCTTTGCAGCCCCAGACAATCACCAGCTTCCTCTCTTTTGTTGCAGACCCCCAGTCTTGGGCACAGTCCCTCTGGATGCTCTGATTCTGAACTGGGAAGGAAAATTTCTAGGGACATGGACATGTTGTTCATCCACACTGCCTGGCAGGTTCCTTGCTGCTTTAAATCTTGCCGGAAGGTCTTCAAGCTGGCTCCTCCCACCCACCCGGGTGGTAAAACTCTCGGCTCCACCCTATGATGCCAGATCTTCCTTACCACTTGGAAGCTCAGGTTCCCTCCTTAACACTCTGCGTATAGACTGGATCCTAACTCTTCAGTTCACCCGAAAGTAATTTTAAAATTCTCAAGACTTCGGTCAAATTCTTCCCTCGCAGCTGCGATGGACAAATCGACTCCCGGTTTTTGGTGGTGCCCATGCGGGCAGAAGATGTCCAGGACGGATCCGCACTCCATGTGCATCTACTGCCTCGGCCTTGACCACGACCCGCAGGCCTGCGAGTTGTGTAGATCTTTCTCGGCCAACATCCTTGAAGACCACACTACCCGGCTACAACTTGGGCGCCCCGAGAAACATTATCCGCCAGTGAAGTCCAAGTAGGCCCGTTGGGCGGTGTCCTCGGTGGCTGGCTCGGCTGAGCAACTCGAGCATATGATTGCCCTCGAGGAGAAGGCAGCCCAGGCCGCATCCTTATCTTCCTCGGTCGCTGCATTTATCCCGCTCTCTCTGGGATCCTCCCACACAGCTTCTTTTAAGGAGCTTTGCCAGTCCCTCTCCACGAAGGGAGAGGGGCCATCGGGACACTCTTCTCGGTCAAAAAAGGACTCGAAGGGTAAGTCCCACTGTCGACGTTCGTGGGAGCAGGAGAGGTCCCCTTCCCCGGACAGTCGACACTTGACTTCGGTCAAGGTTGCGGCTAAGGCTGCTGGCTTCACGGTGTCCCCGTCAGGTCAGCCAGCCGAGACACCCGTCGAAGCGGTCAAGATTTTTCTCAACCTGTCAGACGGGCTGTCAACTGGTGAAGCCGACAACCCCTCATCACTGGTTCCCCCGGTGGAAACCGAGGACTTGCCTGCGCCTCCTGTGCTGGAGTCCCTGGTCAAGGTTCCCGAGCCGAGGGAGGGCGGGTGTCCCGCTCCTCCCAGACCCACCCTCAAAACACGAGGTCTGGTCTTGGCAGCCTCGTCTTGTCCAGCCGATCCCGCCATCGGCGGTCTCGACACCGAGGTAACTGGGCGGTGCCGCTTCGTCTCGCCTTCCTCCTTGGAAGAGGAGAGCTTAAGCGCCAAATTGCATCGGCCTCTGAGGACTTAATGTGGCAGCAGCTCCTTTGTCCAGGAACAAGCCGGCGCCGTTGCCACCCCAGGCCATTAAGTGGCTGTCACCGAAAAGGCAAAACAACCCTCGCGGTGGTCAGGTGCCCAAGCCTGGGCCAGTTGTTCGGCCGAAACCAGCTGCCCCACCGATTGTGGTGGAACCTCCGCCGCCTCCACAACCGAAATCGGGGGCTCCAACCAAGGACTCTTGGTCAGGTCAGGGTCTGCCCCACCGGTTGTCGGTCACCCTCACTCCCGACCATCCTCGGCAGGTGGAGGGTGGCTCAAGCTCCAGGCAGCTCTTCGCAGCCTCCTCGGAGTCTGATGACGACTCCCTGTTTTCCAGGTCCCTTGACCTGGAGTCCTCCGAGGGGTAGTCGATGGACGAGAGCCCATCATTGTTCATGGGTCTGCTTCGGCTCATCTCGGAGTCCACCGGGAGGCAGCTCGAGCCTGTATCTAGCGGGCCAAGTATCCCCTCACGGAGATACTGGACTGAGGGGATTCTCCCACGGAGGCCTTTCCGGTGGCTGAAGCCATTGTTGGCCCAGCCTTGGAGCTTTGGCAGCGGCCGGCTTCCTGTCCTGCGCTTTCAGCCAGGATGGCCAGGAAGTATGCGGTCCCTACCGGCCCTTTGTCTGGTTTTTCGGAACACCCCTCTATGGAGGGGCTGATCACCGATAGCGTTTTCTGGCGCTCTGGGAATGCTAGGGATGTGGATAAGCCCCCCGACAAGGAGTCCAAAAACCTGGACTATGCCGGGCGCAAGGTATACGCTGCGTCCTCCCTCGGCCTCTGTCAGGCCAGCTTGGCCGTCACTGATGGCGCACTTCGCTGCGCGCCTCATGGGCTCCCTAGATGAGGTGATCCCTCATCTCCGGCCGACCTGCAGACTACGGTCAAGCAGGTGCGGGATCAAGGAAGGGCAGTGGTGAAACAGCAGTTCCAAACGGCTCTAGACATTGGAGACTCCTGTGCCTGATCAGTAGCGCAGTGGCTGGGCGCATCAAGCAGAGCCTGGCTGAGGATATCCACTCACGGCAGATACCCAGCACAAACTGGCGGATGTCCCTTCTTGAGGACTGACCTGTCTGCCCTGGAGTGGAAGGCCACCTCCAGCGGATCGAAAAGTCCAATGCTACCCTGGACTCGGTCACATCCGCTCAGAAGGACAAGGGCCGTCATCAGCAACATAAGTCCTTTCGACTTCCTACCCCTGCGGCACGTCCAGCCCAGCAACACCAGCATCAGGGCCAGCAGGCTTGCGCTTGGCACCCCAAAGCCAAGCCTGCGGCTTCCTCCAACAGGAAGCAGGGAGGGAAGGGCCCAGGACGTCCCACAGCCGGTCCTTCCTCTAAGCCTGCCCAGTGACGGGTTGAGGAGTGTCACCCCCAGCCTAGTTGCCCCCCCCGGGTTCTCCCCCCGTAGGGGGACGGCTCCGCTACTTCCTTTCCACCTGGTCCACTATCACCACAGACCACTGGGTGTTGGAGGTGGTAGGAAAGGGTCTGCCTCCGGAGTTCAAGCAGGCCCCGCCCTTCCGAGCCATCGCCCCACGAGGGGGCTACGGGGTCCACAGCCTCCCTGTCAGCTCGTCAAGCTGACATTGCCCTGCTCCTCGGAAAGGAGGTGATCAGGAAGGTGGCGGATTCTCCAAGCCCGGGGTTTGTGTCCAGGTATTTCCTGGTCCCGAAACGGACGGGGGGGCTGACGCCCCATTCTAGACCTGCACAACCTGAACAGGTTCCTAAGGTCTCGAATCTTCAGGATGGTCACTCTGGCTCAGATCATTCCATCCTTGGAACAAGGCATGTGGTACTGTTCTCTGGACCTCCAGGACACGTTCTTCCACATCCCAATCTGTCCGTACCACCAGAGATTCCTCCACTTCAGGGCAGTGGGGTCCCTCTACGAGTTCCGGGCCATGCCCTTCGGCCTTTTTCTAGCTCCCAGGGTCTTCACCAAATGCATGGCAGTGGTGACAGCATTCCTGCGACACCGAAGGGTCCAGGTGTACCCCTACCTGGATGACTGGCTGATTGCGGCCTCCTCCAGAATGGAGGTGGAGCGGTCCAGGGATCTGGCCCTCCAGGTTTGCTCTCAAGTTGGCCTCCTTATCAACGAGGCCAAGTCAGAAGTCGTGCTAAAGCAGGTGGTACAATTCATCGGGGCAGAGCTCGACTCTGTGCGAGCCAGAGCACGGCTCCCGGCGGACAGGGCTGAAGTTCTTTCCTCCTTTGCCCAATAATTTCAGGTTGGGCAATTGCGCCCTGCCCGGGACTTCCTGCACCTCCTTGGCCTCATGGCAGCCTGCACCAGCTTGGTCCGTTGGGCCCGTTGGCACATGCATCCCCTACAGTGGGGACTGGCCAGCCAATGGTCACAGCGCTCCGATCCCTTGGATCAGCTAGTGACAGTGATCCAGGAGATGTGGAACGCTCTCCAGTGGTGGACCGTTCCAGCTCATCTGCAGGATGGCATCCCGTTTGTCCGCCCTGAGCTGACGGTCTCTCTATCGATCGATGCCTCTCTGATGGGTTGTGGTGCCCATCTGGGGGAGCACAGAGCGCACGGCCTCTGGTCCCCTCGGGAGTCCCGATGCCACATCAACCTGCTGGAGCTTCGAGCAGTTCATCTAGCCCTCACCGCCTTCACTCCATTTGTACGGGGTAAAGTGGTCCAGGTCCAGATGGACAATACCACGACCATGTACTACCTAAACCTCCAGGGCGGGACGGCTCCATGCCTCTGTGCAGGGAAGCTCTCCGCATTTGGTCCCTCATGGGCCATCCACATGCGGCAGGAGCCTCCAACATTCTGGCCGATGCCCTAAGCTGGATAGGAGCTGCGTCTCACGAGTGGTCTCTCCTGCTGGAGGTAGTACAAGATCTGTTCTCCCACTGGGGCATGCCTCAGGTGGACCTGTTTGCCTCCAGGGAGAATGCGAAGCTGAGACTGTTCCATGCCCGCCCCCCTCAGCAGGGCTTGCTGCAGGGGGATGCCTTCTCGAGGCCGTGGACCCCGGGCCTCTTCTACACCTTTCCATTTCCCTCGATCCAAAAGGTGCTTCTCAAGGCAAGGAGGGACAAGGCACAGGTGATTCTGGTAGCCCCAGACTGACCCCATCAGTTCTGGTATCCAGATCTCCTCAGTCTCAGCTCCAGGCTCCCAAGGCGGCTTCCAGCCCACCCGGACCTGATCTCAGTCAATCCGGGGAAGGTATTCCATCTGGACCTTCAATCCCTGCACCTGACAGCCTGGTTCCTGAGTGGCTAGAGTTCCAGTCCTTGGGTCTTTCTGACGAGGTCCTCAACGTCGTTGAGGCTTCCCATAAGGAGTCGACCAGAAAATGCTACACCTTTAAATGGAAGAGATTCTCCATTTGGTGTCAGGGTAAGGGCCTGGACCCTTCCTTCTGCTGCTTGGCAAGCATTCTGGACTACCTGTGGTCCCTTTCTCAGCTTGGGCTTCAGTTGACGACCCTTAAGGTGCACCTGGCAGCCATCTCTGCTTACCGCGGACCGGGAAGCAGTCGGTGGCGCAGGAGAAGGTGGTCGGGCGCTTTTTCAAAGGCCTTGATCGCATATCCCCTCCGGTGCGAGAACCCCCACCTCCGTGGGATCTACTGCTGGTATTGGCTAAGCTCATGGGCAGGCCATTCAAACTGATGCACAGGTATCATATCTCCCACCTGTCGTGGAAGACCGCCTTCTTGGTGGCTATTATGTCAGCCAGAAGGATGGGAGAGCTCCAGGCACTTTCCATCGAGTCAGTTATCTGGTCTTCCACAAGGACAAGGTTGTCCTGCGCCCCCACCCGAAAATTCCTGCCGAAGGTGGCATCGGAGTTTCACCTTAGCTAGGTGTTGACTCTGCCGGTGTTCTACCCCAGTCACACCTCAGAGACCGAATATAGGCTCCATACTTTGGACCCTAGAAGAGCGCTCTCTTATTATAAGGAACGGACGGCTGAAGTTCGAGGAGAGGTTCGCCAGCTGTTTGTCACCTACGCTGAAGCCACACCTGGCAGACCTGCAGCCAAGCGGACGATAGGCAGGTGGGTCACCTCCTGCATAGATCTCTGCTATAGGTTGGCGGGCATGGAGCCTCCCAAAGGGATAAGAGCTCATTCTACCTACTATACCGCTGCTTCGGTGGCTGCTTCTAGGGATGTCCCTATCCAGGAAATCTGCAGGGCTGCTACCTGGAAGTCAGCACGCACCTTTATTTCCCATTGCCACATTGACCTAGAGTCACGCCGGGATGCTGGTTTTGGGACCTCGGTTCTCCAGTCCTTATTCCCTAAGTAGTTGGTGCGTGCCTTGTCTCCCTCCTCCCGGAGAACTGCTAGGAGTCTGCCAGACAGTGTGGATTGAACAACATATTCACGTCCCTAGAAATACAGGTTACTCACCTGTAACAGGAGTTCTAGGAGTGGTATATGTTGTTCATCCACATGACCCACCCGACCTCCTGGCTTCAACGCACAACCTGGCTTCCAGTGGGCTAGATCTGGCATCATGGGACAGAGCAGGGTTTTACCACCCAGGTGGATGGGAGAAGCCAGCTGAAGACCTTCCGGCAAGATTTAAAGCGGCAAGTAACCTGCCAGACAGTGTGGATGAACAACATATACCATTCCTAAAACTCCTGTTACAGGTGAGTAACCTGTATTTCCTCCCTTCTCCCTTCCAGAACGTACCTCTGCACTCCACATGCTGTGTTCCTGTAAAAGGGTACATCACAAATTTGCAAGCATCCTCTCATAGTGGTACAATTTATAAAACAGGTTTTGGGTCTTAAACCCTTTGGGCTGGATATTCAAACTGCGCCATTCTGTGGCGCAAGCCCTGCGCTGCTCAAAAAGTTGCGCTGGGGTGTGGTGGGCGATATTCAGCGGAGTTGCGCTTTGAGCAACTCAGCACATGCATATCATCCCCAGCCACAACCACTGTGCATGTTGCAGTGGAATTACACCACTGCAAGTGGTCAAGTGGAGCATTCAAGATGCAACTTAGCCATGCGCAAATTTCCGATATTCAAAAGGTGACATGCAAATGGGGCCATAATTCATGCAAGGCGTAGGGGGGGCCATTTGCATCTACTTATGGCCCCATTTGCATGTCATTAGCATGCAGGTGCACCACTCTCCGACGACTTAGGCCTGGCGCCCTGCCAGGCAGCAGCCGTCGGGGACCGGCCCCTGCAGCTCGATGCGGGCATAAGTAAATCCCGCCCCCGACTGGCCGATCGTGGGCAAAACTGTAGTAACCCCCGACTGGCCCGAGTCGCAGGCAAAACTTAGTAACTCCCCGACTGGCCCTATGCGGGCAAAACTGTAGTAACCCACCCCACTAGCCCAATCGCGGCAAAACTGCGTAACCCCACCCCACTAGCCCAATCGCGGCAAAACTGTGAGTAACCCACCTCCATTAGCCCGATCACGGGCAGGGTCAAGTTCAGCCCCCATCATTCACATATCTGGACTGCCTTATGCGGTATGGGCTGCACCAGTGGGTCTTGCTCTGAACCAATGGGCTGCAGCACTAACTGAGCGGGCGGCAGGCGGCAGGCGGGTGGGGTACTGCCACTCGCCTGACGGGAGGCGATAGTGAGGCTCCATGGTGGGTGGGGTGGGGGCCACTAGATCACCAGGGTACTTGGACCTGGGGGTTGACTCTAATGCCCACGATGGGTCTTCACGGTCCACTGGTCCACCAGGGATATTGGTCTGGGGGTTGAACTCTGTTCTGACCGCGATCGGGCTAGTGGGGTGAGGTTATTACAGTTTTGCCCGCGATCGGGCTAGTCAGGGGGTTGTTTAGTTCTGTTCTGCCCACGATCGGGCTCGGGGTTATTATTATGCCCAATCGGGCTGTGGGGGGCACAGGGAAGAGTGGAGGGCCACCCACAGGTGGCAGCTGCTGTGCTGCGCCCAGCAATGTGGCAGCTCACCTGTGGGTCCCTCGACTTTCTTTTCTTTTTTTGCTCACAGGTTGTGCAGGCGCAGGTTGGGGTTACGCCTGCACAACCTGCAGCTTGGCTGAATATCGGCTGTGCAGTTTATGCATGGTTCCTCCCCCTCCGGTTGAGCATGCCTTCATTAGCATTGCACTGTTGCAAAGCATGACTTGGGGGGGCGCAACTGCCTCCTGCTGAATATCGCAGAATGGTGCAATTTCGGACTTGCGCATAGCGCAACCCTTTTGAATATCCAGCCCATAGAGTTTTCTGACATTTTAATTCATTTAGAGTTTTTAGGTGTTCTTGGCTCCAGTTGGAGCTATCCCCTATTTCAATTGGGATCAATTTTTTATGATCTCTTTTGAATAATTTAAAAAAATTCTACTTTAGTATTGGTCTCTTCAGGCTCCCGGAAATCTGAACAGGATTAGAACCTTGACGTTCACTGTATGGCAGCATTTGAAAAGTTGTCACAGATGATTCCATCATTTGCATATATTCCATCTCTGAGCAGTTTAACTCTTCAGGCTTACTGCAGAAAGTTATGAATACCTGAGTATCACTGAGAAGAAACAGAATTACTAAGGTGAGTAATTTTTCTTTTGGCATCTACCTCTGGAGGAATCTCACTTGCCCTGTTTTGCTAGTGTTTCTCACACTATGTGCAGCAATCCAGAAGTTTTCTAGGAACTGCTGCTAAGAAATTAATGCTAGGACTGACCTCTGCTTGACATGTTCTTGATTTCTCACTTTAAGTAATGTTAAGTCTGATGTAGAGATTTTTTAAAGAGTTGATTTAAGTTTTGAGAGGGTTTTCAGGTAGTGTGATTTTGCTATCTGCCCTGAACCCCGTGCCCCTTCCCTTAGAGCTGTAAGTCTGTGGGCTGCACCTTGACCTCTGTGTCCCATTGAGGCTGCTGCATTGCCCCCAAAAAAAAACTTGCTTCAGAACTTCCCTGCCTGTTTTTTTTTTTTGTTTTTTGTTGCTGACTTTTCCATTAGCAGATTATGGGCCAGATATTCAAAACTTTGCCCCGGGGCTAAATTAGCACTGCCCGGTGGGCAAACTGTGCCCTGAGCAAAAACATAGCTATATTCAAAATGAATAGCCCAGTGCAAAACCAGCTGAATATAGCAGGCGAAGGAAGCCGGGCAAACAGGCCCAGGAGTGCAGGGCAAACGTTGCCCAGGATTAAGACAGCACTGAATATAGCAGAGAAGACAGCACTGAATACAGCAATCAGACAGAGGCACTGCAAACACCCACAGAAACAAAGTGTCAGAGGTGTAAGCAGCTGTCCAGGAACACAGGAAAGCAAAATAGCCCAGCCAGACACAACAGCAGTACTAGTGAAAGGAATGGAATAACCTGGAACCACAAGTGAAATCAGAATACCACAGAACACTGTCAAATCCCAAGTCCACCCCAAAAAGACACAGGACACAGGAATGTCAAGCATAATAAGTATAATGCAAAACGTGAACATCTAAGGCACAAAGGCAATATGAACATATATACAGCAAAAATAACTAAAACAGAGCAGAACACCGCTCATAAAAATGGGGTGAAGAAAACATAATGAAAGGGAAAAGGGCAGGCATAACAAAGGGACTGAAAACAATGGGAAAACAACAGTAACATTGCAAACAGGCAAAAGTTAAATATAGTAACAGAACAATGGGGTAAGAATGTGGATGGGAGGGGCTGTGAAATAGGAAGCAATGGAGGAACAGGATGGCAGATACAGGGCTAGGGACAGTGGGCCAGGGACAGGAAGCAGGCTAGTGGAAAAAGTAATCAGGGTTAGGTGCGGGCAGGCTGGCAGGCGTTCATCCAGGATGGCTAACACGCCGTGTCTCAGCAATCATAACAGCTTGCTGCTCAATTAGAATGCGCTGTTGCGTACCAGCCTCCGTAACAGCTCCTCTGTGCTTTCACCCTCTTCTGGACGGGTGGCCCACAGTGATGACCGTGTGGACCTACAGGAGAAAGGGGACCATATCAGGGCATGAGATGACACAAAGGCACCATGTACCACCACACGGTGGACAGCATACCCCAACAACCATGCCCATGTGCTAGTACGGAACAAACCACAACACACACTAACATGTGCCTGCAGGACAAGGCAGTACGTAACAGGCAGCATGCAACACCCCAAGGTACATGGATATGCATGGATATATGCTGAGAAACCCAACAACGTGGAGGCCAGCCAGCACAGCGGCGTGCAGACTGTAACAGTGCAAACAGACAGCCACTCCCAGAGATGTGAACGACAAGTGGACACTGAATGATATGCACATGGGATGACACATGGTGGGACATGCTGCCCACGGTCACACAGCTATGATACACAATACAGATGACACCACCTGGAGAAGGTGCCACAGCCCCAACCACGTGAGTAACCACACATGCCTGTCTTGTACACCCCCAACAGTGGCCCACCCTCACTGCTGCCCTCCACAAGAACTGTAGAGACCCAGCCAAACTGCCACCCATGATGCTATAACACAGCAGCTATACAAATGATGTCAGGAAGCCCTGAACAGGTGGGTGACTGACATAAGTGTGCACCAGTGGCAAGTGACACAGATAGAGACTCGACATGGACCACAGAGACCCAATTACCACAGAGGACAACGACACTGGCAACAGAACAGTAGGGACTGCAGGACGTGTAACCAAGCAGTACACAACCAGGGGAAGTGCCAATGCCCACCCACACCACTTGCCACAACAGAAGGGTGAGGGGCCCACACTGGTGAAGAGCATGGCATAGGGCTGTGCCACCACCCAAAGTGGCAGCACCGTGAAGGCGCACATGCAAGAAGACACACACGTGAAACACAAACACGGGCATGGTCCACCAGTGGCACTGCAGTGGTAGGCCAATGGCATGCACAGGACAGTGTCACCCTGGTGGTCAAGGCATGGCGAGGCACACACACACACTGTGGGAGCAGCATCTGCCATAGGGGCTGACAACCAGCTCACCATGCTACCACAGAACAACTCCTGCAGCACACCTGCATAACATGTGCACAAATAACATGCACTGCAGTGACAGAGGGACAGCACCCTCTGGGGACAATGGCCCCACATCAGAGCATGAGCCCACAGGCAGGGGTGTAGCCAGGGAGGCCACAACAGCACACCATGTGGACACACTGACACCCCCTCCCTACTGTTAGGGTGGGCTACCCCACCCCGGAGTGTAGCCTGACAAAATACCAACATACACCACGACTGTGTCTGTTGCCGCCAGTGGCCTTCAAGATACAATGTATGAAACCCATGACAATGGGCGCTGCCCTGCATGCGTAAATACTAAGCCATGCATTGCTCCCCAAGACACCCACATACCAGCCCACAACCTGTACAGTTGTAATGGCCATGGGATACACAGACAGTCATAGTGACCAGTCCTCCTAGCGTACACCACAATGAATTAAACACAGAAAGGTACAACATTGTCGTTGTTAGGCGTCATACATTAAGTAAGCAGTTCATTGCCCATTGGCCAACTCCCCACCAGAAATCAAACTGCCCACCATTGAGTGCTTGGAGGATGCCTGCTGACACACATGCCGCAACAGGCACACATGCAGTGTACAACCACACAGACCCGTGTGGCACCATAGTCCCAAAGGACCCCTCCCAACAGCCCCGTGCATATCCGCCACGGAGGGTGGACAAGGACACAATAACATACCCGTGTCCACGCCACCATGACAGTACACTGCCAGGGAAATGCTTGCACCACATGACACAGTGTCCCCCTGCATGCCATGGTGTGCATGGCCCTGGAATGCGCTCACAACATGTCCTGCACAGATACTGACATGTTATACATGGTACTGTAAATGACACATGCCATGAGAGGTGGAGTACACTGTTGCCATGGCAGACAGGACAACAGCAGCAGCAGTAACAGGCGGCACAACAGGCCGACCCCAGTAATCCTCCACCCCCAGGCATGACAACTGGCCTACAGCCATGCAGAGACATGCATCATCCCTCCACAATGGTGGCCATAACAGCAACATGACACACATGGCAGTACAAGGCAGATATCAGTGCACATGGCGGCAATGGCAACAATACTTAAGACACACAGCAAGCCATGTTCCAGGCCAGGCTGCAGCAGGAGAGGCAAGGGGGGACAACAGAAATGCACGCAGCCATCTCACATGTGGCCTGGATCACCTAGCCAACTGGGCCACAACACCCCACACAGCACTGTAGTGCAGGTGTATGCAACATTCCATGCTGTACACACAATCCCAACAGCCACACCTTACAAATGCTGTACTCAGCAACTCCAAATGGTACACCCTTCCAAAGGGTATGATGTCTGTCAGATGATTCCACTACTCTCTAATGAGGTTATACGTGTATCTGTCTCCCTACACAACAACATTTTCAAACAGGGCCACACCCCAGTGGCCCAAAATGTCTGGTGTACTTAGTAACTGTTGACAGAGAGCAATAGATTGGGACATGCACTACACAAGACTGTACACAAATGTGTAGAGTGCATATGCCTGGCTACACCTTGCTGTACTGCATGCCCTGTAAGTCAGACACATAGTGAAAAGCATAATATCACACAGTACTCACGCAACACACCTTGTCACCGTCACTGCTCTCCAGTGCGCGCTGTGCCATCGGAGGCACCCTGCGCCTGTTGGTGGACGGCCCCTGTCCGGCCTGCGTCTCCTCCCTCCTGTCTCCGATGTGTCCTCGGCGCTCTGCAGTGGCAAGAGGGTACAGCAGCATTACTACAATATCAGCCACCACGGTACGCTAAAGACCACCCTGTAACCCAGTGGTGTAGCACAACACACGTATCACTGGCACACAGGTGCAGTGCACCACCAAAGCCATGCCAAGCATGACACGGGTCAGTACACACCGTCTACCCCTGTCCCACACAGTACACACCGAATGGATAGGAGGACCCCATGGCACATGAGCAACATGTCCAGCACAGCAACATACATGCACACAAGCACACCACAGAACACAGCCCCCACCCATGACAGCAGCGCCGTGACGGTCATCCTTACCTGGCACAGGCACAGTCCCTCGCGAACCATCGCCCTGCAGCGTTCAAGCAGTGAGCGCTGCCTGCGCCTGATGTCAACGTAGCGATGGCGGCACTTCTCACCATCATGGGGAATACCCATGATGGCAGTTAGGCGACGGGCAATGGAAGCCCAGACCTGTCTACGAGGAAGGTTGCCCTCCTGGACTGGTCCAAATAGGCACCGATGGCCGCCTCTCAGTCAACTGCACCAGGTTGGCCATCTCCACCTCATCCCACCGCCTGTCATGGCCCACCACTGCCCTTTGCCTACGTCTCACAGACATTGCTGCTGTGGAAGGGGCAAATTACCAAGTGAAACAGTGGAACACCGAATGTCCACACACCCTGACACCCCCTAGTACTGCGGTCTAGCGCCCGCTGGCGTATTCCATAAGCGCCCGGCGGCTAACAGGAAGTGTTCGCAATGCGCATCGTGACCCCTGCCATGAACCTGGGCCCATGTGCCGGCGCATGCGTAGCGCCCGGCGCTATACTGGTTAGTGCAGCGCTTCGCCGGCATGACGGGGTGATAGTGCGGACAAAGGACCCCATGAGCATCGCGTGCTGCATATGGCGCATGGCGCTAGTTGGCCTGGCGGCGCTGGCCCTTCAATAGCCCTGCACTGCTGTGCTGGCGGGGAGCTATTAGAACATATTCAATGGGTGTATGCAAATGAGGGTACTTGTGTATGCATGGAGTAAACTGTGTGATTAGCATATCATTATGCGGCTCATTTACATGACTAACAGGCGATTGCCTAGGTGGGCTATAAAGGGCAAGCAGTGCACCACCAGTGTTGTGTTGTGGAACTGCGGTGGGAATACAACAGTGTGAAGGTACAACATGGAAAGAGATATGCAGCAGGGGATGAGCAGCGAGAGGCAGATATGTATGACCACCGTGGGACCACTACCATCCACTGCATTGTGCACATTCCCTGCAGTTAACTGTTCCATGTGCCAGTGCATGCACAGTGTGTCTGCCAGCCAGGTGCACTAGTGCTCTATCATGATAAGCGCACTGACTTGTCTCCCTGGATGTGGCATGATGGCCTGTGCCCTTCCCCACAGGGACGCACAGTGTACCAGCGTGTGCGGTCCCATGCAGCATGGTGTCCTGACATTGCTAGTGCACTTGTCATCTCTAAACTCTGTGATGCTCAAATGGGGCACAACACAGTCATGGGGTTCATAGCGACACAGGCCACAGCAGTGCACATGTGTGTACACCACTGGCTGTCTGACAGGACAGACAGTGGCAATAATGAGCGTGTGACCGTGCAAAGGCACATGCAGCGATAGGATATGTCCATGTGGCCTGTGGCACTGGAGGATGTATCGTGATGTCCACTGTGTGATGCAGTGCAGCACTGACACAGCCACTGACACCTGTTCCTCTTGATTATCCCATGAGGTGTGCTGGCCCGACAGGAGTGCATCCGTCACACAAATTCTCTCAGGATGAGCTGAACACCCTTGCACATGAGGTGAAAGAAAGGGAGCACGTGTTACGCACACACAGGGCCACCGATGCTGTTGTGCGGCAAGCTTGGGAGGAGGTAACTGCAGCTGTGAATGCGGTCGGGGGCCGTGGGAGATCAACAGAAGCAGTCTGGAAAAGATGGAATGACCTCCTGCGACGTGCAAAGGAGGAGAAGGCACACCGACATAGGGACAGGACCAGGACTGGTGGTGGTCTGCCTGAACACCAGCAGCATGTGAAGGAGCCACACATAGCGGTGGTGGTGTCAACACTGTGGATGGTGGCAGTGACAGGCGTGCCGGGTGGTGGTTGTGAGATGACCCTCGCACTTCCAAGGCCAGGTCTGTATTCGCATGTGTAACCCCTGTATGTGGTGCAGGCAAGGGTGCATGGTCCTGCTGTTGGTGTCCTGCACAGGGTGCACTGTATCCTGCCAAACTGATGCCTGACATGGCCATGGTCACTGTGGGGTGGGTGGGTGCATGTTGTCACAGGGCTTGTGTGAAGTGGGTACCTGTCCTAAGGGCTGCATGGTGTGGTGGTGGTGTTTGGCCACAGTGTCCATGGATGGGTGACTGACCCTGTCCCTGTTCTCTCCACAGCACTCTCGGACAGGCCTGCACCACTACGGGATGTGCCACGGATGTCCAGCTAGGTTCCCGATGTCGCGGAGCAGGTGGATGATGAACGTCCATCAACATCTGGACTGTGTCAAGATCAGGGCCGCATGGACCCAATGCATGTCTGGCATTCCCGTGGACAGGGCGTGCAACTGCCTGGGGAGGGGGGGTCACACCTCACTAGGGGTGTTAGGGTACAGTGGGCACCTGGATGTTACACAAACTGAGGACGATGGGGTGGGAGGGGTACTGCTGGTCACTGTCACCAGTGCAGATGACACTGATGTCTCCGAATATTCACAGCACCTGGCCATTCCTGTGCCAGGGGATGCAGGGGTGGGGCTTGCTGCAGGGCATGGAACAGGTCAGGGTGGTTCTGTAGGTGTCACCAGTGTGGCTGTGGCTGAACACACGGTGGTGGGTGATGTTGCAGGACGGCAGGGTGTGCAGTGTCAGACACATGCTGGGGTTATCGTCCATATGGTGCCATGGACCACTGCCAGTTGTAGTCAGCAGCTGGATGTACCAGTTGCTCCATTGCCACAGGCACCACTGCCAGCTGCTGCGGGGGGTTCTGTGCCTCTGGTGCACGAAGGCCATGGTGCCTAGCCACTCCTGCAGGCTGCTTTCACCTCCCAGCTGGAGGCTCGTCTGGACCTGCATGCCATGCAGCGTGAACTGCGACATGAGCTGGGTCAGATAAGGGAGGCAGTATCAGTGGGCTTTGCCCATGCTGAGCAGCAAGCAGAGGACAGGTTGGGCCACCTGGTGGGTGCCATAGACCGTGGCTTCTCTGGCTTAACTGCTGCAGTGGTGGACATCAGGAATGTCATGCGTGGTGTGCCTGTTGGTCACCAGCATAGGATGGTTGGCCATGGTGCAGATGGCAGAGGGGCACACAGGCAGGCATACCGTGGGCGCAGGGCTGCCACTGGTTCCAGCTCAGCTGCATCACGCACTCCGCCTGCAACCCAGCGGCGCCGTGGCCGTCCATCCACCCTGTCGGTCTCCACCATCCCGGGGCACAGGAGGTCAACACTGCCAGCCTCCCTTCCCTTCCAGCCTTGTCTCTGCTGCAGAGCACCCCAGGGTCCATATCCCATGAATGCAGATTGCCAGGCGCATGCGTGGGTGTCGTTGTCAGTGATGCCCACAGGCTGTCTGCTGTACTCTGCATGCATCTCCCTCATGCATGTGCAGACGTGCACATGCACACACACACACACACTCCCACCAACACAGTTGCCCCCCTTTCCCTCACGACACACATCACACTTCCCCAACAAGATTACACCATATGTGCTGCACAATCACGGGCTCACACCACATGCACACATTTGTCTGTTACACTGGGTTTGTTTACTGATATGATTGTTGGTGTCACTGTTATCTTAGTCTGTGCACATTAAAATGCTAATCACTTGTACTCTTTCAGGTTGTTGTGCAGTCTACTTATCCTCTGGTCTGTTGCAGTGTCCTGATGATGTTGTCCCGGTGCTGTATGGCCCTGCATGCCATGCGGGTCCCTCCTCTCGAGTTGCTCCACTATCCCCCTGACCGCTGGCTCTGGCTCACTGTCAGACTGTCCCTCAGGTTCAGGTGCCTGTATCCCATGGTTCACTGCTGTGTTGTGCAGCATACAACAGGCTAGGAAGATACAGCATACCTTCTGAGGTGTATACTGTAGAGCACCGCCTGATGTGTCTAGGCATCTGAATTGCATCTTCAGGATGCCAAACACCCTCTCTATGATGTTCCTTGTTCTGGCATGTGCCTGGTTGTACAACTCCTCGGCCACTGTGGCGGTCGAGATGCTGGTGTCAGCAGCCAGGAGTCAGGGGATAGGCACTGTCCCTGTCCAAAATGTATAGCTGTTAGTGCCGTACTGCGGTCTATCGGCTGCTGCTGTCCTGCACCTCTGTGGCCCCCACACCCCTTCCCTGGCCTGCAATGCCTGCCCACATCCATGCTGTTGTGTGTTTGCCTTGTATGCTACAACTCACCGACTAGTTGCCCACTGGGTATCCTGTCCTCCTCAAAGGTCTGGCACAGCTGGGACTGGTGCCAGATGAAGGCGTCGTGGGCAGTGCCGGGGTACTGTGCATAGACATTGCTGATTTGCCCAGCCGCATCGCACACCACCTGGCAGTTGATGGAGTGGTACCCCTTCCTGTTTACATACACGTCACTGCCATCGCCAGGTGGTGCACGGATGGGGACATGGGTGCAGTCAATGGCACCCAGTACAGATGGTAGGTGCGCAGCTTCGATGGAACTGCATTGTTTCTCTGCGGCTCTGCTGCCGTGCTGGGGAATACTATGAATTCCCCAACGCGATGGTAGAAGACTCTAGGAACTGGGTCAGGAGGCGTGAGGTGGCAGACAGCGTTACCCCAATGGTGTCCCCTGTTGGTCGTTGGAACGTACCTGTGGCATGGAAGCACATCGCTGCTGTCACCTTCTCCTCCACTGTCATGGTATGACTGCGCCTGGTATTTGGGTGCAGCTGCTCATGCAGGAGTTCACAGAGCTACCTCAACATTCCCCTGTTCATCCTGTACCGACCAATGATGTGGTCATCAGGCAGGGTCTTGAAGGAGACCCTGGGCGGTATAACCTGTTTGCAGCATACCGTCTCCTTGGCCTGCGTTGTGGCCCATGTTGTGCCTGCTCCCTCTCCTCCTCCTCCACTACAGCTGCCATCAATGGCAGCATCACTACTCTTTCTGCTGCACACATTCCACTTCCTGTGCTGGTCCCTCCTCCTCTGTGTTTTGCCCTGTGTTTAGACCAGCCTTTTATAGGTGGTAACTAGTGCGCTTATGTATCCTAAGCGCCAGCGCTGGACCGCTGAATATCCCCTTACTTGCGTCTCTCTTGGCCCCCCTTCCTTTTGCCCCTTGCACTGCATGGTGGTTTGCCCTGTGCTAATGCTGTTGGCGCTAACTGGTCCTTTGATATGGCCGAGTCCAGCTAATCCGGCGCTATTGCCCGCTAATGGTTTGCGCGCAGCGCTATGGTTTTGAATCTGGCCCTATATCTTTTGGCCACTAGGGCCCAGTTATACATCACAGCTTACCAATCCAACACAATACAGTCCCTGTCTCATTTCACTTGTGTGGTCAGTCTATCACTATTCATCAGTCTTTGCCCCCCCTCTTCCACTGGTTTTTCCCATTTTCAGCTTATACTCTTCACCCACTAGAGGGGTTTTCCCCCAACTGTGCTAAAGCTACTCTACATCTCCTTACTCTTACTACTCCTGGACACTTCCTTTACTGCTCAGCTGCTATAGGTACCTACACTCTATTACTAAGTCTGCTCTCCTTCATCCTCTTGGTACAGACCTCCACCGACCAGACACCTTTCTTCCACACTGGGCACCTCATCCCCAGACTACCCTACAGTGACTTGGCCTCCCCCACCCTCGACACACCTGTGACCCCCCAACACCCCAATCTGTCAACACCTCACTCCCTCCACCTCCAAGGCCCGACCTGGACCCAGCTCTTCCCTGCCATTCTCACCCTTAGCACTTTATCTGTCCCGTGCACCCTGATTGTAAGTCCTCAGCTGGGTGTCAACCCAGGGTCTCCATCACCACGGTCACTAACCAGAATAATTACACTGCTATTATTATCTGGTAATGTACACCCAATCCCAGGACCTATGGCTTCCAGACATTCTAAACCCTGTACTGCAACTGGCCTCCGCTTTGCATCCTTAAACATTTGCAGTCTCCTAAAGAAATCTTCTGCCCTCCAGTGCTGGATCGTTCAACATCAACCTGACATAATTGCACTGGTAGAGACTTGGCTCTCCAAATTCACCCCTGACTCTGCTATCACCCTCCCTGGATATACCATCTACAGGAAAAGACTGACTAGGCAAATGCAGTGGTGGTTGTGCACTACTCATACGGGACTCCCTTATAGGTCAGGCACTCCCAGCTCCTAAACTTGATTATGGAACCCAAGCCCTCACCTTAAAAATCACACCTGACCCCACCCAAGGCCCTCTCTTCCTCACGGTCTCCTACGTACTCCCAAGGAATCAAAACCAAGTGGTCCAGTCCCTCATTGACTACTTCACATCTCTCCCTCACAAAGTGGAGCAAGTCATCCTAGGTGATCTCAATGTTAACTGGCTTGCCTCCACTGCCTCCCATATAAGGGACTCCTTTGCTGCCCTGGATATGTCCCAGTTAGTCACCCAGCCTACCAGATTTAGCCACTCTACTGGCACCAGCGTTGTCCTAGATGTTGTTATATCTAACCGACCCTACAAAATCCAGGATGTCACTGTCCTCCCTAACTCTCCTAGTGATCACTCCCCAGTCCTCTGTCTCTGGTCATCCTCCACTCTGAAGCCAGTGTCTCAGGCCACTACGCGCTGTTTATGCCCCGGTGGCCTCAGAAAATTAAAACAATACCTAGTCAGCTAGACTGGTCCCCTATCCAGCGTGCCCCTGACATTGACTCAGCTCTTGACCACTTCACAAATGCCTTCTGTAAGGCTTGTGACCTTTCGCCCCCTCACCAGGATTCGCTCCAAAAATGCAATGCCCATGGATCACCCACCCCTCCTCCAGAGACTCAAAAACAGAGATAATCTCTGGCACATTGCTGTAGAATCTGGAAATGCGTCTGATAGACAGGCCTACAATGCAGAATGCAGTAAGTGCACTTGGGCCATTAGGTGGGCCAAGGCAGAGCACTACCAGACCATGCTTACTTCCACTTAGGGTTCAGCCCGGACCTTCTGGGATAATATGAAAGAGCTAAATGGGAAGTCCCACCCCCCCACCATCTCAGCTCTCCATTAATGGCACCCCCACCACAGATCCACTTCTTATAGCCGATTGCCTTAACACAGCCTTCTCTGGCCTAAGCTCTGTCCTCCCCAGCAGCTTCTTTGACGCAATCCCCACCTTTCTCCCTCTGGTCCTGCATGGCCCACCATTCTACCTGCGCATCCTATCCCCCCCAAGAAGCCAGGCCGAACCTACTAAAAGCCTTAGGCAGCAATAACCCCAACAGTGACCCCCTCGACTCCAGGATCCTCCATATGGTCTTGGACGAAGTCCTAGTGCCCCTGACTGACCTTCTAAACCGGTCTCTATGCCTGGATCAGTTCCCAAGTGCTTGGAAAACTGCTGAAATCACACCCATACATAAGAGTGGGGACCAGTCCACCCCAACAATTACCGGCCAATCTCCATCCTCCTCCAACTCTCTAAAGCCCTTGAAAAAGTGGTGTTGATACAGCTCTCTGAATATCTAACCAAGTACGATATGTGCCCAGAGCAGCAAGATTTTTGCTCAGGACACAATACAACCATGGCTTTCCTGGAATTCTCCCAACACCTGCATGCTGCTCTCGACTCTGGCAACCTTGCAGGAGCAGTGTTCATTGACCTCTCCAAAGCCTTTGACATTGTCTGTCATCCCCTTCTGCTCGACTCTCTCCACCAACTTGGCTTCTCTGGCGGTCCCATTTCCTGGTTCTCTAGCTACCTCTTTGCTAGATCCCAGTGTGTCAAGATCAGCGGCTTCCTCTCCAGCACTCTTCCTGTTCGCTCCGGGGTCCCTCAGGGTTCCATCCTGGGTCCAATACTTTTTAGTCTGTACCTCAACACCCTCTCCAGCTCATGTACCGGTAAAACGCTCCTCTACACCAATGATGCAGTCCCCGTTGGCTCACATCCCAATCCCACCTCCCTCCAATTATCCCTCCAGCAAGCTTACAACCAAGCCGAAAGATGGTTCGACGACCGCAGACTGGTCATTAACCTAAAGAAAACCAAATCAATGGTCTTGTCCCACCACCAAAATAAAGCTAAAAGTACCCCCTCTTGATTATCCCAGCACTCTGCACCTGCTAGAACAAGTGACCACATACAAGTACCTAGGCATCACTTCGATACTGCCCTCTCCTTCCACACCCACATTAATGCCCTGTCAGCCACCATTAACTCTCGGATTGGTCTGCTATGCGGCACAGGGACTGCCTGCCTCAGGTTGCCCTCAGGCTGGCCATCACCTCCTCTGTCTTGTCCCTCGTGGACTATGGCATGCCATCTCACATGCAGCTGACAACACTGCCCTCTCAAAATCCAACTCTCCATCAATAAGGCCTGTAGGCTCCTGACTGATGCCCCCAGCCGAACTCACACCTGCCTTCTCTATACTACCACCAATCTGCTCAACTTTGAGGAGCGACTGCTCTACCAGACCTGCCTTCTCGCTAAGAAATCACTGCTAGGACCCCCCACAGGGGTCTCCACCTCCCTACAGCACTCATCATCGTCCGTCACCACCCGTAACTGTGTTAAGGCCACTTTCAAGGTGTCCAGAACCAAGAACTCTCTTGCCCAGAGATCCTTCCTCTACTGAGCCCCCACCTGGTTCAGCTCTCTCCCTAGCTGCATCTCCAACTTGCCAAAAATTGGCTATTTCAAAACAGCCCTTCGGAACCATATCTTTAATACCCACTGTTGTAGGTGCAACTAACCCCGTTGAACCTGTGGTACCCACCCGCCTTGCTCCCTGGCTCGACAATGTCCACTGGACAGCATCTGCCTCCCCACAGACCCACTCCTTCCCTACTAGGTCCAAACAGGGATGTAACCCGCTATCTTCTCTGAGGACCTACTATATCCGTGAGTGTAACTCACAATTTTGTGACATTATGTAACTTAAGTAACATACAAACTACTACATTACGTAACCTAAGTGTATCTATGTTAAATGTTCTTTTTTACTGCACCTGTAATGTTATCCTCTGTTTTAATCTGCATTATAATAACTGTCTTGATGCCCCCCCCCCATGACGAGGTGCCTTTGTAAATGAGTCTCTGACTCAAAGGCTGTAAACCCAATTTGTAATAAAATAGATATAGCTTATCTTCACACATACTATATTTTTGAAAATTAAATATCCAGTTGATTGACTCATTTGATAAGTAAAGAAAAAGCACCACAATCATTGTGCTTCTCCTGTGGTGCAGAGAACAAGGCCCAGGAAACTGATCTCCAAGAGACGAAATGGTTGTGGGTTTGAAATCAGCTTATTCATTTTTTACCTACAATAAAAGGAGGGGGGAAATATGGAGACACTGGCCTCAAACCCAGGGCCTTTGGAGGTCGGGTCCCAACTGCAAAGGAGCTTTTTCTTTACTTATCAAAGGTGTCAATGATATGCACGTTTGATTGCAAGAGGATGGTTAATGTTTGAAAATGTGGTATGTGTGGAAATAGGTAGAGCTTATCGTTACACATGCTGCATTTAAAAAAAAAAATATATATATCCAGTTGATAAATAAAGGAAAAGCACCATGACTGATTTGTTTCTCCTGTGGTGTAGTGGAGAAAGCACAGAATAAAGAATTCCAGGGGTTGTGCGTTCAAGACTAGTCTTTGGGTTTGTTTGTTTTTTTCCGCTTGCAATAAAAAGGGGGAAAAAAAAAGAGAGAAAACAAGTCTCAAACCCAGGACCCAAAAATGTCTGGTCCTTGTGTGTTGCCCTCTATGCCACCAGAAAAGCACAAGTAAGCCACATTGTAACTTATTTTAACACATGTTACAGTGTTGCAAATTAAGTATCTGTTTGATAAGTAAAGAAAAGGCACTCCTGCTATTATGCTTTTCTGGTGGTGCAGTGAATAAGGCAGGGTATTAAGACATTTAAAGGTTGTGGGTTCAAATCCAGCTTTTTCATACATTGTTGATTGACACAGTTGACAAGTAAATAAACTGCACCTTGATAATTATGCTCCTCTTGTGATGTAGTGAACAAAGCCCAAGGAATGTCTCTTGAGAAAATAAAAGGATTGTAGGTTCAAAACCAGCTTTTTAATTTTCATTTTCCATCTACATGAAGGGAAAATATATGGAGACACTGGCTTCAAACCCAGGGCCTTTGGATGTTGGGTCAGAACTGCAAAGGTGCTTTTTCTTATCTTTATTTATATTATATTTATAGCTTATATTTAGCTTATCTTCACACATGCTGCATTTAAAAAAAACAAAAAAAATCCAGTTGATTGACATAGTTGATAAATAAATGAAAAGCAGCATAGCTGATATGCTTTTCCTGTGGCCCAGTGAGTGGATAAAGCATAGGATAAAGACTTTCAAAGGTCATGGGTTCAAGACTAGGCTCTTCCATTATTTTTTTTTTTCCACCTACAATGAAGAGTGGGAGAAAAATGGGAGACAAGTCTCAAACCCAGGACCCATAGATGTCTGATCCATGTGCTTTGTCCACTGCACCACAAGAAAATTGTGAAGAAATTATCTCTGTAGGGTATTTTAACACTACTACAGGGTTGGAAATCAGATATCTGTTTGATAAGTAAATGAAAAGCAGTTTTCAATTGTGGTATTCCTGTGGCACAGTGGAAAAGGCTGGGTGCTGAGAATTCAGGGTTGTGGGTTCCAGTCTGGCTTTTGCATATATTTTCCCCACTTCCAATGGCTGGGAAAAATATGGGAAGGAGCCAACCTAGAACCAGTACTCTGGAGTGTTCCTCTAGCTCTACTTTATCCCCTGTGCCACAGGAGAACACAACAATTGAGCTGCTTTTCGTTTTATTTATCATATAAAAGTGTCAAATATGCCAAAATAGGCAATATACAGATCCAAGATTCCTCTGTGAGTTGCCAACGTCAGAAACCTAATTCCTGTGTCAGCACTAGAAACTCACCCTCCTTCCCAAGCAGCATGGGACACTGAGAAGTCCACTACCAGTGTCTCTAGGAACTTCTCTCTCCTCCTCCCGCCAGCAGTCATGCCTGTTCCTAAATATACAGTTGCATTTCCCTACTTTTGATGCTTCAACCCTAATGGTGCATTAATGAAATTTTTTGCAGTGGATATCTGTATATATACACACACAGGCATCCAGATAAATGGAGTGTGATGAATCCATTCATTTATTTATATTTTTTTTATGTCTTTGGTAATTGGGTAGGTGCCCTGATCCAAAAGACCATTTTCAGGCATGACCCGAGCCCATGTTCATACATTTGCACAGGACTTGTGCAGTGCGATCACATTAGCTCGGGGCAGAAATCTGCTATACTCAAAAGTGACATGTAAATGGGCCTACTTAGGCAGTCAGTGGGCAAACATCCAGATTAGCATCTCGTTATGCCCTGAAGTCACCGAATACCTCTCTACCCTACCACACAACGCAGAGCAGACACTAGTAGGGGACCTCAATATCAACTGGCTTGGCCCCTCGGCCGCGTCAACAAAGGACTCGTTCTCAGCCCTTGACATGGCCCAGTTAGTTACCCAACCCACTAGACTTCACCCATCTACTAGTACCCACACCCTCCTGGATATCATTATCTCTGACTGCCCCAACAAAATCCAGGATATAAAAGTACTTCCCGACTCCCTAAGTAACCACTCACCCATCCTACTCCAATGGACCTCTTCCACACCCAAACCCATAACCCAAACAACCTTCCGAAGGCGTCTCCGCCCAGGAGGGTTAATAAAACTTAAACAGCTGCTCACCCAAATAGATTGGTCCCCCATTAATATAGCCCCCAGCGTCGATATTGCACTCAACCTGTTTACACAGGCCTTCACCAAAACCTCACAGTTACAGACTGGTTAGGCACTTAAGCATTTTTAACATTTATCCCAACACAAACTTTTAAAAGTCTAATTTCAATAAGCAGAAGCCGGCTTTCGCCAGGGTCCAATCAGAGCATAGTCTGAAAGGGCACTCGTAATCCGGTTGGTTGCGGCAGTTGCCATACCTTGGAGGTTCGAGAGTCTGTTTCTGCTGTCTCAAGCGTTGGCTAAGGAGGCACCGACCCCCCAGTAGCTGTGAGTCCTGCGGCTTTGAAGCTGGGAACCTGGATAGCAGTTCCTCGGCTGAGGGAGAGAAGGAGATGTGCGTGCAGTTTGCCCAGCGCTATTGCACAGTCCCACAGCTCCACCTGTACATTAGTCTAAAGTACAGGGGCTGGCTGGGTCTGTCCACAGCTCCTCCTGTAGGTCAGTCGGAAGGAGCATGGTGGTAGCTGCAGGCTATATATGTACAGAACTACATAGAATGATGTGCTCCAGGGACTACACAGCACAGGCACTGGTGGTGGTGCTGGATGCAGTAGTCCGACTGTAGTTCCTGCTACACAGTGCACAGCAGACAGTACAGTGACACGGGGGCCAGTGGTGTGTGGGACACAGCACTGCCTATAGTGTGTTGGGTAGCATTAACTGCTGCACCGTACACAGTGACAGCCCCATCTTGCAGGTGTGTACCGACAGTGGACAGTACTGCACTGCTGTTGTGCAGCTTACAGATGCCGTACTAGTGGCATGGGATGCTCACAGTGACATATAGAGTGCTGGCAGGGGTGTCAGCGGGCATACACACTGTACTTAGCAGAGTACAGTACAAACATCAGGCAGGGGCGACAAATGGGAAAGCAAGGACATTGTGGGTCACACTGTCTCTGTGTTGCGTTGAGCCCTTTTGCCTTTGTTGATCTGTCAGTCATAGCTTTAGAAGTTAATTAAATGTTTGCAACAATTTTAAATATGACTGTTTCATACAGAAAAGTAAGCAAACATGAAATATAATATTTTAACACATACCAGCTTTTAAGCAATAAAAAAATAAAGAAAGGAACTTCCTGGCAGGAAGTCCGCCTTTCTTGTTCCCAGACTCCCTCATGCTAGAGTTGCATAACACTCACAGAAGCTCAGCTGGCCTGAGCACACAGTACTCCACAAAATGGACCCCAGCAAACTAAAGCACATGGAGTCAGGCATTTCCCAAACAGGTACATTTTCCTCAACATATAGCAATGTGTACAGTTTGGCTTAAAGAAACATTTCATCTAATATCAGGAAAATACAAATTAAACCAACAACGTAAAACAAAATACATTACACTGTTTCTGTGTTGCGTTTAGCCTTTTGCCTTTGTTGTTCGCTGTGAGGCACTGATGCCACCAGCCAAATACACAAATGTGAACAGTGTACCAGGCAGGAGGATTACAGGAAGACACCAATTACTTGATCCCAAACATGGCAAATGGGGGGGGGGGGCTATTGTTGGTGAGGTGTGGCAGCACATATTTTGGCTTATGTTTACATAATGGGGGGCAACAGTGCAGCAGTTTTGAGTACATGTTTAATATTCCTGACTACACCGCTGGTGCTGGGTGTCTGTACTGTGGTGTCTGTACAGCAGTGTGGTATGTGGCTGGGGGGCCCTCACCATCAGACAGGCACACAGGTGTTGGGGCGTTCCCTACATTGGACCATGTGCACTCTGCGAACGTTTCTCAGCCATGTGACAGCACCCAGTACATGGTGTAGACTGGTTACCTATACACCCCCCCACGGCCCCAGTGCTGCATGTGTGTGCTGGCAACTGTTGGTGTCCACAGAGGGGTGATCTGCAGGTGTGTGCTGCATGGCTGCACTGCCATGGTGTCCTCTGGAAGCCGGGTCACCACTTACTGCCTGGCATGGCTGGGATTGGTGGCAGATGATGACATCATAGTGGTGCCATCAGTGAGTAGCTGTTTCCTCTATGTCTGCCTTATTTCTATGTGTCATACTTTTTGGTTAGGCTCACGTAAACATTGCACAAAGCTGCTTTGCCGGCGTTAAGACTACCTTTTCCTGGGTGGTAATTTGCACTGTGCGATGTGTTGCACTAAGTTGCGGAAAACCACTTAGCGTGGTGCTATTCTCATCCCTGTTTTTTTTTTTGACTGAGCTCCCTCCCTCCTGGGAAAAAATATCCTGCTTAAGTAAAATTCTGTCCAAAATATCCATCTTTTTTGGGTAGATAAAGACACATAAAAATTAAATCAGTGATGCACAATGTATCTGATAACTTTATATAACTAGTTGGTTTATTCTTTTTAGTGCTTATTCTTGACAAAATGAAATGCATTAAATATTTATAATGACTTTTTTCTTATGTTTTTGACACCATTTAAGAACAAATGCACAGCGTTACGGCATCTCTCTACTAGCAGGCCAATCTCCCTCCTAATTTGACCCAAATCTCCCTCTTAAGCAAGGTGGACATATCACATGTATCTATTCCCTGAATATAGCATTGAGCTGACATGCCCCCCTCTGTTTACCCCTTGCATACATTGTAATTTTGCCCGGTCCTAATGCAGTTTGCGCATGCTGTTTGACCTTTTGAATACAGTGGACCAACACTAACCCTACGTAAACAGTTTGTGTCAAGTGCAAAGTTTTGAATATAGGGTCCCCTGTGTCTACATAGTAACTACTTCACACTCCATTTATCTCGTAGTTTGTATGTCAGCCCTCCCCAGCTGGCACTACATCCGATCACTTTGCACTTTTAGTTGTCATGGTGAACTTTACATGACAAGGAAAGAAAGCATAAAAGCAAATTTTTCATCCTTGGTTTCACCTGAAACAACCGTCCCACTGTTCTACAGTCTTTTTTTGGAAACACTTTTTTTTTTAACAGTATTATTTTTTCATAGACTAGACCTGCTGTACTGCTTAGCTCACACAACTTGTTACACTCCCTACCACCGGCCTGTCCGCTCACTTCGTTCAGCTGATTACCAGACCGTTCCTACTCATCCTTCAAATAGGACAAATTTAAAAAGTATTGTAATTTTATTTTCTAAGTACCTCCATAGCAGTTACCATCATCGCCCTGCCGCATACCTCCAGTCCGCTCTGCTCTCACACCCTGACCTCATCTGTAGGCACCTCCTTCCTCTGTCACTTGGATGCTGCACTTTTTTTTTTTTTGCAGTTATCTCTTTTTCCCCCTGGAGTCCTCTGCATCCTTCTGATGTCCCCCCATGCCTGGCACCAGGTATGAGACCCCCTTCCCTAGACCCCACGACTTACCCTTCATGGCAGGGGGTGGGGAGCAACTCAACCCACCAGACTGGATTTGAGTGTTCAGGGAGGTGCCTTCCCGAGCCATCGCCAGAGGGACCATCGTCATCCTCACAGAGGACTCCATTTTCCGTCTCTTGTTTTCCCCCCTTCCCTCAAGGTCACGGCGTTGCAGTGGCACCAGCACAGCAACAGCGCTTGCGCTCATCGCATCCCCTGGCCTGCTGCAGGCTCGCCCACAGTTTCAGTGCTGATGTGCCACCTCCCAGCCTCCACTGGGTGGCAGGCAATCGCTAAGCACTGCGATCCCCCCTCCCTGGAGAAGGAGAGCAGTCCTAGGGGCTCAATCCTTGTCCTCCTGCCAACCCTTGGTGTCCCATGTCCATTCCTGAACATGGGTGCTGGCCCTGCTAACAGACAATGCCATATTTTCCTGCAAATATGCAAATCATAACATGACCACCAGCTGAAACACACCTCAAGTACATTCCATTTGTCGGTACATTACGGCATCCATAGCAACCACTACACAAAGCAGAGCAATACTATTCACTGCAACTGTAACCAGGTGGAAAGATACTGTTGTACAAATAAGCCTCTAAACTGAATAAAAATAACAATAGAAATAAAATAAAATGCCTCTCCACATCCTCTCCTGTTGCTTAAATCAAATATACAGCGCTTGTGAGGTTACTTGCTGAGTGAGATTGCTGCTGCACAGAATCGACCGGCTCAGCTCTTCCAAACTGTGGACAGGTTGTGTAACCCAACCTGTCTGCAAGTTCGAAGGACTTTTTTTACAAGCTAAGTGTGACGAGTTTGCTCAGTTTTTTCCAGATAAGGTGGCCAACATCAGGGCTGAGATCTGGCTGGTGCACTTTATGGGGGTCAATGATGTGGTGTTGGTCACCCCTACTAGGTCTTCCTGAATATCTTTCAACTGGCCAGAGATTGTGGACATTAGGCGGTTGTCCAGGTATGCGACCAGCGTGCTGTAGTTTGGATTTGGGCCCAACACGCCTGACAGTGAGATGTATTGAGTCTGTTGACCCCATCCTCATGATTGTTTGGTGCTCGTTAGAGTCAAGTGAGTTCCCTAGCTCGATGAAGGAGGACCCTTCCTTACTGGCAGATTCAGAGGATGGTGTCAGGGATATTTTCCTCTGATCCATTCTCTGCCGTTTGGGGTCCCCCAGGGCTCGGTGCTGTCCCCTATGTTGTTCGCAGTGTATATGCTGCCCCTCAGAGACACTGCTATGCAAATGATATCCAGCTCTATCTGTCTTTTGTGCCCAATCAAGATAGTGCGATCTCAGTCTTTAATAGCTGCCTGGTGGAAATCCAGGACTGGATGAACTCCAGCTGGTTGAAACTGAATTCCGAGAAGACTGAGGTGTTGGTAGTGGATCCAGGTCGCTGGATAGAGAGGTCAGTAGTAGGATTGCCTTCTGGACTTTGGCTTCCCTCCAAATGGGTGCAAAACCTGGGGGTGGTTCTTGATGATAGGCTGACATTGCGTTCACAGGTGTCAGCAGTCATGAAGTCCTCACTACCATCTGAGGAACACTGCCAGGTTCAATCTGGTAACCTTCCGACATTGATCCATGACTTTTGACTTTGCACCTGGACTACTGCAACTTCTTATACCTTGGGCTTCCAGGGGGTTGATACCACGCCCCTTGAGCTGTGGTGCAGAATGCTGCAGTGCAGTTGTTGATGCGGACTCCTCATTCGGTCATAGCACTCCTGTGCTCGCGCCAACTACTGGCTGCCTTGTACAGTGGCGGATCACCGTTAAGGTTGGACTTCTGACCTGTAAGGCCCTGCACGGACAGGGTCCGAGCTATCTGCAAGAACTCCTGAATCCTTACAGCCCTGGTCATCCTCTCCACTCAGCTGATGAGGAGTTGTTACAGATTCCCAGGGTACAGCTGAAAACATCTGGGGCCCGTGCTTTCATGTATGGAGCCTCCACGCTGTGGAATTTTCTACCTCATCAGATTCAAGAGTGCAGGACCATGGAGAGTTCAAGACCGCCTTAAAACGCATCTGTTCCTTCAAGAATTTGGTGATTATGCAGCATAGTTTTGTTGTATTTTTGTAACACTGGAATTGTTTGGACTTTTACTATTTTATTGATTTTAGCATTTTGTTATTGTACAGCGCTTTGGTTTTAGAATTGTGCTTTACAAATAAAGTTTATTGTTATTATTATTGCTACATGAGGTCACTGGCAACTGTACTAGATGAATCCATATCACATAGTGATCCCTCGCATGTCCTATCTCTCTCTCTCTCTCTCTCTATATATATATATATATATATATATATATAGAGAGAGAGAGGGAGGGACTTTTTAAAGTAACTGCTTTCTGGCCACGCCACTATGAACTGTCACCCATCTAATACAGCCAAAGTATGAATCCAGCTTGTAAAGTTAAGTTGCTAGCAGTGGCCATCTTTAATGACTTGAGTCAGGTCGCACCTGAAATCGAGCCTCTGCTCAGTGGGCCTTTCCTAGTTATCAATTGTTTAAATCAATAAATAAAAAAATTATTCTCAAACTGGTGATAAAAGCTGTATATAAAATGGGTAAGGAATTCCCTGTGTCCTGATTGGCTTAGACTTGGTTCTAGCCATGGAAGTAAGAGAGCACCACCAATGGCTATAAAAAAAGTCCCTGCCAACCAGGGCAACTCACAGAATTCATATGAACATACGAAAATGCCAGCAGATTAGGCCTTGAGGTCTGTCGTGTCTACTGGAGATGCAGCTCACAGCTTGATAACTGCTGCTGCCCCTCCTCCCCTTATCCTTCCATCCCTCCTGATTCCCATTCAGAGTTGTCCTGGTCTCTACCCTCCCTACCTGTACCCTGCCCATGCATCTCTCCCAACCCTTCTTAAAATTGTGTGTTCCAAGGCACCACCCCCCTCTCCATGAGGTAATATTTTCTCAGGTGTCGTATATACCTCCCCCAACCAGTTTTAGGCTATGGCTTTTCATTGTCCCTACTCCCTTCAGTATGAACAAACCTTCAGCCTTTACTCTGTTAATACCCTTCAGGTCCTTAAAGGTCTTGATCATGTTGCCCCTGTTCCTTCTGTCTTCCAGGGTGTACATGTTCAGCTCTCAAAGTCTCTCCTCATACGGCTTATTCCCCATTCTGAGGATCATCCTAGACACCAGGAGCATAATGTCCTTCTTTAAATAAGAGTGCTAGAACTACACACAGTACTACAAGTGTGGCCTCACCAAGGATTTGTACAGTGGCAGGATTACCTCTTCCCCTTCTAGAAGTGATCCCCCTAGTAATGCACCCCAGCATTCTGTTTGCCTTAGCCACTGCTTTCCTGCACTGTCCTGAATGATTCATTTTGCCATCGATCAATTGATCACTACTCCCAGATCTTTTTCTCCCTCCGAGACGGCTAACTATACCCCCCCCCCCAAAGTAGGTAGCTGTGCCCTGGATTCTTGGCTCCCAAATGAAGTACGCTGCACATCTGAGCATTAAACCGCAGCTGCCATGACTGACCACTGTTCCAGTCTTTCTAGGTCTTCCTGGAGTATCCTCCTTCCCTCTTCACTGTCCACAGTGCCTCCTAGTTTGGAGCCATCAGCAAACAGGTTCATTCAGCTTTTAACTCCCACCGCACTGTCTGAAATGAAGCGTTAAGTAACAGTGAACCCAGAACCCATACCTGTGGGACCCACTAATGACCCTCCTGGGGTCGATAGCTCCCCCTTACCACCACCTGCCGTTGTCTGTTGCTCAGTCAGTTCCCACTCTACCTCACCAGTCTCTTCCCCCACCCCTAGTCCCTCAGCTTGCTCAGCAGTCTCCCATGTAGTACCAAGTCAAATGCATTGCAGAAGTCAGATACAGGACATCAACTGTCTGACCACAATCCAGAGAACATCACCCAGTCAAAAATTCACCCAGGTTAGTTTGACAAGATTTCCTTGGGCAAATCCATGTTGCCTGACATCCTGAAGGCCATTTACCCTCCAGGTACCCCCAACCTCTCAATATGTTTTCCAATAGTTTCCCCACTATGGACATTAGGCTGACTGGTCTATAGTTTCCCAGCTCGTCCCTAAGTCCACTCTTATGGAGGGGCACTATGTGCCATTCTCCAGTCCATTGGTACATTTCCTGTTTGGAGGAGGGCTGAATAACTCCATCAGAGGTGCTCCCAGGATATCCACCAGTTCCTTTAGGACTCTGGGGTGGATCCCATCCAGACCTAGGCCTGGTCTGTCCTTAAGGACTTATGGTGGAAACTTCCTAACTTGTAACAAGTCACACAGGAGTGCAGTCTGTACATATATATGGAACACATACAGAGGTGAGAAAGAAGTAAGTGCCCCAGCTGAGGCACGTACTTCTTTCTCATCTCTGTTTGTATACATTACTTTCTAACTTCCATAATAAACATGGCTGCAACTTTTACACATATATAAAAACCTTCAACTAAGCCCTAAACATAAAAGTCCATCAAATTAAATTAAGTAAATAATGTAACGTTATTTTTGCTCAAGAGCCCCTCCTTACACGCAGACACAAATTTAAAACAATTAAGTACTATTCAAAGTTTCCATTGCTGGTGTTTATTTGATGACCATGAAAAATTCTTCTATCCCTACCAGTCTGCCAGAGAACTCCTGCTCCTTACCTGGCAATAGATAAAACTGAGGTTCTGTCTCCACCTGAGGCCTGTGTGTGTAGTCTGTGTATAGCAGTGGAACTCTGAAGAATGTTGAATTCATGTATTCCATGTTACCATTCCGTGTGTGTGTGTGTGTGTGTGTGGAGGGGTAGGGCATTCTCTGAAGGAACAATACCCGACAGAATTAGGTGATAGGCAATACTGGACCTGCAAGGGCGTAATGGGGCCCGGCGCGCAGGCAGAGGGTGTTATAGCCCTGGAAGGTCCGGTATTGCCCATACCGCCCACCCTGGAAGGTATTATTGCATAGAAAATGGGCACTGTAATAAAAAAAAAATAGTTTAATAAAACAAGTTTATAAAAAATTAGTTTAAAATAAGTTGTATAATAAAATAGTTCCTCTGCCTGCTTTATAATGACGGACTTTAGTCCTAGTAGAGACTCAGTAGTTACACAAAACAAAATGCTGGTTGCGCACAGTTGCTGAGCCCCGTGCTCGCCTCATTCCTTTTTGCCATTTCTTTTACTACTGAGGCAGGAGATGTTCTGGTTCCAGTCGGGAGGAGAAAGCGCGATCTGCATTTTGCACTGTGGTTTGGTTTCACTTTTGCCCCTGCACACACACAGCGCTGAAAGAAAATAAATTCAGTGTTCCTGCAAAATCTCTGAGGAGCTACACCCCTCCCCCGACTCATGGATTTGAGCTAGATAGCTGGCGAACCGCGAGCGGGCAGGCGGTTGACTGCACTAGCAGGCTGCTGGGACAAAACATCAAAAGTCTGTCATCGAGGAGAGAGTTAAATAAAATTACTTGATAAGAGATATCTTGCTGTTTTTTTTTTTTCCTGTGGTTACGGCAGTTGTTTACTTGAGCTGGGATGCTGAGCTGGGATATTTTTAATAGTGCTGTTGGTAGCGCTAGGTGCACGGGACTAAGTAAGTACTGTTAATGGAGCGGGTGGGTGGCTTCCTAGATGGCAGAATTTTTTTTTTTTTTTTTTCAGTAGAAACGATGATGGATCTTCAGAATGGGGTTGTTTATTTTTAACAAAAATGAAAGGCAGCAGGGTTTGCATGTCTGTCTGTGTGGTGGGGCAGACTCTTTTTTTTCTCACTAAGTGAGAGAATAACATGGCGGCTGGCCAGTTTAAACATTCAGTGTGCCCAGTGGTACCCAAAGTAATGGGGCACCCCAAATTAGCACTTGTTTTTTAGCGGGCTCTATTACTGGAATAATGCAAACAGCCTCACAGTGTATTGAATGTGAGGAAAGACAGATAACTGATAGATGAAAAACATCTGTGGAGGGACTATTTAACATTATTAAGCAACATTTCATTATATTTTTTGTTGCTTTGAAAACTTTTTAGTGTTCCTTTTTTTTTAACAGTTGCCTATGGGCCCATTTTATATAAGCAGTAAGGCCCTCTGGGGATATTGGTGGCACTAGGTTTCCCCCACAGTCAGGAGGCTGAAGGTACTCAGCTTCCCCTCGTGCCTATGCCCCTGACTGTGGGGGAAACCTAGTACCACCAATGCCCCATCGTGCCTCATTGCTTAAATAATAACTGGGGAGTGTTTTCTCCCATAGGGAATCTCTGGTTATAATTCACTGGTATAACCAGCTGGTCATAACGGCAAACATGCGCTGAGTTTCCGTCACTCCCCGCATGTGCACACTGTCTCCCTGCTTCAGCCTGACCATGGCTACAGGTACAGAGGTCAATTTGTATTTATATAATTGCTGTGGCAAAGAAATGTTCTACAACAATTACGTAAAACAAGACACGGGGTAGTGTGTAAAACTCACATTTTACACACACCCTCAGTCTTGGGTGCTATTATATACCCCCTTAGCTTTGGTCTCAGACTTTATGTAGACTCCGACACCTTGGGCGTGTGTAACATTTTTATTAAACACACTACCCATGTATTATTCTATATTTTTTTCGTTAATTCTCTTTATTGCACATCATCTCTGGTTCTCGGACTCTCCAGTGTAGTCGCTCAACATGGCCACTCCCACCCCACCTGAAGTCCCACAGTCTCACCTCCAGCTTGGGCCCATCTACTCACTGTGCCACTGGCTGCCCAACCCCCGGCTCTGGGCCCCCTGGGCGGAACCACAAACTCTTCCTGGCACTCTGTCTAGAATATAACAGAGTGACCAGGACACAGAGGGAGAACCAGAGGCAGACTGGAGAGACCCAGCATTGGGCATGGGGGCCGGCCCCTGGACCCACCATCACCTACCTGGAGCCAGGGCTGTTTTCCCTTGTTCTGCCCCATGGTGCAGACATGCAGTGGTGTCAGCATGTGGAGGGCATGCTCCCACCCCTTCCACATATGATTGCCAACACCATTTCCAATTGGCTGTCCCCAGTCCCCAGTAGGAGCCGCTACCGGGTGGAGAAATCCCTGTGACCCACCCCAGGACAGAAGTCCCTCGGACACTCAATTGTCTCCTCCTCCACCGACCCCTGAAGGCCCAAGTTCGCTCCCAAATCCAGGTCAACAGCGTGGCACGAGGTGTGGCGTCCAGCGCCTCAACTCTCAGTACCAACAGGCTGGCTATTATTCTACATTTTAAAAGCATCTTCGAGAAACAAAAGAATATAGTGAGGAATAATCCAATTAGGTCAGAACTATAATAGTGCTTAAAATATATTTTTTCTGTTGCGTAACAAACATTGTAGCTTTAAATAAACATGTTAAAAGGTTATTTTTATAGATCTGCACATATTTCACACCAACATATCTCACATTTTGAGTTTTTATTCTAGTATCCGCCGTACTAAAGAGAAGATAAACCTCCCTTTACCTTTTCAATATTATAAATAACATCATTTTAATCCATCAAGAGTATTTATTTTAAATATTCCAGATACTTATAGCCATAACAGGGTGTCTGGTGCGAACAGTTCCAAAATTCTGAAGTTCAGGGTTAAGATGCATGATCCGGTCACCACACACACATATCCCACCACACCACACCACACCACACCACCACCAACCACACCACACACACAGTTCTCTTTTATTTTCTACAAAGTAAAACATTTTTTTATTTCAAATTCCATTTATTTAAAAATAGAAAGCTTAGACAAGTTTTATATTATGTTTATATATACACTCCCAACATCTCTTCTGATAATGAGTGACTTCTCAAGTTCTTTGTTTGCCAGATGTGTGCCCGCTTGACTTCAGGGCTCTTCGCATAAAGAACTCCAGTGATGCCTTCATGATCGTAACCAGTGCCAGAACTGTACACACAAATGTAGATACAGAACCGTCATATCAACATAATGACACAAAGTGAATGACCGACAAGGACATCATGTCCAACCATAGGTAGGGGTGAGCAGTCTGGCGTTTTTCTGCTGTCACTGTCTCCAGTTCTATAATTTGAAAGTTACAAATGTGTGTAGCTCCCGCAATCTCCAGAACATACAAACAAACATATTAAAATGCCAGCACACACAGGCCTCACAGTCAACTGCGTCATGGCTACTGTGCATTCCTACTTAAGAAAACGATTACGTGGATATCAAATGATAACACAGTTGAAATTCCCTTATGGCTATTCACTGAGAAAATATTTATCCACAAAATCCCATAGAGTTTCTCTTTAAACCAGTCACAGCTGAGTTAAGAGCCCATCCTACTCTGTCAGTCTCTAATAGACTTTTTAAGACCTTTGCCAATTTCATTTAGGTCCGCTACCTTTAGAATTTGCCCCAATTTGGAAAAATCCAGGATTAACATGTGCGGGCAGACAATTTCATAATCTGGAATGGAGAAAAGCGGGAATATCACAGGTAGGGGATTTACTTGACACAAATACATGGAAAATGTTGTCTTTTCAGGAAATTCAGGAGAACTTTCATATTTCAAGATTACATTTTTGGCTCTATCTACAATTAAGAGAACAAATTATTCACTATGTTAGTTCCCCATCTTGCATGTTTCTGAAAGACTAAATGGCAACAAATAGTGACAAGAGCCGCTCTGAAAAAAGGGTCTTGGCTCACATTAACAGCACCTGAATATTTTTCTTCCTGCCGTTTCCTTGCTTTGGGAAACATTGTGAATGTATTATATTCTAACTGTGCTCACATTAACAGCACCTGAATATTTTTCTTCCTGCCGTTTCCTTGCTTTGGGAAACATTGTGAATGTATTATATTCTAACTGTGCTGGTAGCTACTGCAATTGCTAACTGCCTAGCGCACCATGGCACAGTAAACAGGAGTCCCTGTCATTACCACCTAGCACTATAAGTGCTTTACTTTCTTTATACCCGCCACCAAACACCGGGACGTTTTTGGTACTTCGGTAAAGAAGTAATCAAAAAGCAGGGCTAATAACTCTCCTTATACTTGGCCCGCTGTGAGCTGGTATGCCTTGTTTTATTCATTTTATATCTCATTTCACAGGGTATGGAACACACGTGAGCTTTGGGATGTTCAGGCATTTTGCCTAGTAACTTATCACAAACCTGGTACTTGGAGGCAAAAAGAAGAAGAGGACAGTGATAGACAGAGATACTATAGTAGGAGGCCACCCTACTGTGGTAGGACTATGAAAGTAGCTTAAAAGAGCAGTAAGAATTATAGCTGCTGCAGCAGGCTTTGAAAAGGGGGTAAGATGAGAGGAAAGCCTCGAGTTACCTCCACTGTACTTTTACTGGGGGGTGGGGGGTAGCTCTGCCTGCCACAGGTACGTGGAAAAGAAATACAAAGAAAAATCGCAGACAATAATGAAACAAAATGGTTTAAACATGTCCTTTAAAGGTGCAAGAACACTTAGCTGTGCGTGGGATATTGCAGAGGCACACCAGGTGTTGCATTTGCCCTGTACAGCCCCTGCCCTAAAAGTATCTAACTCACTGCTTTGCAAAATCCTTTGAGATGCTTAGTATAAGAGCGGCACTCATCATTTAAACAAGCCATCAGTTATGTCCTTTGAACCACTTTTCAAGAGAACTCGAACTGTTATTTTTCCCTCATCATGAAATATAGTTAAGTGGATTTTCCCATGCTGAAACAACCACTCAAGTGTTCTCACATTGAGTAACGTGCTATATGTGCACTCAAAACTATCTCAAAGCTGATAGTCAACATTTTTATGTGATTTAAATGACATCACAGTTCTTTTTTTGTCCTTTACGAGGAAGCGTCTAGTGCTAGCTATCCAGCTGTGTGAGATTACAGTGGTTTTCAGTCCTTGCTGTGGACAGCGCAGTCCTCCTTGGGTGGAACACGCAAGAGTCCTACAACTTCACCATCCCCATGAATGTGGCGTGGCTACTCATGTCGACTGTCGCGTTGAATCGTGGGATCAGGAGCTGAACGCTGTCATCCTTCTCTAGTTGATATACACCTGCAAGAATATTTATAAAAAAGGCTGGGATCATTATTTATAGAGGAGGGGGAGCTTGCATACGTGCAGTACCACTGATACATCAGTGTTTCGTAGCAACTCCTCATCATCCACAGATTTAAACATCATAGTCCTAGAAAATGAATGACTTACTATAGCTCGTAGCAGTGGGAACAGTTGGTGTGTAACCTAAAATGGTCTATTATAAAAGCACACAGAAATAGACTAAGAAAGGGAGATACTTTTTATTTCAGTATTTTCCAGTATCCAGGAAATGTTTACAAATATAGCATTTAGACACAGTTCATTACTTTTCTGTATTTAGCGTCCCAGTCAGTATTATTGAGGATATTTGCATGAAAACAGGACCATTGTGCCTCAGGCTGCACTGTATTCTCCTGCTTTTCTACCTGGTATACACACCTGAGATTCTCCTACCTGACCACAGATATACATGAGATTCACTGACATGACCATAGACGTGCCTGAGATTCCTCTGCCTGACCACAAATATACCTGGGATTTTCCTGCCTGAACATAAACACACCTGAGATTCCCCTGCCTGACCACAGATACACCTGAGATTCCCCTACCTGACCACAGATATACCTGGGTTCTAGGGACGTGGATATGTTGTTTAATCCACACTTACTGGCAGGTTCCTTGCCACTTTAAATGTTGCTGGAGGGTCTTCAAGCTGACTCCTCCCACCCACCTGGGTGGTAAAACTCTTAGCTATACGCCCCCATGGCGCCAGATCTTCCTTACCGCTTGGAAGCTCAGGTTCCCTCCTTAGCGCTCTGCGTTTTAGGCCTGGATCCACTCTCTTGGTCAAGCGAAACTCATTCTAAAGTTTAAAGACTTCAATCTTCTTTTTCCTCATGGCTGCAATGGACAAATCGACTTCTGGATTCGTTTGTGCACCTGTGGGCAGAAGATATCCCAGACCGATCCACTCCACGTCGTTTATTGCCTGGACTTCGGCCATGACTTACAGGCTTGTGAGTTATGCAAATCCTTTCGGCTCCGGTCTTGGAGGACTGCGCTGCTCAATTGCTGTTGGGGCGACCTGAAAATGTTATCCTCCAGTCAAGTCGAAGGCCCGGCTGGGCGTTGTCGCGTCGAGCTGGCTCGGCAGAACAGCTGGAGCAGATGATCGCCCTCGAGGAGGCGGCCCAGGCGCATCATCATCATCCTCGGTTGCGGCATTTATCCAGCTCTCCTTGGGCTCCTCCTACACAGTTTCTTTTAAGGAGCTTTGCCAATCCCTCTCCACCAAGGAGAAGGGCCATCAGGACTATTGGGGACACAGTGTGCAGAGTGGTTGGTTGGGGGTGGGTAGGCACAGTTTCCCAGGGGGCTGTGCCAAGCAGATATGTGGCCCACTAATACTTTACTCTGGGTGTAGGCACGACGCTATTTTCAATATTTCTGGGAACAAACCCCCAATTGTCATCGTATCAGGACCCAGGCCCCTTGCCCAGTATCAGAGACAGTTTGCAAGGGGGGGTAGCCCACTGGCATATGGCTTCAGGGCTACATAGGGGAAGGAGAATAAGGAATAAGATTGTGGGAGTAGGGAAAGCAAATAAAATAGAATTAAAATACAAGTCTTATGGTTCAGCAGGTACAGACAGTCTCAAGGAAAGCTTACTGAAGCCCTTAACTGCAGCTGTTAGATATTTAAATAAATGGAGGGGGGTGAGGAATAATTACACAAGGAGCAACAGCTGAAATTGCTAGGGATATCAAAAAAATGTGCCAACAGACTTAAAATAGATAAGTAGGCCTAAAACACAGTTTAAAGAGAGCTATCAAGATAAGAATCTGCACCTGATAAATAGGTGCCTTACCGCCACAGCAGTCTTAAATTGTTGTGATGTCCCAAAAGTATGGTGCAGAGTAAAAATTATATCCCTCATAAAATGAATCAAACTGGGTCCCAAGGACTTCCTTTTTTATTTGCAGCTGCCTAGCTCTACCCCCGTGCTCACCAACGTTATGATGAGATGCTAGGGAGAGCGTGGGGGCACACTCTTTTATAATCAATGGGCAGTGGCTTTACGATCTATTTTTCACTTATATGGCCAGTTGGTAATGAAACGTGGGCACGGTCAACCAACTAGGCCCTCGTTAGCCCAATCAGCGCCCACGTGCCCATTACCAATGCCAATATAATGTTAAAATAGACTGTAAAGCTGCCACCAGTAATTATATTGAGCACGCCTGCACTTTCCTAATATCGGCATAACATTGGTAAGCGTGGGGGCTGAGCTAGGTGGCTGCAAAAATGGAAAGTCCTTGGGACCTGGTTTGATTAGTTTGACAAGGATATAATTTTTACTCTGCACCACACTTTTGGGACATCTCAACAATTCAAGACTGATGTGATAGTAAGGTGTCTTATTTATCCTCTGCAGGGCTTATCTATATAGCTTGGTGGATCTATTTAAACAAAAGAGGGACCATGGGATGGAATTAAACTATAGGAGAAAATAAGAAAACTAAATTGGAAATTGCATTTGTTTATTTATTTTTTATTAAATCCCCTAGATCTTAAGGCTTACAAAGACAAGTTTAACTCAGTTGAAAGGAAAGGGTTTAAACACAGCCTGTGAAATTCCTGTTGACAATCTACTGCCATTTTGATTGGTAAGGCTGAGTGGTGCTTGGTATCTGTGGTAGACTTCAGCTGGTGCTAATGAGATTGCTTCAGGATGTGATTTTTCGCTGGGCTCAGAGTCTAGCCACCTAAAATCAAGTGATCTTCTCCAGGGCTGTTAGATGAGTGGCTGGATCTGTCAGTTTGCTACTTCCAAGAGTCAAGTACTGTAACTTGGCATTTGTACGGGGTATGATTATGTGGTTAGGGCTTAAGAAGCCTGTACTAGGACTCTGATACTACAAGCTATAAGGCTGCAGTTCTACACATGTTTTATCCTTTTTGTACCCCGAGTCACACAGAAGTAAGTGTGAGGAGTTGCCCTAGTAAGTAGGCAACCTATGACATCCTTTTTGTGGCGAATGAATGTTTTGGCTTAATGCCAGTATGGAAATAGGAGTGCATTAACCTTCAGCTCTGCAGAGTAGTATGGCCAGAGGAAAGATCTTACTTGTAGCTTTAGTAAGAGTTGTAGGATTATTATTAAAAGAATAAAAAATAATACCTGCTCACTTAACCTGTCCTTTGCATAGCCTTCCTTAGCTAATTGTTTCTGTTACCTGTACAGGGCAAGAAACTTATGATGTACTCTTTGTACTGTAGGACTCCAACATCTGTGCTGCCGCTATTCATGCTGGAGTGCTACTGAATGAAAAGGGCGGGGACTGCACTGTCCTGAAGAGGCCTGGAGCTTCAAGCTACCTTGGATCTACCAGACATGGGATCACCACCCACTCGTAAGGGTTCCCTTTTTTAATCATTAATATTCTTTGTTAGCAAGTCTCTTAGAAACAATATTTGCAATAACAAACTAGGTTGTAACTCTGTTTATGTTTTCAATACAGTATGCCTGTTTTAGAAACAGCTCCAATCTGCTGCCTCAACCCATATCATTAGGGCTCATGTCAACCATTTTACATAACAATGTGTCTACTAGCACTTGCTTGTCTCTTTTATGTTATCTTATACCAAAATATTTCCTCAAGTAACCCAGTAAGTTTCCATGGATGATGAATAAAAAGCATAACATGTATTTATTGTCAAACATCTCCACTTGTGGGCTGTCAGATAATAATGTTCTCTCGTACTAAATAGGTGACCCAGTTTTGATGCTGAGCCCAAGCTGCTATCATTCTGTCAGTCAGGACTATGGAAGCATTGCCATGCACAGCCAGTTCTTTTCAGGAGGAGTGTCACACATTCTACCACTGCAGCATCCTCTGTGGTGGCTGAGCAGCGTGTTCCTTCTTGGGGGAGGGAGGCTTCATCGTCCAAAACCATATGGTATAGCGTGGCATCAGTTGAAGATTAGAAAATGGGATGGGACAGGAAGAACCCTTCAGGAAGAAAATGGCATTGGCGGAGTAACATCACAGGTACCACTGTCCCTGTGCTGCTACTGCCTGGTTCCCATGACTCAGGGTGACACTACCATGCCATCTGCCAGGATCAAGTGCCCTTACAGTATCAAGGTTTCTGCTGTGATATCGTGCAGGATACTGCATGAACTTAATGTAATCCTATGATGATTGCTTCAAATTTCAGACAGTAAACTGCAACATCTTGGTGGGCAGTATTGTATTATAAGTGTGTTATTGGGGCTGAGAGGTGGCTGCAACCGATTGGGGCATTTGTTAAAGCCAGAACCAATGTGTCAGCATCTCCATCTGATATACCCAGTTCATCATACCCTCTCATTGTACCCAACAAAACTAACAAAACTAAACTAAATCTCCATTAATCCTCCCAATATTTTCCCAGGTTTCTGTTTTCTAAAGATATGTGTGAGTCAGCTGTTTCCATTAAAATATACTCCAGCATGTGCCAGAATATTTTACCATACTTTATTAATAAAATTAGTATATTAAAAACCTAGTAGCAACTTTCCATGCAAACTCGCCAGACTATTGGGTTATTGACATAATAAATTAGTCTGAATAAAGTTCCACTGGTTGTCAAAGAAAGTTACTGTATTTATTACATACTCTGCCATTTCAGTTGGATATCGATCTATTCAGGTTAGTAAATTCTTCTCATGTCCGGAGAACAGGGACCCAACTTTCAGAAGCCTGGATACAGATCCATGAGCTGTCCCACTGTGGACCTCATAAGTGATGATCTAGAACTTATTTCTAGTGGCTGTTAACATCTACCAGTTGAAAATCATGGCTGGGCAGATCAGAGGGTAGAGCACAGGCACACGGCAAATGAGTGCCACTATAAATCTTTCCCTAAATGTCTTCTCTAGTCACCTTGTATCATTTGTACAACAATGTTTACAAACAAAATATTGATTTCATTGTCATTTAGCTGTTCACTTTTATTTTAGCACCAAAAAAGGAAAGGTTTGATAATTTATGACTATCTAGGTTGTGAAAGAATGAAAGTTTGTTACACTGCTGTTCTGGTTTATGAACCTCTTGTAGATAACTCCCCCAGTTGACGCAATCCAACACAGTATAGTTCCATACATTACTATGCAGTACAACACAAGCAGAATAATAATAGATAGAGGACTAACATTTACAATGCCCTAATTCCTCATGGAGGTTCTGGTAACACCGTAACTGCAAGAGTGAAGCAAGAGTGTTTCATTGATGTCACCAAGACCTTGAGATGGAATTACAGCCAAATTGCATGGTTCCCTATTTGTTATTTTTATAACATATGGATTGGGAGTGTTAGTCTTGGTTTGTTTATCCTAATCTTTCTCTTCTGAATTCAAGCTTGTTTAAAGCTATTAATTAAAAGAGTAGTTTATTAATAGCATTCCCTCACTACCACCAAAACTCACTAAATACATTCCTTCTGTCCAAAATAAGTACCATTTAAGTTTTTTTCCTTTGTGGCTATTCTGTTTACAGCAAGATGTTTAATAGATTATGAGAAAGACATTTGAATTGTAAACTATGATGCCATTCTTTTTAAGTTCTTTTTATTTAGATACACTATTAAGTATCTTATGCCATGGACAAAAAACCTAACTGATACCAGATTACTTTAAATATTTCCTTTGGAGACAGGGAATGTGAACAGCTGTGTGATAGTGAGGATAATATTACTGAAATACTCTCTGAATTAGTAAGAACAGATACTAATCAATGTGGGAAGAGGTGAAGATAATAATAGGCAAAATTTGAACAACAAAAAAAGTCAGTTAACCTCAGCGTTCCATTTGATAAGGCATCAATGTAGGGAAAGGGGAAATTGTTTAACCAGGAAAGGCACACTAAGCCAAAGCTTGTTTACAGGAGTGACCTGGGAGCTCAGGGAAGTTAAGTGACTTGCACAGGGTCACACAGTATGCAAGTGGGGAGTGGTGGGATTCAAACCCAGGTCTCTAAGTTTGCAGCTCAGTGCTCTTAACCATTGTACTATACTACCTCCATATGACATTAGATTAATGGTTTTACTACTGTCTTATATCACATGGATGGTATTAAGGGATTTGGACAGAGGACTCTATTTCATTATGGGAAACAGTGGTTATCCATATATTACAATACAACACAATATAATCTAACATTCATTAAGTCTATTGTATCTGTACCACCTGGTGTGGGGCATGCTACAACACAGAACCAAACTACTATATGTTACCCAAAGCCTGCCATGACTACATTCTGCCACCCAAGGGGTGAAAAAGAAATGCCCAGAGGAATTCACCACAACTTTTAGACACCCGCACCATCTGTAAAAAGATAGGGGGACCCAATTGACCCCAAAATACCTATGGCATGGAGGGCTGGATGGAAGCAATAGTCACCCCTAGGAATTTATGTTTTTTTAAGTCATTTGTTTTTCTGTGTGGGTATTTTACTGCCATATCCCATACTCTTTTGCTTATGGGAACAGGAGATCTACATCTAGACAAAACTGACCTTCTAAGTGGAAGCCCAGTCTCTGGCTGTAATCTGCCCCCTGGCCACTACCTCTCTTCCCAGAGCTCCATCACCACGCAAGGGATGACCATCATCTGTAAAATATCAGCCCCAGGCTTTGCTGATGGAGCTGTGTGGAGATGTGGTGCAGCACAGTGTGGGCCACTATGCATGTATCATGATTAAGCTGACCAGTTCTATGAATAGAGACACTTGTAAGCTATTACACCTCAGCTGGGGTATTCAAACTCCATTTGCAAATTGCAAAATGGGTTAGCGAGTTACTAACACAATTTTGCAGCCCCAAAGCAGAGAAGGACCACAAAATGCCATATTGGATAGCATGATTAGTGAGTCAGTAACCCATTTGCAAGTGGCTCTAAAATATGTCAGTGCACCTATGCAATGTGGCTGATAGTGCCTTGCATACACAGCACCAGCATACTGGTAGGTTTGGACACCTGGTAAGTTATTTACTGCCTCTCCAAACCAGGTCTTCTGAGCTGCAGCCCCTAACCAGAGCCCCCCACCCCAAACACACCCACTGGTGTTTCTATACCTATCCCTGGTGTCTAGTGGTTCCCCTGAACACCCCCAATGGGATTTCTTTATCTACCCCTAGTGTCTAGTTGTTCTTATAGCCCCCCTGGTTCAAATATCCCATCCACCCTGGCTGCCCTGTCCTCCCTCCATAGGATCAATCCCCCCAACCCAACAGTCCTGTTCCAGCGCCCCCTCCTTTGGCAACTGGCACAGACCCTTCACTCATCTCCATGGCCAGCCACCAGCTGACAGTTGACAATCACATGCCTGCTGTAAGCAGCTATGATTGCAGTAGGTGCAAAGATTGCAAACTGTCAACTGGGGGCCAGTCCTGGAGGTGAGTGGAGGATCTGTGAGTGGTCACAGGGGGCTGAGACTGTGCTAGCCCATGGCCGACTCAATATGAAAACTCAAATGCACAATCCCAATACCAACATCCTGACATGGAACTTACCTGACACATTAACATCTCGATGATGGAAAGCCCGACAGTGGAGTTGCCAGGACTCAGAGTTAGTTCCAATAGTTTGGGGGTGTGTGGGAGCTAATCCCCCGGTGACAGGGGGTGTGAGGGGTGTAGCCCCCCCTCCAGACCACAAATCCGGTGTAAGTCCACTGTCAGGCTTTCCATTGTTGGGATGTTAATGTGCCAGGTAAATGCCGTGTCAGCATGTCTGTCGTGGGCTGGTGGGTATCAGGATTTTGCATTTCAGGTTTTCGTAGTATATCTGACTGGGCATGTGGGTTGGGTGGAGGATTCACCTGGGGTGGGAGAAACCAATAGACACTAATGTATCTGGGGAATACCATCTGGGGTGTTTGGGGCTGGAGGTCCACTTGACACCAGGGATTACTAAACAAATGCTGGCAGGTGTGTTTAGGGGGTGGGAGGGACCACTGGACACCAGGGATAAATACATACATACCGTTAGTATGTTCAGGGGTTTCATTAGAAATGCAACCACTTGCTTCTAAATGGCCCTTGCACACCTCCTGGGGGCCCTTAAGATGTCTTGATGGTCAATTGTCTGGTTTTTTAACTGTACCCAAATGCCACTGTTTACATTGACCCTGCAATGTAAATCACAGAATTGCATTCTGCCTTTTTATGCAAAGAGCTTCTGTTTCCTGTCAAAGCACTAGATGTTCTTCAAAACAGGTCTTTTTTGCTGATAATAGATAATTCCATGGATAGTAGTGACACCACAAGGCTGCCTTTCAATCTGACTTCCCGAGGACCTTGCAGAACTCATGAGGCATTTGAGAGAGAGAAGGATCTCTGCTGCGGCTAACAGTTTTGTTGAAGCAGACAGACCCCAAATCTTGTGCTAATCCTTCTTATATTTTATTTTATTTTATTTATTTATTTATTGAAGATTCAGATGTACCGTTGAGTCAAGGACTCATTTACAAAGGTTCCATGTCACAGGTATTACATACAAGGAGAGAGGTTTACATAGCAATACAGTAGTACATAGTCAGGTATTGCATAAGCAGTAGTTACAGAGGCCTTTATGGGGCTCTCGGAGGATACATAGGTCAGGCTTAGGCAGACAGGCAACAAGGCATAGCAGTGCAGGGCAACAGGCAACAAAAAACGTGGTATAACAGAGCAGAGCTAAGCAAAAGGGCACTGCACAAGGTAGGAGTTAAGCAGAGGAGGAATCGGCCATAACCTGGGTCTGCACTATTAGATAAAAGTATTAGTCAAGAACAATCCACAAAGAATTTGAAAGCCTGTAAGTAGAGATCTAAGCAGTTTGAAAGGATCCTAAGTCTACTTTCATTACAATCAGTAGAGCAAAACTATTCATCAAAGATATGTCTCTATCACTGAAAGAACCTCTAGTATAGGAAAATGTACAGCAGTAGGGGACAGACAATAAATATTTTCCCATAACTCTGAAGTATACTTTAGTATTAATTAGACCAATCTTATTAGTAAACAAAACATGAAAGAGCAGAAAGTCTAAGAAAATTACACCAAGAAACAAAAGTAGAACACCAAACCTATTATCTAAATTAAGCAAGTAATTTACATTAACAATGTACATATAATAGCAATGCAACCTAAAAGAAAATACAACTTTATTTAAGAACACATAGTCTATTAAATATAAAATTACTTCACAAACCAGCTAACCATAATCTAATAAAGAAATAACTAAAAGAAACAACTAACATAAAACATTAAAATACAATATTTAGTAATACAAAACCCAACACACATTGAAAGTAGAAAAGTAAAATATACTATTAAAACATAATACAATATCAATGCACTAAAATATTAGAAAAATCTACCTAATCAAAAGTAATTTAATTGTCAAAACCAAAACACAATACCCCTTTTAAATTAAAATAGGCCAAAATACACAACATAGTCTTAAAATAATTCCAAGACAAAAGCAGCAAGAACACAACCACAACTCTACAATACTGAAAAGAACACAGAAAGACAAAAGCAAATTATAGCAAATCTATACCGTAAAGCAAGCCAGGTGCAGGGTTATTTAATGATACTCCAGAATATAAATATCAACACCCACCCCACAATATACCCCTGGGTAGCAGTGACCAAACAATGGCATTTCCCATACAGTAAAAGTAACCTAGTGCAGGTTATTTAATGATACTCCCCAGAAAATAACAATACCAACCAAAACCTCACAATATACCAGAAGTAAAGTGATCAGGAACAATGACTTTACGTGATACAGTAAAGGAATCCAGGTGCAGTATTATTTAACGATACTCCCAGTAGTGGCCAACAATACCAACCAACCCACCAACAATATACCCAGGAGCAGTGCCTAAAACAATGGTACCTGCCTATACAGTAAAAGCATCCAGGTGCAGGTTATTTAATGTTACTCCCAGAATAACAATACCAACCAACCCACCTCACAACCATACCCAGCAGCAGTGACTAAAACAATGGCACTTACTCTATACAGTAAAAACAAACCAGGTGCAGTGGGTTATTTAATGATACTCCCCAGAAAATAACAATACCAACCAACCCACTTTACTGATATACACAGGAGCAGTGATAAACAGTGGCACTTTTGCCTATACAGTAATAAACCAGGTGCAGGTTTTTAATTGTACTCCCAGAAAATAACAATACCAACCAACCTACCCCACAATATACACAGCAGCAGTGACTAAAACAATGGCACTTACCTATACAGTAAAAACAAACCAGGTGCAGGTTATTTAATGATACTCCTCAGAAAATAACAATACCGACCAACCTCCCCACACATACCCAGCAGCAATGACTAAAAAACAATTGTAATTCTACCTATAAGGTAAACAAAAACAGGTGCAGGTTATTTAATGATACCCTTGCAAATAACAATACCAACTCAACCCAATTTACATACCAGCAGTGACTAAAACAATGGCACTTACCATACAGTAAAAGCAAACCAGTGCAGGTTTTTAATGATACTCCAAAATAACAATGCCAACCAACCCAACCCACAATATACACAGCAGCAGTGACTAAACAGTGGCACTTTACCATACAGTAAAAGCAAACCAGGTGCAGGTTGTTTAATGATACTCTCAGAAAATAACAATACCAAGCAACCCACCTCACAATATATACAGGAGCAGTGACTAAAACAATGGCACTTACTCATACGGTAAAAACAAAACAGGTGCTGGTTATTTAATGATACTCCCCAGAAAATAACAATACCAACCAACCCACCCCACAATATACACAGGAGCAGTGACTAAAACAATGGCACTTACCTATACAGTAAAAACAAACCAGGTGCAGGTTATTTAATGATACTCTCCAGAAAATAACAATACCAACCAACCCACCCACAATATACACAGCAGCAGTGACTAAAACAATGGCACTTACCTATGCAGTAAAAATAAACCAGGTGCAGGTTATTTAATGATACTCTCCAGAAAATAACAATACCAACCAACCCACCCCACAATATACACGGCAGCAGTGACTAAAACAATGGCACTTACCTATACAGTAAAAACAAACCAGGTGCAGGTTATTTAATGATACTCCCCAGAAAATAACAATACCAACCAACCCACCCCACAATATACACAGGAGCAGTGACTGAAACAATGGCACTTACCTATACAGCTAAAACAAACCAGGTGCAGGTTATTTAATGATACTCCCCAGAAAATAACAATACCAACCAACCCACCCCACAATATACACAGGAGCAGTGACTAAAACAATGGCACTTACCTATAAGAGTAAAAACAAAACAGGTGCAGGTTATTTAATGATACTCCCCAGAAAATAACAATACCAACCAACCCACTCCACAATATACACTGCAGCAGTGACTAAAACAATGGCACTTACCTATACAGTAAAAGCAAACCAGGTGCAGGTTATTTAATGATACTCCCCAGAAAATAACAATACCAACCAACCCACCCCACAATATACACAGCAGCAGTGACTAAAACAATGGCACTTACCTATAAGGTAAAACAAAACAGGTGCAGGTTATTTAATGATACCCCAGAAAATAACAATACCAACCAACCCACCTATTATATACACAGGAGCAGTGACTAAAACAATGGCACTTACCTATACAGTAAAAACAAACCAGGTGCAGGTTATTTAATGATACTCTCCAGAAAATAACAATACCAACCAACCCACCCCACGAATATACACAGCAGCAGTGACTAAAACAATGGCACTTACCTTTTCAGTAAAAGCAAACCAGGTGCAGGTTATTTAATGATACTTCCCAGAATATAACAATACCAAACAACCCACCCCACAATATACCCTGCAGCAGTGACTAAAACAATGGCACTTTCCTATTCAGTAAAAGCAAACCAGGTGCAGGTTATTTAATGATACTCCCCAGGAAATAACAATACCAACCAACCCACCCCACAATATACCCTGCAGCATTGACTAAAACAATGGCACTTACCTATACAGTAAAAGCAATCCAGGTGCAGGTTATTTAATGGTACTCCCCAGAAAATAACAATACCAACCAACCCACCCCACAATATACCAGCAGCAGTGACTAAAACAATGGCACTTACCTATACAGTAAAACAAACCAGGTGCAGGTTATTTAATGATACTCCCCAGAAAATAACAATACCAACCAACCCACCCCACAATATACACAGCAGCAGTGACTAAAACAATGGCACTTACCTATACAGTAAAAGCAAACCAGGTGCAGGTTATTTAATGATACTCTCCAGAAAATAACAATACCAACCAACCCACTCCACAATATACACAGGAGCAGTGACTAAAACAATGGCACTTACCTATCAGTAAAAACAAACCAGGTGCAGGTTATTTAATGATACTCCCCAGAAAATAACAATACCAACCAACCCACCCCACAATATACACAGGAGCAGTGACTAAAACAATGGCACTTACCTATACAGTAAAAAACAAAACCAGGTGCAGGTTATTTAATGATACTCTCCAGAAAATAACAATACCAACCAACCCACCCCACAATATACACAGCAGCAGTGACTAAAACAATGGCACTTACCTATGCAGTAAAAGCAAACCAGGTGCAGGTTATTTAATGATACTCCCAGAAAATAACAATACCAACCAACCCACCCCACAATATACACAGCAGCAGTGACTAAAACAATGGCACTTTACCTATACAGTAAAAGCAAACCAGGTGCAGGTTATTTAATGATACCCTGAAAAATAACAATACCAACCAACCCTCCCCAGAATATACCAGCAGCAATGACTAAAACAATGGCACTTACCTATACAGTAAAAGCAAACCAGGTGCAGGTTATTTAATGATACTCCCAGAAAATAACAATACCAACCAACCCACCCCACAATATACACCAGCAGCAGTGACTAAAACAATGGCACTTACCTATACAGTAAAAGCAAACCAGGTGCAAAGTTTTAATGATACTCCCCAAAAATAACAATGCAACCAACTAACTCACACAACATACACAGCAGCAGTGACTAAAACAAGTGGCACTTTACTATACAGTAAAACAAACCAGGTGCAGGTTATTTAATTTTACTCAGGAAAACAACAATACCAACCAACCCACCCTCAATAATATACACAGGAGCAGTGACTAAAACAATGGCACTTACCTACAGTAAAAACAAAACCAGGTGCAGGTTATTTAATGATACCCCAGAAAATAACAATACCAACCAACCCACCCCCACAATATACACAGGAGCAGTGACTGAAACAATGGCACTTACCTATAAGGTAAAAGCAAACCAGGTGCAGGTTATTTAATGATACTCCCCAGAAAATAACAATACCAACCAACCCACCCCACAATATACACAGGAGCAGTGACTAAAACAATGGCACTTACCTATACAGTAAAAGCAAACCAGGTGCAGGTTATTTAATGATACTCCCCAGAAAATAACAATACCAACCAACCCACCCCCACACAATATACACAGCAGCAGTGACTAAAACAATGGCACTTACCTATACAGTAAAAGCAAACCAGGTGCAGGTTATTTAATGATACTCCCCAGAAAATAACAATACCAACCAACCCACCCCACGATATACACAGGAGCAGTGACTAAAACAATGGCACTTACCTATACAGTAAAAACAAACCAGGTGCAGGTTATTTAATGATACTCCCAGAAAATAACAATACCAACCAACCCACTCCACAATATTACACAGCAGCAGTGACTAAAACAATGGCACTTACCTATACAGTAAAAACAAACCAGGTGCAGGTTATTTAATGATACTCTCCAGAAAATAACAATACCAACCAACCCACCCCACAATATACCCAGCAGCAGTGACTAAAACAATGGCACTTACCTATACAGTAAAAACAAACCAGGTGCAGGTTATTTAATGATACTCCCAGAAAATAAATATCAACCAACCAACCCACCCCACGATATACCCAGCAGCAGTGACTAAAACAATGGCACTTACCTTTACAGTAAAAACAAACCAGGTGCAGGTTATTTAATGATACTCCAGAAAATAACAATACCAACCAACCCACCCACAATATACCCAGCAGCAGTGACTAAAACAATGGCACTTACCTATACAGTAAAAGCAAACCAGGTGCAGGTTATTTAATGATACTCCCTCGAAAATAACAATACCAACCAACCTCCCCACAATATACCCAGCAGCAGTGACTAAAACAATGGCACTTACCTATACAGTAAAAGCAAACCAGGTGCAGGTTATTTAATGATACTCCCCAGAAAATAACAATACCAACCAACCCACCCCACAATATACCCAGCAGCAGTGACTAAAACAATGGCACTTACCTATACAGTAAAAGCAAACCAGGTGCAGGTTTTTTAATGATATTCCCCAGAAAATAACAATGCAACCAACCCACCCCACAATATACACAGAAGCAGTGACTAAAACAGTGGCACTTTACTATACAGTAAAAGCAAACCAGGTGCAGGTTATTTAATGATACTCCCCAGAAAATAACAATACCAAGCAACCCACCTCACAATATACACAGGAGCAGTGACTAAAACAATGGCACTTACCTATACAGTAAAAACAAAACAGGTGCAGGTTATTTAATGATACTCCCCAGAAAATAACAATACCAACCAACCCACCCCACAATATACACAGGAGCAGTGACTAAAACAATGGCACTTACCTATACAGTAAAAACAAACCAGGTGCAGGTTATTTAATGATACTCTCCAGAAAATAACAATACCAACCAACCCACCCCACAATATACACAGCAGCAGTGACTAAAACAATGGCACTTACCTATGCAGTAAAAACAAACCAGGTGCAGGTTATTTAATTTTACTCTCCAGAAAATAACAATACCAACCAACCCACCCCACAATATACACAGGAGCAGTGACTAAAACAATGGCACTTACCTATACAGTAAAACAAACCAGGTGCAGGTTATTTAATGATACTCCCAGAAAATAACAATACCAACCAACCCACCCCACAATATACACAGGAGCAGTGACTAAAACAATGGCACTTACCTATAAGGTAAAAACAAAACAGGTGCAGGTTATTTAATGATACTCCCCAGAAAATAACAATACCAACCAACCCACCCCACAATATACACAGGAGCAGTGACTAAAACAATGGCACTTACCTATACAGTAAAAACAAACCAGGTGCAGGTTATTTAATGATACTCTCCAGAAAATAACAATACCAACCAACCCACCCCACAATATACACAGCAGCAGTGACTAAAACAATGGCACTTACCTATACAGTAAAACAAACCAGGTGCAGGTTATTTAATGATACTCCCCAGAAAATAACAATACCAACCAACCCACCCCACAATATACACAGGAGCAGTGACTAAAACAATGGCACTTACCTATGCAGTAAAAACAAACCAGGTGCAGGTTATTTAATGATACTCCCCAGAAAATAACAATACCAACCAACCCACCTCACAATATACACAGGAGCAGTGACTAAAACAATGGCACTTACCTATACAGTAAAAACAAACCAGGTGCAGGTTATTTAATGATACTCCCCAGAAAATAACAATACCAACCAACCCACCCTCAATATACACAGCAGCAGTGACTAAAACAATGGCACTTACCTATACAGTAAAAACAAACCAGGTGCAGGTTATTTAATGATACTCCCCAGAAAATAACAATACCAACCAACCCACCCCACAATATACACAGCAGCAGTGACTAAAACAATGGCACTTACCTATACAGTAAAAGCAAACCAGGTGCAGGTTATTTAATGATACTCCTCGGAAAATAACAATACCAACCAACCCTCCCCAGAATATACCCAGCAGCAATGACTAAAACAATTGCACTTACCTATACAGTAAAAGCAAACCAGGTGCAGGTTATTTAATGATACTCCCCAGAAAATAACAATACCAACCAACCCACCCCACAATATACCCAGCAGCAGTGACTAAAACAATGGCACTTACCTATACAGTAAAAGCAAACCAGGTGCAGGTTATTTAATGATACTCCCCAGAAAATAACAATACAACCAACCCACCCACAATATACACAGCAGCAGTGTCTAAAACAGTGGCACTTTACTATACAGTAAAAACAAACCAGGTGCAGGTTATTTAATTTTACTCTCCAGAAAATAACAATACCAACCAACCCACCCCACAATATACACAGGAGCAGTGACTAAAACAATGGCACTTACCTATACAGTAAAAGCAAACCAGGTGCAGGTTATTTAATGATACTCCCCAGAAAATAACAATACCAACCAACCCACCCCACAATATACACAGGAGCAGTGACTGAAACAATGGCACTTACCTATAAGGTAAAAGCAAACCAGGTGCAGGTTATTTAATGATACTCCCCAGAAAATAACAATACCAACCAACCCACCCCACAATATACACAGGAGCAGTGACTAAAACAATGGCACTTACCTATACAGTAAAAACAAACCAGGTGCAGGTTATTTAATGATACTCTCCAGAAAATAACAATACCAACCAACCCACCCCACAATATACACAGCAGCAGTGACTAAAACAATGGCACTTACCTATGCAGTAAAACAAACCAGGTGCAGGTTATTTAATGATACTCTCCAGAAAATAACAATACCAACCAACCCACCCCACAATATACACAGGAGCAGTGACTAAAACAATGGCACTTACCTATAAGGTAAAAGCAAAACAGGTGCAGGTTATTTAATGATACTCCCCAGAAAATAACAATACCAACCAACCCACTCCACAATATACACAGGAGCAGTGACTAAAACAATGGCACTTACCTATACAGTAAAAGCAAACCAGGTGCAGGTTATTTAATGATACTCCCCAGAAAATAACAATACCAACCAACCCACCCCACAATATACACAGCAGCAGTGACTAAAACAATGGCACTTACCTATACAGTAAAAGCAAACCAGGTGCAGGTTATTTAATGATACTCCCCAGAAAATAACAATACCAACCAACCCACCCCACAATATACACAGCAGCAGTGACTAAACAATGGCACTTACCTATGCAGTAAAAACAAACCAGGTGCAGGTTATTTAATGATACTCCCCAGAAAATAACAATACCAACCAACCCACCCACAATATACACAGGAGCAGTGACTAAAACAATGGCACTTACCTATACAGTAAAAGCAAACCAGGTGCAGGTTATTTAATGATACTCCCCAGAAAATAACAATACCAACCACCCCACCCCAATATATACACAGGAGCAGTGACTAAAACAATGGCACTTACCTATAAGGTAAAAGCAAAGCAGGTGCAGGTTATTTAATGATACTCCCAGAAAATAACAATACCAACCAACCCACCCCACAATATACACAGCAACAGTGACTAAAACAATGGCACTTACCTATACAGTAAAAGCAAACCAGGTGCAGGTTATTTAATGATACTCCCCAGAAAATAACAATACCAACCAACCCACCCCACAATATACACAGCAGCAGTGACTAAAACAATGGCACTTACCTATGCAGTAAAACAAACCAGGTGCAGGTTATTTAATGATACTCTCAGAAAATAACAATACCAACCAACCCACCCCACAATATACACAGGAGCAGTGACTAAAACAATGGCACTTACCTATAAGGTAAAAGCAAAGCAGGTGCAGGTTATTTAATGATACTCCCCCAGAAAATAACAATACCAACCAACCCACCCCACAATATACACAGGAGCAGTGACTAAAACAATGGCACTTACCTATACAGTAAAACAAACCAGGTGCAGGTTATTTAATGATACTCCAGAAAATAACAATACCAACCAACCCACCCCACAATATACACAGCAGCAGTGACTAAAACAATGGCACTTACCTATGCAGTAAAAACAAACCAGGTGCAGGTTATTTAATGATACTCCCAGAAAATAACAATACCAACCAACCCACCCCACAATATACACAGGAGCAGTGACTTAAACAATGGCACTTACATATAAGGTAAAAGCAAACCAGGTGCAGGTTATTTAATGATACTCTCCAGAAAATAACAATACCAACCAACCCACCCCACAATATACACAGGAGCAGTGACTAAAACAATGGCACTTACCTATACAGTAAAATGAAACCAGGCGCAGGTTATTTAATGTAAATATAGGGACAGGGATCAGGGGAAGGGAAGGAAGGTAACTGGTTAAGCAATGCTGCAAGAAATTAAACATTTAAACCACACAAAGCCACCCACCAACAGTCATGCACGGTTGTTCTTTCTAGCTGGTGCACCTGAATAATACCCCACAGTAGCTGTAGAAGTTATCGCAGGCCTACTGTTGGTTAAGCAGTGAAGTACCAATTGCTTGGATGCAGTTCAAATAAAGCAGACAACATTTGGATTCCCAAACTTCCTACTGGCAGACATGCAGATTTTCACCTGAGTGGCTTCCATGGCATGCTCCAGCCCAGGACTTAAAAGGCCAAAAGCCAACCATAATCTTCAGTTGCAGGGCCTGGACCTTGATACGTTACTCATGGTTTGCTGTCCCTCTTGCACCAAGAGGCAAGAATGGCTGGAACCTTGAACTGGTTGGCATAAAGAATGGCAATCACTATAACACTCTCCCAGTGGCTGCAGGAGTGAGTCGCACTTGCAGGCATCTTAACCTCAGGTGATCCATCTTCGCCCCACTTGGAAACTTCAAGGATATTCACTTCTTGAAGGACTTCTCCTTATCTTTACTATGTGGGGACTTCACCATGAAAACCTGAGATGGGTCAAAATGGCTACTGGAACAAAGTAGTCTCCTCAAATCTGTGCTTCAGCTGGAACTCTTCTCTCAGATGGTGCCCTGCTGTGTCTGTTTAACAGTGCTAAAATTTCAACTCTGTAGGAGTAAAGTCTTGGTGGATCTCTGTTCAGGTCTCCAGGGGCTGAATGCATGTTCTGCTGTAGCTCTGTGCAGGAGCTGCTCCTCTAACAAAACAAAACTGTCTCTATGTCCCCATATTGTAAGCTGTAGTCTGTCAGCGGGTTCACCTCACTCTATGCTTGGCCCAGTCCTTGAGAAAGCTGTCTGAAACAAAAACAGAGCCAGTAACTGACCTGTTCATTCACATGCTTTTTCAGTGTTCTTTCTGTTCCCGTTTCCTTTCTGTGGGACAGTCTCTTTTTTTGCCTGGTGCCCAAGGAGAAGCTGGCTGAGGAGAATGATGGCTTCTTACTGGCCATGTTTTGTGTGAACCTTGGCTTGATCTAAGTGCATTTCTCTGCAGTTCTTGGGGGATGGGGATAGAATACGGCAGTGCTCTTCATTTATTTATTTTTGCAGGTCCCACAAAGGTGGCTCTGGTCACAAGTCAACAGTGCACTGTGCTGGTAGAAACACACAGTTTAGTCCCTCATTGCAGGCAGGAGGTCAGTCTTTCTCCAGCATTAGTAACATGTCTATCATGAGTCCAAATGTGCTTGCTGTCATGGAAAAATTGTTGCCTCCTTCAGTGGCCGTGTTCCTTTTTTACACTCCCTGGGAACTGGGAGGAAGACAGCATCCATCACAAACCAGTGTTTTAATCATACTGGTGGCTCCCACTTTGGGAGCAAAAGCAAGCTACCATTAGAGAGGGGGTTAACACACATTTACTGTGAGTTCCATATAATCAGCAAACACATCATGTAATTTCACTGCTACACTATGCTGATTTTATTTATTTTTCTATTTATTTATTTGTACAATCGGATTTACAACCTTTGAGCCAGAGACTCGTTTACAAAGGCACCTCATCACAGAGAGGACAAAAACAGTGATACAAGGTTACAGAGCGTGGACAGACAGAGTTACATATTTTTGTAACATGACACTAAAGATGATACTCAAATGGAGAAAGCAGAGTGGTTGAAATGCATCAGGTGACCAAAAGCGAGCGGGTATTAATCCAGCAGTAGAAACCGCCGGTAGTGCATGTTGCAGAAATAGGGCACGCTTCCTATTGTGAGCATGGAAAACAGAGCAAGCGAGTATATCGCGCTGTTCATACCTGTAGATGCCGTTGGTGGTGGAGCAGTGATAGAATCCTTGTTACTATGCACCAGAGTGCACTACCTGCTCAGGGAACCTCGGAGTCAGTAGCAGAGGTGGGTAACTGCCCCAGTACGTCAAAAGGAAGTTTTACACTGCATGCATCACTGTTGCCATGAACACAGAGACTCAGGCAAATGAACAGAAATCAGTGTATCTATATTTAGTAGTGTTACTCATTAGTTGAAAAGTGTCCCAGGATGCAGCAGTGTAATGCAGCACTGGGATAGTAGAAAGCAGAGAAACTGTTGTTACGAATCAAAAAACGGGAATCTTGTTGAGTTTCACACAGCAACATTGCCTCCGGCATGTTTCCTGAAAGCACTCCACACTATATGTAGGGCAGTAGTCTGCCCTTCAATGGGAACATGCACATTTGTCCATGATAGCAGTGTGTAGTAAATTAGAAAGTGCAGGAGAGTTGTAAAAAAATCATTGTAGATCTCTGCAACTGTTGTGTGCTGTGAAGGGCAACAATGTTAGTACAATATCTCCCTTGCACTTGCCATGTTACAAGAGCATTAATCCCCTCCAGAGTTGTGCTCTACTAGTGGATTAATGCCCAGTGGGTGGTTGCAAGCACTCAACGTGTGGCCTCGTGCACCAACCACCCCCAAACTGGGCAGTAATCCACTAGTAGAGCCCTCCTCTGTCGGGGATTAATGTTTACTTGTAGTCTATATACAGAGTTACATTTGGTACATAGTTACAATTGACTCATATAGGACACCCCAGATATACAGGTGTCTAGCAGGGGGATGGATAGGAAGCCAGAGGGGAGGAGGAGGAGGGGGGTGAGTGTGGAGGCAGTCTGGAGGACTTTATCAAGAATTGAGTGTACTAGGGGGCATGCGAGCACTGGTTAGTGACAATTACAGCAGTGGGTGTTGAAAAGGTGGTTCCAAAGAGGGATTTTAAATGGGGCGATTTTGGAAGTGTTTGTGACGATGACAGGAAGGGAGCTGAACCAGAAGGGGGCCCTGTAACAGAAAGATCTCTGAGCTAGGGAGGTCCTAGTTCTGGGTACCATTAAGGTGGTCTTGTCAGAACTGTGGGTGGAGACTGTGGGGGAGGCCTGCTGAAGGCAGGCAGACACACCGGGGGGGGGAGCCCGAGCAGGATTTTTTGGCTAGTAGGCAGGTCTGGTAGTGGAGTCTTTCTTCAAAGTTGAGGAGAATGGCAGTGGCATAGAGATGGCAGGTGTGGGTAAGCCTAGGGGCACTGGTCAGGAGCCTACATGCCTTGTTGAGTGAGAGTTGGATCTTATTGAGTGCAGTATTATCTGTGGCTCCGTATATAGGCAGGCCATAGTCCACAGGAGACAGAACAGAGGATGTGATGGCCAACCAGAGAGCATCGGGCAGGAGGCAGTCCTTGTGACGGTAAAGGAGGCCAATCTGGGTGTTAGTGCCAGTCAAGAGGGCATTAATGTGGGCATGAAAGGTGAAGGTGTTGTTGAAGGTTATCCCTAGGTATTTGTAGGTGGATATCTGCTCAAGGGGGTGCTGAGTGCTGGGGAGGATAAGAAGGGTGGCATTTTTTGCTTTGTTTTGGTGGTTGGAGAAGAGCATAGACTTAGTTTTTTTTAGATTAGTAACAAGTCTACGATCATTGAACCACTTTTCTGCCTGGTTGAAGGTGTGTTGGACAGAGTCCTGGAGGGAGGCAGATTTACAGTGTGTGGCATAGAGAATGGCATCATCCATGTATAGGGGAATTTTGCCAGAGCAGGCACTGGGCATGGTGTTTAGGTAGAGACTGAAGAGTAGGGGACCCAGGATGGAGCACTGGGGAACCCCGGAGCAGGCTGGATGGGTGTCGAACAGAGTCCCATTGATTTGTATGCACTGGGATTGAGCTAAGAGGTAGATAGAGCACCAGGCTAGGAGACCCGTGGAGAAACCAATTTGGTAACGGGAGTCAAGTAAGAGGGGATGGCAGACAGTGTCAAAGGCCTTGGAGAGGTCAATGAACACTGCTTCAGCAAGGTTGCCAGAGCCTAGGGAGGAGTGCAAGAAGTTGTAGAATTCTAGGAGAGCTGTGGCAGTGCTATGGCCTGCACAGAAGCCATGCTGCTCAGGGCATAGGATGGCATATTTAGTTAAATATTTGGTGAGCTGGGTGGCCATCACTTTTTCTATAGCTTTGGAGAGTGGGGGAAGAATGAAAATTGGCCAGTAGCTACTGGGGGAGGACCTGTCACCACTTTCATGAATGGGTGTGACGACAGCCATTTTCCAAACACTGGGGAATTGGCCCAGGCTAATCCACCCTTCGGCCTCAAATAACACCATGACAGTGACATCATTCATTAAAAGGGGTCCCAAAAACCCCATATTGAAAATTTGGTGCAAAAATGCCAAAAAATGACTGTTTTACGAGCATGCGTTGAGCAGTTCCTACGCAAGGCTCATAAGTTCGCGAATTTTCAATATTTTCACTCCAGATTTTCAACATTGCCATTTTATCACACCTTCTTATGAGTTGTATAGCTGTCATTTTTCACATCTCACCCAAAACGTGTTTCCGCCCATGTAGCGCACAATGGCACAGTCGGTGTGTGAAATCAATGTATGGAACACATTAAGAAAATCACAGTGACACTGTTCATGAGCAGAGGTCTTAAAATGGCTATGTTGAATATTTGGTGAAAAAATTCTTAAAAATGACTGTTTTACAAGCGTGCGTTGCGCAGTTCATACTGCTTTTCCATTGTGTTTGCAATTTTCAATATTTACACTCCAGATTTTCAACATTGCCATTTTACCACACCCTCATAGGAGCAGTACAGCTGTCATTTGTCACATCCTGCCCAAAATGTTTCTGCTCCATGTAGCGCATAATGGCGCAGTCGGTGTGTGAACTCAATGTATGGGACACATTAAGAAAATCACAGTGACACTGATCATGAGCAGGGTCTTGTGTTGGCTGGGCTGAAAATTTGGTGAAAAAATTCCTAAATATGACTGTTTTATGAGTCTGCATTGTGCAGTTCCTACGCACGCTCGTAAGTTTGCGAATTTTCAGTATTTTCACTCCAGATTTTCAACATTGCCATTTTACCACACCTCCTTATGAGCACTGCAGCTGTCATTTTTCACATCTTGCCCAAAACATGTTTCCGCCATGTAGTATTAAATGGCACAGTTTCGGTGTGCGTAACTTCAGTGTATGGGACACATTAAGAAAATCACAGTGTCACTGTTCATTAGCAGAGGTTTTAAACTGCCAATGTTGACAATTTGCTAAAAAAATTCCTAACAATCACTGTTTTACCAGCGTGCATTGCACTGTTCCCACGCACGCTCCTAGGTTTGTGAATTTTCAATATTTCCACTCCAGATTTTCAACATTGCCATTTTACCACACTTCCTTATGAGCAGTACAGCTGTCATTTTTCACATCCTGCCCAAAACGTGTTTCCGCCTACGTAGTGCACAATGGGGGTAACAAACAGGTCATGCTGACAATTTATTGTGCAAATACCAGGAATGGCACAGGGCATTAGGGTAAAGCACCATACATGCCAAACATCACTGCAAACACCTGCAAGTGAAAGTTCGGCGTTGACAAATGCTTGTTTTCTTTATTTTGCTGCAAAAAAAGTTTACATTTTTGTCTAAGTGTAAGAAAAAAGAATTAGGGACACTAATAGGTAGGATTTGAAATAAAAGTAGTCATCTTGGAAGTGCATTCATCTTTAGTATGTTTGCTCTCTCCATCAGTCAGTGGTAAATAAGTCCAGTGATCTATATCATTGACTTCATACAGATCATTAATGTTTTTTGTTAACATAATCCCTAAATAGTGGAATGAACCCAGAGGAGCCACTACAAAGTTATCAGATGTTGTATCTTTATTTAATAGCATTATTTCTGTTTTATGCCACTGTAGCCTTTGATTCATTCATGTCCGGCCCCTCTCTAATTGGCAGAGACCTCCCTGGTTTGATGGGGAACTCAGGGAGTTAAAGATTAGGGGCTAGAGGTTAGATAGATTTTGGAGGAGATCTGGCCTGAAGGAGGACAAATTGGACCTGAGTTTGCATTATAGGGACTATCAGGGGCTAGCTCCCAAAAGAAGACAGATTATTTGTCTAGGGAGATTGCTGCGGCAAGGATTAGACTGGCTCATCTCATCTGAATGGTAGATGGGCTATTACATCCTGTCTGTCTCCATGTTGCAGGAACAGGTTCCAAGCACAAGGTGACAACAGTTTGCTCTGTTCTTTGCTGACAAAGTGTCCTCTATCATAGCTGAGATCTCCTTCAGCATCACTTACAGGGAGTGCGGGGTCCATCCTGAGATGTGCCGAAACACTCCTCCTGTATGGGCTGAGTTCTATCCAGTTGAAGGGGAGGAGGATATATAGACACATAGACAGTGTCGGCAGATAGGGGCCTATGGCCCACCCAGTCTGCCCATTTGAGCTTGTAAGTTCAGTTTATGTTTTCCTAGAAGTCTGTTGCCCCTTACCCCTGACCTCCAGAATTCCTTTATGAGGTGGTGGAGATTATCTCAAGGCTGCAACCAACACAGTCTGACCTGGACCCAGGTCCAACCCGACTTCAAGTTGAATGTTTGGACCTGATTGGATCTGTGTTGGTTGAGATTGTCTGGAGTTCTTTGAGGAGTGGGGTTTTTCCATCTGCCTTGAAAGAGGCCCTGGTTAGACCACTATTGAAGAAATCCTCATTGGACCCAGAGTGTCTCAGCAACTACAGACTGGTCTCTAATCTCCCATTTTTAGGGAAGGTTATAGAAAAGGTGGTGGCCATGAAGCTCAAGGAGTGTCTTACCTTCTCCTCTACTTATGAGTCTTTCCAATCTGGATATCAAGCTGGGCATAGTATGGAGACAGCTCTGGTGAAGGTGCTTAATGATCTCCTGACGGCAAGAGACAGGAGAGAGAGCATACCATCTTAGTCCCCCTGGACCTCTCAGCGGCATTTAACACCGTGGACCATGAGGTGCTGCTTGACCGACTGTGGTACTGGTGTGGCCTGTCAAAGTAATGTCATCAAGTGGTTCAGGTCATACCTGACAGGCAGAGTGCAGAGGGTGATGATGGGGTTAGCCTCGTCTAACCCAAAGCCTCTGCTCTGTGGAGTTCCACAAGGTTTGATCTCGTCACCCTTGTTGTTCACGATGTACAGTACATGCTGCCATTGAGAGATATTAGAAACATAGAAACATAGATTTTGATGGCAGATAAGGACCGCTTGGCCCACCTAGTCTGCCCATTTCCCCTACCTATTGGATAAGTTGCAGAGCCTAGTTAACCAATAGCCTACTCCTTCCTACTCCCACCTGAATTGCCTTATGTCGGTCCCATGCATTCTTGAATTCCCCCATTGTTTTTGACCCCACAACCTCCTCAGGAAGGCCATTCCATGTGTCCACTGCCCTCTCTGTGAAAAAATACTTCCTCACATTGCCCCTGAGCCATCCCCCCTCTATCTTCAAATTATGTCCCCTTGTTCTTCCACATCTCTTTTTCTGAAAGATGCTACCATTTTGGACTTTGTTGATTTCCTTGAGGTACTTGAAAGTGTCTTTCATACCCCCCCTTTTCTCAAGGGTATACATATTAAGCTCCTTTAGTCTCTTTTCGTATGGCTTCTGTAGCAGACCCTGCACTATATTAGTTGCCCTCCTCTGGAATACCTCCATCCTGTCTATGTCATTGCTGAGATGGGGTCTCCAGAACTGCAAGCAGAACTCCAGATGGGTTCTCACCAACTGTCTGTACAGAGGGATAACAACTTCTTGTTTTCTACTGGTGATTCCTTTCCCTATACATCCCATTATCCCCCCCAGCCATCCTTACTGCCTTCTCACACTGCTTGCTTACCTTTAGATCATTTGATATGACTACCCCCAGGTCCCTTTCCATTTTTGCTGTTGTTAATACCCCAACCCCTCATTGTGTACTCTTCTTTTATGTTTTTGTTTCCTAGGTGCATTACTTTGCACTTCTTTGCATTGAATCAAAGCTGCCATACTTTTGACCATTCCTCCAACCTTGCCAAGACCCTTCTCATCCTTTCCACCCCGCCCCGTGCATTAACCATGTTGCAGATCTTTGTGTCATCTGCAAAGAGGCATACTTTTCCTTCCAGTCCCTCTGCAATGTCACTTATAAAGACATTAAAAAGGACCAGACCCAGTACTGAACACTGCTGTACCCCACTAGTAACCCACCCTTTCTTTGGAGTGGACTCAGTTTATTATTACCCTCTGTGTCCTGTTGTCCAGCCAATTTTCTACCCAGGTTACCACCCTGGGACCCACTCTCAGACTGGCTAATTTGTTTATTAATCTTTTGTGTGGGACTCTGTCAAATGCCTTGATAAAATCTAGGTAGGCCATGTTCACAGCCCCTCCCTGGTCTACTACTTTGGTCACCCAGTCAAAGAAATCTATTAGATACATCTGACATGACCTTCCCGCTGTGAATCCATGCTGCCTTGGGTCCTGTGCCCCGTTGGCCTCTAAGAACTCAACAATTCTTTCTTTCAGAAGTGATTCCATCATTTTTCCTACAACTGAAGTCAAGCTAACAGGTCTGTAGTTTCCTGCCTCTGCTTTGCTCCCACTTTTGTGAAAGGGAATCACATCTGCCCTCCTCCAGCCCTTAGGTACCACACCATCCTCCCATGATTTGTTAAAAATGGTAGTCAGTGGTGTTAGTAGTTCTCCCCTTAGTTCCTTTAGAATTCTAGGGTGTTTCCCATCAGGCCCCATTGCTTTGTCCACCTTCAGTTTTAGGAGTTCTGAACCCTTTCTTCTGTGAAAGGACTGGTATCAACCTCCCTATCCAGAATGCTTCTATTGATTGGATTAGGTACCTCCCCCTCCTCTTCTTTTGTGAATACTGAGCAGAAGTATTCGTTCAGCATTCCTAATTTTTCACTGTCCCTCTTTTCCCACCCACCCTCTCCTTTATTAAGCCTCACTAGCCCTCCCTTGGTCTTTCTTTGCTCCTTAATTTACTTATAAAAGTTTTTATCCCCCTTTTTAACTGAGTTGGCTATCTTTTCCTCAGTTTGGGCCTTTGCTTTTCTGACTGCCTTCCCTGCTCCCTTCTGCTTTAACTGGTACAGTTCTCTGTCCTGCTCCTTCTGTTTCCTTATACTTCCTGAATGCTATCTTTTTCTCCCTAACCTTTCTCACCACCTCTTTTGAGAGCCATAGTGTTTTTTTTTTATTTTGATTGGTTTATTTGCTTCACACAAAGGCTTGTTGCCTCTTCGATGGCAGTTTTGATGTTTCCCCATTGTTCCTCCACCCCTCCTTCTTGCCTCTTTGCTAGTGATTTTGTGAGGCACTCTCCCATTTTGTCAAAGTCGGCCCTGCTAAAGTCCAGTACCCTCACTTGTGTATGGCTTCACTCTGAGACTGTGTTTATCATGAATCACACTGTTTGGTGGTCACTTGTGCCCAGATGGTTACCCACTTCTAGATCTGCGATCCTCTCTCCGTCACCGTTTGAGAGTATCAGGTCTAAGACTGCTCCCTCCTGAGTGGGTTCCAACACTAGCTGTCTGAGGCATGCCCCCTGTAGGGCATCAAGAATGACCCTGCTCTTGGATGTGGCTGCAGCAAAGGTGCTCCAGTTAACATCTGGCATATTCAGGTCCCCCATCAACAACATCTCCCCTTTTTCTACCATCCTAAGGATGCCTTCTATCATTTCCTTGTCCATTTCCTCCCCTAGGAATGGGGGTCTGTATACAACCACTGTGCGGATTGTGGTGACATTTCCGGTCTCCAGGGTGACCCACAGTGCCTCCTCTCCTCCTACCCTTTGGTTACATTGCTTTGATCCTTCCCCTTATGTAGAGAGCTACTCCTCCTCCTCCTCTTCTACCCTCCCTGTCCCTCCTGTAGATTGTGTACCCTGGTATGTTGACATCCCAGTCATGGTTCTCTATGCACCATGTTTCTGTTGACTGCTATGATATCCAGGCATCTCTCTTCCATCAAGACCATCAGTTCAGGGAGCTTCTTACCTAGATTATGGGCATTGGTACTCATTACCATCCATTTTTTGATGGCCCCATCCCTGTCCGTACTGCATTTGCCTTTTTCTCCATTTACCCCTGCCCTTCTCCCTGTCAACTTCGCTATCTTGGTGTTTGCCTCACTAACTACCCTGATTTTGGGGGGGGCTAGGATTTCCCTGCTCCTTTTCAGTGCCTACCCCCTTGGCTAGTTTAAATGCTTGCCAATGAAGCATTTAAACATATTACCTAGGACCCTGGTTCCCCTCCTGGACAGATGTAGACCATTGCACCAGTACTGGCCTGCATCCCTCCAAGTGGACCCCCAGTCCCTAATGAAGCCAAAACCCTGAGCTCTGCTCCAGGTTTTCAACCATTGATTGAACCCCATGGTGTGGGCACCCTAGCCTCACCTAAGCCATAGACAGGCAGCACCTCTGAGAAGGTTACCATGGGTGCCACTTGTCTAAGGCCCCTCCACAAACTCCTCCTGCACTGCTCTGATCCCTTTCCCAGCCAGATCATTTGTCCCTAGGTGAATAATGACATCCAGCTCCCTCACCCATGTAGCTGCTCCTGCGATCCTGAAGATTCTCTCCCTGTCCCTCCAAGCCATGGTGCCAGGCAGGCACCTCACCTCCATCTCCCCCTCTGCCCCTCCCCCATTTCTACCCTCTTAACAATGGAGTACCCCACCAGGAATTGTTCCTTCCCCTGTGGGGTCACATGCCACCCTCCTGTTGGTCTCCTTTGTGGAGGTTTCCAGCATCCTCCTTGGTCTCCACTGCAGTTGCCTACACAGAGGAACCTCACTCTGCCAGAATGGTGTATGAATTGTGGAGAGATACAACTGGAGGGATGCTCCTCTGTTCCACCACCTCACCCTCCCTGAGCCCACTGTGGTCCAACCGCTCCTCTTTCTTGGCAACCTCTGAGGCAGCAGCAAAGGCTCTGGTAGTCCCTGGGTGGGAGAGGATGTCCCCCGAATCCTGGCCAGCTCAGTCTGGAGACAAGCAACCTCCTCCCTTAACCCAGAGAGGTGCTTGCAGATGGGACAACACTGCATCCTCCAGAACATCTCCCAGAAGACTGCTGCTCCACAGCCACTGCAATGCACCACTCTCATCATGTCTTATTTGTGGCCCCTCAACTGTTGTTTTGTATGCTTACTCTTTCCTCTCTTTATTTATTTATTTTATTTTATTTCTTCCTACTGTCTTACTGCCTCCATGACATTAAAGCTTCTGCTCTTCCTGTTCTGGGACAGGAAGTTTCTGTATTCCTCAATAGTCTCCTTCTTACTTGCTCAGAGTCAGACCTCCAGTAGCTGGGGGGTGGAGAGCTACTCTTTTCCTTCTAGGATGGTGAGTCTTTTGTGGCTCTGTGATCACTCCTTTCCTGCTCCCAAACAGGAAGTTCCTGTTGTCAGTAAAATCCTGTGCCTATAAAAGTGGAAGTGGCTAAGGGTGTGGGGGGGGGTGGAGGGGAGGGAAGGCTATTTAGTTCCAGTAGAGTAGTAAAGTTCTAACAGCACCTCCTTTCTCTTGCTGTTCTCTGCCAAAAGCTATCTAGGGCAGTTTTAAATTAAAACACCTGGCTTCCTGCTACTAAGCCGCTCCTCCTAATTCACAGTTCTCTTCTTCGCCTAGCTAACTGCACAGATAACAAGTCTCTTCACCCAACTCAGAAAAACACACTAACTCTTGTTTTTTCTCACCCTAAATTGAAGATTCCAGTAGTAAAGTACTAGTTCTTAAGTCCCAGTAGAGTAGTAAAGTTCTGACAGCACCTCCTTCCTCTTGCTGTTCTCTGCAAAAAGCAGTATGGGCTGGGTTTTCATTGCTATGCTAATGATACCCAGCTATACCTGTCCTGTGCTCCTGGAAACCAGATGGCAGCCTCTATATTTAACAACTGTCTAGAAGAGATGCAGACTTGGATGACCCAAAACTGGCTATGACTCAACTCCAACAAGACTGAGATGCTAGTGGTGGATCCAGGTTGTCAGTGTGGGGAGAAGTTGGGAGACCCCCCGGCTTAGTACTGGGGGGGGGTCCACATACCCCATCCACACAGGTGAAGGATCTGGGCATGATCCTTGATGATCACCTGACACTTGAGGCTCAGGTGTTGGCCATTGTCAAAAGTGGATTTTACCATCTGTGGAATACTGCCCGGATCTAGGCCCTGATAGCACCTGAGGACTTGACAACACTGGTACATGCTTTTGTCACATCAGGTTGGACTACTGCAATGTCCTGTACCTATGGCTATCTGGAGGCAGTCTCCACCAGCTGCAGCTGGTGCAGAATGCAGCAGCGAGATTATTGACAGGTGTGTGAAGACTGATTGTATTATGCCTGTGTTCTGTGAACTGCACTGGCTGCCAGTCAGGTGGAGGATTGTCTTCAAGGTCAGACTTCTAACCTATAAGGCTCTGCACAAAGAGGAACCAGTCTATCTGCAAGATTTCTTTGTGCCCCATTGACCATCCCGGGCTCTCCGTTCTGCCAAGGGTTGCCTCCTAGGAGTTCCGAGGGCCAGGTTGTGGCAGTGAGGTGATCATGCATTTTCTGTTGCTGCACCTACCCTGTGGAACTTACTGACTAACCATCTTCTGGAAGCACCCTAAGTGGAAACCTTTAAAAGGGGCCTAAAGTTTTTTGTTTAATCAGGTGTTTGATTTATAATTATATTAATATGACATTTTGTTTTTAAACTATAGATAGATAGCTTTAATATATTATTGATTACCTCCACCTGAACTGATTTGATTTGTTTAATTGGTTTGTTGTGTTTGTATATTGATTCTTAATGTGAATGTGAAGCTCTCTGAGTCCCTGGAATGGGGTGCTATACAAATAAAGTATCTGTCTGTCTGTCTATCTATCTATCTATCTATCTATCTATCTATCTATCTATCTATCTATCTATCTATCTATGTAGCTATCTATCTAATTAGGTTGGTATCCAATCACTTTTGCAAAGCCATCTACCAGTTGTAAGAGTTTTACATGCATCATAAAAGTTAGCTAAATATATCAATACATCATCTGCATGCAACATAATATTACAATCTTTCCCACTTATTTTAATTATTTTAAATTGTCTCAAATATATTGTGCAAATGGTTTTAAGTACAACACAAACAGAACTGGTGATGGTGGGCAGGCTTGTCATGTTCCCCTGTTTAGTCTGAATGGTTCTTTAATTAATTTTCTAATTATTCAAGTGTTTCACCAGGAAGGCATGCTGAGCAGAATTGTTCATTTCCAGATGTGTCCTGGTGGTAAGGGGAGGTGGAAAAACAATACAATGATGACACATATTGGGGGTAAGGGAGGTGGAAGAACAATACAATGGTGACATGGCAATAGTTCTGATAATATCAAATTACTGTAGCATAAACTTTAGCTTGAGGTGTCGTATAAACTGCTGTAATCCATGCCAACTTGTTTGGGCCTATACCTGCCTTCTATGGGATGGACTCCAAAACAATTCCAGTCCACCCTGTCGAAGGCCATGTCAGTATCCAGAGCAACCAAAGCAGCATCTGGATACTCAGCTTGTTCCATTATATCCAAGGTTTTCATAACAGCATGAGAACGTTTTTGACCTTCTTCAAATCGTACCTGGTCAGGTGATGCTAACAATGGTAGTACACATTTTAAATGTGTTGCCAATACTTTTGAAAATATTTTGCAATCACTTTGATAAAGAGATCTGTTTACATTAGGCTGGCTGATCTAATGGATTATTTGGCTTTGGAATCAAATTTATATGTGCTTCATCAAAAAATGGGGGTGTCACTTGTGTTTATTAAATTGAATACTTTAACTAGCTGAGGTACTAAAACGGCTTCATATTTTTTATAAAATTCTATGAATATATCATCTGGTCCTCGGGATGTGTTTGATGAGAGATTTTTTATTGCATTGGATATTTCTTTTTGTGTTCTCTATTCATCCAAGATCTGTTTCTGAACTTCTGGTTTATTTGTTCCTTTGTAGTCATGTTTTCCACTGTATACAAGATCTGATCATTTTCTTTAAGCGTATCCACTGTTTCTTTTGGTCTGTGTGTATATATATACCACCGTCTCTACCCTTAATGCTTAAAACTAATTTACTAGTTTCTTCACATTTAAGTTGTGATGCGAATAATTTATCTGGAGTTTCACCCAGATGTTTTTTTTGTTATAGATCTATTTAGGGTGCTCTGGATTTAAGTTCTAACAATGAGTTCTATTTATTTTTACTTACTAATAGTTTTTGCAAATCCATCTCTGAAGCTGTTTGAATATACCCTTGTTCTTCTATTTATTTTATTTATTTTTTTATTTATTGTATTTTCTGCCATCCTTGGAACTGTCAGGCAGCTCTGGCCTCTTCTCAGAGGGCTCGTCTTTCAGAGCCCAGTCCCCCCCCCCGATCCAGCTCTTCCCTGGTGGTTCCCCCACAGACTATCCCCCAAGGTGGGACTTGAGGGTGGACTGCCTGTCCCCCCCCGAAGCACAATCCAGAATCCAGTTTAAGCCAGGATCGGGGTCATGGCCAGGTCATCACAGAGCCTTTCCAGTTCTATTTTCTGGTTTTCTCCCCACCTCCTGATGGTGTAAGCGTGCGCACGTAGAGGAATGCACACACTGCATACCCACTCCTGTGGCTCCCTGACTCCAGTGATGCCTCTGGCTTCCACTAGGGGGAGCCAAGGAGTGGGACAACAGCCCTACTTTCCCCGGGAGACGAGAACAGTCCATTGGATGCTCAATCCTTTACCTCCCCTGTTGACCCCCTGCAAGCCGGGGCCTCCAGCATGGTGTGAGGTGTGACGTCCAGTATTCTATTTTTAATTGTCCTTCTAATAACTTATATTAGTCTGCCTGATTTTTGCATCTATAGGTCTTATAATTATTGACGTATGCCCTAAGGGTGGGTTTAAGTGCTTCCCATATTATAGAATAATTATGATTTCTCTTCAGTATTTTTTTTTTATTCGTTTAGGGATTCGGATCATACCGTTGAGCTCAGAGCTCTTTTACAAAGGTTCCACATCAAACAGTGACAATGACAGCAATAACAAACAGTTTACATACAATACTTGAATAGAAGGTAGCTAGTATACAATAAGGTTACGAAGTCATTCATAGTACCAATGGTGATAGCACAGCATCAAGAGCATTCAACTAGGGTAAAGGACAGTGTTTATATGTAGCGAAGGAGATAAAGAAGTGTGACACCTAGTGTGAGAGTCCAAGGAGGAGTCAAGGTGAGGGGGAGGGGAGACTGGTGGGGGAGGGAGTGGGCGGCCAAAAGAAGTGGCTTTGTCTAGGAGGTTGGGAGGTAGTGGTAGTAGGTTGGTTTTAAGGTTGATCCAGTGGGAGAAAAGGCACAGGGGGAGAGGAAGACAGAGGGATAGGGCAAGAGGGAAGAGTGGGGGTTAAAGGAAAGGGAAGGAGAATGTGGATGAGTGGGCATTATGGGTGTTAGAGTCCTAGTGGCAGTCACAAACTGTCCTAGTAAGAAGGTGCTGCCTTAGGCCATTTTTGAATTGCGAGATGCATTGGGAGTTTAGAATGTGCCCTGGGATTTCATTGAGCCATTGGGGGACCCTATAGCTGAAAGCACGCTGTCTCTGCACAGTTCGATGGAAAGATGTTGATAGGGCACCCCTCATCCCGCCTCTGGTGGTATAGCTGGTAGCACTTGGCGTTAGGATGCTAGAAATGCATGGGGTGGTTTTTACCCATTAGTGCCTTTTTTCCAAGGAGACATTTTTGGAATATAATCCTGTTCTTTAGTGGCAGCCAATTGGTCTCCTCGTATAAGGAGCAGGTGTGGGTATTTCAATCTGCAGCCATTGTGAGCCTACATGCCTTGTTGAGGGCAACGTGAATCCTTTTTAGTGCAGTGTCTGTTGCTGTGCCGTAGACCACCAATCCATAGTCAATGGTAGAACGGATGGAGCTGGAGACTGAGACTCTGGAGTGATAAACTTTTTATGCCTAGATAGTACACCCAGCTTGGTGTTCACTGCCTTTACCACTGTGTCGATGTGTTGGGTGAAGGTGAGGCAGTCATCAACGGTGACCCCTAGGTACTTGAAGGTCTGAACTTGTTCCAGTGGCTCACTGACTTTATTGGAGATGGTAAGGGGATGGAGCTTCTTTTTGTGCTGTGGGCTGGCTGTGAGCATCACCTTGTTTTTTTTGTAGTTTAATAGAAGTTTATAGCTACAGAACCAGTCTTCCAGCTTGTAGAAGGATGCCTGCAGCTCGGAGTGGAGGGCGACTATTGATGAACTGCTGGTGAGAAGCACAGCGTCATCTGCGTAAAGTATCAGTTTAGTGTCACAGGCTTCAGGAAGATTATTTAGGAAGAGGCTGAATAGTAAGGGCCACAGTATTGACCACTGTGTGCCCAATTTTTACATGTTGGCTTCTGTGTGTTAGGTAGTCCTTGAACCAGCAGACAGCATTGGTTGCAACCCCCAGGTTCTGTAGTTGAGTCAGGAGGAGAGAGTGATTGACAGTGTCAAAGGCTTTGGTGAGGTCTATGAAGACTGACCCCACCAGCATTCCTTCGTCTAGTGCCTTGTGTGAGTAGTCAGTGTAATCCTGCAAAGCTGTGGAGGTACTATGATTCTGCCAGAAGCCATGTTGGTTGGGACATAACAGGTTGTATTTGTTGAGGTAATCTGTGAGTTGGGTGGCCACAATCTTTTCCAGGGCTTTAGATAAGGGAGAGAGGATGGATATTGGCCTATAATTGGCGGTGCATGTCATATTACCGTTCTTGTGCACCTGCGTCACAAGAGCCTGTATCCAGATCCCAGGGAACTGTGCAAGAGCCAGCAATTTGTTAAATAGTTTTGTAACTGGCACGATGATGACATCCACTGTCAGGGATAGGAGTTTCATATCGATTCCATCACTTCCCATTCTGGTCTTGCCTAGTATTTTTTTGTGTGTTTGTAAGCCTCCTTCACTGACACTTTTTTGAAGTAGATTGAGTCCCCTTGAGGTGTGCAGTCAATTAAATTTTCCCTCCAAAATGTGCTCAAAATATGGATTTTCGAGTACAGTCTGGTCTAGTCTCTATATTCCAGCCCTTGGCAATTCTCCTTTTTGAACTAGTTTCCATATCGTAGGAGCATGATCTGAAATTATTATTGGACTGTACTCGAAGTCTTATATATTTTCCAATAGACTTAATGATACAAGTACAAATTCTATTCTGGACTACACACGATGAACTTGAGAAAAAAGGCGTCTGTTTCTGTATTTGGATACTTATACCTATAAAGATCCACAAGACCAAGGTCTTTAACATGTTCATTTGTGATCTGAGCTTTTTTTGGTTCAGTGCTGCCGAGTGAGCAATCTATGTTATTTAAAGTTAAGTTGTAATCTCCTGCTAATATATAAAGTGCTGAAAATTGAGAGAGGGTCAGAAAAAGGTTTGTAAAAAAACAATGGAGAATCTTCACTTAGAGCATATAGTAGAACTAGAGTAACATTTTGATTTCTAAATTGTAGATGCAAGATAACATATCACCCATTTAAATCTATGCTAGAATTACAGCAGTGTATAGGTGATTTTTTTCTTTATTAATAGGTCACCCCTCTCAAATGTAGATCATATGCAGTACAGTACCCATTTGCTGTAAATAAATTAGCACTGTATTTGGCATATTGTGCCATGAAGTGTTTTTCCTGAAGTATTAATACTTCTACATGTTTTGAATTACAGTACTGTATCACACATCTCATTTTATCTTAGGCTCATAGGACGGTACAAATCTGTGAGCTGAAGGCCAATGTGACTCGTAGTTACATAGTATTTGTTGGCAGATAAAGACCCTCTGGTCCATCTAGTCTGCCCTATAGAACTAAATTATTTAGTCTCTTGTCCTTCACAACAGATCCTGCTTCATCCGCTTCTTTTCTTCCCTCCCTTCCTATTTCTATGACCCCCCCGCACCTATCCCATGCATGCTTGAATCCCCCACTGTGCTCGAGCCCACCACCTCTGTGGGTAGTCTGTTCCAGGCATCGACCACCCTTTCTGTGAACAAGTACTTCCTGACATTTCCTCTCAGTTTTCCCACCACCACCAACAACAACAACCTAATATCATGTCCTCTTGTCCTAGGGCATGTCTTTTTCTGAAAAATGCTTTCCTCCTATATCTTATTTATGCCTTTGAGGTATTTAAAGGTCTCTATCATATTACCTCTTTCTCTTCCATCCTCCAGAGAGTACTATTTAATTCCTTTAGTCTTTCTTCATAGCCTTTCTGCTTCATACCCCTCATCATCTTGGTTGCCCTCCTCTGTACCACCTCAACCCAATCAATGTCTTTCCTCAGATGTGGCCTCCAGAACTGGATGCTGTACTCCAGTTGGGACCTCGCCAGTGACCTATACAGGGGGAGCACCACTTCCCTCTTCCTGCCTGTTATACCTCTGCCTATGCACCCCAGCATTCTATTAGCTTTACCTAATGCCTGTCACACTAACTTGCCACTTTGAAGTCATCTGATATGATTACCACTAGGTCTCTTTCTTGGTTTGCAGTTGCCACCTCTGCCCCCCCCCCAAGATGGTACTTCACTTTTGGGTTCTTGTGTACTATGAATTAAAGCTCAGCTGCCATACCCTTGACCAATCTTCCAATTTTTGAAGTCCTTTCTCATTTTGTCTACCCCCTACTGTGTCCACTCTGTTGCAGATTTTTGTGTTATCTGCAAAAAGACACACATTCCCTTCTAATCCTTTTGTGATGTCCCTAATGAAGACATTGAAGAGTACTGGCCCCAGGATTGACCCCTGTGGCACCCTGCCAGTCACTCTCCTCTCTTTGGAATGTATCCCATTTACCATTACCCACTGGCTCCTATGACTGAGTCAGTTCTGTATCCAATTTACTACTTTAGACCCCACCCTGAGACTACAGAGTTTGTTCACTAATTTTTTTTGTGGGACTGTATCAAAGGCCTTGCTGGAATCCAGGTAGGCCACATCCACTGCCCCCCCCCCCCCGATCCACTTCTCTTGTCACCCAAAGAACTCAAATCAGGTTTATCTGGCACAATCTTCCCCCTGTGAACCCATGCTGCTGTGCATGCATCTTGCAGCCCATTTGTAGCAAGGTACTCCACCATCCTTTCCTTGATTAATGTTTCCATGATTTTACACACCACTGGTATCAGGCTTACTGGTCTATAGTTCCCTGCCTCCTCTTTATTTCCACTCTTGTGGACTGGCACCACATCTTCCCTCCTCCAGTCCTCTGATACCACCCCTGATTCCTGGGACAGATTGAACAGGTCTGTCAGGGGCGCCGTTAGTACCTCTCTCATTCCCTCAGTATCCTCAGGTGCACTCTCTCTCCGGCCCCATAGCTTTATCCATCCTTAATCTTTCAAATTCTTTCATTATTCTCTCTTCTGTAAAGGGGCTAGTGTCTACCGCACTTCCACTAATTCCCTTACTCTCTATCGGGGCCCTTCACCCATCCCTTCCTTTGTAAATACTGAACAGAAATATCTGTTCAGTATATCTGCCTTCCTCTGGTCCTCTTCCACATGCTCCCCACTCCCCTTTCAGTCTGACTATTCCTGCCTTGCCTTTTCTCCTTTCACTTTCATATTTAAAGAAGGTCTTATCTCCAAGCTTCACTGTTCTAGCAATGTTCTCCTCAGTTTTTGCTTTAGCGCTCCTTATAGCTTTCATTGTATCCCTCAACTTCTCCTGATAGGTTTCCCTGTCCTATGCTTTCTATATTGCTTTGTACCGCTCAAAGGTTAGCCTCTTTGCCTTAACCTTTTCTGCAACATCATTGGAAAACCACAGTGGCTTTCTATTTCTTCCTTTCTTTGACACCTGCCTAATGCAAAGGTTAGTCGCTTCCTCAATGGCCTTCTTTATTGCTGCCCACCTATCCTCTACCCCCTTTAGGTTCCCTGTCAGTGCCAGTGTTTCCCCGATGCACTCCCCCATCTTTCTGAAGTCCAGGACTCTTGTCCTAGTGTGGCATGTTTCTTTCTCAGTTCTAGTCTCGAACTGCACCGTGTGGTGAACACTTGACTCCAGGTGACTTCCCACTGTGATGTTAGTGATGCTGTCCCTATTTGACAGCACCAGGTCCAGTATGGCTGTCTGTCTTGCGGGTTCTATAACAAGCTGTATAAGGAATGCTCCCTGCAGTGTGTCCAGGACTTTCCTACTTTTACTTGTTGTTGCAGCTGGGGTGCTCCAGTCTTCATCTGGCATGTTGAAATCTCCCAATATTAATATTTCCCCTTTACTGGCCTTCCTCTTAATTTCCTCTAGTGTTTCCTGGTCAACTTCCTTTTTCTGTGCAGGCAGTCTGTATATTATCTGTCTGTATATTATTGCTCAGAGGTAATTTAAGGAAGTATTTTTTCACAGAGAGGGTTGTGGATGCATGGAACGGCCTTCCGGAGGAGGTCATGGAGTCAAAAACAGTGGTGGAATTCAAGCATGCATGGGACAGTCATAAGGCAATTCTAGGGGGTGGGGGTAGGAAGAAGTAGGCTGCTGGTTAACTAGGATCTGCAGCTTATCCAGTAGGCAGGGAAATGGGCAGACTGGGTCGGCCAAGTGGTCCTTATCTGCCGTCAAATTCTATGTTTCTATGTTTCTATGTTATCCCAGTTCCAATTACAGCCCCATTATTTGTCTCTAGTGCCACCCACAGTAGTTCAACATCCCCCTTCTCCCTATGTAACTGTGTGGCTTTTATACTGTTTTTGACATACAGAGCCACCTTCCTCCTTTTTCACCCTCTCTGTTCCTCCTGAAGAGAGCATACAATGGTATGGCTGTTTCCCAGTCTTGATTCTCACTGAACCAGGTCTCCGTGGCTGCCACTATGTTTAGATCTTCTTCTGCAATGGTGGCCTCCAGATCTGCAATCTTGTTGCCTAGACTCCTTGTATTTGCAGACATGACTTTCCAGATTTCAATGGCCCTTCCCATTTCCAATCATCCTCTTATTTGTAGCCCTTCCCTTGTTACCCTTGCACCCTTTGCTTTCCACTTCTGCATACTGTAGTCCCTGGCTTGGGATTTCCTGTGTATTCTCCCTCCTGAGTCTTTTACTGTTTCTCCTGTTGTCATATGAGGGTAAACATACATTGCCTTTGCACTCTAGACTGCCCCCCCAGTCAGTTTAAATGCCTAGCAATGTAGCACTTAAACATTTCACTGGGGAGCTCAGTTCCCCTCCTGGATGGATGTAGGCCATCACCTTTGAATAGGCCTCCATCCTTCTAGGTGGACCCCCAGTCCCTAATGAACCCATATCCTTCTTCGTTGCACCATTTCTTCAACCATATGTTGAAGTTCCTGGTGCGGACGTTCCTGTCCTCTCTGATGTCTTTCACAGGTAGTACTTCGAGAAGATGACGGATTTAGCTACCTTCTTCAGACCCCTCCCCAGCCTCCTGAAATCTTCCTGGACTCATCCATCACTCCAAGTAGTCAAATGTCTTTCTTCCTATATATCTATCTAGTGCAGTTTTAAAACCGAGCATAAAATCACTGTGAGCAATTTCCTTAGAGAATTTATTCAAGACTGATACCACTCTCTGGTTTTGCCACATTCACCTTTTTGATATGATAAAGCGTTCTCCTTTTAGTTGCAGGCTGTGGTACCTGCTCTCCTTTTCAGTTGCCTTGATCTCTAGACCAATGCATTCCCACAGATCTTGGTCTTGGAAAGCCTTACAGACTAAGCAAAAATCACCCCTTGTTTGCTTGTATGAGAGGAAATATAGATTTAAATCCTGCAACCTCTATATGAACTGTTAGATTTCTTATCTTCTTTGTATATCTCCTCTACATTCCTTCCAACAACTTCACATTTTATTTTTGGTCAGGAGACCACAGTTGTACACAATACTCCAGGTGGGGGTGGGCCACTGTCTAGTACAGGGGCATAAAGCTCTCTCTATTCCTACTCATAATATTCCTTAGTATGCATCCCAAGATTCTATTGCACTTTTTACTGATTCCTTACATTGCTCATCAAATGTCAAGTTGTTAGTAATAATGATGCCCAAATCCCTCTCTTTATTGGTTGTTAATTTCATGCCATTTGAAAAGTATGGTACCATCTTATCTTTGTAGCCAATATGGATCACTCTACATGTGTCAATGTTGAAAGTAATTTCATGATTATTTGCCCATATTCCCATGTTATTTGTATCTTTCTGAAACTGAATAAAGGCTTCATCATTGTAAACAATTGCCCTGACCTTGGCAGCATCAGTAAATTTTGTGACCCAGGCATTGCTTGACACTGTCATTGATGAGATGTAATACTAAAAAGGGTGGGCCCCAGCACCGATCCCTGTGGTACTCCACTCATCACATCAGACCAGTTAAAGAAATGACCCATCACATATACCATTTGTCTCCTGGCATCCAGCCATGGTTCTATCCTGCTAATTATGTTTGAGTCATGTTTTACATCATGTAGTTTATTAATAAAAAGGGAATGGGGTACTGTAGCAAATGCTTTTGAAAAATCTAGATATAGGATAATGATGAGTAATTTTACATTTAGTGCCTTACTGACTGATTTGAATAAGTGCAGCATATTAGTTAGGCATGATCTCCCAGACCTAAAGCCTTAACTAGGTCATTGCTTGTTATATGATCCTCAAGTATGTTTTTAACAATTTCCTCCTGCATTTTCCCCATAATGGATGTAAGGCTTATGGGTCTGTAACTGATACAGTTTTGCCTAGGCCCTTTTTTGGATCTGGACTACATTAGCATCCCTCCATGCATGTATAACTTTTCCCTCTGTTAGTGAACTTGAGAAAATATCCTGTACGGGGCCTGATAATTCATTAGCCAAAGCTTTCGATAATGCAGGATGCAGTTCATCTGGGCCTGCTGATTTATGTGGATCTAGTTTCAGTAACCTGTTTTTGACCTTATCAGGGAGGATTATGAATTCATTATTCAAAGTTGGTATGGAAGTGCCATCTCTTGAGATCTTAGGCTGCAAGATACTACATAAGTAGTTTTTAAAAGCTTCTGCCATTGATTCACCATCATTTAAAACTTTATCATTACAGATAAGTGGACCAATCCTTGGCTGACTACCATTCACATAATTAAAGAAAATATTTTTATTTTATTTGGCTTTGGTTGCTAAATTCTGCTTACATTTCAGTTTTGCTTGCCTAATAGTTTTTGGTTTTTTTTTTACATCTCACTTTATTTTTATATGCCATCCATAAGGTAGTACATGGATTTCTTTTGTAGGCTACATAAGCCTTCTGCCTTTTCCTACTCATTGCTCTTTTCTTCTTATTTAACCACACAGGAATTCTTCTCTTGTTATTATATTTGGTAATCTCAGTTACATAAGTTCTAATACACTACTGGAGCTTAGCATGTAACAATTCTCACTTTGACTGTAATGCCAAGTCTTCAAAATCTTTTTTACAGTCCCACATCTGCATATGTGATTTGATCGCATTAAATTTAGCTTTAGAATAGCACCCAGTTCTAATTTTGCCTACCAATGGTACCCAATAAGTTTTTACTTCGCATTGGATCATGTTATGATCACTGCCGCAAAAAGGCTCTCTAAATATAAATTTGTGTATAACATTTCCCAAACTACTTAAAGCTATGTTCAGGATGTTATCCCCTCTGTTGCTAGTTTCAACATACTGTTGGAGGCTGTGGACTGCACAAATTTCAATCAACTTTTTCTCAGGCTGAGAAGTGCCCATGTAATTACCTCAGTGTATATTTGGAAAGTTAAAGTCACCAAGAATGATGAACTTAGAGTCCAGGTCTATAGCATCCAACGATTCAAGGAATTTTATACTATCATCTTGTGGAAGTGCAGGAGCCCTGTAATAAACACAGACTAAAACTTTACCAATATGTTTCAGGTTCACAGTCACCCAAAATTGTTCATGGGTGTTGTCATCTGTCAACCTTAACTGGCCAGCCTCAATGGTATCATGTGCAAACAGGGCTACACCTCCATCCTTCGTATTGCTATGGTTTACATAGAATAGGCTGTACCCTGGTATTTCATTTCCTCCTTCATCATCTCTCCACCAGGTTTCTGTGACTGCACAGATGTGTATTTCATCTGGGTGTAATAAAAGTTCCAGGTGTTCTTTTTTATTCCTGAGGCTTCTAGTATTTATTAATGTAACTTTAAGTTCTGAGTTATTTGGAAGAACCCCCTCCCTCTTCCTGATCAGTTTAAATGTTTCCCTGGTAAGATGTTATTCATCAGCCTTCCCAATATGTTTTTTCCTGCCTCATTACGATGTAATCCATGCTTGGCATACAAGAAGCGTTTTCCAGAAAACTTGTCCCAGGGATCCAGAAAGATGAACCCTTGCACAGTTGCACATTAATGCTTTGGATAGTACAGTTCTTTTCAGGGTGACCTTTGTAGACTGGTAGTATGCCTGAAATTACTACTTTACACCCCTTATCCTTTATTAGCTTTTCCATTTTCTATAATACCCCATGCAATATATTTTTCATGTTCTTTTCCTATATCATTGATCCCACCATGGACCACCACTGTGGTTTGTTTGTCACATCCATTCAATAATTTCTGCACACCCTTTTTAATATCTTTTACCCTTGCTCCTGGGAGGCACATCACCACCCTTTCAATTTTGTCATTTCCACATATTAATGAATAATGCCCTCTGATAATAGAGTCACCAATAACTAATACAGTCTCTACCCACTGTTTGTTTAACATTTCCATATTTAAATCTGTAGAGTCAGCTGCATCAGTTGAGGGTGGGGCATTGGGCTTGTAGGCTTCAAGACTGGTTAAGGTACAATACTTGTTTGCCAATATTATTGTGTCTCCTCCCATTGCATATCTCCTGTTTTCACTGGGGGAGTTTTGAAAATGGACTCCACTCATTGTCTTCCCCCCATCCACATCCACAAGTCCTAAGCTTCCATTTATGCTAGTTTCACAAGTTCTCTTTCTTTTAACCATGGGGATTGGATGATTAGGGCAGTCTGTTGTTGTGCTTACTTTATTATCATGCCCATTCAGTGCTTTCTTAAGTGCCCTTAAATAATCTCTTAGCCCTTTAAAGTGATTTTCTGATATTTGCCATAACAAATGAGAGTAGTAACTGGTAGGAGTTGTGATTCAATCTTCTACCATTCAAACTGCCAAGAGAAGTGCTGTTTTCCAATAAAAAAAAATACCTTTATTTCTGTGTTCTGCTTCATTTGCATAACCCCCCACCTTTTTTTAAATTCTGCAACCCCCAACCGTGATGTCATGCAAGGGAAACAAAGTTTTTAAAGAGCAAATGCTTATATAGGGTGCATATCATAAAGAATGAAGGTTTGGAGCTTTAGCTGCCTCTGCAATCATTCCGTTTGCTTTTATTTGTTTCTTTACTTATTTTTTCATAATTTTATTTGTATTTTGCCAACTGCTAGTGAGAAAAGAATCCAATGGAATCCTTGTATTATGATGTCAGGAACGCTTTACTGGCAAGGCTGCCAGTGTATTTCAATGGGAAACTGCAACTCTGTTTCCAGATTTCCATGGAGAAATAACACTTCTGCCACAAAAAAATAGTACATTTTTAATAGAAATATGTGATTTTTTGATAACATGTGATCTTTTGTTATAATTTAGCAGGTGATATTTTCTTCATAATCAGATTTTACTTGAAAAGAATTACTAACACATGAAAAGACAATGAATAAAATAGTTTTCTATTTATTAGAAATACTGTTTTGAAACTGAGACCTCTGTTGGTTCATCATGGTATTGCAGACATCTACACTACCGAAACAGGAGATTGCTATATACTGTACCCATGATGCCTCATTATGTAAATTAGTATGCACAATGTCTTATTTTGAAAATTAACGTATGAGAGCTTTTATTGTTGAATCCACTACAGAAATAGGAGACTGCACCTCACAGCAAGGACATTGAAAAATAACTGCTTATTGTACCCACAATGTCCTGCTATGCACATCTACATATTAGGTGCAGTCACCACCACCAAAATAAGGGACTGCACCTCTGAGTAGTGAACATTTAAGTCAACTGCATAATTGACCCAGAATTCCTTGTTGCTGTATGTAAAACATTGACAGATCCTTTGCATGACATAATTCTGGGGGGGTGTCACTGCACACAGAAAACTGGAGGGTAGGCAGAAACAAAGTGCTGATAAAACATAAAAAAAGACTATGACTTTTTTTTTACAAAACAAATTGCAGCTTCAACATCTGAAGCATGGGTGGTAATGGCATACTATGTGAAAAAGGCATCTGCAAAATCTCGGAAAATCACTTTAATTTCTTGACACTTAGAACAGATATAGTTCTTTAAGTACAGGTCAGTAATAGTGGAGGTGTACATTAAGCAAATGGTACATTTCATAGCAGAGCCAGTGCTACACAAAATGTCCAATATGTCTTCAGTTGGATCTATCATTTTTCAATTAGAGTCAAAATATAGTTAAATATACAAAGAAATAGTTAAGATAAATAGACCTATGCCAAGGACTAAATGTATCAGAGGGTGCTTTATTATTGGTTTCGCTCATAAGACCATCTTATATATGGATTAATAGCAGATTGCGTCTGGTGAGAGGAGAGCAAGAGACCTGGCATCACCCTAGTGCACAGATTGCAACTACCTCAGGCTTCACCAGGTGACTAGCGAGTCAAACAAACACTTACCTACTAACTAGAATAGTAAACTATTAGCCCCCACCTTTCAAGATGCTAGAAAATCTGCACCCACCTTGTAAAGTATCTGGACCATTTGACCTGACTGACCCAGCGGACATGGCAGACACGCTTGTCTCTGCATGCATCTCTGCATGTGGCAATGCATGCTTGCTTGCCCCACTCAAGCTCACCCCACTAACTAGGGGCAACCAGATTTATATACTGTGACCCAGAAGTAGTGTCCTAAGGGTCACGCTACATCGGTGCCATGATGAGCAGAAATATGTAAAATGTTTAAAATGTATATAACATTCTCAGCAGTGTTGCTCCTGCAGTAAACAGCCTGCCTTAGCTCTGTTTACCACCATTTTACTAGCCTATGGGACTAAATATCTCTTTTACAATTTTGTATTTCAAGTGTTTCTCCTAAAGAACTGCACGTTCCAGCAACCCCTTCCTGATAGTAGCTAGGAGATAGTAAACCCTCCCAGAATTGTTGTCTTACACCACACACAAAATGTAATTTTAATGTGATCTCCTATACCCCTTATGTTCCACAAAGCAAAACTACAGCAATGCTGTTGATTTTGGTTAATCATACTTAATATGCCTCATTACATCAAGTGGGCACTATTTATTAACCAAATATTCCATATCTACCTAAATAAAATGTAGTTAAATCCATTTACTGCTTTTGTTTACTCTTATCTGCCTTTTCTATCCCTTTTAGTATGTCAAAAGAAGGCATTCAGTAAGAGATGGGCCTATCATATTAATAATTTAGTGCCCAAATGTGTCCCTCTCTCCCCTTCTAAGATATATATGGCTATCTTAATCCACAATTCACATAATACACAGAAAAGGGAAAAGAAAATTTGAAGTAAGAAACAAAACATCCTCCATCTGCCCTCCCCCTACCTCATACCCTTGAGCTAAAATGCTTACTCTCCCAAAGATGGAGGCATGGGCACATTGCACCCACTGATTGAGTGTCTGAAAGCATCCAAATCTGCTACATCTCCAAGAAAAAAAAATCTGTCCTTCCTCTCCCTCTTCACCTCATCCCCCTTTTATGTATTTAGTCTCTGTCATCTCCGTTCTGCCCCGCTTGCCTGCTAATATCATAGATGTATAACCTTATCGCCTCATGGGCCTGCTATCTCCTTCATCCCATACCCTAGTTCATCTCCTGAACCACAAATTATTACTCCATTCATCAGCTCTCAATAGCATGATGTTGCAGGCCTTCTTCTGACGCAGGTTGATTTTCAGAGACAACAGACATAGCATCTACTAAATCTGAATCTTGCACTTCTTCATTATCTTGAAGAGCATCCTCATTGATTTTTAGCTTAGACATGATTATAGACTCACATTCTTGTCTAGGACTTGTTTTAGAAGAAGTGACAGGTGTAATTTTGCCTTGAGAGGCAACTTGATTCACATTTTCCAATGAGTTAACCTTAACTGTTCTGATCTTACTAAAGAGACCACCTCTTTTTTGTACAGAACCATTTTTATCATAGAATCAGCTTCTGCTAGAGAAGTGAAAATCCATGTTTTACCATGTATTGTTTAAGTTTCACTGGGGGGTAACATAGTAAATTTAATGTTATTCCTCCATAACAAACCTTTAACATTTTGGAATGATATTTGCCTGTCTCTGACTTCTGGTGGTAAGTCAGGGAATATGTGAATATTCATATTTCACAGGTATAGCCCTTTTTCAAGCCTTGCTTTTCTCAATTAATTCTTCCTTATCCTGATATTTTAGTGGTTTGACAAAAACAAATCTTAGAAGATTTCCCTTATCACTAGTACTTCTAAAGCCTCGATGGGCTCTATCTAATATTACTTTTTTTATTATTTATTTACAAGTTTCACCAGGAAGGCATACTAACCAGAATGCTCATTTCCAGATGCGTCCCGGAGGAGAATGGGGAGCAGACAATAATATAGTACAATGTAAAATTACAATAAAATATTCATGTTTAAGGATCCAGACAATGTGCAGAAAGAGCATAAACAGATAAGGCACCAAGGTCAATTGTGTACAGCACAGATCTAGCTGGGAGAAAGAACAGAAGTGTTAATAGACAGTGCAAGTGCAAATATCTCATGGGGGATGGGCATGGTGCAGGACATTAAGTGCAGTTGCAGACTGAGGAAGTATAATCATGGAGTAGGAAGGAGAAGGCTCCGGGGAAGGGGGCATTGCAAATGGAAGGGGGAGGGTGTTCCATAGTTTAAGGCATCTATGCAAGAAGGCAGACTGACCTGCATAGGTGGAGCTGGGAGGGAGGGCAAGGGTTCGGGGTCCAGTGTTGCAAAGGGAGTATGAAGATATAGGGGGTATGGAAAGTATAGAGGAGAGACAGGAGGGCAGTGACCAAAACCAAAATTTGACTGTAAAGTTATTACAGTGAGCTAGATGCCTTTCTTCAAGAGATGGGAAAGAGAGAGAGGTTTGTATAAGTCACAGTGATGAGTCCTAAAGGAGACAGGATAGGGTGAAGTGGCAGAAAGTGTGGAAGAGAGTATCCACTCTGTCTAGTCAGGACTTGGGAGCAGCACTGTAGGCTATAGCTCCATAGTCAAAAGTGGGGAGGATCATTTCCTGAACAATTGCACAGCAAGCTGGCAGTGGAATGCACCCTCGGTTTCTGTATAAAGAACCAAGCTTGGGTGTAGCTTCTTGAGGATGGCATTCATGCGTACAGAAAAATCCAGGTGCTGGTCGAGCCAGAGCCCAAGGTACCTAAAGGAGGTAATGCCCTCCATAGTCATCTTGTCCAGGGTGTGGAAGAGAGGAGAAATGTTGAGCATTGAGATCTTCTGCCTTGTGCCAAAGGTCATGGAGATAGTCTTCTTGGTGTTTAAGAACAACTGATTAGAGTGGAACCAGTGCTGAACTTTGTCAAAGTCCTGATGGAGTCTGGATGCCACAACAGATGGGGAAGGGCTGGAGGTGAATAGGACAGTGCCATCCATATACATGTGGATGGAGGATGAGGAGCACACAACAGGGAGGTCACTTAAGAAGACCCAGAATAGGAGTGGGCCAGGTACGGAGCCCTGTGGGACACCAGTACTGATGGGGAGGAGAGCGAGTCACCTATACTAACAGACTGATAACTGCCCTTGAGGTAGAAGCAGAACCAGTCTGTGGTGGGGGCTGAGAGACCTGCATCAGCTAGTTTGATGAGGAGGAGGGCATGGTATACAGTGTTAAAAGCCTTGGCCAGGTCGACAAATATCGCTGAGGTGATATGGCCCTGATTCATACCTGAGAGTATAGAGTCAGTAAGCCAGAGTAGGGAGGTAGTAATAGAGCATGATTTCCTGAAATCAGACTGGAAGGGGGTGAAGAAGGAGGAAGAGGAGTCAAGGAAGGGAGAAAGCCAGAAAAACACAAGCTGTTCTTGAAGCAAAGCGAGGATGGGGAGTTAGGAGACTGGGCAGTAGTTTCCAGGGTTACAGGGGTTGCCACCTTTTGGTAGAGGGATGACCATGGCATATTGCCAGGTTGCAGGGACAGAAGCATGAGAGAATGAGAGGTTTAGAAGTGAGGCAAGAGGAGAGGTGATAGCAGGGGCAGAGAGAAGGAGGAATATGGCATCAAGCCCGTCAGGGCTCTTACCCTTGCAAGGGTTTAGGGCTAGGAGGGCACTGACAGTGTCCATTGGGGAGACAGATAAGAAGGAAAAAGAGGGGACTGGTGGGATGGTACCAGAGGGATGATCATGATGGAGGGTAGTGGGGAGGTCGGGGGGGAGAGAGGAGAGGAGAGGAGGCAAAAAGCACAGGAGGTAAAGAAATAATTGAATTACTTTGCTACAGAGAGTGGGTCAGAGAGGAGGGTGCTCCTTGCCCTAAGGACTGGTATTAGGGGTTGGAAAGATGAAGAGAAAAGGGCATGAACTACCTTCCAAAATTTGGAAGGGTGGTTAATATTTGAATGAAATAAGGCAGAGAAATATTCTTCTTTGTCGAGTCCTGTGGCCCTTGTAGAGTACATGCATTCCTGAAGGTACAGTACTTGTGGAGGTCTGTGGGAGGAGCCGTAGGCCTAATGAACTTTCCAAGCCTGGTCATGTGCAAACAGACAGGCCATTAGTTCAGGTGTGGTGTGACCAAGGGGAGGTGGGAGTCCCTTACCCTCATACAACTGTGGGGAGCATGCTGGTTCCAAATGGCCAGGAATATTGAATGGCAGTATTTGAGGGCAGCATCAACTAAGGGGGTGGCAAGATTAGGTGCCCAGTCTATACGTGTCAAATCATCAAAGAGTGGAGCCAGATTTAAGAATCTGAATGAACGGATCATGAGGAGTTAGGTGGGGGCTTTGGGGTGGTGGACCTTGAGGATGCAGTATGTCATGTGGTGATCACTTAGGACATCTGGGAGCATACCAGCCACAGTTATGTGATGCAGATGGGAGGTAAGGGTTTGATTGTGAGAGCTGAGGTTTAGCTGGGTGGGTTCCATAATTATTTGGTACAGGCTGAGTGATCAAATGTCAGAACAGGTTTTACTGTGAGAGGGGGAAAGCCAGTCTAAGTTAAAATCACCAAGAGTGTAGAGCTCTCCGGAAGAAGCATGTTTTGTCAGGATAGTGAGGAGATCTGTGATTGTGGAAGGATTGAGACCCAGGCAGCAATACATAATGGCCACAAAGATGGGGCGGGTGCAAGGGATGGACAGTTTTATGAGGATAAGCTCAAAAGCAGAGGGGGAGGATATGGAGAGTACTGGAGAGAACTGAATCCAGGAGGAGAGATAAATGGCGACTTTATCAGTAGAATATGCTCTTCCTAATGCCTCTGTCAATAAAGATTCAAAATATGGGAGTGGATTTCTGCCCTCTATACCTTCTGGGATTCCCCCTCATTTTAAATTGCATTTGAGTGATCTTGTCTCCATCTCTTCTATTTTTTCTTGTAAATCTTTCAATTCCTTTTTATGATCTTGCATGGAAGTGTGGACTGGTATTTTTTCAGCTTCCAACCTATTCACAAAAACTTCTAATTCACTTGTTTTGGTGTTTAACAATTCTAATTGTTTAGCAATTGTTGAGACTTGTTCAGACAAGCCGTTAAACATGTTTTTTATTGTGTCAAATCCACTTTTCAATTGTTTTAGCAGAATATTGCTGTGATCTTCCTTAATTTCTTGATATTCATTTTCATTATCATCTCTCCCCTCAGAAGCCATACCAAATGTGTCATCTTTTCCCATTTTATTTTTTGTTTGTAACTTTGTATCAGAGTTAGCTTTATTTCTTTTCTGACCCATCATGGTGTTAGTCCCCACCTCTAATTCCACCTCAGAGTCTGAATTATCTGTGGCCACGGGTGTTAGTTCTATTCAGTTTCTAAGGGTATAATTTGTCATTTCATTCAGCACTACATGCTTCTTTCTTTTCTTTTTCCAGGCTGCAAGATTAGATGAGTTCAATTAATTGATTGCCTCTTTCTTAGTTATGGCTGGATTTTCTCCCTTTGTTGTATTTATTTTTGCTGATTTCCTCTAGGTCGTAACTTCTTTTGTATGATAGAAATTTTTTATCATTCCCGTTAGTGTTTTAAGAAGATATATTATGTGCAGCAAACTGCAGCATCTGTATTTAACTAATTATCTGAATATAGTTACAATCTTAAAAAGGAAAAAGGAGGAGATGCATACAAACACAATCTCTGTTCTTTAGCTAGAGCACCAAGAAGTCAGTATTGACAATTAGTTATGCACTTCTTTTCTTTCCAAAAATAGAGATGAGCCACAATGAGATGCTTCTTAAATTACCTTCAGCTGATTCCACTTATAACCATAGAATCACACTTCCAGAAACAGGCAGCAAAGAGAATGCAATTCAAAGTATAGTGTGCTATTGAGAATTCCTCATAATCTGTATTTTACATTCTTTGCAAGACATTGACTTCTGTAGTGACCAAAAGGTGAGGATAAACATGCAGTTCATTAAATGGCTTTAACTTTAATTCATTTATATTCACTGTGCCCATACTCCCGCAAATATAGTAGTTCCCCAGAGACTTCACGTCATATTTCCCTTCTTTTCTCATTTTTTTTTCACAGAAATACCATGGCTTGAGATTAAGTGACAGTTCTTCCAAAAAGCACACAAGGGGAGACCACATATAAAGCAGTGCAGTATATAATTTAGCACTATATAATTTCTTTAGGAAATGTCCTCCCTCACAGCTAAGTGTCATGCCTTGTTCCCATTACAAAAAGGCAGATCATTTATTCACAGAAATTATAAATAGCATTTATCTATGTTTCCTTTATGCTTCATCTCTCTGACAGTATCTTTTGGCATCTGTCCCTCCTACAAACTATTTGCAGGAGACACAATAATCATAGTTTGGCTAAGGAACATGGCTTAAGAGTAAGGAAAGCTGCACCACCCACAAAAAAATAAATAATAAATAAATGACTAGCTTATCCTTTGACTAAATCCTCAGGTCCTACAGTCTAGCTGTATATAAACTTTGACTCAGGGCTCTGTTAATGACCCTCCGAATCTGTAATCTGACATGTCTCATTACAATGACCCAGGGTCCTCCTAAGATCCTAGAGGCGGTAACCCACCAATGTAAATACACTGTACTGTGTGACCTATGTATAATATGATTAAATGTAATGTTTGTGCTTTTGTATGGACGTGGAGCCTTTGCAAAGGAATCTATGACTCAAAGGATTGTAATTCCAATTTTCAATAAATAAATAAATCAAAAGCACTCAGGGGAGATGACAAATAAAGCAGAGCAATGGTTAATTTCTTTAGCTAGCATTCTCCTCTGTAGGTAAATCTCGCACCTTATCGCCAACACAAACAGGCACTTCATTAAGTCTTATAAGGGGGAAACATGAAGAAAGTGTTTCAGATTGCTAGATACCACTTATCTGTGTTCATATGTGTTTCCTTTGTGGTTCCCCTGATTTAGCAGCTCTCTCCAACAATTTCTTTCAGCGTCTCATGCCCCAACTGCAAACTGTTTGCAGGAGTTACTTTGGAGATAAGGTTTGCAGGGAACAGAAGAAAAACAAAAAACTTTGTGCTCTTAACTGCATTTTTTCCTTCAAGAAAATGTACTTCAAAGGGAGAAAAAAAAGATCTCACACAGAGAATAGCAGTCTAACCTCCTCTCACTCAATCAGTGCTGCTGCCATCTTGGATCCACCCCCCACCCCCACAAGAGCCTCACAAGATTTAGAGGGACACAGGAAGCTTCCTCCTCTGAATGAGATTGGTGCTTGACTGACCCAGTTCCTGAATGAGACTGGTGATTGGCTGCCCAGTACATGGTTCAGATTGGGGCTTGGCTAACCAGTACATAGTTAAGACTGGTTCTGGGTTGACAGCTACATGTCTGAGATTGTTACTTGGCTGACCAGTACATGGCTGAGATTGATACTGGGATGATTAGTGCATGGCTGACATTGGTACTTGACTGGTCAGTACTTGTCTGAGGTGGGTGACTGGTTGACCAGTACATAACTGAGATTAATGCTTGACTGACCATTACCTGGTTTTAAGATTAACCCAGATGAAATAGGTTGTATTATAGGCACAAAGTACAGGAGATTCGATAGCAACAGAAACATAGACAATGTTGGTAGAAAAAAGACCATTGGCAAGGCAAGGCAACTTTTATTTCTTAGGCGCCCAATCCCAGAGGCACTGGGCACCTTACAAATATAAAACATTTCACAAGATAAAACAATCAGAAATACATAAATAAAACTAAAAATTAAGAACAATAAAATCAGCGGACAAAGTGCAAGATGCAAGCATCACAAATATATCCAAAAAGTTCTTCACAGCTCTATATCCAGGAATGCCTGAGCAAACAGAAAGGTCTTCAAGTAGCTTTTAAAAACCTCAACTGAAGGGGCTCCCTAACAGCTGGTGGAAGTGAGTTACGCAGATGGGGCCAGCGACACTAAACACTCTGTTGTCAGCCATTTTTAACCTCGTCCTGGGAATTGCAAGGAGGCCCCTAGAGGAGGAGCAGAGGAAGCGGACAGGAGCAGCAGGTGTAAGGAAGTCAGCCAGATAACCAGGGCCTAGTCCATGTAGGGCCTTAAAGGTGAGCAAGCCCACCTTGAAGAGAATCCTCCACCTGACAGGCAGCCAGTGCAATTCGCGGAACACTGGGGTAACATGACTAAACTAGAAAGTCCCGTCAGCAACCTGGTGGCAGTGTTTTGCACCAACTGCAGCTGGCTGAGGGTCTTTCCAGAGACTCCGAAGTAGAATGCATTACAGTAATCAAGCCTGGACATCTCAAAGGCATGTACTAAGGTAGGAATGTCCCCAGGCAGAACTAGGGGCTTGATCCTGGTGATATTCCTCAGATGGTAGAAGCTACTTTGGACAAGGGATGACACCTGAAATTCAAAGGTTAGTCCATCATCGAGAAACACGCCCAGATCGCATACTCTAGAGGAAACCATCAGTGGTGTAGACCCTGGGAAATGACCAGTTGCTACACTACAGGCAATACTATCACACCTCTGGTTCAACTCCACAACTAGTACCTCCATCTTATTGGGGTTCAGTCGCAACCAACTGGAGGCCATCCAGTCATTAATCTCAGCAAGGCAGCACTTAAGCACTTCAACAGCATCAGATGTCCCAGGTGCAAAGGAGAGTTACAATGGAATATCATCTACATAGCAATGAAAACCCACATTGTACTTCCTAATGAGCTCACCCAGGGGCAGCATGTAGACAGTGAACAACATCGGTGACAAGACCGAACCCTGGGGTACTCTGCAAGACATGAGGCTTGGGCATTGGTCATTCCAGTCTGTCCAGTTTTCCCCCACCCTACCTTATGACCTATTATCTAGACTGGGTTTTTGCCCTCATCTTGCTCCCATCTCCCTGCCTTACTGCTAATCCCTGAATAACTATTAAGCCCTTTACACTGTCCCAATCATGTCTGACCCATTAATGTTTTTTTTGACCACCACCTCTACTGGTAGGCTATTCCACATCTCAACAACTCTGTAAATTAAAAAGTTCTCACATCTCTCCTGAATCCCCCCTCCAACCAATGTCCACTCATGTTATTGACCCACAATTCCTGCTGAATAGTTTCTTGCAGTTTACCTTGTTTATTTCTTTCGGGAACTTGAAGGTCTCTATCATAATGCTCCTCTAGCTTCAGGCCCCCAGCAAGTACATGTTCAATGCCTTGAACCAATCATCTTGGAATCTGCCCTACTGGCCCAGAATCATTCTGGTTACTCTGTGCTGTACCATCTCCAGCCTGTCTCTGTCATTACACAGATGGGAACTCCAGAATGGATACAGTATTCCAGATGGGGTCTCAACAATCATCTATAGAGAGGTAGTATTACCTCTTTCCTCTTGCTATCAAAACCACTTCCAATATACCCCCACATTCTGGCTGACTTGTTGTAGACCTTGTTACATAAGCTAGTTTGTTTTAGGATTTTGTTTATAATGTATCCCAGGTCCCTTTCCTCTGAAGAAGTGCACATCTTAACCCCTCCCTTCCAGTATTCTTTCCTGCGGTTCATGTTCCCTGTGTGCATCCTCACACTTTTTAGCATTGAATTTCAACTGCCAAACTTAGGACAATGTTGCTAACCTTTGCAGGTCCCACTGCATTTCCCTATGCATTCCTCTCTGTCTACCCTGCCATAGAACTTTAGTGGCATCTGCAAGAGACACATCATGCCCTGTATTCCTTTTCCTATGTCACTGATGATCATATTGAAAAGGACTGTTCCCAGAACTGACCTCTGCAGTACGCCTCTTGTGACCTATTGGCACCCCAATTTGACCCTATTTACCACTTTTTCTGCTGTCTCAGCAGCTCAGCTGCCAGCAGTGTAGTCAAGCCTTACAAAGGCAAAGGTACTGGACTTTAGGAGGGCTGACTTTGCCAAAATGGGTGAGTGCCTAAGGAAAGCACTAGCAAATGGGCAGGAAGGAGGGGTGGAAGAATAATGGGGAGTAATCAAAACTGCCATCACAGAGGCAACTCACCTTTGTGTGAAGCAAATAAACAAAACAATGTAAGAAACCACTATGGTTCTCAAAGGAGATGGAAGGGAAGGTTCGAGAGAAAAAGAAAGCATTCAGGAAGTACAAGGAATCACAGAAGGAGCAGGACAGAGAATTGTATCAGTTAAAGCAAAAGGAAGCTGCAAAGTCAGTCAGAACAGCAAAGGCCCAAACCGAGGAAAAGATAGCCAACTCAGTTAAGAAGGAGATAAAACCTTTTATAGGTACGACAAGGAGCAAAGGAAGACCAAGGGAGGGATAGTGAGGCTTAATAAAGGGAGGGTGGGTGGGCAGAGGGTGACTGTGAAAAGACAGAGATACTAAACAAATAACTTTGCTCAGTATTCACAAATGAAGATGGGGAGGTACCTAAACCAAACAGTAGAAACACTCTGGATACAAGAGTTGATACCAGCCCATTCACAGAAGAAAGGGTTCTGAAATAACTCTTAAAACTGAAGGTGGACAAAGCAATGGGGCCTGATGGGATTCATCCCAGAATTCTAAAAGAAATAAGGGTAGAACTAGTGACACCACTGACTACCCTCTCTAACAAATCATGGGAGGATGGAGTGGTACCTGAGGATTGGAGCAGGGCAGATGTTACTCCACTTTACAAAACTGGGAGCAGGGCAGAAGCAGGAAACTACAGACCTGTTAGTTTAACCTCAGTGACAGGGAAAATGATGGAATCACTTCTGAAGGAAAGAATTGCTGAGTACCTAGAGGCCAGAGGGGCACAGGAACCAAGGCAGCATGGATTCACAGCAGGAAGGACATGTCAGATGAATCTAATAGATTTCTTTGTCTGGGTGACCAAAGTAGTAGATCAGGGAGGGGCTATGGACATGGCCTACTTAAAAACTTTAGCAAGGCATTTGACACAGTCCCACACAAAAGATTAATATACAAGTTAGCCAGCCTGGGAGTGGGTCCCAAGATGGTAGCCTGGGTAAAGAACTGGCTGGAGAACGGGATACAGAGGGTAATAGTAAACAGAGTCCACTCTGAAGAAAGGGGGATTACTGGTGGGGTACAGCAGGGTTCAGTATTAGGACTGGTCTTCTTCAATGTCTTTATAAGCGACATTGCAGAGGGACTGGAAGGAAAAGTATGTCTCTTTGCAGATGACACAAAGATCTGCAACAGAGTTTATACACAAGTGGAGGTGGAAAGGAGAAGGGACTTGGCAAGGTTGGAGGAATGGTCAAATGTATGGCAGCTTAGATTCAATGCTAAGAAGTGCAAGGTAATGCACCTGGGAAACAAAAACCTAGGGGAAGAGTACACAATGGGGGGTGAGAGACTGACAACAACAAAAATGGAAAGGGACCTGAGGATAGTCATATCAGATGACCTAAAGGTGGGCAAGCAATGTGAGAGGACAGTAAGGAGGGCTGGGGGGACACTGGGATGCATAGGGAGAGGCTTCACCAGTAGAAAACAGGAAGTTGTTATCCCACTGTACAGACAGCTGGTGAGACCCCATCTGGAGTACTGCGTGCATTTCTTGAGACCCAATCTCCGTAAGGACATAAATAGGATGGAGGCAGTCCAGAGGAGGGCAACTAAAATGGTGCAGGGTCTGCACCAGAAGACATATGAAGAGAGACTTAAAGAGTTTAATATGTATAACCTCGAGGAAAGGGGGGGAGGACATGATAGAAACTTTGAAGTACCTCAAGGGAATCAACGAAGTCCAGGAGGGTAGCATCTTTCAGAAAAAGAGGTGTGCAAGAACAAGGGGACCCAATTTGAAGATGGGGGCAGCTCAGAGGTAGTGTAAGGAAGTATTTTTTTCACAGAGAGGGTTGCGGATGCATGGAACGGCCTTCCAGAGGAGGTTGTGGAGTCAAAAATAGTGGTGGAATTCAAGAATGCATGGGACAGTCATAAGGCAATTCTAGGGGTTGGGGGTAGGAAGAAGTAGGCTGTTGGTTAACTAGGATCTGCAGCTTTCTCCATTAGGTAGGGAAATGGGCAGACTGGGTGGGCCAAGCGGTCCTTATCTGCTATCAAATTCTATGTTTCTATGTCTCCCCTAACCAATTTCCCACCTATCTAATAGGGTGCTTTGCTTCTCTCAGATCCTCTAACTACTTCAGTGAACTCTTTGTGGCACCGGGTGAAATGCCTTGCTGAAGTCAAAGTAGAGTAAATCTAGTGCTTGTCCCTCATCCACTGCACTTGTTACCTAGTTAAAGAATATTGTCAGGTTGGTCTGGCAAGACCTCCCTGCCACACACCCGTGCTGCTTACAATCCTGGATCCCACTTCTTTCCATTTAGTCCACTAGGTCCTCTTTGACTTGTGTCGCCATCAGTTTACCTACAATGGAGGTCAGACTAATGGGTCTGTAATTTCCCGACTCCCCCGTCCCCTTTCTTGTGGAGTGGCATCACATCTGCTGCCACTAAATCTCTCTGAACCACCCCTGACTGTATTGAACTATTAAATAGCCCTGCCAGGGGTTCAGTCATCCCTTAGCACCCTCAGGGGCATCTCATCCAACCCTGAAGTCTTACCTATTTTCCAGACTGCACGTCCTTTTCTAACCCTCTCTCCTGTAATAACCATCTGTCCCAGTTCTGGTATCCCCCTTGCAGAAGCATTTTTGCTGCTGTCTGGCAAAAGCCTGAAATCATCCACTGTGAATACTGAACAGAAGTAGTTATTAAGAATGGTTGCCTTCTGCTTGTGCTCCTCTATTACCCTGCCTGCTTCGTCAGCCTAACAGTTCCCTCTCTTATTTTCCTTTTTTTTCCTGATGTACATGAAGAACTGTTTTTCCCTTCCCTTGACCCCCTCCACAATACACAGCTTTGTGTCTGTTTATGCATCACTGACTGTCTTTTTGGCCTCCGGCTCTTTCTTCTTTACCTGGCATTTCCTTCATTCCTCATCCCTCCATTTCTCCTTGTAGCTAATGAAGGCCCTTGTTTTGGCCTTCACTACCTCCCTAACAGTTTTAGAGAACCAGATTGATCTCTTGTGCCTGTTACCCTTGGTAACCATTTTCAGACATAATTTAGTTACTTCAAGAATAGCCCTTTTGATTTCTTCCCACCTCTCCTCCAGCTCCCTGAGTTTGTCCACCCCAACCGATTTGCCCTTGACTAATTCCCTCATCTGGTCAAAATCTACATCTCTAAAATACAGAACCACAGCATTTAGTGGGGGTATACTTGTACCCAGGGTCTGTTCAAAGCATATGGTGTTATGGTCCCTGGACACCAATGATTTCCCCACCAACCCGCACTCCACCTACCATTTCTGGGTTGGAAAAGATGATTAATTAATCATGATGTAATGTATCTTTATCTGTACATTTAGAATACATCTTGTTAGCAAATATTTAACTATCTTTACTGGAATTATCATTTAACAATACACCTTTAACCCAGACATACAGTTTACACCTTTATACTTACACACAGGAATTACCTCTCAATCAGATGATGCTCTCTCTCTCTCTCTCTCTCTCTCTCTCTGCATGTCCCATTTTTTGACTATTTTTTGACTTAGTGACTCTGAGAATGACTTTGATTGGGTGGAGCCTAGGTATCCATCTTTATGATGACCTGAATATGGAGATATGAATCATAGTCACCAGTTATTGTTTGAGAAACCACTGCAGGCTGCACCCTTCTTTCCTCCTGAGGAACTTGTGTCACTGCATGCCTTTATGGCACCAAGATGGGGTTATTTTCATGCACTTTATGATGGCCTTCCCTTGAGATTGAACTGCTACTTGTAGTTAGCATAAAATACTGCGACTTGCCTTTTGGCAGCTGTGAGTGGGATAAACCACGTTCGTCTGCCTCTCCTACCTCCAAGGAGTTTCCTATCAAGCCCTGTAATGATCTCAAAACTCTTTCTGACAAGTAGGGCCATTGGTGGTTTTGAACCATATATGGGGCTGAGATTCAGAAAATAGAGCAAGTACTGCACTTGCCCTGCACTCTGCCTTGCGCTTGCAATATTCAGATGGATAACGGGCAGTGTTATCCGACTGAATATCGGTCCATGCCAGTCCAGCACTAAGAGGATCTGCACTGCCCTGACTTGGACCAGGACTACATATGCCCCACAGGGATTAGTGCTGCCTGAAATGGGACAGTGCCAAGTCACCTACAGGCTATATTCAACCTCATCACGAAAATGAGTCCATTAGGCATGCAGGGTTCTAAGGGGCCATTTTCATGCCCATTGTGGGCTCATTTGTTTATTTGTACAAGTCATATTTACAACATTTGAGACAGAGAATCATTTACAGAGGCAGCTCATCACAGAGAGGACACAAACAGAAGTACAGAGTTCCAAGATACATACAGACAGTGTTACATAGAATATGTACAGTCTATTTACATAGGTTACATTTGGATTAGATTAGGGAAGAATATACCCTTGCTGTAAAATTACAATATAGGCAGAGAACTTACATGACTTGCAATGTTGGCATGACTAAGGAAAAAAACTGTCCTAGGGCCAGGCTACAACATAGAGCAGACTGGTGACAGCAGGTGCAGCATGTAGGACAGATGTCTAGAAGGGGAGTGGAACAATGGAGCCTGTGAGGAGGGGGGGGCAAGCTGTCCGAAGGACATTGTCGAGATTGGAGTGCACTGGGAGGCATGAGTTTATAGAAGCCCAGTGGAAGCGAGAGTGAGCAACAGTTAGTTGCATTTACAGCAGCAAGTGCTGGAAAGGTGGTTACGAAGAGTGATTTTAAAGGGACTGATTTTCTGAGTGTTGGAGATGTTGATTGGGAGAGAGTTGAACCAGGAGGGGGTCCTATAGCAGAAGTATCTCTGAGCTAGGGAAGTCTTGGTTCTAGGCACCTGTAGGGTGGCCTTATCCAAGCTGTGGGTGGAGACCGTGGGGGGTGGCAAGCTGAAGAGAGGCAGACACCCCGGGGGGTGAGAGTCCGAACAGAATTTTCCTGGCAAGTAGGCAGGTCTGGTAGCAGAATCTTTCTTCGAGGGCGAGGAGGTTGGCAGTGGAGTACAGTAGGCAAGTATGGGTGAGCCTGGGGGCTCTGGTCAGGAGCCTACAGGCCTTGTTGATAGAGAGTTGGATTTTATTGAGTGCAGTGTTATCAGCAGCTCCATATATAGACAGGCCGTAATCCACCAGGGACAGGACAATCAATCAATCAAACTTTAGTTAACCAGGCAGTTACATCATTGAGCAAACTCATTTTCAAGATGGTCCTGGACACATTGGACATATTCAATAACAAGAACTTAACAGTTCATGCATGACAGACATTAATACAGTGTAATACAAAATGAAAGTCAGTAAGCATTTTAGTTTAGCATTCATAGTTTCATAGTAGTCACAAAGCACATATAGACTTTCGTCCTTGACTGCTTGCAAAAGTTTATTTTATTTTATCATCAAGTGAACAAATTAATTCACTAAAAACTTGTTACTACTGTAGTCATTCAATCTTATCTTAAAAATATCCAAAGTTGAACTATTAACTATGTCATGGGGAAGAGAGTTCCACCCAGAGACAACCCTCTGACTGAACCACTGTTTCCTTTTTTGAGATTTCCACTTTTGCTGTTTAATTTGTCTGCAATGAGATCTAGTGTAGTAATTTCTAACAGTTAATTCAAGCCCCAAATCTTCTCTGAGAGCAATGTCTTGAAATGATCTATAAACTAAGATCATATCACCCCTCCATCTTCTATAAGCCAAAGAATACAGATACAGCCTAACCAACCTATCCTCATATGTCATGTTTTTAAGTCCCAATACTGATCGAGTAGCCCTACGTTGCACTCTCTCCACTCTCGCTATCTCACCCTTAGTGTAAGGGGCCCAAACCTGGGAACAATACTCCAAGTGAGCTCTAACCAACGATCCATACAGTGGGAACACAACCTCTTTGCTTCTACTTACTGTATGTCTCAATATACAGTTAAGAGCCCTAGTAGCATTTTTAATAGTCTGATCACAAAGAGCAGTAAATGAAAGGTCATTTTGTATAATAACCCCCAAGTCCCTTTCCTGTGTCACACATTTTAATTGTTTGTTATTGATAGTGTAATTAAATTCCGAATTGTTCTTGCCCATATGTAGGACAATACATTTATCCTCATTGAGCATAAGTTTATGATCTAATGTCCACTTCTCAATATATTTGAGCGCATCCTGAAGTCCAATATAATCTGAAGGTGAGTCTATTACTGCTCCCACTCTACAGTCGTCAGCAAACTTGGTTATCCATACATTTCCCTTATTATATTGTAACGATGATATATATATGTTGAACAGGCAAGGGCCCAACACTGAGCCCTGAGGGACCCCACTTGTCACAGGAAGCCAATCAGATAACTGCCCATTAATCACCACTCTCTGCCTCCTCAGCTCCAACCAGTCCGATATCCAATTTACAAGGATCCCATTTATATTTAGTGCAAGAAGGAATTTAATTAGTTCATCATGAGGTAGTTTGTCGAAAGCCTTGGAATAATCCAACTGGATAACATCCACTGATCTACCCTGATCCAAAACATTGCTAACTTTTTCATAAAAACTCAACAAGTTGGTTTGACATGATCGTGACTTTGTAAACCCATGTTGGCTATGATCAACAAGGTCATTTGTAGTTATGTGGTCTTGGATATGATCTTTTATTATACTTTCCAAAATTTTCCCAAGTGTAGATGTTAAACTAACTGGTCTGTAGTTACCACAGGGGAATCCTTCTTACCCTTTTTAAAAATGGGGACAACATGAGCTTCCCTCCATTTACTAACAACCTCACCTCTATCCAATGACTCTTGAAAAATAAAGGATAATGGGTAAGCTATTACCTCTGCAATTTCGTAAATCAGTAAGGATGTATATTGTCTGGCCCAGGGGATTTGTTGGTCTTAACTCTCTTCAATCTATCCCGCGCACATCTTTTATATCAATGTTAATCAGATTTTCATTATTTGTATTATATTTACTGTTAGTTGTTACAGTACATTTGGGGTTGAACACAGTAGCAAAATATTGATTTTGAACCTCAGCCATTTCCTTATCATTTAATAAGTTGCCACTGTCATCCTTAAAGGGGCCTACTGTTTGTCTATTCCCTTTCATGTTATTAATATATGCATAGAATGCTTTATAGTTATTTTTACTTCTAGTTGCTAATTTAATTTCAAAATTTGATTTGGCATCACTTATTAATTTATTGACATATTTAACCTGTTCTTTGTACTTTGGCATTAGGTTTAGATCAAGTTTTGCTAATCTGAACAGTTTATGTTTTACATTTATCTGTCTTTTAATTTTACAAGTTATCCATTTTGGGGAAGCACCCAATTTAGAATTTTTTCTTGTATATGGTATATTTGCATCTGCAATGTCTTTTATTTTTTCCACTAAGATGTACCACATTACATCCAACATTAACCCAGCAAAGTCTGATTTCCAATCCCACAAAAGTAATGCCTGTCTAATTTTATGAAAATCCACTTTTTTAAAATTGGGAATTTTTATATTACTACTCTATTGTGAAGCTAATTCATTTAATTGATTTAGCATTGATGGCGAATGCACACATAGGCAATTTAGCATATACTGGAACTTAACATGATATAGGGAGAGGAGAGGAGAGGGAGAAAGTCACATAGGGGATAAGGGGGGTAAACAAGACCATGAGGGTGAAAGAGGAGGGCAACCTAGTAAGGTGGAGGCCCCCAGGGACACTAGCTAGGGGCGGGGGGTGGAAGCAATATGGGGTATAGTTACCCTAAGGGGATGCCGGCCGACAGGGGGATAGATGGCCTAGTCAATTGAGGAATATGGGATTGATTGGCCAGAAGGGAAGTGTTTACCTAAATCAATCATACACTGTACTCAGGCATCAGTTAAGCATCTGTCTGAACATGTAGGGGCTAGGCAGGATGGAGAGTTTAAGTGCTTTTTGTATGTTATTCCAAAGCGTAGGTAGAAAAGAGCTAATGGCAGTAGAGCCAAGATGTGTCCTGGCCGTGGTATTTTAACATTGATAAAGGAGGAGTTCCTTATGACATAGGTGGCCTTAGAACACTCGAACAGTTCACCAATATAGGGTGGTAGATTGTTTGACAGAGCCCAGAAGAACCACATAAGGGCGTTTTTTGTCTCCTTAGGGAGAGGAACGGCCAGTCCAAACCTTGGTACAACAAGCAATGATGAGTCTGTAGGGGCAGGCCAAGAATAAATCTCATAGCGTGGTGGTAGAGAGTATCAAGTCTTTGAAGCTCATGTTGGGGGCAGTGACTAGAAAGGAAAGTCACTGTAATCAAGCAGTGGAAGGAAGGTTGTTTGAACCAACCTCTTCCTAGCTTCCAGGGCGAGTAGGTGTCTTATACGGCAGAACAGACCAAGGCACTGTTTTAACTTTTTAGATAACTCGTTTAGGTGTACATTGAAGTTCAGTTTATTATCCAACCAGACTCCCAGATATTTGAATTTGTCCACTATTTCTAAAGGTTCACCAAGAACGGTGACAAACTGGGTGGTACTGCGGGCCTTCATGTTGAGGGTGGAAGAGGGGGAGATAACCATGGCTTTTATTTTTTTGGCATTTAATAGTAGCTTCAGATTCAGCAGGTTATATTGGAGTGTGATAAAGTCCTGCTGAATCTCCCTGTAGGCAAGATCAAGTGAAGGGTTGGTTGAATAGATGACAGTGTCATCTGTGAAGAGGTGAACGTTTCCTACTAAAAGGCCAGAGTCAATACGGTTAATATAAAGGGCGAAGAGGATAGGTCCCAGGATCGAGCCTTGCAGGACGCCTTATGGCAGAATTTTTAATGGGACAACTCATCTTGGATTTTAATTTGTTGTCTCCTATTTCTAAGGTAACAGCAGAACCTCTTTAGTGTGGGGGGGTGGTTAAACCAATGCATCCCAGAGAGTTAAGTAGTATAGAATGATCAACCATGTCAAATGCTTTGCTAAGGTCAAGGAAGAGTGTGTACATGTGCTGCTTGTTGTCCAGGGCATGTAACCAATCATTAGAAACTTTAACTAGGGCCAACATGGTGCTATGTTTGGGTCTAAACCCTGATTGAACAGGGTTGAGAATGTTTTCACTATTCAAATGCTCCCTTAGTTGAGCATTGACGATTTTTACAAAAAGCTTGGATAGTACAGGTAGCAGTGAAATGGGCCTACAGTTGTTCAAATCTGTAGGGTCTCCTGATTTAAACAAAGGAATAATGTGTGCAATTTTCCAACTAGATGGCAGTTCTCCTTGGATTAGTGAGCAATTAAAAAGGTGGACAATTGGTGCTGTCAGATAGAAATAACCTGCTTTTAGGAAGAATGGTTCTAATAAATCAGCACCCGCACTCTTTTTGTTATCCAGTGAGAGGAGGAGGTCCTCCACCTGTTTATAGGATACTGGCCGGAAGTTGAACGTGGGGCTGTTGGACCCATGGGCAGATGTCGGGCTAGGTAATGAGCTGGTGTAACAAGTGGTACTCATTTTACTAACAGGTGACATGTCAAAAGAGAGGCCTGCAGTTGCAAAGTGGTTATTAAGTTGATCAAGGATACACAGTCATGTGAGATATTATTTGCCACAATTTTGGCTGGGAGAGGAGTGGCAGGAGAGTGACCTTCGACCTCTCTCAAAATCTGCCAGAATTTGGCTGCTCAGTTTTTGTTTACCTCAAGGGTGGACTGGAAGAATCGTGCTTCTTTCAGCCTGACCAGTTTGGTGCAGGCATTCCTGGCTACTCAGGAGAGCCAATCTGAGTCGGACTGCGACTTCCTTGCCTTTTTCGATAGAGTGTCTCTATGATGCAGAGCTCTCTTCAGTGTTGGGCTGAACCATTCAGGAACACATTTCCTTAACTTAATTTTCTTTAAGGGTGCATGCTTGTTGATGACCTTAAGTAATAGGTCCTGGAATATGCAGAAGGACAGAGGATGTGATGGCCAGCCAGAGAGCATCGGGAGGCAGGCAGTCCTTATGATGGTAGAGAAGGCCAATCCGGGAGTTGGTGGTGGTCGAGAGGGCATTAATATGGCTGTGGAAAGTGAGGGCAGTGTCGAAGGTAACCCCTAAGTATTTATAGGGGAACACTTGCTCTAATGGGTGTTGAGTGCTGGGGAGGATAAGGAGGGGGTTATTTCTGGCTTTATTTTGGTGGTGGGTGAAGAGCATCAACTTAGTCTTCTTTAGATTAATGACAAGTCTATGATCCTTGAACCACTTTTCAGCTTGGTTGAAAGTGATCTGGAGAGAGTCCTGGAGTGAGGCAGACTGATGGTGTGAGGCATAGAGAATGGCATCATCTGCATATAGAAGAATTTCTGCCAGAGCAGGCAGTGGGCAGAGTGTTAAGGTAAAGACTGAAAAGTAGGGGTCCCAAGATGGAGCCCTGGGGAACCCTGGAGAGGACAGATCGGGTGTTGGACAGGGTCCCATTAATTTTTATGCACTAGGATCGAGCTGAGAGATTACTTGAGCACCAGGTGAGGGGGACCAGTGGAGAAGCCAATTTGGTAGAGGAAGTCAAGCAAGAGGGGATGGAAGACAGCATCAAAGGACTTGGAGAGGTCAATGAACACTGTTCCAGCAAGGTTGCCAGAGTCAAGGGAGGAGTGCAGATAGTTGTAGAACTCAAAGAGAGCTGTGGCAGTGCTGTGTCCTGAGTGGAAACCATGCTGCTCAGGGCATAAGATGCATACTTGGTCAGATACTCAGTGAGCTGAGTGGCCACCACTTTTTATATATCTTTGGAGAGTAGGGGAAGAATGGAAATTGGCTGATAGTTATTGGGGGAGGACCTATCACCACTTTTGTGTATGGGCATGATGATAGCTGTTTTCCAGACACTGGGGAATTGACCCAGGCAGAGGGATTGGTTGAGTAGATCAGTCAGGGGGACTAGGGGACACCATCCAGGACTAAGTGTGGGATCCTGGAGTCCAGAGTGTCATTACTGGGGCTATTGCTGCCTTGTGCTTTTAGCACGTACGGTCGGGCTTCTTGGGTGGATATTTTGCATAGGTGGAACCGAGGACATTGTAGGACAGGGGGCTGAGATTCAGGCATGGGATCAAAGAAACTACTGGGGAGGACAGAACTAAGATCCGTGAAGGTGGTGTTAAGGCAGTTTGCTGTGTCGAGGGGGTCCGTGGTAACAGAGCCATCAGTAGAGAGCTGGGATGGGGAGGGGAGCATGATTTCCCATTCAACTCTCTTATGTTATTCCAGAAGGTCTGGGCTGACCCCCAAGAGGAGGTAAGGGTGGCATGGTAGTGGTCCACTTTGGCCTTGTTGATGGCCCAAGGGCACTTATCTCGTGCAGCATTGTAGGCTTGCCTATCCACTGCCTTGCCCGACTCCACAGCAATGTGCTAGAAGTTGTCCCACTCCCTGAGTTTTTGGAGCAGGGAAGGGGTGACCCATGGCACATTTTTTTTTTAGTGTGGAGCCTGGCAAGTGGCACATAGAGATCACAGGCCTTGTTGAAAGCCTGAGTGAAGAGGTCAAGCGATGTGTTAATGGTTGGAGCATGATTTATGAGGACCAGTCAATCTGGGCAAGATATTGATTTAGTTTTCTAAGGCCACCTGGGTGGAGGAACCTGCAAAGAGTGATTTGAGCCACTGGTTTGGGGGTGGAGGAGGACCAGAGGAATAGGATAGGGGAGTGGTCACTTAAAGAGTCGGGAAGGATTTTGATGTCCTGGACTTTTTTGAGGTGGTTAGAGACTATGACATCCAGGAGGGCGCTGGTACCACTGGAAGGGTTTAGTGGGTTGGGAAACTAATTGGGTCATGTCAAGAGCAGCGAAGGAGTCCCTAGCTTGGGAGGCAGAGGAACCAAGCCAATTGATATTAAGGTCCCCTACTATGACTTGTTCTGCTTTGTGTGGGAGAGTTGAGAGATAGTCAGTGAGCGACGAGATTTACCGGGTTGTGGTTCTTTGGAGGAACGTAGGAAACCATGATGTACAGCGGACCCCTGGTTGGATCAGGGATGATTTTGAGAGTGAGGGCCTGAGCTCAAGTGTTGAGCTTGGGTGCAGGGAGCACATGACCAACAATGGTGTCATGTATGAAACAGCACAACTACCCCTGCATTTGCTTACTCGATCCTCCCGATAGAGGGTGTACCCAGGGAGTGAGACAAAAGAATTGGGGGTGGATTTGGAAAGCCAGGTCTCCACCAGGGCAATAATGTCAGATTGGTGTTGAATGACCAAGCACTGGAGCGTGGTAAATTTTTTCAACAAGCTGCAGATGTTCAGGGAGACAATGCGGAGACCTGAGGATGATATCTTGGGTGGGCTGGAGGGGGTAGGGCCCGGGTTGGGGTGGACATTTCCAGAGAGTAGCAAGAGCAGTGTGATGATTCTAACCAGAAGGCGGTGGCAGTTGGCATCCTTAGCTGGACGTCGGGAGGAGGGTGTAACCATAGGGGTACAGGTACAGGGGTTCGTTTGCAGTGGTCTCTTAGCCGCACTTACCATGTTTAAACAAGAGCCCTGGTGGTCCAGTGGTTCCCCCACCACCAATAGCCTGTTGTCACCCTGTAAAGTAGTCCCTTGTGGTCCAATGGCCCCCCCATTGCCCATTGCCACTCTTTACAGTATTCCTCAGTGTCTGGTGGTTCCCCCACCACTTGATCACCCGTTTTCACTCTTTAAAGTGTTCCCTGGTGGTCCATTGTCCCTCCCAAAAAGCTCACCACCTGACCCGCCTGCTCATATCCCACCACTGCACCCTTACCTACCCCACTTAGGTGTTCGGTGATTCACACAGCTAGGTACAGTGACTGGCACAGCCCTCTACACACCTCTGTAATATGCTCACTGACAGCTTATATGGTGGCCCAGTGGTCCTGCACTGGGTATGGCAACCAGCACAGTCCTTCTTTCAGCTCCGTGGCCAGCCATGGAGGTGAGAGGCCTCTGCCGGTTACCATACCCAGCTGTGCAGAGCACAGGACACCCGGGAAAGGGAGGTGCAGGGTCGTGGGATGAGTGCAGGTGAGTTGGGTGGGGCGCTTTTAGGGGGACACTGGACCACCAGTGAATACTTTAGAGTGGAAATTGGAAATCAGGGGATGGGGGGGACCACTGGATACCAGGGAATACTGTGAAGGGTGGAAACAGGCAATCGGGGGGGGGGACCACTAGACCACCAGGAAATACCTCATAGAGTGACAACTGGCAATCAGTGGTCGGGGGAACCACTAGACACTAGGGAATACTGGGAATACTGTAAAGAGCAGAAATGGGATTGGGGTGGGGGAAACCACTGGTCCACCAGGGAATACTTTAAAGAGTGGAAATGGGTGATCAGAGGTGGGGATATCACTGGACTACCAAGAAATTCTTAGTGATAATGGGTGATTGGGAGGTGGGAGGAACCACTGGACCACCAGGGAATACTTAATAGCATGACAACAGACAATCAGTGGCTGGAGGAAACCATTGAATACTACGGAATATTGTAAAGTGGATACGGGAGATCAGCAGTGGGGGTAGCCACTGGACCACCAGGGTGTTGTACCATGATAGGGAACAGGAGATCAGTGGCAGGTGACTGTAGCACAGCTGCCCTTCCTTCGGGGGGGGGGTATGTGAGCTTACAGCCCATTTAAATGGAGGTTTTTGCGATGGTAAAAAGTTCTGACTGGGGGTAGTTTACCACGGCTACAAACCTTTGAATACCCCACTGTGCCAGTATGCATGAGGGGAACCCCTCATTTGCATAGGCACAGTGGTATTTTAGCACCTTAGCATTGCCAAGTTTGGGGGGCACTCCCAAGGCCTATGAATATGGCCCTGCAATGAGCACACCCCTGAACTCAGGTTAGCATCTGTGCTAACCATGTTAGCGTGAGGCTAACCTTTGAATATCTGCACCAATATCTCTTACTTCTTTCTGCCCCCCACTGGCTGCCCACTTCTTCCGACACATGTTTCCCCCTTGATATGCCTGGGTCTTTTTAAACTGACTATGTATGTCTCTTTGCTTGTAACATCCACTTCAACTAATCTCTTCACTGGACTATAATGCCTTTACCTTACAGGAATACTAAACCATGTATGTTGTTGTATCTGGTATAAATTTTTACTGACTTGCTACCTTATTGTTATGTATACCCTTACCGACTGTCTTTTACCTGAACCCAAATGTATTATTACCAGGGCCCCTACTTTTCTGCGGCACAGTGGGACCAAGTTCTGCGGCAAGACTATCATTTGCCACAGAACTTCTGCGGTGGTGGTTAGTAATTTCTGCGGAAGTTCTGCGACACTAACAAACTACCACATCACCGCGTCAGCTTGTCATCCTGACTTCACTTTCATGGCAGTGGTTATAGCAATCAGGATGGTGGAAAGCACAGTAACACTAGTTCAAAAAATAACAGACTTATAAAAATAATTTTATGCCTAAAAAAGCAAAACAAATGTCTCTCCCTTAAGGTCCTAGCCTGTTGCATAAATGATATATGCAGAGGGGATCTTATGTGATAAATAAGGTATTTCTGTATGCATGCTGTCTATCCCACTAATGAGGTTTCCACTGTCTATCACTTATATATTGGTATTAGCTTTCTACACAACTCTTGAGGTTCTCACTGTGCATCACTTATATATTTATATGCAATCTGTAACATTCATACAAATATGTGTGTGTGTGTGTGTGTGTGTGTGTGATGAGAGAGACAGATATACTGTATGTGTGTGTGTTTGTGTGTATATAATTTTATATATATATATGTATTTTTTTTTTTATTTCCATGAACTTGCATCATCATTCATACAGGTCCCATTGGAAATGGACTAGAGGAGTTATTGCAAAACTCATTTTTCATGTCAACCTGCTTTCCCTGACACACTGCGTAACACCATCAGGTCATGACATGCATGTGATCCGATTGTGAGCTCTCCAGCTCATCACAATGTGTCCACCATGTGGCAGAACACTGCACCATACCTTCCCAGGCTCCGAGCAGTGATGTGTTCCACCAATCTTTGTGCTGCCCAGCCAGCTCCCAGAGCTAATCTCTGAACCTGAGTTGCTGGCACAGAAACACAGCACGCTACCCTCTGGCCCAACAGCTGTCCCTGCACACAACATTTCTCCATAACTTTTAGGTGATTCTATCAACCAGTGACAATATGTCATTAATAACCCTGGCAAAAATGCGTACAGGGCAATTATTTATTTAACAGGCCTATTCTTTCAACAGGTCTACACATTATTATATTCCACTTTTCGGGGCATAATTATTTTATTTTTCTTAAAAATGACAGTTAAATTCATTTTACCAGTTATTCATTTCAGATGGCATCTCTATACCTTAAAGGCACAAATAGGTTTGTACAAAGTGAGGTATGGACTTAACAGGTCTGTGCTATTGACAAGGTTTTGTTTAAGCTGGCCCTAGCGCAATAATGTAAGACTGAAAATTGTATTAGGCTGTAGTGCAGGTTGAGCAAATATCACCATGCATGATGTGCTGTGCCACCGTCTCTGGCAGTGGGAGTTGTGGTAGATAAGTGACTGTTCATTTCTGTTGCAGAATGCAGTTATTTCATTAGCTAATGAATGATGTTATAGCAATGATAACATCACATTCTGAGCATATTGGGGGGTTGGATATAAAAAGAGGGGACAGGAACCAGATTCTATGGATAAACAGAAACATTAATAAAAAATCACCAAGAAGAGTGAATTCTGCGGCACCGCAGAAGTTCTGCAGTAGATTGCAAGTTCTGCGCAAAATTATGCGGCCGCAGAATTCTAGGGGCCTTGATTATTACTTATCCTGTCTATTGCAGGCCTACCTGTACTGTTGTACTCTTGCATCTACTGTCAATTTGTCTGTATATAAATGCATTGTTACTTGACTTGCGTAATGCAGATCCATCTTGTAAATGAGCTTGCTCAATGGTGTTCTCCTGGATAAATAAAGAATTTGATTGCTTACTAACATACTATTTGCCAGCAGATTAGGCCTTACGGTCTATCAAGTCTGCTCGAACCTTAGATCCTTAGTTGGGTGCCGAGGCCCTCCCAACCCTTGTGCTCCAGAAACCCCTATCATCCATCCCCACCCCCCTGGGACAGGCCATCATCTGATACATCCACTTTCTGTGTCTGTCCCGCCCTCTCTGAAGCCCTCCACTGTGGATCTCTGAACCAGCTCGCCAGGCAGTGCATTCCAAGGGTCCACCACCCTCTCAGTGAAAACTTCCTCCTCTTTTCCCCCTCACCCTTCCACCTTCCAACTTCAAACCATGACCTCTGGTGATACCTCCCTGCTTTAGTCTAAAGATCCCCTCCATGTTTACCCTATTTATTCCCTTGAGGTACTTGAAGACCTCAATCATGTCCCCCTGTCTCTCCTCTCCTCCAATGAAAACAGGCAGAGCTCCTCAAGTCTGTCCTCATACGTCAAATCCCCTAGCCCTCGTATCATCTTAGTTGCCCTCCTCTGTACCCTCTCCAGGAGCTGTATGTCCCTCTTCAAGTGTAGTCTCCAGTACTGTACACAGTACTCAAGGTGTGGTCTAATCACTTCCTTGCTCCTAGAGGTGATCCCCCTTATGATGCATCCCAACATCCTGTTTGCCTTGCTAGCCGCTCTCCTGCACTGCTCAGAGTTATTCATACATGCATCCACCATGACCCCTAGGTCTTTTTCCCCTATTGAGGCCTCCAGTGCCTCCTCCCAGGGTGTACCTGTGTTTAGGGTTTCCTGACCAAGATGGCACCTTGCACTTAGTGATATTGAAATTTAATTTCCATATGTGAGCCCAGCTTTCCAGGGTATCCAGGTCCCCTTGCAGGGCCAACCTCCCCTCTTCTCCCTCAACTACTGCTCCCATCTTGGAGTCATCCGCGAAGAGACTCATTTCACACCCTATACCCTCCCTGATGTCCGATATGTTTGCATTACACAGGATTGGACCCAGGACCGAGCCCTGCGGTACCCCACTACCAACCTCTCTAGGGTTCGAGAGCTCCCCACAGACCACTACTCTCTGGGTGCATCCAGCTAGCCAGTTTTCAATCCATCTGACCATCAAGGGCCTACTCCTAACCCCATCAGTTTCTCCACCAGACCATTGTGGGGGACAGAGTCAACGCCTTGCTGAAGTCCAAGAATAATACATCCACAGGCTTTCCCTGTCCAGTTCTGTTGTTACCCTTTCGAGAACTACACAAGACTGGTTTGACATGATCTACCTGGCACAAACCCATGTTGCCGACTATCCAGACCTCCCACCTCCTCCAAGTACACCCCCAATCGTTCCTTTAGTATACTCTCCATTAATTTTCACACCACCAAGGTCAAACTGATGGGTCTATAGTTACCTGGTACTTCCCTCGACCCCCTTATGGATTGGCACCACATGTGCCTCTCGCCAATCCCTAGGTACCCTCCCTGTCTCAAGTGACCTGTTGAAGAGCTCCACCAGGGGTGCAGCCAGTATGTCCGCCAATTCCCATAGTACTCTCGAATGAATGCCATCCGGCCCAGGAGATTTGTCTTTCTTTAGGCCTTGAGGACTAACCACACACTTTTGGTGGAGATAGCATCATCCGTCCCCTCCATCTTACTGGCCTTTTTATCCTTATCCAGATGTGACACCCCTGGGGTACCTCTCCCTCCCTCTTGCTCCATTTCTGTTGCTCCCCTGATCCCACTCACTGCCACTTCTATCCCCTTCATGCCTTGCTTTGTAGATATCCCATCCGCCTCACTAGTGAACACAGAGGCAAAGTACACGTTAAATACCTCTGCCTGGTCCCTCGCCTCTTCCACCCACCCTCCTTCTGATCTCAATCTGCTGAGATGGCCCTTAGTTTTTCTCCGCTCCCCAATGTACCAGAAGAACCCCTTTTCCCCTCCTTGTATCTCCTGTGCCAGCCGCTGCTCTTTACTGGACTTTGCTCCCCTCACCATACGGGTGACTTTTCTAGATGCAAGATGCTACATTTCCTTATCCCTATCCCCTCTTGTTGTTTTATGTTTTTTGCAGGCTGCCTTCTTTTCTCTGACTGCTACCTGTACCTCACTGGAACACCAGCATGGTTTATGTGACCTTGCTCCCTTACGTTTCAACTTAGCGGAGATCCTGACTGCCTCATGAAGTCCCCGTTTTATGACCTCCCATCTCCTTTCCACACTTGTCATTGATGTAATCCCCTTCAAGTGATCCTTGAGAATATTTCCCATGCCCTCAAAGTCTGCCCCCCTGAAGTCCACTGCCAGTGTCCTAGATCTCACCCCCTCCCCATGCTTATTTGAAACCAGACAGTATTGTGGTCGCTCCCAGTCAGGGGGTCCTGTACAACCAGGTCCCTTACCAGATCCCCATCTGCCAGAACTACGTCCAGGACAGGCCCCTCCCTTGTGGGCTCCATCACATGCTGTGTTAAGAACACATCCTGGAAGCCATCCAGCAGCCTCTGCTCCTTGGCCACCTTAGAGGACATGGTTCCCCAGTTTGTACCTGGCATATTAAGGTCCCCCATCAACACCACTCCTTCCCCTTTTGGTCCACACTGGGCAATGGTGTTGTCCAGCAAACCATCCTGTAGAACATCACTCATCCCGGGGGCCTATATACTACACCCAGCTTGACCTTATCTCCTGCTAGGGATCGTAAGGTGACCCATAAGGCCTCCACGTTTCCCTCTGCCTTTTCTACCCTAGCAATTTCTATGTCATCTCTAATGAACATAGCCACTCCACCCCCTCTGCCCTCCTTTCTATCCTTCCTAAGCATAGTGTACCCCCATACATTTAGGTCCCAGTCATGCTTTTTGTTGGCCCACGTCTCCGTGACCACCGCCACATCCACCCCCCCTTGAACAGCATGGCCTGGAACTCTGGCAACTTGTTTCCCAAGCTCCTGGCATTTACTAACACCAACCCCCCCCTTATCCCTGATCCTCTTTGTCAAACCCCTCCCAGATTCCTTATACTTCCATCCTCCCTCTGCTCCTCCTGAAACCTCCACCCCCAGTCTGTTTCCCCCTTCCCCCACTTGGGCTTGAAGGCTACTCCCTCATCTGTAGGAGGCTTCTGGTCAGCCCTCCTTATCCCTCTCCCCTCACAAGTTTAAGCCCCACCTTTCTTGAATGTAGTCAGCCATCCCCTGTTTAAGGACTTCCTTCCCTAATGGGGCAAGATGAAGCCTGTCCTTGGCATATAGTCCCTTATCCTTCCAAACTCCATTCCAGTTCCCTAACACCCCCAACCCACTCTCTTCACCCCACTTCCTGAGCCAGTCATTAACCTCTGTGAGCTTCATTTTTTTCTCCACTGAGGCCTTTGGTACTGGCAATATCTCCGAAAAGGAAATGTTGCATCCATTATCCAGACAGACTCTGGCAAGTTCTTGGAACCTTGCTTGGATTTCCAAAACGCTATTTCCCTCTAGATCGTTAGTTCCCAAATGCACCAGGAAATCTGGTTTCCCTCCACAATCCCTAACCATTTAATACACCATGAACTTTGCTCTGTGCACTGTCAGCCCAGAGATACTCACTACCTTCACCTGGCATTGGCATCCACCCCCCTGTCCCTCCCACTGGATACCCCTAATCATCGAGTCTCCCAATAACAGAACCTTAACACCGCCATCATCCTTACGGTTACCTCCACTATGCCCTCTCAGCCCCCCTTCCCCCCCTTTATTCATGATCTCAATTCCATGGGAGTCTTCCTGCCTTATTAGAGACCCCCTTGTCACCCTCCCCTTTCTGCCTCCCTCATTATTTTGCCCACTTAACTCAAACCCCCTCTGAATAGGTGTCCCCTTTAACCCTCTCTTATCCGAACCATTTATCCTGGCCCTGATGGTTCCCCTTCCCCCACATCGCCATCCTCCCCCCCCTTGTAATAGTACCCCGGCCTCCAGAGGCTGTCTGTGGGTCCCCTTTAGCTAGGGCTCCGTCCTTGGTACTGACCCCCCTACTGAAGGGGGGCTCCGCTCCCACCTCCTTGTCTCCCAGTTTCTCTCCAATCATGCTCTCCTCCCTCAAGTCTGCAATATGTTGCATCTCCCCAATTTGCTTAACATTTATGTTTCCCCTTCTCCCTCTGGGACTGTTTCTATCCTTTCCATTGCCGGTCTGTGATGCCCTATGGGTATCCGACTCCCTCCCCCCGGCCTCTGTATAAGTTTCCTCATTTCCACCAACCCCTTCCTCCCCCTCTAGGTTGCGTAGTAGCTAGAATTTATTGTGACACTCTATGTCAGCCTCCATCAGGTAACCCAAGTTTCCCCTGACTGCACCTCTAAACTGCCCCTCTTCTTCCCCTCTTGCTCTGTTCACCTTAGGAGCTCCCTTCCCACAGTCTGCTATTTTAGGCTTCTGCACAACAGCCCCTCCTGACTCTTCCCCCTCCACTCACATTGTATTCAGAATGTTCACCCTGTATGCTTTCCCTTTAGCATCAACATCCCTATCTAAGGGTCCTCTGTCCCTAATAGCCCCCCTCCTGCTTTCTGTAACATAACGTCCTGTAATTTCAGAGCATTGCCCCAGCCTCCCCTCAGCCCCGCCCTTCTGCTGCCCATATCCACACCCCTTATCCTTGGACACCCCCCCAGCTCCCCCAGCTTACTCCTTAACCAATATACCTCACTCCTGATATGAGATAGCTGTCTACAGAGTGGGCAGCCTCCCTCTCTCCAGGCCCAATTGAGAATTATTGCCATCCCACAGCCTGTGCAGGCTACAACCCTTCCGAAGATGCCTGCCATGGTGGAATATGGCCACCCTGTTTATCCCCCTCTGTTTATAATGGCACACCCCCTTTTCTCAGTCCCTTTCCCCTGGAATACAGTTTCTCTCTATACTGACTGCAGTTATTTACAAACCCAATTTCAACCCCACCAATAAAGTTCCCAAGTCTCACAAACACATACATTCCAGTGTGTGTTCAGTCCCGCTAACAGTGTGTGTATGCAGACATCAGGTACCGTATGATGTCACAGGCCCACCAGCTCCTGTTGCTTCGAATTTCAGTCCCAAACAGGAATACTCAGCCCTTCAATCCCAACCCCCAGTGGCTTTTCAGTATTTAAGAAAGCCTACAAAACAGGGTGAGTGGGAGGGCTCTTACCAACACCAGGCAAACAACACATTTAAATTTCACTCTAGTTATCACTGCCAAGCAACTGTTCCCAAGCCTCCAAAGTTACAATATCACAGCCCAAGTAACAGTTCTAACTCAAGGTAATAATTTTTAACACATAGAACTAATTTCACTTACAAAACTATTCAAATATTTCAGTTAAAACAGAATATAACCCCAGACCTCTGTCCTTACCAGTCTTCTGCTTATGTTCCCAAATGATTGATTGATTGATTGATTGATAAGACCCGTTTCATGCTCTTAATTTATCTGGTGGCGGTCTGTCTGTTGCCTCATGAGTTAGTAGAAGAGAAGGGAGAGAGCATTTTTGGTCTTGGGCCCTAATCTGAGGAAACCATTTTTGGTGGAAATAAATTTGGTTCCCTGAATTGAGATTTTTCACAGGAGACTAAAACATTTTTTTTCTATTTATGAATGTGGAATAATCCTTGAATGCTCTTGGGACACTTTGTTTTGTTTGGTTTTACTCTATAAAAGAGGACTGAGCTATGTACTGGAAGAGTACTTTATAAATAAAACTTCTGCACAGATATTTTAAAGCGCGTGATGATGGAAGGACTGGACAAGAAGATGTAGTGCTATAAAATGTTGCAATGCCACATTCACTGGACATGGCAAGGCATTGTCAGCTGCTTACCTTGCTAATAATGATTTTCCTTCCCCAACTGCCCTAGTGCCTTTGCAAACCATGCAGTGAATCCCTCTTTTGTGTAACTCAGAATTAGTGGTCAGCAAGGGTGGCAAGGGGAAGGGCCACAGAAACTCAGCTCAGCGAGTGCAATTAAAGAGTACATAAACCCTGTATTTTATTTATTTTATGCTTTATTTATTTATGTTCCTCCCATCCCCTCAAACGGCAACTCCTTTAGGCTGCCTAGGACCCCCATCAGCCTCCCTATCACCATCATGCCAGTCCAAATCTACAACCCCCATGGTTTGCCCAATGTATCCCTTCTCGGGGGGGGCTACTGAGGAGTATAAGTGCTTGCCCATAGGCACGGAGAATTTGTCAGGGTTCCCAGGGGGACTGACATGGGCACTCCCGGGCTTGAGCGGAAAACAGGGAGCCGGCAGCCATCATCCAGCCAGCTGAGAGGCATTTTCCTGTTTGCGCCCCACCCTCCCTCCTCCCACATGGGATGCACGCTTATAGCATCCTGAGTAAACACACTTGCAGCACATGGTCACCCATGCTGCAAAGTGCGCAACCGCCATTGGCCCCCAGGAGCCACTCAAGAGTGATGCTGGCTCCGACCCACCCCCCCGGGGAGGAGAGCATCCCTCTGACACTCCGAAACCCTCCCCTCCAGCCTCTGCTCCTGTCGTCCTGGGTTCAGGCGCGAACCCGGGTCACTAGTGTGCCAGGTGATCCCCTATTATCCGGCACCCTGGAGCCAGCCCTTTATCTTTTTTAAAGTAACTGGAAATTTGAGCATGTGTAGACATCTTATTCTCCCTGCTGTCCTTCTGTCCTTGACTTTAAAATAATGTTGGTGTTTCCCCCCCCTTTTTTTTAATTTCTTGTTAATACTCTATTTTTCTCACCTGATATTCATGTTTATAATTAATAATCCATTCCAAAAATTAATGGTTAGTTGAGTGGAGGCCCTGCATTGAAACTTGAAACATATACTTCCAGCTCCAGAACTGAAGTCTCAGGGTTGTAGAACTGGTACATAATATAAAGACAAATGAAAATATGTGTGGGGGGGGCAGCAGCAAAAAGGGAACCATAGAAAAGAAAATAATTAGATTATTTTAAAGCAAGCTAATAAAACAGCACAATAGAGACATTAAGGTGGTTGTACACATTCCCATGTTTCTCATTACATCAAATACTGTAGCTCTTTTAGAAGTCCAAACCATCTATTGTTTAACCTTAAAACAAAATGGCTGCCTAGATGAAAATGAGTTAAAAAGGGTAAAGCAAGGTTTTATTCTGGAACAAGTTCAGTCCTTCAAGTACCTGGGGATCACCACTGATGACTGCCTCACCTTCACCCAACACATCGACACAGTGGTAAAGACAGTGAACACCAAGCTGGGTGCACTATATAGGCATAAAAAGTATCTCACTCTGGAGGCCCTCCGTCTCTCAGTCTCCAACTCCATCCTTTCTACCATCGACTATGGATTGGTGGTCTATAGCACAGCAACAGACACTGCACTAAAAAGGCTTCACATTGCCCTCAACAAGGCATGTAGGCTCACAATGGCTGCAGATTGAAATACCCACACCTGCTCCTCATATGAGGAGACCAATTGGCTGCCACTAAAGAACAGGATTATATTCCATACATGTCTCCTTGGAAAAAAGGCACTAATGGGTAAAACCGCCCCATGCATTTCTAGCATCCTAACACCAAGTGCTGCCAGCTGTACCACCAGAGGCAGGATGAGGGGGGCCTTATCAACACCTTTCCGTCAAACTTTGCAGGGACAGCGTGCTTTCAGCTATAAGGCCTCCCAATGGCTCAATGAAATCTCAGTGCACATTCTAAACTCCCAATGTATCTCGCAATTCAAATATGGCCTAAGGCAACACTTACTAGGACAGTTTGTGACCACCACTTGGACTCTAACACCCACAATGCCCACTCATCCACATTCTCCTTCCCCTTCCTTTTACCCCCACTCTCCCCTCTTGCCCTTTCCCTCTGTCTTCCTCTCCTCCCTGTGCCTTTTCTCCCACTGGATCATCCTTAAAACCAACCTACTGCCACTACCTCCCAACTTCCTAGACAAAGCCATTTCTTTTGGCCGCCCACTCCCCCACCAGTCTCACCTCCCCCTCACCTTGACTCCTCCTTGGACTCTCACACTAGGTGTCACACCTCTTTACTCCTTCACTACATATAAACACTGTTTTTCACCCTAGTTGAATGCTCTTGACACTGTACTATCACCATTGGTACTATGAATGACATTGTAACCTTATTGTATACTAGCTACCTACTATTCAAGTATTGTATGTAAACTGTTATTGCTGTCATTGTCACTGTTTGACGTGGAACCTTTGTAAAAGAGCTCTGAGCTCAACGGTATGATCCGAATCCCCAAATAAATAAAATGTTCTTTCTTAAAAGAAATACTCAGTCCCAGGAGTACAGTAAGGAAGGACTACTGCTAAATAATATGTAACCCCTTAGTGCATAAATATTCACCACGTAAAACATAAAAATGAAACATTTAAGGAGGAAACTGTGCTTTCATCCTGTATTTAGAGGTGGGTCCTCCTAGTGAATTTTTCCCATATCCAGACTTGGTTGGTGGCTGAAAAGTTCTAACCCAGAAAAACTGTAGAGAAAAAGAAAGGAGTTAAAATAATCTTGTGATAGTTGCTGGTTATTAGCATTGTTCTGGTGTGAGAAAAAACATGAATATTATTCACAAATCGATAATGATACAGGGAAGCCTAAGCAACTTATGCAGAACACTGGATTTCCATTTCAAAGAAATAATTGCACTATTGCTGATGAAGTAATAAATGATTTCTTTTGCAGGGTGGACCGAGAAATGTGGAAGCTGGGACTCGGACCCATTCACTGACTACTGCTATCTCTTTGTGCCTTATTCACTTAAAACATGGAGCGATGCACAGAGGGATTGCATAAATCTGGGTGGAGACCTGGCAAGCATTACAACACCCTTTGAACAGACCTTTATCCATGGTAACTGTCCAATGAAATGCAAAATAGCATCACCTATTTGTCTATCCTGAGTAGTTTATACAACATTCTGTTGTACCAGTGTTCTACTGCAAGCTGTAACCTATACTGACTACCATGAAGTTGAGATGGATTTGAAATTTGCAGCTCAGATTACAGAATATGCACTTGAAAATAGAAATTATTTATTCAATTATTTAAGGTTATGTTTACAGGATGAGTTATTTGACATGCAACTGTCATTTATAGAGCACCCCATGTCAAAAATACAATACTGCATAGTACAGTAAATTATTAAAACATTCAATCAAGTGCTGGCCTGGTGGTGCTGAGGGTTGAGGCACTGGATGCCACAACTTGCACCACCGCTAGTGACCCGGGTTCGAGAACGAGCCCAGGGCATCAGGGGTCGGCAGGGGAGTGCGGCCGACGTTGGCATGTTGAGCCTGGATGTCACTGCATGTCTGTGGTCTAGGGGCCAATAAGGTGGAAAATGGCTGGGCGCGACCGTGCAGCCTGATGGCTGTGCTCTGAGTCTCCCGGAGGACTTTTGCGGAGTCCTGTCAGAGAGGGTCCAGGTCTGTCCTGGCTGGTAGAGGCAGAGTGGGAACCTTCCAGCTGGATGGCACGACAGCCATCCCAGATCCTCCTGGGTGCAGTTTGAGCTACCCAGCTATCTGGGCAGGCGGAGCTGTTGGCTGGATGCCCCAAGCTGGAGTGCCACAGCAGGGAGGAAAAAAGTAGTCATGATAAAAATTAAAAAAAAAAATTAAATCAAATAACAAGACAGTTACAATGAAGTTGAGTTTTTAGCATGTTGAGTTTTATAGCATTTTTGAGAGACAGTGTACTGGTACAATTTCTGAGTTGTGGCGTTATTATTACAAGCATGGGGGCTCTGACAGGAAAATTTGATCTGCCATAAACAGATGAAAATTTAGGCAACAGGTAACAGCAATGCTGAACATCTCACAAGGATGTAGAAGGCAAAACAGCAGAATCTGCTTTTGTCCAATAATGTGTTGAAGCCGTAACAGAAGAAAGGATGCTGCTCCTGCATTTTGATCCACAGATCTTTCCTACTCATATTGGTTTATGATGTGTTGTTTTTGAATGTACAAAATAGACAGTACCCTTTAAAGCATGGCATGCAATAAGCCAGGTATCAACACACACACACACTTTCCAGCAAAAGGATATAGGGCCAGCACTCTCCGTTTCAAACACAGTTCATAACATTTATTTGCAAACAAACCTTATAAAAGCCGCAGCAAAAAAACAAGGCACGGTAATATTCCATGTACCTAGAGGCCAGAGGGGCACAGGAACCAAGGCAGCATGGATTCACAGTGGAAAGGTCATGTCAGACGAATCTAATAGATTTCTTTGACTGAGTGACCAAAGTAGTAGATCAGGGAGGGGCTGTGGACATGGCCTACCTAGACTTTAGCAAGGCATTTGACACAATCCCACACAAAAGATTAATAAACAAGTTAGCTGGCCTTGGAGTGGGTCCCAAGATGGTAGTCTGGGTAAAAAACAGAACACAGAGGGTAATAGTAAATTTAGTCCACTCTAAAGAAAGGGGGTTACTAGTGGGGTACAGCAGGGTTCAGCACTAGGACTGGTCCTCTTCCATGTCTTTATAAGTGACATTGCAGAGGGGCTGGAAGGAAAAGTATGTCTCTTTGCAGACAACACAAAGATCTGCAACAGGGTTGATACACAAGGTGGGGTGGAAAGGATGGGAAGGGACTTGGCAATGTTGGATGAATGGTCAAATGTATGGCAGCTTAGATTCAATGCTAAGAAGTGCAAAGTAATGCACCTGGGAAACAAAAACCCAAGGGAAGAGTACACTATGGAGGGTGAGATACTAACAACAACAAAAATGGAAAGGTACCTGGGGTTAGTCATATCAGATGACCTAAAGGGGGGCAAGCAATGTGAGGGGGCAGGAAGGAGGGCTGGGGGTATACTGGGATGTATAGGAAGAGGCACCACCAGTAGAAAGCAGGAAGGTGTTATCCCTCTGTACAGACAGCTGATGAGACCCCATCTGGAGTACTGAGTGTTGTTCTGGAGACCCAATCTCCACAAGGACATAGACAGAATGGAGGCAGTCCAGAGGAGGGCAACTAAAATGGTGCAGGGTCTGCACCAGAAGACATATGAAGACAGACTTAAGGAACTTAATATGTATACCCTTGAGGAAAGGAGGAACGGGGGGTGGGACATTATAGAAACTTTCAAGTACCTCAAGGGAATCAGCAAAGTCCAAGAGGGTAGCATCTTTCAGAAAAAGAGATGTGCAAGAACAAGGGGGCACAATTTGAAGATAGAAGGGGGACAGCTCAGAGGAAATGTGAGGAAGTATTTTTTTCATTAAGATGGTTGTGGATGCATGGAATGGCCTTCCTGAGAAGGTTGTGGAGTCAAAAACAGTGGGGGAATTCAAGAATGCATGGGACAGACTTAAGGCAAATCTAGGGGTTGAGGGTAGGAAGAAGCAGGCTGTTGGTTAACTAGGATCTGTAGCTTATCCATTAAGTAGGGAAATGGGCAGACTGGGTGGGCCAAGTGGTCCTTATCTACCATCAAATTCTATGTTTCTGTGTAGTCCAATATGCGGTCTAATTCTAATTCATAGCAATATACATTTTATTGTTTACCCATGGACATAAGAACGCTGTGAACCGAGCACCTCAGTCACAGAACCATTTACGTTTCAGTGCTGTTACCGGCACCTTCCTCAGAACATGTGATTAACTGACAACACATCCCAATTTTTAAAGTGCACCACTTAAAGTGACAAATGCAAAGGTATTCAAAGATCATATAGTGCAACATACAAAAATATAAATACATAGCAACAGGGAACAAACAAACCAGGATTAAACAAATTTACGAAAGTATTTAGTAAATACTGAATAACATTTGATAAATACTGAGCCAATAAATAAGTAGTGAGCGTGAAGGGGGATTCAATATTTCAAGATTTTATCATAATACCATGAGATAGAGCTGTAGAAAAAGGAAAAAATTATACATTATGCAGAAGAACTACATCTTTCAGTCCATATGGTTTCATAGTGTCCAAAGTAACAATCCAGAACTCTTCTCTTTTGAGTAATTTGTCTTTTAAACTCTCACCCCCTCATCCAAAGTCACCTTCTCAATACCAAAGAATTGTAGCACTGAGAGAGAAGTATGTCGAGCTTCTCTAAAAATGTCTAGCCATGGCATACGCCTCATTATTTGTCCTTATTGCTGTCTTATGTTCTGCAATTCAAAGCTTTAAAGCACGTTTTGTCTGTTCAAGGAAATATATACAGCACAGGCATACCAAGCCATGGATGACTGCTTCTGTACTGCAATTTATAAAATCCTTAATGGTGAATCATTTCCCAGTTCATGGATGTGCAAACGACTTAGTATTTCTTGTGTTACTACAATGAGCACGATGGCCACATTGATAAGATCCCACTGGAGCTGTAGATAACCAAATGTTTTTCTCTTCATTTTTTGGAAGCACACTATATACAAGAATATCTTTCAAATTTCATCCTCTCCTATAGGAGAGTCTTGGTGAATTACTGCTAATTGTATCAAATTTCTTATCTCCTTGTAATATATACCAGTGCTTATTAATTTCTGTGATCTGGTGTACCTTTGGGAAATATTGTATAATAAAAGTTAATGTATTATTGTACAGTGTTACAGATTCCACAGCTTTTTTATTGATCAGCATATCTCTGTCTGTATTTTTTGCTTTTAGATATGCAGTTTCCACAGTTTGTTTAGGATATTGTCTTTTATAAAATCTATCTTTCATATCCACACTAAATTTTTCAAAATCACTGTCCATGGAGCAGGTTCATCTCACCCTCAGAAACTGGCCTCTAGGTCTATTATTAATAAGTGGCTTTGGATGACAGCCATTCCCTAATAAAACAGTGTTCCTTGAGGTGGATTTTCGATACAGTTTGCTTTTCAGTCTCCCTTTCTTATCCCCTTCATGCTCGCTACTTATTTATTGGCTCAGTATTTATCTAATGCTACTCAGTATTTATGAAATAGTTTTGTAAATATGTTTAATTCTAGTTTGTTTGTTCCCTGTCACGGTATGTATGAAAAAATTACTCACCTTAGTAATTGCTTTTCTTCTCATGGAGTCTTGCTATATTATGATTCTTTACTCTGGGGCAGTTCAGCTGCAGTGGCTGACTGCATATAGTCATAATATAGCAAGACTTCATGGTGTTTGAATTATATTTTTGTATGTTGCACTATATGGTCTTTGAATAACTTTGCACTTGTCACTTTAATTGGTGCACTTTAAAAATTGGGATGAGTTGTCAGTAAGTCACATGTTCTGAGGAAGGTGCCAGTAATGGCACTGAAACGTAAACAGTTCTGTGACTGAGGTGCTTGGTTCACAGCGTTCTTATGTCCGCGGGTAGAAAATGTATATTGCTAGGAATTAGAATTAGACCACATATTGGACTACATGGAATATTGCCGTGCCTTGCTTTTTTGCTGCTACTTTTATAAGGTTTGTTTGCAAATAAATGCTATGAACTGTGTTTTAAACTGAGAGCACTTGCCCTATATCCATTTGCTGGGAAAGCGTGTTTGTAGTTCGAGTCCAGGGCAGGGTTCACCTTGCTAGATGCTGGAACTATCTTAATCAAGCATGAATTATTTTGGAGCAGTGCCTTTCTGTTTTTTGTAATTTAAGCCAGGTATCAATTTTTGTTTGGGCTACATTTCACCTAGAATCGGTTCGGCAGCACATTGAGCTATCCGTTTTTATGTAGGTGAGAGATTACGTTTTCCTTGCTTCATGCTGTTAAGTTTCCAGTGAACACCGAGTATGCGCATTTACATTCACCTAAGACCCACAGGATTCTTTTGGCTGCATGAAACTTTAGACATCACAGTCTGCACCTCATTTTTCTTTTATAGGTGAGATTGGTGCCATTTATTGTATGCAATTGTTGTTGTGCTGTTATTCGTTGCTATTTATTAAAGATGTATTGAGTGCTGACCCTCCTGTTTTTTTTTCTTTCGATCAATTTTTGTTTGTTTGTTTTGCAGCAAAAATTTCCTCCATTCAGAGTGGCTATGCACTATGGCTAGGCGGCCATGATTCTGTCATTGAGGGAGGCTGGGAGTGGTCAGACAAGTCACCATTCCGATATATTAACTGGGATGCAGGTACAATTCTACTTTTTTTTTCTGGATAATAGGAATCATATACCAGTAGTTCATTGTTGGAACCTAAATCATAAAAACCATACAAAACACTTTGGCTTGTTTGGTTTACCTGTGTTTACAGAACATAAATACTACGCATCATAATTTAGGAACTTCAGATGTTACTAATGTTATGGTTTATTTGCACTTCCCCCAGGCCAGCCTGATAATTATTATGGAGAAGACTGTCTTACTATCAAACTAAGCAATAGCTTATGGAATGATGACAACTGTGACTTTTTAAGAGGATACATTTGCAAACGCCGAGGTAGGCCCTTCTGGTTTAATGTAGTCACTAGTTATCGACTAGAAATTATAGTGATCAGGCTTAAAGTAAATGTCAAAGTTTTTATTTTATCTCTTTGAGCTTCATAGCCCATTACCTTACATCAGCATTCAGCAATCTGTGAAAAAAGTAGATTTTTTTAAGGCTGCCATTTTTAGGAAGAAAGGGATCATAACTAAAACTGATCCCACAGCCAGCTGATCCTTTCTAACTTCCCAGTCTGCAGGCCCCACCCACACACTCAGACATTTTGTGACATCTAAGCAGGGAGATCATGGAGGTATGTCCCATACAAGCCTATGGGGAAGTTTTTCAGTGCTTATTTGTAACCTTGGAGAAAGACAAAAGCCACCATTCAACTCATAGGGGCCCTATGAACTGAGTGGTGACTTTTGTTTTTCTGCGAATTTGCTTAAACATACACAAATAAGCATTGAAAAATACTCCTATAGGCTTGTATGGGGCATGCCTATGCACTCTTCTTGCTTAGATGTCACAAAATGTCTAAGCATGGGGATGAGCCAGCAGACCAAGTAGTGGAAGGGATCAACTGGCCGTGGGTTCAATTTCAGTTATGATCCCTTTCCTCTCGAAAATGGCAGCTATAAAAATGCTACTTTTTACACAAATTGACTAACACTGGCATAAGGTAATGGGCTATATAGTCTATATATATATATATATATATATATATGTAACAGGGGTGAGGCATTCTAGCACCACATAAAAAAATGTATATTCTCACCCCCGTTGTATAAATCACTAGTGACGTATGCACAGTGAGTTTACCTGACATTTATATATACTGTGCATGCATCACAACTTGATTTATCCTCTGTCTACATCAGCAGCCTTTTTCTTTTGTAACTGTGTGGTCCAAAACATTGCCAGCACTACTTGCACAGAATTTAATCGTAATAATGTGACTCACCTGCTCCTGCACCTTTGGTTGAGCAATGCACCCCACACAAAAGGAACAAGAACTACACATAACTGAATCAGAAGCCACATTATCTTCTTAGTGGAAATGTAAAAAACTGAACCGCTGAATCAATCCAGTGAAGTAAACCGGCTGCCATCTCAGCTTCCCAGTAGCACAGACCTCCGGTGATGGTGACCGGAGAAAAGTAACACAAGCACCACATAATGCAATGCCCGTAACACAGAGAAATAAATAAAGATAAAAATAAAAACAAATGTATCCCCAAAAAACAGAAAAGAAGCCAAATAACTCCACATAAGCAACACAGAACTGCCACTCGACTCCCCAACTAAGCCCTGCCCAAAGCACAATAAACCCAATGAAAATGCACGTTTCCATCATGCAAGCAAAACCAGCCAACCATAATAGTTCCCTACCCAACCAATCAAATATATACCCTAGAAGCCTGCTCCACAGAGAACCAATAAAAACTTACTACAAAGATCCAGTGATGAAATGAAAGTACTGCCATTCATAAAAAACGCAGCACTCTTGTGCACAGAAACCAGACAAACAAATAACTCCACAAAAAGTAAAATATTGTCTGTCAGAGAATGAAAATATCCCAGAAAAGAACTCACTCCTGCCTATTGTATAAATCAGACACAGGAGGGATATGGAAATATCTCCATTCGCGACCAGTGACCCAGGATACCACTGTGGCTCCGCCAAGCGCCCCACCACTCATGATTATCCTGGATCATTGGCAACTCATGGAGATATTTCCAATATCACACTCCTGCCCATCATGTATCCCATATATCTTTGATATTAAAGATGATGGGAAATCATTTTTATGTAGTTAACTGCTCTGTCAATTTCCTTCCCATGCCAGTTATGTATTCTGACATGCTCTGACCAGTTTTTGATAAATAATCTAGCTTTGGGGTATCCTCAAATCTACATAGATTTCCACTCTCCTCAGCAGCTACTACTTTTTTTTCATATTTGTAAGATATTCCATCACATCAGTTATGTTATTCCATGCTATTGATCTGAATGTCATGGTATGGTGTTACTGATGTCATAGAATGCTCAGTAGTGATAACAATTAAATGTTTATTTCTCAACAGGAATTACACCATTAGGGCTACACACCCCATTTACAAAGCAGTCCGGCATGATTACATAAGTTACATGTTACATTAAAATTTGATATTTGACATTACATATACAAAAAATATCAAGCAGATACTAAACATAAGAAACTAACTACATTAGTACATTAAACATACATAACAGTTACCATTCACTCAAGACAATCTAGTCACAAGACAAAGCCTTCATTTCAGGCAGTACAAAAAGAGAGTACAGTAACAGCTGAGGAGAGAGGGATTCAGAGCAGTTAAAAAGACAAAGGTAATAGCATATTTAATTTAACAAAAATGGTTAAAAACATATCAGAATACTATATAGATACTAGAAGAAAATGGAAGGGCATCTCAAAGTCTAAAACCCCTGTTTCCTATCACCTTCACATTGAGAGATTGCTCCCACAGCTATGACTGAATCATTTAATCTACAATGAGCAGTCTGAAATAACCAAACCAACAGCATACAAGAAAACACAAATCGTATATGTTCAGTTTAATGCTGATGACTTATTGTATGGTTGATGTATCCAGGACAGCCCAACTAAGATTCTACATCTAACTGTAAGTGAGATCCTGTTTGTACCCAATTGCATAGCTGCGGAGAGAAAAGCACAATGAAATCGAACAACTTGATCATAGTTGCCTGTTCCATTATTAAAAAGAACCTGAAGGTCACCTAGTGGACTATTATTCCGATGCCCATTTGGGTGACCCACAATCAATTTCCTGGTCACTCCATGTCACCCAGAGTCACAGTGAGTTGGTAAAAGGCCAACTATAAAGTCTATCAGAAGTGCACTGGTCCTCAGAAAGAGAGGATGCCTCCTGTTGGGAGATGTATGTACTTTGCAATTACCCCTAACCATTTGCTCCTGCTCATCCCAACTCTCTCACTCACCCTCTTGACTTGACCTCTCACTCCTGCAGTTGCACCTGATACATGTCCCTCCTCCTCTTCTAAATTTCCTCCCCCATTTTTCCACCTCCCTCCCTTCTCCTGTTCTACACCTGTCTTACCCCATCCTTTCATTCCTTCTCCACCCTACGGCAACTAGCCCTACGTTGCCTCCACACTTTGAAATGTATCTCATTTAAGCCCATTGGGCAAGCCCCCCGCCCTGTTCCTTCCATGAATTTTCCTCTTGTTAATATTCAGTTCAATGTATTGCACAATTTATTTTTCTAATTGTTTTCTATTGTTAATGTTAGTCTCATGTACTGTATAATTTATTTTTATGATTATTTTTTCTTGAACTCCTCTTCCCCCCCTCCCCCCAGGATGCATCTGGAAATGAGCTTTTATTAGCTCAGTATGTCTTTCCTGGTGAAACGTTCAAAATAAATAAACAAATGTATGTCCCCTGGTCGCCCAAGTGGAAACAGACATATATGGGCAGGATGAGGAATTTGGAACCCCTGCCTTGTGTGCCTGTAGACCAGGAAACTGTGATGAGGTCACAGAAGTAGCAACAGCATTTCCCTGGCATGGCCTGCTAATCAGGTGTCCAGTCATCCTTTATGTTCCCTAGTGCTTTTGCGTCTAGAGGGGGACACCACAGTGCAAGGCCTAAGCTTCAGTGGATGTCACGGTATAAAGCAGCAGCTTGGCTGGTGGTGTTCCATAATATATAATAATAAGGCCTGAACCATAACATTCCACAGTAACAATGTCTGAATCATGTTTGAATCAAATTTCAATGCATGATAGCTGCACAATACCCTAAGACTGTTGGAGGCTGGTGAAGAGGAAATGGGGTAAGTCTGAGGTCCTGCATGAATAAATCATAGAGGAACTCCACTCCTAGAAAGACCTTAGGCATGTAGATTGTCAGAGGAGGTGTGTGTGTGTTGGGGGGGGGACAAGAATACCATGCCAGTAATAAGAGAGAACAGTAAGAAGTTAAAAACAGGAACTGAAGAAGAGGCTGGTGACACTGGAAATTTTAATAACAGTTGAACCACAAACTGTATACAACATGAATCAGTACAGTACATGTCTCACCGACTGTCTTCCTATCTTAGGGACCCATTCTTCATCACAGTTTTAGCAACCTGAATCAAGGCTAAATGTGTTGTGCTGGCACGTGAAAATGCAGTACTGTACTGAGAGGATGAGATCTGTGCTTGGGGGGGGTGATGGAAGATTCCCCAGAATAGATGAGTCATTACGCACCCTGACTAGTGTGGTTTCTGTGCTATGTTTAGCCTGTAAACCTGACTGAAATGGCTCATAGATGTCGAAGGACATGAGCCGATCCTTGAGCTACTGTGCTACCAGTTTCTCAACAACCTTGCTCAAATAAGGCAGGTAGGAGATAGGACAGTAATTTGCTAGGACGTCTGGGTTGAGGGAAGGTTTCTTTAGGAGGAGTCTCACCAGCACCTCTTTCAGGGGAGCTGGGAACACACTCGCCACCATCAAACACCTGGCAATCCTAGTGAACACTGGGCAAACATCCTCGGTGCATCAAGAAATGCGTCACAGCTGGGTTCAGTTCACAAGATATACGCTTCAGCTCTAAGATCACCCGAGTTACCTCAGACACCTCCACTGGCCTAAACTCCTCCCAGGCAGGCAGAGTGCCTCCGTTCCCAATAGACTGGCAACTGTGAGGCAACAGCCTACCTGACGGAACCCCCAATGGACAGATGACACCCAGTCAGAGAAGAACAGAGCAAACTACTCACACAAGGTGGATGAAAAGGCTTTTTTTGACTGAAGACAGGCTGGATAAAGAAGCCTGTCCACAGTCCGAAAAGCTGAGCAGGTCTGTTCCTCCCTGACGCAATCTCCCTGGACAGGAACTTTGCCTTCTTACAGGAGATTGCCTCCTGGTACTCATGATAGTGGGTGCACAGGACCAGTTTGTCAACATCTAGCCAGGACTTCCACCAGCAATGCTCTAACTTTCAACCCTTGATCTTCATCACCTTGAGATCCCCATCAAACCAAGGGGATGTCAAGTGAGAAGATCTGGGTCATATACGAACTGGATCTATGGCATGCAGAGCTTCAGACACCACCTTATTATAGGTGGTGACTGCCTCCCTGGAGTCAATTGCACAAGCTGCCTCAACCCTAGATAGGTCAGCCACTGCCAAAAGTCCTTCTGGGTCCACCCCCCTCAAAGGGCAATAGATGGCCATCTCCAAAGGGCAGGACTATCGGGGGGGGAGCCCCAAATGTGAACTCCACATTGTAGTGATCAGACAAAGAAATTGTATTAATCCTGAGGATCTCAACCCCAAGATCCAGCTGGAACACCAGATTGAGTGTGTGACCATGCTGGTGGGTCGCAGAAGCAACCAATTGTGTCAGGCCCAGTGAAGACATTAACTGGAGGAGGCCATAACAAATGCAAGGATTCACCATTGACCCATGCGTTGAAGTCCCAAGGATTAAACATCTGGGGGACTCCAACAACTGAGTGATGACAAAGTCCACTACCTCCTGCAGGAATTCTCCCCCTCCACCCCAGGCAGATGGTAAATGAGGAGAATCCTGCAGCCTGCACCTGGACCTCCACGAATGGCAACACACTCAAAAGACCTGTTGTTACCAACTGAATGCACTGTGAAGCCCAGGTTGGTTCTAAAAGCGATGGCCACACCCCCCCGCTTCTAACGCCATCAGATGCTTGAGGTGTTGTTTTTGCTTGACTTGATTGTGCAATATCTTTTTCTGTCCACATTGTGGCAGTTTGGCTTTCCCCAGTGTAGGCACAGTCTCAGCCAAACAGGGTGGTTAAGCTGCATGGCATCAGCTTTTTGAATTTCTAAATGGCAAGCCTTTTAAACTTATTCACAGGCAGGTAACCCCTCTGAAGCCGATGGAGCTAGAAGCAGGCGGGCCAAGAGTTGGCAGCCTGCAACCAACATAGCCATCCTGCACTGAGAGAGGAGAAAGGTGCAAAGGTGGATGCAGCCAGGGATCCAGCAGCCACCACATAGTGCGATTTAGCATGGAGACAGGGACTTAGTCAAGTCACACAAGGGTGAAGGTTTTGATTTCAAGAAGGCGAACTTCACTGGAATGGGGAGATGTATCAGAGTAGCCCTTGAAAAGAAGGAGATGGGGGGGGTGGAACAGCAGTGGGGTCACCTAAAAGGAGCCATAGTGGAAGTGACAAACCAATGTATCAGGTTGGTATCCAAAGGCAAGAGAAAGAGGAAGCTACTATGATTCTCAAAAGAAGTGGCAGACAAAGTCAGGGCTAAAGGGCGGGTTTCAGGAAATATAAGGAGACCCAAAGGGAGGTGTACCTAGAGTGTTTAAGAGAAATGGGGAAGGCTGTTAGGAGAGCAAAGGCACAGACTGAGAAAGGATTAGTGCAGACAACAAAGAGAGGGGACAAGACATTCTACGAGTACATTAGCGAAGGAAGAAAAAACGGGGGGGGGGATTGTAAGGCTCAAAGGGGATGAAGGGTAGTGTAAAGAGGGAGACCCAGAAAAGGCAGAAATACTGAATAAATACTTCCATTCAATATTCACTGAAGAGGGGGAGGGTCAGAGACCACAGTTGAGCAACAGATGTCAAGGGGGGGAGGTGGACATCAGTCCATTCACAGAGCAGAGGGTCCTGGAGGAGCTCACAAAACTGAAGGTAGACTGAGTGATGGGGCCAGACAGCATACACCTGAGGATAATAAGGGGAACTGCAAAGAGAGCTAGCAACACCTCTGGCAGCCATGTTCACTGAATCACTTAACACAGAAGTGGTTCTGGAGAATTGGAATAGAGCACATGTGGTTCCTCTACACAAATTCGGCAGTAGGGAGGAGGCGGAGAAGTTGGAGAACTATAGGTTGGTCAGCCTCACCTCAGTAGTGGAGAAGATCATGGAGGCACTGCTGAAAGAAAGAATAGTGGGAAATCTGGAAGCCAACAGTGCCCAGAACCCGAGGCAACATGGATTCACAGTGAGTAGGTCATGTCAAATGAATCTAATAGAGTTCTTTGACTCGGTGACTAAGGAAGTAAATCAGCTGGGCATGGTGGACATCACCTACCTCGATTTCAGCAATGCTTTCGACACTGTCTCCACATAAGAGGCTGGTTAACAAGATGGGTATTCTGGGCATGGGGCAAAGGTGGTAAACTGGGTTCAGAACTGGTTAACAGCAGAGGGTGGTGGTAAATAGGATACAATCTGGGGAGAGGGGGTGACCAGTGGGGTACCTTAGGGATCAGTCCTTGGGCCAGTCTTGTTCAATGTCTACATTAGTGACATTGCGTTCGGGCTAGAGGGAAAGGTCAGCCTGTTTGCAGATGACACCAAGATCTGTAACAGGGTGGATATTCCAGATGGGGTGGAGACGATGAGGATGGGCCAGGGGAAGCTTGAGAAATGGTCTGAGGTGTGGCAGAATTATGCACCTGGGAAAAAGAACCCTGGGGAGAGCTACAAGATGAGGCTGAGGAGTTGCTGACAATCACCAAGGAAGAAAGAGACCTAGAGGTTATTATTTCAGGTGACCTGAAAATGTCAAAGCAGAGTACAAAGGCTGCAGGGAGGGCCAGCGGCTTGCTGGGGTGCATAGGCAGAGGTATCACCAGCAGAAGGCGGGAGGTAGTGATGTCTTTGTATAAAACATTAGTGAGGTCTCACTTGGAGTACTATGTGCAGTATTGGAGGCTGCACCATCATAAGGACATTGACAGGGTGAAGGTGGCCCAGAGAAGGGTGACTAAGATGGTACAGGGCTTGCACCACAAAACTTATGAAGAGAGATTAAAGGACCTCAATATGTATTCAATGGAGGGGAGGAGGGAGAGGGGAGGCATGATATAAACATTCAAGGATCTTAAGGGCATTAACAAGGTGCAGGGGGAGACATCTTCCGATAAACAAGTACAAGAATGAGGGTTACGATATGAAGTTGGAAGGTGGCAGGTTAAGAGAGAATGTGAAAACGTTTTTCTTCACGGAGGGGGTGTTGGGCACTTGGAATAGTCTGCCACAGGAGGTGGTGGGAGCAAGCACTGTGGTGGGATGTAAACATACCTGGGACAGGCATAGGGGAACCTTAAAGGTGGGGTAGAAGGAGGATCAGGGGCCGTAATCAAGTATAGGGCTTTTGGGCAGACTGGATGAGCCTAGCAGTCTATCTGCCGACAATTTCTGTGTTTCTATGTGCACTGAAACCCTAACCCCATGTGAGCAGAGCTCGCGGGGGGAGCAGGCAAGGGAGTGTTGCAAAATTGGTTTGCACTGATTTAGTGACAGTGCCTTGCAACTGAGAACTGGGTTGCTTATCACCTGTGGCTCTAGCCTTTGTCTCCTTGGGTGAGATTACACCAGCTTCTTCAGTCTGATCTGTGGGACATTTTCAGTATTTCGCCTTTTGTCTACAAGGAACTCCACGGATAGTTCAGACTTTTGTTACTATTCATTCAATAATTTGTACAGAGATTAATCAGTGGTGTTAATAATACTATAACTGCATGTAAAAAGGATAAAGACAGTGGGCCTCCCGAAGTTAGACCAGAGACTGTGAATGAAAAATGCAATAGCTTTAGTACTAAGCCGAATCCTTTATATATGGCTCTAGAATCAAACATCCTTAGAATAAAACCCCCACAGATTAACAGTAACCCTAATGTCTGTGCCTTAAAATTAGAACAGACAATTTGATAAAGATTACAGGTTGGCAAAGCATGTAAGTTTGAAAGGAAGTCCTCGTTAGTGGCACCAGAAAACATTTACTGAACAGCAAAGCTAATTATGTCCAACCCTCTGCATTTTCCTGTCTGACCATTTTCCTGTTGATCACATGTGTTTTTTATTAATTTTCTCTTTTAGGAAATGTTCCTCCTCCAGAAGATCACCCACATGAAGGTGAGTTCGTATTTCGGACTATAAATTTCAGCTGAATTTCTTGTTCTCTTTTTGAGGACTGGTGCTAACTTCTCTGAATTAAACAAAGAGAACACTATCAATTTCATGGCCTTTAGACATATATTTGTTGATGTCCAGGACTGTTTTGGCTCTTGATACTGCATGAATATTTTGGTTGAGATGACAATTATGTAACCCCACAAGAACATTTGTTTTTAAAATTCCTTTACTCTCAGCAACTCAACTGAGTTACAGTGTCTCATCTCTCTCTCCCTCTCTCGCTCGCTCTCTCTCTCTCTCTCTCCCTTCCTTCCTCCAGCTCTCTTCATTCCTCAGATTTTATAAGACCTCGTATGGGCAGAATGTCACCTCCTGCCCCTTCCCCTCACCTCCTCTGGAATGCTGTTGCACCCCTATCTCCTCCTCCTCCTTCTGTTCTCCTTAAATCCCTTCTTGGCTCCTTTATTTACATTCCTGCTCCGAGCTCTCTAGGCTTTTGCATCCCCCTACCTCCCCCCCCCCGCCCAACTCCCAACCTCAGTCACCATCCATTCATATATTTCTATGTTCCTCTAATAAAGCTTGTAATGCTTCTATTTACACTGCCCATGTTTGTATTGTTTCGTGTGTTCTTGTACCCGTTATGTGCCATTGCCTCCGTACACAACTTGATTTTTAGTTTTTTATCTTGCGTCTGTGATGCCACTGTATCTGTGCATATCTTGTTTTTCCTACCATCTTCACTCCCCCACCTCCCCATGGATATACCCACAAATGAGCCTTAGCGCATTGTTCTCTCCCGGTCAAAACTTTAATTATCAGTGATTTATATAACATTCATCCAGACTGGCTGTTTATAAATGTTCACAGCTGATAGCGTAGAACAATGTAATACATTGCCAGAAATGTGTCAATGTATGAGGGGCATTCTACTAGTCTTCTAATACTGGGCTCATATTTCAAAATTACAATACCTGAAATGGGGGACCTTGATTGTTTTCTTATAATCAGACTGTGCTGTACAAGAGACTTTTTTTTTAGTAAAGTAACTGTAACCTTTCTGAATTACTTTCACTATCAGGGTACACAGTAATCCACATCTGTCAGGACACCAGCGGTTCCTTTAGCTGCCCCGCAGAGAGTGTTATACGGATCCAGGCTGCCATGTTCGGAAGGCAGAACAGTAACATTTGTCCTGTTTCATCAGGGAATTCAGGTAAAAAATATTCTTGCAGAATAGTAGAAAACATCTACATATTGCCTATGTGAAACACCTATAACTTTGAGATATGAGAGACATTCATAATATTGGCAGTTATCATTCCACAGTGGCTGCAGCAACCATAAGCCATTATTTTCATTGGAAGTAACAGTGACAAGAAATGTGTAAACATCACAGAGGTCCCAAACTTTTCTGCAAAACAGTAAATTGCTGTTACCAGTACCTAGTAATATATGTAGAGACAGACAGACAGATATTATAGGGAGCAGGATAGGGGCACTATATTAGGGTTGTGTTGGAGTTTATCTTTTAAACCCATTTTCAAATGCTTATAACTTGGCCTCCTTGAATCCTAGGACTGTGATATTTGACATTCATCATCGCAGTCCTAATGTGGAAAGATTTGTAGAAAACTGTCCATTTTGGATTTTTAAAGTGCTAAATGTCTGTATTTTTGTTCTTTTTGAGCAAACATGTTGCCAAAGAATAAAGAAAACTACAAACAGTTATGAAACTAACAGGTTTGTTAGATATTATGGAGGAATAAGACCTTTTGGTGGTTTGGTGAAAAAAATGTCAACTCATTTTTATGTTTGCTTGCACGCATGTGCAAGAAACATAGTGCCATCATCGGAGATTTCGGAGGTGTGTCACCTCCTCCTCCAATTCAGTCAGTGTGTTGGCAGGCGGGGCCCCTGTAAGCCAATGCATGCTGGAGCTGTCTATGACAACCTCAAAATGCAGTGGCATACAGTTGAAAGGGAGCTACGCTTGAGTGAGCAGTGGTAAGATATCGGCTGCTCATGCGCTCCTCCCCCACACACACAGGCGCTACGCAGGCGTGCAGCGCCCCGCCCGCACGCGCTGTATAGCCGACGGGTGCCCAATCCCTGTCGGCTGTGCCTGCCCCCATCTCCTCCCAAAGTTTTCAAATGCCACACACTGGGTGCCCACCCCAGTGGCAAGCAATGATATAGGTCGACAGGGGTGCCCAACTTCGTCGGCGCCACTGTCTTAACCCCCAAGCAGTAAGTGCCACACTGGGAGCCCACCCCAGCGTGGCAAGTGATCCTGAGGCCGACAGGGGTGCCCAATCCTGTCGGCTGAACGCCCCAACCATCCTTGTGCCACGCTGGAGCCCACCCCAGCATGGCAAACGTCCCATGTCCGTTTTTTTTGTACCCTGTAAAGAAAAAGCGGTCCCACGTAACCTCCGCCCCCTCCCACAACCCACACCCACCCACTGCGCACCCTGCCTCCCCACACCCCCCCTCACCCCATACTTACCTCCGGAGCTCAGCGCGACGATCTTCGGTGGACCAGGAACACGTCTGCACTCTTCAAAGGCGACCGTGAACTGAGGAAATGCCGGTTAGCTGTATAATGGGCTAGATGGGGGGGGTGGTTCAACTTTGTTGCATATCTCAGGCATTTTGGGGAAAGTTTGCACCAAATTTTCAACGTGGGGTTTTGGACCCCTTCTCATGATTGATGTCACTGTCATGGCGTTATTCAGGCCCAAAGGGTGATTTCGCAGTCACTGTGCAGTCATTGTGCGAAATCACCCTTTGGGCCTGAATAACACCATGACAGTGACATCATTCATGAGAAGGGGTCCCAAAAACCCCATGTTGAAAATTTGGTGAAAAAATTCCAAAAAATGACTGTTTTACAAGCGTGCATTGTACAGTTCCTACGCACGCGTAAGTTCGCGAATTTTCAATATTTTCACTCCAGATTTTTAACATTGCCATTTTACCACACCTTCTTATGAGTAGTACAGCTGTCATTTTTCACATCTCACCCAAAATGTGTTTCCGCCCATGTAGCACACAATGGCGCAGTCGGTATGCGAAATCAATGTATGGGGCAAATTAAGAAAATCACAGTGATACTGTTCATGAGCAGAGGTCTTAAAATGGCTATGTTGAAAATTTGGTTGAAAAAATTCCTAAAAATGACTGTTTTACTAGCGTGCCTTTCGCAGTTCCTACGCACACTCGTAAGGTCGCGAATTTTCAATATTTTCACTCCAGATTTTCAACATTGCCATTTTACCACACCTTCTTATGAGTAGTACAGCTGCCATTTTTCACATCTCACCCAAAACGTGTTTCCGCCCATGTAGCGCACAATGGCGCAGTCGGTGTGTGAAATCATTGTACAGGATAAACTAAGAAAATCACAGTGACACTGTTCATGAGCAAAGGTCTTAAAATGGCTATGTTGAAAATTTGGTGAAAGAATTCCCAAAAATAACTGTTTTACGAGCATGCGTTGTACAGTTCCTACGCACGCTTGTAAGTTCGCAAATTTTCAATATTTTCACTCCAGATTTTCAACATTGCCATTTTATTACACTTCCTTATGAACAGTACAGCTGCAATTTTTCATATGTCGCCCAAATGTGTTTTCGCACATGTAGCGCACAATGGTGCTGTTGGTGTGTGAAAGCAATGTTTAGGACAGATTAAGAAAATCACAGTTACACTGTTCATGAGCAGAGGTCTTAAAATGGCTATGTTGAAAATTTGGTGACAAAAGTCCATAAAATGACTGTGATACGAGTGAGCATTGTGCAGTTTCCATGCACCCTCGTTACTTCATGACTTTGTAATATTTTCAGTCCAGATTTTCACCAGTGACATTTTTCCACACTTCCTTATGAACAGTACAGCTGTCATTTTTCACAACATGGCTGAAGTGTGTTTTCACAGTTTCAGCGCAGAGATGCGTGGTCGCTGTGGGAAATCATTGTTCGGCACAGATAAAGAAAAACACAGTGACACTGCTCATGATTGGAGGCACCAAAATGCCTGAGTTGACAATCTGCTGTAAAAAATCCCCAACCTAATTATATTACGGGTGTGCGTTGCACAGTTTCTATGTACGCTCATGACTTCACCATTCTTTTTAATATTTTTAGTACAGATTTGCAACATTGCCATTTTTTACACCTCCCCATGAACAGTACAGCTGTCATTTTTTACATCCTGTTCGGAATATTTTTGCACCTGTGGTGCTAACTGCCATAGTCACTGTGCATAAGAAGCTTTCGGCTAACAAACTGATATTCCCTCTGTTCATGAGGTGGGGTCACAAAACAAACATGTTGAAGATTTGGAGTGAAAATACCAACGAATGCCTGAGGTATTAGGGTTTCCAACTATAACACCCAACCCTGTAGAGAATGACAGGCATCAGGGGTGTGACTTGGGATTCTTGCCTGTGATGCTCATACCCATTCCACACCCTGCAGTCAGTGAGAGGCATCGAGGTATGCCTTGGACTCTTCGCCCCAAACTTCACCCTATTCTTCTATATCGCACCCATCTCATCATATTTTCTAATGAACAAGGTGCATAAGGGCCAAAGACCCCAAGGAACACCGTGACACTTGTCGGTGTCTGCAGGGTGGGGTGTGGTGAAATGACATGGCCGTTATGCCTGACGACCCAAATGCACACCCCAATGCCTGTCACTCTCTGCAGGGTGGTGGTGGGGTTGGCTTCAGTTCAATACTTCACTGCCATTCCTATTACGCAGCTCTGTAACTTCTACACTACCACTGCCAATGCCAGCAAGCAAACATTCGGCATTGACAAATGCTTGTTTAGTTACTAATGATAATTGTCCATACATACTCAGTTTGCCGAAACAATAGCTGAAAAAAATCTACAAAGTGTTCAGTTTTCAAATGCATAGGCTTGTCAGATGTTATAGAGCTATAAGTCCTTTTAGTAATTTGATGAAAAAAAAAAGTTAATTCATTTTGAAGCAATTTATAAATAATGATATCAGGCTTAGCCAACCAGGATTGTTTATTTCTAAACATTCCAGGTCCTCTTATAACCATAAGAGGTGGACTCAAGCAAATAGCTCAAAAACTCTGAAGTTCTACGTTCACTTGGCACAGTCCATTGCCCACAAAGGGGATTCTCTAATATTCTGCAAAGTAAAACATTCTGATTTTAAATCCAGATTCCAGTTGTTGTAAACAAAGGTCTTTAACATGAATTAGAATATGTTTACACAGTATATACAGTTCTTGTGCCTCCCATGGTTATAAGACTTTCTTCTCAAGTCCTTTGTGTGCCAGAACCGCTCAGCTTAGCAGTCCTCTCACCCAAAGAAGGCACTGCTATAACCATAACAGACACAGGAACTGTACACATCAACATATATAATGATTTGTTGTTCTAACATCCTCAGTCACTGAAAAAACAAGCATTTGTCAATGCTAAACATGTTTGCTTGCCTGCTGTTGCAAGTCAGAACAAGCAGTATCTTGAATCTATGGGCACACCATTCTCATCACCTGTAGCTATTGTCTCAAGGACTTTGGGTTCCGCTGGACTATGGGGTATAGGACCCTACAGTAGATTCAGAGCCTGCCATGTACGCTATACTGACAGGAGCAATGTGTGGCTACTAGGGTATGGCTGGTTGGGGGCAATATTCAGACAATTACCTAATTCTGACCGAAGCATGCTGTCTGCATATGGACTGTGTTGACCCAGTGCATAGTGACTATGTGGTGCACTGACATAGCCCTAGACTGAATGTGGATCACAGGAACTCAATGGAAACAACACGGGCCTAATGGGAAAGCACCATGGTTTCTATGACTCATATTTAACCCTAACATGCTAATGAGCCCATTGGAAATGCAAGGTGCAATGAGCCCTTTTCATGCCTATTATGAGCTCATTATCATGCATGTATGCCCTTCTCATGTGCCCATCCTGTAGCTGTCTTGAATATTCCTGGTGGTTTAGTGGTCACCCAACCCCTGATTGCCCATCCTGTAGCTGTCTTCAATATTCCTGGTGGTTTAGTGGTCATCCACCCCCTGATCGCCCATCCTGTAGCTGTTTTAAATATTTCTGGTTGCATTGTGGTCCCCTCTTTACCTGCCATGTAACTGTCTTGAACATTTCTAGTGTTATAGTGTCCCCACTCCCATACGGGCCTCTGACCCCTCCCAACTTGACCACTTGGGACCCTCTACCCAGTACCAGCCCTCATCCCAGTCACGTAAGCCACAGTATGGCAACAGTGGTGGCAACCAGCACAGCCTTGGCATGCTGCCATCTGCCTGTCCATGAGCAATCGAGTTCTGTAGAAAAGCTATCCGACTTCCAGTGAGTGATCGGGATTACCGTAGCAACAGCAGTTTCTATAATACTCATGATTTCTCACCGACACTCAGATGGCAGCCAGCGGAGGTGTTGAGTGGATGGCTGTGTTAGTCACTGTCACTACTGCTACAGTTCAGCTTAGGTGACTCAGAGGAGGGGTGCAGGCAGGAAGGTCTTGAGCAGGTGGGTCAGGAAGGTGAGTTGGATACCGTTCTAAGGGGAAACAGTAGATTACCAGGAATATTGCTGACAGCTAAAGGATTGGAAACTAGGAGAAGGCCACCAGGAATAGTCAATACAACTGCTGAAAGGGGTATCAGGTGGTGAGGGGAGCACAAGACCACCAGAAATGTTCAGGGCAGCTACAAGATGGGTGATGGGGCTAGCAGGGCCACTAGACCAGCAGGAATATGCAAGACAGGTGCAGGACAGTTGAACAGGGGGCCAGCCATGTGTGGGGATAGGGCAGGGTTTTCATAGCATTACACAGTGTTGCTACAGAGGCTGTTTAGTGCTGCAGAAACTGCTAACTATACTGCTGCAACCAGTATGCATAGGGATCCCTCATTAGCATGGACACCGTAGTATATTTTGTGAAGTCAGGTCAGTGCAGCACACTAGTGCCCTTTGAAAATAGTCACCTCCAATTTAGTTGGCACTATTCACAGTAAGCATTACACTAACCTCATGCTAACTGTTTGAATATGGGGGTCCTAGAGCTGAAAAATGGTGAACAGAATAAAGAAAATTTTTATAAGTTCACCGTTTCCTTGTAACTGTTTTTTGACATTTTAACCCAAAATTTTCAAGTCTTTTTATGACCTTTTTTGATCCCACGTTATGATCAAGACAGGTGAAATTTTTTAAATCCCATCTGAATGGTGCTTTCCCAGAGCAATTGCAAAAACATGTTTCAGAGGGAATTTGAAAAATGACACCTGCCATGTACATGAGATGGAGTAAGAAGACTGAACATGTGGGCCAAAAATCTGCAAAATCACGAAGTTATGAGTAAACACTTAAAGAATTCAACATTTCTTCATGACTTTTTTTTTTTTTTGCATTTTCAAACCAAATTTTTAACATAGTCTTTTTATGATCCCACCTTATCAAAACAGGTGGAATTTTTTAAATCCTGAAAAAGGTGGTTTTATGGAGTGAGTGGGAAAGCATGTTTCTAAGGGGAATTGGAAAAAAATGACAACTGTCTTGTTCATTAGGTTGGGTAAAGAAAAGGGTATGTTGAAAATCTGGTACAAAAATGTTGCAAAATTACAAAGTTATGAAAAAAAGTTCAAATCGCATTGAAAGTCCATTAACTGGACTTATCTTGTTTTTAGTCAGTTCCTAGTCGGCGTTGATAGCAGCAGGATGTTCGGTGGTCATGATAGGAGCTCAGAGGTGGACACTAGATAGGTAAGTTAGGGGTACAGGTGGCTCGGGCTAACTTGGGGGCGTGGAGCAGAACATATCAAGGGACTGTTTTCTTTTTTCAGGTTTTCGAAACATGAGAGGATGATAAAGGACAGTTTTACTTTATTTTAAGAAACAACACTGGGGATTGGACAACAGCAGGGAGCTGAGTGACATTGTGAACCTGGAGGGAAGGAAGCTGCAGGAAATGGCAGATTGATTGGATCAGAGAGGGTGGGCAGCACAGCAGCACTGTGCTGGGCAAATTGGTCTGAGATAATTACGTGACCCAAAAGAAATGAGTACAGCCCTGGAAAAAAAAAACAACAACCTTATGCTATGGCCTCTCCAGCAGGGTGGGGGAGTGCCACCACGCTACATGCTTTGCTCTTTTCCTAGTGTCAGTGACTATGGCAGGAAGCTGTGGGAACGGAAACATAGACTTTGATGGTAGATAAGGACCACTTGGCCCACCTAGTCTGCCCATTTCCCTACCGATTGGATAAGCTGCAGATCCTAGTTAACCAACAGCCTACTTCTTCCAATCCCCCCACCAGAATTGCCTTATGTCTGTCCCATGCATTATTAAATTCCCCCACTGTTTTTGATCCCGTGACCTCCTCAGGAAGGCTGTTCCATATGTCCACCACCCTCTCTGTGAAAAAAATACTTCTTCACATTGCCCCTGAACTGCCCCCCCTCTATCTTCAAATTGTATCCCCTTGTTCTTGCACATCACTTTTTTCTGAAAGATGCTACCCTCTTGGACTTTGGTGATTCCCCTGAGGTGCTTGAAAGTTTTTATCATGTCCCTCTTTTTCCTCACTGGTATACATATTAAGCTTCTTTAGTCTGTCTTCGTATGGCTTCTGTTGCAGACCCTGCACCATTTCAGTTGCTGTCCTCTGGACTGCCTCCATCTTGTCTCTGTCCTTGCAGAAATGGGGTCTTCAGAACTACACGCAGTACTCCAGATGGTGTCTCACCAACTGTCTGTACAGAGGGATAACAACTTCTTGTTTTCTACTGGTGATGCCTCTCTCTACACATCCCAGTATCCCCCCAGCCATCCTTACTGCCTTCTCACATTGCTTGTTTACCTTTAGGTCATCTGATATGACTAACCCCAGGTCCCTTTCTATTTTTGTTGTTAATACCTCCCCCCCAACATTGTGTACTCTTCCCCTGGGTTTTTCTTTCCCATGTGCATTACTTTGCACTTCTTTGCACTGAATATAAGCTACCATACTTTTGACCATTACTCAACCTTGCCAAGCCCCTTCTCATCCTTTCCACCCCCCACTGTGTATCAACCCTGTTGCAGATCTTTGTGTGATCTACAAAGAGGCTTACTTTTCATTTCAGTCCCTCTGCAATGTCACTTATAAAGACATTAACAAGCATTTGTCATTGCCAAATGTTTGCTTGCTGGCATTGGCATTGGTAGTGTAGAAGTTACAGAGCTGCATAATAGGAATGGTAGTGAAGTATTGAACTGAAGCCAACCCCACCACCACCCTGCAGAGAGTGACAGGCACTGGGCTGTGCCTTTGGGTCATCAGGCATAATGGCCATACCATTTCACCACATCCTACCCTGCAGACACTGACAAGTGTCATGGTGTGCCTTAGGGTCTTTGGCCCTTATGCACACCCCATCCCATCAGGAAATACGGTGAGATGGGTGCAGTATAGGAGAATGGGGTGAAGTTTGGGGCCAAAGAGTCCAAGGCATACCTTGATGCCTCTCACTGGCTGCAGGTTGTGGAATGGTATGATCATTACAGGCAAGAATCCCAAGTCACACCCCTGATGCCTGTCATTCTTTACAGGGTGGGGCGTTATGGTTGGAAACCCTAACACCTCAGGCATTCATTGGTATTTTCACTCCAAATTTTCAACATGGTTTTTTTGTGACCCCCACCTCATGAACAGTGGCAATATCAGTTTGTTAGCAGAAGGCTGCTTATACACAGTGACTATGGCATTTAGCACCACAGGTGCAAAACACATTCTGAACAGGATGTGAAAATGACAGCTGTACTGTTCATGGGGAGGTGTAAAAATGGCAATGTTGCAAATCTGCAGTAAAAATATTAAAAAAACTGGTGAAGTCACAAGCGTGCCTAGAAACTGTGCAACGCACACCCGTAATGTAATTAGTTTGGGAATTTTTTACAGCAGATTGTCAACACAGGCATTTTGGGACCTCCGATCATGAACATTGTCACTGTGATTTTCTTTATCTGTCCCAAACAATGATTTCCCACAGCAACCACGCATCTCTGCGCTGAAAGTGAGAGAACACATTTCGGCCATGTTGTGAAAAATGACAGCTGTACTGTTCATAAAGAAGTGTGGAAAAATGCCACTGGTGAAAATCTGGACTGAAAATATTACAAAGTCATGAGCTTACGAGGGTGCGTGGAAACTGTGCAATGCTCACTTGTAACACAGTCATTTTATGGACTTTTGTCACCAAATTTTCAACATAGCCATTTTAAGACCTCTGCTCATGAACAGTGTAACTGTGATTTTCTTAATCTGTCCCAAACATTGCTTTCACACACCGACTGCACCATTGTGCGCTACATGTGCGGAAACACATTTGGTTGACATGTGAAAAATGGCAGCTGTACTGTTCCTAAGGAAGTGTAATAAAATGGCAATGTTGAAAATCTGGAGTGAAAATATTGAAAATTTGCAAACTTACGAGCGTGCGTAGGAACTGCGCAACGCACGCTCGTAAAACAGTCATTTTTAGGAATTTTTTCACCAAATTTTCAACATAGCCATTTTAAGACCTCTGCTCATGAACAGTGTCACTGTGATTTTCTTAATGTGTCCCATACATTGATTTCGCACACCGACTGTGCCATTGTGCGCTACATGGGCGAAAACATGTTTTGGGCACAATGTGAAAAATGACAGCTGTACTGCTCATAAGGAAGTGTGGTAAAATGGCAATGTTGAAAATCTGGAGTGAAAATACTGAAAATTATTTAATCCACGGAAGGCAGAGAACCGAAGAACACACGCCGTAGAAACAGTCTGGCTCTTTAGGAATTTTTCCAGCAAATTTTCAATATAATCTTTTGAGAGCCCACCTTATGAACAGTGGCAGTGTCATTTATTCTCAATCCCGAAGGTGATTTGCGCAGTGATCAGAAATCACCCTTCGGGCCCGATAAACGCCATGACAGTGAGAGCATTCATGAGAAGGGGTCCAAAAACCCCATGATGAAAATTTGGCGCAAAAATTCCAAAAAATGCCTGAGATATGCAGCAAAGTTGAAAAAATCCTATCTATCCCATTATACAGCTTACCGGCATTTCCTCAGTTCACGGTCGACTTTGAAGAGTGCAGACATGTTCCCGGTCCACCGAAGATCGTCGCGCCAGAGTCCGGAGGTAAGTATGGGGGGGGTGTGGGGAGGCAGGATGCACAGTTGGTGGGCATGGGAGGGCTGGGTGAATGCTGAGGAAACATTTTCTTGTTTACAGGGTTTTTTTTTTAACAGGAAGACGACGCAGGACATTTGCCACGCTGGGGAGGGCTCCCAGCGTGGAAGCTAAAAGGCTGTTTGGGGGTCTGGAGCCGACGGGGGATTGGGCACCCCCATTGGCCATACAGACTTGTGCCACACTGGGGTGGGCTCCCAGCATGGCAGCTGTAAGGCTGTTTGGGGGGGCTGGAGCCGCCGGGGGAGTCGTCCATACGGATGTGTTGCCACGCTGGGGTGGGCACCCAGCGTGGCATCTGAACCTGTTTGGGGAAGTGTAGCACAGCCAACGGGGATTGGGCACCCTGCCGGCTATACAGTGTGTGTGGGGGCGAAGCACACAGTATGCGTAAGCATGTGTGTAAGGGGGGTGCACGCATGAGCAGGCAATATCTTATTGCTGCTCACTGAAGCGTAGCTCCCTCTTTCAACTGTATGCCACTGCATTTTCAACTGCTGTCATAGACAGCTCCAGCAGTGATTGGAGAACTGCAAACACACTGACTGAATTGGAAGACACTGACACACCTCCGAAAAACTTGGATGATGGCACTATGTTTCTTGCACATGCGTGCAAGCAAACATAAAAAGGACCAGACCCAGTACTGAACCCTGCGGTACCCCGCTAGTAACCCCCCTTTCTTCGAACTGGATTTTGTTTACTATTACCATCTGTGTCCTGTTGTCCAGCCAATTTTTTACCAAGGTTACCACCCTGCGACCCACTCCCAGGCTGGCTAATTTGTTTATTAATGTTTTGTGTGGGACTGTGTCAAATGTCTTGCTAAAGTCTAGGTAGGCCACGTCCACAGCCCCTCCCTGGTCTACTGCTTTGGTCACCCAGTCAAAGAACTCTATTAGATTTGTCTGACATGACCTTCCCACTGTGAATCCATGCTGCCTTGGGTCCTGTGCCCCGCTGTCCTCTAGGTACTCAACAATTCTTTCTTTCAGAAGTGATTCCATCATTTTCCCTACCACTGAGGTCAAGCTAACAGGTCTGTAGTTTCCTGACTCTGCTTTGCTCCCACTTTTGTGAAGGGGAATCACATCTGTCCTCCTTCAGTCCTTAGGTACCACACCATCCTCCCATGATTTGTTGAAGAGGGTAGTCAGTGGTGTCACTAGTTCTACCCTTAGTTCTTTTAGAATTCTGGGGTGAATCCCATCAGGCCCCATTGCTTTGTCCACCTTCAGTTTTAGGAGTTCTTTCAGAATCCTTTCTTCTGTGAAAGGACTGGTATCGACCTCCCTATCCAGACTGCTTCTATTGATTGGATTAGGTACCTCCCCCTCCTCTCCTTTTGTAAATATTGAGAAGCATTCATTCAGTATCCCTGCTTTTTCACTGTCTCTCTGCCCACCCACCCTCCTCTTTATTAAGCCTCACTATCCCTCCCTTGGTCTTTCTTCGCTCTCTAATGTACCTATAAAAGTTTTTATCCCCCTTCTTAACTGAGATGGCTATCTTTTCCAGTTTAGGCCTTTGCTATTCTGACTGCCTTCCCTGCTTCCTTCTGCTTTAACTGGTACAGTGCTCTGTTCTGCTCTTTCTGTGTTTCCTTATATTTCCTGAATGCTATCTTTTTCTCCCTTAACCTTCCCCACCACCTCTTTTGAGAACCATAGTGTTTTTTTCTTTTGTTTTGATTTGCTTATTTGCTTCACACCAAGGCTTGTTACCTCTGTGATGGCTATTCTGATGTTTCCTCATTGTTCCTCCACCTCTCCTTCTTGCCTGTTTGCTAGTGCCTTTCTGAGGCACACTCCCATTTTGACAAAGTAAGCCCCCCTAAAGTCTAGTACCCTCAATTTTGTGTGGCTTGATTCTACATCTGTGTTTATCGTGAACCACACTGTTTGGTGGTCACTTGTTCCCAGATGCCTACCCACTTCTAGATCTGAGATCCTCTCTCTGTCCCCATTTCAGAGTACCAGGTCTAAGGCTGCTCCCACCTGAGTGGGTTCCAACACTAGCTGTCTGAGGCATGCCCCCTGTAGGGCATCAAGAATGACCCTGCTCTTGGATGTGGCTGCAGCAAAGGTGCTCCAGTTAACATCTGGCATATTCAGGTCCCCATCAACAATATATCCCCTTTTTCTGCCATCCTAAGGATGCCTTCTATCATTTTCTTGTCCATTTCTTCCCCCTGAGATGAGGTTCTGTATACAACCCCTGTGCAGATTGTGGTGCCATTTCCAGTCTCCAAGGTGACTCACAGTGCCTCCTCTCCTCCCTGTTTACCCTTTACTTCTGTTGCTTTGATACCTTCCCTTATGTAGAGAGCTAATCCTCCTCCTCTTCTACCCTCCCCATCCCTCATGTAGATTGTGTACCATGCTATGCTGACATCCCAGTCATGGTTCTCTGTGTATTATGTTTCTGTGACTGCCACGATGTCCAGGCATCCCTCTTCCATCAAGGTCACCAGTTCAGGGTGCTTGTTACCTAGACTACAAGCACTGATACTCATTACCCTCCATTTTTTGATGGCCTTACCCCTTTTTGCCCCACCCCTGTCATTACTGCCTTTGCCTTTCTCTCCAGTTACCTCTTCCCTTCACCCCATTGACTTCTCTATCTTGGTGTTTGCCTCACTAACTACCCTGATTTTGGGTGCGGGCTAGGATTTCCTTGTTCCTTTTCAGTGCCTCCCCCCTTGGCTAGTGCTTGTTACCTAGACTACAGGCACTGATACTCATTACCCTCCATTTTTTGATGGCCTTACCCCTTTTTGCCCCATCCCTGTCCTTATTGCATATGTCACTTTCTCCATTCACCCCTGCGCTTCTCCCTATTGACATCTCTATGTTGGTGCCTACCTCACTTAGTACCCCGATTTTTTTGGGGGGGGCTAGGATTTCCCTGCTCCTTTCCAGTGCCTCCCACCTTGGCTAGTTTAAATGCATGCCAATGAAGCATTTAAACCTATCACCTAGGATCCTGGTTCCCCTCCTGAACAGATGAAGACCATCATGACAGTACAGACCTGCATCCCTCCAGGTGGACCCCCAGTACCCAGTGAAGCCAAAACCCTGAGCTCTGCACCAGTTTTTCAACCATTGATTGAATCCCATGGTGCAGAGCACCTTAGCCTCACCCATGTCATAAACTGGCAGCACCTCCAAGAAGGTTACCATACATGTTACTTGTCTAAGGCCCCTCCCCAACTCCACAAACTCCTCCTGCACTGCTCTGATTCCTTTCCCAGCCAGGTCATGTGTCCCTAGGTGGGGAGCCACAGCGAGTGGCAGCTAAGGAAAACCAGCAGCCTTGAAGCAGGGGGCCATAACACACTTCAGCAGCCATATTCAAATAGTAAGTACAGCACAAACTGAGTTAGCAGCTCATTAATCATGAATAGCCCAGCTAACAGGCTGGGGCAACATTCAAAGGCCTTGGATACACTGCACTGACCCATACCTTTCAGCGGAATATGGCTTAGATCTTAAGCAAGTACGCATTAATACCAGAGGCCACCCATTGCAACTTGTTAGAAACAGATGTAACTCGAAGAAAAGGGCATACTGTTTCTCTCAGAGAATTGTTAGGCCCTGGATTATGTTGCCTTTGAAGATTATTGTTAGTAATAAGAAAACTACCTTTAAAAATAGACTGGATAGTTTCATGAGATTAGAAAAACACTTGAACTACTATATGTAAGCTTTGAAACACCATGGGCCTCACAGCCTTCTACTTCTTTCAGTTCTTAGTATGGTTTTTAGTATAGCTTGATAATGCAAAATATATGGCTGCACTCATGCAAGTGAGAGATCCTTCATGCACACTGGGTCTAATAGTATATTCATCAGTTTCAGCAGTGATAAACAGCCTCTGCCGCAGCACCGTTTAATGCTGCAAAAACCCCGCCCTCGTGCCTGCACAACAGTGCACTCCCCATCACCCACCTGTCCATGCTAATTTGACACATACCTTGGTCCTGGTGGTCTAGCAGTCCCCACTCCAAATATCAACAGCCTTCCCCCTGACCCATCTGCTGCAGACCCACCTCCCTGTACCCCCTCCCAGGTTAGTGTTACCGTTCTACAGCATTCAATTTAAAGACCAGCACTGCCTTAATTCAGCCCCTTGATTGGCCACCATCTGACAAGAATTCCCAATTGCACATACTGTAGAGTCAGCTGATTTTACAGTATGCATAACCGAGAATGCCTGTCAGATGACAACTGGTCAAGTTTGTTTTTTTTAGGATCAGATTGGGGGCACCGTCATCTATACACCACCTGAGTACAAAAGAAGCTTCAGATTGGGTAAATATATAGTATTTAGTACTCCTCATCACTTCCAAGAATAACATTTAAACCCTATCCATGGCTGTAGAGTTGCTTCATGGAAAAATATGCTGTGTCTATTCTTTTTTTGTCAAAATATTCTCTAAAAATTGTTCCAAATCTCAGTGAATTGTGAGAATTTTCCTTCCACATTATAATAAATGCTTTCTAATTTTGAGATATCAATCATGACATTAAGCATTTCTTTATAAGTAGGTGTGATAGGATTTTTCCAATTTTGTAATATTAACTTTTTAGCAACCATCATGTCTATGTTAATAAAAGAGGCCTCATCCACATTTATACTTTGAGAAGATTCAGGGAATATTCACAATACGATTCCACCTGGATCAAAGGGAACTTTGACTTCCACTATAGTACTTGTCATATTAAAGATTTTTTCCCAAAAATGTAGCCAAAAAAGGACAATCCGCAAACTTGTGTTTTAAGGAGCCCAAAGCAGTCAAATACCTGGGGCAACATTCTGAAACTGATGCAGTAAATTTATGCAACTTCAAAGGAGTATAATAAATCCCATGTAGCACATTAAACAGAATTTGTTTAAATCTAATGGATTTTTACACTGTACTTGGAAGTGATTGCTTTCCACCATTTATTTGGCTCAATGTGTGAGCCCAATTCTCTTTCCCCAAGACTCTTTAAAGCCTAGAGGAGAGATCTGTAGTTTCTCTTTTATAGAGTTTATAAATCTTGCTTACTACTTTCTTATGATTCTCAGGGTTTGTAAGAAAAGTACCTTCAGTGGAGCTAATGGGATTTCCTCTAATAAACTCCAGTGCTTCCTGATATAACCTCTTATTTGTGCATTTATGTCAGCTGTTCCATGTACTCTTACTTTATGCACTCCCCTAACACCCCCCCCCATACATCTGGAAACAATCTGCTCTGTATGCTTTTCCTGGTGGAACTTTTAATAAAATAAAAACAAAATGTGTAAATCAGGCATATTATCTCTATCATCTAGGGTACATTATTTCTTTATATCCTCAAAGTTTATCATACTGCCATTAATGACTAAGTCTCCTAGGTTCTGTATTCCCTTAGATTACCATGATTTCCAAATAGTGTTGGAGTTACATTTTTCTAAAAAATCTCAAATTGTGTATAGGCATATATCTTGAAATCTTAGATTTTTGGCTTATGATCTTATTGAAGTCAGACCATATCACATGGAAATTTTTCAGAAATTCCAAGACCTTCTCATATTAAGTGTTGTTATAAAGTGGCATTGTCATAGCTGTTTTTATATTCAAAAATGAAGTCGTACTTAGTTTAATTTTCTTCCATTGCATTTTGGAAGTACCAGAAATAAATATACAAAAAAAAAAATCTGCAATCTGAGCTGCAGTACAATACCATTTAATACCATCTGGTCACACCTGGAAATGAGCCTTGGCTCAGAGTGCCTTTCCCAGTTACCAGATGTTTAAATAAACAAAAAATTAGGAAAATCAATACCCACTAATTTTTCTGAAGAGTACAGTTTCTCAGTTTTAAGTCTAGGTTTTTTTTATTTTGCCATAAAAAGGTTTTTTTTAATTTTTTTTCAAAGTGTAAGAAAGAGGAGTTGGGAACGCTAACAGGAAAAGTTTGAAACAAATACAGTAATCTTGGAAGTATATTTATTTTTATTATGTTCACTCTCCCCATTGAAGTCAATGGTAAATAAGTCCAATGATCCATATAATTTATAATATTCTTCATTAATGTCTCATAATTGACTTTAAACAGATCTTTTATATTTTTGTTAGTGTAATTCCTGAATAGCGGAATAAATCTTTAGGGGTCACTACAAAGTTGTGATTAGAGGTTATAGTTTTATTTAATAACATTATTTATGTTTTGCATCAATTTGATTTGTATTCAGCCACTTTTGCAATGGTATTTACCAATTGTGAAAAAGATTTACTCAGCTAATCAAAATTAGCTACATATATCAATACATCAGCTGCACGCAATGTAATATATTCTGTCTCACGCATACTAATTGCTTGTAAATGATCTCAAATGTATTGTGTAAATGGTTAGATGTACTACACAAACAGAGATGGTGACAGTGAGCAGCCTTGTCTTGTTCCCCTGTATAATTTAAATGAATCTGATAATCTTGAGTTAGCATAAATTCTAGCTTGAAGTGTATTATAAATTACTCTTATCAATGTCAACGTATTCAGGCCCACACCAGTCTTCAACAGAGTCGACTCCAAAAAGTTCCAGTCTATCCTGTCAAAGGCTTTTTCAGTATCCAGCATAATTAACATTGCATCTGGATAGTCAGCTTGTTTCATCATATCCAAGGTTTTTCTGACAGAATGGGAAAGTTTTCACCCTGCTACAAATCCTACCTGGTTAGGTTACACTAGCGATGAGAGTACACTATTTAAACTTGTCACCAGTACTTTTGAAAATATTTTATAGTCACTGTTTAATAAGGAAATTGGATTGTACAAGGTTGGTTGGTCTAGTGGTTTATTTGGCTTTGGGATCAAAATTATATGTGCTTCATCAAAAGATGGGGGCATCATTTGTGTTTCTTTTATTAAGTTGAATATTTTAGCTAACTGAGGTGGTAAAATGTATTCCTATTTTTGTATCGAATTCTGTGGTTATTGCATCTGGTCCTGGAGAAGTATTTGATGGAAAATTCCTTATTGCATTAGATATTTCATTTTGTGTTATCTCTTCATCAAGAATCTGTTTTTGAACTGTTTTTTTATCATCATCACATTTATTGTTGATCAGTTATAAACCATTACACTATCTAAAAATAACATAAAATACAGCACACAATACAATAAAATTATAGTACATCACCAGTGTATAAAGGACAAGTACATGAGAGAAAGAGAAGAAGAAGAAGAAGAATCAGCATTTATATAGCGCTTTTCATACATCCAAAGTGCTTTACAAGCAATGCTAGACTGGTAGTGAAGTGACCGAATGTGTGGTGGCGGCCATATCGCACATCATCACCCACACACAGCCTGGATAATTGCATGAACCGGTTTATGGGAAGGGGGAATGTTGGCCAGGACACTGGGAATGTTCCCTACTCTTTGCGAAGAGTGCCCTGGGTTCTTTTACTTCCACCTGGACACCCACCAGGACAACACCAGGATGGGCAGAAGGGACCTCGGTTTAACGTCTCATCTGAAGGACGGCACACCCCAGCAGTACAGCACCCCCCAATACTACACTCGGATGCCAGTGATTTTTAGGTGCAAGTCCAATCCCGGTGTGGGACGAGAACCCACGACCTTCTGGTCCAGAGGCGGATGTGCTACCAACTGAGCCACGCTGACACCTAGGAATGTATCCCAGGTAGCTAAGAACATAGAATCCAAGTTTTAAAAAACTTATGCACAAATTCACATTATTTTCCAAGATCACAACCCATGTCTGTTACAGCAATTTCTTCATATACCTTCCACTAGCCATTCAGTCATAATCTTTATTCTTACCAAAATGGGAGTGCCCTAGTCCTTGTCCTATAATCCATTAAGCAGATCCTCCTCATGAGGTTACATTTCTTTAGGTTGATCAGAGGAACATTAATTTAGTTCCACATACAAGCCGGCCATAAACAGGCCATACATGGCTTAAAAGGATATTAATGATTACTATATGCAATTTTGCCATAAAAAGATGACTTGAGGTCCATCTAGCAGCAATAGACTTAAGGACACACACACCAGAAAATGTCCCAAGTATCTCAGAACATAATAGACTGATTCACAAATTGAGCAATAGAGTAGCCTAAATTACTTAATAACTGGGTTAGGCCACAATTCCTAGGTAAACTTTCTAAAGCAGACTTTTAAAATAATGAATTAGTTATAGCTTAAGGATTTCTTCATAGCCAGGTAAGCTTCCCACATCAAACTAACATGTTTAACGTTATAATGCATCTAAAGTACATTCTAAATGGAATTAATTAAAAGTTACCTTCCATAAACTTCCTAAAATCCAAGCTCCATAAAAAAATATACAGTATATGGAGTCTTTTAAATAATCCATGATTGCCACATCCTTTAAACAAGACAATTTTGAATTCAAACATTTGGCTGATTTTTTTTAGTAAATCTTTCTTGCTGCAAAAGGGCCTCAAATAAAATGTTCTGTATCGGGCAGATCCAGTCACTATGGCCATCTGCTCCATTACCAGGAGTTTGTGTGTATCTAAAATGGTCCAAACCCATTTCCAGTCCAATAAGAGGAGCAATGGTTTCAAAGAATACGTGTCATTACGTTCAAAATTGCATTATACAAGCTGAAAAGGGTAATTAAAAGTGTCTGGGAAGCAGTCCAACTAAAAGCACAGTATGCCTTACAATACAATAGTTTGTTATTGATATTAACTTAAATAGAAACCAGAAGCCCTTGTGTGTAAAATCAACAACCAATATCTCTTAGAAGGGGGACACCTGCAACATAGCTTTTCTCCTTCACCGGAGTCTTTTCAAAAATGAAAATGCGAACAGAGACTGATCCTAAATTTTTCATCAGCTTTTTTCTGGTAAAGGGAGGCAGTATAGCACAGTGGTTTAAGGCTCTGACTGTAAACCTGGAGACCTGGGTCTGAATCCCACAGCCCCCACTTGCGTACTGTGTGACCCTGAGCAAGTCACTTAACTTCCTTGTGCTCCCAGGTTGCACCTGTAAACAAGCTTTCAGCTTAGTGCGTCTCTCCTGGTAAAAAAAAAATATTCCAATCTCCCTACTTCGGCAGTCCGTTTCACATTTTGAAGCACTTTAAGGTACTTTTCCATGGACCTGGATGCTCTTCCAGAAATCTCCCCTCTCCAACTCTCCATCTCTGAGAATGAGCACCTGTAGAACACCTGCAGCAGAGGTCTCCTCTCCAGATTCAGGGACCCAGGAGTCCAAATCTCCCTTGAGAGCCTCTGGCAGCAACCATTTCACTCCATTTTCAGGTTGTGATTCATCATCCATAAAATACCAATAGGAGCCACCTGAAAAATAAAAGAATAAAAACATTCCACTGAGTGCAGTAAATTTCACCTGGGTGAAAGTACTGAAACTCCCAACCCTAGGCAATGATGGCATACCTTTAGTTGGGGTAAATTAGACATATCATCACAGATGGTGCAATGACAATTTATCCTTTATCAGTTTCTTTTCAAGCTCACTCGGCTCTCATCAGTCAAGGAGAGAGCACCATAATCATTCTGCTCCCATTCAGCTTCCATCTTACCGATAGCATAGGCCTCGAACAAACAACTATTCTTTATCGTTACTCAGCACTCGACAGAACTAAAATGGATAGACTGCAAACTGTATTGCTGAAATAATATGCTTCATTCAAGTTTTTAAACAGTGGCACAAATCAAAGCAAGAAAGACTAACAAATGCCCCACTAGTTGCAGAGCGATAGAGAGTGCAGCAGCATTGCAGCCATCTTGCTTGAACTTCTGTTAATTTGGGAGATTATTATTATTACCTATAGACTGACTTATTTGTTGCTTTGAAGGTGAGTTGTCTGGCATATACGAAGTCTGATAGTAATCTCTGAGAATTTTTACTATATGCTTTTGGTCCATTCAGATAACTCTATTTCTACCCTTAATGCGAGAGATTATGTTACTCGTTTCTTCACATTTAAATTGCCATGCCAGTAATTTATCAGGCGTTTCACACAGATGGTAATATGTTGCTCTAGGTCTATTTAGAGCAGTTCTAAATTCTAGCTCTAGTAATGAGTTATATTTATTTTTAATCACTAGTAACTTTTGCAAATTTGTCTCTGATACTGTTTGAATATACACTTGTTCTTCTATTTTTAATTATTCTTCTAAACTCTTACATTGTTCTGCCCGACTTTTATATTTATAGGCAATACAGTTGTTGACATGTGCCCTTAAAGTAGGCTTAAATGTTTACCATATTGTAAATGGGGATTTATCTTTGGTATTTTCTTTTAAATAATTATTTAATTCTACCTTTAAAAAATGTCCAAACTGTGGATCTTCAAGTATGGTCTGGTCTAATCTCCATATTCTGTCTCTTTGCAATTCTACTTTTAAAAATAGTTTCCATATCATAGGAGCATGATTTGAAATTATTATTGGAACATATTCAAAGTCTTGTATATATTCCAGTAAATTTAATGATACTAGAACAAAGTCTATTCTAGAATGTATGCAGTGAACTTGAGAAAAAAAAAAATAATGTTTCTATATTTGGATACTTATACCTATGAGGATCCAATAGGCCAAGAACTTTAACATATTCATTTATGATTTGGATTGCCTTTTTTTTGTTTTTTTTCTGTTTGGTTTGGCACTGCTTAAAGTTAAATTCTAATCTCCCACTAATACATAAGGTGCAGGAAACAGAGAGGGTCAAAAAAGGGTTTATAAAAACAATGGAGAATCCATATTTGATGGCTTGCCAAGGTGGTAAACAGGAATGGACAAAGTGGCTGGAATTCGCTTTGTAAATTAATTCCCAAATTCTGGGGAATTCATGAACTGTGAAGCTGCCAAATTCATGAAGTTCTGTCCTGCAAAGCTGCAGTTTTTTTTTTGTCAGATTGAGCAATATTCACTCACAAAGTAGCCACTTCACCATAAAACATCCACTTTGCAGTAAAAACTTTGCAATTTTGGCAAAGCCAAAGCTCCTAGGATGCACAGAAACTTTGGAAAGCTTCACAAAGGCAAATTTCACCTACTTCATGGCTTCACCAGTGTTTAGTGAGTGGACAGTGGTACTAGGCGCCACCTTGAATGTGTGTAGTACAGCAGTGCTGACTGGGGCAAGGATATGGAGAGGTGGGTCCTGAGTAGGTGGGTTAGGAAGTAGGCATTTGACTTTTTGGTGGACTATCAGACCAACAGGATAGGGCTATATATTATACCAGAAAGGGGTTGGATGGGAAGACTACTAGACCACCAGGAATGCGGTGAGGGATCCATATTTATAACATGAACAGGATGGGCACATGTGCCAATGAACCTATATTGGACATGCTAATAGCTTCTTAGTGCCTTGCAAGCCCAATGGTCTCATTGGCATGATAGAGCTTAATATGGCCAACAGAAGCCTTATGGCCATCAAGATCAGGGTCCACTATCTCTACTCGGCTCCTGTGGGCGAGCTTCAGTTGGAGGCTGTGTCAGTGCAACACAGTCACTTGAATCAGACAGCGCTGTCTGAATATTGCCCCAGGCCAGATGTGTACTAATTTCCACAGAGTGGCCATGTCTGCATTACGCACAGGACTGGCTTTGAATAGGCGGCCCACAACTTTTGCTCCTTTGCCACTGATTGGGGCAGGGGCTAAGGAAGCAGAGCAACCAAAATAAATAAGCCCAACCCTAGTACAAACAAGGGCCTTATGTTTTGGCCTCTCCAACAGATTTGGGGGTTTGACACCACACTATACACCACTGTACCCTATGCTCCTTTTTCAGTGATTGGGGCCAGGCATTTGGTAAGCTGAGCTGCAGGAAGGGGCTGCTGAACAATAGAGTGTCTGCCTTTTAAGAAACCCAAATCAGGACATTTTGTATGGAAGTATGATTTTTCTCAGTCCAACATGTCACTTCAACAATGCAACAGACATGTTTTCTCAAAATAATAACTCAGACTAAGTTTTAAGTTTTTTAGATGGTATAGTATCCTAGAATTGTGAGCATACTACTTAAGAGGTGTCATCATTTTCTGTGACTTTTAGAGTAAAGAAATAAAATGTTTGTTTGGAGTTTAAAATCAAGATTGTCAGATGTCTTTTTTTTGAAAGGACCACTTCTCCCAGTTCATGACTGATCTGTCAAAAGCAATATGTGTGGTACCATATATACTCATGTATAAGTCAAGTTTTTAATGCCAAAAACAGGCACTGAAGAAAGGGACTCAGCTTGTGAGATCAACTCATGTGCAAAGTTTCTGTTGCTATCTTAGTGCTCAAAGAGCAGTGTCTACTTGTTTTCATTAGTACCGGTAATTTAAATTCAGTTGTGCTCATTGATTAATAAATTCTGTTTCAATACCTGTTGCTTGTGTTGTTTATTCTGCAGTCTGTTGTCCTGTCTGTCCTGTGCCCCTGAGTTGAATGCAAAGACATGCATTTTTTTGTTTGATCTCTGATGCACTATGAAGCCTCAGTCACCACCCATATTGTTAAATTTAGCTCTTCCCTAGTGTCTAGCATACACCCTCCCTATCCATGATTGCCTGTATTTGTAAATTTCAACTATTTTTGTAACAGCTGATTGTACAGTGCACGCCCATTGAGCGCTCAGTCAGTGGTTGGATGTGGTAGAGAGCAGAGAACTGTGCTAGTCACTAGCTCAGTGATGGGAAGGGGGAGTGGGGTGGCAGGGCACTACCTGCTGGGATGGGGGGTCTGCTAGACACCAGGGAAGAGCTGAAATTTACAAATACAGGCAATAGGGGATACGGAGAGGTTCTGCTAGACATCAGGAATGAGTTAAAATTTACACATATAGGTGATCAGGATGGGGGGGTCTGCTAGACACCAGGGAAGACCTGAAATTTACAAATACGGATGATGAGGATAGGGAGTGGGGTCCGCTAGACACCAGGGAAGAGATCAAATTTACATTAACAATACTGGTGATGTCTTGGCTTCACAGCACATCATAGAAACAAAGAAACATAGACTTTGATGGCAGATAAGGACTGCTTGGCCCACCCAGTCGGCCCATTTCCCTATCTATTGGATAAGCTGCAGATCCTAGTCAACCAACCGCCTACTTTTTCCTACCCCCCCACCAGAATTGCTTTATGTCTGTCCAATGCATTCCTGAATTCCCACACTGTTTTTGATCCCACAACCTCACCAGGAAGGTCATTCCATACGTCCACCACCCTCTCTGTGAAAAAATACTTCCTCACGTTGCCCCAGAGCCGTCCCCCCTCTATCTTCAAATTGCGCCGCCTTGTTCTTGCACATCTCTTTTTCTGAATCATCATAGATCAAACAAAAAAAATACATGTCTTCACATTCAACTTGAGGGCACAGTACAGACAGGACAACAGACTGCAGAATAAACAACAAAAACAACACATATTGAAACACAGTTTATTAATCAATTAGCACAACTCAGTTTAAATTACTAATTAAAGTAAGTAGATACCTGCTGAGGACATTTGCATTAGAGCAGTTCAAAGATATCAGAGGTGGCGCTGAGATGGTGCTGATACAAAAAAGACTTGAAGCTGCTGTTACCGGTAAATGTACTCTGAAGAAAGATTTGTCCAGTACAGTCAAGTTACTCAAACAAAAATATGCATAGAACAAGTATTAGTAACTTATCCTGGGGAGAGATCTCTTAACACCAGTATAAAGCTGACACTAAATTACTAAAAACTGATACTGGGTAATAAGGCCCACTCATCCTAAACAACTGAATCACAATAATCTTTGTAATTCAAAAAAGGATTTAATCATGTAACTCCCAGTTTAAATAGTAACAATCGACGTTACGGGTAAACCCTTCATCAGGAAAACTGGTTTACTCTATAAAATAAACAAATTATAAAACTAATTTAATTTTCATTTTATCTGACTAATAATATATAAAACTATAAATAATAAAAACTAAGACACTGTCCTTACATTTTGATGTTCAGTTCATTATATATATCCTCTTATAATAAACTGACTTTCAGGTTTGACTCCCGCTTACAGCCACTGATAACAAAAACACAAAAAAATAGTTTTTCATTTTTGCTAATATTATACATTAACTATTTTATAATTTTAAAAATATATTGCAATACTTTACTTATTTCCATTACTTCAATAAATGTATTTTACTTTAATTTTTCACTGAAAATAAAGTCACATTTTAAATTCATTATGCTCACAAGAACAGACCAACAAAGCAACTAAGCTAACCCAAGTTAATGCATGTAGTCTCATTTTATTTCACTTCCAACATAATTTGTTGCATATTTATGTGTACTACAAAAATGTGTAACTCATTTTGCAATGCTAGACTATTGCACTTTCAATATTTACGTTCTCCGTATGTCACTGTGTTCCCAAGCCGCTGTGAATTTAAATCTGCGTAAACACTGAAAGAACATCCTCATTTACAATGATACCAAATCAACTACAAGGAATAGATAGAAACGCCTACCTGTATTATGTGTTTTAAACTTTTCAGTGCTTTCAACCTTTGTGTCACTATGGATAGAATAACAAAAGCTCCGTCAGTTCACTATTTTCTACGGTTTCAAGTTTTTTGTCCTCAATAAGCTTATTTTATCCTTTGTAAACTTACTTGAATTTCTTTCAGCGTCTGGCATATAATTCAGTGGGAGTAATGCGCTAGGCCCGTTATACCTGTTTTTAAAGGAGGGAGAACTCAACCCCCGAATCCAGCAACCAACGCGAATGCGCTCACGCAAGCAATAAGTGCCTACCTGTGTGCTGGACCCACCTCCGGCAGCACCAAGTACCTTATTACTCAGTGTCAAGGGTACTGGACTTTAATAGATCATGCTGAATTTAACTAAATTATACTTGTTTTAAATGAAAATGAATTCATATTTCCTAAACTGTCACACAGGCATTCTGGATTGCAAAGAGTGACCAAACTGTCACCGAACAGATGATATTACTGTGGCTCCTGCATAACTTTTTTCATAAAATTGGCTGCCATTCTATCACTTCATTTAACCCAAACTTTGGGTTATTTGTTTGGAAATAATTAATAAATCTTGCTTCTCTTAACAGTAATGTATTATTATAATTTCCTCCTCTATTATCCCTATGTACTTTTTCAATGCCAAAGAACCTCAATGTTGCAGTAGAATGCCCCCTTTCCAAAAAGTGTCATGTTATTGGTGACGTCAGATCTTTGTTCCTAATATATCACTTATGTTCTCCCACTCGTTATTTTAAAGCTCTCTTTGTTTTTCCCATGTACATGAGATCACATGGGCATTTAATGCCATGAATCGCCCCTTCTGTCTGACAATTAATGAATTCTTTTATCTTGAAATCCTCTCCTCTACTACTATTTCTAATAGTTTTAATTCTATAGGTATTATGGCAATGGACACACCTACTGCAACTATGATTGCCTCTCAGTTCTTCACTAATAAATAGCACATTTTTCCTTACTTCTAGTATTTTATGTTCAGTACAAACTAAATGGGTAGATATTGATGTAACTTTTTTAGCTACTGCCTGTACCCCTTTATGGAATGCTTTCTCTCCCATTAGTGTAGACTCCAAAACTTTCCAATGTTTATTTACAGATTTTTTGATATCATAAAAAATATCACTATATTTTAGAGAATAAATTATCTTTTTATCAGTAGCTGTAAGCGAGAGTCAAACCTGAAAGTTAGTGTATTATAAGAGGATATATATAATGAACTGAACATCGAAATGTAAGGACAGTTTCATAGTTTTTATAGTTTATTTATAGTTTTATATATTATTAGTCAGATAAAATAAAAATTAAATTAATTTTATAATTTGTTTATTTTATAGAGTAAACCAGTTTTCCTGATGAAGGGTTTACCCGTAACGTCAATTGTTACTGTTTAAACTGAAAGTTACATGACTAAATCCTTTTTTGAATTACAAAGATTATTGTGATTTGGTAAATGCAGTCTTAAGAGGGAGGAGGTCAACCTATTCATCCGGCCTATCTTTAAATCTACTAAAATGCACAGAGAAAGGGGTGTTGACTTATGTAATATATGTAATGATTTTATTCATTTTATAAATGAACATGGTAAGAAATCCCATTGACTATAAAAATACATTCATTTACAAGGGACACCATAGTAGAAAACATTTCCTGGTTACAATCAAGGGAGAAAAATAAATCACAAACATTCAAGTATTGCAAAAAAAACTTATAAATGTATAAATACAGTTAGCCGTTAGGTCAGTTTCATCCTGCCAAGAACAACATTCACTCTGTATTGCTTACCCTACCTCTGATACAATACAACATTCTCTCAATTGACCAGTTTGTGTTGGATACTATTTCTTAATTTGAAGCCAACTTACATTAGTACCATAAGGTCTCAAAATTACAGGTAAATTGTTCCATACTTTAAGAGCTAAATAAAATATAGTGGTATATCCAATTTGTGTCTCTGTTTTAGTACTTACAATTCTATATATTGGGATGACCTTAGTCCCTGGTTTGGCTGCTTTAATATCAATTATTTGGTAATATACTCTGACAATTTATTTTTAATAGTATTATACTTAATTTTAGTTACATGTTGATTTTGGCTGGTATCCAGATGTGCCCAACCCACTTCTCTGTATAATTCACAATAATGTGTATATCTATGTACAAAACATCATCATAGTCTGTCACTGGTACTAACATAGCATTGAAAACATGCAACCTAGTCTTCCCAGAAAAGTGTTTTTTTATTCTGCATAACATTCCAATTGTTGTCCCAACCTTTTCACCATGTTGTTTATATATATTGACCATTTGGCAATGGACATCCATCCAAAACCCCAAGTATTTATATTCATCCACCTTTTGTAAGATGGATCCATCATTTACTGTTATCTTAATATATGAATCTTTGTTTGTATGTTGAAATAAAATTACCTTGGCCTTGCCACTATTCAAAATCAGTTTGTTTTTAACATAATAATTCTGTAGTTCATCAAAAGCTGCCTGTAAATGTTGTTGTATGCAAGAGGTTTCAGTTCCTGAAACATACAGAATCATATCATCAGCATACTAGTGATACATAACATTTTGTTTAAATTCCAGGTCATTTATATATAAGTTGAAAAGGAGAGGCCCCAGTATCAACCTCTGGGGTACTCCCTGCTCTATCTGTCTGAAATCTGAATAATGTGAATTTAAATGTACCCTTTGTTTCATTCCTTTAAATAATTATTAAACCAGAGTGTGACACTATCTAAAAATCCAAAATGTTTCAATTTATTTATTAATATATCATGATTTAAAGCGTCAAATGCCTTTGACAAATCAATCATTACAGCTCCTGTCTGTAATCCATTGTCCATGGCAGTCTGAATATCCCCAGTTACTTTTATTAATATAGTCTGTGTACTGTATTTTTCTCTAAAGCCAGACTGGTTACAATTCAAAATGCCATGGACACTCAGATAATGCTTGACCTGCTTCGCTACCATCTTTTCACAGACCTTTGCCACTACTGTAATTAAGGATATTGGTCTGTAATTAGTACAATTAATCACACCCTTTAAACCAGATTTAAAAATAGGAGTTAATTTTGAAGATTTCCATTCGTTAGGCAGTTCTGCAGTATTTAATGATAAATTGAAAAATTGCGTCAAAGGATAGGCAATCACTGGTGTGGCATATTTCAATAACTTACTACAAATATCATCAAGGCGATTGCCTTCCTTTCATTAATATTTAATAATTCTGACATTACCTCATCAGTATGTATTTTTCCAAAGCTAAATAACTGCCCCACCATCCCATTTTTAACATGTGACTTTCTGTCCTACTTGTGTAATATTATCTATCTCCTCAGTTATAACACCCATGTTCACATAAAAAGTCATTAAAACCATATACAGCTTCAGGACCCTGTTCCATGTCTTTACCATTAATGTTAAAAGTTTTGGGGCAACCATTTTCACCAGGGTTTTGTAATTTATGAATTAGGTTCCAAACTTTACTAGGGTGAGAAAATTGAGTGTTCTCAAGTACATACTTATACTAACCAGTCTTGGCCTTCCTCACTTCTTTTAAGTATTTATTTCTTAGGGCCCTATACACATCCCAATCAGCCCAAGTCATTGATCTCTTAGCCTTTTGCCATTGAATATTTCTCTTTTTTGCACAAATTATGCAGATCACCGTTATACCAAATAGCATTTTTTACACTACGGTAAACCTTTCTCACAAGTGCATGTATAGTGCAAATTTTGACAAATTCTTGTTTAAAATACTGCCAATCCTCATTTACAGTAGGAATCAAGTCTACCTTCTCCCAATTCACCCTTTCCAGGTTCTGCATAAAATGTATATAATCAAAGTGCTTAAATGTTCTCTTTAACTCCCAGTATCCAAGTTTAGAACCTTTTTCTTTAGATCTCATGCACACAACTGTGGTCCCTAAAAATGTCCATCAAGACCCCACTCATTTTATAATTAGCCTTTTTTGTAGTAAAGATCAATTCCAAAGTCAGGGATGCCCTACTGTCCTTAATATTGATCCTGGTAGCCCCCTCAATTAATTGACTTAAACCCGGTCTGATAGCCATATCAATCAATTCATGTTTAGATGTTATTAACTCCCAATTTACATTAAAATAACCAATCAATAATATTTCATGTGTTGATTTAAATTTCTGTAAGTGATCGCACATGATCTCAAATTTTGATGGGTGTATACTGGGTGGACTTATACGCGAAGTCAGCTTATATGTGAGTATATACTGGTAACCCTGCTGAATGCTTACCAGGCAGGCAGGAAGAGGATGGAGTGAAGCCATAAAGAGCAGCTGCTTGATTTAATGTGGGTGGGCAGCCAAGTGGCAGAAGTGAATGGCACCAGAGTGGGAAGGGAAGCCACACAGAGCAGCTAATTACTTAGACGGGGTGGTAGGAAAGCAGAGAGACAGAGTGAATGGCAACCTGGACGTTGGAGGAGGGAAATCACAGGAAGTAGCTAATTACTTTCATTGGGGCAGGTAGGAATCAGAGAGGCAGAGCTAAATGGCAGCTGTGCCACATGGAGTGGTTCATTAATTTAATCCAAATTGGCAGAATCAAATGGCAACTGTGAGGGGGGAGGAAGCCACAGGAACAGCATTATAACTGGGCCAGGGATTAGAGGAGTGGAGCACCAGGGAGCAGCTAATTACTTAGATGTGGTGGGTGGGAAGTGGAGAGGTGCTTGGCAGAACCCACAGCAGTGATGCACTCACCAACACCCACAGCAGCATTGCACTACCCCGCACCCAGAACAGTGAGGCACTTGCCTACACCTGGAGTGAGGAAACCCTAACCTGCACCCAAAGCAGTGACACACTTGCATTTATCCAGAGAGGTGATGCACTCATCTGCACCCAGTGCTGGGATACAGTCACCTGCTCCCAGAACATGGTACACTTGCCTTTATCAAGAGTGGTGAAGCACTTGCCTGTAGCCAGTGATTATGCCCTTACCTGTACCCTGAGAGCAACACTCTCAACTGTACCTAAATCTAGGATGCTCTGATTTATACCCAGAGCAACGACACACACACCTGTAACAACAGCAGCAGTGAAGCATACCCTCTGTACCCAGGAGAGTGATGCACACATCTGCACTCAGGGAAGTGATGCACATACCTGTACCCAGGAAAGTGAAGCACACCCCTGTACCCAGGGCAGTGATGCAAACACCTGTGCCCAGAATAGTGATGCACACACCTGTATTCAGAGCAGTGACACACTCACCTGAATCCAAGTCCCCCCCCCCCCATTTTAACTTGTTACTGGCTCTTTGTTCACATAATGCTGTACAACCTTTGGAAACACCATTGTGGCCCTATTGGCTTCTGTAAATGGGTGTAAAAATGGTGCATATTGGATTGCGGACCCAGTCAACCCCTTTTCACTGATTTACCAGCATCCAGGTCTGTATGGGTGAAACAGATTACCAGGTTGGGGTGGTTGAACATTCACCTGTCCCTGAACAGGTATGCACTTATCCATCTCTGATGACACAGTTGATGTGGGAGGGGTGGAACACTCACCTGTCATAAACTGGTAGCATTTCCCCATTTCAGAGGGAAGGGTTATAACCCTTACTGATCTATGTATATGCTGCTGTCTCTGAGGATGGGAAAATATGATGGAGAAACAGGATTTAAACTCACCTAGCCCCAAAACAGCCATCATACTGTCTGTCAGGGTGAAGCTGGGTGGGGATAACACAGACGAGTCCCTGAAACAATATGCACTCCATCATCTCTCAGAGTGAAGCTTGGGGGAAGGGGGTGATGACACATAACTGTCCCTGAAACAAAATGCACCCACTGTCTCTCAGAATGAAGCTGGGGGGGCGGGGTGATGCTCACCTGTCCCTGAAATGAATGCACCCACTGTCTCTCACTGTGAAGCATGGGTGGGGTAACATGCACCAGTCCTTGAGACAAAAGCACCCACTGTCTCTCAGGGCATAGTGGGAGTTGGGGGAAACAAAGGTTAGTGTGTCTGCCATCCATTTATTTTTGTTTCTTTTTGTAGCACAATAAAGTTACCACATGCTTGTTGCAACATTTATTTAGTTATTGCCTTGTCTGTTTTGTGCACGACACGTTTTGGTTTTTCGATTTGACATTTGTATGGAGCAGCAACATTTTATTCTGTGCACCCGGTACTTTGAGCTTCATGGGGAAAACAAACACCTGTTCCTGAAATAAATGCGCACTGTCTCTCAGGGTGAAGCTGTGGGGGAATGATGGCAACCAACACCTGTTTCTGAAACGAATGCATCCCATTGTCCTTCAGGGCAAAGCCGCATGTAGGGGATAACAAACACCTGACCCTGAAACACATGTACCCACTGTCCCTCAGAGTAAAGCCATGGAGGGGTGGATGAGAAACAAGCACCTGTCCCTCAAACAGATGCACCCTGTATTTAAATGTGAAGGGGGGGGTAACAGTTAACTTTTCCTGAAACAAATGCACTTCACTGTCTCTCAGGGCAAGACAGTCTTTTTGTAAGGTGGGAGGGGGTGCTCACTTAAAAAAAGGGTGTGCCTCCCACTGTTTGAGGCACTTTCCTGGCTGGCTGGCTCTTCTCTTTTCCCTCCTCTAGCCCCGGAGTTGTTTGAAGAGTCCATGCCTCTGGTCTTCTTTCCCCTGCATTCCTAGAAACACAGACAATGATGGCAGAAAAAGACCAATGGTCCATCCAGTTGGCCCATAGCACTGAATCAAACCCCAGGACTTATTGTCCAAACAAGGTTCTAGCCCACACTTCCCACCCCCGTTCTCACTGCCCTACTAAGGCCTGCAGCCACTAAGCTCTTGCACTCTGTCCCAGCTGTGCTCGAAACCATTGATGGTTTTGGCTACAACCTCATCAGCTGACAGACTGTTTCACAACTCAGCCACCCTTTCCTTAAAATAAAACTTTCTCACATACCTCTTGATACTCCCACTCATGCTCCTGTGTTTCTGATCCATTACCCATGCTAAATAGTTCCTTGCAGTTTACTTATTTCTTTTAGGATATCCTCCTTACTCGTCTGGCCTCCAATTCAAACTGCAAAGGCATAATTATTGTAATACATGTTCGGTGCCTTGAACCAGTCCTGGTAGCATCTGTCCTGCTGGCCCTGAATACTTTTGGTCACCCTACATTGCACCAGGTCCAGCCTGTCCTTCTCATTCCTCAAGTGAGGAATACAGAACTGGGCGTAGTACTCTAGATGAGGCTTTACCAGTGATCTATAGAGAGGTGGTGTTACCTCTTTTCTTCTGCTGTCAATACCCCTTCATATACGCCCTAGAATCCTATTTGTCAAAGTACTCTAGGCCTTGTTACACTGGCTTGACTATTTTAGGGAGTCACTAATGATGACTCCTAGGTCTCTTTCCTCAGAGGTAGCGCCCAGTTTAACCCCCCCCCCCCATGCAGTACTCTGAAAAAAATAACCAAAAGTGACAAGAGTTTTTACCCCAGTTTTCTCTTGTTCTTTTCTCTACCTTGACATCAGGCTAGCATGCCAGCTGCATTGCAGATGCAGTACCTCTTAGTATACATAATCACCCCACCCTGAAGGAGCCGGCTCCCCCAGCCCACCATGAGGGTTACTAAGCTGAAAGACTCCTTTACCAGGCTGTATCGCACTGTTTGACAGCATTTGCCAGCCCTGGCTTACAGAGTCCACTCCCTGGAACCACTTTTTATGACAGTGCCAGATATCAATCATTCAGACTGCAAAGGCATAATTATACAATGGCAAGAAAGAGACCTGGGCTTTGATTGGTCAATCTGGGGCTACACCCGTGATGTTATCCCAGAACAACAACATGGATCTAGTCCCAGCACACACATGCCTGCATCAAATGTTAAAAGAATCACTCCACTGGCCATGTAAAAGTTGCCCACACTTGACATGTCTGCCACGAAGTTTGCCAGTACTTCCCATTTAAAAAAAATGGATATCCTTCCCTTTGAGTATCAAACAAATAAAAATGTGTTATCTCATTTCCCCACCCAACAATTTCAGCAAAGAATTTAGCATATTCCCCTCATGTGCACATAAATTCAAAACATGAAAGTGAAACTATTAGTGCGATCAGCTTCACAGTTGCCAGTCAGCAGCTGACTTCAGTGACCCCACTTTGCAGTGCATAAGGAGTGACCCTGCTTGTTAACGCATTTATAGTGGCTTTTAATTTACAGTTGCTTTGACTTTAAAAAAAAAAAGAAATCTGAATGAAGCCACACATTACTACGAAACCGTCACTGCGATCAGCTTCAGCTTTCAGCTTTCCCCACCCACCCTAAACAGACTGAGCTGAACCTGTGGTTCAGTTGCCTACCAGAGACCGTTTCCTTTTTTTATGTTGATTGTGTGCATGCGCAAGAAACATATTGCCTCTGCTTGCTCCAGAAGCAGGTTGTGGAGGTGTGGCACTGTTGTGGCCAATGCCCCACTGCCTTTGAAGGTTTGGCCCCTATTCCCCAATGCCAAGGCACACTGCTGCTGACTCTAGTTCAGCCAGTGTGCCACAACCTTGAAAAGTTTCAGCTGCTGCAATCAGGAGCCGCCTCGTCATTGCAGCTTCATCTGCTGCAGTGAGGGAGCAACCCATCATTGCAGGGCGGTCCCTTGCATTTCCCCCATCCAGTTTGCTGACGGGCAGCCCAGTCCCTGTCAGTTTCTGTTACTGTGTGCCAAGGTGCACAATCCCTCGGCAACATGACACCTCTTTCTTTGCCGACGGGTGCCCAATCCCTGCCGCATGTCTCCCCATTTCTTGTGTGCTGAGGGGGTGCCCAATCCTCTTCGGCTCATGAGCCCCCCCAAGTATGTGCCGATGGGGGTGCCCAATCCCCGTCAGCTCCAGTGCCCCACACCCCAAAACACGCAGGTGGCATGCTGGGAGACCACCCCAGCATACCAGAAGTACCTGTAAAAGGAAAAACCATCCTAAGATGTCTATTTTTTAATTTTTTTATTTTACATCCTGAAAAGAAGAAAACGGTCCCTCGCTGTCTGCGCCCCCTCCTCCAACCCGCGCCCAGCCACTGCGTACCCCACCTCCCAACACACACCCCTCACCCCATACTTACCTCTGGAGCCCGTTGTGATGATCTTTGATGGACTGGGAACACGTCTGCACTCTTCAAAGCTGACCGCGAACTGAAGAAATGTCGGTAAGCTGTATTGTGGCATAAATTGTTTTTTTTCAACTTTGGTGCATATCTCAGGCATTTTTTGGAATTTTAGCGCCAAATTTTCAACATGGGTTTTTGGGACCCATCCCCATGAATTCAGCCACTATCATGGCATTATTCAGCCTCGAAAGGTGATTTTATGGTCACTGCAAGGAATCACCTTTCAGGACCAATTAACAAAATGACAGTGCCAGTGTTCATGAAGTGGGCTCTCAAAAAGCCTATGCTGCACATTTGCTGGAAAAATCAAAAAAATGACTGTTTTACGAGCGTGCGTTGCTCAGTTGCTACGCATGCTCGTAACTTTGCGAACTTGCAATATTTTCATGCCACATTTTCAACATTGGTATTTTTTCACACCTCCTTATGAACAGTACAGCTGTCCCTTTTCCCCCATCCTGGCAGAAATGCGTTTTTGCACTTCCAGCGCGGAATACCACGACCATTGTGGAAAATCAATGTTCAGGACAGATTAAGAAAACAGTGACACTGCTCATGAGCAGAGGTCCTAAAATGTCTATGCCGAAAATTTAGTGATGATACTCCATCAATTGACTGTGTTACAAGTGTACATTGTGCAGTTTCCACGTACCTTTGTAACTTTGCAGATTTGTAATATTGTCACGTCAGATTTTCAACACTGGCATTTTTTCACACCTCCTTATGAACAGTACAGCTGCCATTTTTCACATCCTGGCCAAAATGTGTTTTCACGCTTCTGGTGCAGAATAGCGCAGTCGCTTTGGGAAATCAGTGTTTGGGACAGATTAGAATTGAGTGAGTGAGAGAAGGCGCGTGCATGACCTCAACAGAGCTGTGTCGGGACTGCTGGGGATTTCTTTGTGGGCAGAAAAACATGCCAATGCAAGCAGGAGCCCAGTACAAAAGATCAGCCTGCAGCATCGGGAGAAATAGAACGAGCGAATGAGAGAGTGGGAATGAGCGAGCTCAATGGAGCTCTGCCAGGACTTTGCAGTTTCCTCCTCTCCCGCCCAGGTCCTCTGTGGTCCTAAATTACAACAGAGTCTCTGGAGTTGAGACAAAGCAATGATTGGATACTTTAGGATTGCTGTAATAATACATATTTATTTGTTCTGTTTATTTTTGTAACTCAGCTGAGTAATACTTGGAGTGCAATAGGATTTCTAACTGGGCTAAGTGAAACTATATGACAGCCGAGAACAAAAAGTATGGTAGCGGAGGGGTGAAAAACGGACATGGAGGCTTTAGGATTGCTACACTAATACAATATGTAATGGATGAGATTTGAAACTGAATTACCCTGGTCGGCAAGGGATCAGTAAGGGGACTAGTGTGGGGGGGACAGGAATTTGACTAAATAGGGGCCTAACAGTTGTAGTAGCGTACGGAACCTGGGAGTAAGAGCCCGTAACATAAGATGGAGGCCAAATTGGGTAGGTGCCACATGTCAATAGGGCGGGTATCTTTGGAAGGGTGGAGGAGTGTACAGGGTGTGGGTATGCCATGATCCTGGACTGGGCTTGGAGGATGGGGGGGGTGCATGGTCTGATGACTGGCTAGTTTGAGGGAGGAACTGTGGAGGTTAGGGAGGAGTGTAAGTGGCAGGGCAGATGAGTATGGTAGGCATCCTAAGGGGGGAATAGGGGATGGCAAAGGGGGATGGAAGAAGAATAACTAGGGACTGAAACTGACCCCAGTATCAGAGGCACTAGCAGAAAAGAGAGAAGGGAGAGAAGGAAGGGTGTGCCCAAGGTGAGGGAAGGGGCCTCCTGATGGGGGAGGAAGAGACGATGATGAGTACCAGGGGAGAATCAGGGGAGATAGCAGATGGCTGCGGGTAGAGAGGGACCAGAGGTGGCACAGAGGGGAACACGTAGGGGGGAAACTGATGGGGGGGAAGAGATGTAAGACTGGTATCTACTACAAATAGATTCAAACCTCTGTTATGGGACAGAGAGGAGGAGGAGCAGGAACTTACTGAAGGGGGAGGACAAACGGGGCGTGAGAGGGATGGCAACAGGTAGGGGAAGAGATAGCGAGGACAAAAAGGTAGAAGGGGGGCTAGTAAGGAAGAAGAGGTGGTGACTGAAGAAGAGAAGACTATGGGAAGGGGGAAGAATGGGAGGGGCATCACTATCAGGGTAGAAGGGAATGTGGGCTCTAAATCGACAACAGCGGGGATAGGATAGAAGGGGGGGGTTTGAAATCAGCAGGGGAGGAGGGGAGGTCGACATGGGAAGCCCAGTAGGAAGTAGTCAGGCTGGGAAGGGGTTCAAGGGGGATGGGAGGAATAAACCAGAGAAAAAGGATGAGGTGGAAGTAGGGGGTACAGATACAGAAGTCACAGAGGGTGCAGTTGGCGGGGGTAAGGGACAAGGAAGAATTAATACTGGGGTGGTGGAAGGGGCATTAGAAGAAAAAGGGAGTAAGGGACGAGGGTACTCATCCTGGGGGATTCTACACTGAAATGGGTGAGATGGGACGGAAAGGGTGAAAAGGCACAGTCATATTTGGGTTGAAGCTGTCCCCAGGTTTACTGCAGGAGGGGTAGGGCAGACACTGCTCAAGTGTACACTGAAGGGGAGGAAGAAACTTCATTTACTGTTGCATGTGAGTACAAATGACTTGGCGGGGCACACTGTGGAAGTAGTGAGGGGGAGGTCTGAGTACTTGGGCAGGCAGTGTGAGGGGGTGGGGAAGTCGGTGGCATTCTTGGAGGTACTGCCAGTATCATGTGCAAGCATGGAGTGGAAGGGTAGGCTTGAGGAGTTAGAGTGGCTGAAGGATTGGTGCCACATGAAACATTATGGGTTAGTGACTATTAGGGTCAGGGGGAAATAGTGACTTATACGCAGGGGAGAGTGTACACTGGAGCAGAAAGAAGAGGAGGGGCATATTAGAGGCAGCATTGCTACTGGGCCACTAGCACTGAGGGTTGAGACGCTAGACACCACACCACGCACCATGCTGGTGACCCAGGTTCAGATGCAAGCCTGGCCTGCCAGGGCTTGGCAAGGGAGGTATAGGATTGAGCATCTGGAGGACTGCTTTCCAGTCCTGGAGTAGGATCCAGGGACCCACCGCTCTGTAGCTTCCCCTGGTGGCAACCGTGGGCACTATAACAGCGGTGTAGTAAATGGTAGTGGAATGTGGCGGATGTTGGCACGCTGTGCCTAAGCGTCATTGCACAGCAGCACTCCACTAAAGGGAGAAAAGTGGAAAATGTGCTATGGTCAGGCAGAATGAGCTTCAGACCCCCCCCCCAGCCTGCCCCAAATGGCACCTCCTCAACTGGATCCTGGTCCGGTGGGTTAAACTGGGATGCTCCTCACCACCCCACCACAGGGGTAATCCATGGAGGTGAGCAGGTTGGCCTGATGTCGAGGGTAGGGCTGGGGGGGTCGGTCAGGATGACCAAGCAAACCCTTAGCCCAGTGAGAAAATATGTAAAGTGAAAAAAAAATGGGCAGGATTAGAAGGGTGTATCTCTACTAAGATGGATTTAAACAAATGGCAGGGGGTGGGGTGCCCAAAAGACTGAAGCTGGTAGAAAGGTCCAGACAAGGGAGCCTGATGAGCTCACCACCCTAGATATAGGTAAAGGCAGAGGCGTAGTAACCCTGGAAGGGGCCGGGCAGAGTAGTCTGAGTGTAATACAGAATGCACCACCACCCGGTAAGAATAAGGAGGAGAAATGGTGCGGACTGCTGGGAGTACGGACACAGGCCAAGGAGGAAAAGAGTGAGAAGAATGAAGGGTACGGGTGTAAGGTGATCTGACTACATGGCTAGAGAACGGGTTACAGGAAAAGGTGCAGAGGGTGGTGGTGGTGGGGGGGGTAGCTCTCAGCACCCACAGCAATGTCGAGGCGGTGTGCCACAGGGCTCAAAGTAAGCTGACCTAATGCCATTTGGGCTCTTTTATCTCCGATATAGCACACGGAGGTAGCAGGGTTAGCCTGTTCAAGACTATACCAAATCAGAAGCAAATAGTTATAGTAGCAGAGTCCCCCCCACACACACACACACATATCACTCCCCGAAAAGCTGCTTAAAAGCCTGCAATTCATTCAAATCAATTCCATTTTCTTACTTACTTGGGGTTCAATGCGAACAAGTGTAAAATCATGTACCAGGGAACCCTGATGCTGGGTATAGAATGGGGGGAGGTACTGATACTAGACATGAAAAGGTCCTTGAGGTTATTATATCAGAGGACATCAAGATGGCAGTACAGTGTGACAAGGCTATGGGCAAGGCAAATTGGATTCTGGGGTGCATAAGGAGTGGCATCTGCAGTAGGAGAAGGAGGGATGTTATGGTACCATTGTATTACTCCCTGGTATACCCCCAGCTGGAGTACTGTGGCCAATTTTAGAGTCCACACTTCAGAAAGGACATAAGGTGGAGGTTTCCCAGAGGAGGGCAACTAAAATGGTTCAGAATTTTCACAGGAATCCCTACAAGGACAGGCTGAAGAATCTTAACATGTACACTCTGGAAGACAGGAGGGTGAGAGGTGACATAATCAAGACCTACAAAGTACCTCACAGGGGTAAAGAGGGTACAGTTGGGGAGTTTCCTTCAAATGAGGATGAGCACCCAAACCAAGCGGCATACAATGAAGCTGGGGGGCATTCAGGATAGATGTGAAGAAATATTTATTTACTGAAAGGGTGAACAGACAGCCAGGAGATGTGGTGGAAGCAAAAATGGTAGGGGGCATGAAGCATGCATGGGATAAACATAGGGATATATTAGACAAAGGGGAAGGAGGGGGTCAACGGAGATCAATAGGGCTATGGAAGTGGAGCAGGTTCAAGTTCATTGCAGGAAAAATCCATTATGCAAGCTCATTCACAAGGAGGTCCTGATGGACACAGGCAGAATAAGACATGCAGCAACATATACAGGCAGGAGTTACAAGTAGGTAGAGAACACTTGGGCAGACTGGATGGGCTGAGCGGTCCTTTTCTGCTGACAAATTCTATGTTTCTATGGCATCATGTGTTAATTCAGGTGCACTGTTTATTCAAAGTTAGGCCTACCATACATCCAGATGTAAGGTACAGTAAATTACCAAATTAGATGCAGCCCACTTACAGTACAATAAACAGAACCCCAGTGCTTTGAGAAGCCTTTACTCTTCATCAGGCTGCTTAAAGAGCTTGGGTTCTATTTGCAGTGTCCACACCAGTGTGCTGATCTTAAAATCGACACCGCATCTGAATGAGTACTTGATTCTTCCTCACTCCATTTCTTCCCCACTTTGAAAACTGCTTGTCCTGAGTTAGTTTTGTGCTGGCAGCACCTCGCCTGTGTTGGAAGATGACCAATAAGCAGCACTGAAAGACATCAGACATCACAGACTGTGAAGGCTGTTGCTCAGACAAACATAAGGCAATTCTACTGGGGGTAGGAGGAAGTAAGCTGTTGATTAACTAAAATATGCAGCTTATCCATCAGGTAGGGAAATGGGCAGACTAGGAGGGCCAAGCGGTCCTTATCTGCCTTCAAATTCTATGTTTCTATGTTTCTCGCCCATCATCTTGGCAAGAAGAAGGCTGCAGCTGTGGCCACTGATGACTGTTCGGATGTGGGGATGGGGGGACCAAAGGGGATAGATCTAAGGAGATAAAATCATAATAAAAATTGTGAGACCTTCACCAGCTTTCCAAAATGCTTACCAGTAAAAGAACACTCTATGAAGCTTTTCTGATGGCAACACAAGCTGGTGATCCCTCTGTCTGCCATCTGACACCAGACATCAGCAAGCATAAAATTGCCTACAGAAGGCAGTGTGGTCATGTAGTTACTGAAATACTGGAGATTACAGATTTATAAGAACAAAAGAATATCACACAGAAGCTGGCACATATGCCTATAGCAGCTGTCTCCCGCTTCTCAGTAGTTATATTTATACCCTTGAGGTACTTGAATGTTTCTATCATATCCCCTCTTTCCCTCCTCTCTTCCACTGAGTACATATTGAGGACCCTTAATTTCTCCTCATAAGTCTTGTGTTGCAAGCTCTGTACCATCTCATTCACCCTTCTCTGGACCATCTCCAGCCTGTTAATATCCTTACAAAGGTGCACCTTCCAGAACTGCACACAGTTCTCCATGTGAAGCCTGACTATGGTTTTATATAATGGAATCACTACCTCCCTCCTTATGCTGGTGATACCCCTGCATATGCACCCCAGCATATCACTGGCCCTCCTAGCTGTCTTACCACTCTGACATTTTCAAGTCATCTAAAATAAGAACCCCCAGGTCCCTTTCCTTCTTTGTGACTGTCAGCAACCCCCCATCCTGTACCTTTCCCCAGGGTTTCTGTGTCCCAGGTGCATAATTTTGCACTTTTTTGAATTAAACTTCAGTTGCCAGTTCTCAGACCATTTCTCAACCTTCCCCAGGTCCCTCCTCATTTTCTCCACCCCCTCTGGGGTAGCCACTGTGTTACAGATCTTGGTGTAATCTGCAAACAGGCAGACCTTTCCCTTCAGCCATTCTGCAATGTCACTAATGAAGACATTGAATAGGACTGGTTCCATGACTAATCCCTGTGGCAACCCACTGGTCACCCCCTCTCCTCAAACTGCACACCATTTACCACCACTCTCTGCCTCCTGTCTCTTACCCAGTTTCTAACCCACTTTACCACCTTTTCCCCCATGCCCAGCCTACTCAGCTAGTTTATCAGCCTCCTGTGTGGGACGGTGTCAAAGGCCTTGCTTACCTCAAGGTGAGCATTGTCCACTGCCCACCCTGATTTACTTCCTTTGTCACCCAGTCAAAGAGATCAACCAGATTTGTCTGACATGACTTCCCCACTGTGAATCCATGTTGCCTACAGTCCTGCCTTCTAGATGCCCCACTGTCCTTTCTTTAACCAGTGTCTCCATGATCTTCCCCACTACTGAAGTGAGGTTGACCAGCCTATAGTTCCCTGTCTCCTCCCTACTGCTGGATTTCTATAGAGGGACCACATGTGCCCTCCTCCAATTCTCTGGTACCACCCCTGTGTTGAAAGACTCACTGAACATGGCTACCAGAGGTACTGCTATCTCCCGTCATGGTTCTTTTAATATCCTTGGGTGCATGCCATCTGGTCCCTTCGCTTTGTCCACTGTTAATTTACTAACCTTCTTCAGGATTCTTCTGCCTGTGAATGGATTATTGTCTACCTCTTCATGCCTTTGCAACTGCTATGACCCTTGCCCCTCCCCTCTTCTGTGAATACTGAACAGAAAGACATAGTGGATGTCTTGGGGGGGAGGGCACATGACAGTTCTTAGGCATGGTACTTTAACTTCAAAATACCTAAACAGCACATGTAAGCAATCAACATTTGGCATTGACAAATGCTGGTTTTCTATTTCTTCTCCTGGTACAAAAAACATGCCAACTGTACCAGGAGAACAACATGCAGACCCCAACTGCCACTGCGATCTTCAGACTTTGGGGAGGGGGGTCAGGGTGGCTTCATGTAACCACAACCAGGCAAACAGGGAGGGGGGAGAGAGACATGCAGCTTTCCAGCTTCACACTGAATAAAAGCAAGCAAAACAGAGAAACAAAGAGACATAGAGAAACAGACTTAGAGACGTGGAGGGGAACAGGGGCTACTAGAACAGAAAACAAGTGTGTACAATGAAAAGAAGGTTGAGGGGGGCCAAAGTAACACCACAGCAACTCCACATATTGGCTAAAACATGTATTCTGCACTTTTTTTTAAAGTAAGTATATCTACCAATTGAAAAAATGACAAAATCTAGCTTTAATAAACATTGTAATTGTTTTTTAAATTTATTTCAAATGAGTCATTGCATAATTGCAGTAATGCACTCCAAACACGCACAACATGGTGCCATGTTGAAACTTGCCAGCTGAGTGGTCAAAGCAGGGGAACTAAGTACCCTGACCCTTTAAGTCAGTGAAAAAAATATTGAAAAGTAAAAAAATGTGTTAGTGTGTGTGTGTACATGTGTGCTATGTGTGTGTCTCAGAAAAGAAACCTGATTTAAAACTATAAAACTAAGATGAAGTCAGGGGGCCAGCCTGCCAGCACAGTAGTAGTGCTACCACTTGCGATGTTGGCGACCTGGGTTCAGGAACAAGCCCAGGGAGCTGGAATGTCAGCCAGGGGGAGGAGGACTGAGAGCTCTGAGGGTACTCTCATCCTCCGCGTAGGGAGGGACTCCACTCCCGCTGCAATGCTGCCACCTGGGTGCACAGGGGTGGAGGTGCAGTGTGGGGCACCACGTGGGAGGGAGGGAGGAGGAGAACATTGGCTGGGATGCAGAGAGGTGTCATGTCTCAGCTTGTGCCTTCTCCACAGATCCCCTTGATCACTTACGCCCTCAGGGGTCCTGGGAGGAAAAAAAAAAGGAAAAATGACCCCGCGGCTCACGTGGTTACAGGGCTGGTGGGGGTGTGGTACAGATCCGCGTTGGTCGGAGGCCCAACACGTGGCACAAGTGGGTGGGCAGAAGAAAACTGCCAGTGAGTGGTTGGGTGGAAAGGTTTTGTTTTGTCTCAGTCTAGGAGGATGGTAACTGCAAGGCTGGACACTAACCCCAGGATTAATTGCAGTTCAGGCAGGCAGAAAGGGGGAACTGACAGCCCCTCAACCAGTTTTAGTAAAGACTGTGCGAATGGGAGGGGGATTCCAGTGGCAGTTTGGGCACTCATTACTGCTTTTACTAAAGACCAGGCATCCAGGAGGGGGTACTGGTGGCAGTGTTGGGTACTCACCACTGGTTTTAGTAAAGATCGGCTGAGTGGGAAGGGGTACCAGCAGTGGGGTTGATCTCCCCAGCCTGTATTATTAAAGATCAGGCAGGTGGGAGATGGTTGCCAGCAGCAGGGTTGGGCACCCTTCACTGGTTGTTCTAGGATTCTGGTGGGTGGGGGTTGCTCGTGGCAGGGATTGTCTCCTGAACCCCAGAGAAACTTGATGGGTGGGGATTCACTGCCAGCAGTGAGGGGTTCAGTGCCAGCAGTAGGGATGTGCTGCCAACCACCTGGCAATGCAAGCAAATTGGAGGGCCATTTTTATGACTGGAAACTGCACGAAAGCAGCAGTTACTAGTCCTAAAACTGAGCCTCCCTCCACCAAACAGGCACACGAGTTGTGAAAAAAATCCACTTAAGAAAAAAAAATTAAAAAACATTCTCTGCATGCACCAAAACTACATTTTGTCTTTTTAATAGTATAAAAACTACATGTTTTCCAGTAAAACCACCTTTCAAAAAATTATCCTTGAGCCAAACATTATGAACTTGAAAGTTTCAGGGTACAACTACTACCCCTTTTTGTGCTGTTGGTGAGCAAAGGTCCTAATTTCCATATTTGTAAGTGTTGTCAACCTTCTTGAACTTTTTAGCCACTGAACTGATTGTTACCACATTTACAAGATCACAAGTTTCTGGCATCACCTCCATCCATGGCGGATTTTAGTCAAATATGTCCAAGAACAGCCAAGTTATGAATGAGTAAAAATTGGGTTTTAACAATAAATTGCTACTCAGCCTTAATAGTCCAACACTGGTGTGTCAGTATAATTTGGTATTCAACTGTTCCACTGTTTGTTTATTTTTTTGTGGGGGAGGGAGCTAGTAGCAGCTCAGTGAGTATAAAGAGGGAGGAGGTACAATCTGAGTCAGGTGAGGGGACATTAGAGAGGGGGAATGCAAAGTATGTAAACACCAAGAAAAACAAGAGGCTAAGAGAACATGGGATGCACAGGGGTCAGAGACAGGGGAATAGCAAAGTTGGATCAGATGGAAGAAAGAATGCCTTAATGCCAGGAGCCTGGATAATAAAATTGGTGAGCTACAAGTACTGAAGGCAAACACTGAAGTAGACCTTGTGGCCATCATGGAAATATGGGCTAAAGTTAATAACAACTGAGACATGACGGTTCCTGGGTACTCATTGTTCAGGAGGGATACAGAAAGTGGTAGAGGGGGAGGTATAGCCCACTGTGTCAGGAATCAAATTGAGGTGGTCAAGGATTGGTGCATCAGGGGTAATAATATGGAAACAGAATCATTGTGGGTGCAAGGACAAGAGAGAGAGAGAGAGAGAGAGAGAGAGAGAGCGCACTTGAAGAAGAAATTGAAAGAATGGTAGCAAAGGGTGAAGTAGTGGTAGTGGGTGATCTGAACTTGCCAGACATTGATTGGGATGTTCTGGTGGCCCAGATCTCAAGAAGTCAGGCCTTGCTGGACATACTCCAGGACTGTCTTTTGGTACAGCTAGTTATAGAATCCACCATTCAGACTGCATTCTTAATTTGGCGCTTACCAACTAGGAAGTGGTAGGAGCGGTGAGAGTAGAGGAGTCACTAGGGAATAGTGACCATAACTCCATTTGGTTCAAACAGGATCTTTAGACTGAAAAGCTCCAACTGAGAACTAAAGTCCTTAATTTTAGAAGGGTGGACTTCAGCAGGCTGAGGGAACTGGTCAGGGAAAAATTAGCTGAGGCAGACAATTTAGATGGGGTGAAAGCGAGATGCGGGGTAATAAAGCTGGCCATTCTCGAGGCATCTAAGTTATGCATGAGAACAGTAAGCAAAGGAATAAGTTCAAGAGACCATTATGGTTCTCAGCAAAAGTCAGGGAAGTGGTGGGGGTTAAGAAAAAAACCTCCTACAAGTGCAAAGAAAAGTAGGGGAAGGAAGAACTGGAAGAATATTTACTGAGAAATAAGGAGGCAAAGAGGACAGTTAGGGGAGCAAAAGCAGACACACAGCTGCATATTGGAGAAGGGATCAAGAGCAGAAAAAAACATTTCTTCTGATATATTAGGGAAAAAAGATAGAAAGGGGAATCATTAGGCCGTCAAAGTGGGGGCAGAGTGATAGAAGAGGGCAGCAAAAGGCTACTGTCCTTAATGATTATTTTTGCTCAGTTCTCACCAGGGAGGAAGGTGGCCTGAGAGTGGCATCAAAGCAGTCAGCAAGGGAGTTCCAGAGATGAGACAGCCAATATTTCCAAGCAACAGGGTCAAAAAAGGGCTAGTGGCCTTAAAGATAGATAAGGCCCCAGGAGCAGATCAGTTGCATCAGAATGCATTCAGTGAACTGGCTGAACCCCTGATAGGACTATTCAACTGCTCACTATGGACGGGGTAGTTCTGAAGGTCTGGAAGGTGATTAACGTCATTCCGCTCCATAAGGGGGGAACAAGGAACTACAGACCTGTCAATCTGACTTCCACTGTAGGGAAGTTGATGGAGTCACTGATCCATGACCTCATGGACTACCTGGAGAGCAAGGGTCTCCAGGATAGTAAACAGCATGGGTTTGTGGCAGGGAGGTCTTGTCAGACAAACCTAACAGTGTTCTTTGATTGGGTGACAGGCGAATTGGATAGGGACAATACCATGAATTTGCTCTATTTCAACTTCAGCAAGGTTTTCAACTCGGTACCCCACAGACGCTTGCTGAAGAAGATGGAGGATCTGTGTGGCTAGGGACACAGTTAACTGGGTAGGAAACTGGCTGGGAGGTAGGCATCAGAAGGTTGTGGTCAATGGCATGGGTGTAGGCAGGCATACTCCAAGCACTCCATGGTGTGCAATTTTATTTAAGGGGGGTAGCAAATAGGCTCTGAACTGCTTCCCTTTTCCATGAAAACTAACAAAGAAAATACTGAACCTTTCTTTAATTTTATTCATAGAAGTCACATTTGTATTTACCCATACATGGCAACCACCATTGTCATGATATACAAAAGTTGTATTTACTGTGCCAAATGAGGTATTTGTGCATTTGTATATTGTCTGGCTATGGGGGGGTTGCAGTGAGTCCACTTGGTGTGCAGGTCTGAAGTCCCTGGCTACACCCCTGGTCAATGGGGTCAAACCAGAAGAGAGGGAGGTCACGAGGGGGGTGCCAATGGGGGTGCCAATGGGGGAGCCAACGGGATCTGTCCTGGGCCCAGTCCTCTTCAATATGTTCATCAGCGACACTGGAGAAGGTATCCAGGTTGTCTCTCTTTGCAGATGACACTAAGCTCTGTGGGAGGGTGGATAATGACAATAGAATCACAAAAATGCAGAGTGACTTGCAAAAGTTAGAGGGGGTGGTCTAAGTTTTAGCAGTTGGAATTCAATGCCAAAAAGTGCAACGTGATGCACCTAGGGAATAAGAACCCCGTGATAGAGTACTGAAGGGGTAGGATGAGAATTAGCACTATGGCTGAGAAAGGTGACCTAGGAGTTTTCATCAATGATTCCATCGAAAAACTGAGCCAGTGCAACAAGGCCTATTTTAAGGCAAGTAGGATACTTTGGTGTGTAGAGAGGGGCACTGGAAGCAGGAGGAAGGAAGCAATACTACCCCTTTATACATCTTTAGTGAGGCCACACCTGGAGTACTGTACCCAGTTCTGGAGCCCTCACCTCAGGAAGGATAGAGACAGGTTAGAGACAGTGCAGTGCAGGGTAACAAAAATGATTCAGTGCCAACAGGGCAGGTCTTATGAGGCATGCCTCAAGGCATTGAACGTGTACTCAATGGAGCTCAGAAGGAAGAGCGGGGATATGATAGCGACCTTATAGTTCCTAAAAGGATTAAACAAGGTGAACTGCAAGGAACTATTTAGTTTAAATGCTAGTTTGAGGTCACAAGGGCATGAGTAGAACCTGATTGGTGGGAGGTTCAGGAGGGACATGAGGAGGTATTATTTTACAGAAAGGGTGGAGGAGCCATGGAACAGTCTACCAGCTGAAGTGGTGGGTGCTAAAGCAGTTGATGGTTTCAAGCATGGTTGGGACAGAATGAAGGGTATAGTGGTCACTCAGGGTGACAGAATATGGAAGGAGTACAGGGGGAGGGCTAGAACCCTGGTTGGACAGTAGGTCCAAGGGTTAGATAGGGAACTCAGGCAGACTGTATGGACTATAGGTCTTTTTTTGCCATCACTGTCTAATAATTCCATGTTTCGATGTTTTTTAAAACTGAAAAAATGAAGAAATTGCTATGAATGCAAACTCAGTTGTTACTGATTCATCTAACTGGTAAAACCATGTGTTGCTAGGTGCACTTGACATTTTCCATCCCTGAAGTAGATTAGCAGCCTATGAGGTAGCCATCTCCCAGGTGTAGTGTTCTCCTAAATCAGGAGAGAACTGTGAGTCCAAAGCCTTGCATGCTCTGCAGTGCAAGCTTTAAACTATCATGATGCCTAGGCCTTGGAGGCATCGCATCCTTTTCTGCAGCTACCACTTTATATCTAGATGTGCACATTTCTGAAACATTTGCAGCTCCAAAGAGTCTGATTTAAACAGAAAAAAAAGCTAGACTCAGTTAAAATTTTATTTGAATTAATGAAAATTGGATAGTGTGAAAACAGTCGACTTTTGTATTCCCAGCTACAGCATCCTCAGTTCAGTGTGCCTGTGCAGCTGGTTTCGTTCTTGTGTAATGTACATAAACTTTGGCTATTCACCTCTCTATCTATGGGATATACCGCCCTTCAGGGGTATGAAGGCAATGAACCCTAGGAAAAAGCCCATGGAACAGAGAGGCATACTGCTGGAGGAGGAAAGGTGGATGGAGTAGCAAGGAAAAATGCTTGTATGTTGAGTGAGGAGAGCCGCACTTAAATAGGCAGAAAGGGGGGGTGGCCAGTTGCTCCGCCCCCTTGAACTACAGGCTATAGCCTTCAAATTCAATGTGCTTGTGCAACTGGCTTCATGCTTGTGTAACAGAGATAAACTTTGGCTGTTTGCCTCTCTATCCTTCAAGGGTATGAAGGCAAGAAACCCTAGGAGAGGGTTCCACCCCTTGAGGTGCCATCGGAGTGATTCCCTTGGCTAAAGGTACCTTAGGAAGAAGCCCAGAAAGAGTGTCCAGCAAAGCATACAAGGTAGTGAACACATATCAGGGTTGAGGACCTGTATGTAGATCGGTTGGTAGCATGGGCCAATGAAGACTTGTACATAGGTCAGGTGGTAACATAGGTTCAGTTAGTAGCGTGGGTCAATGAAGACCTGTATGTAGGTTGATTGGTAATGGGGTTCAACTGGTAGTATAGGTCAGTTGGTCGTATTGTTTGAGTAAAGTAGGCAGGAAATGACATGTGAATCATGACCCACTCGGAAGTCTGACTGTAAGGCATGGAGACATGGCTTCCTAAGGAGAGAGAGAGAGAGAGAGAGAGAGAGAGAGAGAACAGCCAAAGGGGAAAATGGGATGATTATGGGATATCTGATTCCATCCAATAGCAGAAACCTACCTAAGTGACCTAGGGACTACAAGGATGCCTATTTAGTATTATGACCATTGGCATGGAGGAGAGGAAAACACCCCTTTGAGGAGGAAGCCTCTGGGAATCCAAGGCCTAGGTTGCCATCCCTTCAGGCTTTGGGACAGTTTTGGTTAGTGACGGCTTTGCTACTGTAATTTAGTAGACCAATCTGAGGGAATTGCAGTTTTGAGGAATGCTCTCACTCTATCCCTCTAACGGGAATGCCATGGAAGGTTGTGGGCACATTCTGCAACAAGAGCTGACCAAGGTGGGATGAGGACAGCAATAACCGCCGAGGCACTCAGCTGGCCGACTGATCTATGAACAAGCCAGGTGAACCAGAGGCGGTCGTAGGGAGAAAAGGGTGCCTCCGAACCCACTAGGTAGCTAAAGGGGCCCTTCCCATGAGAGCCCCCCCTTTACCTCTGAAGTCTTAAACGCTACATCAAGAGGTGCCATCGGTATGGTTGATGACTGAAGGTCCACCCAGAGTGAAGACCTTCCCAACTATGAGCCAGGTGAGAAGGCCCCCATGCCAAACTTTGCAGAGCGAGACCATCGGCCACAGGGCTAGCCTTGAGTCCTGCAGTAATGGATATGGTTGGCACGTCTCCAAAATTTGGAAAAGTGAGTTATAATGAGCATAAGACCTACACATGGTAAGAACCATGGGAACCATACATGGGTCGTAATGAAAGTTAGAGACATGGGGAGACCTGTACATAGGTCAGACTGAGCACAGTGGACCCTCTTGTGGGTCTTGACTGGATGAGACCTGTACATAGGTCAGACTGAGCAATATGGACCATCTCATGGGTCTAGGTAAGGCAAATAGCAGTTGTAAACTACAGGAATGTATGCCAACTAAGTCCACTAGAAAGCCAAATTGGGAGTGAATTGGATAATATAATAGGAGTAAGAGAACAGCAAGGCCGGATGAAACCCAAGGCTGACAGTTGGAGAGGAGTAGGCTGCAAAGCCAATTAGGTACTGTAGGAGGAGACTACAAAGCCAGTATGGTAGGAGGTGCAGTTCAAAGCACATAAACATGATATGCTCTCAGATTTGGAAGGTGATGCCAGTACTGAAAGGGGAGAGGTCCTGGAATGAACAGACTTGCAAGCTGATTGCACTAGTGCCAGGATGGCTGGTATATGAGCAATACTGGTAGTGCAAGGGATAGGAAGGCTGGGACGACTGTGTAAATCAGATGCAGAATAGCAGGGAAAGGATGGTAAAAGACTGGGTGGAGCCAGCCAGTGGCATCACTAGGCTGTTTTTTTTGGAAGCTGAAGCCCCCCTAATGTAAGCTCAAGCCCCCCCAATCATTTTCCCCGAAAGATTTAATAACTCACAGCTTCACTGCTTGCTGAGAAACAAAGAAGCCATGGTTTAGAGTCAGTACTTTATAGCTCTACCACATGGAGTGCACTTTCCTTTTTCTTTGCCTGGCTTGGGTCCTCTGGATCCCGCTATGATCGTTGGTGGTGCTAGTGGTGGAGGTCGGGGAGCTCTGCTCCCACCCAATGCTTTGGTTGCCCCAAACAGAGGCGGGGCAGAACTTTAGTGGTCCAGGTGCTGGTTTCCACCTAGACACACTTTGCTGCTGCACCTCATGGTCCTTCTGCCCAAACATGTCCCCTATTGATGAATGCCGCATGGACCGTGATCAACTGGGCGCCCAGGTTCGCAACTGCAGTGGCACTAATTTACTGTGGAAGGGAGGTGGGGAAGAGAGCTGAGCAGGGGAACTCCACCACCAATGACCACCAAAACAGATGCTGTCGCTTCATTCAGAGGGAGAAGGCTACAGGAGAAGGACCACAGTCGGGGGTCATCTCAGGGAACTGGAGCAAGAAAGGGGTTTGAGGAGCCCACAAAACAGATAATAAATAAAAACAAAAAAATGGCTAAACTGAAGGCAGAAAATAAAGAGGCCCCCCCAAAAGGGCACCACACCCCGCAACCAGCACAAAAGGCCAGGCAAAGAGATGGGAAGCAACCTGGAGCCCCCACAAAGGGCAAGAGAAATAAATTTAGCAAAGCAAAGAGGAGAAAAAAAAAATAACCACTCCAGCAAAGCTGGGCAGGGCAACAGCCTGCCAACCAGCAAGTGGCACTAGAGGCAGAAAACAAAGGGGGAAGGACAGGGGACTGCAATGGCAGCCCCATGTGTGGCAACACCCAATGTCAATGCCAGGAAAACAATATATAGAGAACCGCCAGCATACTGGAGAGGGGAGACAGGGGAACTGCAATGGCAGCCCCAGAAAAACACAAACCATGCCACACTTATTCTGCAAAATAACAGGAAGCAAACTAACAGACTTGTCAAGCCATATTTTTATTCGAACAAAAGAGAACCTGGGTGAGCATTACCCTCGTCACTTTGCATCTGAAATGTGATGCTTGTGCTACATGCACTGCTAGGCACCCAGCATCAGAACACCCTAGAAAACCCCAATACAAAAACTGCAAACCAAGGGAGCAGACAACTAAAGAGAGATCACCCTATGGAACTGGCTGCTGCTGGCCATCAGGAGGACTGCTGGTCCTTTTCCAGAGCTAAGGTGTGACTGCTGCTGCTGGAGGCCCCTGAGAACCACTGGCTATGGAGGAGCAGCTACCCGGGAACTACGAACCCGAGCTTCAGGTAAGCCTCCAGGCATCTGTACTTCTGTGCTCTCTACTCTGTCAGTCACCCAGTCCAGAACTGCCACTGGCTAGCAGGGAAGACCCTTTCTAGCCTAGCAGTGGACCTGGATTTTGGACAGATGATTGGGTATCTGGGGCTAAGATCAGGCCATCTGGCTGATTTATGGCCCCTTTAGGCACCTGCTGGAGACCTGGCCTGGCCAAGACAAAGGATCCAGTGCCAGAAGGCTCCAGGAGGGGAGGGGGAAGGGGACAGAGACAGGAAATAGCCAGCCAGTTTGATCAATAAGGCAGCTGGCTGTGTATGTGGTGGGTGGGAAGTTAACTCTTTCCCTACCCGAGTCTTCTTTGGTCTGCTTGCCTGGCAAACTTTGGGGCACTACACTCATCCACTCACAAGTCTGATGGAGAAAAAGGAAAGTAAGTTTCGTGAGTGGACTGAGTGCACTGGTGGCTGGCTGCTGTGTACTGTGCTGTCGACAAAGAGAACATTGGGACAGGAGTGAGGATGTCACCATGGGAGATCTCAGAGCTTGGGGCAAGGATTTGTCATCATCACTCACAAATTAGTTGGATCACAATCTGACAAGGAGCTCGGGGGGGGTTACAACAAATGCAGTCTGCCTCCACTAGTCTCTTGGACTCCGTTCAGTGGGTTCAGAAGCATGAGAGGTTCAGTGCTCCCATATCTACGGGGATTCCCATATTTTGCAGGGATTTATAGCGAAAAACGGGCTACGGGGAGGAAATCTGTATTTTCCTCAATCTACGGGGTTTGTTGCCAGTGCTACGGGGGGGGGGAGCAGAGGCACACTAAAATCGGCCGTCTGAGACTCTGAGTCTCACAGAGAGTGAGAGTAGTCTCTGATTGGTGCCTCCCAAACTCTCACGCTGTGATCACATGCCCCTGAGACTCCTGGGAGCTGCGTGATCATGTGCTGGGAGGCATCTGGTGATACGCTCAAATTTAAGAGCCACACATGCCCCTCATGGCTCCAGGCTGGCTTGGACTGCCCAACAGTACCCCGATAGGCTAGCCACTGAGCCCCCCTACTATAAAATACAGCCGGTGACCGCGGGAAGTTTAAATTTGGAGTCTGAGCTCAGAACGGACAGCAGCGAGTCGTGGAGTCGAGAGCGTAATCACGTAGATCATCCGGCACTGCAGCAAAGGAGGAAATAGTTCACCCCACACCGTGGGATCTGGAGAGTCACAGCGGGACCAGAACTGGTTATTTTGTTTACTTTCCAGCCTCAGGTAGAGCAGTATTTGCCAGCGAGTGGTGGACACAGCGGGAGCAGTCGGAACTGTACTGAGGCAGGTAAAAAGTTCATGTAACTGGTACATCTAAATTAGTAAGACAGAGTAGGAGCATTTACTTTTTATTAGACTCAAACAATAGGAACACAATAAAACAAGCTTGAAATCACCAAAGAAAGTTACACAAATGAGCAAATTAATTCAAATCATGACAACAATGAGAAGAAAAAACAAATGAAAAATAAATCAGTATACATCGCAAATCTTATAAAATCCTGTTACACATATTGACATCAGCACTATACTTATAGTCTTGTAAAACACAACGTTTCTACTAATAGTTAGGACTCCTTAGACTTTCCTGCTTGCATACCAACTTTTAAGTAATTGGTCATCTCAGAAAGATATATGACTCTTAATTCAGTTGTAATCTTTTGCAATAATTCTGCACAAGAGACATCTTTCTGCTGTACACAGTAAGGGGTGCATTTTAAAACGCAGCAAATTCTCAGTCATATAATTTATTTCATGCTTGCCCCTTATCAATGGCCAGGCCTATATCTGTATGGAGCAAATGTAGTTAAAAAACAGTACAGACGTTAAATGTACTAGTAGTACCGATGGTTTGATAAAAAATATTTGAGTGTTTTGAGAGTGGGGGTGTTGACAGTTTCTTATAATTTGGTATATTTGCTGTACTGTAAAACTCTCATTGCTTGCCCATTGTGGGCAGTTGTAAGAAAATAGTGGCATGCCTTTGTCCTTTTGAGACTTTCTGTTCCTGCTACCTTTTAAAAAGTAGTACTATTTTGATTCCTGCTGTTTCTTTGACCATGAAAAATACCCTTCCTGAGTGTCCTTTCAAATCACTAGGCATTTCTCTTATATCCAAGTTGTTTGTGTAGAACGTGGGTCACAATCAAATAGGGGGATACACATGTTCCGAACATTGTTGCAAGCGGGGCCTTTATTTGTACAATTGAAATGCTGCCTGAGCAATATAGTGTTCTGAATGTCTGCTTCAGCGTGGAGTTTAAAGCATCTTATTTTCATGGGCAGCATTTTTTTCTTTGTGGGGTGAATGTGGGACTAAGCAGTATTTAGGGTATCATGAGGTAGACAATTGAGAGGCATAGTACCAGCATCTCCAATTCTGATGTAACATCACCAGACTTGAGCTTCGTGGCAGCTGTTATAGGTAGGAACCGTTGTGAAAGAGTCAGTCACCACGTTTACATGTCAAGAAGTAATCAGATAGCTGAAGAAATCAGATAACTTGAAAACCTGATTGAGTTTTCTTCGGTGCTGTTTACATGCAGTCTCTTTTAATAATCTGATTCAGTGCAACTGTTTACATGTCTGAGTTATCTCGTTTGATTTACATGGGCTCCAGTTGACTATTTTGTCTACAGTATATTGTATACTTAGGATTCATACAAAAGGTATTCTGTCCACAAAAAAAGTACGAGTACAGTTCTTATCTTCAACCACCTCACACCCCAACCTCTGCCCCACAGGTACAGCATTCCTACTCTTGCTTCTATTCCCTGTTATGCTGTGGCTTGCTTTTGGCAGTTTCTTTAATTTGTGGAATCTGGCTGTGCAATTTGAGGTGGTCTGTGCTCATGACCAGAATGGGTCTGGTTTCAGAGTGGGCTAATAGGCAGGGATGCTGGTTTACTGTTCTCAGCTGGCACTTATTTTAGCAGTTTTGCTGTCGGTGTGAAACTCTATGATCAGCTCACTTTGGTTTCCTCCCACTATCATACCTTCTCAACCTTTTGTCCCCAAATGTGGAACATTGCGCTTCAAAATGTGGAACAAATTAGCAAAATGTGGAACACTTAATCAAATCTTTACCTAGGAAGCTCAGAACACTGTTAAAATGTTAGCATTTGTGTTCAGAGAATCTGTTATTAATTGAATAATATAAGTTTTGCATCATTTACTATAGATTTTTGCTTTAAAATGTTACTACTGAATGTGGGACAAGTCCTCACAATGTGGAACACAGAGTTTTCGTGAAGTAAAATGAGGAACGTTCCTCGTATGTGGTACAGTTGAGAGCTATGCCCACTATTGTCAAACTACTGCATTTCAGGCTTCTGCATTATCTCTACACATCATGGTATCAGCAAGCTATGTGCAGCGCATGCTTAATTATTTATCACCATGAAATAAGAAAGTAGTTTATACCTGTTTTTTATTTATGTTGGGTGATTCTAATGTGACTTACCTGACCTAGGGAGCCAAAAGTAGTACTCCAAAGAGGTGGTGTACATGACCCTGTGAAAACAAAATATGGCAAAGGGGTCACAAAGGATCCTCAGTTCTTAAGGGGGATGAAAGGGATGGAAGGGACAGGAGTAAAAATAAAATTATACTTATCTGATACGTTGGGTGCCCTCGTCCTGTCAGACCTGTAGGGGGAGAAAAAAGAAAATAAGTTTGTTAGAAGAAAAACAATATAAGAAAGCAAAAAGCAGAGTAAAGGGAGTGTGGGTTGGGGAAGGGAGACTTGGCAAAACCCCATTTTCCCCTGAGTGGTGGCTGAGTGGTCAGTAAATTACTTACATGAGTGGTCGACCTCAACAAGCTGGGTGACTTCGCAGCAGGGCCCTGAGGTGAATACGAAGAGACCCCCACTCTTTTTGAAATCAAATTAGTATGTCGCCAATTCATGCAGGGACCTTGTACAATGCCATCACTGAAGAACTCCGAAAGGATGAAATCCCCCCCTGGAAAACATTGTAGGGTTTGGGTCTGATGGAGCGAATGTGATGATAGGGGTAAGAAACAGTGTTCTCTCCAGACTGAAAAAGGAGCTGCCGTACATCTTCCATATTCATTGCATCTGCCATGTTGCCCACCTCGTAGCAAATGACGCTTGCAAAGTGTTCCCTGACGAGGTACAGAGTCTACCTGTAGACATCTGGTACTATTTTAAGAAAAGTGCCAAGAGAATGCAGACCTGTCAGACCTTTCAGGACTTCACCAACACAAAACCACACAAACTTCTGAAACCGTGTCAGACCAGATGGCTTAGTCTGCACCAAGTGGCTGGGAGAATTGTGGAACAGTTTCAGGCTCTGAAGTCTTATTTTGAAAGTTCGAGTGAAAGAAGTGCAACAGTTTTGGGAATCAGGACTGCTTTACGTTCCAATCTAGTAAAGCTGTGCTTCATGTTCCTGGACTATGCATTGCCACTCATTCTAGAGTTCAATCTTCTTTTCCAGCAGGAAAAACCAAACATTCACATTCTTCTCCGTGAGCTGGAGGCTATGTACAAAAAACTGCTGTCAAAATTCCTAACCACTGCTACTATTCGAGAAGCTGCACAAGTTCAAGACATTGATGTCCTAAACGCAGACTACCACCTTCCTTTGGACCAAGTCGCTTTTGGAAAATCTGATTGCAAGTCATTTGTACAGCAACTACAAGAGGAGGGGGAAGAAGAAACAGTGCTACAGTTTCTTTCATTAGCAAAGGATTTCTGGATTGAGGCATGCCAGCAAGTGAAAAGGAGAATGCCATTTGCAGACTATGATGGTGGCATCTATAAACATCTGGAGGCACTAAACCCAGAGAAACAACATGTCTCAAGTGCTAAATTAAAAGCTTTGGCAGACCGTTTCCCCAACATTATTGGAACCAATGATGAAGTCAGGGATCAACTTGATGATGAAATATTGGAATATGAAATGATGACCTTCCCAGAGGAAAAGACCACCTTGCCAATTGACGAGTATTGGCAGCACATCAGAAACCTGAAAATCCCAGGAATCCAAGTGTCTTGAGGTTCCCCGACTTGCAGGCTTATATCTGCACTGCTAATTCTGCCCCATGGAAATGCAGATGTGGAGCGCTTATTTAATGATGTCAACCGTACCAAAACAAAGGACAGAAGCTGTATGAAAGGAAACACACTGAATGCACTGCTGCATGTTTCCTTCAATAAAACAGAAGAGGACTGCTTTAAATTTAAGCCAACAAAGACCATGCTGGAACACTGCAGAAGCAAGGACAAATATTAAAGGTGACTGCATATATTTGCATCGTGGATGAATGCTACGTGACTTCAAGAAACGTTGCACATCACTCCTCAGGACAGGTGCTCATGAGTAACTTTGCACAATGTGACTCCTAGGTGACCATTTTAAGACTTTATACATGATGCACATATATATGCCTGTGTTTATCTCTTTATACCACCTGTTCAGTATCAGTGCTTCCTTGTACATCAGTTCTTCCCCACCATTGCTTGTTTTCATGTTACCTGTAAATATCTTTTAGCTGTCATGTAATTATGTAATGTTTTGGGTCAGTTTTAATTCTTAAAGTAAATAAGAACCCTTAAAACAGACAGAATATGTGGTGTAGTGATTTTATTTACCATCCTAGTGATGCCAATAGCAATAATAAATTGGCGGGGGCATACAGGAAAACCTACAGGGATTTCATCAAGGTTTTACAGGGAAAATACAGGAAAAATGAGGGTCTGCTACAGGAAAATGCTTAGCCTGATCTGGGAGCACTGGAGGTTTGGCATGCCTTGCCTTGTAGGAGGGAACACCTGGACAGGACTGGGAGCAATTGACATAAATTGGGATTGGGATTGGTGACCACCTTTTAGTAACTGCCATGCCAACACAGTCAGCACTGCTTGCACAGCAGGTATATTTTTCAGACAGGCACAGATGTGGTACACATCAAAAAGGCTGTGCAGCATGAGTCTTTACACAGTTGTTTGGCAGTTTAGAGAAGGAAGATCTGTGCCTGTGGCTTGTGTGAAAAGAACATTTTATTTATATAGCACCTTTCATACAGACTGTATCCCTGAGAGCTTTATAATCCAAAGAGAGTGGGAGAGAATTTTGCTACCTTTTTATATAGTAACCTACATAGACACAATCATACAAGTCATCTCCAAACTCCTTAGAATCCAGGAAGAGGGCTAGGGGAGGGATAGTTTGCAGCACATAGGGAGGTGCAAAGACTACAGAAATAGATGAGAGAGAAAGAGAGAGAGGGCACGCAGAGGGATTAAGGGCGGGAATGTTAAGTGACTCATTCAGAATTATGCAGTGAGGAAGTGGTGGCTGTTTGCTCTGGGGTCCTGTAACCTTCCCAGCAGATCTGCTGGGCTAATGGTGTCTGGCTGGTGTCTTATTTGCTCTGCGGTCCTGTAACCTTTTCAGCAGAGCTGCAGAGATAATGGTTTCTGCTGGCTGGTCTCTTATTTGTTCTGGGGTCCAGTAACCTTCCCAGCAGATCTGCTGGGATAATGGTGTCTCTGTTTCCATTGTTCCCACTGGTCCAGTAAGCAAATTTTTGCACACGTACCATTTAATGGATGTCATGATGACCAGACTTCCCAGACATATATTTCACTATTAAAATGCAGAAAAAGCCACCATTTGAAGATAAAAATCTAAACATCTTCCGGGGGGCACACCCCGGACCCCCTAGCTTTGTTAGGATTTTGACTATGGGGCATTAGCTCCCCCCCCCAGCTTTATAACTCTGGTGAAGCCCCTGGAGCCAGCTTCCCTAAGTTAGAGAGTTGTCTGGAATAGCGGGTTGCAGAATGCCATAAAGGACATGTGGAGCAGCAATAGAAGGCTGGGGTGAGCCAGTGACCAATAAAACATAAAAAATTAAATGCTGCTCCCACTGCCTGAAGCCACGATGCCCAATGTGACTCCTCAGTCCTCCACCGTAGGAAAAACAAAGAAGCCACAAATATGACACCACAACACCAAGCAGCTAATTAAATGAAGTTAACTATGTGCCAACCATGAAAGCAGGATTAGGTTATCATCAGAAACAAACTGCTGAGGGTTTGGTATGAATAAGGTTTGGTAAAGGTGGGAGTAGCAATAAATGATCCTAAATAACATGAACATAGAAATGAGAAGTAATGCAGTAGGGCTGCAAAAGTAATTGAGCAGCATCCAGCAGCAATTAACTATAGCTTGTAGGGGCAGCAATCTGAATGAACACAGAAACTGTAGGGAGAGTCAATGTACTCAAAACAGCAGCAATATTGGCTTGGTATAAATTCAGAAAGCAGGATTGAGTTCCATGGATTAGGTTGCTGAGGTTATAGTGAAGAAGTAAAACAGGAAAAAGTTGTTAGCTAGGCAGCAAAGCCATGAACAGGTGTAATCAATTTAGGGGAACAAGGCAGCAGATTGCAGTGTGAGTTGAAACAGACAATGACAACAGCAGGAACTGAGGCTTGTTAGGCAGAAAGCAGGGTGAGCTAAAGCATACAGAGAACAATGCAGTGAACAAAGGGCTGCAAACACAGGTGAGAAATGGAGCCTGGGGGGTACAGACACAAGGTAGTTTAAGGCAAGGAAACACAGGGTGGGATATTCAGAGTGTGCCAGGCAGGGGTGCAAGCCTGGGGGCAGCACAACTGGGATGCACCAGGCAGTGTGCTGGGTGATATTCAAACAGTGCTGTGCCATGGCTCAGCACCATTGAATATGGCAACGTGGCCTCCCGCATTGTGCATGGTGCAGTGGCATTGCGCCAGTGCAAGTGCAAGAGAGGAGCAGGGCATGCGCCAGTGCAAGTGCAGTTGCGCTAGGTGCAGGAACCATGATATTCAGTGGTGGATATGCAAATGGGGCCATAATGAATGCAAGGTGCAACTGGGGCCATTAGCATGTCATTATGGCCCCATTTACATGCAGGTGCGTCGATCCTCTGCGACTTGCACCTGGCACCCTGCCAGGCTGCAGCCATCAGGGACCGACACCTCCTGCACATCATGGCAAAGTGCCTCAATGCCTGATCGCAGGCATAGGTATGTAACAATACATGTCCCATATCCCTGGTGGTCCAGTGGACCTCTTCCAGCCCAATTGCAGGCATAAGTACAAAATTAACATTTTAAATTATCCCTGGTGGTCCAGTGGACTGCTTCCAGCCTGATCGTGGGCATAAGTATAAAAATAACATTCTAAAATATCCCTGGTGGTCCAGCGGTGCTCCCTCCCCTCCCCACCCACCAAACTTCACCACCTCTCTCTCCCCCCCTGGTCAGTGATGGGCAGCAGCACCCCACCGGCAAGCCACCAGGCCGCCTGCCGACTGACTGTGTACAGTACGGCTGTATGCCCATTGGTCCACAGCATGGGCCAATGGGTGTACAGACCATGGGAGTCACAGAATTGTGTCAGGGATAACGAGACCTTAGTCAACCAATCATAACTAAGGTCTCCTAGCATAATTGTTTCAATGGGGACAGAGCCCATAATAGATGACAGATGAGACAGGAGCTGAGGCCCCGTGGCTGGTGGTCTGTAACAGCCTATGACATGGAAAGCCATTGATGGGGAAAGTTCAACTTTAAGGGACAAACATTCGAATCCACCTGCAATAGAGGTAGAGTCTAGGATGGACACTGAAAATTTGTTTTTAATGTAGATGACTACTCCATCTCCCCTGGTCTACCTATCGGCTCTAAATAGGAGGTAGTTAGGGATGTTAACCTCTCTATCTGGGGTGGATGCCCGAAGCCCAGATTCAGACAGTACAAGTATGTCTGGTGCGGTATGAGTAATCTATGCTTGGACTGATGTAAATTTCTTTAAAAGACTGCAAACATTTGCGAGCATAAAGCTGACTCCTTTCAGTCTTGTAAGGTTGGATGGAGATGAGAGCTTTTGTGGGACCAAGGTTGAGTTCAACATTACCTGAACACAAAAGTAGTAGGAACACAATTTTCCTTAGGGCAACGAGGAGTAGTTTGAAAGCACAAATCTTTCTGCATCTAGCATAAGTTTGAGTGCAGGGGTCCGGAGTCCAAAGTTTCCCCTTGTGCTGACCTAGGGACATGTAGCCTATGATCCATCAAGTATAGCACCAAGACGTGTAGGTTTTGGGTGGTGGGGGTGAGGCTGCATATTGGTAACAAGATAGTGGTCCCACCTCAATGAGATTCCACAAAGTGAGAAGGGTGCAGAGTCATGTGGAGGCAGCATAAGTTATACGTAGTATTAATATAAAGACAGTCTAGCAGTGGTAGGCATGACTCTATGTTGGGGTCAATTGTGCTCGAATGGTCTGTCATGTGGGGTACCATACATAAGCAGGTAAGTAATTGAAACCACATGAGGACTGCCATGATTATCCAATGTGTTAACAGGGTGCGAGTTGCACCAAGACTCACTAGCTAGGTTCTATAAGTCTCAAGGATCACTGTTCCGTGTTAGACTAGCTAAAAGAGACAGGGATCGATGGTACGCAAAGATACATGAAAACAGCTTGACAGCACAGATGTCTTAAGGATTTATCTTCAACAGGCAGGGGTATCCTGCCAATTACACTTCATGAAGAATATCGAGGAATTGCTAAGAGGAGACAAATGAGCTCAAGAGAGGATCACCCCTTTAAGAAGTTACAGAAAGGAGAGCCCCTTTAAGCAGTTGCTGTAATTGACTAGTGTGAGGCCTCAGGGGCATGGATCACTACAGAAGTATACTTAATACAGGAGGGAGGAGGGGGTGGGTGAAAAAAATTGGCCAGAGAGCAGTACAGCAAGGCAGTGGCCAAGCTGTGTTTTGAGAAAAGCACCTTGTGTGCTTCCTTTCTCAGTGGGGATCTGCAGCATCCAATCGGGAAGCAGCCACAGTCCCCAGAAGCCAGTCCAATTATGGGGATTGAAGCCTGACAGCTCCGAGCTAGGAGCTGACCAAACGTACCTCCTTTCCTTGGTCAGGGGGTGGCGGGCTGGATGCAGAGGTCCTGCCACCAGCAGGTAGCAGTGCCAGGACCACCTAGCTGAAGTGGAGAGCCTTATTTGGGCTTGTGTCTAAAACAGAGCAGAAAAAAAAGGCGGGCCGTTAGTTAAAAAGCCTGGTCAAAGGTGCCAGGTGGGAATTTAGCAAAACAAAAGGTTGATTCAGGAGGTTTGGGGGGGAGGCCCCTTCAATGGGACCAGGGAGAGCTGGGAAGGAGGATTGTGGTGGAGAGGACTCAGGGTAGTCTGGAATGGGTAGAGAAGATGACCCAAAATGCCAGGCAATATTTACAGAATGTGCTGGTTCGGGGGGGGGCTGTCAGGAGAGGGAATCAGGGGTCCAGTAGATGGCAGAGAAACACTGTAGGGAATAAGAATGAATGAGAGGAACTGTGATGGGAAAAGTGTGGCAGAGCAAACAGCAGGCAGTGGTCAGTTCTAGCTATTCTACAATACTGGGCAATTAGAAAAAATTCAGTAGTGCAAGTAGTAAGCTATATAAACGTCAGGCAGTCAGTTAAAGTTTGCTACAACTCTGCTAGGCAATTCCTATATATGCAGTGCAATAGTTAAAAGGTAAAATGTTTAAGCAATAGAAATATTCAGTAGTGCAAGACATAAGCTATATAGAAGTCAAGCCTAGCTAATACAGCAGGCTAAACAGTCGAAAATTCCAGGAGGAGAGAGAAAAAAATATATATATCCATATCTATATCTATATCTATATCTATATCTATATCTATATCTATATCTATATCTATTTCCACATGAGCAGTAAATTCAGCAGAAAAAAATTGTCCAGAGAGCAGTACAGCAAGGCAGTGACGAGCTGTGTTTTGAAAAAGGCACCTTGTGTGCTTCCTTTCTCAGTGGGGATCTGCAGCATCCAATCGGGAAGCAGCCACAGTCCTCAGGAGCCAGTCCAATTATGGGGATTGAAGCCTGACAGCTCCAAGCTAGGAGCTGACCAATCGTACCTGCTTTTCTTGGTCAGGGGGTGGTGGGCTGGATGCAGAGGTCTTGCATCCAACCCACCAACTGTTATGTTCATTCTTTAAAGCCAGTATTTTATACCATAACTCCCTTCATTTTCTGAGTTAAGTTCTTTAAATCTGAATACATTAGAGTGCCTTTGTGGTGCCATGAAGTATTGGGAGAGTTATTCCATACTTGAAATGTCTTAAGTATTGTTTTGGTCATGGGTGGAAAGCAGCATTTGGCATCATGAAACTGCAATACAAGATAAGTGTGATGGCATCTGAAGAGTATGATAATGAGAGCTACAAAGTTTCTTAACATATTTCATCAGCTTTCTCAGAAACGCAGGAGAATTGTTTATAAGGGGATAACCTATAACAAGCTTTGCATTATAGGGATTTCATGAATATCCCTAAATGAAAAGAAGGCCTGAGGCACAGACACTTCCTTGCCTTTCCCACCCAGGGACACACTGATTTTGTCTTCCCTTCCCCAGTAAAACTCAGTCTCTGTGAATTTGCAGAATGGCCATCTGCCCTGTCAGGGCAGGCGTACTCCTTGAGTTTGGGGTAGATGGCATCAGTGCGGGACAATGAGTGTTAATGTTTCCAAATGCAGTTAGGATCAGCAAAAAGAGGGCCAGACCATGTCTCAAGGTAAGGAGTGGAAAGATGGAATAAATAATACTTAATGACTGCACCATAATGTCAATGAACAGTAGAACAAATAACAGTAGTTTTATTTCAAATGTTATTTCCGTGGCCATTACAGAGATAAAGGTTGTAATTATAGACTCCAGGATATAAAGTGTCAGACTGGTATACGTAAACCTTGGGTGATTCAAGGCTTTCAGCCTTTCAGGATCCTTATACTGTTGATGAATAATAGTTTTTCTGACATCTCACTATATTTACCCCTCAAGGAGTCTTTCAAAATGTTAAGGAGGTGGCATACACTCGGTAAAGAACCATCTTTTACTTCTGGGTCTTCTCGTACATTGTGTGACAGCTTAAATATTCAGAGCAGATCTACTTACTATAGGAGCAAAGCATACCCCCCAGCAAAATTTTGTAGACTTTTTTAAAAATTTGGTTACCAGGAAAGGCACACTGAATGGAGGCTCGGTTCCAGGTGTACCCCAGGGTTGGGGTATCAGTAAGGAGAACAATAGCAAATATTTGGTGCAATTAATTATAGAAAGTACAATGAGATAAAAATACAATAATATAAAAGTATAATATTTGCATATGGTACATTAGTATGTAATAAACATACAGAAAATATATACTGAAGAAAAAATATTTCTATATGGTGAATGCGTACTATGCATATAACAACATTACAGGAAACATATAAAAGTCAAATACAAATGGGCCACAAAGCCCTTGAGTGGCAGGTGAGATGAGATATTAAGAGTAGTGAGGGTAGGTATAAGTGGGGTAAAGTAGATCATTTAGAAGAGATTTCAGAGAAAGGCAAGAGGAGGAAAGGTGAATGGGAGCAGTGAGATTCATTTATTTATTTTTATTTATTTATTAAACATCAGTTTACAACCTTTGAGCCAGAGGCTCGTTTACAAAGGTACCTCATCACAGAGAGGACAAAACAGTGATAACAAACAGTTACAGGAAAACAATGTACAAGATTTGAAGGAACATGAGATTATTCTCGATGGAGGCAACATGTACAGAGAAGGCAGTATGACCTGCAGAGGTCCTGAGGTCCTCTAGTGGGAAATGGAGAAATTATGGGAGTCTGAAGAGCAGAGTGAGTAGGTAGAGGGGAGAAACCAGAGAGTGGAGATGCAATGAGAGGGAGGGAAGCCAGTACTTGGATAAGAGGACTACGACAGGTACAGAGATTTGTTTAAACAGCAGCTGAATTTGTAGAAAAAAAATACAATGTTTTCAAAGTCTTATGGAGCTTTTCCTCTTTGCCCTGTACTGCAGGTACCTGTAATGTTCCTGGTGTGCTGGAAAGGGTCCGAAACTTCTGTGAGAATCGCAGGTTTTGTGAACTTATTGCTGCTGTTGAACATGATCCATGTCCCCAAGTTTCCAAATACCTCGAAGTGGTCTACAGCTGTGAGCAGAATGGTTGGTACACTTGTACTTCAAGATCATTTAGGTTTACTTTGGTAGTCTAACCTTCTTCTAGAATCAACAGGGATTTAAAAAAGGCTTGTTGTTGGCACGGTTCCTGAATTTTGGTTATGCTGATTCAAAATGAATGTGCCAAAATGCTTGATTACTGTTTTCAAAAGTTTGGGCACATTTGGCCATTTGTAACAGTTTCCTCACATTGCAGTAAAAAGACGAGACACGCATCATTTATTTTGTGCACAAATTGCGGTAATTGCAACCAAAAGTTTGATCATGTTTCATGTGATCCCAATTTTGCCACAGTTAGGACAATTGTGCTACAATTGTGCCACAAGACTTCAGAAGGGCTTTAAAAATCCAGCCTGCCACCTTTCTGCATGGTATATTCAACTGTTTATAAAAGATGATACTAACTGATAAAGTTATTGCATTAAGACATTTCTACTTGACAGAAAATGTTTTTAGTTATAGTATATGTGCATCAGCAACAACTGCCATTACCTCTGATGCAGCAAATTTCTAAATATTTAATTTGATTATATGTACAACTGTGTATGTATTAATAGGTATCTGCATGCTGTCTTCCAAACTGGCGCTCATGAACTGTTTGTATTTAATAGGAAAGACAAAGTATTTCAGAGTTCATACATTTCATTAGGTTCCACTGAGTGGCATTTTTAATGGTATGAAGTTGAGCTCACAAACCCATCTTCATCAAGGCTAGAAAATTGGTTTACAGTGAAGTAATCAGATTCTGATACTGTGCCAGTAATTGCTATCTCATGTATGATTTTAATTACATTTGTGATGCCCACCATGTGTTATGAGCATAAATTATATACACAGCCAGTCCTGGCGGGGAGTGGACATGCCAGGGGAGTGTTGCATACAAGATAACAGGGGAATCTTGCTGCTTCACTGGTAGCCTTATTCAACACATCACTAGAAGCAGAAGATGCTCCAGGGCATTTTAGAAGAGCTGATGTAAGTGGACAAGGCCATGGAACTGGGGGGCATACATCCAAGGGTGCTATGGGAACTCAGGGGGGATCTTGTTGCACCACTGGTAGCCTTATTCAACACATCACTGTAAACAGGAGAGGTGTCAGTGCACTTGAGAAGAGCTGATGTAAGTGGACAAGGCCATGGAACTGGGGAGTAGACATCCAAGGGTGCTATGGGAACTCAGGGGGGATCTTGTTGCACCACTGGTAGCCTTATTCAACACATCACTGTAAACAGGAGAGGTTTCAGTGCACTTGAGAAGAGCTGATGTAGTTCTGCTCCATAAAAGTGGCAGCAGGGAGAAGGCTACCAGCTATAGACCGGTCAGTCTTGCATTAGCTGTGGGAAAATTAATGGAAACCCTGTTAAATGAAATACTATTGGAATATCTTGAATCCAGAGAGTTGCAAGGCCAAAAACAGTATGGATTCATGAGAGTGAGGTTATGCCAGACAAATCAGAGCAATTTCTTTGATTGGGTGACCAGGGAAACAAATCAGGGTAGGACAGTGGAAGTAGCCTAGTTGGACTTCAGCAAAACTTTTGACACTGTGCTACATAGGAAAGAAACTGGAAAGTCAAGGGGTGGGAGCCAAGGTTGTAAACTGGTTAAAACACTGGTTAATTGATAGGAAGCATAGGGTGGTGGTAAATGACATTCAGTCTAATGAGGAGAGAGTGACTAACGGGGTGCCATGGACTTCAGTATTGGGACCGGTCCTGTTCAACATCTTCATAAATAACATTGCAGAAGAGCCTGAAGGGAAGGTATGCCTTTTTGCAGACAATACTGAGATCTGTAATAGGAGGGATATTCAGGAGTGGGTGGAAAAAATGAGTAGGGACCTTAGAAAACTCGAGGAGTGGTCAAAAGTATGGCAGCTGGAGTTCATTGCCAAAAAGTGAAAAATGATGCACTGGGGGCATAGAAACCTGGGAGCAGAGTATAAAATAGGAGGATGTACTGCCGGTCACTAAGCAGGAAAGAGATCTAAGGTTATAATATCTGATTACCTCAAAGTTGTAAAGCAGAGCGACAAGGCAATGGGCAGGGCCAGTGAGATGCTAGGGTGTGTAGGGAGAAGTATCACAAGCAGAAGGAGAGAGGTGATATTACCACTGATCATTGGTGAAACTACACCTGAACTATTATGTATAGTTCTAGAGGCCACAGCTCAAAAAACACGGAGTGGGTAGAGGCAGTCCAGAGGAGGTCAACTAATATGCTGCCTAGGTTGCATGAGAAATTGTATGAGGAGAGACTGAGAGATCTCAACATGTACACCCTGGAGGAGAGGAAGGAGAGGAAAGACATGATAGAGACCTATAAGCACCTCATGGAAGAGAATAAGGTATAGATGGCGAGCCTGCTTCAAATTAAGAAGTGCAACAGAACAAGAGGGCTTCCAACAAAGCTAAAAGGGGGAAATGGAGGGGTGTGAGGAAATATTACTTCATTGAAAGAGTGGTGGATGCCTGGAACAGTCCACCACCAGAGGTATTGGGGCAAAAACAGTTGGGGGGGGGTTCAAGCATGCATGGCATAGGGGAATACTGGTAAATAAAAAGGGAGGGAGGGTCACCGGACAGCAGTTAAGGTCTGCTGAGACAGAATAAGCAGGGAACTACTAGGCAAATTGGGTGAGCCAAGCAGTCCTTTTCTGCCCACACATTCTATGTTTCTATGTTGAGTATGGTACAATTCATTTAATTATGGCATTTGGGTAACCAGGTAAGCCCACTGGGACCAGAAGTCTCTTTTTCAGGGGTGACAATATATTCCTTGTCCAGGTGCTACAGGGACCACGGGACATTCAGCACAAATCCTTCTGCCACCTCGCGTGGCTGCTGTAGATTGAATGAATGCCAGAATGTCCTGTGTTACCTGGCCAAAGGATTTAATTTACTACAACCTGCCTTGTAGTATACCCAGTAATACTATACAAAGCAGTGCACTACAAAATATCAAGTCCAACACCATGCCACAGGAGTAGAGATAAGGGGCAGTTGGGCTTTGAAGTGGGCACCCATCAAGTGGAAAAGGACCTTGCCTGTCTGCTTTGACAGTGAGCGACAGTGGATGACAGTGGGAGGCTTGTGCATGGGAAGATTCAAATCCTGATTGCTATGAGGGAGTAGGAGTAGATGAGCGGTTTAATTGTTGGGTGGCAGGGGCTAAAAATTACAGGAGAGATTGAGGGACATTAGGCAGGTGCTGAAGTCTTCTTTTTGCGTTAATGTAAATTTTAGTGTTTTTTTTTATTTTTTATTTATTGTATTTTATATCTGGTTTTCTTCCCCAGAGGCTCAGGGCCCTATTACTACAGATCACAGTATGACATCACAATGAACAAATATTTAAAATAAGTATGATAACCCCACTAATAAAAACGTTCATACTATTACAGCTTACTGTTATGCGATAAATGTATGCAATAGATGTGCACATAAATGGAGTGTGAGAAATCCCTTTATCTGAGTAACTGAGTGCATAACATTTGTTTATGTACAGTTACTATGTCACCACTCATTTCTGTACAGTTTCTACATCAGCAGCTGCCCCTGCCAGCACTTCTTCTTACATGCCTCTGATCCACAGAAATTTAGCAGACAAAGTAAAAAAAAAAAAAAAACCAAAAACATAATCCTTATTTACAGCTTCCCCTAACATACACGACCACAGCTAACTAGCAGCAGACACAAATAATTTTAGTTTTGCTTATAACCTTTTTTCCTGACTAAAACTGTATGTTGCTCATTCCCGCCTCCACCCAGCCCACCTGCCCACCTCAGCTTTTTTACCTGAGCCAAGCACTCCCTTCTTACCATCCCACAAAGAATATCAAAATATGACAAAAAAACACTCCCCATAGTTGCAAGGCATTTCATCCCCCCCCCCCCTTCACACTACCTAACATGCATTGTCCACCTGCAAATGCTCCGACTGCTCCAGGTCACTTTTTCCTGCTCACTGCTGCCAGTGACTCATCACATAATAAGAAAGAGTCCATACCAGATTTTTTTTAATAAAATAAATCCAGACTGAAAAATCCAAACTGCAGCCATCTTTCTTGAGTAACTCAGACCCCCTGCTTTTGCTCGCTAAAGACTGCCACCATGTTTCCTCACTAATATCAAACAGCCACTCAAGTTTAAAAACAAAACAAATACTTACTACAAAAAAAGCACAAACATAAGGTCACTGCCTATTGCATAAATGGAATATGCAGTGGAGATGTTGGGTGATACATGATTTATGTTCACTCGTGCTGTTTGACCTTGGGTAACCTCGCTTGTGGCTTACCCCACTCGTGAGGTTACCCAAGGTCAGACAGCATGGGTGTACATAAATCATGCACCACACAGCCCTTCCCCCCACATGTCCCTCACAGATAGACTATAAATAAGTGGTGAAGCAGGGATGAAGAGTAATATGCAAGCAGTAAGCAACTGCCCAATTGCCTGGAGTAAAGAAGGTCTTGAGGCTCATTTTAAAGGTGTCCACTGAGAGGGGCCTCTCTTGGGGATCTTTGGGAATGAATTCCTAAGGACCAGGCCTGCCATCTCAAATGCCCAGTTCCCCGAGGCTTTTAATATTTCCCCGGGTCCCACATGGAGGCCCTCCCTAGTAAAGTGGAGACAGTGCGAGGGCAAGTAAGCATGCAAGAGCTCATTTTACACAGTTATTAAAAAGTATTTTTCTTCAAATAAAGATTTTTGGTCCTTCTGGACTTTATTTTCTTGCAGTGTTTTCACAGGTGTAGACTGTTAAAGCATTGGAAGATTTGAGAATCACAGTAGTAGAGAGCGATAATGATTTTATGTAAAATGATTAGACCTCATTGAAAACACATTTTCAAAACAAAAATCATGTAATTATAACAGCATTGAAAAATGTGTATAAACTGTATTTGGAATTTTTTTTTATGCATTTTTGTTAATATAGTGGACTACTAATATATTGATATAAGTACATTGAGATTATATTAATATATGCAAGGCAAAAAAAGCTGGGCACCAGAAATCAGTTGCATAAAAATTATTTATTTTACAAAAGTACTAACAAAACCATAGCAAAGCAGCAGCAACACAGTGTCAGGAGAGGAGAAAATGCACCTCTGACCAGTTTTGCCCTAAGGCTTCCTCAGAAAAGGGGTGCCAGTCAGCTGCTAGGTGTTACACTTAAATAATCTATCCATTTAAAGTGACAGTGCACAATTACATGCAACTAACATAAGTGAATTAATACCGCACATCTATAATATATATGAAACTATGTATATATATAGAACATTTTCAACTATAAAAATAGCATCAGAATAACACTAACACATTAAAGTGCATAAACAAGCAATAAGTTTAACTACGCAAAACCACATATGGGATTTCAAAACAGGAAAAAAAGGCAGAATAACATCCATGTAGAAGGAAACTGTGGATCCAAAGGGATGTACAAACTTTAACTTCAAATGTGTTTACCTAGTTTCTGCTTATCCATATAGAGTCCTTGTGTGGAGGTTGAAACCTAAACAGTTATAACAGAAAAAGGAGGAAAAGAGACACTGTGAACAGCAAGACACTGGAACACAGAACACCTCGTTTTCTAATTTTACTTTGATTGATAGTTGTGGATTCTATCCTGTCATTCAGACCTGGCCTGAATAAGGCACCCCGCTGGATGATCCATAATGCCTCCCTTTCAAGGGTGAGGGAATTCAAATTACCATCCCTCCTCCCCAACTTAACCTTTTCAACCCCACAAAGGGCAAAAGTATGGGAACCACTTGTCTGTGAACATACACTATTGAGCTAATGCATTAGTACAGTCTTTTTTGTCAGTTTTACGTAAATGCACCTGGTATGGTTTACAAGAGGGGCAGGAACCTAGGGGACAGACTTGTGCACAGCCTTCAACCTGTGTACAGTCCTGATTCTACTGTTTCTTCATAGCTGCCACCCCTTCCCAGGCGCACTTTCAGGTGCGGGAGGTGTACGTTTTGTCAGCATATAACAAAAACATCATTTTTTACCAGTGTAAATGCCACAAAAACTTTTGGCATTCTATCTTTTATAAACTATGATACTGAAAACATTGTTTATTTGGCTATGTGCTCATGTTCGGCCTTTTATGTTGGCAAGACTTCCCACAGCTTTAAGGTGTGTGTGGGGGAACAGTTACGTAAAACTGACAAAAAGGACTGTACTAATGCATTGGCTCAATAGTGTATGTTCACAGACAAGTGGTTCCCATACTTTTGCCCTTTGTGGGGTTGAAAAGGTTAAGTTGGGGAGGAGGGGTGGTAATTTGAATTCCCTCACCCTTGAAAGGGAGGCATTATGGATCATCCAGCGGGGTGCCTTATTCAGGCCAGATCTGAATGACAGGATAGAATCCACAACTATCAATCAAAGTAAAATTAGAAAACGAGGTGTTCTGTGTTCCAGTGTCTTGCTGTTCACAGTGTCTCTTTTCCTCCTTTATCTGTTATAACTGTTTAGGTTTCAACCTCCACACAATGACTCTATATGGATACGCAGAAACTAGGTAAACAAATTTGAAGTTAAAGCTTGGACATCCCTTTGGAGCCACAGTTTCCTTCTACATGGATGTTATTCTGCCTTTTTTACTGTTTTGAAATCCTATGTGTTGTTTTACTAACATACTAATTGCCAGCAGATTAGGCCTTACGGTCAATCGAGTCTGCTCGAACCTCAGATCTCTAGTTGGGTCCCGAGGCCCCACCTCTTGTGTTCCAGAAACCCCTATCATCCATCCCCTGGGCCTGGCCATCATCTGATACATCCACTTTCTGTGTCTGTCCCACCCTCACTTGAAGCCCTCCACAGTGGATCTCTGAACCAGCTCACCAGGCAGTGCATTCCAAGGGTCCACCACCCTCTCAGTGAAAAACCTCCTCCTCTTTCCCCCCTCACCCTTCCACCTTCCAACTTCAAACCATGCCCTCTAGTGACACCTCCTTGCTTTAGTCTAAAGATCCCCTCCATGTTTACCCTATTTATTCTCTTGAGGTACTTGAAGACCTCAATCATGTCCCCCCTGTTTCTCCTCTCCTCCGATGAAAACAGGCAGAGAGCCTCAAGTCTGTCCTCATACATCAAATCCCCTAGTCCTCGTATCATCTTAGTTGCCCTCCTCTGTACCCTGTCCAGGAGCTGTATGTCCCCTTCAAGTGTAGTCTCCAGTACTGTACACAGTACTCAAGGTGTGGTCTAACCAGTCCATTGTACAGCGGCAGAATCACTTCCCTGCTCCTAGAGGTGATTCCCCTTACGATGCATCCCAACATCCTGTTTGCCTTGCTAGCCACTCTCCTGCACTGCTCAGAGTTATTAATACATGCATCCACCATGACCCCTAGGTCTTTTTCCCCTGTTGAGGCCTTCAGCGCCTCCCCTCCCAGGGTGTACCTGTGTTTAGGGTTTCCCTGCCCAAGATGTAACACCTTGCACTTGGTGATATTGAAATTTAATTTCCATGTGTGAGCCCAGCTTCCAGGGTGTCCAGATCCTTGCAGGGCCAACCTCCCCTCTTCCCCCTCAACTACTGCTCCCATCTTGGAGTCATCAGTGAAGAGACTCATTTCACACCCTATACCCTCTCTGATGTCCGAAATGTATGCATTAAACTGGATCGGACCCAGGACTGAGCCCTGCAGTACCCCACTACTGACCTCTCTAGGGTTCGAGAGCTCCCCACAGACCACTACTCTCTGGATGCATCCAGCTAGCCAGTTTTCAATCTATCTGACCATCAAAGGGCCTACTCCCAACCCCATCAGTTTCTCCACCAGACCATTGTGGGGGACAGAGTCAAACACCTTGCTGAAGTCCAAGAATAATACATCCACAGGCTTTCCCCTGTGCAGTTCTGATGTTACCCATTCGTAGAACTCCACAAGATTGGTTTGACATGATCTACCTGGCACAAACCCATGTTGCTGACTATCCAGACCTCCCACCTCCTCCAAGTACACCCCCAATCATTCCTTTAGTATACTCTCCATTAATTTTCCCACCACCGAGGTCAAACTGATGGGTCTGTAGTTACCTGGTACTTCCCTCGACCCCCCTTTATGGATTGGCACCACGTGTGCCTCTCATCAATCCCTAGGTACCCTCCCTATCCCTGGGTACCCTCCTTGTCTCAAGTGACCTGTTGAAGAGCTCCGCCAGGGGTGCAGCCAGTATGTCCGCCAATTCCCATAGTAGTTTTCATAGTTAAAATTATTGCTTGTTTGCAATTTAGTGCATTAGTGTTATTCTGATACTATTTTTGTAGTTAAAAATGTTCTATATATATATATATATCTATATAGTTTCATATATATTATAGATGTGAGGTATTAATTCACTGATGTTAATTGAATGTAATTGTGCACTGTCACTTTAAATGGATAGACTATTTAAGTGTAGCACCTAGCAGCTGACTGACATACCCCTTTTCTGAGGAAGCCTTAGAGCAAAACTGGTCAGAGGTGCATTTTCTCCTCTCCTGCTACTGTGTTCTGCTGCTTTACTTTGGTTTTGTCAGTACTTTTGTAAAATAAATAATTTTTATGCAACTGATTTCTGGTGCCCAGCTTTTTAAGTTAATCGAGCACGCAAACGCGAATGAACTTGTTGATATGAGAGTTGCTAAACAGGGGTGTGAGTGGTGCCAGCCCAATGACCAGCGGTGCTGCAGGGGCCGATCTGTGGCCAGCAAATCAGCAGGCAGTGTCCTGATGACACTGGTTTGCTGAGGGGGCTGGTCTTGGCAAACATTTCAAAGGACGGAGCTGATGTTGCGCACGGCTCTGTCCTTTGAAATGCGAGACCTTCAGCTGCAGTTCAGTGTATCTTTCCTGGTTAAACATTTTCCCTAGTCCCTGCAGCTCAGTGTGTCTTTCCTGGTTAAGCAATTTCCCTGTTCACTGCAGCTCAGTGTATCTTTCCTGGTTAAACAATTTCCCCGGTCTCTGCATCCCCTTAGTGTGTCTTTTCTGGTTAAACAATTTCCCCATTCCCTGCAGCTTAGTGCGTCTTTCCTAATTAAACAATTTCCTCATTCTCTGCAGCCCCTTAGTGTGTCTTTCCTGGTTAAACAATGTCCCCATTCCCTGCAGCCCCTTAGTGTGTCTTTCCTAGAATAAACAATTTCCCCATTCCCTGCAGACCCTTAGTGTGTCTTTTCTGATTAAACAGTTTCCCCACTCCCTGCAGACCCGCAGTGTGTCTTTCCTGGTTAAACAATTTCCCCCTTCCCTGCAGCCCCTTAGTGTGCCTTTTCTGGTTAAACAATTTCCCTGTTCCCTGCAGCCCCTTTCCTGCTTAAACAATTTCCCCATTCCCTGCAGCCACTTAGTGTGTCCTTCCTGGTTAAACAATTTCCCTGTTCCTTGCAGCCCCTTTCCTGGTTAAACAATTTCCCCATTCCCTGCAGCCCCTTAGTGTGTCTTTCCTGGTTAAACAACTTCTCCTTTCTGATATTGGGACGCCCACTCCCGATGTCAGCAAAGGTAGGCCACCCCATCCCCCCAGACACACACACACACTATTGTGGCACACTGGGAGCCCACCCCAGTGTGCCTAAATGTTTTTAAAAAAATCCCTGTAAAATAGAAAAACCGTCCACCCGAAGCCTTTTTTTATTTTTATTTTACCTGTAAAAAGAAAACCTTGCAGCGTTGTCTCCCCAGTCCCTCCTCCTCCACCCAACCCCCCTCTGCGCACCCACCTCCCCGCCTCCTCTCCCATACTTACCCTCCAGAGGTCAAGAACCGCAATTTTCACTGGCCCAGAATATGTCTGCACTCTTCAAAGCTGAACTAGGAACTGTGAAACCGGGTAAGCCTGTATAATGGGACTCAATGGGGGGTTTCAACTTAGGTTGATAGCTCATCCATTTTTAGGAATTTTGGCCCTACATTTTCAACATGGGGTTCCTGGGACCCCGCGTCATGAACATGTCAGTGTAATTTTGTTTCTCGGTCCCAAAAGGTGATTCATAGTCATTGCATGGAATCACCTTTCAGGACCAATTACAGAAACAACAGTGCCACTGTTCATGAGGTGGGGTCCCAAAAAGCCCATGTTGCAAATTTGGTGAAAAAATTCCAAAAAATGCCTGCGTTAACAGTGTGCATTGAGCAATTTCTATGCACGCTTGTAACTTTGCTTATTTTTTATATTTTCACTCCAGATTTTCAACATTGCCATTTTTTCACATCTCCTTATAAACGGTACAATTGTCATTTTTCACATCCTGCCCCAAATGTGTTTTCGCACCTGTGGCCCAGAATGGCACAGTCTGTGTGCAAAATCAACTTTTGGGATGGATTAACAAAATCAGAGTGCTACTGTTCATGAGGGGAGGTCCCAAAAAGGCCATGTTTAAAATTTGGTGAAAAAATTCCACAAACTGCCTGTGTTATGAGCGTGCGTTGTGCAGTTTCTATGCACGCTTGTATCTTTGTCAATTTTTAATATTTTCACTCCAAATTTTCAACTTTGCCATTTTGTCACACTTCCTTATGAACAGTACAGCTGTAAACTTTTTGCATCCTGCCTGAAATGTGTTTTCGCACCTATGGTGCAGAATGGCACAGTCACTTTCTGAAATCCCCTTTCAGCACAAGTGAACAAAATGACAGTGGCACTCTTCAGGAGGTGGGATACCAAAAAGGCCAAGCTGAAGATATGGTGACACAGCTTCGAAAAATGTCCAAATTATACCCAGTCGTTCACAATTTTCTATGCACTCGTGTAACTTTGGTCATTTTCAATATTTCCATTCCGAATTTTCAATATAGACATTTTATCACACCGCCTCATGAACAGTACAGCTGTCATACAACTTTCTATTGCTCATTATCAATAAAACTCTTCCTGCACTACTACACTCTAACACACTTCCTTATCTCTACGCACGACACACTTTCGGCATTGACAAATGCTTGCTTGCCTTGCTGTTGTTCTTGTTTACTGTGGCACAGAGTTCACTGTGGGGCGTTTTCCTGCCTTAATTATATTAATATACGAAAACCGCCTCTTTCTGACAATACAGTAGAAGCTCTCAGTATAGTAGGAGTACATTCTAGTATACTGATACAGTAAAAGGGCATTTCTAGCACCCTCATACATTGAAAGTCTTTCAACATAATGTATCCATTTTAACTCAAAGCTTTCATTAAAAAAAGGCCATTCATTGAAAGTGTTGCTATATAATGTATCCATGTCAAAGTACAGTAACTCTAAGCTTTCATTTAAAAACAATTCTATACTATACATTGAAAATCTTTCAATATGATACATCAATGTTGAATTATTTGCTCCATGCTTTCTATATGTTTCTAGCCTTTACAGTTTTGAAGCTGACCCATTTCAAAGGAATTATCTTTAGAAATGGTTAACTTGGGAACAGGTAGGGCCAGAAACATAATTGTTTTAAAAGCTTCAGTTCAGATTGATTTGGATAGATTACACCGATAAATTTTCAATGTGTCTATGTACTGGAAATGCACTCTGACCATACAGACATACTAATATTGCAGTTCGCTAGAGTGACAAAAAGAAGTCGTCTCAGAATATCAATATAAAGCAGTGTATCTACACTTACACTATAACAGTAAATTAGCAATACATCTACACTAGACTGTCAGAAAGACATTTAAACTTCTAGGAAGAGTAATTTAGTTACATAGTGTATATTGAACGATATGTTTTATATATGACACATCAGATGATATTAGTGGTATTCCATCAAGGAAAACCACAAACCTTTTTCAAGTTTCTTTAACATCTGGCATGTTTTAGAACCATGCAATGCCAAATAATAGGTTTAATAATGATAGAGCTGCTTGGAATTGGCCAATTCCATTATGTTTCCTCTTTATCAGATTATTGGATATTCTGTTTATTTTACCAGAAGAGACACATTAAGCTGCAGCTTGTTTCTAGGTGCGACCTGGGAGCACAAGGAAGTTAAGTGACTTGCTCAGGGTCACACAGTATGCAAGTGGGGGGCTGTGGGATTCAAACCCAGGTCTTGAGGTTTGCAGCTCAGAGCCTTAGACCACTGTGCTACACTGCCTCCTTCAATTTTTAATATTCTGAGTCTGATACTGTTCCAATGTCAGTTTGGCAGTGGACTCAACCAAAATTTCCATTTCTGCATCCAGCTACCAATTACAGATACCCCCAGCCAGCAAACACAGTACTTTTTATGCCCCAAGCCCACAGTTACAACAGGACCCCACCCCCCCCACACACACACACACTCACAGCACCATTAAAGAGAAACTCCTGCCTCCCAACTTACTTTTGTTGTTGAGGTCAGTCACTACTGGTTAGCCATTGCTGCTGCTGAGGTCAGAGGACCTGCCAGGTTAGAGTAACGAGCTGTGAATGAGCTTGGTACAACCAGCAGGCCAGACCGTGGTTTGATTCTCACAACCTCCACTTGCATACTGTGTGACTCTGAGCAAAGTCACTTAACCGCCGAGTGCTCCTAGGTCTCCCCCCTGAAAACAGGCACTTGTGCCTAGTGGGCCTTACCCGGTTACCAAAGACTAAAATAAAAAACATAAAATAAAAAAAGTCCTCTTCTCTCTCTCTCTCTCTCTCTCTCTCTCTCTTCTGTATTGGGAGGGTGCTGCAGTGTAATCCATATCCAGTAGTCAGTTGTAACTCTAGTCCATCATTCATGTTCCTTCATACCCCTAAGCAGAAGACTAGTGCCCATGCCTAAATACTCAAGTCCACTGCCCCAGAGAAGCTTTCAAGCAGCCCCAAGTCTGAACTGTCTGATCTTACAATATTCTGAAGTCCCTCTGTGATGCTAAAATGTTCCTTATATGGGGAAGGTAAGGCGGGGGGGGGGGCAACTGGCACCAAACCTACTGGTTTTGCAACCATTCTGGGTCAAACATATCACTATGGAAATGAGAAATAACCAGATGACAGCCCCTGTGTGACCAAATCACCCCACCCACATATCATAAAATGAATTATAGATCAAGGGAGTGCTCCTGACCAATCAGAACTCTCCTTTCCCCTGTGAATAAGACACTTTTATTCTGTGAGGAGCATCTCATGTACAGAAGTCCTGGAAATGGACATTTTCTGGGACAATTTAAAAAAAAGATAACATTGAGCACTCCCTTGATCTATAATATATTAAAACATCCCCCATTACCACTCATTGCTGAATAAGATTGGCTTCACTTGCATTCTGCTTGAGCCAGAACAACTCAGCTTAGCTTCACTGTTCTCTCTCAAGCAGAACGTGTGTGAAACCACTCTTGTCCCACAATGAGTGGCTCTGGGGGACGTATTAATGTATAAAATACAACCATCCAAACAATACTAAGCAATTCTGACAAAAAAAATGAAAACTTACCCTAGTGAGCTACAACTTTCAGAACAGCCTAAAATGAAAAACTTACCTAAAGACCCAAACTCTCCAAGGAACGCAACAGGAAAAAATAAATAAATAAAGCTTCCTATTCCAGAAGGAACATTTCAAAGAAGTGAAAACAAAAGAAAAACAGCTAACAGACAGCTAACCAAATAACCACTTATATCTGTTCTCTGTGCCTTCCTGTTGCCTCCTCATATACTTAGGGACATCCCTAATTTTGCTTCAGATTTTACCTCTAACTCTCTCTGAACAACTATGTTTCTGTGACAGCTGTGGGGATTGTAAACACAACATGATGTCAAACATTAGAGTCACAGACTTGTTCTTCCTCAGAAAATGCATTTCACTCGAATCCCCTTATTCTAGCACCCACCTGAGAGGATGTGTCCCGATGTTGGTCCTTTGTCCCTGAGTTTTTTAAGCATAGTCCCTGGTTTATTAGGCAGGAGATTGAGAGGCATGTTGCTGGGCCTATGACATTGGATTGCAACACACCAGTATAGCATAATCCTTGGTATATGTTATCCCTTACATAACCCACAGAGTCTGCTGCCTATAAAATTAATTCAAAGAAGACAGAATCTGATTTCTATTTAGCAGCTGTTTCTAATGTTTCTAGTTTCAGTATTTGATATTAATAGACCAACAAATAATCCATAATTAGCTTTCCTGAATAGAAGTTTATGTGCAAAATTTTATGTTGTATTTTTTGTATTGGCAACATTCTATAAAGTTTACTTCATGAACTATTAATTTCCAGTTTGCCTATTTTTAAGGCATGTAGTGTAGCAGTGTCAAGAAAGTACTATAATCAGTTTTGGTAGGAGACAGCCTGGAAAACCATTCATCTAGTCCTGCTCTTCATAGTGAGGCTATTTGACTGACTGTTCTCATTGGGTCTTTTCTTTAGTCTGTGTACGAGGGCTTGGAATGGAGCTGGGGAACATTACTGACAGTCAGTTATCAGCATCTTCATCTTCAAGTAACCGTGGACCCAATAAGGCTCGCTTGAAAGGAGACGCTTGTTGGATGCCTGCTACAGCTGGTATTTATCTATCTATCTTGGCTTGATTTTTCCAAAAATTCAGAACATTGCAACAACTGATTAATTTGTTGAGTTTTTCTGCTCCTAAGAGTTCAGCTTTGAAATGTATGTGAACAGTGACATTTAAACATGAGATGCAATAGAAGCATAGTGGAGTTAAAGTTCCAGTGGAAGCATCCTCTAGACCAGAGGTGGCCAACCTGTAGCTCGGGAGCCACATGTTGCTCTCAAAGCAGTTTGATGTGGCTCTTGAGGGGTTTGCCAATTATGTGTCAAGTACACATCACAGTATTTTAAATCTGAGAAAAATCAAAGTACAGGAGCTGAAAAGTGCCCTGAGTGCTCAACAATCTATTCTACTGAGCCTACAAGCAAATCTAAAGATCCAGAGCTGTTCTAAATAGATATTTTAAGATTACAACAGTTTTTTTTAAATATTGTAACTTAAAATGTGATTATTGACTATTTACTATGGTTATGCTATTATTTTAACTCCTAAATATGGCTAAATATGGGTATGGTAAGGGCCACACATTGGGCATGGTATGGGACGCACATTGTTGTGGCTCACATCTTTCTCTGAAATTTAAATGTGGCTCTCAACCCCGAAAATGTTGGACACCACTGCTCTAGATGGTAGACGCTGAAGTAATGGAAATGTTAACTAGAGAATAATGTATGTGAAGGGGTGTGTTATGAGTTTATAGTGCATGGGAGACTGCAATTATGAATGAAATTCAATGAATTCCTAGGCTTGTTGTACCATCATAGTGACATCAAACTGCTGTTGTACCATCCTGAGTACATTACTACAATGGTACAACATAGAATGCCTTCATGCTCCAGTAACCGACAGCCACACCGATCACTCGTTTTTTTCTTCAGTTTCTTCTGACAGTTGAATGCAGGAAAACGAGTGATCAGCAATGGCTTCAGTGGTATTTTCCAAACCTGTTAATTCACATCATCACCTGTTCATACAAGAGCAGCAAAACCACTGGACAGTGAAAAGAAAAATAGAGTGAAAAAAAACAGAGTTGGACATCAGTTCGATAAACAGTGGCTTTCTGGTGGATTGAAACAGCACCATTCAATGGACAGTAGCTCATAATTACAATTCTTTAAATGTTATGTTGCTGTTTAATTCACCACTGGCAGGGATGCCTTGAAGGTATAGCAAGATGGCTGGCTGTACGCACTGACGGTGGGTACGGGGTGCACGTGGGCTCAAATCTTACTTGAAAGGAGCCTCCAAATCACTCATCAGGGAACAGCTGAGTTGAATACTGCTTGCTACATGCTGCTCAAGAAATGCTCCGTTGTTTATCACTGCTGCCCATTCACTATGAAAGACAATGGATAGGCAACAGTGAACAACAACACTGTACTGTGTGATGTCCATAAACCCTGAGAGTGAAGCTCCAGAGGTTTATGAAGACAATGCACACTCAGGGTGTGTAAAAAACACATTGTGAAGCACTTCACATACTTGATTTTTTATAATTACAAACCTGTGACAACATAAGTAAAAAATGCCAAGCATTTTCACTTTTGCTGAAATAATTGAATCATATTGTTAGGAGCAGAAGTGGAAGGTAGGAAGGGATCCAGCAAATTAAACCATTTAAAGTAAGTCTTTTAAATTGTAAAATCTACTAATTTGAGCATTTTGGATTTTAGTTAGCTTGAATTTTTGAAACAATGTTTTAAAATGCAAAACTGTCACCATACTCAAGTGACAATACTTGTGTGTATTACCACTCATGTATTATCACACATGTATCATCACTTGTGTCACAATACACAGGAAATAATATACATAATACACATAAGAGCATTATCACTTATGTCTTATAGAATTTAAAAGTGTTTAAAATGAGGATATTAAATATAGTGTATATTAATTATGAGCTCTAGGCCTCTCCCCCCTCCACCCAAGCCTTTAGGTAACTGGTTAGATTTTAACAAAGGGCTCAAGATGAGCATGTCAGTAAAAGGGACAGACATAAAATGTGTGCCATCCCATTGTCCCACATTTGCCACTCTGGAGATGGCAGTTGTAGATGTGGGCAGGAGTTGACTGGTAAAAGAGTTTCACTGCTGTTGTATGCCACAAAAGGCCCTGACATCTCATGGGATTGTTTTAGTACATTTGGTCAGGTAACACACACTTTTTATTTTTAACTTTTTTAACCACTGGGAGCAAAGAAGAGATTAAAAGAAGCATTGTCCTGCATAGTAGCGTAGCTTTTTAGGGTCAAAAGGGATCCACCAGGTTTCCATCTCACTACTTCTTAAATAAAAATGAATCAGTGCACTGTGCAACAAGTACTAATTTATTTTATTTGAAATTGGTAAATGGGAAAGGCACACTGAGCCAAGGCTAAAAGGTACAGTGAGCCAAGGATTTTTTCCACGTGACCCAGGGGAGATGGGGGGGGGAGGCAATCAAATTGATGTATAACATACAAATGAGGTGTAAACAAACCTAGAGCAACATGGCAAAAGTGCAAAGTGTCAAAAGCAGGTGGCAGGAATAAAATACATCCTACATCCTGAAATACAATTGAATAACTGGTTGAACATACCAGTGCAGTGAAGTAAGAGGGGAAAACTGACCACTGAAAGGTGGCATGAACACGGGAAGGAAGAGGAACACAGGGCAGGTCAGGTAGCCCTGGTCCCTCTACTGTAGCTGTGGAAGGCCAGCTCCAGCAAGACTTCCACAATGTTCTGTACTGGTTCCATACCAACCAACTACAGGTCAACACTAAAGAAACAGTGTCCCTGACATTTGGTACCAGCCAGAAACTGGCCAGACTATCCACTCTCCCCAACTTCTCCACCTTGGATGGCACCCCTTTGAAGTGGTTCAGTCCTTCAAGTAACTCGGTGTGTGGCTTGACAGCAGGCTTGACTTCTCTGCCCACACCGATGCCATCCATGTCATGCTCTGCCACTAAGTTGATGCCTTGTACTGCAAAACAGACTGTTTGTCACCACATGTCTGCTGGGAGCTTGTTACCAAAATGGTGGTCCCAGTCTTTGACAATGTGGATGTGGTCTATGGAACCACCCTTTACACTTCCCTTTCCAGACTGGACACCCTCTGTAATTCCTTTTGCCACTTTGCTACCATCTCCCTCTGTCGTACTCACCACAGCTTCCTCTGCTCCTCTCTATCCATCCTCACCTTACCCTCATGTAACCAGCACCACCTTTCCTCACTCCTCTTTCCCATCCCCCACCTCATGCTCCCTCTGCACCTGGGATCATTGCACTTTCTCTATTCCACATCCCCACTCCTCTGCAGGGCAATCAGACTTCTTCTATCATCTTCCCACAATCTGGGACCTGTTGCACTCCTCTCTCCAACTCTCTGCCTCCCCTGGCTCTCTCAGGCACCAGCTGCATGTAGTCCCTACGGCCCATATGTCAAGGCCTCCTCCTGGACTCTCACCTAACATGTATCAAGGCTAAAGTACTCTTTACCTCTGCACTCCCATCCTTCCCCTGCACAGGTCTCTCTAATGGTACACTATTGATGCTTCCTGTGCCTTGCTACTTTACTTTGCACTTGGAATTTTCATTATTGTACATCGACTGCACTTTATTTGTACTGAGTAATATGACAGTGTAGTGTCTTATTGTATCTTCTGTCCCCATCCCCCTAGGTTCGCACCTGGAAAAAAGCCTCAGCGCAGTGTGTCTCTCCCAGTCACCAGTTTGGTGGTAGACAGAGAGAGAGAGAGAGATAGATAGATAGATAGATAGATAGATAGATAGATAGATAGATAGATAGATAGACAGACTTAGTTAAAAAAAAATCAAACCCCGGGTATGAAGACAAATGAAGAAGGAAGTGCATGGGCAAGATGCTTATCTAACAGTATCACTGTCACTGTTCCTTTAATGGGCATGTTAAAATGAAGTTACATTTTGAAGTGCTTCCTCTTTGCTCCTACAGCATCATCCTGGATCCAAGTTGATTTGGGTGCTATAAAGAAAGTGACTGGAGTGGTGACACAGGGATGCTACAGCAGTGATCACTGGCTCCGATCCTACACTGTACAGACCAGTGTAGATGGCAACACCTGGACAGATTACAAAGATGATGGGAAAATAACGGTAGGTCTACACTTCAACATCTGCAACAGCTCTGCCATGCGCTCTTTAATAAAAAAACAAAACAGTGATGGCTGAGGTAAATTCCCTTACAAAAATATCAACAACTCACTGTTTCATAAATTATTTTAGCCATAACCCTACAGAAAACTAAAGTGTAGATAGATTGCACCCATAATAACTGCTCTAGGATCTGTTTACCAGCCTAACTAATCTGGGATCCATTTATCAGCCTAACTGACCTGGGACCTTTTACCAGCCCAACTAATCTAGGATTTGTTTATCAGCCTAACTGATCTGGGATCCGTTTATTACCCCGACTGATCTGGGAACAATTTATCAGCCTAAGTGATCTTGGATCTGTTTATCAGCCTAACTGATCTGGAATCCATTTACTAGCTAAATGATCAGTGACCTGTTTATCAGCCTAACTGATCTGGATCATTGGTCTGCCTAACTGATCTGGATCAGTTTATCAGCCTAAATGATCTGGGATCAGTTTATCAGCCTAACTGATCTTGGATCTGTACATCAGCCTAACATGTCCTGAATCAGTTTATCAGCCTAACTTTCAGGATCGGTTTACCAGCCAGACCAATCTGGGTCAGTCTAGCAGGAAACCTGATCTAGGATCAGTTTACCAGCAAAACAGATCCAGGATCATTCATGTCAGATATAACCACAACTTGGCAGATCAGCAACAAGCATAGCATATTGGTTCATGTACACTTTATTTATTTATTTATTTAGATTTTGTTTACCAGGTAAGCCCTCTGAGACCAAAGATCCCTTTTTCAGGGGCAACCCGGGGTTGAGTACACCAACCACTTTACATTAGGATACAATAAGACAGTTTCAAACTACATACACACTTTGTACAGGAGGCAAGGGAACAGTAAGACAGTGTCAGAGAACATACAGTAAGAAACAGAACCAGTGTACATACACTGGCAGTGGGGTACATTTGCCTACAGAGATATTAGCATTAGAGGTTAACGAGTCCAGAGGGAGCAAAGAGTTTTGTCTGTTACCAATTTAGAGGGGTGAGGTTGGGTGCATTATCTAGTGGTTGCAGCAACAGAGGCTCAGTTCAATGAGGTAAACTTTAAGACCAACTTTGAATGAGGAGAGGGAGGGTTTGTCAAGCAGGGAAGAAGGGAGCGAGTTCCAGAGGTGTGGGGCAGTGAACTGGAAGGAGCGCTTTCCTTGGTTGGTCCGGATGCGGGGTATGTTCAGGAGCAATTGTCTCAGAACAGGACAATCAGGAGCTTAAAGGGCATGCAGGCAGAAAGTAAGTAGAGAGAGAAGAAAAAAAAATGAGGAAAGAGTAAGGATCCCAAACAGTTAAGGGGCCAGAAATAAGACATGATGGGAGTGGTGCAGTGCAGTGGCTGTGGAGCAGCAGTCTTCCGTGAGACGTTCTGGAGGATGTGGTGTTGTCCCATCTGCAGGCATCTCTCTGGGATGAGGGAGGAGGTTGCTCATCTCCAGGCTGAGTTGGCCAGGATTTGTGGGACCTCCTCTTCCATCCAGGGACCACCAGTGCCACCGCCATTGCCTCAGAGGTTGCCAAGAAAGAGGAGCGGTTGGACCACAGTGGGCTCAGAGAGGGTGAGGGTGGTGGAACAGAGGTGCATCCCTCCAGTTGTACCTCTCCACAATTCCTATGCCATTCTGGCAAAGTGTGGTTCCTCTATGGAGGCACCCTCAGTGGAGACCAAGGAGGATGCTGGGAGCCTACACAAAGGAGACCCACAGGAGGGTGGCAGGGGACCCTCAGGGGAAGGAAACAACTCCTGGTGGGGGACTTCATTGTTAGGAAGGTAGAACTGGGGGAGGAAGGGGAGAGGGAGGTAAGGTGCCTGCCTGGCACCATGGCTTGGAGGGACAGGGAGCGAATCCTCAGGATTGCTGGAGCAGCTGCACAGGGGAGGGAGCTTGATGTCATTGTCCATCTAGGGACAAATGACCTGGCTAAGAAAGGGATTAGAGAAGTGCAGGAAGAGTTTGTGGAATTGGGAGGGGCCTTAGTCAAGTAGCATGCACGGTAACCTTCTCAGAGGTGCTGTCCATCTATGGTGTAGGTGAGGCTAGGGTGTTACACACCATGGGATTCAATCAGTGGTTGAAAAACTGGTGCGGAGCTCAGGGATTTGGCTTCACTGGGGACTGGGGGTCCACCTGGAGTGATGCAAGCCTATACTGGCATGATGGGCTGCATCTGTCCAGGAGGGGAACCAGGATCCTAGGTGATATGTTTAAATGTTTCATTGGCATTTAAACAAGCCAAGGGGGGAGGCACTGGAAAGGAGCTGGGAAATCCTAGCCGCCCCCAAAAAATCATGGTAAAGTGCGGTAAACACCAACATGGAGGTGTCGATAGGGAGAAGGGCAGGGGTAAATGGGGAAAGTGACAAAGGCAGGAAGGACAGGGATGGGGCAAAAAGGAGTAAGGCCATCAGGAAATGGAGGGTAATGAGTACCAATGCCCGTAGTCTGGGCAACAAGCTCCTGAGCTGGTGGCCTTGATGGAAGAGGGATGCCTGGATATCATAGCAGTCACAGAAACATGGTACACAGAGAACCATGACTGGGATGTTAACATACCAGGGTACATAACCTACAGGAGAGACAGGCAGGGGAGAAGAGGGGAGGAGTAGCTCTATGTAAAGGAAGGATAAAAGCAACTGAACAAAAGAGTAAACAGGGAGGAGAGGAGGCACTCTGGGTCACCTGGAGACTGAAAGAGCACCGCAATCTGCACAGGGGTTAGGTACAGACCCCATGTCAGGGGGAGGGAATGGACAAGGATATGATAGAAGGCTTTCTTAGGATGGCAGAGAAAGGGGAGATACTGTTGATGGGAGACCTGAATATGCCAGATATTAACTGGAGCACATTTGCTGCAGCCACATCCAAGAGCAGGGCCATTCCCGATGCCCTACAGGTGGCAGGCCTCAGACAGCTAGTTTTGGAACCCACTCATGAGGGAGCAATCTTAGACCTCGTACTCTCAAATGGGTCAGTGAGAGAATCTCAGATCTAGAAGTGGGTTGCCATCTGGGAACAAGTGACCATCAAACAGTGTGGTTCACGTTAAACTCAGCTACAGAGTCAAGCCCTACAAAAGTGAGGGTACTGGACTTCAGGAGGGCTGACTTTGGCAAGATGGGAGAGTGCTCAGAAAAGCACTCAGCAAACAGGCTAGAAGGAGGTGTGGAGCAACAATGGGGAATCATCAAAACTGCCATCACAGAGGCAACAAGCCTTGTGTGAAGCAAATAAACAAATCAAATGAAAGAAAAGCCACTATGGTTCTCAAAAGAGGTGGCTGGGAAAGTCAGGGAGAAAAGATAGCATTCTGGAAGTATAAGGAAACACAGAAGGAGCAGGACAGAGAGCTGTACCAGTTAAGGCAGAAGGAAGCAGGAGGGAAGTCAGAATAGCAAAGGCCCAAACTGAGGAAAAGATAGCAACTCAGTTAAGAAGGGGATAAAACCTTTATAGGTACATCAGCGAGCGAAAAGACAAAGGAGGGATAGTGAGGCTGAATAGAATGAACGGTGGGTGGGCAGAGGGGACAGTGAAAAAGCAGGAATACTGAATGAATATTTCTGCTCAGTATTCACAAAAGAGGAGGGAAGTGCCTAATCTAATTAACAGAAGCACTCTTGATAGGGTCGATCCCAGTCCTTTCACAGAAGAAAGGGTTCTGCAAGAACTCCTAAAACTGAAGGTGGACAAAGCAATGGGTCCTGATGGAATTCACCCAGAATTCTAAAAAATTAAGGGAACTAGTGAAACCACTGGCTACTCTTTTAATAAATCATGGGAGGATGGTGTGATACCTGAGGACTGGAGGAAGGCGGATGTGATTCCTCTTCACAAAAGTGGGACCAAGACAGAGGCAGAAAACTACAGACCTGTCAGTTTGACCTCTGTGGTAGGGAAAGTGATGGAGTCACTTCTGAAGGAAAGAATTGCTGAGTACCTACAGGCCAGTGGGACACAGGACCCAAGGCAGCATGGGTTCACAGCGGGAAGGTCATGTCAGACGATTCTAATAGATTTCTTTGACTGGGTGACCAAAGTAGTAGACATGGGAGGGGCTATGGACATGGCCTACCTAGCCTTTGGCAAGGCATTTGACACAGTCCCACACAAAAGAGTAATAGTCAAATTAACCAGCTGGGAGTGGGTCCCAGGGTGGTAGCCTGGGTAAAACATTGGCTGGATAACAGGACACAGAAGGTAATTGTAAATGGAGTCCACTCTGAAGAAAGAGGGGTTACTAGTGGGGTAGCGCAGGGTTCAGTGCTGGGTCCAGTCCTTTTTAATGTCTTCATAAGTGACATTGCAGAGGACTGAAGGAAAAGTATGCCTTTTGCAGATGACACAAAGATCTGCAACAGGGTTGATACACAAGGAGGTGGAAAGGATGAGAAGGACTTGGCAAGGTTGGAGAAATGGTCAGAGCATGGCAGCTAGGACAATGCAAAGAAGTGCAAAATAGTGCACCTGGGAAACAAGAACCCAGAGGAAGAATACACAATGGGGGAGGTAGTAACAACAACAAAAAGGAAAGGGACCTGGGGGTAATCATATCAGATGACCTTAAGGTTAGCAAGCAATGTGAGAGGGCAGTAGGGAGGGCTGGGGGTATACTGGGATGCATAGGGAGAGGCATCAGCAGCAGAAAACAGGAAGTTGTTATCCCGCTGTACAGACAGTTGGTGAGACCCCATCTGGAGTACTGCGCCAGTTCTGAGACCCGATCTCCACAAGGACATAGAGAGGATAGAGGCAGTCCAGAGGAGGGCAACTAAAATGGTGCAGGGTCTGCAAGAGAAGCCATACAAGGAGAGACTTAAGGAGCTTAATATGTATACCCTTGAGGAAAGAAGGGAGAGGGGGGGACATGATAGAAACTTTTAAGTACCTCAGTGGAATCAACCGAAGTCCAAGAGGATAGCATCTTTCAGAAAAAGAGACGTACAAGAACAAGGGGACACAATTTAAAGATAGAGGGGGTGGTTCCGGGGCAATGTAAGGAAGTGTTTTTTCACAGAGAGGGTAGTGGATGCATAGGGCAGCCTTCCTGAGGAGGTTGTGGGGTCTAAAACTGTGGGAAAATTCAAGAATGCATGGGACAGACAAAAGGCAATTCTTGTGGGGGGTAGGAAGAAATAGGCTGTTGGTTAACTAGTATCTGCGGCCTATCCTGTACGTAGGGAAATGGGCAGACTAGACGGGCCAAGCGGTCCTTATCTGCCGTCAAAGTCTATGTTTCTATGTACAAGACAGCAAGTCAGGAGATACTGTTTCAAATAGGGCTGTAAGTTCGGTTCAACCTTAATACAAAAAAGGTTGAACCCCAGTTTTTAGAAGGGTCAAGAACACCCACAAACTCTTTGCTGTTTTTTGCAAACTTTGGTTCACTTGTCCTCCCACCCCTCCTCCCCCACTGATAGCCAGTCACCAACCCAGTATATAATTAAATTCCCTGGTGTCTAGTGGTTCCCCTCCAACTGATCGCAGGCTGATGTGTAGTTATATTCCCTGGTGTCTAGTAGTCCCCCTAACCAATCGCCGGCCTGATGTACAATAATTAATTCCATGATGTCTAGTGGTCCCCCCAACCTAGCAGGCTGTGCCCCCCACCCTGATCCTGAGTGGGAGACCTGCACAGCCCTTCCTCTCCACCACGCCGCCCACCCGACTGAGCTGTCAGTGAATGAGTGCGTGATTGTACAAGCATGCACTCATTCATTGCCAGCTCATGCCCATTCACTGAGCTCTTTGACTTCTGTCAGGGGCACAGATAAGATTGTAGGGTTGCTCTGGTCACTGTTGAGGGGGCTCGATGGGGGGATGGGCACTGTGAACCCCCAGAGTCCACAACTCCCTTCCCTCCCATCCCATCCCCCCCACCAGCAACTGGAACAACCCTCCACTCCTGTCTGCACCCTGACAGAGCTCAAAGAACTCAATGAATGGGCACAAGCTGGTGACCTGTCAATGAAACAGCACATGCTTGTTCAAGTACATGCTCATTCACTGACAGCTCAGGTGGGTGACTAGCATGGTGGAAGGAGGAGGGCTGTTCCAGTTGCCCTCTCAGGGTTGGGTGGGGGGAACAGAGTGGGGGCACTACCTGCTGTGGGGGGGACCACTTGACACCAGGGAATTTATTTATACAATGGGCCTGCGATCGACTCTCGGGGGGACCACTGGACACCAGGGAATTAAATTTTACAATAAGCCAGCAATTGGCTTTCAATGGTGGGAGGGACCACTAGACACCAGGGAATTAAGTTATACATTGGACTAGTAATTGGCTAGCTATGTGGGAGTACTAGACACCAGGGAATTTAATTGTACATTGGCAGCTGAATGGCTATCAGCAGAGGAAGGGGGCACTAGTGTGCCCTGAAAAAGGTAGAACCTAGTTCTACCAGTTCTGCCTGGTAGAACCAGGTAGAACTTGGTAGAACATTTTGGGGTTGATTCATAAAGTTCACAAGGTATTCTGGACTACTGGCACAATGGTTGGATTTCTGTTTGCAACGCCGATGACCTGGGTTTGGGAATGGACCCAGGAGTCAGAGGGCTGGCCGGGGAAGGGAGAAGGATAGAGCATCCTGAGGACTGCTCTCCTTCTCAACAGGGATGTGGGAAGAGTGTTCGGGTCTTTCCAGATCTCTGGCGGAGGCTGAGGGCACCACTGTGGCTGGTGCCATCACCATAGCGGGAGCAGACGCTGGACATCATTGCACATCCTCACCCCGAAGATCCAGCAAGCACTGAAAAATGATGACCCACTGGCATGACAACCTGCCCTGCCGCCATCTCCATTACCTTCTGACGCTCGCCGGGGGGGACCCGCTCCCGTGGCCCTCAAGCCAGCGGGGCTAAGCTGGGGCTCACCTATAGTGTCTATTGGAGGGAAGCCCTCCCAGCAGCTCTGCCCAGGGGAGTAAACCCAGGCATGGGGGACAACTGGCAGGATGGGTCTGACCACTGAATGGAGGATTGGGGGACTCCGGAACAAGCAAAAAAAAAGTTTGCAAGGTAGAACTTTTAGTGGTTCGTACAGCCCTATTTTTAAACCCCAGTTCCCTAACTGACCCCTAGTCTCAAATTTTTACATAGTAGTGACTGATGGTGGTGTGCTGTTTGAACAGTAAGCCTATACTAGATGGACTTAAGTGAAAGAAAGAATAGAACATGAAGTAGTAGGATATATATTTATACTGGGATCCTTTCCCTGAGGCACATAGCACCTTACAGTACAGTACAGGAGTAAAAATAAGCATTCATGTAAAATAAATATTTAATAACTTAAAACAGATAAATAGGTACAAATGAAATATCAACTGGGATGGTAAACAATTAACTTTTAGCAGTCCTTTAACGCCTGTTTAAAGCGCAAGTGGTTAGTAAGGATGTCTTTTAAAGAATGAAGATCTGGGGCTTTAAATGCTTCTGTAATTGTTTTGTTTGCTTTTATTTGTTTCTTGAATCACCTTTCATCATTTTTTTTGCCAACTACTAGTAAAACAAAGAATCCAGTGGAATTCTTGTATTATGGTGTCAGAAATGTTTTACTAGCAAGGTTGGCAGTGTATTTCAATGGGGAACTACAAACCTGTTATCTGAGTCTTATAGAGAAATAACACTTTCTACCAGAAAATATTATATATTTAATAGAAATATGTGATTTTCATAACCTGTGATATTTAGTTATAATTTAGCAGATGACATTTTCTTCATAACCAGATTTTACTTAGGATGACAAAATAGAATACAGTTGCTGTTTTAAAAACTGTAGAATCACACAGATGTATTAAAACAGTGCAAACATATAAAGTATAAAGTCTGTTACTGAAAGAAGCATCTACTTCTTTGGAAAAAGATAAAAAAGATATTAAGTTTCTCACTGAAATATAGTGGGCTCATAAATAGTTGGCAGTTTCTGACATCACAATGCCAGAATTCTATTGAATTCTTTTTACTAGCAGTGTGAAAAGCAAAGGTGAAAGCTCACTTGTTTCAATGCACTAACAAATATTTTATTATAAAAGAAGAAAGTAATTACTATCACATAAAAATACAATAAATAAAATAGACAGCTGTCTTTTTATTGGAAGTAAACACTTGCTTTTTAAAAACATGTATTTTCAGACCCTTCCTAAAGGCCTCTACCTTTCTTAGGGCCCTTGGGAGCAAACTCCAGAGAACTGGGCCAGTTGCCTTGAAGGCCCTGTCACCTATAGTTTTTAACCTGGCCCTAGGCACTGACAAGAGGCCCACCTCAGTAGAGTGGGAAGGGCGGGATGATGAGTATGGATGCAGGCGCTCCAACAAGTAGCCGGGTCCCAACCCATGTAATGCCATGTAAGTCAGCAACTTGATTTCAAAAGAGATATACCACTTTACCAGCGGCCAGTGCAGTTCACAGAGCAGTGGGGAGACATGACACATCCTTGGAAGGCCAGTCAGTATCCTGACTACTGTGTTCTGCATTAACTGCAGGTGCCCTAACATACCTCCACTGACCCTGAGGTAGATAACATTGCAGTAGTCGAGCCAAAATGTCACAAATGCATACTCTCCCAGTTGCAGTCATACTGTAGTTATTTTTTTAATAGACATAAATATTTATCAGAATCAACTTATTTCCAGGTGTATCGGGGGGGGATGTAGGGGGTAGTATGCAATACATACAAACAGAATAACAAATCTGAATTAATAAAAAAAGCAACTTATACAGAACTATATGGTGCAAAGCTTTTCAAAGTAAATTACAATGTGGAATGCAACATGGATGAGTAGGGCTTATCATTGGTAATCAACAGCAGAAATCATAACAGAAGGAGAGCAAAAAGGGGGTCATAGAGGGGAGGGAAAATAGAGATGAGGAGGTGTTGGAGAGGTATACAGAGGGAACTAAGAGGAAGGCAAAAGGGATTAGGCACAATAACAGGCATTTGCAAATAAGTCATAGAGTATGAGCTTCAGGGTGGGGGAGGCTGAGCAGAGATGGAAAAGTCTACAGAAGAAAGCAGCCTGCCCAACAGAGGTCCTGGGGAAGGGGAAGGAGAAAGAGCAAGAGTTGGAGTTTCTATAAGGATAAGAAGTAAAGATAGAACTGCAGTTGATCAGTAGCTAAGATAGAGCTAGGGTTGGTAAGAAATAAGGATATAGCAGAGGTTGGTAAGACGTAACTATAGAGCTGGGATCTGTTTATCAGTCTAACTAATTTAGGATTTGTTTATCAGCCTAAGACGAGTTATAAAGCTAGAGCTGAGGTTGATAAGAAGTAATGTTAGAGCTGCGGTTGATAAGATGCAAGGATAGAACAGCTGCTGATGAGAAGTGAGGATAGAACTCCAGTTGATAAAAAATAAGGATAGAGCTGAGGTTGATAAGAAGTAAGGGCAGAGGTGCTGTTGATAAGAAGTAAGGATAGAGCTGAGGTTGATAAAACGTAAGGACAGAACTGAGGTTAATAAAAAGTAAGGAAAGAGATGAGATTGATATGAAGTAAGGATAGGTCTGGAATTAATGAGTAAGGTTAGAACTGATGTTGATAAGAAGTAAGGATAGAGATGAGGCTGACACAAAGTAAGACTAGAGCAGAAGTTGATAAAGAAGTAAGGACAGACGTAAAGTTGATGAAAAGTAAGGATAGAGCTGAGATTAATAAAAAGTAAGGACAGAGCTGAGTTTGATAAGAAGTAAGGTTACAGCTGAGGTTAATAAAAAGTAAGGATAGAGCTAAGGTTAATAAAAAGTAAGGACAGAGGTGAGGTTGATAAGAAGTAAGGTTAGAGCTGAGGTTGATAACATGTAAGGGTAGAGTGACAGCTGATCAGAAGTATGGACAGAGCTGAGGTTGATAAAAAGTAAAGATAAGCTGAGGTTTATAAGAAGTAATCCTATAGCTGAGATCAATAAGAAGTTGTTATAGCTGAGGTTGACAAGAAGTAAGGATAGAGGAGATGCTGCAGGAGAGGAAGCCAGACTTGAATTTAGCAATGGGGGATAAGCAGTAGGAGAGGCATTGATTATCCAAGTTACGGAACGAGAAAGAGTGTAAAGAACAGTGGTGGGTATGGGCAAGGCAAAAAGGAAAAAAAACAACAGAAAGAATGGAAAAGAGGAACCCCATTTGGTCAGAGTGAATTTAGGAACTGCGCCATAAACCACGTCCCTGTAGTCAAACACCAGAAAAATCATTGTACACACAATACACCAGGGAGTGTCATTTAAGACTTATTCTGATATAGTGTGCCAAGTTTCAGGAGAACGTTTCTGCAGATATCAACTGTAGTCCAGGGGAAGCTGAGATGACTATCCAGCTAGACCCCTAAGTATTTAATGGATGAGTTGTCCACCAGGAGAACCATCCAGGGTCTCGAAGACTGAGTTCACTGCCTGAAAACCATTTTCTTGACATCTAGGGTGAACTCCTTTTTACAAAACTAGCTTTAGATGTTATCAAATAAATTTTTGAGCTGCACCACCAGTTGAATGTTTGGGACCCATATGACTAAAGTACAGGGTCGTCTGTGCACATGCTGTATGGATGTCCACAGAGACACTGGCATTGAAGAAGTTATTCAGAAAGATCAAGAACAAGATGTAGCCCAGGACAAAACCCTGGGGAACACCTGACTCAATGGGGAGGGGAAGTCAGGTACAGATACATTTAGGACCTCTCTGTCAAGTAGGAACTGAACCTCTAAAGCCAAGCCCTAGCAAACTACTCTAGTAGTAGGAGTGGGCAACAGTACCAAAGGCCTTTGCAGGATCAACAGAGATGGCAGATGTAAACATTTATTTATTTATTTAAAGTTTATAACCGGGAGAGGCACACTGAGTCGAGGCTTGTTTCCAGGTGTGACCCATGGCAGGGGTAGGGGTACAGCATACATTAAGTTCAGTAAACCAAATGTGCAGAGCAATTCACATACAAAAATATAGTAAACAACATATACATTAAGTACAGTAGCTCAAATTTACAGAGCAGTTAACACACAAAATAATTACTGTAAACAAAATATACATAGCTGTTCAATATACTGGGCAGTTCACTACAGTTGGTGGGTAAGTGTGGTATACAAATTATGCAGTGGCGTTTACGGCAGATTGCAATTGGTACAAGACTGTGAGAACTTGATGGTGGATGCAGTACATGAGTTATGTCATGGGGCTTATGACTGATTGCAATTGGCACAGGACTGTGGGAGGCTTGACATCAGAGAACATAGGTGAGGGAGCAGATCATCGGGTGGGACAGTACTGAGGCAAACCAGCAAGGGTAAGTAAGGACAAAAAAGAATGCAAGGAGGCAGGTGCGTATCAGTGCAGTAGGTACAGTATATACGGGATAGGGGATTGACACGCAGCACAAAATAATGACGAGAGGTGGGAGCTAGTGCTGGCACGAGATCAAGAAGGGGAGAGGGAGGAGCCGGCCCGCCGGCACGGTGATTGGATTTCTGCTTGCGGGGCCGGTGACTCGGGTTTGGGAATGGACTCGGGTCATCTGAGGGCTGGCCGGGGGAAAGGGATTGAGCGTCCCTAGTACTGCTCTCCTTCTCTGGGGGAAGGGGGGCACTCACTATCGCACAAGAGCGACACCTGGCTGAGGCTGGGTTGCCGCCCTGTACGTGACACAGAATCGACGCTCTCTGGGGCAGGACAGATGCTGGTATCATTGCACATCTCTGCCCCAGCCTACAGGGGAAAGGAAAAAGCATGGTGGGACCCCTGTCTCTGTGAAGTCCTCCCAGGGACTTCAATTAGCCTCTGCCGCCAGAAGCTCTCCCAACTAGATACTACCCCGTGGCACTGAATACCGGAGACCGGTGCTATGGCCCTGCCCTCCAGGGGGTAAGCCGGAGGTGACCAGGAAGTAACGGACAATAGGCAGTAGGTGGGAGTCCTGGGGGCGTGACTAGGGCTGATTCTGACAGGAGGGTCCTGCCAGGAAAAAAAAAAAGTAGAATAAAATAAAAAAAAGAAGCGGAGAGGGTGGGTTGGGGCTGGGTGGGGGGTTGCAGAGAACTAGTGATTAGGTGGGGAGAAGGCAGAGATGGGAGGGGCTGCAGAGAGACTAGTGATTGGGGAAGTGGCAGAGATGGGGGGAGGTATCTGAAGTTGTTTTTGATTGATGTGGATGATGGCAAACTGTGAACAGTGAGAGGCAGTTAGTTCCACACGATGGGGAGCCAGTAGGCAAAGGCTTGCATCCCAGCCTGAGAGAGAGAGTGAGAGTGAGGAGTAGCTAAAGAGGAGCATGGATCATGGGAATGCAGAGCATAACCGGGGCAAGCGGTAGGAACTAAGAATGAGGAGAGGTAAGAGGGAAGAGTGTTGAACCAGAACTTAGAGATGAACGACATGCAGTGTGTTTTTGCCTACAATTTGCTAAGAAGAGAAGGGAAACAGCTTGATATAGGTGACAGTGATGCATCTGGTAGGGGAGGTTTGTGGCAAAGTGACAGAAAGCATGGAACAGTGGGTCAAGCTTAGCTAGGGAGGATTGTGGTGCAGCGCGGTAGACCGCATCGTCATAGTCGAAGAAGGAGAGGATGAGCTTTGTTATAATTTCCTTCCTGATGGGAAGGGAGAGACTGTTCTTGTGCTTACATAGCATGCCCAGTTTAGGGCGGAGTTTGTTGTGGATGCAGTTTAGGTGTAGGCAGAAGTCCAACCTGGGATCAAGCCATACTCTCAGATATTTATAGCTGTCTACTGCTAGGATTTGGGATCCAGTTAGGGCAAAGAAGGAAGGGGGTGAGGACAGTTTGGGCAGCTTCTGGGCAGAGCAAAAGACCATCACCACTGTTTTTTGAGTGTTGTATTTGAGAGACTTTGCGTCATGCCAGCGTAGCAAGCTTTCGAAGTCAAATTGGAGTATGATTCATTTTGGGTTTGGTAGGGGCCAGAAGCGAAAATCACTGAGTCATCAGCATACATTTGAACTTGGGAGGACGGACAGGCAGATGGAGAAGAGGGTTGGGCCAAGAATTGACCCCAGCGGGATGCCGGCTAGGATGGGAAGGGGGATAGATTTGGTGTCACCCAACTGTACATACTGAAACCTGTCTGAGAGGTAGACCTTGAACCAACTGATGGTGGGGAGCGAGAGGCCTATTGATGCAAGGTCATCTGTTAGAATTTTGTGGGCCACAGAGTCAAATGGTTTGGCTAAATCTATAAAGATTGCCAATGTCAGGCGGCCCTTATCCATAGCTGAGTGGATATGGTTAGTGAGACAGAGAAGGGAAGAGGAAGTAGAGTAGTTGTGCCAAAAGGTGGACTGAAATGGGGTCAAAGCATCATTGGAGGCCAGGAAGGAGTTTAGCCTTTTGGAGATAAGGACTTCTAGTATCTTGGAGAGGGAGGGGAGGAGGGAGATGGGCCTGTAGTTACCAGGGATTGAGGGGTCACCCCCATTGTGTAGGGGAATGACCTTTGCCAATTTACAGGCTTTGAGTAAGAAGCCAGATGAGAGGGAGAGGTTGAACAGATGGGTGAGTGGAGGGATGATGGCAGGAGCTGAGATTTTCAGAAAAGTGGGATTAATTCCATCAGGGCTCTGTTTGGTGGGGTTTAGAGATCTAAGGGCGCAGAGCACCTCTAAAGGAGTGATAGGGGAAATGAGCTGTCAGAAGTGAGGAAGTGGCCAGATGCTTGGGGGTGGACAAGACGATGAGTGCAGGGAAGTGAGAGTGGGGGGGGGAATTCTCAGAGAGAAGGGCACAGGTTGTAAAGTAGCAATTTATGGAGGAGGTGGCATTGCTAGCTCCATCCCAGGGCTGAGAACAGGAAGGAGGTGGTAGGGAGGTGGACCCTAGCAGTGAATGGAGAGTCTTCCAGAAGGCGGCCAGAGGGGCGGCAGTCATCGAGCTAGGCTTCAAAGAAATTTGCTTTGGCTGAGTGCACTGCCTTAGTGCAGGCATTCCTTATGGTTCTATATTTTTATAGATCTGAGGCAACAGAGGAAGCCTTGTAGGCATTCCAAGCTTGATCTCTTTCCTTGAATAGCTTCACCAGTTGAGGGGTGATTCAGGGATGGTGCCTGCACCTTAGTCTCAGCCTCTTGAGGGGGTGTGGGAGTTCCAAATGTTCAGCAAGGTGGAGCTGAAGGCTGCAAGGGCAGAGTCTATGTCCAGAGTGGTGAAGACTCCAGACCAATTGGCGAGGTATAGGTCAGTCAGAAGAGATTGTTTGTTCAGGGACTTAAGGGGCCTGAAGCAGATGTACTTAACCGGGTTGGGGGCAAGATTTCCTGAGGCAGTGGGTGATGCAATAGTCACTAAAGGCATCTAGGAGAGTACTGGCTGTGGAGTATTTGTGTGGGTGAGTTGTTAAAATCCAGTCGACTGAGCCAGCCTGGTGGCACAGAGGGTTGAGGCGCTTGACTCCTTACCTTGCGCTATGCCAGTGCCCTGGGTTCGGGAACAACCTTGGGTCATCAGGGTGCCAATGTGGGGGGGGAGGGTGAAGCAGGATTGAACATGCCAGTAGGCAGCTCTCCTCTCCTGAGGGTGGTGGGGTGGGTTGGCACTCCCCCATAGTTCCTGTCTCACCAAGTGGAGGTCCAGTGGGTAGCGCAGGCGGAGAGGGGGCAGCAAAGTAACAGGAAGTGGAAGGGACTGAGCTGGTGCCATGGGGTGTGAAGCGTGCCTCCTCATGCTTACACGGCCATGTGCTGGGGCCTCAGGGGGGTCAAGGGAGAAAACCCTACAAAAAAAATATGTGTCCTCATCACCAGTTGGCAGGAGGAGGCGACAGGGAACAAATAGCTATATAAAAAAAATAAATAAATCCAGCCGATTAGTGAGTGTTTGTTGGAGTGGGGGTTGAACCTAGTAGGGGTGGATATAAGCTGTGTTAAGTTGAGGTCCTCAGTCTCCTGGGTGGTTGGCTTAGCTTGTGGGGACAACCAGTTAAGGTTGAAATCAGCCAGTACAAGGAGCTCACCAGAAGCTGAGTGTGAAATGAGGGAGGCAAGTTTGGAGACTAGGGATGCAGGAGAAGGGTTGGGGGAAAAATAGCATGTTGTGACAAAGAGTGGTGAGGAGGAAAGGAAAGTGAGCCTTGAAAGGGGCAGTTCATGCGATTTTGGGATGGCATCTTGAAGAACAGTGGAGGCCTGAAGGGACTCATGGACATATGTGGCGACACCTCCGCCACATTTGCCCCTGTCCTGGAAGAAGATGGCATAACCTGGGATGGCTACAAGGGAGTCAGGGACTTTGGCAGACAGCCATGTCTCAGTAAAGCAGAGGAGATCAGGGGAACATTGTGTAACCCAGGCTTTGATGTGGTCTATTTTGGGCAGCAGTCTCTCTACGTTTATATAGTAGATGCCCAGTCCATTTGGGGGGGGAGCAGTTCAGGCCCAGGGTTCAGTTCGATATCACCAGTGAGTAGGAGAAGTAAAAGGCAGGGGATAAGGAATTTTGAGAGGGATTTTTTTCCTTAGTGAGCCTGGGGGGGTGAGGCCTAGGCTTCATGGCCCAGAGAGGTGGATGGCAGCTGAGAAAGAAGGGGACAAGGAGGGAAGGAGGAGTAGGAAGCTGTTAGGGGGAGGGGAGGGTCTAGGAGGAGGGGGACTAGCAAGTCAGCAAGGGAGGGGGAGGTGGGGTGGGGGAGGGGACCATGCATGGAGGTAGAGGGTATGTGGAGAGAGGGGGCAGGGCTAGGATGATGGCAAGAAGGGCCTGGGAGAACAGTCTGATGAAAGGTAGCATGTTGGCCAGTGCCTGGGGATTGGGATGGTAAGGGAGATGAGGACAGGGCTGTGACCACTAAGAGTGTGGTGATGCATAGGTTAAGTTTACCCGAAAGCAGAGTGGCATAGTGGCTAAGAGTGCTGCCTTTGGGAGTGAATGTCAGGGGTTCGAATCCCGGGACTGGAGAACAGAGAGATGCAGGGTTGAAGGTGGGATTCTGGTGTGGGGGAAGAAGAAAGAGAGGGGGAGCTAAGGATGAGCAGGGTAGAAGTGACGGCCTTGATCCATCCTCTTTAGGTTAGTATCAGTGAGCCTAAATAGGGAAGAGATGGTGGACTAAACAGTAGAGGCTGAGTAAGGAGAAGCTGTCAAAGGAGGGGGAATAATAAAGAGAGTACCAGTTTTTCTTGTAACTTTGCCAGTGCAGGGATGAGGTAGATAGGCTAGTAGTTCTCAATACCAGCGAGGTCCCCACCATCGGGCAGGAGAGAATGTCCCTCTTCTACATTTCTTTGATTGAGCGATCAAGGAAATAGATCAAGATGGGGTGGTGGACATGGCCTAGCTAGACTTCAGTAAGGCTTTTGTCATTGTTTCACATAGGAGACTCGTAAGAAAACTGGGCACCTTGAGGGTGGGTTCTAAGGTGATTAACTGGGTAAGAAATTAAGGGATAGGTGACTTCGGGTGGTGGTAAATGGTGTTCACTCCAGAGAAGGGAGGATGACGAGTGAGGTGACTCAGGGCTCAGTACTGGGACCGGTCTTCTTTAATGGCTTTATAAGTGACATTGCAGATAAGCTGGAAGGGAAAGTCTGCCTCTTTGCGCATGACACCAAAATAAGAAATAGGGTGGACACTCCAGGAGGGGTGGAAAGAACGTGCAGAGACCTAAGAAAACACGAGCAGTGGTTAATGGCATGGCAGCTAGGTTTCAATGCAAAAAAGTGCAGAGTCATGCACTTAGTGCACAGAATCCAGGGACAGAGTACAAAATGGCAGAATAAGTAATCAAACAGTAAAGGGACTGGGGTGTAATCATATCTGATAACCTAATGGTCGCAAGGCAGCAAGACAAGGCAGTAGGTAGGGCCAGTGGGATGTTGGGGTGCATAGAGTGAGGTATCACCAGTAGAAGGAAGGGATTGGTGTTGCCACTGTATAGATTACTGGCAGGACTCCACCTACAGTACTGTGTACAATTCTGGAGGCCACCTCTCTGGAATGACATAGACAGAGTAAAGGCCATCCAGAGAAGGGCAACTAAAATGGGGAAGGACCTACATAGAAAGCCCTATGAGGAAAGACTAAAGGAACTCAGTATGTACACTCAGGAAGGGGGGGTTATGCTAGAGTCCAAATAAATACCTCATGGGGGTAAATAAGGTGCAGAAGAGGAGCATTTTTCAAGAAAAAAATGCACAAGAACAAGGGAACATGCAGCAAAGCAAGGGGACAAATTTAGTAGATATGTAAGGAAGTATTTCTTCACCGGAAGAGTGGTGGATGCCTGGAACAGTCTTCCAGTGGACATGGTGGGGTTCGTGAATGAACTGGATAGGCAAAAGGGAATCTTAGTGAAAAGCAAGGGGAGGGGAGAGCAGGAGATCAAGTAGGGTCTGTGATGACCCTATAGGCAGGAAAAAAATTAGCAGACTGGTTGGCCAAGCGGTCCTCATCTGCCATCAAATTCTATGTTTCTATATGCCTGGAACTTTACCAGTGAGGAGGAATAGCTTGAGCAAAGCAAGAAGGGGAGGAAATAGTGAATGCAAAGAGATGGTGGTGGTGGTGGTGGTGGAGTTGGTTCAAGTCTGAGAACTGTTACCTTTAATAAAGTTGAGTGTCATTATAGCAGAGAAGGCAGAGGCTGGGAATGAGGGAGTGAAACAGAATGTTGAGGTTTTGTATTCATGGCTGAAATGTTATGTATGATTGTTTGTACATTTGTTTTCTTATGGTTTGTGTTATTTATTGTTAAATTATTGTACAGGTGCTCTGAGCTTTGGAGGGGCACCTTTTAAACTTTAATAAATCAAACCAACAAAATCAGTGAGTGTGATGTTATGGGAGAGGGGGAGGGAAAGGGAAATGGAGAGATGGTAGTGTATACAAAATCAGTAACTTAATGTAGCATGCCAATTACAACATGCAAAGAATGAGACAGTGTGACAGCTCAGCTAACAGGCTATTTCCCTTTAGCTAGATAGTTATAGCTGCTGCCTCTGAGAAGCAGGATGCACCGATCTATCCCAGGATCCAGCAATTCCCAGTTATTAGGTTTACTGAAGATGCCATCCATAATCTGGGGAAAGAACATTACAAGGGCAATGACTGAGGTGGGGTGAGGAAGGAAGAGGGAATCATGGAGAGAGCACAGGTGGAAAAAAGTTATTGAAGCAGAGGGAACATCAAGGGGGCCATAGACGGAAGAAGCACCTAATCTGAGGATCAGAGTTATAAAATGGAAGTTCAAAACTGGAGTGCATAACCTTCTACAAGTTAGATATGAAGTTAATGTTCATCTGGAGTTTGGAAGCAAAGTATTCAGCTTTAGCCAGGCATTGTTATATTGCTAATACTATAATCCTTACACAGACCTTGTTCAAGAGTTGCAGACTCTGTCTGCAAACTTTGTACTGACTTTGGGTGAAAAGGGCTGACCCTGCAGTTGGCCACCAACAATATGGGGCTATGAATAGGCAGTTGAATTCTGCATTGAATGGCTCTTTCTGCCCACATGGTCAGCTGATAATGTGTGAAGAAAAGTAAAATATTTACAAAACTAGCTAAATAGAAGCTGACTTCCCCTAATTCCTTCCCTCCCTCTTTCCCCATCAACACTATGCTGGTAGTCAGCTGAGGGTTACATTGTTCCTTACGTCTTGGGAAATACACTAAAGAGGCTGTTGCCTTCCTTGCAAACAACTCTTAAGTTATAAATAATTATTATACCACAGGTATCTAGTGTAAGCCAATCAGAACACAGGAAAACTGGCAGTTATTATCCCACAAACTACTACATACATGCACACAGTAGGTTATACATATTTAGCCACACTCACAGTAGGTTATCCACCTGTAACCTTGCCCATAGTAGGTTACCCATATACCCTTCTCCGCTGTCCACACTGTCTGTCTGCTCTGGAGTCCGGACACACTCGTACTCCCCTGATGTTCTTATGTGAGCCCTTGTACACTGCAGCTAAGTTTACCATCTCTTTCTCCATCTGTATTTCATTTATGTGTGTGGCTCAGCAAAGGAGACTGACCATGGAGACTAAAGTCGAGCAAGGAGCGAGAGATGATTTTCTTGTTGAGGTGAGCTGGGCATGAGGGGAAGACAGTGAGTGAGTGAGAGAGAGAGAGAGAGAGAGAGAGAGAGAGAGAGAGAGAGAGAAACAACTTTCTAGATTGGAGACAGAACGGGTCAGCAACACTAACAAATGAGAACCATGTTGTTTTTTTTTTTTACTGTTCAATTGTTTATTGACATTTTCAATTTACAAAAATCAGGATCAACTTGAAGGTAAGAATGGGTGAGAGTTGGTTACATATACAGCTCAACAACAAACAGTATGATTTGTAATAGTCTGGCATGCACTTACCAGTCTAGATGTGATAGCTAAAGTTCGGGTACCTGGAGAGGTAAGGCTTCCATGCTTCACTAATGGGCGTTGAGGTTCTCTTTGTGGATTCAAGTGATGTCCAGGCCTCTGTCACCCTGTGTAAGAGCAAACACAAAGAACCACTATTCTACACGCCAACAGATTTAAACTATTTACATTAGCAAATACAGAAAAAGCACATCTCTGCATTTTTTTACCATCTATCGGGTAACTTCTACTAGTCCACAGTATTGTGTCAAGTACCAGGCAGTGAGTCCTGCTGTGGATCATTCAACCTACCCCAGTTTTAGGGGTAGTGTATCTGTGGAAATGGGTCCAGTACTCTTCATAAATTGCCATGGAGTTACTTGCCAGGTGGGAGAGCCAGTCCATGGAGGCTATCTGGGCCGTGGAAGCCAACAGCTCCCGGGGACTGGGGATCTCTATGGTTCTCCATCTACAAAGCAAAAGGCGTTTGGCCTGCATGGCCCACATGGCCAGCCATCGGTGTTCCGGATCTCACAGGTGAGGGGCCTCTGATGTCAATCCCAAGAGGGGCAGGGGGATAAACTTATACTAGGATTCATACTAGGGTTGGATAGGAGTAAGAGAGCCGAAAAGGCCCATAATGTACTCCTATTTCTAATAATAACTAAGAATATTACTTGAAATAATATAGTTGTCCAAACGCCTTTTGTATGTTAGTTTAGAATCGCTAATAATTACATCAATTGGTAAGGAGTTCCATAACTTAATTATTCTTGCAGTATAAAAGAACTTCCGTGGAAGAAAATTAAACTTCTTTAATTGTAATTGCAAAGGATGTCTCTGAATATTATAAGTTAAATCCTTAAACAGAAAACCCAAATTAGTTATTAAATATGGATCATTTACTGTATAATATTGTACATGAGAAGGAGGTCTCCCCTCAAACGTCTGGTAGATAAAGATATCAGATTGAGTAATTTTAGTCTTTGTTCATAAGGTACTTCCCTCAAACCGTGCACCATTTTAGTGTACCTTCTTTGTACTCTTTCTAATAGCGCAATGTCTTGTATCCTATAAGGACACCAAAGTTGAGAGGAATAATCCAAATGTGGAATAACATAGGCTCTAAACAGAGGCATCAGAACTTTAGCATCTCTAGATATAATATTACTTTTGATAGACCAGATAACTCGGTTTGCCTTAAGGATAATTTCATTTAAATGTGAAATTGGGAGAAAATCATCTGAAATAAACACACCCAAATCCTTTTCCCCTTGATGAGCTAACCAACCTTAAGTTATCCAAGATATACGTGCGCCTAGGATTTTTTGCCCCAAAATGCATAACTCTGCATTTGGAGTGATTTAATTTCATTCCCCACGTAGCTGTCCATTTAGACAGTTTGTCTAAATCATTTTGAATAGCAATAATTTGGGTTAGATTCTCAACAGGCCCACCAATCTTAATATCATCTGCATATTTAACTGAATTGGAACAATTTTGTTGTGTAACATCAGCTATAAAAAATTGAAACAAACAGGGTCCCAGGACAGACCCCTGAGGAACACCACTAGTAACATGCCCCTTACAAGAAAGTTGCCCATTTATAAGAACATGTTGCGAACGATTAAACAACCAATTTGCTATCCAAACTATTAAATTTGAATTCATATTTGAAAAAGAAAGCTTTTGTATAAGTGCCCAATGTGGTAAATAGTCGAAGGCTTTACTAAAATCTATAAAAACTACATCATAAGGATGTCTGTTATCCAACTGATAACCTAAGTCTTCATAAAAACACAACAAATTAGTTAAGCAGCTCCTTCCATTTCTGAATCCATGTTGTTCAGTATCGGGAACTGATAAACCATGAAGTAATCAAGTCCTTAATTAAACTTTCCAGAATTTTGCCCATAGATGAAGTAAGACTTATCGGTCTATAGTTTTCCCATTCACTTTTAGAGCCTTTTTTATGAATAGGAACTACAAAAGCAATTTTCCAAAGTTCAGGAACATAGTTGTAATTAAGACAATACTCAAATAATAATTTTAAGGGTGTGATTAAGCAATCGGCTAGTAAATACAAAAGATGACCAGGAATGTTATTGGGGGAAACACTTATTTTACCCTTAATATTGATTAATTTAGTTTGGATATCAGACTCAGATAATGAAATGGGAATACTGTGAGGCAGGTTAATTGGGCACTTATGTTGATTTTTTTGTAATACTTTACAAAATTTACTATTAAGATAATTGGCCTATCCAAGGGTGCAAATCAATTTTTCATTTATTTGAAGGGGGACAACTTTACAACTTTTTTTTTCATAGAGTTAATATAAGAAAAAAATATTTGCCATTATCTTTTCCAGCATTTATAGCCAGATTCATCTCAAACCTTCTCTTCGTCTTACGTATAGTATATTTACATTTCTTTTGAATGCATAGAAAGTAATTTCAATTAGAGGGAGTGCGATGCTTTAAAGACCTAGGCATTGGTTTGTCTAATACCTGAGCCCCTACTTCACAGACATAATCCCATGTTTTTTGTATTAGGGGGCATGTGCAGAAGATCCCTTGGGTGGGATTTACACCTCCAGCATAAGTTCGAACTCTGCACCCCTGCTGCTTGTAGTACCATAGGGGTGCAGTACCAGGAGTGTAAGATCTTATTTTGTATTAGTCTACTTTTTGCATCTGTGAAGTATTTTTGAGCAATTTTTCAGTATTTCTTCCACTGTTGCTCTGTGATCCCGAGTTGCAGGGCTGTCTCCCATTTCTGTCTGGAACTTTCGGTTTCGCTGGGTATAGTGTCCCTGAGGGTGGCATAGATGGAGCTGGCTGTGCCCTTTTTCTTTGATAGCCAGAAGGGATAACCTGGGATTCTCCCTGGAGTATGTGGGCAACATACTCCTGTGTGGTGCTTTGGATCTGTAGGTACCTCCAAAAGTCTGAGGCAGGAAGTGACCACCGGGATTGTAGGTTGGAGAAGGTGTCTACCACCATGAAGGTTGGGGTCATCAGATCCTCCACCCTGAGTATGCCCCTAGCTTCCCACCCCTGCCAGTGAACCATTTTTTTTGCCTATGCACAGCTTACCGTTCCCCCATATCGGGGTCATTTTAACTGGAGCAAGGGTCATCACCAGCCGGTTCCACAGTTTGGTCCAGGAGAAGCTGCTATGGTAGGGTTGGATTTGAGTCCCATTGGGGGCATGTTGTACACCAAAAGCACCAAAGAAGGTTTCTGACTAACTGCCAGTTCTATGGCCACCCATTGAGGTGTGGGTTCCTCCCCTTCCCTCATCCAGTGCAGAGACTGTGTCGTGGAAGGCCCATTTGTAACCCTCCCACACTCCACTGGGTCCTCAACTTGTTCCTACTATATCTGGGGTTTTCTCATCCCACAAAAATCTGCCAGTTGCCTTGTCTATCCTCAGAATCCAATTCGGTGGGGTGGGGGGAGACAAAGGGGAATAGGTACTAATATGTAGAAGATTTTGGGGCTAGGATCATCTTGATCACTGCTATCTTCCCTGCCAGAGTTAGATGAAGTTTACTCTATCTAGACATGTCTTCCGTCATGTCTGTTAGGAGTGGTTGGAGATTGCGATCCCAAAGCTTGGAGAGTGTGGTGGTAAAGTTGATGTCCAGGTAAGTGATACCTTCTCCTGCCCACTTTAGTCCGGTGTCTCCCAGTGCTTGGGATGTGTATCTAGAGTTTATCGGGAGCACCTCAGTTTTAGTTTAGTTGAGGCGAAGTCTGGACAGTTCCTGAAACTGCTGGAGGGTTCCCAGCAACAAAGGCAGGGCCTTGGGTAAATCTGAGAGCAGTACCAGAAGGTCATCCGCATACATAAGTGTGGTATATGTTTATCTGCCTGCTGTAATCCCCTGTGTTCCCTTGTTGTCTCTAAGCTTAGCTGCTAGCGGCTCTACCGTAAGGACAAACAACAGGTGGGAGAGAGGGCAGCCCTGCCTGGTGCCTCGTGCCAGCCCAAATGGGAGGGATAAGGTAGAGTTGGTCAGGAGCTGGGCAGAGGGGGAGTTGTATAGAGCTCCTACCAAGGTTCAGAAGCGTGGCTCAATTCCCAGCTTTTTAAGGACAGCCTTCTCAAAGTCAATGGGAACCACAGCTTCTGGGGTTGTGAGGTCATGGGTCACATGTGCCAGGTTAACCAAAGTCCTAATGTGGTCCGCACTATATCTACCGGGGACAAACCCCACTTGTGAGGGATGGATCAGCTGAGGTAATAGGGGTCCTAACCATAAGGCCAAGGCTTTGGTGAAAATGTTACTGTCCACATTGAGAAGGGAGATTGGGAGGTAACTGTCCAGAGAGGTGGGGTCTTTCCCTTTTTTTGGCAGTACTGTGATCAAGGGAAACCTTCGATATCACAGCCTATCTCCTCAGCCCTCTGCAAGGGGGGGAGCTGGGGAGATGTCAGGTCTATCCACAGTGTATCTCCCCTCCTCCCCATCAGTCCCATCCCATCCCATTCATATTGTCCCATAATCCTTCCCGTGTCCCAGGGCAATCAGGATGGGCCATTCCCCCCCCCATTCACCCGGGGATCCAGTGCCCTTGAGGAGTAACAGCCCAGTAGTCTCCCTGCTGTCCTTAACCTACACATCATTTATGGGACCGCTGGGCTGCCACTCATTGCCCTGCCCCCACCTGCAACAAAAGTGATCACTCTATATACCTAAAAAGTATCTCACTCCAGAGGCCCTCCGTCTCTCAGTCTCCAGCTCCATCCTTTCTACCATTGACTATGGATTGGTGGTCTACGGCACAGCAACAGACACTGCACTAAAAAGGCTTCACATTGCCCTCAACAAGGCATTTAGGCTCACAATGGCTGCAGATCGAAATACCCACACCTGCTCCTTATATGAGGAGACCAATTGGCTGCCACTAAAGAACAGGATTGTATTCCAAACATGTCTCTTTGGAAAAAGGAGCTAATGGGTAAACCTTCCCCCCCATGCATTTCTAGCATCCTAACACCAAGTGCTACCAGCTATACTACCAGAGGCAGTATGAGGGGGGGCCCTATCAACACCTTTCCGTCGAACTGTGCAGGGACAGCATGCTGTCAGCAATAGGGCCCACCAATGACTCAATGAAATCCCAGTGCACATTCTAAGCTCCCAATGCATCTCGCAATTCAAAAATGGCCTAAGGCAACACCTTCTTACTAGAGTAATTTGTGACTGCCACTAGGACTCTAACACCCATAATGCCCACTCACCCACACTCTCCTTCCCCTTCCTTTTACCCCCACTCTTCCCCCTTGCCCTATCTCTCTGTCTTCCTCTCCCCTGTGACTTTCCCCCACTGGATCAACCTTATAACCAACCTACCACCACTACCTCCCAACCTCCTAGACAAAGCCACTTCTTTTGGCCGCCCACTCTCCCACCACCCCAGTCTCCCCTCCCTCCCTCTCACCTTAAATCCTCCTCGGACTCTCACAGAAGGTGTCACGCCTCTTTATCTCCTTCACTACATACAAACACTGTCCTTTACCCTAGTTGAATGCTCTTGATGCTGTACTATCACCATTGGTACTATGAATGGCATTGTAACCTTATTGTATACTAGCTACCTACTATTCGAGTATTGTATATAAACTGTTTGTTATTGTTGTCATTGTCACTGTTTGACATGGAACCTTTCTAAAAGAGCTCTGAGCTCAAAGGTATGATCCGAATCCCTAAATAAAATAAATAAAAAAAAAAATTCTGTCAGCAATATCCTTTCAGCTTCTCAGCATGGGCTCCAGTGTCAGCCTTCTCCACCCATCAAACTTCTAAGCCCCCAACCTTTCTTCTTGTACTGGATCCCCGTGATTCCTTTTCCCGCTTACATGTCCAAGGGAGGTGATCTCTTGGGGGGGGTGCACGGTCAGGATATTAATGTGCCCTGGTGGGGCCAAAGTCTTAATGTCTCGATGTTCTCCTGCACCATATCAGCCCCTTACTTGTAACTTCAATGATTAGCAAAGATCACCTCCCCCATCCCTCCCCTCCCACAGTAATAATCGGTACTTATCTATCAGGAGTCCTTAGGGTCTGTAGTGTGCACCAAGGGACTTCTGGATCTGGCTGGCAAGTCTGCCATGGTCCGGTGCTCTTCACAGTCTTCGGATGCTGCACATGGAGGGTGCTGTGTCACAGGTGGGCCCAAGTCTTCTCCCTTCCCCACGGCTCTTCTTGGAGGTGATTCTGGGCTTGGCAGATGGGACGTTTCGGTCAGGCACTCTTCATCCTGCTGCTGGTCTCTTGATTTCGGGCATGGGGAATGTAGGGCTTCATAGTGGTTCGCTGTCATGTAATGCACCAGGACCTTGCTTTCTTCCCTCTGCTGGTCATGCCCTGTTTTCTCAGTTTGGGACCCTGTCCTCACCAGGGGATGATCTCACCTTCTGTGGTTGTCCCTCACTAACCTCTTTCTGCTGTGCTGCGGGAGCGCCCCTTGGTTCTCCACCAGAGCCCCTCTGCAATTTGCATTTCTTCTGATTCTGAGGGGCCTGTAGGGCTGATGTGGCTGGGAGAGCAGTCTTTTGGCGCATGGCATCCGTCTTCCTCTGGTCACTCCAAAAAGACCTCATAGCTGGCGTCTCAGAGTAAAGCAGGACCCCATTTTTTACAATCCGCATAGTGGATGGATAACAGAGGGAGTATTGGATGCCCAGCTTCTGCATGGTGTGCCAGGCCTGAGTGTACTCCCTCCATTTGTTCAAGAGTTCCTTTGAAAAGTCCTTATATATGGAGATGGGGTGCCCCTGCCAGTTAAGGTGCCCCACCTCCCGGGATCATTGCAGAAGTTCCTGCCTGGTGTGGTCAGACAGGAGCTTAATCAGGATCGCCCATGATCTCCCTCCTTTCTGTGGGGCTGGTGCGAGAGTCCGGTGCACCCATTCAGTATCCATCCGGAACTATTTTTGCATCCCGAGAATTTCAGGGAGGACAACCCAGTAGTCGCAGGTTGTTCCTCCTGCTGTGGTTCTCCAGGTCATCCACCTTAGTGAGGAGTGCGTTTATGGTGGATTGCTGGTCTCTTTGGGCCCCCTGGATTTCCTCGATTGCTGAGTCATGGGCCACAACCTGATGCTCTATTTTGGATAGGCGCCCATCCAGTCATTGGATGGCTGTAGTGGTCTGCTGAGAGGCATCTGTCACTTCATCTGTGCATCAGAAGAGCCTCTGAAACATGGAATTAAAGTGACCAAGGTGGGCTTGCACATATTAGGAAATGCTCTTCCTGCTTTCTGATACAATATTCTGAACCAGAGTGTTTGTAGTTATGTTAGTATTTAGAAAACCAGAGACTCAGTGCCTGCAGTGATACAGTTTATCAGACCAGCACAAATATTATACAGATGTGTTACAGCTTGGAATGGACCAAACCCAAACTCAAGGGGTCAGGTGTCTGAAGCCAATCAGTCAACTGGACAGACAGATGATATATTGTAAAGCAACTTTTTTGTTCTTTTTGTCAGGAATTCACCGCTAACACTGATCGAAGCAAAGAGGTGACCCACTTGTTTGGCGAACCCCCAGCAGTGAGATATGTCAGGATTCTACCAAAGACCTACAATGTGCAGCCCGGCCTTCGAATGGAGATACTGGGATGTGAACCTAACTGTACGGTGATGCAAGAAGCAGTTACAAAACTTTACTTGAATGAAATACAATTCACAATTTCTTTTTTCAGTAATACCTACTTATAAAACCTTTGTTTTCTTTCTAGATGCTGTCAACTGTGCTGCTTCTCCTGGTTTTAGTTTTGATACAGACAGAAGGCTGTAAGTACTGAAACAGTTATTTGTTTTCACTGGTACTGTTAAATAGCTCAGAGACTATCTGGCTACTCTCTGAGGCAAGCACATTTGTTCTCCAGGTGTTCTTCTTAACCCAAGATGTACCGTAAAAGGGAAGAATTTCTTTTGAGGAATATTTTTTATATAGGGTATTTTTGTGTACTATATCCTAAAGTGTTTTACAATCCATGAGTGGCTGGCAGCAGCAATTAGATGTGTACAGGCAGGTTAAGGAAAGCCCAGGGAGGTTAAAGTACTGAGAAAGTGTAAGAAAGAGAGGAGGTTAAGCACAGGGAGCTGAAAGAATACTGCAACTTCTGTGAAAAGTCAGGACATTTCAGCATTTAGACACAGTTTAGATTAAATTTCCTGTATTTTTGCAGTTCCCTTCCCTGTTTTTTTTTTTTATGTTGTCTTGCGCACATAGCGCAAGCAACATTTTGTGGCAGCTTGCTGGAATAGCAGGTTGTGGAGGTGCGGCAGTGTTGTGGCCAATGCCACCACTGCTTTTTTGGGGTTTGTTTCTGTGGCACCAATGAATGAGTACGCTGTCTATGACAGCAGTTAAGAAGCGTACCACCAACTTGAAAGAAATTCACCGCTGCAATGAGGGAGTGCCCCATCATTGCAGGGCATGCCTTGCCTGCTGAAACATTTCAATAAGCATTGTGGTTTTGGGACCCCACCTCATGAAATCAGTCACTGTCATTTTGTTATTCAGCCCCGAAAGGTAATTTCGCAGTCACTGCGCGGAATCACCTTTTTGGGAAACAACAGTGCCACTGTTCATGAGGTGGGCTCCCAAAAAGTCTATGTTTCAAATTTAGTGAAAAAATTCAAAAAAATGACTGTCACAAGCGTGTGTCTTACAGTTTCCATGCACGCTTGTAACTTCGAGAATGTTTAATATTTTCACTCCAGATTTTCAGCATTGCCATTTCTTCACACCTCCTTATGAACAGTATAGCTGACATTTTTCACATCCTGCTAAAAATGTGTTTTCGCACATCTGGTGCACAGTGGAGCGATCGCTGTGGGAAATCAATGTTCAGGACAGATTAAGAAAACCACAGTGACACTTTTCATGAGCGGGGGGTCCAAAATGCCTATGGTGAAAATTTGGTGAAAAAATTCCAAAAATGACTTATGAGCGCAGTATGCGCAGTTTCCACACACACCGTGAACTTCAGAATTTTAATATTTTCACCCAGATTGTCAGCACCGCCATTTCTTCACATCTCCTTATGAATGGTATAGCTGTCATTTTTCACATCCTGCCCGGAATGTGTTTTCGCACATCTGGTGCTGAATGGTGCAGTCGCTGTGGGAAATCAGCGTCCGGGACAGATTAACAAAATCACAGTGCCACTGTTCATGAGCAGAGGTCCCAAATGCTTTCATGATGTGGGGTCACAAAAGGCCCATGTTAAAAATTTGGAGTGCAAATACCAACAAACACCCAGGGCATTAGTGTTTCTAACTGTAACATCCCACCCTGTAGAGACTGACAGGCGTTAGGGGTGTGACTTTGGATTTTTGGCTGTAATGCTCATGCCATTCCATCCCCACCCCCACCCTACAGCCAGCACCCATCTCAACATATTTCCTAATGGAATGGGGTTAGTGTAAGGCCCGACAACCCCAAGGCACAACACAACACAACACATGTCAGAGTCTGCAGGGTACAGTGAGGTGAAATGGCATGAGCGTTATGGCTGATGACCCAAGAAATACCTCAGTACCTGTCACAGTCTCTGCAGGGTGGGTTGGGGTTGGCATCAGTTCCATACTTTACTGCCATTCCTATCTCTCTAACACCTGCATTACCAATGCCAATGCCAGCAAGACAACATTCGGCATTGACAAATGTTTGTTTCACTAGTGGCAATCTGTATAAAAAAGTTATCTTTGCCCCTTGGGTTTCATCTACTTCTGCTGCTTGCCTGCACATGGCCTCATTGTTCTTTATTCATGAGATCATGGTATGTTGCTCTGGAAATGATTATGATGTCACAAACAGAAGATGACGATGTCATGTGTAGACCAGCAGTAGCTGATGAGGTTCAAGGGGCAATGACCCCATTTACAGACATACTCCCTTAGTGATAAAGAATGAAGAGGAAGTAAATATAAAACATGTATAAAATATAAGCTGAATTGGGGATATCTGATGGGCAGGTAGAAAGTGTGTTGCACTCCTGTGACTGCAACCCAGGTTTTGGAACAGACCTGAGCTAGGTTGGGCAGTTGAGGGGGCTGGGGTAGCATTGATGCTTGTCAGCACTCCCAGCCAGGGAAGGTGATGCTGGGTTTTACCACCTCAATGACCCCAGGTGGTGGTCTGCATTGCTTGTCTACTTCACAAGGGCATTTGTCTCATGCATGCAAGGCCTGAAGGTGCACTGCTCAGTGTAAGTGGGAGGTGGGTAGGGTTTGGTGATGGAGAGAAAAGCAAGAAAAACCATCATGTTCCCTGGCCACCTCTATCAGAGCTGTCTGTACTCTCAGATCCCTCTCCATGTGGGTCCCCACTGGTCTGACAGTGGGGGGAGCAGCTAATGAGGCTGGGCGATCACTGGAAGAGCCTGAGGGTTAGGCAAATGTAGCAGTTCTGAGGCAAAAAGCTCTATGGCAAAAATAAGTTATATGTTGAATTGTGCCTCGATACATACATTTTCTCTAAGGCATCATGTGCTCTTTAAGTGACTTATTGTACTCGAGATTACACAGTGAGTAATTGGCAGTGACAGGATTCAAACCTCAGTCTCCAGGCTCACAGCTCTGCATATTAACCACTAGGCTTCACTACATTCTCAAGTTAAAGTATTGGGGCTGTTTTTTTTTTGTTTTTTTTTCAAACATTTGTTTCATGTTTTTAGTGTAATTGTGCAACTGTACTGTCAACATGACTATTAACCCACAAAAGGTGCCAAACTTCATGCCATAAGTTGTGCCACTAAAATGATGCATGCATCAAATAAATGATGCACAGGTCTGTTTGTTTGTAAAGTGTTAAAAGTGTCATAGATGAGTCAAAATGTTTAAAAAAATTGCCCACAAACATTTTTGACGCACTGTTATGAATGCAGGCTGAGCCCACGAAATCCAGCCCTGGGTCTTTACCTAACTGAGATTTGCCCAGTTATAAAATCTGACAAAAGAAGGATGATGTGTACCTTGTCAGAATTTGACCAGTGCATTCATAAAATAATGTAAAAACAAATGCTCGTCTGAAATAAATATACAACATTTTTGGTTGATTTGGCTGGAAACATTTTATTTATTACAGACAGCTGCAAAGTTAGGAATGGTCCTTAGCTGTAATAAATCCTACAACAAAATCACAGCAAGAGGATCAACCAGCCTTATTACCAGCATTGAAATTCCCACATCTAAACTCCCATGCTTTCATGCCTTATAGCTTACATGAGGATTCCAACCCATGGCATAACTGTCACCCCATAAAATTACATAGGCCAGTACTTAGGGACCAATCACATCTTCGAAATAAATATTTAGCAAAAACTGTTTTTATGTATGTTTCTTCATTTGCTTCATTGTTTTTGCTTAGCAGGATACTTCATAGACATGTAGTTATGGCATGCAGTTATTTTCCTATAATAAAACTCCATGGTATGCATTTTTGCTTCCTTAGCCACTGTTTTATATAAAGTTACAGGTACCATGGGCATCATAGTAAGTGTTTAAATGTTGAAATACTGCTGCTGTTATTTATAAGCTGTCTCTGTGTACCGTATTAACACTGAAGGATTGTGCTTCTAGGGTGCACTGCCCTGCAGGATGTGCTCACCAGGATCATTCTGTCTTCGGCTCGTCCCCATACCGTTCTGTGAGTAACACATTTATTTGTTTGTTGTTTGTTAACCAGGTAAGCACACAAGACAAACACCTATTTACAGATATGACCCAGGGGAGTACAAATGCAGGCATTAGACAGTGAACAATATCAATAACAGTGTAAGGAAAACATGAATGTAGAATCACAGCAAGAACAACAAATAACATTTAGGCAAAGCAGTTAAGTGTGTATAACAGTAGATGCAAAACACACAGGGGCATAGTAACCAACAAACATGACAGGCATGAATTATGCTGTGATAATTGCACTCACAGGGGTGTAGTTAGGGAAAGGAGGGAGGAGAAGTTGTTTAACCAGGAAAGGCACACTAAGTCGAAGCTTGTTTCCAGGTGCAACATGGGAGCACAAGGAAGTTAAGTGACTTGCTGAGGGTCACACAGTATGCAAGTGAGGGCTGTCAGATCAAACCCAGGCCTCCAGGTTTGCAGCTCAGAGCCCCAAATCACTGCATTATACTGCCTCCTAGTTAGGCATGAGGCTGCAGGCCGAATGCCAGTTAGCCCTGGGAGTGCAGTTATCATAGCATAATGTGCTCCTCTGGAATGTCTTATTGCACTTATGAGACTGGATGGTAAAATAAATGACACCAAAACATGAATGAGATCATAAATAAGTTAATATTATTTAATTAAAGTAATAGGCATGTAAGAAAAATAGTCCCACAACTTTGAGATGGAGTGGGGAAAATGCTAATAAAGTCATGATGCACTTCCGTTGTGGCCAAAATAACAAAACATGTTAATATTGACAAATCTTATGGGGGCACTGAATACACAGTTTGGGAGGCTGAATGGACCAAGATGTCAAATGATGGTAACTCAGTGTCCATTTCCCGTTGGCTACTCTGTGGTATTGGCTTCTGCACAGACAATGTTGTTTCTTCCCCAGTGAGGATGGCACTCCATTTTTTTCTGTCTTACATGGTCTCTGACCAGTAGCTTTGGAGCCTTGCCTCATTCCTGTGTCCCATAACCACCACTATCTCTTGGCTTTCTAACCCAGCATTTACTAGTAGTTGCACTGCCTTTGCTCAAAGAGAGTGATTGGTGCAATACTTAGACAGCTTTGCCACCTTGCTGATCCTTGTCATCATAGATGACATGCAGTTCATCCCCAAGTGGCTCCTTCATGTACCGTATTGGAACCATGTTGAGGAAGTGCTGCAGCAGGTGCTTTGTGTGCATATGCTAAGCCAGTGACTCTGTGTGCAGTTTGCTTAAATGTTTCTTGAAGCATGCCACAGGGCACAGTGGGTCTCCAGGTCTGGCCCATGTAAGCCCTTGGTAATTTTCCTTCCCTTGTTCTGTTGGGTTTCATGTGCCCGTTGAATGTTAGCGAGATATACTTGGCTCCATTACACAGAAACATAGAAACATGGAATTTGACGGCAGATAAGGACCATTTGGCCCACCTAGTCTGCCCATTTCCCTACTTAATGCTTAAGCTGCAGATCCTAGTTAACCAACAGCCTATTTCCTCCAACACCCTACTAGAACTGCCTTATGTCTGTCCCATGCATTCTTGAATTCCTTCACTGTTTTTGAGTCCACGAACTCCTCAGGAAGGCTGTTCCATGTATCCACAACCCCCTCTGTGAAAAAATACTTCCTCACATTATCTTTGAGCCGTCCGCCCCTCTATCTTCAAATTGTGCCCCCTTGTTCTTGCACATCTCTTTTTCTGAAAGATGCTACCATCTTGGACTCTGTTGATTCCCTTGATGTACTTGAAAGTTTCTATCATGTCCCCCCCCCCCCTCGAGTGTATACATATTAGGCTTCTTTAATATCTCTTCGAATGTCTTCTGGTGCAGACCCTGCACCATTTTAGTTGCCCTCCTCTGGAAAGCCTCCATCCTGTCTATGTCCTTGCAGAGATGGGGTCTCCAGAACTGGATGCAGAACTCCAGATGGGGTCTCACCAACTGTCTGTACAAAGAGATAACAACTTCCTGTTTTCTACTGGTGATGCCTCTCCCTATGCATCCCAGTATCCCACCAGCTCTTCTTACTGTCTTCTCACATTGCTTGCCCACCTTAAGGTCATCTGATATGACTACCCCCAGATCCCTTTCCATTTCTGTAGTTGTTATTATCCCCCATTGTGTACTCTTCCCCTGGATTTTTGTTTCCCAGGTGCATTACCTTGCACTTCTTTGCACTGAATCTAAGCTGCCATATATTTGACCATTCCTCCAACCTTGCCAAGTCTCTTTGCATCCTCTCCAACCTACCTTCTGTATCAACCCTGTTGCAGATCTTTGTGTCATCTGCAAAGAGACATACTTTTCATTCCAGTCCCTCTGCAATGTCACTTATACAGACATTAAAGAGGACCAGTCCCAGTACTGAACCCTGTGGTACCCCACTAGTAACCTCCCTTTCTTCAGAGTAAACTCTGTTTACTATTACCCTCTGTATCCTGTTGTTCAGCCAATTTTGAACCCAGGCTACCACCTTGGGACCCACTCCAAGGCTGGCTAACTTGTATATTAATCCTTTGTGTGGGACTGTGTCAAATGCCTTGCTAAAGTCTAGGTAGGCCATGTCCACTGCCCCTTCCTGGTCTACAACATTGGTCACCCAGTCAAAGAAATCTATTAGATTTGTCTGACATGACCTTCCTGCTGTGAATCCATGCTGCCTTGGGTCCTGTGCCCCACTGGCCTCTAAGAACTCAACAGTTCTTTCCTTTAGAAGTGATTCCATAAGTTTCCCTACCACTGAGGTCAAACAAACAGGTCTGTAGTTTCCTGCCTCTGTCTTGCTCCCACTTTAGTGAAGTGGAATCACGTCTGCCATCCTCCAGTCCTCCGGTACTACACCATTCTCCCATGATTTGTTAAAAAGGGAGGTCAGTGGTGTCACTAATTCTACCCTTAGTTCCTTTAGAATTCTTGTGTGAATCCCGTCAGGCCCCATTGCTTTATCCACCTTCAGTTTTAAGAGTTCTTTCAGGACCCTTTCTTCTGTGAATTGACTGGTATCAACCTCCCTATCCAGAGTACTTCTATTCTTTGATTTAGGTACCTCCCCCTCCTCTTCTTTTGTGAATACTGAGGAGAAGTATTCATTCAGCTCTCGGCTTTCTAACCCAGCATTCATTTTCGTCATTCTGGATCCCGAAGCTGGATGGTCTTATCTGTCACAGTCTCTCCCATCCTTTCCTGACCATCACAGGCTGGGTATCGGTCCAGACATTTCTCAGCAGTCCAGGGACTGTGTCTGGAGACAAAGATGGTGAATGCCTCATTTTTACAAGATCTGCACTGGAGATGGGGGAATGGTGCTTTGCTACATCCTTCTGTTCCTTCCTGTATCTTTTCAAAAAAAGAGATAAAAACACTGTTTGTGGACTACCGGTGATACTGATAAACCAAGAGCAACTTGAGCTCGGAGCTCTCCCTCAAAAACCTGCTGAGCTCCCCTTTTACAACCTGAAAACTGAGCAAATTATTTAAAATTACAACCATAGGCAACTTAGGGTTGATGGCTAAAAGCACCAGAAATAAATATTTTTTTTTGTTGAAAGATGCAGAGGGATTAGAGTTTGAGGGCTCCAACTCAGAATAATCGTGTGCATCTAGCAAGGCCCAATCAATGGAAATGGGACCACAGCACAGCAAAAAAACAAAACAAAAAAAGAAAAAAGGATAAGCTTGATAATATTCTAACTGAAGTACAGGTGTTCCATGCTGAAGTCAAAGACTCCCTCAAAGAAATTCAGGAAGATATATTCCACCTACAGTACAGGCCACTGATGCTGATCAGCGAATCACAGAACCCAGCCCTTATCGAGCAGGCAGGTAGGTCAGTAAGAGAAGCCAAAGCTCAGACAGAAGAGTGCATCGCAGAGTCAGTGGGGAGTGGGGACAAAACCTTTTACAGGTACAGATACAGGTACAGGAGGGTAATGGGCCTAAAGGGAGTACAAGGGGTCTGAACGGCGCAGAAATGGACACAAGTCCCTTTACACGGGAAAGGATCCTAAAGGAACTGTAAGGAATAAGAGTCGATAAAGCAATGGGGCCAGATGGGGTGCACCCCAGGGTCCTAAAGGAACTAGGAGAGGTGGTGGCTGAACCTCTCGCAATCCTATTTGAGGCAGTATAACACAGTGGTCTACACCCTGTCATATCGGGCATACCTGTGCTCCCAGGTCGCACCTGTAACAAAGCTTTCAGCTTAGTGTGCTACTCCTGGTTAAACAACTAAAATAAAAATAAAAAACAGTGAAAAAAGAAGGGCGAAGGGAGGGATAGTGAGACTGAAGGGGGAGGATGGCAACAGTGAAGCTGACATACCGAACAGATATTTCTGCTCAGTCTTTACTGAGGAAGAGGAGGGTAATGGGCCTGAAGGGAGTACAAGGTGTGGGAACGTAGCAGAAATGGACACAAGTCCCTTTACATGGGAAAGGATCCTAAAGGAACTGTAAGGAATAAAAGTCGATAAAGCAATTGGGCCAGATGGGTGCACCCCAGGTTCCTAAAGGAACTAAGAGAGGTGGTGACTGAACCTCTCATAATCCTATTTAGCCGATCACTGGAAATAGGGGCGGTATCCAAAAACTGGAGGACAGCAAATGTAGTCCCCTTATACAAAAGTGGGAACAAAGAGGAAGCAGGGACTTACAGACCAGTCAGCCTGACTTTGATAGTGGGGAAGATCATGGAAGCACTACTGAAGGAGAGATTTGTGGAACATCTGGTTGACAGTGGACTACAGAACCCAAGGCAGCATGGTTTCACTGGGGGGGGGTCATTCCAGACCAACCTCACTGAATTTTTCGACTGGGTGACAAGGGAGTGGATCAGGGGAGGGCAGTGGACATGGCCTATCTGGACTTCAGCAAGGCCTTTGACACTGTGCCACATAGAAAGCTATTAAACAAACTGGGGAATATGGGAATGGGCAGGACAGTAGTGCGGTGGGTAGGTAATTGGCTGGGCGGTAGGACACAGAGGGTGGTAGTAAATGGCTGTCACTCCACAGAGGGAAGAGTGACCAGTGGGGTACCACAGGAATCAGTACTGGGACCGGTCCTATTCAACATCTTCATCAGTGACATTGCGCAGGACCTAGAAGACAGAATTTCTCTGTTCATTGATGACATGAAGCTCTGTAACAGAGTGGACATGCCAGAGGGTGTAGAGAGAATGAGGAAGGACCTACAGAAGCTTGAAGAATGGTCAAGGGTTTGGCAGTTGAAATTCAATGCAAAGAAGTGCAAGATAATGCATACTGGGCACAAAAAACCTGGAACAACACAGACCCTCCAACTGTACCATTTTTGCCAGTACAATGCCGTATTTTTCAGACTGGTACTGGATCCTGCCTGGATTGTACTGTGTACCGAATTTGCTACCTCCTTAACAGTTAAAAACCTTCTTCCCCCGAAATCTTTACTTTTTTGCTGGAGCGCGACTCAGCCCAGCACAGTCTGAGGCAGGGAGGGAGCATCCTGGGTCCCCATGGTAACCAGACTGTTGCCCTTACTGTGGCACCGTCGTCGGAGGGCTCCTCAAAGCTCGCTGTAACCCCGGAAGCACTGCAGCTGTAGTGTCAGTGCTAATTTGCTAATTTGCTGCACAGCCTTAGTGCCCTTTGACTCTGAACTGGTGGGACCTAGTGTCAGTTCTCTGAGGAGATAAACTCCTCCAGCCCGAGTTCTGAGGTCAGAGATATTAACTCCCAAAGTCCATCCAGCCCGAGTCGTGACAGAGCGAGTGAAGCGATTGATTGCCCTGACCTGTCTGTGTCACAATAATAAATTTAATAATAAAAAAATCAACCGTTCGGTTCACCACTCTCTCTCACCGGTGCAGTCTTCAGAGCTGAGCAGGACTAGAGTGACTTAGTGGCAGGGCAAGAACTGGAGCAGGAACACTGCAGAATGGGCTCCCTCAGGGCAACAGGTAAGCCCCATCCTGGGGGTTACATCTATAATCACTGCGTGTTTGTGTAACTGTGAGGGTAAAATTAATGTTGTTTGTTCCTGTGTTCGATTTCTAATTCTTTCCTGTGCAGTAGGTAATAGGTAGGTTATTCTCTGTGGGAAAAGCTGCAGCTAGGCAGGGAGAGTAAGGCTCGAGTAGCAGGAAGTCCTGGGAGACAAAGGGAGTAGATGTGCTTATCAGGTTCTTTTGCAGGACTTCTAGAAAAGTTCTCTCTTGGGTTCCCCGATAAATAAATCCCTGTACTAGAGAAATCGGCTTCATCACTTACCTAGAGTAAGGTGAGGTAAGCATTTAGAGAAGCCAATGGTAGAAGGTGGGGAGAGGAGATGGGGGAGGTTGGGGCTTAGTAGAATGCAACACCTGCTGAGCAGCATTGACAGCACATGACGGATCCATTCATCTGTCTCTCTGCAGGTGACAGGAGGGACAGGGGAAAGATAGGGGTATGACATATGTGCCATGGGCTGGGTAGTGATGCTGATTGCTCTGGCAGCTGGGTGTTGACATTTCGGAAGGGGGTTGTTCTGCCAGGTTTTCCAAAAAGGGGCTGAGGGGGTTCTTGTTCTAAGTCTTCTGCCAGGTTTGCTGAAAGTGGCTGACTACTGTGTGTTATTAATTAAATTCAACAACAAATGCAGTACAAATCTGAGATGTGTTAGACTGCGTCCAGCTGTCTGACTGTGGAACAGCAACAAAATAGTCCATGTGGGTATAAATTATCTATAAATGGCCATGGATATTTTTTATTTTTTTATGACTGCTCTGGTATTACTGTCTTTTGCCAGTTGATTCGTCCAGTATTGTAAAACATTGAATGGGCTCTTGAAATACTCATTGGCAAATGGGGGGAGGGCAAACACAAATGTGTACCTATTTTGATCTGTGAAATGTTGGAGAGTCTGACAACATAACAGTTGGGGGTGAGGATACAACATGCATCAAGCAGGAAAGGGACCTTGAGGTTATCATCTCTGATGACCTCAAGGTAGGGAAACAGTGTGACAAGGCAGCAGGTAAAGCAAATAGGATGCTGGGATGTATAGGCAGGGGCATCACCAGCAGGAAAAGGGAGATCATAATTCCACTATACAAGACACTAGTGAGGCCCCACCTGGAGTACAGTGTACAGTTCTGGAGACCTTACCTACATAAGGACATAGACAGGGTAGGTAAGGTTCAGAGGAGGACAACAAAGATGGCACTGGGATTGTATCACAAGTCATATGAGAACAGGTTGAAGGACTTGAATAGGTACTCCCTGGAAGAGAGGAGGGAGAGAGGGAACATGATAGAGACATACAAGTACCTTACAGGGAGGAACATGGTGCAGGAATACACTATTTTCCAGCAAAAAAGATGTTCCAGAACTAGAGGGCATGGGATGAAGTGGGGGGGGGCGCGATTCAGAGGAAATGTGAAGAAGAATTTCTTCACAGAAAGGGTGGTGGACAAGTGGAACACCCTGCCAGAGGAACTGGTGGAGAACACTCGCACAGAGATTTGGGGCCCAAACCTAATTCAGCAGACACCCAGCTACGATTGATTATTGTGTGATTCCTGAATTAAGCCGAGAAGGATAAGCTCTTACAACTTGCATGGCAGAAACAGAAGGTTTTCTATGAGTTGAAATGAATTTTCTTCAATAATGATTATGTTGCAACTACACAGACACATAGGTAGGAATATATTCCTTTGTTCCCCTACCTACATAGCCACCAGCTCAAATTCAAAACCCCGTGCATGGCTCACCTTGTAGTACAGTATCCTACAGGTCAGTACACCTGTGAAACCACCCAAGCAGCCACAGTCGACCTGCAAACAAAAGGCACCATACCTCTCCGAGAGTCCATCAGTGCTGCATGTACTTCTCCATAACTACCCTGATGGCAGACCAATCGTTGCCACAGTGAATGCAGCAGCAACCTGAAAAAAACTCTGTGAGTGTCATGGAGCAACTCCGGCAGTACCAAAAATCCTCTTCATTGCCTTAAGAACAGAACAACTCCTCTGACTGGAAGTCAGGTTAGTGTGGTTGGAGGGGAGGGGAGAGCACTGTAGCCATGTAAAAGGGAGAGAGTATGTTGTACAGAGCACCCTTTCTAAATTTTAGCACACAGACAGATTGGACGGGACCAGTCCCTGAAACCTAACTATTGTCCCTGGTTGTGGCAGAGTCCAGATGTATGATCACTAAGGAACTGGGGAGGCATGCATCAACACTAAGCTTTGTTACCCAATATGTTGAGGATCAAGATGACTGTTTTAGTTACCTATTTGGGGGGGGGGGAGTTATGACTCAGGATGGCACAGACATTTGATGACGTCAGCCATGGTAATTTATTTCTTTCTACTGAACCTCCTCACCCTTAGTAATTTTATTTCCCCACCAAACTCATTTTTTCTGTCATGGAATTTGCCGTACTCCTAAAAGGCTCAAATGAGTTATTCCCCCCCTGATATACCCACCAGTCTGAGATGACATGCTGAATCATTGTACTCTTGTCTCAGATGAATAGAACAGTCTGTGAAACAGTTCTAAGCTTTGGAAGTCAGGTTCATTTTTGGTCAGATGGAGTCATTACGAAGGGAAAGCTCTAATGGGTTTTTAGATAGGGAAGACAGCCACACTGACATCACCCTACGTATAGTTTTTCAAGTTTACCCAGGTTTACTTTTTATACTTAGGTCCTGGTTGATGGATTGAAAAATTGGTGATTTTATGAAGTTTCTCAGTTGCATCATGAGAGGATATATGCTTATACTGCATCCTTTTAAATGTTTTAGGCATAGCTCCCTATATAGCAAGCATCCTGCCCTGCAGAGGAAACTTAGGTATAGAGTTCCTTCCTATATTGTTACTGCATTAACTCATGAGGTTTGTTAAGATAAAATCCCAGAACATGAAAGGGTTGGGCTCCCCTATAAGATGGACCAAGGTGATCAGTATGTTGAAAAACCAAAAACCTGATCTGCTATTATAAAAGACACGTCTGTCTGAACTACAGCATAAATAAATGACATAAATATGGTTCTAAACAGATTGTTGGTTCCTCCTATAAACATACCAGGAGATGATGGGCAGTTGTATTATTACCCAGGCACTCTACAGTCCAAAGGGATGACACTTACTCTGATAAGAAAGGATGGCTTGCATTGACTACTGGTAGGATACAGGGCAAACGGGTCACTATAGCCAGCCTCTATTTACCCCAGGGATGGATGTTTCTAATATGCAATTATTAATGGAGAAAATAATCAGTTTCTCAGCTGGAGCTCTCATAACTGGGGGAGACCTGAACCTTTTTATAAATCCAGGTGTGGACACTACCAAGCCCTGTCCTCCACAGGTGACCTCTAGTCAGAAACATGGATGGCGTGGTGACCAAGCCCTAGATGGTGGATGTCTGGAGACATTTTAATCATCATGCTAGAGACTACTCCATTTATTCACATCTGCACTCCTTTTACTTGTGCATATAATATTTTTTCATCACAGGGGAACACGAAGACTGGGTACCGGACACCCAGATAGGTCAGATCATACTCTTGGACCATGCTCCCATTTGGCTTGCATTAACACTAGATAAAGAATCATAATTATGGCAATGGAGATTTAATGCCACATTATTTAGAGATCCAGCATTTTAACAACTTCTAACCATTCAAATCCTTCACATTTTGCATGAGAATACAATAGCTCTGTTTTCAGAGGGACTACGATGGGATAGCCTCGTCCTTCAGGGCCAAATAATTCAATTTGCAGCACATGAAAAGAAATAGAGAGCTGTGTTTAATTGAACTGAATGCAAAACTGGGCTTTTTGCAGATGGCTCTTAAGCAAGGGGATACTATGCTCCTTCATCTGATTGCACAAACCAGACAAGAAATACAAAATATGTTAGACACCAAAACATAAAATGCCCTTTTATATCTTTGAAAAAAAATATTATAAAGGGGGTGCCAGAGCTTCCAAACTAATAGCCTGTTGCATCTGATAACAACAAAAAGTGAGTACTATTATGAAACTTATAGACCCTCAGACAGGTCAGCACTGCCAGACAACCAAAACAATCCTGAAGACCTTTTGGAAATATTATGCTCGCCTTTACACACAAATCCCTGAACCTTCCAAGAAGAAATACTGGGAGGTTTTCTCTAAATTACAATTACCTCAACTATCTGAGGATCAACAAACTCAGTTACTCTGCCCGATCACAGCATCAGAGATTATAAATGGAATTAGACTGCTTAAAATAGGAATGAGTCTGGGAACGAATGGATACACTGCAGCATTTTATAAACAACTGAAGCAGCATCTAGTGCCACAGACTTCGGCAACGTTTAAAGAGATGCAGGCTGGGAAACCTATTCTGGACAGCTGGCGATATGCAAATATCTCCACCATACTAAAATCGGGCAAAAACCAAACTCAATGTGAATCCTATCATCCAGTCTCAGTCTTGAATCTCGACTAGAACCTTTGCTGGCATTCTAGCTACCATATTAAAAGGCTCATTATTGAACTTGATACATAAAGATCAGTCAGAATTTACATTACAATGCAAAACAACATATAATATTACGAGAACACTTTATTTAATCCAATATACTGTATTAATTACACTAAGATCCCCTCTGCTATTTTGAGGTTAGATGCTCAAAAAGCATTTGTTCGCATATCCTGACAATTTTTGGCATATACTTTAATGGGTTTTAATTTTCCCCTAAAATATACAGAAATGTTTCATAACCTTTATTCCTCCCTGCAGGCTACAAGAAAGACAAATGGAACATTTCCCCCAGAATAACATTGACAAGAGGGACCTGGCAGGGTTGCCACCGTCACCACCCATTTTTAATTTTTTTTTTGCATTGTATGCCAAACCTCTTGTGATGTATTAAGACACATAGGGGGCCATTACTGTGTTACAATAGCAGATATAGAGCATCACATAACATTTAGTCTTAGACCTGGTACTCTCAAATGGGGATGGAGAAAGAATCTCAGATTTAGAAGTGGAAGCCGTCTGGGAACAAGTGACCACCAAACAGTATGGTTCACAATAAACACAGCCATACAATCAAGCCATACAAAAGCAAGAGTATTGGACTTTAGGAGGGCTGATTTTGGGAAAATGAGAGGGTGCCTCAGAAAAGCACTAGCAAACAGGCAAGAAGGAGGGGTGGAGGAACAATGGAGTAATCAAACAGCTATCACAGAGGCAACAAGCTTGTGTAAAGCAAATCAACAAAACACAACGAAGGAAAAACGCATGGCTCTCAAAAGAGGTGTCAGGGAAGGTTAAGGAGAAAGGACAGTATTCAGGAAATATAAGGAAACACAGAAGGAGCAGGACAGAGAACTTTATCAGTTAAAGCAGAAAAGGCTGGGAAGGCAGTCAGAATAGCAAAGGCCCAAACCGAGGAAAGAATAGCCAACTCTGTTAAGAAGGGGGATAAGACCTTTTATAGGTACATTAGGGAGCAAAGAAAGACCAAAGGAGGGATACTGAGGCTTAAAAAAGGGGAGAGAATGTGGGTAGAGGGTGACAGTGAAAAAGCAGGGATACTGAATGAATATTTCTGCTCAGTATTCACAAAGCAAGAGGAGAGGGAAGTACCTAAACCAAACAAGAGAAACACTCTGAAGACGGGGGTCGATACCAGTCCATTTACAGAAGAAAGAGTTCTGAAAGAACTAACAAAATTGAAGGTGGACAAAGCAATGGGCCTGATGGGATTCACCCAAGAATTCTAAAAGAACTAAGGGTAGAACTAGTGACGCCGCTCACTACTCTCTTTAGCAAATCATGGGAGGATGGAATGGTACCTGAGGACTGAAGGACGGTGGGTGTGATTCCTCTTCACAAAAGTGGGAGCAGGACAGAGGCAGGAAACTACAGACCAGTTAGTTTGACCTCAGTGGTAGGGAAAATGATGGAATCACTTCTGAAGGAAATAATTGTTGAGTACCTAGAGTCCAGTGGGGTACAGGACCCAAGACAGCATGGATTCATGATGGGAAGGTCATGTCAGACAAATCTAATAGATTTCTTTGACTGGGTGACCAAAGTAGTAGACCAGGGAGGGGCTGTGGACATGGCCTATGTAGATTTTAGCAAGGCATTTGATACAGTCCCACACAAAAGATTAATACACAAATTAGCCAGCCTTGGAGTGGGTCCCAAGGTAGTAGCCTGGATAAAAAATTGGCTAGACAACAGGACACAAAGGGTAGTAGTAAATGGAGTCCACAATGAAGAAAGGAGAGTTACTAACGGGGTACCGCAGGGTTCAGTACTGGGACCGGTCCTTTTTAATGTCTTTATAAGTGACATTGCAGAGGAACTGGAAGGAAAAGTATGTCTCTTTGCAGACGATACAAAGATCTGCAACAGGGTTGATACACAAGATGGAGTGGAAAGGATGAGAAGGGACTTGGCAAGGTTGGAGGAATGGTCAAATGTATGGCAGCTCAGATTCAATGCAAAGAAGTGCAAGGTAATGCACCTGGGAAACAAAAACCCAGGGGAAGAGTACACAATGGGGGGGTGACCTAAAGGTGGGCAAGCAATATGAGAAGGCAGTAAGGAAGGCTGGGGGGATACTGGGATGCACAGGGAGAGGCATCAATAGTAGAAAATAGGAAGCTGTTATCCATCTGTACAGACAGTTGGTCAGACCCCACCTGTAGTACTGTGTACAGTTCTCGAGACCCCATCTCTGCAAAGACATAGACAGAGTAGAGGCTGTCCAGATCAGGGCAACCAAAATGGTGCAGGGTCTGCACCAGAAGACATACAAAGAAAGACTAAAGGAGCATAATATGTATACCCTTAAGGAAAGAAGGGAGACGGGGGACATGATAGAAACTTTCAAGTTCCTCAAGGGAATCAACAAAGTCCAAGAGGGTAGCATCTTTCAGAAAAAGAGATGTGCAAGAACAAGGGGGCACAATTTGAAGATAGAGGGGGGACTGCTCAGAGGTAATGTGAGGAAGTATTTTTTCATGGAGAGGATTGTGGATAGATGGAACAGCCTCCCTGAGGAGGTCGTGGAGTCAAGAACAGTGGGGAATTCAAGAATGCATGTGACAGACATAAGGCAGTCCTAGTGGGAGGGTAGGAGGAAGTAAGCTGTTGGTTAACTAGGATCTGCAGCTTATCTGTTAGGTAGGAAAATGGGCAGAATAGGTGGGCCAAGCAGTCCTTATCTGCCATCAAATTCTATGTTTCTATTTTATGCAGATGACCTACTGGTTTATTATCTGATCCTGAAAAATCCTTAAGGGTTTATTTCAAATACTCCATGACATGGAAATGCTATCAGGCTACACATTAAATACAGGAAAAACAGAACTATTTACGTTGCATTTCACCCCCCCTCAAGATTTAAAACAACAATTCCCATCTCAATGGGCTGGGGATGCAAATCCCTATGGACCGCAATACCCTGCACATGATGAATTATTCTAAACTTAAGCAACAAATCATGGATGATTTAACAAGATGGAATCATTTACCACTTTCCCTGTTACAATGGCTAGACTCTGTAAAGATGACCCTCTTTTGGCAGTGTCTATATCTTACATTCCATTGGAACCTCCAGCAGAAGACTTCCATGCTTGGAATAAGGCTATCTCCAGGTACCTATAGTGGGGACAAGAACCACAAATAGCATACACAGTCTTCCAACTGCCTAAGGCACAAGGTGGATTAGCACTCCCAAACCTCCACAATTTTTTTAAGTTGTTTAGCCAGGAGTAGCACACTACGCTGAAAGCTTTTTTACAGGTGTGACCTGGGAGCACAGGGAAGTTAAGTAACTTGCTCAGGGTCACACAGTATGCAAGTGGGGACTGTGGGATTCAAACCCAGGTCTGGTCTGCTGTATGTCACCAGATTTGAAGCTCAGAGCCTTAAACCACTGCGCTATACTGCCTCCCAAATTACTCTAGAGCTGCCCAGTTACAACACATAATGGTTTGGATTGATGCTTCTGACAAGACATATTGGCAGGAAATAGAATTAGAGGAGGCTGAACATGTGTTACAGGGATTAATATTTACCCTGCCCAGTAGAGGGCTACCCCTGACAATATTGTGCTTTTTTACATAGGCACTGCTAGTAATTTGGAGTACCATATTAAATACACTGCAAAATAAAAATGATGCCCATTACTTAGAGTGGATAGTCACTGATAACCAGTCTCCTCCAGGGAAGATGGATTTAACCTTTTATAGATGGCACAAGGCAGAGCTGAAATTCAGTTACCGATATTACAGCCAGGTGACCTTTAAATCATTTATGGACCCAAGCTTTCAGTGATTGATGAACTTGTTTAAATTTAATGTGTATTGTTTTATTTAAGTTAAGTGTGTGTTATTTAATGTATTTTTATAACTGTGAGGTGCCTTGGTTTTGGAAAGGCACCATAAAAATAAAGTTTTATTATTATTAATAAGAATTCCAACCCAGCCATAAGGACCATTTTGGATATCTCCAAGCTAGGCATTACTTGGGGAATAAGTTGGGGCTGGAATGGAATGGTTTTTGCTTAATGGTTGGAGGAGCAACTGCACTGTTGGTTCACTTTGTTATCCAAATACTTAAAGGTGGATATCCACAACATTTTACTTCCCTAGCCTAGAAAGTATTGCAAAATACTGAAGATGAGAAAACTAATTACATACAGAAAAAAATGTTAATCAGAAACAGGGTTAGTAGTCACAGATCTAGACTGGTTGAAATTATGCAACCAAAACATAAACTCACATCTGGATTCCTCGGGAAGGAATTTGGCTAGAAAACAATAATCAGATTATTTTGAACACCGTATATAATGAGGAAATATGACTCCCAATCTGGGACTTCTTGTTGGAGGGGATGTGGACTGAGAATGCTACCTACACCCATATATTTTGGGACTGTACTCTTATTAGAGCATTCTGGGAGAAAGCTGAAAGAGCACTTCAGGAATTATTACCCCACGTGTGTGACTTAACAGTGAAAATGGCATTGTTCCTCTTATACCCACCATTTTTTAAAGAAACATAATAGCAAAGACAACATATAATTAATGGGTTTCACTTTCTACCATAGTGAAACTGGTCATGTAATTTGCCGTTATAAAGGAGTGTTTATAATGACAAACATGCACTGGGTTTTCATTGCTCTGCACGTGTGCCCCCGCAGCTCTTCCGTGATCTTCGGCTCGAGTAAGTTTTTTGCCAAAAATGCACTGGCACTCGCCACCCTGCCGTTTCTCTCAAAACTGCAACTCCACTCTGACTGGCGGTAAGTTAGTTCTTTTTTTCTAAAATAGCTACCCTTTCACAAACCAGATGAAAAAAAATAACTTTCAGTGAGCCACCAGACTGCAAACCATGCTAACAGCCAAGCAGACCAGCAACTGCACTGCAATGTCTTTTATTTTATATGATTGCTGTGGCCAGAAAGTGAAACCCAGCAATTATATAAAATAAAATATGGGGTAGTGTGTAGAACTCAAAGTTTACACACACCCTTGGTGTTAGATACTTTAATAAACCCCCTGAGCTTTGCTCTCAGGGTTTATGTCACATCTAACACCTCGGGGTGTGTAAACTTCTTGTTACACACATCACCCCATACTTTTTTCTAGTTGGAATTTGTCTAATAGTAGCAAAACAGATAATTACAAAACGTTAGCTAATGTAGACCAGTCCCACACAACAGGAATGGGAAGATATCATGATAGGTATATATACAATGGAAAGATTGACAGCAAACCTTAATTGTAACCGTCAATCTCTTACCAATTTCACCAATCAATGGAATAGCTGGAACATGTGGATCATAGTTCATCAACCTGATGTGGTCCCCTGAATATTAGAATGAGATATTTACTATATAATATGGGAGATGTACTCCAGAAGTGGTTACATGCCACAAAGATGACAAAACTCACTAGATGATAAAACTCACTGTTTAGGGATAAATATTTGGGTCTACAGGGAGGATGGCAGTGAAGGATTCACGTTCTGGAATACTGCTATTCATTCTGAAATGGTAGAGTATGCATTTACATAAATTCACACCTCAGATTTCTGAATTAGAGATTGAGGACTGGACAGAAACAACACGATGACATGAGTATTTTATCGTAGTCAGTTTATTTTTAGGAAATTGCAAAGATACATATAACAGGTTGTTCAATAGACACTGGCAAGCTTTTTCTTTCAAGATTGTTCCTTTATGTGACTATGCTAATCTCTGTTGTATCTGATCTTAAACAGCTATTTACTCTGTTGAAAATGGTATACCTGTCATGAAGCAAAATTAATATATTGAAAGCAATTATATTCTTAAAATCAGCTCCTATAACTAAACTGAATGGGTGACTGATGGGTGCTGTTCTAAAGAACCTGTTTAGCCCTGCCCTAATGCTGCACAGAGAATTTACAGAATACTCTGCCTCAGTACTGTTCCTGACACCAGCTTAGAACTCACATAATAATAATAATATTAAATAAAACTTTATTTATTTAGCGCCTTTCAAGCACCAAGGCGCTGTACAGATGAATCATAAAATCAAAATATACATATAAAATCAGCATTCACAGCAGCATCAATCCACGAAAGCCTTGCTCCACAAAAAAAGCCTTAAAATCCCACTTAAAGGATTTCACGGTTGTGCATTCCCTAAGCCGGCGAGGCAGAGTTCCAGAGGGTTGGGGCCACAAACACAAAAGCCCTAGCCCCAGAAGACTTCAGTATAACCTCGAACCTCTAGCAACCCTCATCAGCTGAACGGAGCTGTCGCAAGGGGCGTAAGGAATCAGAAGCTCTTCAAGTAGTCAGGGCCGAGTCCGTGCAGAGGCTTTGAAGGTCAAAAGACCTACTTAAAGGTGACCCGTCACTGCATAGGCAGCCAGTGCAGATCGCAGCACAGGGGTAATATGTGTCCTTCTAGTCACCCCTGTCATTAACCTTGCAGCAACGTTCTGCACTAGCTGCAAGCGTCGGATATCAACCCCAGGAAGCCCCAAGTAAAGGGAGTTGCAATAGTCAAGGCGAGATGTCACAAAAGCATGGACCAACACGGGTAAATCGCTAGATGGAACAAGGTGTTTCACCCTGGCAATGTTTCTAAGATGGTAAAATGTGGACTTAACGACTGCTGACACCTGATGACGAAGAGTCAGCCCGTCAAGTACCACTCCCAGGTTACGCACCCATTCAGAGGTAAGGATCAGATCTCCCACCAGCAATACGCCAGAGGACTGACCAGACCCCAACCTCCCTGTCCCACGACCCGGGTCCACAACCATAACCTCAGTCTTACCGGCATTCAACTTTAACCAGCTCGCATTCATCCAGTCCTGGATTTCAGCGAGGCAGCTATTAAATACCGAGAGAGTGCTAACCTGGTCGGGGCCAAAAGACAGGTAGAGCTGGGTATCATCAGCATAGCAGTGAAACCTCAGTCCATACCTTCTTACAATGTCTCCGAGGGGCAGCATGTACACTGCAAACAACATGGGGGAAAGCACCGAGCCCTGGGGGACACCACACTGCAGAGAAAAAAATCCCCGACACAACTCTCTGCGTTCTCCCAGATAGAAAAGATGAAAACCATCTGAGCACTGTACAAGACAGACCACAGATGGACTCCAGACGCTCAAGCAGAACCCCATGGTCTACAGTGTCAAAGGCTGAAGAGAGATCAAGGAGGACCAAGAGAGAGTGGTTCCTCTGATCTCTCGCCATCAAGAGATCATTGAGCACCCGAACCAGAGCAGTCTCAGTACTATGCCTCTTACGAAAACCAAACTGGAGAGATTCATAGATATTATGGATGGTCAAATGGTCCTCCAGCTGGTTTGCCACTACCTTCTCAATAACCTTCCCAATAAAGGGAAGGTTAGAGATCGGTCTGTAGTTGGAAAAAATATCTGGGTCCAAAGAAGCCTTCTTCAAAAGGGGAGTCACCACAGCTTCCTTTAGGGAGCTGGGAAACTCACCCAATTCTAGGGAGCACCAGATTATTTGAACCAGAAACGGGCCAACGATCTCAACACAGCCCAAAATCAGGGAGGTAGGACCTGGATCTAAACTACAGCACGTAGGGTGCATCCCCTGGATGATCCGCATAATATCACTGAATGCCGGCAGGTCAAAGGAACACCAGGAGGCAGAGGATTCTGTGACCAAATGCTGACCAACAGCTTCCCCCTTAGAGTGTGTCAGACGGATCTCGGATCTGATGTTGGCAACCTTATTTGCAAAGAATTGAGCGATCTCATCACACTCCTTTTGTGAAAAAGTTCGACGGAGCTGGAGACAGGCTGGGTTGCACAGCCTGTCCACAGTTCTGAAGAGCTGAGCCAGTCGATTCTGAGCAACAGAGATCTCCCCTGGACAGGAATTCTGCCTTCTTATGGGAGATCTCTGATTGGTAGAGCTGGTAATGCTCATGCAAACTAAGGTGGTCATCATCTAGAGCAGATTTCCTCCAACGGCGCTCTAACCATCGTCCCACACGTCGCAACTCCCTCAAGGACCCATCGAACCATGGGGCCCGAGGGCGGAGAGAGAGGGGACGAACGTGGACAGGAGCAATTGAGTCCAGGGCCAAGGAAATGGCCTGATTATAAGCCAAGACCATGGCCTCTGACCCCAAGCTGGCAGTCGGAAACTCTGAGAGGTTCAACACCGCCATCAGGTCTTCAGGGCACACATCCCGTAAAGGGTGGTATCGAACCATCTCCACAGGGGCAGACCTACGAAGGGGAGCACAAAAAGTTGAAGCCCACAGTGTAGTGATCAGACCAACTGACAGGTTCCATCACCAAATCAGAGGCCTCAATCCCCAGGAGAAAAACTAAGTCCAAAGAGTGACCGTGATTATGCGTGGCTGAGGCAACAATCTGTGTAAGGCCCAGTGATGTCATCAACTGGAGGAAGTGCTGACCAAAAGCAGAAAGTTCGTCGTCGACCCTGGCATTGAAGTTTCCAGAACCGCCAGTCTGGCGAATTCAACGCCATATCGGGCGATGAAGTCTGCTACTCCTGCCGAATCATCTCTCGCCTCCTGGTGGACGTAGATGAGGGCTATCCTGCAACCCACACAGCCACCACGGTACACTCAAAGGATTCAGCTTCCTCAACTGGTACACCCATGAGCTCCAACCTGGTCTTGAAACAGACCGCACTCCCCTGCTGATCCAATCTCGGTGGTGAATCACCGAGTAATCTGGCTGGAACAGTGGCTTCCAAATGGGGCCAGCATTTCCATCCAGCCAGGTCTCGGTGATGCAAGCCAGATCTGCTGTCCCAACAAAATCAGAAATAACGGCTGATTTGTTTTTGACAGATCTGGCATTGCACAACACCACCCGAGTTGGACAGGGCTCCGAAGCCGTCCCAACTACTTGCCCATCCAAGTAGGTGGAGCCCTTGGGTATGGAGACTAGACATGGATAACCACGTTCCAGGCTCCATTTCACCTCAGGGCATCTTCTGGGCTTAACCACCCCTATACGAAAAGTCCGTTCATTCGCCCTACTGCGTCCACGACCCCCACCACGGCCACCCCCCCTCCTACGAGCAATGCCAAGCGCCCGACAGCTCTGGTAGGTGAAAAATGGGAGGGGGGGAGGAGGGCAGAAAGGGCGGAGGGCATGGAGGTCAGAAGACGAATAATGCACGACCGAGTTAACTAAACAACACATAACAAAAGCGGGAAACAAACTAGCTGCAAACAAATAAATAAAAACCCTGAGTACCCCTTAAATAAAATACCCACAATTACACTTAGACTGAAAGCCCACCCAATAACATAATCCAAAACCAAATAAAAAAAGCAAAACTAATAAAACCTACAAACTACACGGTCATAAATAATCTGTAAACAATTATTAAAGAATCCAAATATATATATAAGGACAGGGAGGCCCTCTCACTACACACACTGTCCTTCATATGATGAAACAGGATCCAAAAAATGAAACTGCAGTTATTTTTAGGCACTCTCACTGCCAATGAGTATAATGTTCAGAAGTCCAAATATGTAAGGACAGTGAGGCCCTCTCACTACATGACACTGTCCATCCAATAAAAATCAGTAGTGTTGTGATAAACTAAAACAAAATCCAAAATATTCTAAATATACATTCAAAAAAAACAACGATATGCAGACTCAGTGCAAATTCATGAATGGAAGGAAAAAAATGTCTCATGTAAAGTTGAAGATAATTATCGACTTAGCTGTGAGACACAGGAGGCTTCCCCCTCGCCACAACACCCCAAAACTGCCTAATAAGGCCCAGTTATACCACTGAGACCCACAGCTTCAGATACCCCCAGAACAGACAAATAAGGCCAGCCCTAGAGTAACTTAGAAGCCCCCCCAATAGCCCCCAACTCCTTGAAGGGAACAGGAGAGGCTCCTGCTTGGTCCCAGACAGCACAACACCAAATGCCCAGGCAAAGAGAAAAGGAGGTGGGGGGAATAATCTCCCAAAACCAAAACCAACAGTGTGGCAATATTACCCCAAGAGACCTTGGACACAGCTTAAAGTCAAATTTAAAGTCCCAGAGAAACAAAGGACAACGATGAAGAATCGAGGCCTAGTACTCACGATACATCAAGGCAAACAAATTATTCTTTCATGCCCAAAGTCATAAAACAGTCACAGCAAATGACACCAACTAATCCAGGTCTTCACCAAATACAACACTGTAGAAATCTTCACAATATATCCAGCGTCAAAAGGAAAAATACATCCTGTATCGAATGGAACCATTAATCCCTGGGACTGAGGCCAGCGAAAACTCCCACACACAGAAAACGCTAAGGGAGCAGCTGCAAAGCGGTAAACTGGTAGCAAAGTCTGATTCCCAGCAGAAGTTCACTCGCTCATTTCCCCGAAGCTCCCACACACAGAGACGCCAAGGCAGCAGCTGCAAAGGCGATGAAAAGGCCACAAAATCTGGATCCCAGCAGGAATTTGCTCGCTCATATCCCCAAAACTCCTACACACAATAACACCGAGAAAGCAGCTGCAAAAGTGATGGGGTGGCAGCCAAATCAAAATCCCCAACAAAAATTTGCTTGGTAAATTCTCCGAAGCAAGGGCGAAAAATATTTAAATAAAGCTGCTGTAGGAAAAGCGAAACAACAGTCAACTAAAGAAGGGGAACGATTCCTCCACTAGAACGTCCTTCAACCACGACCACGCCAGGACAAGCGCAGCAAAACATAAATGCGGCGACACAACACTGCTAAAACGAACGTGAAAAACTCAAAAATAAAACTAAACATGTAAAACGTATAAAACGTATTAAGACAGCTAAAAGCAAATTAAAACAAAAGCGAGTTAGAGACAAGGTGAAGGCTAGTCCAGCATGACCGCCATATTGAACTCCATTCAGAATAGGATGGTAAGCTTGGGTACTCTACTCACATAGCAGGGTGTTCAGGCCAGCTGCCAAAATAGTAAGAAAATCAGTTGTTGTACCTTGTGAGCTGCACCAGTCTTTAAGGATGTTGACAACCCATGTTGTTGTCTTTGGGGTGTTTCTTCTGTGTGCCTCTCTTGCTCTATCTTGGGACTTCTTCCTCAGTCAGTGCGGTCCTCTCAGCTCCAGCCTGCTGGATTGTTGAGGTGTCCATTCCGTCAATGAGAGGTGTTGGAAAGGTACCCTCCCTGCTGCAGGCTGCTCATCTGGTGTGGCTGCTTCAACAGAATGAATGTCACCTTCATTGGGAATAACAGCTGATTCAGGACTTGGGGCATGAGATAGCATCTCAGTCTGTGTCATGAAGATCTCCTCAGACTCTAGTGTTGGGGGAGATCACAAATTACAGGCAGAAACTGACTCAGTTTTGCCTGAGATATTTATTAGCAAGTGATGTGGGAGAAAAAATTGTCAGCAGCTGTTTGAAGGTGCTGACCAAAAAATGGCACCGTTTCAAGACTAACAGATGTTTTCAATCTACATTCTGTGGCAGTGTGTGCACAGGGAAACTGACGCGCACAGGATCAAAGGCAAGTGCTTTAGGAGCCTAACGAGTTCATTTAACTCTGGAACCATATTAGCGAGCAGTCTGACATTACAAACAGCAACAGTGAACATGCTGGAACACTGACATGGTTTTCATTTACTCATTTACTCTGTCAGTCAGCTAGAGGTGTCAGCATGCAGGATCAAAGGCTGAAGCAAGACTGTGAGTGACGCAAAGAGAATGCGGTCTCATTCGAGGGCAGTGTGTGCACAGTGAAACTGACAAGTGCAGGGTGAAACGTAGATAATTTCTGTCTATTTAGCTCTTGTACTTAAAAATATATGTCTGTGTCAGATTAACCAGCTGCCTTAAACAGGGCCAGTGCATGTGCATAAGACTGACACAGTCTGCAGTACTCCAGAATTGTCATCACACATGAGCAATGGCTGGGCAAGACCAGGACTAATTGACTGTCCCACTGGCAGCATATTACCATCTGTGGTAGCACAGCTCATGAAACAACCACTGGTCTGCCTTTCAAGCATGTGACCTCTGTGACAAACGAGCAGAGTGAAGGGGGACTTTAATGATACATCACAAGAAGTGCGTACATTTAACTGTGGGGCAGTCATTTAATAATGATCGCAACCACATCCACAATATTATTTCTAATGAAAAATAAGAACAGGGGCATGACATTGAATTGGACTAGCTTAGTAAGGAATGTGAGGAAAAAATGGCAGCATTTCAGTTTGCCAAAATTCTAATAGGATTGTTAATTTATGATCACATTCTGAAATATGTCCATCAAAACTGGATTTTTGTTTTACTTATAGTACATTAAACTCCCATAATGCACAGTAATTAACCAATCAAAACATTTCATTTTACACACTATTTTATAAATATGATTAATGAATAAAATCAAATACAATATAAGTGAATTAGGAATGCTGGATTACAGTTAGAACAGCAAATAATCATTAGGCATACCAGATACATGAGTGATATGGTACATACAAAACAATTTTAGGCTCGAATATAATTAATGATTAGAACTTGGGAAATTTCCCAACAAAGTGCATGAAGGGGATCTTTGACATAGATGGGGTACACCCAGGTTGTCACACAGGAGGGGAACAGAAGCTATAGCACAGGGGAAGTGGTTTGGGTTAGGATCAGTTAGAGACTAAGGATATAATGTGGTGATTCCTTAGAGCTTTCTCGAAGGATAGCTGAGTGAGTGAGTTGTGTAATTGGGTGAAGGGAGTTCCGGAGCATAGGGGCAAATGAGAAGCCCTAATCACCCGTTGTGGTAGCACATTTGGGGCTGGTGAGGGAGACAGCATGGATGGATCTGAATGAATGAGATGGCTCAGCATCTTGTGTCAGAGAGACAGGGGGGCGGAGGGTAATCTGAGTAACTGCAACATAAAGTACCCCAGTGTGGAAGGGAAAGGGGAACTGTTTAACCAAGAGAGGTGCGCTAAGCCGAAGCTTGATTCCAGGTACGACCTGGGAGAACAAGGAAGTTAAGTGACTCGCTCAGGGTCACACAGTATGCAAGTAGGGGCTGTGGGATTCAAACCCAGGTCTCCAGGTTTGCAGCTCAGAGCCGTAAACCACTGCACTATACTGCCTCCTAAAGGGAAAGGAAAGGGGTGTAAGAGTGTGAGGCAAAGGGGGGGGGGCAACAAACCCCAGGGAGGACTAGAGTGTGCAGTGATGAGTTAAGCAGGGAAGAACAGAGCAAACATGCAGATATTATTGTAAGCCACATCCCATTTGTAGTGTGTTTTAGGGGCATTCAAATAAACAAGTGGACTGTGTTGAAGGCAAGGGAGTAGAATACTTCAGAATAAGCTAGCCATGCCTTAGCCTCGAATTAACAGATTTGCTGACTGGAGTGATGTGAGTGGTGACGACAAGGGCAGAGACAAGGGTGGTGCTAAGGTAGCTGAACTCCTCCACAGGAAAGAGGTGAGAGCCACTGGAGCACAAAATGGGCAGGGAGTTTGGGAGTGTGTGCACCTTTGACCCAAAGAGCATTGCTCAGGTTTTGGTGGCATTAAGAAATAACTTGTTAACAAGCCAAGTCTGAATGTGGGAGAAATCAAGGCTGAGTTGGGTATTTAGGAGAGGAAGTTGGGGGAGCTGTGATATAGGGCAATATTGTCAACATACAAAATGGATGACCAGGAGGTAGACTGATGGGAGGTTGTTAACGAAAACAGAGAACAGAAGAGGCCAAGGGATAGCACCATGGGGAACACCTCGGTTGATTAGGACTAGACTGGTGGAGGTATTGTCAAATGTAACTAGCTGTTGTCTGGCAAATACAGTAAGTAAGTGGAAAACCAGACGGAGGCATAATGTGAAGAGTCAAACTTCAGTTAATTTGTGGCAGAGGAGGATATGGAAATGAAATCAAAGTTATTGGACAGATTGATGAAAACTGCTCCAATGAACAAGCTTTTACCCAAGGCAGCCCTGCTGTTGTTAGTCAGTTGGACTAGGACAGTGATGGTACTGTGCCCTTTTCAAAACTCATGTTGACATGGGGCGATGAGGCTGTACCTCTGTAGCTATTTTGTTATCTGATTGACTACTACCTTTTCAAGTAGCTTGCTGAAGGTGGGGAGAAGGGTACTGGGGCAATATTGGGAGAAGAATTTGGGATCTCCCTTTTTTGGCACCAGGACTGTTTTGCCAACTTTCCAAAAGGTGGGGACTCTAGCAGAGTTGAGGAAAAGGTTACAGATCTGAGTTATGGGCAGAGCAAGAAATGAGGTGCCTAGCAGGAGAATCCTAGGTTCAGTACCATCTGGAGCAGGACAGGCACAAAGTGGGAGGGTGTTAAGTAGTTTATAGCACTGATAGCAAAACCTTAGAAGTGTGCACTGGGAAGTGGGGCTCCAGAAACTAACCAAATGTGTGGAACAAATAGTGTCAGGCACACACAACCTCCCTAGAGGGATGCTGGCTTTAAAATGTGGTTTGAAACTTCATATTTATTAAGACACAAATAACACAAGCAAACAGACTTTCACTTAAGGCTGTACTGTAGTAAGTTGCTGTACTCAAGGTTTTTTTTTTTGGATTGTGTTCCTCGAGGTCCTGAAATGTGGGGCCCCCTCCGGACTATTCCCCTGTACCCCAATGTCATGCCACCCCTCGGAGTTGATTATTATTATAACAGAGGGTGCAGGGTCAGATCCCTCTGCATGGAGGTACTGAGGACAGAGCCCCCCACATAAAAATAATAAAAATGATGCCCCCAAATAGCTTGTTGCCGCTCATTGCTCTTTTTGTTTCGGCATAGTGCGCATTGCCGTTGTTGTAGTCAGCGATGTACACTTGCTGTTATTGTAGTCACTAAAAAATCTTTGCTCTTATCACATGGAACCAGAACAATCTAAAGCAGAACAACAAAAAGAGTTGAAGATGGGGTCCAGTCTGGCAAGGGAGGATTTGGGTGCTCCACTTTAGACTACGTCACCATAACCAAAAATAGGTACAGTAGGATAATCTCTAAAAACAATCTTACAGTGGACAGGCAGTGGGACACTTGTTTTGTTCCTCTATAGTGCACCAAGCTTGGGGTGAAGCTTTTGGTGTATGACATCATATAAACTGAGAAATTAAGATGATGGTCAAGCCAGACCCTGTGGTTCTTAAAAGAGGATACATCCTCAATAATATCATCATCAAGGGTATGAAAATAAGTAAGTGGGGCAAGTCTAGAAAGCATCTAACAGGTGCTAAAAGTCATGGAGACTGTCTTTTTTTGGCATTGAGAGATACTTGGTTAGACTTGAACCAGCATTGAATAGTGTCACTATCTAGCTGAAGCTGTGAAGTAAGGTCATGGGAAGAGGAACCTAATGCAAAAATAACTGTATCATCAGAATATATATATATATATATATATATATATATATGAATGGATGCAGAGGAACAGACAGAGGGGAGGTCATTCAAGAATATAGAAAAGAGAATAGGACCCAGGACAGACCCTTGAGGGATACCTGAGCGGATTGAAAGTGGTGATGAAGTGAAGCTGCCTATCCAGACAAATTGAGAACAATCCCCCAGGTAGGAACAAAACCAGCTGACTATAGAGTCAGATAGACCCGCTGCTATACAATAGTCCAGAAAGAGGGGCTGTGACACTGTGTCAAAAGCTTAACAAGATCTGCCAGCCCAGTGGCACTGAGGGGTGATGCTCTGGATGCCACACCTCATGCTATGCTGACAACCTGGGTTTGGGAATGACCTTGGATTGTCAGGGTGCTGGTGTGGGGTGGGGGTAGTGGAGCAGGAATGAGCATGCCAATGGGCGGCTCTCCTCTCATGAGGGTGGTGAGGGTGGTTGGCGCCCCCAGAGTTCCACTTCCCCCGGGTGGAGGTCAAGTGGGTAGCATAGGTGGAGAGAGGGTGGCAAAAGAACCGGGAGGTGGAAAGGGCTGAGCTGGCACCATGGGGTGCATAGCATTCCTCCACATGCTTGCATGGCTATGTGCCGGGGCCTTTGGGGGGTCAGGGGAGAAAACGGTAAAAATACCTATGTGTCCCCGTCGCCAAGTTTGCGGGAGGAAGCAACGGGGACCAAAGACCTGTAGATAAAAAAAAGCTGTAGCAAGATCAGGAAACACAGCAAATGTAAGCAGACCCTGATCCTGACTCCACCCCACCCCCTCAATGAAGAGGAACTGATCCCTCGAAGCATCGAGGAAAATTATTTGTGACCTCACAGTAAATCATTTAACTTCACTGGTCTCTGTGGTGAATCGCTGTTAATTTTGTGTTTTCAGGACCCTGATCCTTACCAGTGAGAATGGAGTCAGTGAGCCATGAGAGGGAGGTGGTGTGGGATTTCCTAAATCCAGACTGAAAGGGGATGAAGAAGGAAGAGGAGTCTAGGAAAGTAGAGAGTTGCGATAGTATGAGGTGATCTTCCCTGTATCAGTCTTCACCATTCCTCACTGGTGGGTTCTAGCTGAAGGTGCAGGACCCCACGGGAAGCTTTGGTTTTAAGAAAAAGCTTAACTGCTCTAAGAGGGAGAGACGATGTCGAGGATGGTGCTGCCTTCGAGGCCAACGCATTGTGTGGCGCTCACTGATTAGCCAGTAACTGACACCGTCCCTTCCATTCCCTCAGTTCTGCTCTTCCCACCAAGGTAGCAGGTGCTTTGTGGGACAGCTTGAGGATTTTCAACTGCATCACTCCAAAAATGTTTCAGTCATTCTGCTCGTCATTTATCTTGATGCCGTTCTCAGCACCATTCATCTTCCGTTAGAAGTTCTGAATCGTGCTCCTTTTTCTACTTTTATTATTTTGTTTGTGCGGTTGTGTCATGTTGAGTTCAGGGAGTAAATCTTCCAAGTCAGGGACTTCCCCCATGTGTCAGTGCCTCTGCAGAGATCTATTCACTGTAACAGACCTGCATGATCGATGTTTCACCTGCCTGGGGCTGAATCACGATATAGATCACCATAGCCTGGAATTGCACACAGTGAGGCTGGAACACGACCCCCCCCCCTCCAACCTTCGGTGGCAAGCAACGCATGAGGGTCGCTAAGGTAAGGTCATTGAGCCTGACCCCCTGGTTTCCCACTGAGGCTATACACACCAGAGGAGAGCAGGCCACTGAGGGCTTGTGTCTTGCTGGGCCCAGAGTCTGGGGGAGCGGTCAGGGGTGCAGTTGGCCTCCTCCAGGGGGCTGACTGCTGGTTGCTGCAGGCCTGGTTCTCCTTCAGAGAACTGTCAGATCCCGATGTTGAGGCCTCCACTAAACACGGAACCTGCATTGGTGGTCCCTTGGAGGGCTTTGGTGGGCAGTCTCGGCTCCTGACACTGTTTCTGGTGTTGGTGAATGAGACCCTCCTCCTGCTGCCATGGAGTCTCTTTCTGACACCGTTATGGGCGCCAGGACTGGTTGGGTGACAGTGGTCACCTATTCTCCTCAGATCTGGAGGATTACTCAAAGCACTCAGAGTGGTAGCCTAGCCCTTCAGAGTAATCACCCATTGCATTCCATTTGGGGTCTTCGGCGGGATCTGATCTTGATGTTGACACTGAGCTTGGTGGCGCCCCGGCTTCTGTTGGTACCACGGGGGACCCCAGTGCTGTTCTCAGTGCCTCCTCAGGTGGCGATGCTGCCTGCAGTCTCATCCCCAGGGATGATGCTGTGGACAGTGCCAGCATTGATGATGGTGCTGCTGTTGGTGCCACACCTGATGATGGCACCGTGGCTGGTGCTGTGTCTGGTATGGTCGGCGCTGCCTCGGGGTTGGTGCCTTGGTCAGTGCCATCCCTGATGTTTGTGCCACCTCTGGCATCAGTGCTATGGCTGTGGTTGGTGCTGAAGGCAGTGCCACATTGGGTGGTGGCTCCAATGCCAGTGCTGTGGGGGGTCCCAGTGCCATTTCCGGTACCACCCTCGGTGATGAGGCCACTTTAGGAACCATCCGTGGAGGAGCCTGATTCAGTTTGATGTGCCAGGGCCATTTTCCAACCCCCTGGCATGACTCTCTGGGCAATTCTTGTGTACAAGACTTTCATCCTGACCATCAGAGATTGACAACCCTTTCAAAGCTCCCATGAGTTCAGATAAATTAGGGTAGAGTCTGGTCGGAGTGGCAACACATAGCGCAGGCAAACCATTATCTGTGTCATTACCTATTAATCCACCTGCCAGTATTACCTTGTCAGTCACTTGACTGACCAGGACTATTTGATATTGATTGACAAATACTGTATGTTCATTATAATCCAAAGTTCCCCTATGACCATGACTGACCACCATAGGACAATGGGCCTGTCCTAGTTCTTCAAATATTCTTACTTGTATTTTAAAATCCCCAGTGTCTTTATGTCACTATTCTGCAAGTGTCTAGCCTATCATGATCTATGAGACACCATCCCACGTATTTATGTATAAATTCTGGACATGCTAAATCTGTACAATTAATTAAATGAATATAACCGGGAATAGTAATTTTAGTTGTTTCCATGTGGCCAATAAAACAGTAATCAGAATTAGGTTTGGTCTTTCGTTTTACACGTTCTAAATCAAAACCCCTTAATTGTATTAATTTTAAATGAGAAACAACACCAAGATATTCAGGATTCATGTTTCAAGAAATGTTTCTACTTCATATTAAATTCAAAAATCATACAGTAATCTTAACAGTAATATGAGTAAAAATATATAAATTCTCTGAACAGCAGTGCAAGTGAAAATATATAAATTTGCCGCCGCATCAAAATTAGTTGCAATAAAAGAATAAAAACAGAAATAAAAAATGATGCAATCATTATTTCACCCAGTTCCAAATGCCTGAATTAAAAGGCAGCACTCACTGCACCAGATTTACCAAGATGTCAACCTGAGTTACTGAAGCACGGATGGCTCTGTGTCCTCCTTCTGTCTGCTCTTACACTGACTGGGTCATTGCAGATTTATATAGTCTATCAAGGCAAATGGCTGGGTTGGTACTTCTGCAGTGTCTAGTTTTGGGCAGGGTTCAAGACAGTTGCCTTCTGTGTTAGAAAGTAATTTTATATGTCAGAAGACCATCAATTAATAACTTTATGTATCAGAAAGCTATCAGTAACTTGAGGCATCTGACTAAAAAGGGGCTTTTTAAGTGAACATATGGGCTGTCTCTAACAGTTTGACGTCATGCTACAACATCTAGTATGACCGGGGAATTTTCAACCAAATACAAAAATACTTTTATTTTTACCAGTAGCTGACACTACCTGCCATACTAAGTTATATTTTCATAGTACCCCAGGGATATGGTGGCTCACGTAGACATTTGGTTGTCTTACGGTTAAGCCCTTTACAAGGAAACTTACAATGTGATTTATGAGAAGAGCATTTAAAATGTCTTGGTATATAATTCTTCTTGTAAAGCATTTAACATGTATCAAGTAAAGAGTTCACACTCTGTTATAAGCATCCACACAAAGTAATAAGTAGACCAATAAGCCCTGAATATGATTTAAGATTACAGATAAGTACAAAAATGAAAGTATATATCCAAATACCTAGTCACAAGATATTTTTGTTCAAGTCTTGTTTGTTAGTCTGTCACAAGAGGAAGTGATGCTTGACCTTTAGTTGACTTTGCAGTTAAACCATTTACAAGAAATATGTTTTAAAAATACCTTAGCTTCTGATTTATCAGAAAAGGCATCTCAAGATACCTTGCATGTATCGTACTGTCAATGCAAAAACTTCTTAAATCCACACTCAGTAATCATGTTAGTGAATGCTGAATACAAACCAAAACTATAAGTACATTTAATTATAAGTAGTTAATTAATAATAAAACATATGCCTAAGTATTGAGTTTAGCTGTAATTATATGTTTAGGCAGGAAAAGCTGTAAAGTATTAATGCTTAAATCTGCTTATTGGTTCATTGCATTTTAAAACACATCAAGCAAAAAATGACTTTGTTTGGCATTGCTTTGAACTCATTTATGATGTCCAATAGAGGATCCCTTGGTGGGATATCTGGGACAACCCATCTATCCATTATTTCTTCAAGCTCCTCATTCATCTCTTCATTGGTTAGGCGTGATGGGGTGAGCAGACTCATTGGGGGCTGAAGTGGGGCGCAGACTGAGTAAGTTGCCGACCCTCTTTTTGGTGCCACTATGGGATGGAGGGAGGTGGAGGCCGACCTTGGTGCCAGCTTCTCGCTCCATCTCCCTTCACTTAGATCAATTACTGTTATGGGACCTCACTCAAGGGGCAGGCCTCTGTCCTCTCCAGGGAGGTTGGCAGGCCAGGCCTCTCCTCACTCTGCTCGGGTGGCCTCGGCCACCCAGGGCAGAGTCAGAGTTTTGGTCCAAGAACCTCTTCCTCTCACAGGGGACAGAGTCCTGCATTGGGTGGGGACAGGGGCCACCCTGTTGGTCATGCTGGGCTCTGGTCTCCCCACCAGGGGTCTTCCCCTTAGGGCCTCCACCTGCTGGTTTGGGGATGGTTGAGCAGCAGGTGGAATCTGGACAGTGCACCCCCCTCGCTGTAGAGTGGTGCCCCACTCATGTCCCCAGCCCTAGCAGAGTGGGTCAGGTCCCTCAGGATCACACTTCCCAGCCCATGTCCACTCTGGAGCTCCTTCCCCTTCTTCGAGGTCTCTCTGGTCCTTTTGGGCCCCACACCAGGGAACAGTATAGTTCTATGGTGGATTTGTTCCCTACATTTTACAGGGCCATGGATGAGATGGTTTTTACATCTCATGATATGGCTCTGTCATACCCCATACAGAGCCCCTCCTGGGGGAAGAGGAACTTCCATCATGCCTGTCATCATATGCTGATTTCATTGAATATCAGCGCTTCCTATTGATGATGTTGGGGGAGCTATGTCTAACCCCTGTACAATGACGCAATGCTGATCATGTGACTATGGTGTTCTCTGGGGAATACAGCTAGAAGTTACTTGTGATCCCTTCATGGGCTTGACCATTCACAGAAGAGTCGCACAGTGCCTGGCAGTCACCTGCCTCCACTTCCCGAGCCTCCTGGGACTGCCAACATCAGTACTGTGCCCCCTCTGGGTCACCAGGGTCTTTAACCCACCACTCTTTGGGTCTGGAATGGCTGCACACCCCTTCAGGGCATCTGTGCCTTACAGGAGACTGTCCTCCAGATAAGGACTCTGCAGAGTTCGATCACTGAGGCAGGAGAGTTTTTGCCTTGGCACATCTCCTGTTATCAATAGCAGCACATCAGGCACACATGGTGGCCTATGAGAGGAGCCTGTGGGCCACAGTGGGGTCCTTCCTTGTGGCCTTGCCTGGCTGCAAGGTAACCAGGTGAGCTATTGTCATCACCACAAGGAGTCTGGAGTTAATGAGACACCAGGCACAGGTATCGTATGACGTCAACATGGTAGCTTCCTGACTGGTGGAATTGGTGGTATGCATTAGGTGGATGGCATGGTTCGCCTATCCCAGTTGTCACCCTTGGCTTGGTGCAGGGTGACTGCCTCGCCTATCCAGAGAGGCCCATTTTTTCTCCTGAAAGGCCAAGAGGGAGCTGTCAGGGCGCCCTCCTTCTCTTGCTAGTCAGGAGACCTGTCCTGGTTCTCAGTGAGTGACGGGTCTCCCTCGTGACACCCCCCACAAGGGGCTTAAGGCAGTCCAGCCTTCAAGAAGGTACCGGTCCACTTTCTGGCCTTGGTATTCACCCACCAGTGATGAATGGTGAAGATTGATAGAGGGAAGATATGTAAATTATGAACAGTCAAGCCGCCAGGATGAACATATGAACATACATTCGAACATACGAAGAAGCCAGTAGAAGAAGGCCATTTGGTCTATCAAGTCTGCTCTTATTGCAGGGTCCACAGCTTGAGCTAATATCCCTGTCCTCCCTCCCCACTCCTCCCATACTCCATACCCATGATCCCTACTTTCCCCCTATGCCTATTCCAGCCTCTCTTAAAGCTGCCCACTGTCTTCAACGAGATGACCTCTTCCAGCAGTGCATTCCAAGTGTCCACCACCCTCTCTGTGAAGAAGTGCTTCCTGGCCTCCCTTCTAAACCTCTCACTCTCCAGCTTAAGACTGTGCCCCCTAGTGTTGTTATTGCCACTCAACTTAAAGAGACTCTCCTTATCAACCTTATTTATCCCTTTCAAGTACTTGAAGGTTCCAATCTTATCATCTCTCTCTCTCTCTCTCTCTCTCTCCTGTCTTCCAGAGAGTACATGTTCAGTGCCCTCAACCTCTCCTCATATGACTTACCCCGCTGACCCACCATCATCTTTGTTGCCCTCCTCTGGACCTTCTCTAGCAGGTTAATGTCCTTTTTGAGGTGTGGGCACCAGTACTGAATTCCATACTGTAGATGTGGCCTTATCAGTGACCTGTACAAGGGTAATATTAGCTCCTCTCTCCTACTACTAATCCCATCCCAGCATCTTGTCTGCCTTTGCTGCTGCTTTCTTGCACTGCGTGGAGTGCTTCAGGTCACTAGTGATCATCACTTCCAGGTCCTTCTCCTCCGATGCAGATACTCGGACTCCAACCAGGTAGTACTCTGTCCTGGGATTCTTGGCTCCAATATGCATGTACTTGCATTTCTTGGCATTAAAGCCAAGCTGCCAGATCCTGGACTACCTCCCCAGCTTTTCCAGATCTTCCTGTAGGTCCTATATCCCTTCAGCTGTGTCCACTCTCCCGCAGAGCTTGGTGTCATTTGTGAATAGGCACATTTTGCCCTCAATGCCATCCCCAATGTCTTTTTTTTATCACAACACTATTTTGTTCACTGCCACAGGCCTGGTAGGGGCAACGACCCCCACTTGGAGGGGTACATCCTCTGGCCCATTGGGGCCATCATAGGTCCTGCCGGGTCCCGGCACTTTTCCTGCATTTTCTCCCCCACTCCCATGCCTGTGCAATGGGTGCAGCAGCTGTCTCCACCTCCGCGGAGGCAGCCAAGCACCCTGGGTGTGGGCCAAACCCCTCCTGTTGTGCTGACACATGCAGCATAAACCCCCCACCCAGAGGAAGCAGAACAGTCCTCCGGATGCTCAATCCTTACCTCCTTGGCTGACCCCTGAACAACCCAAGTCTGTTCCTGAACCCGAGTTGCCAGCGTGGCGTGAGGTGTGGCATCCAACGCCTCAACCCTCAGCACCACCAGGCCAGCTAATGTCATCCCCAATGTCATTGATGAAGACATTGAACAACACCAGCTCCAGCACAGAGCCTTGTGGGACCCTACTGGTTACCTCTCTGGTACCAGATAACTCTCCCCCCACAATCATCCTATGGGTTCTGTCCCTTAACCAATTTTCCACCCATCTGACCATCTTTTCCCCAAGCCCAAGATCCACCAACTTCCTGATCAACCTTTTGTGGGGCACAGAGTCAAAGGACTTGCTGAAATCAAGATAGAGGATGTCTAACACTTGGCCCCTATCTACTGTCTTAGTGACACAGTCAAAGAAGTCAACCAGATTTGTTTGACATGATCTCCCCCCCATGAACTCATGCTGCCTCACATCCTGGAGACCATGCTCCTCTAGATATTCCACCAATCTTTCCTTTAGTATGGTGTCCATGAGCTTGCCCACAATGGAGGTCAGACTGACTGGTCTATAATTCCCTGGATCATCCTTAGGACCACTTTTGTGGAGGGGCACTACATGTGCTGTTCTCGAGTCATGCGGTACCACACCTGACTCTAGTGAACTATTACATAGGTCTGCCAGTGGCCCTGCCAGCTCCTCAGCCAGTCCCTTTAGTACTCTTGGATGTACTCTGTCTGAGCCTGGTGATTTGTCCACTTTCAATGCCAGCAGCACCACCCCCACTCTATCCTTCCCTATCATTACATCTGTGTTCCCCTCCCTTCCTGCTCCTTTTTTCTCTCCTGAAGGCACTGATCCATCCTTCACCCTGGTGAAGATGGAACAGAAGTATTCATTTAGTATCTCTGCTTTTCCTCCATTATCCTCCACCCACTCCACGCCCTTTCTTAAGCCGAACAATCCCTTCCTTCTTGTCCCTTTTCTCACTTATATAGCGAAATAAAGCCTTTTCCCCTTCTTAATTCCTTCAGCTATCTGCAGCTCCTTCTGTGTCTTTGTTTGCCAGACTTCCTTACTTGCCTCATTAGCTAACCTTAGGTAATTTTCTCTGTCCACCTCTCTATTGGTCTTCCTGAATTTTCTATAAGTCAACCTCTTTTCCCTTACTGCCTGGGCTACCTCAGAACTGAACCAGTTGGGCGCTTTGGCCCTTGTGTTCTTACCCCTGAGCCTAACACACTCAACCAGTATTCCTTCCTTAATGATGGACCACTTTTGATCCACCCCCTGTATCTGCTTTGATGCCCTCCAGATGTCTCCTTAGCTCTTCACCCATTTTCCTGAAGTCCACCCTCCTGAAATCCAAGATTTTGGTCTTAGTTGGGATGCTTTCCTTGCCCGTATCCAACTGGAACCACACTGTGCAATGGTCACTTCCACCAGGTGGCTCACTGATCATTTTTTCCTGTACCTGCTCCCCATTTGTGAGCACCAGATCAAGAATTGCCTCAGCTCTTGTTGGTCAGTGACACCCTGAGTCAGGAACCCACTTTGCTATCCTTCCAGGATCCCCTGACTCCCAGCACATGTTGTGGAGGGTATGCTCCAATCCACCATGGGCAGGTTGAAGCCTCCCACAATTACCACTCCTCCTTTCCCAGCAGCTTCCAATATTTGTGAGCTCAGTTCTCTGTCCCTCTCCTCATCCTGACTGAGTCATCTGTAAACCACCCCAACCTCACCTTTCTCCCTCTATTGGACCTTAACTGAACCCATAATGCCTCCACCTCCCCTTCCTCTGACTCCTCCCTCGTGCAAGTTATTCCTTCCCTGACATAAACTGCCATCCCTCCCCCCTTTCTGACTACCCTGAAGTGCAGTGTCACAGGTTTCCTGCATGACAAAAGGGATTCACTCCCATTGAAACTGCATTGTTTGCTGCAGTAACTCTACTGCAGAATTCTGCAGCGCTGAGCTTCATCCTAGTGGGCTTCACTGTACCTACTATAATTCTTGATCTTCCTATATATCTTCATCATTCATCATGTTTTCCACCCTCCAACCCTTCATGGGCCTCAGCCTCTGAGCAGTGCCTCCTCCCTGCTTGCCTTCCCTCCCAATTGATAGCAATTGTGGGCATAGTCCCATTGATACCTCTGGGCTCCTTGCCACTTCTCAGAAGCAACAGGGACCCATCTGGAGGGGTGGCAAGTAGGGTCTCTGGCACTTTTTCCTTGGTTTCCTGGGACCCTCTTTGCAACAGACAGTCTCAGGTCTCTCTTCAGCTGGTACAAGCATCCCCATCCCTGGTGGGGTACTTCTCCTGGTTCTCTGTTGAGACTAGGTCCACGGGGCCCTAATATATCATTTTTCTAACAGTGGGCCCCCTCAGGGGTCCACTGCTATAATCTTAAGTCCCTTGGGATGTCAGGCCCAGGAAACCTTTATCAGGTCCTGTCCTGTCATATCACCTCCTCGGTAGTGCAAGGACTTAGGGTTTATCCTACCTACTACAGGTCCTTGGGTGCGGCGAGTTGATTTTTGACTAGGGGGTTATCTCTTGGGACCCCAGCCTGATAATAGAAAGAGAGAGGGAGCACTAAAACCTGGAGTTCTCCCTCATGCGCCTAAACTGTTATTCTTGTAAACCATGTCTCCTGCCAACCTCTCTTGTCAGTGAGGGCAAAGATTCACTCTCCTTTTTGGGTTCCTGGGCTGCACCTTCCAGGCTCTTCAAAAAAAAAGGCAGAGTTGCTGTCTTGACAAGAGGGTGAAGCTGGTCAATTTAAGTTGATCCGGCCCACAGGGAACGGAGTAGGGGAGTATGTTAAATCCTCCCACTGCTCATCCTTCTCTTCCTCCTCTCCTTTTTTCTTCTTTCTTATTTTCCTTTTTCTTCTTCTTCTTCCTCTTCCTGTTCCTCTTCTTCTTCTTCTTTTTGGCTGCTGCCCAGAAGTTGGAGACCCAATCCAGACCCTCCTAGGCTCCAATCAAAAAAAAAATCCTCTCCTGTTGGCTTATTCCTTTTTCAGTTCTTATCCTTTTCTTTAACTCTTCCTTTGTGCTCCCTTGCCCACCCTCCACCCTTGTTTTTCTCTTCTCTAGTTTTCCTTTCTGGTAAGCAGAACTAAAGGAATAGAAGGGATGGTGTTGGTTACTGTCCACCCTGCGAGTGCCATGCAAAGCATCGGCCTGAAGGGCGGCACCATCCTCAATGGTGTTCCTCCCTCTTAAAGCAGTCAAACTTTTTCTTAAAGCAAAAGTTTCCCACAGAGTCCTGTGCCTTTGGCTAGAACTCACCAGTGATGAATGGTGAAGACATACAGGAAGATCAAGAATTATGGTAGGTATATAATTTGCATTTCCTGTAACTTAGCCAGGGTGGGAAGGAGAGAGTTAGAACAATAGTTACCAGGAGAAGAGGGATTCCCGCCAGGTAACTATTGTCCTATCTCCCTCCTTTCCACTCTAGGAAGGAGAGAGATAGAACAATAGTTACCAGGAGAGGAGGGATCCCTACCTTTAGGAATGGGAATGGCAGTAGCATGCTTCGAAGCATCAGGAATAGTAGCAGATGAAAAGGAAAGGTTGAGAAGCAGAGTAGTTGGCACTGCAATGGCAGGGGTTCAAAGAAGTAGAAGTTTGGGATCAAGGCCATCAGGGCTACCACATTTGTGAGGATCAAGAGCAAGCAAGGACTTAAGGGTAGGAAAGGTTCAAGTTCAAGTTCAAGTTTATTGTAGGAAAACTCCATTGAGCACGCTCATTCACAAGGAGGTCCTTTGGCACAGACAAACAGTTACAGATTGCGTAATTGAGAAACAGTACAAATTCAAGTTCAGGAATATAGGCAAGCATTAACATGTCATGTAAAACAACAATGACATAGAAATATACAAGTGCTGAAAAGGTACAAAGTGCATGATTCAGAGTAAACAAGGCAGCAAGTTTCCAGGTGACTAAGAGGAAGCAGTGGGCAAGGGTTAGAGCAGTAAGCTAAGATTAGAAGCAACTGCATGTATCTTTTAATTTGGCCATGGCCAACCTTTTAAATAGACTGACAGGAACAGTACTGGGAAGCTTTGGTACACCTTGGAGCTAGTTCCAGATAGTTGGAAGTACGCTCGATATGGCCCGCTTGCTGAGTGAGGTGCAAGTTCTCAGTATGTCAAAGAGGAGGAGGTAATTTTTCCTTAGAGAGTAGGCACTGTGGGAAATATGGAAAAGGGTTGTTAGATATTTTGGGAGCTTGTTCAGGACTAGTTTAAGAGTCCAGATACCAGCATGAAGTGTACGTTTAATTGAAAGTGATGTCCAGCCAGCGGCTATGTACAAATTGCAGTGGTGGGTTCAGTAGGGTAGGTTTGTCATGAACCATATGGCATGGTAGTAGAGGATGTCTAACCTGCTAAGTCCTGAGGCTGCTGCAGTGGAGTAGATTAGATCTCCATAGTTGAGAAGTGGCAGGAAAGTGGCCTGGACCAGCCTAATTCTGGTATCCATTGGAAAGAGGGACTTGTTACGGAAGAAGAAACCTAGCCTAATTTTTAGCCTCCTTGCCAGATCACCAAGGTGATCATGAAAGGAAAGCTTGTTGTCAAGCCACATACCAAGATATTTGAATTTGGAGGTGATTTCAAGGGGTTCACCTAAGGAGGTGGTGATGAAATCTTTGTACGTGGTTGTAAGGGAAGTGGTGATGGTATTTGGGACAAAGATCCTGGCCTTGGCTTTCTTGGCATTGAGGAGGAGTTTGGCATTGATTAGGTTGATTTCTAGTTGTGCAAAGTCAGCTTGGAGTACATCCCTCACTTCAGCCAGTGTAGGGCCTGATGTGCAGTACTGTGTTGTCTGCAAAGAAATGCAGGTGGGACTTGGATATATGTGCATCAAGGTTATTGATGTATAGGGAGAAAAGGATGGGACCTAATACAGAGTCTTGCGGGACTCCCCTGGCCACTGGAAGGGATGCAGAGAAGAAGCCATCAGCTTTTCCTTTCTGGGTTCTTCCAGATAAGTAGCTGGTAAACCACTGGGCAGCAAGGGAGGTGGCACCTACTTTTATTAGGCTTGAGACCAACAGATTGTGGTCGACAGTGTCGAACGCTTTGCTGAGATCTAAGAACACTACACCAGTAACTTTCTTGGCGTCCATGGCTGTGACCCAATCATTGGTAACTTTGGCTAGAGCAGTGATTGTGCTATGGTTGGGCCAGAAGCTAGAATGTGCAGGGTTGTGGATTGAAGATGATTCGATATGGAGTTTTATTTGGGAGTAAACTAGCTTTTTGAGGACTTTGGAGAGGACAGGCAAGATTGAGATGGGCCTATAGTTGTTTAAGTTGCATGGGTCCCCTGTCTTGAATAATGGGATGACGTGGGCAGATTTCCACCAGGAGGGAACAGTGGCAGTGGAAATGGAAAGATTGAATATGTGGAGGATAGGGGCAGTGAGGTAGTGGTAGCCTAGTTTAAGAAAAAATGGTTCTAGACCATCATCCCTCCACTCTTCCGAATGTCTATATTAAGAAGTGAATCTTTGACTTCTTTGTAGCTAAGCGGGAACAACTGAAGTGGGCGGGTCGAAGTTGGAGAGGCAGAGTTATAGCAGTTTTGGTTGCTACCACAGGCTGCATAAGGCGAAGAGGTGAAGGCTAGGACAGCAGTTGCAAAATGATTGTTGATTTCTTCAAGGATTATGCAACTGTTTTCCACTGCCCTACCATTGCTGAGGATCTTCAGTGGGATGGAGGGGGAGGGGACACTGGCCGACCTTCAATAGACTTGAGTGTCTTATAGATTTTTGGGGAATTCCCTTTTGCCTATTCAAGGGTGAAGACATAATAGTTGGCTTTGCTTGAGTGAATTGGTTTAATGCAGGTGTTTCTAGCTGCTCTGAATGCTTGCCAGTCAGCTGGACATTTGGATTTTCTAGCCTTTGCCCAGAGTTTATCACAGCGTAGGTGTGTAGCCTTAAGGTCTGATATAACCCTTGGGTTGGATGTTTTACACATCCTGGCTTTGATCATAGGAGCATGCTTGTTGGCCAGCGCAGTGAGGTTGTCGTTAAGGACAGTGACCACCTCATCAATTGTTTTGGCTAGGTAGAGGTCTTGCCATCTAATTTTTCTCAAGTCAGATAAGTAGTCTGATGCATTGAACTTGTGAAAGGACTACTTAGTTATGAATGTTGGTTGTCGTTGAGCTTTAACTTGTGATCTTGTACAAACAACCACCCCATGGTCACTCATGTCATTGTGGAAGACTGCAGAGTGTAGAATTTTGTGGGGATGCATTGAAAGTATGACATCGAGGAGAGAACTGTTGTCTGGGTTGGATGTGTTGGTTCTAATAGGTTCACCAACTAACTGGGTTATGCCAAATTCATCACAGAATTATTTCAGGCTGCACAACTTGGGGGTAAGGCAGTCCATATTAAATCCTCAAGTATTAAAGTTTCGGTGTTGGCAGAGGCGATTAAGGATTTTAGTAAGGTGAGAATGTCACTGCCACCAGATGGGTGGTGGTAGTAGGAAGGAAAAAAGAGAGGTTTGAAGGAGGAGAAGGAAGAGAGATGGAAAAAATGGGGTAGGAGGAGGAAGGGATGAGAGAGAGAGAAAAAGAGAGAGAGAGAGCACAGGTAGTAAAGTAGGAGTTAAAGGAAAAGGCAACAAAAGAAGGATCAGAAATGAGGGAGTTATCAACCCTGAGAACAGGCGAGGGAAACTGTGATGGAGGGGAGAATAGGGAATGTATAACCTTCCGGATGAAAAAATACTCAGACTTTGCAACCTTATGGCTTTGGTACAGACATTACAAAGGTGGCAATAGTGTGCCAAAACAGTTGGGAAACCTGTGATCTTAAAAGAATGTCAGGCAAGGTCTCTAGTATGGAGGCATGCTGTAACCTCTGCTGTCATCCAGGGAAGATGACAGCCCTAAACTCTGTTTTATCTCAGGGGAGCATAACTATGTCTCACAGCCATTGGATTGAAAGTATTGCAGGGCAAAATTTATATTATTGGCTGTTGAGATCAAGGACCAATCAGGTGCCCCTAGTTCAGGTAGGAAAGTTGACAGGTGCAGCATTGACCTAGAGGAGGACCGGGGATGGGTCCTTAGGATGATGTATTCGGTGCACACAGTAAACCATATGACGGTCACTGAGGGTATCAGGAAGGATTCCTGTATCCACAATACAATGGGGGATGAGAAGAAAGTACCCAGTCCAACAATGAGTTCAGGCAGGTGGGTTCAGAGATAAATTGAGACAAATTTAATGATTTAACATTTTGAACAATTTTACTTGTATTGGGGGAGAACCAATTTATATCAAAGTTACAAAGAATATAAAGGCCTGCAGGCCTCAAACTACTATCTCACCTAGGGTCAGTACTCAATTTAGGCCCTGAAGATACCATCATCCTTGGTGATTTGAATTTAAACTGGCTATCTAATGTATCTGCACCATTGGTAACCTTTTTGTGACACCTATGGATTTACACAACTAATTAAAGACCCAACCAGGGTTAACCTAAAAAACTCTAGCAACAGCTCACTCCTGGATATTATGTTGGTAAACAAGCCTCACTTACATTCGCATGCAGGAGTACTACCGAATGATGTAAGTGATCATTGTCCTATAGCTGGCATAAGATCTACACTCAAACCACCAACCCTGCAGAATTTGTCCTCAAAAGGTCAAAAAGGTTCAACATCCCAGGATACCTCCATGACTTGAGTAATACAATATATTGGCAAGATTTCTACCTTAAACCTCAGTTGAAACAGCTCTCCAGACCTTAAAGGACATTATCACTAATGCTCTCAATATTCATGCACCAATCACCAGTATCAGAATTAAGCAAGATCCTGCCCTTGGTTGACCACTGATCTTAAAGCAGCCTTGCTAACCAGAGACAAACTGTGGAAAAAGGCAAGAAAAACAAAGGATACCAGAGACTGGCTAAATTTCAGAAAAGCAAGAAATTCATGTACAAAACAAATATGAACTGCCAAAGCTACCTATTATAGAGCTGAACTGAATGCCTCCTATAATAACCCAACCAGACTCTGGGGAACTATAAAAGGAATTCTGGGCCAAAACTCTACTCCTGCCTTAACCTCCAAACTGCTACTAAATGATACAGAAATTACAGGCAAACAAGAAATCCTAAATACTTTCATGACCACTTCACCACAGCTGGCCTAGCATTTGACTCATCACCTGCAAATCTCCTGAGATCTTCCTTGAACCTTCAATCCACTGTGGGACAAAACGCTACATCAACTTTTTCCTTCAACCCAATATCCTTGAAAGAAGTGGAAGACCTCCTCTCTAATTTAGATATTTCTAAGAGTGCAGGTACAGACTCCCTGGATCCCTACTTCCTTAAAATTGCATCACACGTCTTATCTGCCCCCCTCACTCATCTCTTCAATCTTTCCCTCACCACTGGATCCATTCCCTCCACTTGGAAAACAGCTCAAGTAGTTCCATTACTTAAATCTGGTGATCCCATGGACCTCAATAATTACAGGCCCATTTCCATCCTATCAGTACTATCCAAGATGCTCGAAAAGTTAGTAAACTCACAATTAAGGGACTACCTGGACAACAATAACCTCCTAAATTCAGCACAATCAGGATTTAGATCAAGGCATAGCACCATTTCTCGGCCCTAGCCAAAGTAACCAATGATTGGCAGATTGCCATGGATAAGAAGAACAGTACCTGTGCTGTGTTCCTGGATTTGAGTAAAGCATTTGACACAGTGGATCATGAATCATTAATCACCTCCCTTGGCTCTCTAGGGCTGGATTCTCCTCACTCAACTGGTTCAAGTGCTACCTATCAGATAGGTCACAACTGGTAAAAATGGAAATTATCTATCCACCTTAAACCACTGCTAAGAGGTGTACATGCAAGGCTCTATTCTTGGCCCCATCCTCTTGCCATTTATATTAATAATATTGATGCCAACCTCACTCAATCCAACATTCATCTGTTTGCTGATGATACTGTATTATATGTCAGCAATCCTTCATTACCTAAAGCCTGTGAACTGTTACAATCTGAATTCTCCATCCTGCAACACAATCTACTGGATAAAAGCTTCTTCTAAATGCCAAAAACAAAAGCTATGTTCTTTGCCACAAGAGTTGCTCTGCCACTACCCCATCACCCACCACCCTACAACTATCCACCTTACTTGAGAGAAGCTGGAATTTGTTGATAACTTCAAATACCTTGGAGTCTGGATTGATAAAATGTTTGACTATACTGTCCATATTGAAGAGCTATTAAAAACTGGAGACAAAGGCTTGGTCTATTTTTAGAATAAAGCACTACCTCAACAGAGACTCCAAAAAAGATTAATCCAGGCATCATTCCTATCCTCATTGACTATGCTGACTTTCTATGGCCATTGTTCACTCCTCTTAAATAAGCTGGACACCCTATATCACAGGTCCATCAGATTTATTACTGACCTTCCTCCAGCACCCATCACTGCTCTCTTTATAAGGCAGTTAACTGGACATCATTACAACACAGAAGAAATAGGAATGCTGCAATCTGGATATTCAAAGCTTTATCAGGCAAACTACCCATCTATATCACAGACTGTTTTACCCAATTACTTTAGGCCATACAACTTAGGTTCAGCAAACTTATCATTCTAAAGGTCCCCAATGCCTGCACCCGGTCTGGGAGGGCCGCTATCAGCTACTCACTAGCAGTTGCATGGAACTCACTCCAAAAAACCATGAAGCTAAATAGCCTCTTACCTTTAACATCCTTCAAAAGATTATTCTCTACCCTATCCCCAGAACTCTGCAATTGCTTTCACAAGGCCTAATACCCAACCCTACCTACCCCAACCCCCTTTTCCGTGTTCCACTATGCTAGTTCTACTTTTTCCAGTCACCTGATATACCTCATAAAAGCCAACTAGGACCTATAATTTATATATTATGCCTGCTATACCCATTGCCTCCTTTTCTTACATGTTAAATGGTTTTAATGTGCCTTGTATATATGTAAATTGTTATATATTATCACTTTATGTCATTGTACTACTGTTTATGTTATTCTTGTCTATGTAATAATACTTGCACTTCTTGACCACTCAGGTCCATCTTGTAAATGAGCTACGCTCAATGATGTTCGCCTGATTAAATAAAGATTTTGATTGATTGATTGATAAAGCTCACTTCTGGGAAAGTTAGAACAGATGGGTGAAAAGAAGTCAGTAACTCAGTAACTGAAGCAGAGGAAATACCAGGGCAGCAATGAACACCAGCAGATGGGGACAGAAAAAGGAAGAGAGGATCTGAAAAGGAGCAGCTCATAGGAAGAGGGGAAAGAGACAGCAAGAACAGTCATAAACTGAATACTGGTGGAAATGCAGACAGCAATGCCATTGCCTATTTTTGAGAAATCTTGCCTAACTACAGTGTTGCCAGGTATAGTTATAGCTGAATTCAGTATTTTGGAGGAGAGCCAGGATTCAAATATAACTAGGACATCCAGCCAAAGGTTAAGCATGATAGGCTGCAGTTGGTCATTCTTTGGGAGGAGGCAACTCTCAATCCTTTAGGAAGTTGTAAGGATGACATAGTGAAGGGGCCAGAATTAAGCACAGTATCACCTGCTAATTAAAGATGTAAGGTAACAAGGAGCTTTAATGAACCAGAGCGCTGGAAGATAGGATGAAAGAAAAGGAAAATAGGGGGAAGGAAGGGATCGAAAGCACCAGAGAGCTTCAAGGTGAAGCCAAGGAGCAGGAAGAGTTTGACACCAAGGATGCCAGGGGAAATGGAGGAAAGAGGGAGAAGAGAAAAAAAGGGGAGAGTAGGAGGTGAGGAGGGGAAATGACTAAAATAGGTATAACACCCCCCGGGGGCTTACCTGTAATTACCAGTGTGTCCCCTGGTTTTGCTGGTGTTCCTGGTGTTCCCATGTCTTCTCCCCCACCAGCATGCTGTTTCTGCCCTCTGGGGCATGAGTCAGTGGCCGTGAGTTGCCAGCATGGTGTTTTGGTCGGCACTCACATATGCGCCTAGGAGCATTTTGAAGTTGCCAACCGCCATTGCAGTCCAGGATTGCGGAGATTGTCTATGTTCCTGGTGCCCCTTCTGATGTCCTGGGGGAACGGAAAACTTGGGGGGATAGGACAGAAGCTCATAACTAAGGCACAATGGGGTTCTGACAGCAGGGCTGCGTAGGGGCTTATGAATATTAATGAGCGGCCCCAAACATATTGATGAGTGCTGCCCTCGGCCTGGGGGGACAGAGTTTCGGTGGCAGCGACAGCTAAACTACAGAGGATACTAGATTGAGCTTGGGCTCATTTGACAGGGGGCAGTTTGGGCTGTGATCCAGTGGGATGTTGGTGTGGATCAAGTAATGTGTCAGACTGCAGCAGACTTGGAAAGGGGAAAGGCTGCATAAAACTGAATGGGACTCCAGGTAAACAAATGAGAGCTGACATGTTTGTGAAACTTAACCCCAGTGCTACAGCCAATCAGTGATCTAGGTGCCCAAATTGGACACAGAGGGACTCCTGGGAGAAGGAGAGGACTAATTCTGGTGCCTAGATCATGCCCCAATAAACAAGCAGGCAATATTGATCACTATGTATATTGATTATTGAAAGGCTTCAACAGCCAGTCAGAATGCTTGGTTTTCAACTGAAACAGTGTGGACTTTCTGGGATTCACTCAGTCTGTGGTCAGGCTCTGTAGAAGTCAGGACTGTGCTGTGAGAGTGGACATTGAGCTTCAGGGGCTTCTTCATGCCCCATTCGGAGAGCTGCCAGTCAGCAGAAGTGAATTGGAAAGGGGACAGCAGGAAGAAAGATTGTGCTGAGGTTCTGGTTCCTCAGGTACTTGCTGTGGACTGATTGAAAAGGGGAAAGAGAGAAAGAGACCGGACTGTGATCCTCCCAGGTATGGAGAAGTTGCTTACTGTTAATGGGAGAGACTGAATGCTGCAGAAATCCAGAACTGGAAAGTCAGAATTGCTGAGGAGGCTGTGTGAATTGTCAGAGTGCTACAGTCAGGATTGATAATCCATTTGCCTGCGTGGGATTGCAACTTAAATTCTGAAGGGGCAGAGCGTCTCTGGTCATTGGACTGCTAGCTGAAGCTGTGTGTGTGTGTGTGTGTGGGTGTGGGTGCCCTATGTGAACTGGTTAAAGTGGCTGAGAGCTGAGTCCTAACTGCAGCTGAAGAACACATTGTGGACAATGTTAAACTGGGAAGTGTGGACTTGGATGCAGGGGGTTGTTATTCCTGAGCAACCCCTGCTGAATTGCACTTGTGCTTATTGAATCAGAGGCTAGCACCCCTACTGATTGGCATTGGACTTTAGTGGAGAAACTGCCTAAGAACTTTTCTTTGCTGAGAGCTCAGTGCAGGTACTGCAGGAGGACCCTCACCATTTGGGGGTCCTCACTCAGAGCCAGGGAGGGAACTTACTAACCCTTTCCAAGTGGACCCACTGTCTCAGGAGGTCACTGGCATTTGCTGGGGTGCTAGAGCACCTGCAATCTGTCGGGGGAGCTGGACTGCAGAGCTACTTCCAGGTTTGGGCCTTCTGGGGCTGGTGTTATCCTGCCAACGTGCTCTGCAACGGGCCAGAAGTGGCTGAAGGTGACAAGTGGCCAGAACTACAATCAAGGTGACCAGCTGCAAGATCCTTGAGCAAGTTCCACTCCGTCAGAAGGATCCTGGCCAGCTTATGTCTGTTGCTGCACCAACTAAAAGAGCTCCATTTTCCGCGGGGCTGAGGTCATCAAACCATGAGTACTCAGGACCTGGTTCCTGGGAGGGGAAAAGGGGAATTTGATTATTTCAAAGATTAAAAGTTTCTACAATTTCAGGGCCCCAACAGCCCAGCAACCTGCGCCACCAATCAGGCCTGCACATAGTGGGTACCCCTAAGAACAGTATAGGGACACTGGTATCAGTGGGGGAGGGCTTGGCCTACTGGCCCCATGTTTAATGTTGCATACTTCACTAACTCTGCTTTTGCCTTCATGGCTACCCTAGGTCCAAGTATCCCTTTCCCTATCCCTTACCCCTTTAAATAAAGCTGTGAATTTGTTGCTTGAATCTGCTGTGTTAGTGAAATTCCTTACATGAGTTTATTGCTGAGAGATATGGTTTATGGTGGAACAAGGTATTGGGGGACACAGTGTGCAGAGTGGTTGGTTGGGGGGTGGGTAGGCACAGTTTCCCAGGGGGCTGTGCCAAGCAGATATGTGGCCCACTAATACTTTACTCTGGGTGTAGGCACCGCGCTATTTTCAATATTTCTGGGAACAAACCCCCAATTGTCATCGTATCAGGACCCAGGCCCCTTGCCCAGTATCAGAGACAGTTTGTGCAGGGGGTAGCCCACTGGCATATGGCTTCGGGCTACATAGGGAAGGAGAATAAGGAATAAGATTGTGGGAGTAGGAAAGCAAATAAAATAGAATTAAAATACAAGTCTTATGGTTCAGCAGGTACAGACAGTCTCAAGGAAAGCTTACTGAAGCCCTTAACTGCAGCTGTTAGATATTTAAATAAATGGAGGGTGAGGAATAATTACACAAGGAGCAACAGCTGAAATTGCTAGGGATATCAAAAAATGTGCCAACAGACTTAAAATAGATAAGTAGGCCTAAAACACAGTTTAAAGAGAGCTATCAAGATAAGAATCTGCACCTGATAAATAGGTGCCTTACATACAACAGTCTTAAATTGTTGTGATGTCCCAAAGTATTGCAGAGTAAAATTATATCCCTCATAAAATGAATCAAACTGGGTCCCAAGGACTTCCTTTTTATTTGCAGCTGCCTAGCTCTACCCCGTGCTCACCAGCGTTATGATGAGATGCTAGGGAGGCGTGAGGCACACTCTTTTATAATCAATGGGCGGTGGCTCACGATCTATTTTTCACATATATTGGCGCAGTTGGTAATGAAACGTGGGCACGGTCAACCAACTAGGCCCTCGTTAGCCCAATCAGCGCCCACGGCCCATTACCAATTGGCAATATAATGTTAAAATAGACTGTAAAGCTGTCACTCAGTAATTATATTGAGCACGCCTCCGCACTTTCCCTAGCATCTCGTCATAACATTGGTAAGCGTGGGGGCTGAGCTAGGTGGCTGCAAAAAAAAATGGAAAGTCCTTGGGACCTGGTTTGATTAGTTTTACAAGGGATATAATTTTTACTCTGCACCACACTTTTGGGACATCTCAACAATTCAAGACTGATGTGATAGTAAGGTGCTTATTTATCCTCTGCAGGGGCTTATCTATATAGCTTGGTGGATCTATTTAAACAAAAAGAGGGACCATGGGATGGAATTAAACTATAGGAGAAAATAAGAAAACTAAATTGGAAATTGCATTTGTTTATTTATTTTTTATTAAATCCCCTAGATCTTAAGGCTTACAAAGACAAGTTTAACTCAGTTGAAAGGAAAGGGTTTAAACACAGCCTGTGAAATTCCTGTTGACAATCTACTGCCATTTTGATTGGTAAGGCTGAGTGGTGCTTGGTATCTGTGGTAGACTTCAGCTGGTGCTAATGAGATTGCTTCAGGATGTGATTTTTCGCTGGGCTCAGAGTCTAGCCACCTAAAATCAAGTGATCTTCTCCAGGGCTGTTAGATGAGTGGCTGGATCTGTCAGTTCTACTTCCAAGAGTCAAGTACTGTAACTTGGCATTTGTACGGGGTATGATTATGTGGTTAGGGCTTAAGAAGCCTGTACTAGGACTCTGATACTACAAGCTATAAGGCTGCAGTTCTACACATGTTTTATCCTTTTTGTACCCCGAGTCACACAGAAGTAAAGTGTGAGGAGTTGCCCTAGTAAGTAGGCAACCTATGACATCCTTTTTTGTGGCGAATGAATGTTTTTGGCTTAATGCCAGTATGGAAATAGGAGTGCATTAACCTTCAGCTCTGCAGAGTAGTATGGCCAGAGGAAAGATCTTACTTGTAGCTTTAGTAAGAGTTGTAGGATTATTATTAAAAGAATAATAAAAATAATACCTGCTCACTTAACCTGTCCTTTGCATAGCCTTCCTTAGCTAATTGTTTCTGTTACCTGTACAGGGCAAGAAACTTATGATGTACTCTTTGTAGCTGTGAGACTCCAACATCTGTGCTGCCGCTATTCATGCTGGAGTGCTACTGAATGAAAAAGGGCGGGACTGCACTGTCCTGAAGAGGCCTGGAGCTTCAAGCTACCTTGGATCTACCAGACATGGGATCACCACCCACTCGTAAGGGTTCCCTTTTTTAATCATTAATATTCTTTGTTAGCAAGTCTCTTAGAAACAATATTTGCAATAACAAACTAGGTTGTAACTCTGTTTATGTTTTCAATACAGTATGCCTGTTTTAGAAACAGCTCCAATCTGCTGCCTCAACCCATATCATTAGGGCTCATGTCAACCATTTTACATAACAATGTGTCTACTAGCACTGCTTGTCTCTTTATGTTATCTTATACCAAAATATTTCCTCAAGTAACCCAGTAAGTTTCCATGGGATGATGAATAAAAAGCATAACATGTATTTATTGTCAAACATCTCCACTTGTGGGCTGTCAGATAATAATGTTCTCTCGTACTAAATAGGTGACCCAGTTTTGATGCTGAGCCCAAGCTGCTATCATTCTGTCAGTCAGGACTATGGAAGCATTGCCATGCACAGCCAGTTCTTTTCAGGGGAGGGTGTCACCACATTCTACCACTGCAGCATCCTCTGTGGTGGCTGAGCAGCGTGTTCCTTCTTGGGGGGGGAGGGAGGCTTCATACGTCCAAAACCATATGGTATAGCGTGGCATCAGTTGAAGATTAGAGAAATGGGATGGGACAGGGAAGAACCCTTCAGGAAGAAAATGGCATTGGCCGGAGTAACATCACAGGTACTCGCTGTCCCTGTGCTGCTACTGCCTGGTTCCCATGACTCAGGGTGACACTACCATGCCATCTGCCAGGATCAAGTGCCCTTACAGTATCAAGGTTTCTGCTGTGATATCGTGCAGGATACTGCATGAACTTAATGTAATCCTATGATGATTGCTTCAAATTTCAGACAGTAAACTGCAACATCTTGGTGGGCAGTATTGTATTATAAGTGGTGTTATTGGGGCTGAGAGGTGGCTGCAACCGATTGGGGCATTTGGTTAAAGCCAGAACCAATGTGTCAGCATCTCCATCTGATATACCCAGTTCATCATACCCTCTCATTGTACCCAACAAAAACTAACAAAACTAAACTAAAATCTCCCTTAATCCTCCCAATATTTTCCCAGGTTTCTGTTTTCACAAGATATGTGTGAGGTCAGCTGTTTCCCATTAAAATATACTCCAGCATGTGCCAGAATATTTTTACCATACTTTATTAATAAAATTAGTATATTAAAAAAACCTAGTAGCAACTTTCCATGCAAACTCTCGCCAGACTATTGGGTTATTGACATAATAAATTAGTCTGAATAAAGTTCCACTGGTTGTCAAAGAAAGTTACTGTATTTATTACATACTCTGCCATTTCAGTTGGATATCGATCTATTCAGGTTAGTAAATTCTTCTCATGTCCGGAGAACAGGGACCCAACTTTCAGAAGCCTGGATACAGATCCATGAGCTGTCCCACTGTGGACCTCATAAGTGATGATCTAGAACTTATTTCTAGTGGCTGTTAACATCTACCAGTTGAAAATCATGGCTGGGCAGATCAGAGGGTAGAGCACAGGCACACGGCAAATGAGTGCCACTATAAATCTTTCCCTAAATGTCTTCTCTAGTCACCTTGTATCATTTGTACAACAATGTTTACAAACAAAATATTGATTTCATTGTCATTTAGCTGTTCACTTTTATTTTAGCACCAAAAAAGGAAAGGTTTGATAATTTATGACTATCTAGGTTGTGAAAGAATGAAAGTTTGTTACACTGCTGTTCTGGTTTATGAACCTCTTGTAGATAACTCCCCAGTTATGTAATCCAACACAGTATAGTTCCATACATTACTATGCAGTACAACACAAGCAGAATAATAATAGATAGAGGACTAACATTTACAATGCCCTAATTCCTCATGGAGGTTCTAGTAACACCGTAACTGCAAGAGTGAAGCAAGAGTGTTTCATTGATGTCACCAAGACCTTGAGATGGAATTACAGCCAAATTGCATGGTTCCCCTATTTGTTATTTTTATAACATATGGATTGGGAGTGTTAGTCTTGGTTTGTTTATCCTAATCTTTCTCTTCTGAATTCAAGCTTGTTTAAAGCTATTAATTAAAAGAGTAGTTTATTAATAGCATTCCTCACTACCACCAAAACTCACTAAATACATTCCTTCTGTCCAAAATAAGTACCATTTAAGTTTTTTCCTTTGTGGCTATTCTGTTTACAGCAAGATGTTTAATAGATTATGAGAAAGACATTTGAATTGTAAACTATGATGCCATTCTTTTTAAGTTCTTTTTATTTAGATACACTATTAAGTATCTTATGCCATGGACAAAAAACCTAACTGATACCAGATTACTTTAAATATTTCCTTTGGAGACAGGGAATGTGAACAGCTGTGTGATAGTGAGGATAATATTACTGAAATACTCTCTGAATTAGTAAGAACAGATACTAATCAATGTGGGAAGAGGTGAAGATAATAATAGGCAAAATTTGAACAACAAAAAGTCAGTTAACCTCAGCGCTCCATTTGATAAGGCATCAATGTAGGAAAGGGAAATTGTTTAACCAGGAAAGGCACACTAAGCCAAAGCTTGTTTACAGGAGTGACCTGGGAGCTCAGGGAAGTTAAGTGACTTGCACAGGGTCACACAGTATGCAAGTGGGGAGTGGTGGGATTCAAACCCAGGTCTCTAAGTTTGCAGCTCAGTGCTCTTAACCATTGTACTATACTACCTCCATATGACATTAGATTAATGGTTTTACTACTGTCTTATATCACATGGATGGTATTAAGGGATTTGGACAGAGGACTCTATTTCATTATGGGAAACAGTGGTTATCCATATATTACAATACAACACAATATAATCTAACATTCATTAAGTCTATTGTATCTGTACCACCTGGTGTGGGGCATGCTACAGCACAGAACCAAACTACATATGTTACCCAAAGCCTGCCATGACTACATTCTGCCACCCAAGGGGTGAAAAAGAAATGCCCAGAGGAATTCAGCCACAACTTTTAGACACCCCGGCACCATCTGTAAAAAAGATAGGGGGACCCAATTGACCCCAAAATACCTATGGCATGGAGGGCTGGATGGAAGCAATAGTCACCCCTAGGAATTTATGTTTTTTTAAGTCATTTGTTTTTCTGTGTGGGTATTTTACTGCCATATCCCATACTCTTTTGCTTATGGGAACAGGAGATCTACATCTAGACAAAACTGACCTTCTAAGTGGAAGCCCAGTCTCTGGCTGTAATCTGCCCCCTGGCCACTACCTCTCTTCCCAGAGCTCCATCACCACGCAAGGGATGACCATCATCTGTAAAATATCAGCCCCAGGCTTTGCTGATGGAGCTGTGGAGATGTGGTGCACACAGTGTGGGCCACTATGCATGTATCATGATTAAGCTGACCAGTTCTATGAATAGAGACACTTGTAAGCTGTACACCTCAACTGGGGTATTCAAACTCCATTTGCAAATTGCAAAATGGGTTAGCGAGTTACTAACACAATTTTGCAGCCCCAAAGCAGAGAAGGACCACAAAATGCCATATTGGATAGCATGATTAGTGAGTCAGTAACCCATTTGCAAGTGGCTCTAAAATATGTCAGTGCACCTATGCAATGTGGCTGATAGTGCCTTGCATACACAGCACCAGCATACTGGTAGGTTTGGACACCTGGTAAGTTATTTACTGCCTCTCCAAACCAGGTCTTCTGAGCTGCAGCCCCTAACCAGAGCCCCCCACCCCAAACACACCCACTGGTGTTTCTATACCTATCCCTGGTGTCTAGTGGTTCCCCTGAACACCCCCAATGGGATTTCTTTATCTACCCCTAGTGTCTAGTTGTTCTTATAGCCCCCCTGGTTCAAATATCCCATCCACCCTGGCTGCCCTGTCCTCCCTCCATAGGATCAATCCCCCAACCCAACAGTCCTGTTCCAGCCCCCTCCTTTGGCAACTGGCACAGACCCTTCACTCATCTCCATGGCCAGCCACCAGCTGACAGTTGACAATCACATGCCTGCTGTAAGCAGCTATGATTGCAGTAGGTGCAAAGATTGCAAACTGTCAACTGGGGGCCAGTCCTGGAGGTGAGTGGAGGATCTGTGAGTGGTCACAGGGGGCTGAAACTGGCTACTCAGGGATGAGCATCAATATGAAAACTGAAATGCACAATCCCAATACCAACATCCTGACATGGAACTTACCTGACACATTAACATCTCGATGATGGAAAGCCCGACAGTGGAGTTGCCAGGACTCAGAGTTAGTTCAATAGTTTAAGAGGGTGTGTGGGGAGCTAATCGGTGACAGGGGGTGTGGGGTGTAGCCCCCCCTCCAGACCACAAATCCGGTGTAAGTCCACTGTCAGGCTTTCCATTGTTGGGATGTTAATGTGCCAGGTAAATGCCGTGTCAGCATGTCTGTCGTGGGCTGGTGGGTATCAGGATTTTGCATTTCAGGTTTTCGTAGTATATCTGACTGGGCATGTGGGTTGGGTGGAGGATTCACCTGGGGGTGGGAGAAACCAATAGACACTAGTAATGTATACAGGAATACCATCTGGGGTGTTTGGGGCTGGAGGAACCACTTGACACCAGGGATTACTAAACAAATGCTGGCAGGTGTGTTTAGGGGGTGGGAGGGACCACTGGACACCAGGGATAAATACATACATACCGTTAGTATGTTCAGGGGTTTCATTAGAAATGCAACCACTTGCTTCTAAATGGCCCTGCACAATTTGGGGGCCCTTAAGATGTCTTGATGGTCAATTCTGTCCGTCTTTTTAACTGTACCCAATGCCACTGTTTACATTGACCCTAATGTAAATCACAGAATTGCATTCTGCCTTTTATGCAAAGAGCTTCTGTTTCCTGTCAAAGCACTAGATGTTCTTCAAAACAGGTCTTTTTTGCTGATAATAGATAATTCCATGGATAGTAGTGACACCACAAGGCTGCCTTTCAATCTGACTTCCCGAGGACCTTGCAGAACTCATGAGGCATTTGAGAGAGAGAAGGATCTCTGCTGCGGCTAACAGTTTTGTTGAAGCAGACAGACCCCAAATCTTGTGCTAATCCTTCTTATATTTTATTTTATTTTATTTATTTATTTATTGAAGATTCAGATGTACCGTTGAGTCAAGGACTCATTTACAAAGGTTCCATGTCACAGGTATTACATACAAGGAGAGAGGTTTACATAGCAATACAGTAGTACATGATCCAGGTGTGCATAAGCAGTAGTTACAGAGGCCTTTATGGGGCTCTCGGAGGATACATAGGTCAGGCTTAGGCAGACAGGCAACAAGGCATAGCAGTGCAGGGCAACAGGCAACAAAAAACGTGGTATAACAGAGCAGAGCTAAGCAAAAGGGCACTGCACAAGGTAGGGTTAAGCAGAGGAGGAGTCGGCCATAACCTGGGTCTGCTGTTGGATGAGGTATTAGTCAAGGACAGTCACAAAGGTTTGAGGCCTGTAGGTGGGATCTAAGAGCGGTTTTGAAGGATCCTAGTCTGTTTTCATTTGCAATCGGTGGGGGCAGACTATTCATCCAAGATGTGTCTCTGTCACTGAAGGACCTCTGGTATAGGGAGGTACGGCAGTGGGGGACAGACAGTAGATGTTTTCCATAACTCTGAGTGTGCTTTAGTGATTGGACCAGTCTTATTAGTGGAGCAAGGCCAGAGGGGCAGGGTCTAAAGGAAAATTTTTTTGCCAAGAGGCAAGTGTGGAACTTGAGCCTATTGTCTAGGTTAAGCCAGGTGGTTGCATTGTACAGTGTGCATGTATGGGTTAGCCAGTCGCAGCCTAAAGTGAGATGGCAAGCTTTATTTAGGGAGACACGTAGTCTGTTAGTGTCGAGGAGTTAGCCGCCCCATAGATGACTAGGCCATAGTCTAGTAGGGAGATGACTGAAGAGGAGACAGCTAGCCTTAGGGCATTGGGGGTAAAGCAGTGTTTGAGGTGATACAGGAGCCCGAGCCGCACGTTGAGGGAAGTTAAGAGGAGGTGGATATGCTATTGGAATGTGAGTGCAGTGTCAAGTGTTAGGCCTAGATATTGGAAGGAGTCTACCTGGTCAAGGGTGGTTTGGTTGGCAGTCCAAAGATGAGGGCATAGTGCCTTTTTTGAGTTAGATGGATGGGAGAAGTACATAACCTTAGTCTTGGAATAGTTCAGGACAAGGCAATGGGACACAAACCATAGCTCTGCAGTGCTGAAGGAGGACTGGAGGGATAAGTGGAGTTGTAGCGGGTCAGTGTTGGACGTATAGAGGACAGCATCACCTGCATATAGAAGAAGATTCCTGGGGCAGGTCTTAGGGAGGGAATTTTGAAAGTGGCTGAAGAGTAAAGGACCCAGGACGGGTCTTTGCGGGACACCCGAGAGGACAGGTAGGCCACTGGAGACAGTGTCACCAATCCTTACCTGCTGAAAGCGGTTTGACAGGTAGTTGGAGAACCATCCCAGGGCATCCGGGGAGAAACCCATGCTAGCCTGAGTGGACAGCAGGAGTGGATGACTGACGGTGTCAAACGCCTTGGTAAGATCTATGAAGACAGCCCATGCGCTATGTCCTCTATCTAGTGCCGAGTGGAGGTACGAAGTGAGTTTCAGAAGGGCAGTGGTGGTGCTGTGACCCTTCCGGAAGCCATGTTGTTGCGGCTAAGCAGGTTGTATTTGTCTAGGTGGGCGTTAGTTGGTCTGAGACTATCCTCTCAAGGGCCTTGGATAGGGAGGGAGAATGGAAATGGCGTAGTTGTTGGTAAGGGCATGGTCACCACTTTGAAGATGGGTGTGATATGGGCGATTTCCAGCAGGGGGGAATTTCCCTTGGCATAAGGAGCGATTTAAAATATGGGTGAGGGGGTCCAGCACTTCGGTGAGTGAGAGTCGAAGCAATTTTAGGTCTAGGGTGTCACTGCTATATCTGGAATGACTTAGAGCCCACCTGAGGTAAGGCTCAGCATCCTTGGGAGAGATGACACACAGGTGAAAGAGTGGTGTAGATGGGTGGGGCGGGTGCCAGGGGTAGGGTCAAAAAAGTTAGGTGGGAGAACCCGGATAAGATTAGAGAAGGCATCGTTAAAGGCATCAGCCATACGGGCTGGGTCAGAGGAAAGGCACCCATCAACCCTGAGCTGGCTGGGGCGGAGTTGGTAGCTTTGCCACGCAGGTCTTTGATGTTGTTCCAGAACTTTCGTCCTGAGCCCCAGGAGTTAGTGAGTGAGGTCCGATAATGCTCCGCTTTTGCTCTGCGTAGGGCCCATGTACATTTGTTCCTAGCTTCTCTATACTTCTGTCTGTCAGCTGGCCGGCCAGTCTCGTTGGAGAGGTGCCATAGGGAGTCTGTATTATGCATGAGATCCAGGCGGTGGTCATTGACCCATGGTACTGGGTTACCTTTGGCCACTCTTTTGGTGATGGGGCGACTTTGTCACAGGTGTTGTTAAAGGCAAGGATGAAGTGGTTTAAGGCTAGGTCTGTGCCCAAGGTGTTCATGACAATGGACCAGTCCATCGACCTGAGATAGGTCTTTAGTTTGGCAAGTTTTCCTGGGACAAGTTTGCACTGGTAGAGAAGTCTTGGGGGTTTGGGTTTTTTTCCCGACCAACGGCAGAGAACCGTGGAGTGGTCACTAATGGCATCTGGGAGTACAGTTGTACTGACGATTTTCTTGGGGCAGTTGGTGAACACTAGGTCCAGTAGTGAAGAGGACCCAGTGCGCAGATTTAGTCTGGTGGGGGATGCGACGAGCTGGGTAAGGTCCTGGGCAGTAGCGGCGTCTATGAGAGGTGCTTTGTCTATCCAATTGATGTTAAAATCCCCAATACGATTTTCTCGGCTAGAGGTGGGAGAGTAGCCAGGTAGGACAGAACAGAGTGGAAGGTACGAGTCTGATCCCCGGGGGGGATATAGACTGTGGTGATGAGGAGTGAGGGGGGGGAATTTTGATGTGCCTAGAGTGAGTTTTACCATGATAGCCTGAGGTCCAGGATGGAGTTCAGGGGTGGCAAGTAATTGGCCATGGAGGGCCTCTCTAGTATACAGTATACAGCGCAGCCCCCCCCCCCCTCGTTTACCTTGCCGATCCGCCCGGAAAAGATTGTACCCTGGGAGGTTTATATATCAGTCGGGGGTCAAGGGGGAGAGCCAGGTTTCTGTGAGGGCAATAATGTCCAGTTGGTGTAGGTAGACCCAACCCTGGAAGGTGTCCCATTTTTTTAGAAGGCTGTAGACATTAAGGGCAGTAATACATAGTCCGGTGGAGGGGAGGGTAGGTGCGTTCGCTGGGACTGGGACTGGGCCAGGGTTAGGGTGAACATTACCAGATGTGAGCAGGAGGAGGAGCAGGAATATCCTGTGAATGGGGTGCCATTTGCATGCCTTGTGTGGCCACGAGCTGCCACCCGAGGGCAATGTATGGGTGGGAAATGAGGGGATGGGGAGGTTGGAGAGGAAGGGTGAGGCCAATAAGAATGGGCAAGGCAAGTGGTCTGAGAATAGGGGTTGGGGACATGAGGAGGGCTTAAGTGCTGATCTGGGAAGACTCACAGGCAGGCTCCCATGGGGGGGTAGAAGAAGTGTGGGGCCTTGCAGCGTGGAGAGTACTGATGCCTGGCAAGGTATCTGGAGGTAGATCAGAAGAAGAGTTAGCAAGGTGTGCATTGCAAGATTCATTGTCTTGTGAAGCCTGCTGAAAGTAGCAGTGAGAGCAGCTTATGTCCCTAGTGGTGGAACAGTATAAGCTGCAAATGAGGAAATGGGCTGATTGGTTGCTAAGCCCTTATAAAAGGGAGTGCTCACCAAGGGTGGTGGCGGGGCGGTGGGGAGCTGATGCTTGTGTCGTGAGGCCGCACAAGCTCTCCCTGAGTCCCGCTGTGGGGGAGCTGTGTCAGTGTACCTGTCTTGTGTAGTCAGTGATGGAGGTGGGAGGGCAAGTCCAGGGTCTCACGACCTCCAGCGTGCCTGTCGGAGCAGAAATCAGGACCTGAGGAGAGAGGGAAAAGGTACAGCAATTTAAATACTTATTGGGTGTTTGAGGGCAGGGGTACTGTGAGCGAGTGGCGATTACAAAAAAAAAATCCTTATGGCACAACTAGAGTACAGCAGAGCTCCGAAGGGGGAGATAAAGCCTTTAAATTGTTTTTTTTTTTTTTTGCAGAGACTCAAGTAAAGCTCAGTTCCGAACTACTAGGGGACAGATAAGATGCATTAAAGCAGTCACAGTTCTGGTAGCACACCCAATTTGCCTAAAGGTGCAGCGAGGCTTTTGAATACCAGGAACTGATTTACAGACAGAGAGCCAAAACACAATACCACAATACCTTAAGACTAGTAATCCGACATAAAGCTGAGATATGTAGCGGGATATGAATTTGAATGGTTTTACTACAGGTTTGTCTTTAGAGTACCATAGAAATTTAAATTTTTTTATTGCCAGATTTTATGCTTTTTAGTCTGATCTAGCCAGCTATAGATGCTGTAGTGTGGAGGGAGGGGGAGAGTATGCCAGTTTCTGTTTCTTTCACCATTGCAACACCACCAAAACTTTCTAGCATGTGAGGCATACAACACTACATTTTATTTTATTCATTTATTTAGTTTTTGTTAACCAGGTAAGTGCACTAGACAAATCCTGCCTATTTTCAGGCACGACCCGGGGGAGGGGGATACAGAAGAATGCCAACTGACCTTGAACCAGATTAAGCTGTTTGTGTTATTTTTAGTGAATGAGGGAAATTTGGCCAGGACACCGGGGAAATTCCCCTACTCTTGCCAGTAGGGGGATCTCTGGTCACCGACATGGAGACCTCAGTAGGTGCTCAGCCTTGCTTAGAGGAGGTCATGGATTGTACTACTGCGCTGCAGTCTGCGCCACCACCACCCTTGGTCGGCTGTCTGTTATATAGGATGCAGGGAGCCACGTGGTGCCAAAAATAACCTATCAGCCCTTTTTACCATCTGCAGGTTATTTTCTCTCACCACTAGTGGCTGCTCTATCTAGCCTAGCTCACTTCTCCCATTTGTAACCCACCTAATTGTAAGCTGAGCTGTATAATTCACTTCCTTGATCTACCTAGCTCCTTGTGCCCCGCACCTGAAAGGTAGGCACCCACAGGGAGCGGCTGAGCCCTCCATAATTGGACTAAAACCCTAAGACAAAACCCCTAATTCTCCAGCCTGTAAGCGGCTGACCCCTCCCTCCACAATTGGACAAACCCCCAAATTTCCAGCCAGTCTCTCTATCATTTTCTTCCTCAATCCAGTCCCACTGCGCTCCCTTCCTCAGCCCTTACTTATCTTTCCTCTGCGCTCCGCTGGACCCACCCGGGGATATGGCCTCTCCACCCTGTCCCCTCCCCCCCCCTCTCAATTCCTCCCCCGGCTCTCCTCAAAAGGGCTCAAAATTGCACACCTGAATGTGCGTAGCCTCCTACGCAACCTAACTGAGCTCACTGCGTGGGTTGCCCACTACAAGCCAGACATCCTGGGACTCTCAGAAACCTGGCTCAAGACCCACATATCTGACACCCAGTGCACCCTCTCGGGCTACAACCTCATCAGGCGAGACAGACCAGGCAAGAAGAGAGGCAGTGGGGTGATTCTGTATTACAAGGAGCACCTAAACCTGTCCCCCATCGACCACTCATCTTCCATCCCTCCTGCATGCGAGTTCTTGCATGCTCTCCTCCTGCTGGGCCACACAAAGAAAATCCACCTAGTGTGCACCTACATCCCCCCTAAGGATGGTCTGACTCATCTCTCCTCCCTGCTTGACTGCATCAGCCCTACAGTGGGTCCCAATGAAACCCTATTAATAGGTGACTTCAATCTGAACTGGTTGGGCTCCAACCGCAAATTGTACGAGCCTCTGCTCTCGGGGCTCGCACTCACCCAAGTTTAACTAAACCAACCAGGTTCGCTGTGCGGGGGAACTCAGGATCCCTTATTGACTGGATTCTGTCCAACCGGTCTGCCAATATCATGACCTCTGGAACCCTCCCAGATTCCATCTCTGACCATTCCCCTACCTACTGCATCTGGGGCATCTCTCAGCCAAAAGTCCCTAGCAAATTGATTGATCTGAGGGACTACTCCAAATTTAACACCCATGACTTCCTGTCTGACCTCCTCGTTATTGACTGGACAGGGGTCACTACCTCAAACAACCCCTCGTGGGCCTTGGATCTATTCCTCACAAAGCTTATCCCCCTTCAGAACAAGCATGCCCCCCTCACTAGGAGAAGGATTTGGGGTACCGTCACCAAATGGCTAAATGGGGGCCTATTCTCCCTCTTGAAGGCCAGGCCAAGTGTTGGGCGACCTATAAGGCCTCCCAAAATAACCATGATCTGATGACATACAGGCACCTCAGAAACTCCTGCAAAAGAGCCATCCACGCAGCAAAAAGCGAGTTCTGTAAAGCAGCCTTACTCTCCTCCAGTAGAAACCCGAGGAGTTTCTGGCAAAACATTAAAACACTATTGGGGTCAGCTAAAGCACAGGTCTCTGACCTACTAGTTGGTGGAGTCAGCTGCACAACCCGCCCACCATCGCAAACACCTTCAACTCCTTGTCTAACCGCCTCCCTCCCTCCCCAGCCCCTCCGCTACCCCTTGGTGCCCCTCCTGGTCTCCACCTCGGCCCCTCTTCCAACTGAGGCATGTTTCTCCTAAGGAGACCCAGATGCTTCTCTTAGGCCTCTCCCCTCACTGGCACTGGGCATGACTGCCTCGGGACCGAAACTGCTCAGACTGAGGCCCACCTCCTGCCAGGCCCGTCTCGCATTTATTCAACACCTCCATTAACACTGGGATCATCCTCGACCTGTGGAAAGTGGCCAAGGTTGTTCCTGTCTTCAAACTAGGAAATCCCAAAGATCCTGACAACTACCGTCCCATTGCCATTCTGTCCACCACAAGTAAACTCCTCGAGAAAGCCGTTGCCTCTCAGCTCTCCCAATACATCCAGGACCACAACATCCTCTCACCTGCCCAGCACGGCTTCAGGAAAGGGCATAGCACGTCCACCGCCCTTGCTGTAGTCACTTCTCTGATCAGGACAAGTGCTGACCAAGGCAACCTCACTGGAGCCATTTTTGTGGACCTCTCAAAAGCATTTGACAGGGTTGATCACACCCTCCTCGGTTCCAAACTCCTATCACTTGGGTTCTCCCCCTCCGCCCATGCTTGGTTCCTAAACTACCTCTCCAACCGTCAGCAATTCACCTACTTCAATCGGACATCCTCCAACCTCTCACCCGTCCACTGCGGGGTCCCTCAAGGATCCGTCCTCGGTCCAACCCTATTCTCTCTATTTATCAACGACCTTCCATCCGTCACTGCCCATGGTCACACCACCTTGTATGCTGATGATCTCGTCCTCCTGGCCAGCTCCCGGGACATCTCCACAATAAACTCGCATCTGAACTTCAACTTCAAACGCATTCAAACCAGGTTGGGTGACCACAGGCTCACCCTTAATCTCAACAAAACCCAATCCATGCTGTTCGGTTCCTTAAACAAAATAAAATCCTGCCCTACCCCCCTGCTGATCCATGGGGTCGACGGCTTGCCCCTTGAGACGGTAACCTCCGCTAAGTACCTGGGTGTCACCTTAGATCCGCAGTTGGACCTCACCTCTCACATTCACAGTGTCTGCAAGGCCACTAATTGTAAGCTTGGTTTAGCCTACCGCGCTAATAACTGTCTTACCCCTGCCGCCCGTTTGGCCCTAGCTAGGGGGGTCCTCCTCCTCCCATCACTTTGTTACGGACTTGTAACATTTGCACCAGTTCCCAAATCCAGCCTCTCAAAATGGGACACAGCCTACAACAATGTGTGCCGCTTCGCACTTTCTGCCCCTCCCCTCACCCATCGTTGTGATCTATACAGCCACCTGGAGTGGCTTCCCCCTGAGAAGCATCGCTCCTTCGTCCTAGGTAATTTCATTGACAACATCATCCGTTCTAGCACCCTCCAGCCCTGGCCCTTCCCCTTAAACCTGGCGCCACTTCCTACCACCTACGATCTACATCAACTCTGGAACGTCTGGTTCCTAGTACACGCACCCTTGGGGACCCAGCCTTCCACACTTACGCCCCCAAACTCTGGAACTCACTACCTGAGCTCACTCGGTCCTCCTCCTCCCACCCAAGCTTTAAAGCCTCCCTCTGGAACTTCCTGAAACCTTCCTCCCCCTGCTCCTGCTCAACGTAATCCCACTCCCCTACCCCTCCCCACCCTCCAACCTGACTGGATGGTGGGGGCCTCAGCGTGACTTGCACTTCTCCTTCTGGAACTGGCCATGACTCCTGGACTTACCACCTGCCTAGGGCACCCCCCCCTTTCTGCAGACGCCTTACTTTATCTTTGTTCCCACTGTTCACCACTGAGATTTATCCCGTCTGTCCCATCCTACTCTAATGCACCATGCCAACCTTGTCCTAGAGACAGCCTTGAACTGCCTGTTATTTTAGTTTTGTTTCTTGTCTCCTCAATCGAACATGTAGGAACTTTGTGCCTACTTTGCCCTAGAGCTAGCCCTGTAACTGCCTGTGTATTTCTTATATGCTCTTCTCTGTTCCTCAACCGCTCAATGTATGCCTACCTTGCTCTAGAGCCTGCATTGAATTGCCTGTTATCTTCCTATGTATTCCTTACACTCCCTCAGTTGTTTATGTACGAAGTATTTATTTGTAACTACCTTCCCATGTATTCCTAATGCTTCCTCAATTGTTCCTGTATGAAGTCTTACCTGTAACCCTCCCGGGTCGTACCTGAAAATAGGCACATGGCTGTCTAGTGTGCTTACCCGGTTAACAAAAGCAAATAAATAAATACTTTATTCCCGGTAAAGATTTCAGCATATGCGGATGATGTTGTTTTATTTGTACATAATAAAGATTCTGGAGACCGGGCAGTCCGGATCTTTCAGACTTTTACTTTGGTTTCAGGTGGGACCCTTAACCTCCAGAAGAGTGTATCCATCCCTTTACATACAGATTCCACATTTATCCCAGAGGTAGGTGGCATTCGGACATGCACCAATCTACAATGAATATTGGGGGTATGGTTCAGTGTTGCGGATGCAGCAACATATAATTGGGAAAAGCGACTTCTTATTGGGGAGACTAAGGTACACCTATGGAAAACTTGGAAATTGGGGAAGAAGAAGCGAGTTTTGGTAATTAAGAAATGTTTACTTCCCATTTTTTTATTTCTTAGTTAAGTTTATGCCCCCCTATCATTTAGAGACAAGACTTTTCAGTATTTTTTTTCAGATGCTATGGGGCAGTCGTCTTAATCCTATAAAAAGAGACATCACATATTTACCAGTACAACAAGGGGGGCTTGGGATGGTTCATCCCATAGCTTTTTTTCTTTCTTTCTTTCTTTTTCATCTTTTTCAAAGCATACGTTACACATCCCACACTTGTGATACTTGGGTCAGCAGTGCCATGCACTCAGTAATAGATAAATAGGATACTCTCCCACCCAGACATTCCCGTACTTTAAATATTCCATCCTATGCTATAGACAGTTTCCGTAAATTACGATTCTGGAAACTGAGCAAATCATCTATCCTGATGCTCACTAGAAGACAGCTCTATAACACCTTTGTAAATGTTACGAAACAAGTGTTACTGTTTCCTGAATGTACCCCCTCTCGTATGGAATGTGCTTTATTATTTCTTCATAATAAAATAATCCCACAGCATATGTGGGATGTCACCTGGCTCTGTTGCCATGACAGGTTAAATGTCCAAGGAAATTTGAAACATAAGTCCTCACAAGAGTGGTATTATCCTAAACCTTCTTGTTCTCACATAGAAGAAACAATGACTCATTTCTTTTTGAATGTACAGATGCTCTTTTGTTTGTGGAAAACTTTAGCTAACAAGTGGCAATGGCCATTTTTAAGTAGAATCACCTATCAACACTGATACTAGGTGACTTTTCTGGACCATGGCATAGATTTCATCATAGTACTTTAAGGGTTATTTTAGCCATATGTAAATATTTTCTGTGGCAAGCACATTGTCAATATGTCTTACAGCAACTTCCAACCTTACCACATTCTATTTTACTGCAGATGGAAACAGCTTTGTTGAATATAATGGAATTGGAACACCTCAACTTTCTCTGCAACGCTTTCAATTATTGTGGAAACATATTGACTTTTTGCATTAGTATCATATATCTACTATTACGACTTTGTTTATTTTCTTTTTTTTCCTGTTCTGATTTGTTTTCAGTTGATGTATGAATATTGTATGTTTTTTTGCTGATTTCATTCTGTTTGACTTGCATATTAATGCCTGATGTTATGTTTTCTTTGCACAATAAAATTCCCCTACTCTTTTCGATAAGTGCCATGGGATCTTTAACATCCACCTGAACTACCACCAGTCCAGGCAGATGGGACCATGGTTTAACATCTCATCCGAACGATGGCACCTAAGAAGTGCAGCACCCCTCTCCTGCTGCACTACAGTGTCAGTACTGGGATATTAACCCAAGTGCCAGATGTGGGAACTGAACCCACAGCCCTCTGATCTCCTGGCCTCAGAGGCGAGTGTGCTACCTACTGAGCCACTGACACTGACTTGCCATGAGCCCCACATGCTGGAAAATCTTGAGGGTGCTGTGATGGTGAAAGGACATTTGGTGTTGTGAGTCCCACATGCTGGGGCTAATGACACTGAATGTCATCTCACCTGTGCTTCAGCTGCTTCATTATCCAGGCCACTATCTTCAGCACCGCTCACAACCATAGGAATCCTCCTATAGTGTCTTCCCTTTCTAGAAATAGGTGCCTTTTGTTTTCAAACACCTATTACCATATTTAGAGATCTCTTTCTCCAGGATGCTGATCTCTTCTGGGGAAAAGTGGTGCAGCCATAGCCTTTCTGATGCTGCCCTCTAAAGAAGTCTTCATAATAGTTAAAACTCACAAAATTATACCAAAAAGGATCCTCAGACTCTCTCTCTCTCTCTCTCTTTCTCTGCTTAACTCACACACTGTCAAAAGTGAAACTAAACGCATGAACTGCAAACTCATGTGCCAAAACCACAAAATCAGAACCCACCTATTAACACGTAGTCTACATAGACCTCCCTTCCAAAACTGAGGAAAACTATTCTGGCAGTTGGAGTCTGCATCATTATAAAAGGACCACAGAATATTCATATACAGTAAAATTAAAAACAGACAGTAACAGTGGAACCACAGAATGTCTTTTGGGTCACCATTGCAGAACCGTGAACTCAAGAACCACTCAAGGAGCCACTGTTTGTAGTTTTAATAATGAAGGTGCAAAATTCATTCAGAATGCCATGGAACTGACCAAGAAATTCTGAAATGCAATTCAGAAGCAGAATTGCCACTCCACCAGTATTCAGCCAAATTCTACATTCTGTATAGCACTACTTTACAGTTTTAAAGGAAAACACTTATTTGAAGAACCCCCAAAGGCAACCCTCCACCCCATGATTAGGCTTTAAGACTATGATATAATTCTTTGCTGACCTGCTAGTGCTAATGATTTAGGCATTGGTCTGTTCCTGAATGTAAACATGGACAGTACTGTGTGACACCATTTGCTGTGCACAGCTTGGCTCCGCGCCACTCACTTGCATCACTTAAATACATATAGGATAGTGCATGGGGAACAGTTGACAACAGGACTGTTCTTTCACTGAGTTGGCACTATGATGATGGATTACCTCGAGAGCACAGCTCGAGAGGTAATCCGTCGTCATAGTGCCAACGAGGTGAAAGATGCCCTGTTGTCAACTGTTCCCCATGCACTTTTCTTTATAGTGTATGGTGGAACGTCGTTTTTTGGGGAAAAAAATCACTACAGCATGTTTCTGCTTCAAAACATTTTTACTGGGTTACTAGAAGGAAAAAAGAACTTTACATTTTGAATGTTTTAACGCTAAACATTAGTACTGCCGCCGACATTGCTGCTTTCGCTATGTGTCCTGTCTATGGAGTGAGCCCTAACTGTCAAATGCTGCTCCAGGACACAGTGTGTGACGTTTGCAGTGCAGTAGAAAAAATAATTCTGCTGCACTGCGAACGTCACTAGTGCAGGAGAACAACATTTCGACAGCGATGGATTTCAGTGGAGAACGACGTTCCACCATACACTATAAATGAGCACTGTGTAGAGGAAATGGCACTGTGCTGCGACATTCATGTTTATATTTAGGAACAGATAATTGCCTGGGTTATTACAGCTAGCAGGTCAGCAAAAAAGTATGTTCTAGGTTCAAAAGCTGATTTGCTTTGTATGTGTGTGTTGGGGGGGGCTGCCATTTGGGAGTGGTGTGTTTCTACAAATGAGTGTTTTCCTTTAACTGGACTTCTCCAAAAAAAAAGGGAAAACATACCAATGTTACTTTTAAATAGAACAAAGTATTTTTGCCTGTCATTCAAAAAATCTACTGTAAGGTCTGTTTAGCTTTGTATTCTCTAAAATAAGTTTGAGTTCTGCATAATTTGCAAAAGCACTGATATTCAGTAACATTAGGAAAATAATGTTCTGATAGTTTATTTCTTGATCATTTTAGGTACCAGGGTTCATCTACCTACTCCTTTGTTTTTGCTGATGGAGGTAAGTTTGAAAACAATTCCCTTCTTCTTTTATGCTTTAAGGGTCCTTTTATTATGACATAGACCACTATTAAACATTTGAAATGACATAGTAGATGTTCTTGACATTATACCTCCAGAAGTTGTCTCAAGAATCTATGTTTAAGTGCAGCAGTACCTTTACCATTTGTCTCCTCCCAGATAGGACTGCTTTAGTCTAGCAATGAATCACCAATACTTCGATCCCTAAATTAATAAATTTACTCTAATCTGGCCTGGGGATGATAGCTGAAAGCTGATCTTCCAAGAATCGGTTTCTCCATAGATTGTCACTAAAGGGTTTGAGTCTAAGGCGATAGGACTCTGCAGGTGCCAGAACTTTTTTGGAGGTTGCTCGAGACACAAGTGATCCACATGCCTACTGATATACAGTGTCACCAGTCCCCAGCTGCCTCTTTTCCTTTTTTTTTTTTTTTTTACCATGCAATGCACAGCAGCATCACCACTCTCCTTGTTGGGGCCAGAACTTCACTGTCTAAACAATGGCAGTGTTCAGTTATTCAGTTTTAGATTTAAATTCACTAGAGTTTGTTATTTGTGTGTCAGTTTCATTTCGTTTAACACAAACATTCAACAGTTTGCTCTCCACCCTATCTCGTGTAGATGGTCTATGACCATGGAAGTAGGTATGGAGCCTGGAATAGCAAGTTGCTCCAGCAATGGGGCTGTGTCTGGCCACCACTTCTCTCTGGGCGGGTGCTCTGGCAATGGGCAATTCGGTGCCCAGAAAGATAGATAGTCCTCTTGGAGTCTCAAAAAGAAACAGTCCAGATCTTGCACATGCTCTGCATGGGGTCTGTGCACTATTCAGCCTTGACCTCTTCCCAAAAGAGTATAAGGGGATGAAAAGACACCCATCAAAGTCATCCTCTGGTCATTCTGCTGTGAGACACTTAACCCTTGTGGACCCGGGTACACCATTGTTGTCTCCAACAACACTGGGGATTCTTGGGCCTGCAGGGTTAAGGTCTCCTTCCCAGAGTGCCCCTCTGTCCAATAGAGGGTACTTCTGTGGGCAGTTTGGCCATTGAGCAGCTCTTATGGAGCAGTAGGTTCAATGTATATGTGAAGTGGCACCATTGTTGGTACCAGCTCCCAGCCCTTTGGGGGTCGGTTGAGTCAACGCTATCTTTAGTGCTGCTGGACTTAGGTGCATAACCAACTTCGACTCCAGCCAGAGGATCTTATTTAGTCTGATCATCTAATGAATTTACTGGGGACATGTTTCTGACTCATACTAACTGGGGTCTAGTAAATGTTGGATATTTTGCCTTGGTCCTAAGCATGTTTGATTAACATGTGAATGACTTTCCCCTGCTCTGACAAACTTGCATCTTCTTGTTTTGGATCTGGGAAGCTACTGCTGATTGTTACAATATTACATTATCTGCTTTTTCCATTGTTAGGTTGCTTGCCTTAGTTGCCATTTGTCTGCTTTCAGTTTTAGAATGTTTATACTATCTATCTGTGGTTGGTACACTAGTGTAATGGCAATTGTATCTTTATAGGATCTAATTACTTCTGGTTCTTGCTGGTCTTCAGCTGGCTTCTGAATAACTCATTGCTCCCCTTATCCTCAGTTTGATTGTGTTGCTTGTGGATCCCTCTGACCTCTCTCATTACTCTTACTGACAGCCTACCCAATTACTAGGTCATTTCATCAGCTCTCCCCCAGTACACGGGGGTTATACACTGTCGCTCCAACACTTATTCTTTTCATCCGTACTCTGCCTTTTATTTTCTCCTTGCTACTCTCAGCCTTTTGCTCATTATGAGGGTTCCTAAGCTCCTCCTTGGCTCAGCTGGAGTGACATCCTTACTGCTGGCCCTCCTACTTTTTTCTGCTGATCTCCTCTCCCTGCCCTCTGATGATTCTGCCTGCCACTACAGGTCTGATGGTAGGAGCTTTATTTTCTCAAACTTACTGGTCAGGGGGGATGTTCCCTACCATGAAATCTGGCTCTTGAACCTGATCCCTTTTGCCAAAATCACCCGATATTTTACCTTCTCCCCCTTCCATTGGCCCCTGAGAGGCCATCTCCTAACCCCTCCACTGGAAACTTGGTTATCCAAATGCCTGCTCTCTCCCTCCGTCTCTCTCTGGTGACATTGAACCCAACCATGGCCACCTTGCTGTGGCTGCTAGAGCTGATCCCTCCTTATGGTCCTCAAAAAAGGGGTTAAGGCTTGCGCATATGAATATTAGAAGCCTAACAATCAACTCTGTGGAGCTGGAGGCCTGGATGGATCTCTAGTCCCCGATATACTTGGTCTATCCGAGACATGGTTGAAACCCCACACCCCTGACTCCCAGCGTCTGATCAAAGGCTATAAGCACTTTAGGTGTGACCGCTCCCATGCTAAGAGGGAAGGGGGTGTTATGTTCTATGCTAGGGAGAACCTTGACATCTCTGTATGCACTGTCAACATGAGTTGTTTATGTGAAACTATCCATATTGTTGCCACCCTGGGTCTCTCAAGAAAGCTGAACATTGTGTGTATTTACAACCCCTCTAAAAATGGAATTGCAGGTCTATCTAATATTCTCAGGCATCTTGCCTTGCTAAAGGGCAAACATAAACTCATAATTATGGGTGACTTTAACCTTGACTGGCTGGACAAGAACTTCAGTCTCTATGCTGTGGAGTTAAGTTGGCTCCACCTGTCCCAGTTTGTATCCTCCCCAACCAGGCTGTCCAAAAACAGCAGTCTCCAGTCTGTAATAGACCACACAGGATCTCTGCTGTGGGTGTCTTTCCAGATTCTATCAGTGACCATGCTCTGGTCTTTTGTATGTGGAAAGCAAGGGCCCCCAAACTCCCTCCCAGAGAAATCAAGTTCTGTGATTTCTCTAAGCTTGATAAGAGGGCCCTTGCCTCTGACCTTCAATATGCCAACTGGGCACCTCTATACCAGACCTCAAACATGGAACATGCTGCTCAATATTTCCTGTCCAAGCTTCTGGCCTTGCAAGACAAGCATCTCCCACTAAAAAGACGTAGAATCCAGGGAGCTGCCATTTGCTAACTAAACTCAGATATAATGGCCTCTATCAAACAACAGGACAAAGCCCGGAATCAAGCAAAGACATCTCCGTCCCTTGATGACTGGACTGAGAACAGAAGGCTTAGGAATCACTGTAACGTATCTATTAAAACTTTCAAGAGCACCTACTACCAACAGCTCCTTCACACTACTGTTATTGACTCTCGTGTGTTTTATAGTCAAGTAAATTCAATGCTGGGGAGAGATTCTCAAACAGAAATGGTCTTGGATGGAACTAACTGCAATAACCATCTCACCATTGCTGAGGCTCTCAGCTCCTGCATCAAGGACCTCTCTTCCTACACAACACTCCCTGCACCCTCATCTGGACCACCTCTCGACAAGAGTGAACCTGTAATTTTATTGAAGATATCGGATAGCAATACCTCCTTTCCGCCTTTATCCAGTTGCCATACCCAAAGTTCTACGCCTTCTCAAATCCTTTTCTCCCTACAGGTCAGCTGGGGCTGATGGGCTGTTGCCTAAATTCCTAAAAACCATTGCCTCTACATTGCATCCCCTTCTACATCCCTCTTTAATATGTCCCTGGCTACTGGACACATCCTTTCCCCCTGGAAGACTGCCCGGGTCGACCCCATCCATAAAAAGGGCAATGCCATTACTAACTACTGCCCTTTGCCATCCTTTCTTCCCTATCCAAAATCCTGGAGAGAATCATTGCCACCCAGGTATCTGATCACCTCCAATTGCATAATCTCCTCATCCTGGATCAACATGGCTTTCAACAAGGGCACAGCACTTCCACTGCTTTTGTCCAGTTCACCAACTATGTCAGGCTTGCAATGGATAAGGCTCTCTCGCTGGGGCTATCTTCATTGATCTCACAAAGGCTTTTGATCTGGTTGACCATCTGCTGCTTTTATCCAAGCTATCCGCCCTTGGTTTTTCTTCCTGTTCAACTGCCTGTGTGGTGCTCCGAATGAAGATGGAATGAGTGAGTGGAACACCAAGGTCCGAATTATAGTGGATAAGATAAAAGTTACCCAGACAAGGAGAGGCAGGAGTCATCCAAGAGATTTAGTGCCCTCAGAGCGTTTATTCAGTGCCAGTGGGTAGGGAGACACAGTCACAAGAGGGGTAGGCAACACAACAACAGGCAATAGAGAGAACAGCACTATTCTTATCTCGCACTGCTAAAATGATAACCAAAAGAATTTTGAGATGCACCTTGGCCTATTGCCATTATACTCTAAAGTTCCTAGCAGTAAGCTGTATGTAAAACTAATGCTTAGACGGAAATCGGGTTCTATTTACTACCCCTACTTTCTGGTTTTTCAAGGACCATAGAATCTAGTTTTACCATGACCACAGAATCATGACAAAGTCCAATTGTCTGAAGTCTTTGTGCTCACCGTCGTTCTCCGTTGGTAGCTACAAGGGAAGCGAATCAGAACTGTAGAACGCTTAGACACAATTCCCAGCACAGACCTACTTAAAGCCACTGGGGTGGTGAGAGGTTTTGTAAACAGACCATAGGTTTCTTGGCAAAACCCACTCTCTCTAAGGCTGTCAGAAAGAAAGAACCAGAGAAGCTGGTTCCTGGAATAAACCCACTTTCGGGCTGTCGGATTCAACACTGGATGCAAAGGAGTCCACATTCAAAACCCACTTCTAGGGCTGCCAAGGATGAAGAGAAACCAGGAGATGCGTGGCGACAAATCCACTGGAGGACAACCACGACCTGGACGATGCTGCAGCATTCCAAGGGCCAGCAAGACTTTGAAGGATCTGAGGTGAAGATGGATTTCCAATGCAACCAGAAACCAGAAGGATCTGAAGTGAAGATGGTTGATTCTGAGGTCTTGACACAAAGAACTGGAACAAAACAAGGAAACTGCAGACGCATCCTGCACTGGGGTTCGATGGACTTGACTTGCGGCAAACGGCCAGGGGACGTAGACCAGGTTCTACCAGGATGTGCACACTTTTCTGCGGAGGGCGACCAACTTTGGGACATCCGGATCAGGAGCCAATTGAAACTACACTGGCATGGCGGTCGTGATGCGCTTGAACTTCGGCGAACGTAACTTAGAACTGTAGAACAGAAGAAACGGTGGGTGCGACTTGGATGAATGGCGATGAACTCAATTTCAGTGAACGACATGGACGGAGCAGATGATCTAATGGTCGGACACTTTCTGGTGAAGAATGGTGATACAGACTTACTCCGGGTAGAGACTGATTCTTGACACATTGAACAGTAAACCACGCCATGGAACATCAATGTGCTGGAAGACTGAGACTTTTCCCATAAGCTGGCAGCAATGTAGCTGTTAAATACACCTTCTCGCAATACCAAGAGAACTGCGTGATGACCAGATATTTTGTCAGGAGAAGGGGCACATTATCAATTTTGGGACAATTATTTGATTGTGGAGCAATTGTTCAGAAGCACGGGGCAATTGTTCATATGCATGGGGCAATTGTTCATATGCATGGGGCAATTGTTCATATGTACGGGGCAATTGTTCATACCACCAGGGGCAAATAAGCATAATCCTAATGTCACAATGCAGTCTAGGTGCTTTTAGCCAATACACAATCATTTAGATGCTTGAGCAATAAACAGTGGCATAAATAGCACAGTTGTTACAGTTACTTTGCAGCATATTGTGAGCTAATCACCCTTGAATGGACCCTTTTCTGACTTTAGAGCATCCCTGGATAGGATCTGGCTACCCCTGAGCATTTGCTATAAATGCCCCAATCATTACACTTAGGGTAGACTTCTTGCCACTATACTAGTTGCCTGGAACACTGGAGGCCTAAATGCCTTATTTGCTATGGGGCCTATATGCCCTACTTACTACTAGGCTGGATTGCCTTTGCTGGCTAGGCCTGGGCTGCCCTTACTACCACTGGCCTGGCTTGTCCTAACTCACTAGGCTGGGGTCCTCTAGTACCACGGGCCTGGCGCTCTGCTTTACATTGGGCCTGGTACCCTGCTTTACTGTGGACCTGGTGCCCTACTTTATTCTGGGCCTGGTGCCCTGTTTTGCTGTGGGCTTGGTGCCCTGCTTTACTGTGGGCCTGGTGCCCTGCTTAATTCTGGGCCTGGTAGCCCTCCCTTTAATCTAGGCCTTCTGTCCTTCTTTACCTCGGGCCTAGCATTGTCCTTTTATTCTGGGCCCCTTTAAGTTCCCTAAGGCTCCCTGAGCCTTCTATCACTGCTGTGGCATGTCACTGCCTTCGACCCGCCCTCTTATAAATATTTATAGGCCTTTGCTTGGCCTTACTGTGCTGGCCCCTCCCCATGGGCGTCGCTACCTCCCTGCCCCTCTTGAATATTACACACTTAGGGGTCCTAGTGACCCAATTCCTGTGGCTCAGCCACTCCTCCAAGCGCCTTGTGCGCTAACGAATAAACAAAAAAAAAACAGCCCTTCTTTTAATACTTTAGGAGGACAGCATGGATGAGCGTGCTGCCGCTGACTCACCGCACCACATGATTCAGGAGCAAACGGGAGGCGGGCGGTACTCTGGCAGTGGGAGGGAGTGAACAAGGAAGCAGGCAATAAGAGGGACAATCTAGGGGGCCTCGGAGGGCTGACAGGACGAGCAGCAATTTGGCACTTCTGTGCTGCTGACGGGGGACCGAAATTAACTATTTAAAAATAAATAAGGGCTACAACAATAAAACAACGGGGCTCTTAGGCCCGAAACAGCCAAACTGAATGTCTGCTTTCTCTGTGGTGCCCTGATGGCACCACTGACTGCACACACAGTAGTAGCAGGAGTCTTCAGGCAGGGAATGCAGAGCAGGCACACAGCTAAGTCCTCAGGGATGGCTTCAACAACCAAGTAAGCCCTTCCTTGTCTCTTCGACTTACTGTGTCCTCTCTCCTCTACAGCTGCCCAGGATCAACTGAACAAAAAAAAAACAGTTAAACTTCAAACTTGAACCCCCAGGGTTCTAGAATGGCTGGAGTGGAATGCTGTGCATGAGCAGCTCAGCACAGCATTCCATTGGGGCCATTGTTACCAGAGCTGCATGAAATCTATTTTTTTTACAAAGCTTCAAGTGCACAGGGCACTTTTCTTTTATTATACAGTTTTCCCACTATAGGGAGGGGAAATTCACTTTAGAGGGGCCCCTTTTAACCTGTCCCCTGCAATCTACACCTTTAGCAGCAACCCTGGGCACCTGTAAAACCCCAATTTATTTATTGCTTTTCTTTTTCTGTGATGTCCCAACTTTGGGGCATTATACCTGGTTCCACAGCTACCTTGCTGAGCGTCAACAATTTATACAATTCAGAAATGCAAAGTCCTCCCTATCTCCTACCTGGATCAGTGTCCCACAAGGATCGATACTGGGCCCTCTACTCTTCTCAATATTCACAAACAACCTTCCCCCACTATTCAATCCTTGTTCTGCCCTGTTATGTGCGGATGATTTGGTACTCTACTTCTGTTCCTCAGATATATCGGTCATCAACAGTAATCTCAACCTTAATTTTAACATCCTTCAAATCTGGTTAAAGCAAAACAAGCTGGTCCTAAACACCAATAAAACTGCCGCCATGTTCTTTAGCTCAGGACACAAACTTTGGGCCTGCCACCAACCTTTATGCAACAGCGCAACCGGAGACACCCCCTCAACACTGTATCCTCTATTAAGTACCTCAGTGTCACCTTGGATCCATCCCTGGACTTTGAACTGCATCTAACCACCTCCATCAAAGCAGTCAATATTTAACTAGGTCTAGCATACAAAGTCAGGCACAGCCTCACATCTGCTGCGAGGCTGGCCAACGTGCAGAGGGTCCTCCGACCTGTCATCCCTGAATCCTCAAAAGGACTACTATGTAAGTGGGACGTATGCTACAACAATATCTGCTCCTTTACTCTATTGGTACCCAAGCTCTCTCATCGTTGCTCCCTCTATTCCAGTCTCGGCTGGCTTGCCCCTATAGCTTTCTGGCAATGCACTACTACCTATTTCATCAAAAACATCCTTGCCGCCCAGACACTGGATAAATTGGCCTCTCTTTTAACACCTGCTTAACTCTGCCTACACCCTGAGATCTGCTGATAAGTCCCTCCTTGCCCAACCCAAGTGTAACACACTTATGGGTGAGAACACTTTCTCGATCTGTGCTCCAAAAGGGTGGAATATCCATCTGCTGACACTCAGGAATACACAAACACTCCATAGCTTCAAGCTGGAACTCCATAAGTTATTGGCCAGCTCTGTGTCCTGCTCCTGTGGCAAGAGCACCCACTCACCTGCCTTCTTGTCCCTCCTAGTAGCTTTCCCTGGCTCGGGTCCCTAGTCTGTCATCCTGACCCATCTGCCAAATTCTGTTTTATGGCCCAAGCACATATCCCCTATTTTGTGTATTAATTTGCCATTTAGTGTGTCTCTAGAGCCTAAATGGATAACAGGGCTCTTTAGATCCTATGGTAAAAAATTGCCTGTATAAATATATACTGCTGCCTTTGCTTCTGTGCTGTTTTAGTGTTGTCAGGTACCTTACTCCTGGACACTGTCTGTTATTTCCTAACTATTTATGGTTTTTGATTTCTGTCACTTGTTGTAACCTGTTTATCCCTTGTATCTTATTGTTGTTTTCCCACCCATAAGTATTGTAACCTCTCAAGTCGTGCCTGAAAATAGGCAGCTTTATTGTCTAGAGCGCCTACCTGGTCAACAAAAAATAAATAAATAAATTGTTAATGCTTCTGAAACCTGCTGCACCTGTGGTGTTGCCTTCAACCCTTCCAGGGATGGGGGCAGCAACAGTGCCACTGTCTGCTCATTCAGGGCTAGCAGAACCATCAACACTATTGCCGATGCCACATCCAGTGCTGATGCTTGGCCCTTCAGGGCCTGCCTCAGTGCAGGAGCCAGCACTGCCTACAGTTCTGTATGGGAATGCAGTGCCTGGGTCGGTCCCTTCACAGATGATCCTTGGGCCTTCCTCAGTGCTGCTAATGGTGTCTTTCCCAAGACTCTATTCAGGGCTGGGCCTGGTGTTGTCTCTGTTACTGAGGTCACAGCCCCCACTGTTGCCCATTGTTGTCCCCTTCTTCCCTCCGCAGATTAGAGGAGATGAGACAGATCTGGACCTAGGGTCCAGAGAACCCAGGACCTGTTCCTGTCATCATACCTTAGGAGGATATCTTCTTTCAGACTGCTCAAAAACATGCATACTGCCTAAATGTTTAGCCAGCAGCTTTAGACCAGGTTAGATGCATCCAAGTGAAGTTTCTAAGCGTTCCTAATATCCCCTTCTCTCTAGTTACCCCTATCCAGCTAGCCCTAAAGACTCTCTATGAGGTGACCTTCAGGAAGCCTGCTACTGTGGCAGCTGTCCTCAAACCAGTGGACATAAAATATGCAGCACCTAAATCTAAGCCCATGTATTTTACTCAGCCAATAGCAGATAACATTGTCATTTTGGCTGAAAATTACAAAGCCATGTTGCCCAAGGAAGTCACCATATACCCCACTAACAAGAAGTCATGCAAAGTAGACACCACTGGCAAGCTGGTCTATGCCTCAGCTACTCTTAGCATGAGGCTAACCAGTTAGCAGGGCCACTTCTCTAAATACAGGTACGCCCTCTGCTGTAAGCTAAAACCTCTGGCAGAGGCTCTGCCAGATACAGAGGCAAAGCAAGAAATGCTGTTTCCTGTTAAACAGGGTGCTAAATCTAACAGCCACCAGCTTAAAGCTTCTATTAATGCCTTTGGTGCAGCAGCTCACTCTGCAGCTGCAGGCATTTGCATCAGGCAGCCTGCCTGACTGTGTACTGCTGGCTTTGCCCTGGACATCTAACAACAGATTATGAATATGCTCTTCTATTGCACCTGTTTGTTTGAGCAGCAGGTAGACCAGTCTCTTAAGGAGTCTAAGGAAACTGGAACAACTCTGAAGGCTTCCCAGACTAGCTCCCTACAACCCACAGTAGAAGGGTAGAGGGTAGCGGATGTGGCTCCTTTCAAAGCAAGCAGTCCTTTCATGGCAAGGGCAGGATAGGACAAAGAAACAGGCCCCATTTCTCCCAGGTCCAGAGGAAGGCACAGACAAAGGCACTGGTGCCAAAAGCACTCAGTGTCACCACCTGACGCTCCGGTCCCTGGTCCACTTCAGCTGCCCCAGGCAGTCTACTCCTCCCCAGTAGGGGAGAAACTCACCAGGTTTTACTGTCAGTGTGAATCCATCTGAATGGACAAATGGGTTAAAGGATCATCTGAGAAGGGTACTCCGTTTTTGGACACCCCCGACAATTCTCCAAGGAGGCACCCTCTTTTTGTCTGCTACAGTATCAGAGCTTCTGGCACATCAGATTATGGTCCTTCTAAGAAACAGGGCAGCAGAAATAGTGCCAGAGTCTGAATGGAACAGAGGGTTCTACTCCCACTACTTCCTAGAACAAATTAAATCAGGGGACATGGGCCCCATTGTCAATGTTAGAAAGGTGAACAAATACATGGCTTTGAGAAAATTCAGAATGGTTCCTCTGGGATCCTTGCTACCTTACCCAAAGCATCAGGATTGGCTAGCATCACTGGATTTGCAGGACGTATAGCAGCACATACTAGTGTACCCCAACCACCAAAAATACCTCCAATTCTGTGTGGAGAGGACACTACCAGTTCAGAGTCCTACTCGCTGGGCTTTCCTCAGCACTGTGAGTCGTTACATAAAGCTTTGCAGTACCAGTCCAGTGGCACAGTGGTAGCGCTTCCATCCACCACCCTGGTGGCCTAAGGATCGGGAGCAATCTCAGGTTGCTGGGGGTCAGCTAGGTGAGAGAGAATACAGCATCCAATGGACTGCTCTCTGCCACGTGACTGTCACCAGGTGGAGGCCTGATAGTAGGATGGTTATTGCTGGTTACCAGCTAGGGGAAAGAGAATTGAGCATCCAATGGACTGCTCTTTGCCACTTGACTGTCACCAGGTGGAGGCCTGGTGGTAGGATGGTTATTGGTGGTTGCCAGCCAGGGGAGAAAGAATAGAGCATCCGATGGACTGCTCTCTGCCACGTGACTGTCACCAGGCAAAAGGCTTGGTGGTAGATGGTTATTGCTGGGGTCAGCCATCTGGGAAAGAGACTAGAGCATCCAATGGACTGCTCTCTGCCATGTGACTGTCACCAGGTGGAGGTCTGATGGTAGGATGGTTATTATTGGATCCAGCCAGGGTGAGAGAGAGAGAGAGAGAGCATCCAATGGACTGCTCTCTGCCGTGTGACTGTCACCAGGTGGCATTAATTAATTAATTTATTTATTTATTTTATGATTCAGAAACAACCTTTGAGTATGAACTCTTCTGCAAAGGTTCCACATCAAGTATACAATACAAAAAACAAATGCAGACAATGTAATACAACAAACATAGAATATAGAAAATTGATTTTAGGTAAGATATAGCTGCTGCAGTTTATAGATTCCCTTTACGTGCTTTGCACTATAATAAAGGTGGAGATGAGGTTATTTTTAGTAGGAAACGGGGATGATAGTATAGGGTAAAAGGAAGGTGAGTAGCCCCAGTAGGGCCTTGTCTAGGAAGAAATTTGTGGGGGGTAGTCGGAGGTGAAAAGTGACAGCAGGAGAGAGAAGAACAGGGAGAGGTGGTCAGCAGTCTGCGGGGTGTTGGAGATGGGGGGGTTGGCATGAAATGGGGAAAAGGAGGAGAGAGAGAGAGAGATAAAAGTGGGAAAGACAGCTTGAATAGAGAGTGTGAGAGAGGTAAAGGGAGAGTGAGGGAAGAGAGAAAGAGGGTGGGAGCAGAGATGAGTGAGGTATATAGAGTGGGTAGAAGGAGAAGGATGAGGTGGGGAATAGGACAGGCTGATAAAGTTTAGAGGATACAGTTGCAGGATTGGAGACTGGTGAGTCTTGTGGTGCTGACTGCGTTGGGTGGGGGGGGCAGGCTGAGTCCATTATTACTTCGAGTAAGATGGGCAGTGAGGAGAGCCAGTCCTAGGTCTGACATGCACAGGCACAATTGCTTAGTAGGATCTGCTTCAGTTCATATTTGAAGGCTCAGGCATTAGCGGTGTTGAGGGTGGCTGTGCGGATCTCACTGAGCCATAGTGGTGCTTGGTAGGAGAAGGATCATTGTCCAAGAGTTGTTCTACAAAACAGGATACAGAGATGATTGATTTCCTTATGCCTAGTGGTGTACTTTGAGCTGGTTAACTTTATCAATTCAGAGATACAAGGTGGGGCTTGTCCGAGCATGGCTTTATGTCCTAGGAGGCATGTTTGATATTTGATTATGCTTCTTAGATTAAGCGTGCCGGTTAGCTCATACAGCATACAGGTATGCATAACATAGTCAGCATTGGTCAGCAGTCTGCAAGCCTTATTTAATGAAATCCCTTCCCTCCTAAGTACTGTGTCAGAGGCTGCACCATATGCCACAAGGCCAAAGTCAACAACAGACAGAATGGAGCTGGTAATGGAGAGTCTGAGGGCTTCCGGGGTAAGACTTTTCCTGTGCCTAAATAGTACACCCAGCTTGGTGTTGACTGCCTTCTCCACCGAATCTATGTGCTGGACATAGGACAGAGTATCATCTATCATGACACCTAAGTATTTAAAGGAGTGGACCTAGGGGGGGCCAATGCATTGTTGGTGACTATCAACAGAGGAGACCTCTTCTTTAGCTGAGGGCTCAAGAGAAGCATCGTTTTGGTTTTTTTGTAGTTAACTAGTAATCGACGAGATGAGAACCACTGTTCCAGGTGATTGAAGATAGACTGCAGTTCAGCCTGCAGGGGCTTGATATGGGCATGGCTGTTTAGTACCACCATGTCATCTGCATATAAAATTATTTTGCATGGACAGGCCTCTGGAAGAGTGTTCAGAAAAAGACTGAACAGCAAGGGTCCCAGTATGGACCCTTGTGGAACCCCAGCAAGACTTTTTTAGAATTCAACACTGATTGCCCTATTTTAACCCTCTGTGCTCTACCAAACAGATAATCCTTAAACCATTGGGCAGCAGTAGAAGATATACCTAGGTATGAAGCGAGGGAGCTGTGGAACATCTGCCACACATGCGTGCCTCTACTGGCATGTGCTGACATGCCTGCCCCAGCAACAGGTAGGTAGAAAAATGGAAAAAACATGGGGATAGGCTTCATGAAACCCTGTCCCTGCAGTCTCAGCCCACTCTGCCACCCAGCTAAGTGGCACTCTGGGTATGTGTGCTCAAGGGAAAGGACAGCCTTCCCCCCCGCCCCACTATGGGGGAAATCCACAGAGAATCTTGCCCCTGGCTATTGGAGGTCAGGGACAGCTGGAATGCATGGGGACAGGGCTGATAGTCATCCATTCTGCATGGGAGTTATAAAAATCTTTTATGACAAAGTGCTTTGCAGTACTTGCAGTGCACCTCAGAAAGCTTGAACTACAAGTCTTTCTGTGCCCTGACAACTGGCTGCTAACAAGGTCACATCCAGACAGAAGACAGAGCAGGAATTGGCCACTGCCTCTCATTTTCTGACATCCATGGGAGTCCTGCTGAGCCCTGCCAAGTCTCAGCTGGTGCCCGCCCAGGTACTGTACTTCTGTTCACAGAAGCTATTATGAACATGACCCAGGCTCAGGCCTTCCTTTCAAACAGCAGAGTGTGAGAAATCTTGTAGGTGGCATGCTTCATCATGGACCACAAAGCTGTACCAGCTTACTCAGTGTGACACATGCTGGGACTCAAGACATCCTCGGTGTTCACAGTCTTCCTTGCAAAACTGCACATGAGAATGACTCAGTGCATGCTCACTACCTAATGGTCTCAAGCATCACACCCTTGGAACTGTCCCATTCAGGTGACCAAACCCCTGATGAGGTCTCTGATGTGGTGGTCAGTGGGGGAGAACCTCCTCCAAGGGCAGCTCATTTTCTCCACCATAGTCAGAGGTGATCCTTACCACAGATGCCTCCTTGCAAGTCTGGGGAGCCCACTGCCAAGGTCTACAGACACAAGGGTCTGAGACTTGTCAGAAATGCATCTCCACATAAATGTGCTGGAGAGTTCTTTATGGCCTGAAAGCCCCAGTGGAGTTAGCTGATAGAAGACTGTCCTCCTCCAGGGAGACAACAAGTCTGTCATGTATAATGTAAGCACACAAGGGGCAGCACACTCTTACACACTCTGCAGGGAGGCAATGAGAGTGTGGAAATGGTGCCTGGAGCAGGGGACCCTGCTACAAACAATCTTCCAGGGGTGTCCAGAACACTCTGGCAGATGAACTAAGTCAAACAGCAGCAATTGTCATGAGTGGTCTCTAGCTCAACACATCATAAGATCACTATTTGACAAGTGAGACACCCCAGATGTGGACCTTTCTGCATCCCCACTCAGTGCCGAACTGCCTCACTTCTGCTCCAGAAATGCTGGACCTCACATTTTTGTCAGGATGCATTCTGGCTGCCATGGCATAATCTGTTTCTGTATGCATTGGCTTCAGTTCTTCTCATTCAAAGAGTGCTGTTCAAGCTAGAGGCACACAGGGGCAAAATTATCCTAGTGGCCCTCTTCTGGCCGCGGTAAATATGGTTTCCTCTGTTGAATTGATTGTTAGTCAGGAAAGCAAGGATTCTGGTACCATAGATGAACTTACTGACCCAATATGAGGGCTAACTAGTCCACCCCAACCTGCACTCCCTTCATCTTCAGGCCTGCCTCCTTAAGATACAGAAGTGAGAGGGTTAAAGTGTCTCAGAGGGTCTCTGAAATACTCTTGGCTGCACATAAACCTTCCACCAGGAGGACATACACAGCGAAGTGGACATGATTTTTCATCTGATGTTCCAAAACCCACATGAACCCCTTCAAGTGTACACCAGAAAAGGTTTGGCATATTTATTGAACTTTTCTGATGCTAGCCTGCAAGTATTTCTACAGTCAAGATCCATTTATGTGCTCTATCAGCATACCACAAACCTGTTGGTGTCATCTCTACGGCACAGCTATCACTGCTCAAGAGGTTAATCAGTGGTATTCTGCACCACATGCCCCTTCAGAAAGCTGCTGGCTCCTTGGGACCTTAATCTTGTGCTGGATATACACACTCACAAGCCCTTCAAGCCTACTGTGACTTGTGGCATGACGTTTCTGACCTGGAAAGCAGCATTTCTTGTAGCCGTCTCCTCTGCACACAGGATGTCTGAAATGCATGCTTTGGCACTGATCCTCCTTATACTGTTTTCCATAAGACAAGGTACAAGTAGTGTTCCGTACACACCCTAGGATTCTATTTAAAGTGGTGTCAAGAGTTCCATCTGAATCAGTCTATAATTATACCTACCTACTTTGCCAACTTCCAGAATGAGGGAGAAAGGACTCATCACTCACTGGATATACAGTAAAGGGGGTGTTTAGGTTTTACCTGCATAGGACAAAGGACTACAGACAGTCAAAGCAGCTCTTTGTCTTTATTGATCCCAGTCAAAAGGGGCAGCATGTCACAATCAAGTGCATTTCAGCCTGGACTGTAAATTGCCTTTGCCACTGCAATGCCATGACTTGGGTAAAACTAGAGGGCAAAATGTATACCCACTCCACCAGAGTGGTAGCCACATCTCTGGCAAACATTCTGTTGGTGCTGATTGGAGAAGAGTTGCAGAGCTATGCTTGGAACAGAGTGTATACTTTTACCCAGCACTATGCTCTGGATATCCATGCCAGGCAACATGCCACCTTTGGCAGAACAATTCTGAATGGATTACTATCTTGAGTAAACCCTGAGTTCCAGCCTCCCTAGCTCAGGGGACTGTCTCTGAGCTTGGTACTCTGACCTATTAGTGGGTTTCTGTTGAGAAGATTGATTCTTGGAAGGAGAAGATTGATTCTTGGAAGATCTGAAAATCACATACTTATCGTAACTGTTGATCTCCCTGAAGATTTTCTCCATTGATTACCATGTGCGCCCACCTTCCTCCATGCTCCCTTCTGTATTGTTGTTATAATCTTCACCTATCTGTGCTGTTTTGGGCTGTGAAGACAATGTGTTACAGTTTTTTGGTGGCCCTTCTAACGTAGCCCACCAGGGCTATCTTATGCCCTTTGGTTAAGTGCATAGATTACTCATTCAGTTCATGCTGCTCATCTTCTTGGTAAAAATGGTACTGAGGTGGTTGGAGGCAGTTGCCACTGTATAGCAATTGATGCTTGCAGTGATGCACGTGCAGGGTCTACTCATCTCACCTGCCCCTCCCAAAATGTTCTGGCTTCTGCGGGATCCTATTGCCTCTGGCTCAGATGCATTAGTGGTAATCTATGAAGAAGATATTCAGGAAGCTCAACAGTTATGGTAAGTGCGTGACTCTCATTTTTCAACTTACAACTATATGGTGGCTTACCATATATGAGGTGTGTGTTGGGGAGCCAGTTCATTTCCTACTGGACAGGTGCCCATACCACAAAACCACCATCGCAACTGGCATTATTTGGTACCCTAGTTTGTAGCTTCACATGAGAGGTCAAATACTGAATGGACCATGAATATGAACTCCCCTCTCAAGCCACGAGAAGTGGCCTCTTTGTGACAGAGTAATTTGGGAAAGTTATCACTCTGACTGTCTGCCTGGTGCCTGTTATTGTATGTTGATGAAAAAGGACTTCAGTAGGAGATGTCAATTAAGAACATTTCTTAAACACATACATTCACTATTTATTTTCTAAAGTTTTTTTCCTCCTCTTTAAAGGATCCTGTAAATGCAAATGCAAAACTCAGATAGCTGGCCACAATTTTTTGCTTTCTGGGAGCAGTTGATCACATATTCAGTTTATAAAACTTGCAGCTAAAATGCTGAGTCTTTCATTGCTCTGACTTGTTACATGGTGCAAGAAGTGAACTAGCACACCAAGATGGACATGACACATAAAGAATCATTAAGTTCAGGCTCTTTCTTTTAGAAGAGCAGCATACTGTATAGAATGCACCTTTTCCTCACAGTCAGCCCACATGGGTCAGATTTCATATGGCACCCAAATGTGTCCAAATCTGATATGACTTGGGATTTAAGAAAACAGAGCTGCCAGGTTTTGTGCTACAGTTCCTCCAGGGTGTTTGTTTATCCCCACACTACCCAGTACATGCTTTACTCCAGAAAGACTGAAATAATTAGAAGGCGTACGTATTATCGAACACTAACTGGAAACAAAAGAGTTTCCTCCATCATTATGTTTATTTATTTAACATGTGATAACTGGGAAAGGCACACAGAGCAGAACTCATTTCCAGGTGTGAACCAGGGACAGGAGGTAACAGATATTTATGTAGAGAGCAAACGAACAGGTGCAATATAATACAGAGTAACAAAAAGTTTCATCGGATTAACTAAAGTAATAAATACAGATTATTTACAGTAAAATTAAGACAAATACAGTGTAATACAGAGGAATACAGAGGAGTGAGAAGTTATGGTCTTGGACAGTTGCAGGATTATGTAGCTACAAACATCAGATTGTTAGTTATCTACTACCATAAAATCAGTAGGAAATTCTGGCAATCTGATTGGATAAGAATATTCCAAATTGTGACAATATCTCCCAACACCACAGCAAGGAATGTGTTCCTGTCAATGGGTCCTTCATGTACCTGTAATCCATTTGATAATAGCAGTAATATGGTCCAGAATGTGTGTCATCATTTGAGGTTACTGTACTTCTCAGGTAGTGTGGTGGAGTTAGGCTGCACCCTCATCTGTGACTGATGGACCACTTTTCTATCTCCTTATTTCCTAGCAACAGTTAACATTTGTCTCTTTGCTTTTCTTCTTTTTCCCCCCTACCCTAGGTTGGCCACCTAGTGTAGCTCTTTACTGTCCCTACTAAACTTCCTACTAGTTCTTTCCTTTCATTATTTTCTCATTTCCATCCATCCAGTCCCTGGAATGATGCAAACACCTGGAGAGGTGTTGTTTAAAGTGCATATGTGCATTTTGTGTCCAAAAAACATGAAGGCTATTTGAGTTAGCAAGAATGAATACAATTAATAAAACCTTTTTAAAGAAAAAAGGACTCAGAAACCATATAAAACAATAATCATTTCATGATTAATACAGTTATAAGAAATCCTTAAGGCATTTTCACAAATGCACACTATAAAACTGTTTCTGTATAATGTTCTATGTATAAAAGAGCTGTAGTCACTGTGGATCAGAGATATAGAAAGTCAATATCTGTGGAGATATATATACTGTACCTTTAACTGAATTAGGAAATCCACTGACACAATGCCCTCCCCCTTGGTTTTGAAACATGTCCAGACATGTTAAGGACTGAGTCAGGTGACCCTATCAAAAATATATAAAAAATTTGCATATAGTTTACTTCAGTTCAGCCCAGTGGGGCTCAGCCCTGAGAGGAAGAGGAGAGAGGTTCTACTGCTACTGTAGACAAACTGTTGAATGCAGATGAGAAGGGTCTTAGGAGCTCTAAGATCCAGGACTGTATTATGGGAGAAACTACTGATGTTAAGTAGTGATGTTCTTTACAATTTTTGTTGTTTTCATTTATTATTTTTTGAACTTTTGAAAAATAAATATCATACCACAGTATGTTAAACCTGTAAATGTGCTTCATCTTAAGTTTATTCCCACACACCGTAACAGGTAGTTAAAGCCACTTGGTTCTGCCTCATGCCTCACAGTTCACCTGAGGTGTGGTGATATCCCATGCTTTAAAATATGTTGGAAATTTCCTTCTTCTTGACTGGCTAAATAAGTTCCAAGACCCATATGTTAATTCTCCAGAAATGCACGGGTTAGATCAAGTTTGGGCAATGGGATTTGGAGTTTGGGACAGTTAAATACAGAATTCATACACTCATCCCTGAATGCTATACTATTACAAACGTGGCTACACCCTTTACTCACTGAAAGCCTTCAACAAGGCCCTATAAAGTAAAACTCCCTTACATTTTAAAACATAAATAAATATTCTTTCCTCTCATGATACCTTCCTTAAACACATCAGCAAACTTAAAAAATGAAGTACTATTCACAGTTTTAGTCCGTTGTTTCTTTGGTGACCATGATAAATTCCCCAGCTGTAGTTACCAGCTTGCCATAGCAATATCTGCTGCTTAATCTGCTTTAGACACAGTTGAGACATTGGCTCCTTATAAAGCCTTCTGTTGTGTGTGAGGGAGTGAACTTTCTGCCAGAGGAATTCTGCAGCAGTTTAAATTCCTGTATTCCATAAGTAAATAGTCCATCTATTGAGTGTGTGGAAAGACAAATGATTGACTGGTAGGGAGGGAAGTACCTTTTTACTAAATGCTTTTAACAAAAGAAAATGCCTGTATTTGTTTAAAAATGGCATTTTTTTATTGATTATTAGTTTACCCATTTTATAGGTGCAATAAGACACTCCAGATGGTTAATTGCCTGGGCTTCGTGCACTTCCAGGTGCCAAAGGCACTCAGCGCAAGCACCTTTTGATTCATTACGCACCTGGGAGTTCCTAATTAACACTAATAAGCAATGCCTTGCTGTGTCATATTGCTTACATAGCAAACACCCTGTTGTCTATTCTTATTTAATTGTAACCTCATGGAATGTTGAACATGGAATACTTTGCTCTGATTGGTTCACCAGAAGTTTTTATCACAAAGATAATAGATTGCTAATATAAACAGAATACTAAGAGCAATTCCTACTGTGGCAAGAAATGTTCAGCATGTGCAGCTCTACAACTATGTCTGAATCAAAATAATGCTTTTCAACCATTATCCCCTTCCCCCCAAGTCAGAAGGTTAAAAATGCAATGAAGATTTCTGAATTGATCCTTTATTAGTAGAGTATGAACCTGCATGGCAATGTAGTTGATGACTGTGCTTTTGATGTACAATCATACAGTTTCTGTTATGTGTTTTCTGTTTTCCCTTCTCCTGGGTCGCACCTGGAAATGAAACTCAACTCAGTGTGCTTTTCCTGGTCACCAATTTTAAAATAAATAAATCCCAGCCAGTACTTTTTGTTGTGATAAAGGAACTTTTCTATTAATTATCTGAGCAGACAGTTCTTACACATTGTATTTACTGCTTTATCTTTGCAGAAATGAGATGCCAGGGTCTTGACTGGTATGAATTTGGAGACTTTTGCTACAAACCTTTCATGAAAAAAGTGACTTGGTTCAGTGCTCGAGATGCATGTCGTAAAGAGGGAGGTGATCTGGTCTCCATAATGTCCCAGACTGAACAGGCCTGGCTAGAAAGCTATGTTTACTTGTGTGAGTATGATACCTGACTATCTTCTGCTTGATTGTTCTGATTACACAGGATAAGAAGTTTAAGGTATTTCATTTTCTAATGTTCCTCTTTATTCTCCTTCCTGGCCACTCAATGGCACTTATTACAGTTGACCCCTGCCATCTCCCATCCAAGGGATTACAATCATGCCAAGCCATGTGCTGGACTCCCAGCTACCCTGCTGAACATCAACTCCGACAGTGTTTCCTATGAGGCAGGAGGTGCTTATACACACACACTGCTGTTCTGAAACAAGCGTTACCTGTCCAGCGCCGATACAGCCTGTTCTGCTTCACGTCCTGATTAGACGAGTTCTGTGTTTCACCAGAACATCGCCCTGCCATCTGTAATGGTGCAGTACTCCTTGCGAGATTACCAGAGGGGAGCTTAGATCTAGAGTTGTTGCGCCGGAATGGGCGCTTTACACTGCGCGCTGCAATGGCACATTTGGGGACAAACCACCTACACCAGGGAATGCGGTTCAGGTGACCATTCATTTTACAATGGAACAAAAAGCATTTACACAGCTTTGGAGGGACCGGTAAGGTCCTTCTGTAACACTTATTCCATTGTAAGACTGCCTGGGTAAAAGCGCCTAGGGCCAAGCCTAACTCTGAGCCAGTGACAACACTAAATCCAACATGAAAGAGGCAAAGAGTTACTGTGCAGTAGGTGTCCATGGTGAGAGTGACACTTTTTGAATATTGGGAGGGGGTCTGCATTACCTGCCCAATAGGAATTTGTTTTTGCCATTGTCTCTCCACTTCCAATCTGTGTGGATGTGACAGCACGCACAGTAGGCAGGTCTCATTTCTTGCCACATCCACACACCAGTGGGTCTGCATGCATGTCTGCTTTTACCTGGACCAACATGGGATGACTGTGCAATCAGACCCTCCCTCCCAATTTGGAGATGGCAAGGGTCCTGAGGAATGTTATATCTGCCCACTTCCAGCCTGATCTAGTGCTTTGGGGTTTAGGTTTGAACCTGGGTTGCCAGTGTGGCAAGTGGCACTCCTGCTGCAGGGCCTTTGGCTTAGTGTCCAAGTTTACATTTTTCATCTGGTAGATTAATTGTGTCATTTGGCATTATAAAATGCCTCTGAGTGGCCTAAGTCTGCTCTAGAACCCAGGTGATCAATGTACATGGCCTTCCTGTAGGGCTAGAAACTCAAATTTTTTTTGTTTGTTTGTTTTTCATGAAAGCTTGAAGTCAGGTCAATATAGGTACACTATGTTGACACACTTTCACAATATTAGTTATGAAATATGCATTTTACTATATCGATGTGTTTTTCTTAATACGTTAAAAGTGCATCGACATGCTATATCTACACCAACCTTACTCCAAGCATCATTTTAAAATATTACGTTTCTAGCCCCAACTATTTAGAAGTTAGCCCTTTTTATAAATGTATTCAGAAAGAACAAACTTTTGATCCATCAAGGCTAGAAATGTATTTAACAAAAAAGACATTTTAGATCCTTCTGTAGCGATACAACTTTCTCTTTCAATTTATCAATCTACATAGATAATGACAGCAGCAGAAGATCCATAGGTCTCTCCATTCAGACTACCCTACCTAATCACTCTGCACTGTCTTTAATGGCCACCCCCCATTAGCTTATGCCACTCCTCTTTTAACTAATCCCATGCACCTGCCCCATTCTGGTTTGATGCCACTCACTGATTTGGCCTTTTCCACTTCCTCCGGTAGCTTGTTCCACTTGTCCACCACTCTTTCAGTGAAAATGTACTTGCGGATGCAAATTTTGAAGGCACAGGGTCATATTGCCAAACACAAAAACAGCACAGCAATAAATGCTGCAGTCAAAATACTGTCCACAAAAGTAAGGTCAGTTAAAACATTGACCTTACAAAAAGTAACGTACCCCATTGAAAACAATGGGACTTTTTGTGTTTTGCGAGGGGCTCTGCCCCTTCACCCTACACCCTCTGGAGTTAGAATAACTAACTCCGAAAGGGTGTGGACTTTTGGAATGGGGAGAAACTCAGGAGGGGGGAAAAGTTCTTTTTTTTTATAAAAAAAAGCCACAACACCAGGAGATCTGGGGGGAATTGAACCATGGTCTCATGTCTCCTAATCTGCCATGTGTTGGTGCCCTAGCCACTCCACCATGGGAGTGGCTGAACCAGGCACCACACACACGGCAACATGATCGCTTCCTCTTTGCAGCAGACAGCGACCGGGGTAGCAGTAATTCCCTAATGCTATTCTACCCAAGTCACTGCCATAGTCACTGTTTTGACAGCGCAGTTAATAGCATGCTGTTATTACAGCGACATATTGACCTGATACATCTTTTGAATTTCCTCCCAGCAAATTTCAATGAGATCCCCTTTGTCCCTGTGTTGCAAGAAGAAAAGCACTTTGTCATCCACCCTACTTACCCCATGCAGGTACTTGTATGTTTTGATCATGTCGCTCTTTTCCCTTCTTTTTCACAGGCGTACATGTTCAAGTCCTGCAGCCTTCCTCATGGGTTTTGCCTCCTAGTCGGTAGATCATCTTGGTTGCCCTGCGCTGTACTGCTTCTGCCTTGTCACAGTCTTTTCTTAGGTGTGGACTCCAGTACCTTGTCCAGTGTTCTAGATTAGGGTTACCACCTTTTAAGAAGCCCAAAGTGGGACATTTCTTGTTGAAACATGATTTTTTGCAGGACAGTACGTAACCTTGACCAATGCAACAGGTTGTTTTCTCTATATAATCAGAATTAAGGCTAAATATCATAGTTTCTTAGTTGCTTCTATTGTTTCTTATCATTTTAAAGTGTTTTAGTTAAGGTATTATAGTTTTCTGCAACATTTAGTGGAAAGTTAGAAAAAAATGTTCTACTATAAAGTCAGGACATGTACTGGTTTTCATGTTTTATTTGCAGGACACAGCTGCCCAAATCAGGACTGTCCTGTAAAAATCAGGACAGGTGGTAACCCTATTTTAGATGTGTTCACGCCAGTGACCTGTGCAATAGGAGGTTCACTTCCCAGCATCTACTTCTTATCCCCCTCCTTATGCACCCTCTTTGCTGTACCTCATCTCTATTACACAGTGCTGTTGTTTTTAGGCTGTCCAATATCATGGCCCCTTGATCCTTTTTTTCCATGGTGCATTTCAGTACCACCACCCCTCATATCATATTGCACTCTAGGGTTCCTTTTCCCAATGTGCATCGCCTTGCTTTTTTTCAGCATTGAAGCCCTGCTGCTATATCTTTTACCAGCTCTGCAACCTACCAGATCCTCTCTGAGTTCCCTTATCCCTTTCTGTACATCCATCCTTGTGTAGATCTTTGTGCTGTCTGTGAAGAGGCAGACTTTGACCCTGAAGCCTTTCTCTATTTCACAAATAAACACACTGAAAAGGACCAGGCCAAGCACTGACCTTTGAGAAACCTGCACTTGTTATGCCCCTTACCTCTGAGAACTCCCCATTTAACGCTACCCTCTGTGTTCTTCCTTCAGCCAGTTCTTTAACTAAGTCATCAGTTTTTTCTCTACTCCTTGGTCCCTTAAATTTTTGACCAGTCATCTGTGGAGAACTGAGTCAGTGTTTTGCTGAAATCCAAGCACGCTGCATTGGCTACCTGTCTCTCATTGGCTGCCCTGGTCACTCAGTCAAGGAAATTAACCAGCTTTTTCTGACAAGTCCCTTCTCTTGTGAATCTATGTTGTCTGGGGTTCTGTAGTTAATTTCCCTCCAGGAAGTTTTACAAGGTGGTTGGAAATGAGACTCACTCATCACGATTTCAAATAATAGAAGTATTTATTTATTTTTCACTGTCAGTAAGGAAACTACCAATGTTTTGTGCTATTGCACTTCATCAGGGAGAACTGTACACTGTAAAAATATATAACATAAAGATAAACTAGATCATAACTTTCAAAAATGATATGTTCAGTTCAGTTTATTGTGAAGGGATAAAATCCATTGAGAAAGCTCATTTGCAAGGAGGTCCATTTTACAACACACTTAACAAAATACAGAATACAAAGAAATGAAAAAAATAACACAACAACTACAACAGTTCATATAGATTATATGAGAGCATATGTCGTACAGATAAATACTATAACTTATGGAATATAAAAGGAGAAATGAAACAATAATCAACACAAAGAAAGAAACAAACAAAAAAAAAGACAGCAGTTAATGGATAGAGAACAACAATGAAGTATAAGTGCATGAGTATAGAATAAGCCAGTGCAGGCAAGTGCAAGAGGAATAGGTGAGACGCTCCAGAGGTGAGAGTAAAGGGCATGAGGAGATATTTAGAAAGAATGGCAGGATTCAGGTACAATTTCACTTACAATCCTGTTGAAGGCTCTTAATGGGATTAAAGTCTGGAGCTTTAAGGCAGCTTGGAGCTTGTTCCAGATAATGGGGAAGATAGAGCTCATGGGGAACCTGCCAAAGTGGGTGCGAAATGTGGGCACTTCCAGGGTGATGTAAATGCACTTCCTAAGTGCATATGAGCTGTGTAGCCAGTGGAGGGTGGCAGTAATATAAAGAGACAGCTTGTTTAAGAGTGCTTTGTATATCCACGTGTAGGCGTGGAGGAGTCTCCTAGTTGTCAGTGAGGTCCAGCCCACCTCCTTGTACAAGATGCAATGATGGGTTCTGACTGGAGCATTAGTTACAAAGCGGATGGCATGATGAAAGAGATTATCTAATTTACGGAGATCTGAGGTTGCACAGTTGGTGTATATAATGTCAAAGTAGTCTAAGAGGGGTAAGAATATAGCTTGTACTGGTCTACTTCTAGAATCCCATGAGAACAAGGATTTGTTTCTAAAAAAGAAACCTAATCTAATTTTTTATGTTTTGGTCAGAGCATCGACATGGGAAGAAAAAAAATTGAGAATCAAGTGTGAATCCTAAATATTTAACATTTTCCACCACCTTGAGTGTGTCCCCTAAAAGAGTGGCAATGAGAACTGGCGTAGTGTTCATGGTGCTAGCAGAATGTGAATTTGGCAGATAAAGAAACAGTAACTTGTTTTTTTTGGCATTTAACAGTAGTTTAGAGTGTATTAAGTTATGCTGGAGCGTATTAAAATTAGATTGCAGGGTACAGCAGACTTGTCCAAAGGATTGTTTAGATATGTATAGAACAGTGTCATTCGCGAAGAGGTGAATATTAGAATCAACTATATCTTTACTCAGATCGTTTACATACTGTATATTAAGAACAACAGGGGACCTAAAATGGATCCCTGTGGGACCCCTCTTAACAGGAACTGTAGTGAAGAGAGGGCTCCATTGATTTTAATTTGTTGTTGTCTGTTATCCAGATAGCTGGCAAACCAGCTTACTACAGAGTCATGCACTTCCAATTGTTTAAGGCTGTTGAGCAATAGGAGATGATCCACAGTGTTGAAGGCTAAAGTCCAAAAAGACTGCACCAGTGATCTGCTTGCTATCTATAGCCTCCAGCCAGTCAGTAGTGATTTTGGATAAAGCCGAAATGGAACTGTGATGTGACCTGAAACCAGACTGGAGTTGGCTTACCAACTGATGATTTTCAAGAAATGTTCTGACTTGCAATCTGATCAATTTTTCAAGAATTTTTGAGAAGGCTGGCAGAATTGATATAGGCCTATAGCTGTTTAGGTCGCTAGGATCTCCTGATTTAAAGGGTGGTAAAATATGAGCAACCTTCCAGTCCTGTGGTACTGTGCCTTCCGCCAAAGGAAGGTTAAATAAATGAGTGATTGGGACAGTGAGGAAGTAGTAACCTAACTTCTTGTCTGTGCCTGCACTCTTTTTTTGTGTCCAACTTAAGGAGTTGGTCTTCTACTTGTTTGTAGCTAATGACTGAGAAGGTGAAGGATGCATGGGTTGGAGTATTGGGTGATTCAGCTGACTGGAGGATAGAGGGTCATAAGGTGGCAGACTGGGATGAATTAAAGGCAAGGCCTGCTGTGGCAAAATGCTCATTAAGTTTATCAACTATGGTATCTTTATTGGTTATAGTCGATATACCTTGGTAGATAATAGTGTTAGGAAGCAATGGGAGAGCTTTATTCCCTTTCCACTAACTTGAAGGTCAGCCAGACTTTTGCCAGGTTTCCACTGGCTGATTCAAGTACATCTAGACAGTATTTCTCTTTAGTGTTTCTGACCAGTTTAGTACAGGCATTGTGGCTAGCCCTGAAAGCTCTCTAATCCTCCGGGGATTTTGTGCATCTTGCAATAGCCCTGAGTTGGTCCCTTTTTAGCAGCATTGAGTTGATTTCCCCATTAAACCAAGGGCAGGAAGCCTTCTTCACTCTGCAGCTAATTAGGGGTGCATAATTATTTATAATGCCACCAAGGGTAGAGTTAAAAATAGCGAATGCTTCATTGATTGTGGGGGCTTGATAAAATTATTGCCAGTTAATGTCTTTTAATTCCATTAGAAAGTTGTCTGAATTAAACTTCTTGAATGATCTTTTTATTATTACTTTGCTGATATTTGTAGGTTTAGGTAGATTCCTAACACATACCACTATGTTATGGTCACTGAGATTATTATACCAAACTGACTCATGTAACATTTTATGGGGCCTGTAATCTAATAAAGACCCTAACAGTTGATTTTTGCGACATTGCCTAATTATTTCTGATATGATCGGAACCAGACCAAGTTTGTCTCAAAGATTTTTAAGAGGAACTGATTTTGCACTGAACCAGTCCAGATTTAGATCACCTAAGATTATTGTCTCATTAGTATTAACATCTAGGAAGTGGTGGAGGTAAGGCAAAATGTCCATTCCCACTGACGGTGGTCTATAACATCCTATTAAGTTTATTGATTCTGCTGCTGACATAGATCATTTTATTGCTAAATATTCAAATTATTTGGGTTTAGAGGTGGTTTCAATGTCAGTGGCAGTAAATTTCTCATTTCTGTGCATAGCCACCCCACCCGCTCTAGTGGCTCTATCAGCACAAAATAGGCAGTAAGATGGTAGTGCCAGGACTAGATTTTTAACTACATTTTTTAATCATGTTTCCATCAAAATTAATATGTCTGGCAATGTATGAGAAACCCAAGCTTGCACACCAGTGGATTTCTTCTGAAGGCTGCATACATTGATAAGCATCATCTTGAGACCCTTATCCAAGACATAATCTGTAGGAGTTGTTGACAATGCTACTGGTCCAGGATTTAGTTCTATATTACCAGAACAAAAGAGAAGCATAGAAATTACTTGGTAGGATCAGGGTTCTAGCTGAGACTGTATGAAGTTTGTGTTGTTGCACCTAGTTGCAACATACAATAACAGACAGTTTATTATAAGGGTGAAAGAAAGGATGTGAGGATGCACAGAGAAGTGTCATAGCCTTGAATATGAGGGAATGACTGGAGACCAATGAGAGTGCAAAGGAACTAGTGGGCTTGTCCCACCATGGGTTGGGACTGGATAAAGGGATTGGGATTAGAGGGGGGTAAGAGAGTATTCGGTTTATTTTGTACATCAATAGTATTAACAGAATAAGACAGGAAAATTATGATTACAAAAATCATTATGAATGCAGAGACATCATTTGCCTAGCAATGAAAAGAGAGAGAAAAAAAAATTCAGTACCTCTCCTCTGTGGAGTATATTGGGGAATTTGCTCAGTACCACTTCAGTTCAGAAGTCCTGGTACTAATGCTTAATGCTGCTTCAGATAACTTTGCTAAGAAAGGGTACTCTTTGTTGCCCTATGTGGTCGAGCTTGATAAGGAGCTAATGAGAAACTGTACACTTAATAAATTTCACCCTTCAGTCATGTGACCACAAAAAACTACTTGAGTAAGTGTCCAGATAGGGTAGGTGGGTGGGGAGCCGGCACGAAGCACCAACGGGATCTTACAGGCTTCCACGTTTTCAGCTAAACTGCTGGCGCTGCAGTTTGGCACAGGAACCTTTAACACAATGGGCAGAGGCATAGTCCTGGCTGATCAAGGGCTGAAGTGAGTGGGGACCTGGAGAGGGAGGATAGGGGATAAATTTAGTTTGCTCTTTGTTCAAATAAATCAGGAGGTGAGTTTTACAGAGAGGTGTTAAGGGAGGAGAAAGAGGAGCTGGGTGGAGAGGGGAGGGCAGAGGATAGCTATTACTTAACAAAGGAGGGAAGTTAAAGGGAGCCAAAAGTATTTTAAGCTATATATAAAAAAAAAGAAAATGAATTTCAGTCATCTAAGAATTGTTTAAAACTAGTGCAATCAAGTTTAAGCCTAGATGCATTTAAAGAAAGGAACCCAGCTGTTGCTGAACAATGGAGAGATAAAAAAGAGAAAAAAAATATTTCAGCTGTGCACTTTAAACATTTAAGTTGTACAAGACAGCTTGTAAAATCTAAACAGACAATCTAAGCCCAGATGTACTTTAAAGCAGTAATTACGGCTGGCAAGGCTGAATAAGTCACAGGTTAAGAAAAAGATGCCAGGCTTGAAATCCTGTGGTGCAGCAGTTGTCTTCTTGTTCCATAACTTTCTTTAGTAGAGCAGGATCTTGCGGGCTTCCAAGTGTTTAGCAGAACCTTTGCCGCAACGAGCAAAGGTGGAGTCCTGGCCCGATCAAGGACTGAAGAGAGTGGGGACCTTACTTTTAAAGGGCAGGATCTTGCAGGCTTCCAAGTTTATGCCAAACCACTGGAGCCACGGTTTGGCACAGGAACATTTGCTGCAACGGGCAGAGGTGAAGTCCTGGCCTGATCAAGGGCTAAAGAGAGTTGTGACCTTGTTTTGGCATGGTGGGATCTTGTGGGCTTCCAGGTTTTTGGTAGAACTGCTGGAGCAATGGTTTAGCACAGGAACATTTGCTGCAATGGACAGAGGCGGAGTCCTGGCCCAATCAAGGGCTGAAGAGAGTGAGGACCTCGCTTTGAAAGGGTGGGATCTTGCGAGCTTCCAAGTTTTTGGCCAAACTGCTGGAAAGGCCAGTTCGGCACAGGAACCTTTGCTGCAACAGGCAAAGGCGGAGTCCTGGCCCGATCAAGGGCTGAAGAGAGTACAGCCTTGCTTTGGCAGGGCAGGATCTTGCGGGATTCCTAGTTTTCGGTCGAACCACTGGAGCCACGGTTCGGCTCACTAACCTTTGCCACAACAGACAGAGGCAGAGTCCTGGCCTGATCAAGGGCTGAAGAGAGTGGAGTGTGTGTGAAAAAACACAGAAAAAAAAAAATGGAGACAAGGTGTGTGTGTGTGTGTGTGTGTCACAGCACTAGGGTGTGTGTGTCTGTCTGTGACAAAGTAAAATTAGTGGTAGAGTCAAAAGGAGGGCATTCCTGAGGTACAAAGGAAGACAAATAGGTGAGCGTAGTGAGAAGTACCTGGAGACAACAAAGCCAGTAGGAAGGTGAGGGAGGCCAAAGCTGAGATTAACCTTAGGCTTTTAGTGGGAGTGAAGCAAGGAGAAAAGGCATTCTTCAGGTACATTCAGAGAGGTGCAAGGTTAAAGAGGTTATTGTGAGACTGAAGTGTGAGGAAGGATGGAAGGAGAGGGAAAAGGAAAAACAGAGATGCTGAACAAATGTTTTTGTTTAGTCTTTACCAGGGAGAACGATGCACCACTACGGAATGTCAGTTTAAGAGCAGAAGACGGGAAAACAAATGACAATGACAAATGTGGTCCAGCTGTTTCTGGCAGAAGAGAACGGGTTGCAGAGCAAGAAACAGAAGTCCAGAACTATAGCTTTTTTACTAATTAATCACTTCTGTTTCAGCAGGAGTAGTACCTGTTTGGATTAAGCAAGCAGATACTTTATTAGAAGGGGGTCTCATTTAAGTAAAAAAAAGTGTTTTTTCTGAGAAAGGGGGCAGTATCAGCTTAATTTACTGAGAGCAAAGAGTGAATCTAATTGGGGGTGTGGCTTAGCAGTTTAGGTGTACAAAAGCAGCTGTCTCCAATTATAGCTTCCAACTGTTTCTGGCAGAAGAGAACAGGTTGCAGAGCAAGAAAAAGAAGTCCAGAACTACCGATTTTTTACTAATTGCACTCCTTCCCACCCAAAGCCAGTTCTAGTTTTATAGCCACTGAATTTGACTGAAAACAGGAACTTCCTGTTTGGCAGTAGGAAGGGAAGGATCACTGAGACACATTAGTTTCAGCAACCTTGAAGGAACCTAAAAAAAAAATAAATAAATAACTCTTTATCCTCCCCTTGTTGCTGGAGGTCTGAATCCAAGCACAGAGGAAGGAGACTACTGAAGACTACAGGAAGTTCCTGTCCCAGAACAGGAAGGGTGAGAGTTGTAAGGGCACATACAGTAGGCAGTAGAAAAGTAAGTGTAACAAGCATTTGTCAATGCCGAATGTTTGCTTGCTGGCATTGGCATTGGTAGTGTAGAAGTTACAGAGCTGTATAATAGGAATGGCAGTGAAGTATTGAACTGAAGCCAACCCCACCACTACCCTGCAGAGAGTGACAGGCATTGGGGTGTGCCTTTGGGTCATCGGGCATAACGGCCACGCCATTTCACCACACCCTACCCTGCAGACACTGACAAGAGTCATGGTGTACCTTGGGGTCTTTGGCCCTTATGCGCACCCCATTCCATCAGGAAATACGGTGAGATGGGTGCGGTATAGGAGAATGGGGTGAACTTTGGGGCCGAAGAGTCCAAGGCATACCTCGATGCCTCTCACTGGCTGCAGGGTTTGGAATATGTATGAGCATTACAGGCAAGAATCCCAAGTCACACCCTGATGCCTGTCATTCTCTACAGGGTGGGGCATTATGGTTTGAAACCCTAACACCTCAGGCATTCGTTGGTATTTTCACTCCAAATTTTCAACATGGTTTTTGTGACCCCCACCTCATGAACAGTGGCAATATCGGTTGTGTTAGCCGAAAAACTGCTTATGCACAGTGACTACGCATTTAGCACACAGGTGCAAAAACACATTCCAACAGGATGTGAAAATGACAGCTGTACTGTTCATGGGAGGTGTAAAAAATGGCAATGTTGCAAATCTGCAGTAAAAATATTTAAAAAACTGGTGAAGTCACGAGCGTGCATAGAAACTGTGCAATGCACACCCGTAATTTAATTAGTTTGGGGATTTTTTTACATCAGATTGTCAACACAGGCATTTTGGGACTTCCGATCATGAAGAGTGTCACTGTGATTTTCTTTATCTGTCCCGAACAATGATTTCCCACGGCGACCACGCATCTCTGCGCTGAAAGTGTGAAAACACATTTTGGCCATGTTGTGAAAAATGACAGCTGTACTGTTGGTAAGGAAGTGTGGAAAAATGCCACTGGTGAAAATCTGGACTGAAAATATTACAAAGTCATGAACTTACAAGGGTGCGTGGAAACTGTGCAATGCTCACTCGTAACACAGTCATTTTATGGACTTTTGTCACCAAATTTTCAACATAGCCATTTTAAGACCTCTGCTCATGAACAATGTAACTGTGATTTTCTTAATCTGTCCCAAACATTGCTTTCGCACACCGACTGCACCATTGTGCGCTACATGTGCGGAAACACATTTTGGGTGGCATGTGAAAAATGGCAGCTGTACTGTTCATAAGGAAGTGTAATAAAATGGCAATGTTGAAAATCTGGAGTGAAAATATTGAAAATTCGCAAACTTACGAGCATGCATAGGAACTGCGCAACTCACGCTCGTAAAACAGTCATTTTTAGGAATTTTTTCACCAAAATTTCAACATAGCCATTTTAAGACCTCTGCTCATGAACAGTGTCACTGTGATTTTCTTAATGTGTCCCATAGATTGATTTCGCACCGACTGCACCATTGTGTGCTACATGGGCAAAACACATTTGGGCAAGATATGGAGCCAATGACAGCTGTATTGCTCATAAGGAAGTGTAATAAAATGGCAATGTTGAAAAATCTGAATTGAAAATTAGCAAAATTCAAACTGAGCATGCTTGTTAGGGAATTGCAACGCCGCTCGTAAAACAGTCATTTTTAGGAATTTTTTCACCAAATTTTCAACATAGGCTTTTTGAGAGCCTACCTTATGAACAGTGGCAGTGTTGTTTCATTACTTTGTCCCAAAAGGTGATTTCACGCAGTGACTGCGAAATCACCCTTCGGACCCGATTAACACCATGACAGTGAGAGCATTCATGAGAAGGGGCCCCAAATCCCCCATGTTGAAAATTTGGTGCAAAAGTTCCAAAAAATGCGTGAGATATGCAGCAAAGTTGAAAAACCCCTATCTATCCCATTATACAGCTTACCGGCATTTCCTCAGTTCGGTCGGCTTTGAAGAGTGCAGGCCTGTTCCTGGTCCACCAAAGATCGTCGTGCCAGAGTCCGGAGGTAAGTATAGGGTGAGGGGTGTGGGGAGGCAGGGTGTGCAGTGGGTGGCGCGGGTGGGGGCAGAGACAGCGAGGACCCGTTTTCTATTTCAGGGTTTGTTTTTTTAAACAAAGGACGAGACAACAGGGACATTTACCACGCTGAGGTGGGCTCCCAGCATGGCACGAGGATGGCTTTTTGGGGGGGCGTGGAGCTGATGGGGAATTGGGCTCCCAGCCACACTGGGGTGGGCACCCAGCGTGGCATGTGGAACTCTGTTTGGGGGGGTGAACGCAGCACAGCCGACGGGGGACTTGGCACCCCCATCAGCTATCCAGTGTGTGCGTGGGGGGGAGATGAGCATGCAGTATGTGTGCGAGTGTGTGTGTAGAGGGAGCGCGCATGAGCAGGCAATATCTTATCACTGCTCACTGAAGCATAGCTCCCTCTTTCAACTGTACTCCACTGCATTTTCGACTGCTGTCATAGACTGCTCCAGCAGGCATTGGAGAACTGCGGCCGCGCCTGCAAACACACTGACTGAATTGGAAGAGGGCTGCCACACCTCCGAAAACTTGGATGATGGCACTATGTTTCTTGCACATGCGTGCATGCAAACATAAAAATACATAGAGAGAGGAGACAATAAGCATACAAAGCAACAGGAGAGAGGACACAAAATAAGTCAAGATGGGAGTGGTGCAGTGCAATGGCTGTGGAGCAGCAGTGTTCCGGGAGACATTCTGGAGGCTGCGATGCTGTCCTGTTTGCAAGCACCTCTCTGGTCTGAGGGAGAAGATTGCCCGTCTCCAGGCTGACCTAGCTAGGATTCATGAAACCTCTTCCCCCACCCGGGGACCACCAGGGCCACCACCGTTACCTCAGAGGTTTCCAAGAAAGAGAAGTGGTTGGATCAAGGTGGGCTCAGGGAGGGGAGAGGGTGGTGGAACAGAGGTGCATTCCTCCAGTTGTAGCTTTCCACAGTTCATATGCTGTTCTGGCAAAGAGTGGTTCCTCTATGGAGGCACCTGCAGTGGAGACCAAGGAGGATGCTGGGAACCTCCACAAAGGAGACCCACAGGAGGGTGGCAAGAGACCCCACAAGGGAAGGAAACAACTCCTGGTGGGGGACTCAATCATTAGGGGGGTAGACATGGGGGAGGAATGGGATAGGGAGGTAAGGTGCCTGCCTGGCGCCATGGCTTGAAGGGACAGGAAGCGAATCCTCAGGATCACAGGAGCAGCTGCACGAGGGAGAGAGCTGGATGTCATTGTCCACCTAGGGACAAATGACCTGGCTGTAAATGGGATCAGAGTGGTGCAAGATGAGTTTGTGGAGTTGGGGAGGGGCCTTAGACAAGTAGCATGTATGGTAACCTTCTCAGAGGTGCTGCCTGTCTATGGCAAGGATGATGCTAGGGTATTCTGCACCATGAGATTCAACGAATGGTTGAAAAACTGGTGTGGAGCTCAGGGTTTTGGCTTCACTGGGGACTGGGGAGCCACCTGGAGGGATGCAGGCTTATACTGGTGCAATGGTCTGCATCTGTCCAGGGGGATCCAGGATCCTAGCTGACAGGTTTAAATGCTTCATTGGCAAGCCTTTAAACTAGCCAAACGGGGAGGCACTGAAAAGGAACAGGGAAATCCCAACCTCCCCCCACAAAGCACAGTAGTTAGAGAGGTAAACACCAAGGCAAAGAAGTCAGTAGGGAGCAGGACTGGGATAAATGCAGAAAAAAGTGTTAAGGACAGAGATGGGGCTAAAAGGGGTAAGGCCATAAAAAATTAATGGAAGGTGATGAATACCAATGCCCGCAGTCTGTGCAACAAGCTCCCTGAACTAGTGGCCTTGATGGAAGAGGGATGCCTGGATATTGTGGCAGTCACTGAAACATGGTACACAGGGAACCATGAGTGGGAAGTCAACATACCAGGATACACAGTCTGCAGGAGGGACAGGGTGGGTAAAAGAGGAGGAGGAGCAGCTCTCTATATAAGGGAATGGATTAAAGCAACAGAACTAAAGAGTAAACAGGAAGTTGATGAGTCACTATGGGTCACCCTGGTGACAGGAAATGGCAGCACAATCCGCATGGGGGTTGTGTACAGACCCCCATCTCAGGGGGAGGAAATGGACAAGGAAATGATAGAAGTCATACTTAAAATGGCAGAAAAAGGGGAGATATTGTTGATGGGGGACCTGAATATGCCAGATGTTAACTGGAGTACCTTTGCTGCAGGCATATCCAAGAGCAGGGTCATTCTTGATGCCCTACAGGGGGCATGCCTCAGACAGCTAATGTTGGAACCCACTCGGGAGGTAGCAATCTTAGACCTGGTACTCTCAAATGGGGAAGGAGAAAGGATCTCAGATTTAGAAGTGGGTAGCCATCTGGGAACAAGTGACCACCAAACACTGTGTGGTTCACAATAAACACAGCCATAGAGCCAAGCCATACAAAAACAAGAGTATTGGACTTTAGGAAGGCTGACTTTGGGAAAATGAGAGAGTGCCTTGGAAAAGCACTAGCAAATGGGCAAGAAGGAGGTGGAGGAACAATGGGAATAATCAAAACAGCCACCATGAAGCAACAAGCCTTTGTGTGAAGCAAATCAATAAAACAAAATGAAGGAAAAACACTATGGTTCTCAAAAAGGGTGGCAGGGAGGTTAAGGAGAAAAGGATACATTCAGGAAATATAAGGAAACAGAAGGAGCAGGACAGAGAACTTTATCAGTTAAAACAGAAGGAGGCAGGAAGGCAGTCAGAATAGCAAAGGCACAAACTGAGGAAAAGATAGCCAACTCTTTAAGAAGAGGGGATAAAACCTTTTATAGGTACATTAGGGCAGCGAAGAAAGACAAAGGGAGGGATACAGAGGCTTAATAAAGGGGAGGAAATGTGGGTAGAGGGTGACAGTGAAAAAGCAGGGATACTGAATGAATATTTCTGCTCAGTATTCACAACAGATGAGGAGGGGGAGGTGCCTAAACCAAACAAGGGAGAGACTCTGAATAGGGGGGTCGATACCAGTCCATTCACAGAAGAAAAGGTTTTGAAAGAACTCTTGAAACTGAGGGTGGAGAAAGCAATGGGGCCTGATGGGATTCACCCAAGAATACTAAAAGAACTAAGGGTAGAACTAGTAACACCACTGACTACTCTCTTTAACAAATCATGGGAGAATGGAGTGGTACCTGAGGACTGGAGGAGGGCAAATGTGATTCCACTTCACAAAAGTGGGAGCAGGGCAGAGGCAGGAAAAAAGTGGAAGCAGGGCAGAGGCAGGAAACTACAGACCAGTTAGTTTGACTTCAGTGGTAGGGAAAATGATGGAATCACTTCTGAAGGAAAGAATTGTTGAGTACCTAGAGGTCAGTGGGGCACAGGACCCAAGGCAGCATGGTTTCACAGCAGGAAGGTCATGTCAGTTGCATCTAATAGATTTCTTTGACTGGGTGACCAAATTAGTAGACCAGGAAGGGGCTGTGGATATGGCCTACCTAGATTTTAGCAAGGTATTCAACACAGTCTCACACAAAAGATTAATATACAAGTTAGCCAGCCTTGGAGTGTGTTCCAAGGTGGTAGACTGGATAAAAAAACTGGCTGGACAACAGGACACAAAGGGTAATAGTAAACGGAGTCCACAGTGAAGAAAGGAGGGTAACTAGCAGGGTACCGCAGGGTTCGCTACTAGGACCTGTCCTCTTTAATATCTTTATAAGTGACATTGGAGAGCACCTGGAAGGAAAGGATGCCTCTTTGCAGATGACACAAAGATCTGCAACAGGGTTGATACAAGGTGGGGTGGAAAGAATGAAAAGGACTTGGCAGAGTTGGAGGAATGGTAAAATACAGCAGCTTAGATTCAATGCAAAGAAGTGCAAGGTAATGCATCAAGAAACAAAAACCCAGGGGAAGAGTACACAATGGGGGGGGGGGTGAGTTAATAACAACAACAAAAGTCAAAAGAGACTTAGGAGTAATTTTATCAGATTATATTTTACATATATATATATATATATTATATTGACCTAAAGGTGGGCAAGAATTGTGAGAAGGCAGTAAGGAGGACTGGGGGGATACTGGGATGCATAGGGAGAGGCATCAACAGTAGAAAACAGGAAGTTGTTATCCCTCTCTACAGACAGTTAGAGAGACCCTATCTGGAGTACTGTGTGCAATTCTGGAGACCCCATCTCCACAAAGACATAGAGTGGAGGCTGTTCAGAGGAGGGCAACCAAAATGGTGCAAGGTCTGCATCAGAATACATACAAGGAGAGACTAAAGCAGCTTAATATGTATACCCTTGAGAAAAGGAAGGAGGGGGGGACATGATAGAAACTTTCAAGTATCTCAAGGGAATTAACAAGGTACAAGAGGGTAGTATCTTTCAGAAGAAGAGATGTGCAAGAACAAGGGGGCAGAATTTGAAGATAGAGGGGGGATGGCTCAGAGGTAATGTTAGAAAGTATTTTTTCACAGAGAGAGTTGTGGATGCATGGAACAGCCTTCCTGAGGAGGTTGTGGAGTCAGGAACAGTGGGAGAATTCAAGAATGCCTGGGACAGGCATAAGGCAATTCTAGTGGGGGGCAGGAGGAAGTAAGCTGTTGATTAACTAGAATCTGCAGCTTATCCATCAGGAAGGGAAATGGGCAGACTGGGTGGGCCAAGCGGTCCTTATCTGCCATCAGATTCTATGTTTCTATGTGAGAGAGAGAGAGAGAGAGAGAGTCACAGCAGCACTAGGTCTGGAATAAAATTGCTCACCAGTATATTATATAAAATAGAAAATGGAGAAGTATGCATAGAATTTAATGCACACCTTCAGTGTGGGATGCTTTGATTAACTTCTTGGGCTTCGCCCTTGGGGTTTATGTGGGATCCCACACCTCAGGTGTACATTAAATTCTCATATAGCACACTTCACCATCCTTTATTCTATATATCTCCTACTATTCTCATTCTCCAGAAAGTCCACCAGTTCCTCCCTTTGTATAGACTCCATAATCTTTCCCACAATAGCGGTCAAGCTGACTGGCCTATAATTCTCTGGCTCATCCTTTCTTCCATTCTTGTGTAGCTGAGCCAAATCTGCTGTTCTACAGTCCCTAGGGACCACTCCTGTGTCCAGCAAGCAGTTTTCTATGTCTGGAACTAGTCTGCCAACACCTTTGCTACCTCCTTAAGCATTCTCCGGCGTGAGTTGGCAGGTCCCATAGATTTATCTACTTTCAGCCCTTTAAACTTTTCTTATACACTGTTCCCTATTCCTTCAGCCATGATACTTGGGCATTTGTTTTCCTGTCTTCTGCTCTTAAACCGACATTCGTAGTGGTGCATCCTTCTCCATGGTAAAGACTAAACAAAAACATTTGTTCAGTATTTCTGTTTTTCCTTTTCCCTCTCCTTCCATCCTTCCTCACACTTCAGTCTCACAATAACCTCTTTAACCTTACACCTCTCTAGATGTACCTGAAGAATGCCTTTTCTCCTTGCTTCAGTCCCACTGCGAGCCTAAGGTTCATCTCAGCTTTGGCCACCCTCACCTTCCTACTGGTTTTGTTGTCTCCAGGTACTTCTCACTATGCTCACCTATTTGTCTTCCTTTGTACTTCAGGAATGCCCTCCTTTTGACTCTTACCACTAATTTTACTTTGGCTATGAACTAGTCGCATACCCTCCTACATTTACCCCTTTGGTAGCCCCTGTCTGGACCTACAGCGCTACTGTGGTAGCTAAAGCCAAGTGGTTTCAGGACTGCTACATTTTGGATCCTCTCACAGGTTGGTGGTGAGAAACAGTTTAAATAGAGCTCCTTCCCTTGTTGGGAACTGGACTAGCTGAACTAGGGACACCTCCTGGCATACATCCAGTAGAGGCTGATTCCTAGTACTTGCCAAGATTTTAACTTTCTAGTCCACATCTGTCATATTAGTATCCCCTACTACTACTACCACCTCCCCAGACTTGACTGCCTTCTTAATCATCTCCCTCAATTCTTTGCCTACCCTTTGATCCTGACCTGGTGGTCTGTGCAAGACCTCGGTCCTGGCTTGTTTCCTGTTTCCTGTTGATTCTAGCACCCACAGAGTTTCTAGTTTTTCCAAATCCCCTAAGCTGTCTATCTCAGTGGCCTTAGTCCCTTCTATTATATATAGTGCTACTCTCCCTCTAGTTCATTTTGCTCTGTCCTTCCTGAACAGTGAGTGCCTTGGTATGGTCATGCCCCATTCATAGGTTGAGGTTGTCCATGTCTCTGTAACTGCCACCAGGCTGATGCTCTCATCTGTGACCATCAGCTGAAGTGCTGGCATTTTGTTGCCAGGACTCCTTGCATTTATACCACATCATTTTCCTACATTCATCCCTGCCCCATTCTTTTTCCCCTTACCCTGGTTGTGCTTAATTCCATTGCATTGGTTGATGGAGAGACTTCAACATAGCCTCACTTGTTTGTGACACTGGATATGTACCTTGACACTCTGACTCCCTCAGTACTAGTTTAACCTAGCTATATGAAGAATGCCAGTACTCTGCTGTCCTACTTATTGGGATGTAAGCTATCTCTTTTTAATAGCTTCCAATCCCACCAGGCTGAGTCCCAGTCCCTGAGTAACTGAAATCTCTTCTCCCTGCTCCAACCTTTTAGCAATTCATTGAATCATAATGCATGGAACTGTTCTCTTTGATTCGGGCATTGCCATGGTAGCAACTCTTTTGCAGCCTTTCCCAGACCATGGAAGTCTTACTTCACATGTTCCATACTCAACCTGCTCAGATAATTTGTGTACATGAGCAGCATTAGATCTGCCCCCGCAAAATGAGTTTCACCACCCCGGATATAGTCTGTCTGCTGCTGCCTCAGGAAACAGCAGACAAGCTGGAGCTGAATTCACAGAAACACTTTTTTTTATTGTAAAACACAGTTTTTAAATATTCTAACTTTTGGGTCATATAGAGGCAAAACAAATTAAACAGGTGTGGTTATTATTTTGACAATAAGTTGCTAGAGTATTCTAAATGCATTACATAAAATCTTTACTTTCCCTTAAGGTAACTCCAAAATCTTCCCATGCTTTCATATGCTTTCACAGCTGAGAAGGCAGCATAAGATAAACCAAATAAAATAGTTGTGACGTCACATCTTCAGTGGCTTATCCAGCCATGTAAAAAGGAAATCTAATGGAAGCATGTTGTTTATCTGCCCTCCTTGTGGTTGAAAATTATACCCTCTTTTCCACATTTGTGATATAACCAAATCGGCAGAGAAAGTTGATGTTGTTTTATAGCCTAACATCAAAAATGCCTCCTACTGCCCTCATTGGTCAAGTTCCACCTAGCATGTTTTTGCACATTACAATTCCCCCGTTGGTCAAAACCACTTGTATGCAATTTGGATGTATGCAATATTCAGATATATGCACATGTTTCTTCAGTCCCAAATAATTTCCTTTTCAATGCTGTTTATTTTTTCTAGTTGTATGAATATCAAATTTTGGTTGTATGCAACTTTTCAACCTCTTTTCCTGGTATTCTGATCTGGCTGAGGGGGAAATTGTTCAGACATGTTTATTGTTCTAGGAATTACTACCTTTGAGCCAGAGGCTCTTTTACAAAGGTTCCACGTCAATTAGGTACAGTACAAAAGGTTACATAGATAACACAACAATTTGTGTTGTGTCAAGAGCAAGAAAACATATACAAATACATATCAAATCACTTGTGCAAAAGGACATGAGAGATCAATAATCACATTATTATTACAAGAAAGAGGTCATGCCAGATTAGGAGAAACAAATAGGAAAAAGTCCAGAACAGAGAGGTTAAGTGAAAGGTATGGGAGCAGACAATAGCAGGAGAAAAGGTTTCCCAAACATGTCTTTGTCAAATAACGGAACAGGGTGGGTAGTGAGAAAATAGGAGGTTTAATCAGGGCAGTCACAGGAGCTGGAGGTGGCAAGGTGAGAGAAAAGCCTTGATTTGAAAATACCTAGAGAGGTGGAGGCAGTGATACGAGTGCTGAGGGCATTTAGCCAGCTGGGGGCACGATAGGCAAATGATCTTTGTCCCTGGGAAGTCCGGCATCGGGGGACTTGGAGAGGCTGGTGTTCTGATCTTCTGGTAAAATGGGTGCTAGCTGGGCATAACAGGTCTTGGATACAGGGTGGAGTGAGGCCCAGAGTGGATTTTTCACCATCAGGCAGGTAAGGTACTTTATCCGGTTTGAGAGTTGCAACCAACCTGAGTCAGCATAGAGTTCACATGTGTGGAGTAATTCGATGTGCACTAGTGAGTAGCCGACAGGCCTATTTAGGGATGTTGTAATGCGACTAAGTGCTGTAGTTGTGGCAGATCCAGTATATAACTAAGCCATAGTTAACGACTCGAGATGATAGAAGATTGGATGGCAATCCTCAGTGCAGAATGGAAGAAGCTGTCGGTTCCGATACAGAATCCCAATTTGCTGATTAATAGTTTTTGCTGTACTATCAATGTGAGTTGCAAAGGTTGGGCCTTGATCAAAGTTGATTCCAAGATATTTAAAATTGGCACTTGTTCAAGGGTTCCCAGGTAGGTATTAATGGTGAGTGGGACTTGCCGTTTCTTGTTTTGGGTTAGAGAAGAGCATGGATTTAGTTTTTGTGGTTTAGAACCAGCTTAGGTTCAAGGAACCACATCTCAACTTTGAAAAGCATGCTGAAGGTTGAGGCGTAAGAGGTTCGGATCTTTATGAGTGGCAAGAATCACGCATCATCGGCATAGAGGATTAATTGTTCAGGGCAGGATTTGGGGAGGAGTTTAGGAAAAGCCTGAAAGGAGGGCCCAGGATAGAACCCTGGGAACTCCTGAGTGAACCGGTTTTGAGTCTGAGAGAACTCCAGCTACTTTTACAGATTGAGGCGCTGAGCAAGGTAATTTTTACCCAGTCACCAGGACCCTCACGAGAGCCCTAGGGATAGAAGTTGTTTGATAAGTAGGCCATGGTGAACTGTATCAAATGCCTTGGTTAAGTCAATGTAGACTGCTCCAGTTAGGTTTCCTTTGTCCATGGCATTGTGGATTGCTCCTGAGAATTCAAGTAGGGCAGTCATGTCTGTGCCCTTTCCTAAATCCATGCTGTAGTGCATAGGATGTTGTGCTTTTCAGGTAGTTTGAAAGTTGGTCCGCACCAAGCGTTCAAGGGCCTTAGAGAGAGTGGTAGTATTGATATCGGGCGATAGTTACCAGGCAGTGACTTATCCGACTTTTGTGCACCGGAGTGACAACTGCAGCCTTCCATTTCCTAGGGAATTGGCTGTAGCAGAGGGAGAGATTGAAAATTTTTGTGAGGGGGAGCAGTACTTCCTCCAGAGTGAGGGACAGAAGTTTAAGGTCAATAGTGTCGCTGCTTGCTCGGAACTTAGAAATGGCCTTCTTTACATATTTATAGACTTCATGTGCCTTTACTAATTTGAAATGGAAGGGTGGTTTGGTTGGAGAGGCAGTAGTAGAAGTAGAAATTGGAGGGTCAGCGTCAGTAAAGAAATCAGATGAGAGGACAACACTAAGGTCTGTGAAGGTATCATTTAGGGTGTTTGCAATGATCTCTGGGTCTAATGTAGTGGTTCCATCCACATTCATTATTGTAGGAGAGGATTTGGACTGCTGACCCATGATATTCTTTATGTTGTCCCAGAAGGATTTCCCTACGCCCCAGGAGTTGGAGGGCATTCTTGAAGTAGAGCTCTTCATCAAGCGGATCTGTTTAGTACAGTGGTTGTGAGCCTGTTTATACTTTTGAATGTCCGACAGTGTGCCAGTAGCTCTTGCAGTGGCCCAGAGGTGATCCCTACTTTGAGTTGTGCTAATAGCTTTGCTGTGAGCCAGGGATTTGTGAGTGCTTTGATTTTGCGCATTTTTACTGGTGCATAGGTGTCACAGGCAGTGTTGAAAGTAGTAATAAAGTAATCAAGGGCTAGGTCAACATCTTGAGTTTTGTAAATCAAGGACCAGTCTATCTGCCTAAGACAGGTCTTGAGATGAGTGAGTTGCCATAAGGTAGGACTCGGCTATAGATGGTTTTGGGCGGCTTAGAAACTTATTTGTCCAGGTACATATTATTGGAGAGTGATCACTGAGCGAGTCAGGAAGAACACTTACATTGGTTATACGGGTAGGGTGGCTGGTAAGGATCCAGTCAATGAGGGTGCTGGTCCCTGATTTGTAGTTTTTCCTGGTAGGGAGTTTACCACGTGTGTTAAATTTGCTGCTAGGATGGCATCTTTGTTTGACCCTGCATCAGGAGCAAGCCAATTTATATTAAAGTCCCCAAGGAGAAGGAGTCCGATGTCAGAAGGTTGTGTACTTACGAACTCGAGGACAGCCTGTAGGCCGGAATCAGGATCTTTTGGTGGGATATAGACAGCAGCAATCGTGAGGACTTTGTTTTGGGCACCAAGTAGTATCTTGATAGGAGGAGTTGCACTGAGGTTTCTGTGGTGGGATAAGAACCAGGAGACAGGTGAGGTAGTCCTTATGTAGAGTGCACATCCACCACCCCTTTTGAGGTCCTATCCAGCCTGAATATCTTGTAGCCTAGTATAGAGATGGCATGATCCGGAGTATTAGGTGTCAGCCAAGTTTCGATGATGGCAAGGATATCCGGGTTGTGTTGGCTGGCAAAGATTTGAAGGGAGGCCAGTTTTGGGAGGAGACTGCAGATGTTTAAGGTAGCAATTTTGAGCCCTCCCTCCATTCTGGCAGGCTTTGTTATACTGTAGGAGACAGGGCCAGGATTTGAGTGGACACTTCCTGATATCAAGAGTAGGAGTTTAAGAGACAGTTGCTGTACTTTGTAGTCAATTGAATTACACTTCTGAGGCTTATGCGGCTTGGACCAGTGCAGGCGTCTAGGGACCCAGAGCAAGGAGATTGTTAGTAATAGAGGATGATATGCCCATTTATCCTTGTTGTAGCTTGTCAGTTGCACCCAGTCACTTACAGATAGGTACCTGGTGGTTAAGTCAAAAGCCAAAAGAGTGATCAACAGCTGAGGTCCAGAGTCACTGAAATGTTAAAATTCCTGAAGGTGATTAACTTTGTCTGCACATATACAGGATGTGAAATCCCTTTGTCGGTATGCTTCTTTGTCATTCAAACAGGTTGCTGAAAAGCCCACATACAGTTCATGGAGCAGGTCAGACGAAAATGTGGATTCCAGCAGGACCCAGAGTCACCAAGTTTGTCAGATGTAGTTGCTTCACTTGTGTTTTGCTTGGGATAGCTTCCAAAAAGTTGATTTTAAAATGAAAATAAAGATACCTGATGATGATTTTTTTGCAGAAATCCGGTCCAGAAGACTTTCACGGATGTAGTGAGCAAGAATGGTATAGTTACCACAAACAGAAAAACATGTAAATCCACAAAAACTAAGCTACAGACACAGACAAACACAAGCAGCCACCACACAGACCCAGGGGGCGTGGCCACCTGACATCTGCTTGTGGATGGACATGGGGTGAAATAAGGTACTAAATGGTGTTAAAGGTCTTGCTCAAAAGGTATGCGAAGTTCTGTGAACTTAGTATGCTGCCTGCCACACTACTAAAAAACCAACAGAGCTGTGCTGTCCATTGAACATGAAGTGTAACTGCTTGATACATCTTCCCAGCCTGGAATAAAATCGATAGTGTACTGATAAACAGACTTTTAAAATGTATAGTTCATTTTCTGTACATACGCAGTTTTGGATATATGCACAAATTCTGTTGTCCCCAACAGTGTGCATACAAGAGGTTGACTGTATGCACACAAATAGGACTGGTGGCTGCTTCCTTCTTGGAAGAAAACCGAAATTGAAATAGTATTATCTTTATGGACTCAGAATACTTACAGTAACTCTCTTTCTTCTTTAATGCAGCCGACAATGATATCTGGATTGGATTGAATGACCTCTTCTTCAAACAGTACTATATGTGGTCAGATGGTCATGAAGCTAGATTCACTTACTGGAACCATGGAGAGCCCAACAATCATGATGGATATGATGAGGACTGTGTGGAGATGTTACACGGGGTAAAGAGTTCTGTCATTTTGCATCTGCTTGTGGCTGACAGAATAATTCTAAAGCTTACTGGGACATAATTTCCATTCTCAATTGTCAACATCTGGTTTCCAGTTCAGTGTCTGTTTCAGTGCATCAGGGTCAATGTTTTATTTTGTTTATGATTGTATTCATTTTTTGTACCCAGATAACCTAACTACGAAGATGTAGACTCTCGTCTACAGCTGGATCTTGTTTCTAACCAATCATATAGCTGGGACAACTGAACCACAAAGAGGTTATGTGACTTGGCCAGGGTCACACAGACAACTACTGTCAATAGGAGCATTACATTTGAGAAGTTCTGTCTCACAGCCCTCAGCTCTAATCACTGGACACCCACCTTCCCTTCTGACCCTGCCACAGGGGTAATCCATGGGGACCTTGGCGTGTGGCTAAGTGGTTCCCAGAAAAAAAGCAGAAAAAAAACAGCTAATGTATTGTGAAAGTGAGAGACCAGGACATGGTCGTAGTATAAAAAAAAAATAAATTTTGTTGAAAAAACTGTGAAAAGTACACAGGTAGTGTGTGAAAATGTTCAGCACATGGGTCTGTGGTTGGTGAGTGCTATATGCATTTTTTTCAATAAAATAAACTTTTTTTACAACCACATCCTGGTCCTTCACTTTCAGGGTACATTAGCTGTTTTTTTCTGATTTTTTCAGTGATTGTCGTATCCAGTTCCATACATGTTTTCCTGAGCCACCATTTGTATTCTGTTGTTGCTCCAAGTGGTTGTCTGCCTGATGAAGGATGTCTGACCATTGACAATAAATACTTATATAAAAAAAAGGTACTTTATCAGACTCCTCAGTGAGTACTTGCTGTTCACGTTTAATTTGAGGAGGCAAGTCAAGTCATTCTGCAAAATACGTTATACCACTTTAAAGACCCAGGGACAAAAATGTATGAGACATCTATTAGTTAAAGAAGTTCTAATCAAAATTGAATATAGCACATAGTGATGTGTTCTAGGGTGTGACCTGGTGATGGAACAAGTAATTATAGACCTGTTGTCCAAGCCATCCAATCTTACTGAGATGGCCATGAGGCAATTCAGATAAACTGTTGACTAGATTTTCAAAGTTTTGGATGTGGGACTTGAAGCAGTTTTTCTATCACAGCTATGTCACTGTGAATGTGGCAGAATATTATCATGTGAATTACAAATATTGTCATGCATTTTCCACACTTTGCTCATGTTACTGCAGGCAAATGATGCTTGTGTCGTTTTGGTGTACTACTTGGGGCACTTGCCACATGAAGTTAGATCATGTTTTACGTGATATGTCAGCAATGTTGCAAGTAGCACAACTGCAGCAAAACTGTATCACAATTCTTTGAAAGTTCAGCCCAACAGCTCTGTAATCTATCAATGCTATAAAGGTAACAGACTAATCTCTGTCTTGCCAACTTCTGTTTCATCATCAAACTCTTGTATGTTGTAGTTATTCAACGTATTAATAAATGTTGTGTGTCATTAATGCACAAAAACCAAAGTAAAAAGTATGTATTTATGATAATTTGTTACTGACATAATTCAACCAGGAATAAGAATTAAGTTGCCAGCTGTTACAGAGGGAGAGGAATTAGTGCTCTTATGACAGTGCCACAGAGCTGTAACATGTAAGATATGTTTGGTATGACCCACATTAACATAACTTTTATTTATTTTTTCTTTCTAGAATGGCAGATGGAATGATGTAACCTGCACAGAACTGAACTATTATGTTTGCAAGAAAGCAAAGGATCATTACCCAGCTCCCTCATTCGCACCTACCGTGTATGGCTGTTCAGAGGTAGACTTTCATGGAAACGTTTCATGAGCAGTGCAAGATACTGCATTTTATTTCTAACTTTGTAAATTTTTTACTGTCCAGTTAATACAGGCCTGCGCTTCTGCAAACACAGCTACAAATCCACAAAGATAGCACATCAGTGCAACTGCATCTGTGTTATCTGAAAAAGTTGTATGTTGCTTGCCCTACCTGATGATAACTGGCTGTAACTGCTTGTGCGGTTGTCTTCTTTTGCTGCTTGGGGTGGGTGTGGAGTTAGGTTTGGAAACTCTGACACCACATTTCACTACTTTTGTGATGTTAAGCTGCTCCCTATTTTTGTGTTGTTAAGCTGAACCCTAACTGATGCTTTAACAAGTATATATATACTGTATATATATATATATATATATATATATATACATACATCTATGGATATGACATGGCCTGACTGAAGATGTCATATTTATCTTCATGAGAGGCCAATGATATCTTTATGTCATTGTTCCTCTTGTGAAGATAAATATGATATATTCAGTCAGGCCATGTCATGTACAAGGGAACCCACAAAATGCTTTTGCATGGAGCAAATGCTTTGTGAATGGCACAGCATCAATATGCAGGTCCCCTCCACTTCATTTGCACTGCGTCACCCTTCACACTTTGCCCCAGTGCAAATCCAGTTTCTGTGCACAAACCAGGCTTTTGTGAATAACACCTCAACACAAAACCCACCTTGGCACAAAACCTGGTTTGCACTGGGACAAAGTTTTGTGAATCTGGCCCCAGATGTTTACATAATACTACATCGATTAGCCATATCAGTTCATCTGGTACAGTAAAGCAACAATGTTTATTAATGAACAAGAAATACTTCGAAATGGCTGAATTAAGACTACTTTATTAAAAAAAATTATTCCAGGTACAGTTAAAAAAATTTACAAGCCTGTTGAATCTGCTTTTCTAGGTTCTTTCTATATTAATATACAGTATTTAACTCCTCAGTCCTAAACATTGTCAGTTGTGCAATCCTATTTTTAAACCAAGGGAAGTGGGCATCTTTTTCTTGTGAAAAAAGTAATTTAAGACATTTATTAAAAAAATACTTACATTTTGATAGTACTAAAAAATCTTATGTGCAAGTGAAATTGGAAGACAGAATCTGTTATAGATAGAAAAGGTAGGGTCAGATTTTTTTCGACCAGCTTCGCAGAACAGCTGCTTGAAGACTAAACTCAAATTGTTCCTTATTAATAGGGATGGGTGAAATTGAAAATGTTTGAAAAAATGCCAGTATTGATCAAAAATAATTTTTTTTGTTAAATACTGCACAAAATATCACCATTGTCAAGCACAAAGTACAGATTTTGCAGAACAAACTTCTGCTTTCACCTAGAAACTAGAGATTGTCATGCAAAATAATAATGTTCACGATTTTCACACAATTTCTTCAATGTGCAAAGGTGGCTAAGTCCTTCCAATATTTGCTAGAATAAATGTTGCAAGAAAATTTGATTTTTGCTCCATTTCCACCCCCCCAAAAAAAACACAAAAAAAGAAAACTGCTCTACTTATCATTTAGAGCAGCACAGCAAATTGCCGGGAAACAGCAGGACCCCTGCTCATCCATTCAGAAATATTCCCTAATGTTTTATTTCCATCTCCACCTTCAACCTCTCTGGTTACTGCTACCAAGTGACCCACTGCCCACACCACTCCTCTGTGAAAAATGATGCCCCTCAGTAACACAGAACCAGGTCTGAAAACTAACTTCGGGAAAGGATGTTGGACTATGGTATCTTGAATCCAGCAGGTTACAAGATCCAAGGCAGTATGGATTCATGGGAGGGAGGTCATGTCAAACAAGTCTGATAGCCTTCTTTGACTGGGTGGCCATGGAAACAGATCAGGGTGGGGTGGTGGACATGGACTACTTAGATTTTTGTAAGGCATTTGACGTCAAACTACATAGGAGACTCATAAGGGAACTGGGCAGCTTAGGGGTGGGTCCTACACTGGTAAACCGGGTAAGGAATTGTTTAATAGCTAGGCATCAGAGGGTGGTCAGTAAACAGAGCTCACTCTGGGGATGGGAGGATAACCAGCAGAGTGCATCAGGGCTTATTACTGGGATCAGCTCTCTGTAACATAATTGAAAATAGCATTGCAGATGACTAGAAAGGGAAGGTATGTCTTTTTCCAGATTACATCAAAATCTGCAATAGGGTAGACACTCCGGGGGGGTGGAAAGAATGTATGGAGACCTGAGAAAACTCTAGACATGGTTGAGAGCATGGCAACTAGTTTCAATACAAAAAAGTGCAAAATCATGCACCTAGGGCACAGAAACCCAGAGGAGGAATACAGAATTGGAGGAGAGGTATTGATGGTCACCAAACACAAAAGAGACCTGGGAGTAACCATATCTGATGACTTCAAGGTGGTAAGACAATGCAACAAGGCAGTAGGTAGAGCAAGTGGGATGCTGGAGTGCATAGGTGCTACATAGGGGTGTTTGACCATGGTATTTTAGCTCTGTGCAATAAACTGATAAACACAGATTTTGCAATGTGTGTGCCATTTGTTGTTTTGCTATATCAAAGTTGCATTTCACTTGTATGGTAGCACCTTCAGAAGAGGTCAACATGTGCAGTTTTTGCATGTTTGTAGTTAAGTGCATGGATGGGGTCTCACCAGGTGGGAAGTGGTGTTGACACTGTATGGATCGCCGGTGAGACCCCACCTGGAATGATGTGTCCAGTTCTGGAGACCATATCTTATGAAGGACATAGATAGAGTGGAGGCTATCCAGAGGACAGCAAGGGCTGCATCAGAAGACCTATGAGCAGAGACTGAAAGACCTCAATATGTATACCCTGGAAGGGTGGACAGGATAGAGACTTATAAATATCTCACAGGGTTAGATAAAGTGCAAGACAGGAGTATTTCTTTTAGAAAAAGATGCACAGAAGCATGAGGACATGCAATGAAGCTGGAAGGGGGCATTTAGAAGAGATGTAAGGAAGTACTTCTTCACTGATAGAGTGGTGGATACATGGAACTGTCTTCCAATGGAGATGGTGGTGGCAAAACAGTAGTGGGCTTCAAGCATGCATGGTATATGTACAGGGGAATTTTAGTTAGAAAATGGATTGGGGGGCTGGAGATCAAAGTAGTGGCTGTATAGTATTGGCAGGGACAAATGGATAGACTGGGTAAGCCAAGATGCCCTTATTCACCCCCCAAAAATGTATGTTTCTGTGATTCTATACTGTACATTCCTGTCAAGGCAGGCTGACTGGGAACACCATGGACCAAACCCAGGTCTCTAGATATAGGCATTTCATTTCCCTCTAAGGTACAGCAGACTCTAACTAATGGTGCACAAAAACTGGTATGTTTTATGACGTGGGTCTGGATCTATCACACTCTAGCTATCTGTCTGTTCTTTAAATAAATCTGCATTAATATAATGCCAGAGTCTGTCTATAAACATGAAAAAAGGAACTCTTATGTTGTGTTTAAAGACTTGTGTTGAAATTTATGTGCACACCACTCCTAATGAATTTTCAACCTATCTCCTTCTCGTTGAATCAATATGTTTATATCTTTATTCGTAGCAGACTAGTTTAATTGTGTGTTGTACTAAACAAAAACCTGACTTATGAGAAGACAAGACATTTATAAATGTATTAGATGGCAATGACTGATGCAAACAACTTGTGTTAGGTGGAATTGAGGTTGTGAGTTTTTACTACCTTTCTAAAACTAACAGCATGACTTTTGACCCAGGCCTCTCTGCATCATGTCATGACAGGAACTGCCAGTCTATGTTTTTTATCATAACTCAATATTTTTCAGACCAAGATTATGTGACTGAAACTGATTGACTTTTCTAAGGATGGTCACTGTTGACAACTGGGATTGTAACAAGAATAGAATATGATGAATGTTAATAATAACTTACTTTAATAGCAGTATAACTCGTACACAGAAAATTTCATTTAAACAATCTACTAGTGACACAATGTGGTCACTTCATTTATTGATTAAAATCACTCTCCAATCACTGTCCCTTTTTCTGCATCAGGGCTGGGAAGGTTACAGTTACAGTTGCTACTGGCTGGAGGAAACACCAAAGACATGGTCAGATGCGAAAACCTTCTGCCAGTCAAAAGATTCCAAATTGCTTCATATCCAGGACATGTAAGTAATGACCTCATGCTAATAGTTTTCAATACCACACTAGGGGAGCACACATGCCAGACCATGTACATGACTTCCTGACCAGTTTTGGCATTATCCCTGTTTATTTTAAACCTTCATTCCAAATCCTGGCTTGTTTGCTCAAAATACAATCACATGCTAACAACTGGCACGTGTCCCTCGCACTTGGCAATAATTAAAAAACTACTGTCTGTCAACATTCACTTTCCCTTTTCTAGACAATGTTTCTACTCACAGGTCATTGTGCACCAACAGCCATTATCTCCACATCCCACATCACACTGTTACTGCAGCCACCACAACACTGGGTAATTCCAGTTACACAAACAGCACCAGATACCAGCTTGAAATTGTCATTAAATGGCATTTGCACTTCTGTTCTTTAATTTTCAAACATAACAAAAAAAAAAAAACAACAAATAAAAAACATCAGACTCATTCACCCAGCATCACCAGCCCACAAAAAATTAAGTTCCAGAGTGAATAAACTAACAGTCAACCATGTTGTTAAGCAGCAAAAATCATCAATGAAAATACACTCCTTAAAAAAAAATAACATACCAGCTGGCTGTTTCTTCATACAAGGAAATGCCTCTCAGTGCAGTCGAGCCAACTTTTATATGCAGTTCATATTACTCAGCTTAGAACACACGTTTCTGAAACAAAACTCAAACAAACTCTGGTCAAAGCCAACACGGTGCATGGGGCAGTTACCTGCTCAAGTGGAGGAGTGGCAGCAGCAGCGGTACCGGTGCAGCAGGAGTGACAAATGGCTATCAAAGCAGTGGTGGTTTCAGAGTGGATGGCACAGCTGTCGGCATGGCGACAGTTTGCCATTCACAAGATGGCGGCAGTGATAAAACTGTGCATTCACGCTAGTTGCGCATGCGTAGTTATCCTGGAACTGCAGTTGGAAAGTAGTGCACCTGCAGGAGGGGTGCAATCGAGCTGCAGAGGGGAGCTCTGTTGGTGGAGGACAGGGCTAATGGAGTGAGCGCTGTAAAGACGATGTTGCATCACTGTAGAAGAACACAGTATCCCTAAACTCTGGTTAAACTTCACTTGCAAAATACCACCAACATGGTTCAACTTCAGTTGGTTTCCATCCATATCCACCTCTTACCCCGCTGGGATGAGGCCAAAAATAGACAGAATTGCCTAGTCCTCCTTTCTCGGTCAACAAAAACAAAATAATTAAATAATAGCCAATGTGCTTTTTCATGTATAGCTTGGGAATCACATGTTAATTTCTGGAACCTGAACTGCTTTGCATTTCTGCGTAAGCACTACAAATCTGTAGTAACAATTGTCCTGTCTCATTTGTATGTGAAATGCAGGGCTCCCAGTAAATCTGTGAGTACTGTATGCAGTGCCAACCACAAGAGCAATGGCAAACTACCATACGAAAGCCTATGCACAAGGGTGTCATATGTTAAGCAAAACTATTTTGCTTTAAATCTAGAAACATAGAATCTGATGGCAGATAAGGACCACTCGGCCCACCTAGTCTGCCCATTTCCCTACCTATTGTATAAACTCAAGATCCTATATGATCTGTAGCTTACCTTCTCCTTCCTACTACTAGGGTTGTCTTCTGTCTGTCCCAAGCATTCTTGAATGCACCTATTGTTTTTGCCCCTACAAAATGCTCGGGGAGGCTGTTCCATGCATCCACCACCCTTTCTGTGTAAAAATACTTCCTTACATTGCCCCTGAGTCTTCCACCCTCTAGCTTCATGTTGTGACCTGTTGTTCTTGCACATCTGCTTTTCTGAAAGATGCTGCCATCCTGAACTGTGTTAATCCTCTTGAGGTACTTGAAAGTTTCTATCATATCCCCCCCCCTTTCCTCCAGTGTATACATATTGAGGGCCCTCGGTCTCTCCTCATATGGTTTCTGGTGCAGTCCCTGCACCATTTTTGTTGCCGTCTTCTGAACTGCCTCTACCCTATGTCCTTCCGGAGATGCAGTCTCCAGAACTGCACACAGTACTCCACATGAGGTCTCACCAACTGTCTGTGCAGTTGCATCACCACCTCCTGTTTTCTACTGGTGATACCTCTTCCTATGCACCCCAGCATCCCACTGGCTTTCCTCACTGCCTTCTCAAATTGTTTGGCTACCTTTAGGTCATCTGTTATGACCACCCCCAGGTCCCTGTCCAGTTTGGTTGTTGCTAGAGCCTCCCCACCTCATTGTGTATTCCTCCACTAGGTTTCTGTTACCTAAGTGCATGATTTTGCACTTCTTTGCATTGAATTGGAGCTGCCACAGTCTTGACCACTCCCCCAACTTGCCCAAGTCTCTTCTCATTTTCTGCATCCCCCCTGGAGTGTCAACCCTATTGCAGATCTTAGTGTCATCTGCAAAGATGCATACCTTTCCTTCCAGTCCTTCTACAGTGTCACGTATAAAGACATTAAAGAGGACCAACCCCAGCACTGACCCCTGTGGCACCCTGCTAGTCACCCCCCTCCAATTGAACCCCATTTACCAACACTCTCTGTATCCTATTGCTAAGCCAATTTCTGATCCAGTTTACCACCTTGGGACCCACTCTCAGACTGTCCAACCTTTTTACTAACCTCTTGTGTGGGACTTTGTCAGATGCCTCACTAAAGTCTAGGTAGGACATATCCACCGCCCTTCCCTGATCTACTACCCTTGTCACCCAGTCAGAGAAATCTATCAGATTTGTTTGACAGGACCTTCCTGCCTTGGGTCTTGTGCCCCACTGGCCAGTAGATATTCTACAGTCCTTTCCTTCAATACTGATTCCATCATCTTCCCTACCACTGAGGTCAAACTGACTAGTATATAATTTCCCACTTCTACCTTGCTCCCACTTTTGTGAAACTGTATTGTGTTTGCCCTCCTCCAGTCCTTTGGCACCACTCTCTCCTCCAGTGATTTGTTAAACAGGACTGTCAGTAGTGTCACCAGTACCTCTTTGAGTTCCTTTAGTATTCTGGCATGTATCTCATCTGGCCCCATTGCCTTGTCCACCTTCAGTTTCAAGAGTTCCTTTAGTACTCTCTCTTCCGTGAATGGACTGGTGTCCACCCCTCTTCCCTGTGTGTTTTTACTGCCTAATTTTGGTCCCTCACCCTTCTCTTCCTTTGTGAATATCTGTAGTTCAAACCACCATATAGTTAAGAAAATGCATGTGCTACCATATTGGACCTTGAAGTAATCAAGACACAGTGGGCTCAATTTTGGAAGATGATGCGGCAGTGCAGTGGACCTGCAGCGGGGTGTTCGACACAAGTTGCAACTTGTGCTGAACATTGCAGCAAGTGCATTTTTCTAAGAATCATGCTGCAAATGCCCACTGCAAGTCCAGAACCTGTGACATAAGGAGTTATGCCACCATCTCCCTGGTCTACCCTTATGTCCAGGATCACGGCACTTGGGACAACCCTTTGGCACAAGTAGCCATAAAGTGGGGGAATTGTTGCAAATGCACCACCCCTTTGAAATTCAGACTGCTCTGCGTCCAAGGGGCTTTGGCGCATCTGCAACTCCTGTTGCACTGGAGGCAGGGCTTTCTGCAACTTTGTAAAATCAGGCCCATTGACTAGTTCAATGGCTTTTATTGGTTTAACACCAACAAAATGTCAAACACAGTAGACCTAAGGGGCCATACAGGACTACATCTTTATATGTAGAGCCTGGATCCTGTGTGGCCTAGTGCCCCATGTACTGCAATTGTTTTTCTGATGTTAATCCAGTGAAAGTTATCATTGCTATCACTGTGTCTACCAAAAACTGCTAGAAGAAGTCTGACCATGTAGAACCCAGCTGGACATTGGCAACACTGATTTTGCAACATGAGCTTCTCAAAGAAGAAACTACAGAAGTGATTATTGTAAACTGTTTCCTCCAGGGATTTTGGCATTCTTAAGATATGTTTACGCTTAATATTTTGCATCACTGTGAGTGGGGGCAAAGTTGCTAATATACTGTCAGTGGATAACTGTAGCCATGCCTGGTAGAACTGTGAGCCAATCCATTTCATCTTCTGTGAGATACTGCAGTGGTGGGAGCTGTAATGGTGTAGGGGATTTCAGTCCCTACATTGACACTCGGCACTACCTACAGCAATACATTTGAAGAGATACAGTCAGCAGAGGTTTGTAAATAAAACAAAACATCAAACACTGGCTGCACTTACAGTATAACTGGCAAATGATACACTAAAAGCAGATATACTGACAATATTTCAAATATTTATTCAATAAAGTGACAAAGATGCTATAGAAACATAGAAACATAGAATTTGACGTCAGATAAGGACCACTAGGCCTATCCAGTCTGCCCTTTTTCCCTGCCTACCTACTAAAATGCCAAGGATCCTACTTTATCTCCAGTTTTACCTTCTCTTTTGAATTGCTAGGGTTCCCCATGTCTATCCCATGCAGTTCTGAATTCCCTCACTGTCTATGCTCCCACCACCTCTGCTGGGAGGCTGTTCCATGCCTCCACCACCCTTTCCGTGAGGAAGTACATTCTCACATTGCCCCTTAGTCGACCCCACTCCAGTTTCATGTCATGACCTCTTGTTCTAGAGCATCTTCTTTTCTGAAAGATGCTGCCCTGCTGTACACTATTTATTCCCTTTAGGTACCTGAAGGTCTCTATCATGTCTCCTTCGCCCTCCTCTCCTCATGGGTATACGTATTGAGCTGCTTCAGTCTCTCCTCATTTGACCTTTAATGCAGGCCCTGCACCATTTTTGTTGCCCTTCTTTGAACTGCCTCTACCCTGCCTATGTCCTTTCAGAGATGTGGCCTCCAGAACTGGACACAGTACTCCAAATGAGGTCTCGCCAATGATTTGTATGGTGGCATCACCACCTCTTTTCTTCTGCTGATGATACTTCTCCATATTTATTGAATTGTTGATTTTTTGTTAACCTGGTAAGCCCACTGGGCCTAGAAGTCCCTTTTTCAGGGGTGACTGGGGGGGAGGGGGATACAGATGGTAAATAACTGAAACTGAACCAGACCAAGCTGCTGGTGGTATTCTTAGTGATAAGCACCACAACATCCCACTGCCTCTCCCTACCACCTTGGCACATTGTTTGGCCATCTTTAGGTCATTAGATATGATCACCCCAGACCTTTTTCCGGTTTGGTGGCAGTTAATAACTCCCCACCCGTCATGTAATCCTCCCCTGGGTTCCTGCGCCCCAAGTGCATGATTTTGCACTTCTTCACATTAAATCTTAGCTGCCACACTCTGGACCATTCTTCCAGTTTAGCTAGGTCCTTCCTCATTTTTTCCATCTCTCGCGGAGTGTCTACCCTATTGCAGATCTTAGTGTCATCTGCAAAGAGGCATACCTTCCCTTCCAATATCATAGACATTCCATAAATGTGAATACATTACAAAATCTGTAAATATGGGTGCCACCAGGATGAGCAGGGGCTCCAAATATTCCCCCTTGAGCATCACTCATCTCTTGACCTTACGAACATATGAGCATATGAAAATGCCATCAGAAACAGGCCTCACAGTCTATCGAGTCTGCTCAAGTGCACAGCTAGCACCTTATAATGCTGCTGCCCCTCCCTTCCCCCATCATATTACCCCTTACCGTTACCCTATCCCAACCCCTCTTGAAGCTGTCTACCATCCTGCAGACCACTACCTCACCTGGCAAGGAGTTCCACTTGTCCACCACTCTTTCTGTGCAAAAATGTCTCCTCATCTCTCTCCTTCCTAAGGGAGCTTTCTCTCTTAATTAGGTAATTTCCTTCTGTACCCTAAAATTGGTTCATTGCATGTGTACCCTAAAATTGGTTCATTGCATGTGGACATGAAGTAATTAAATACGCTTTTTTATTTCATAGTAAAAGCAATATTAATACAGATAATATTTTAGCATAATACATATTGTTGTGCTTTTACAATTGTACATTTGATTTATTTATTCTCAAATAACTATATGAAAACTGGAGATCTATGTAAAGAGATATTTGGATTCCTATATACATGTATGTATATTTCAAAACAAAGCAAGATAATATAAAACAGCTGATGGAGAACATTATTGCTGGTAAACAAACTGTTGGAAAAGGCACGTGCTTGTGTAAGGTCAAGTTCCAGTTCAATAATTCTGCCTAGCCTCATGTCTGTGTCATGTATCCACTCACAAATGTGGATGTTTTGAGGAGGGGTCCTATCATGACACTCAGACACGGTGGGTCGCTGTTAATAAGAAATGCTTAGATAGTGCAATGCAGGCAGAGATAGGTTTGATAATAATGACCCAGAAGACATTTTCTACTCTGTTCATCAAAGACAGTTAAATCTGGGCCAAAAACTGACATCACTTGCAAATATCAGATACATATTTTAATATTTACTCTCTTTAGCCCAGATAGTCATAAACCAACTAGACTAAATTATCCAAATAATATACTCTAGGGCTGTGCATTACAAATGGAATAAAGTATGGGGTGGTGTGTGTAACAAGATGTTTACACCCCACCAAGGTGTTGGATGCTACATAAACCCTGAAAGCGAAGCTCGAGGGGTTTATTAAAGCATCTAACACCGAGGGTGTGTGTAAACTTTGAGTTTACACACACCACCCCATATTTTGTTTTATATAAATGCTGGGTCTCTCCTTTTTCACCACAGCAATTATATAAAATAGTAGGTATTCTGGTGTGGCCGTGCTCAGGCTCTGTTTTTGGACACCCTCAAATTTTCCTTGTCTAAGTTTTAGAAATGTTTTAAAATACTTTTTAATCCCTCTGTATGTGGAAAAATAATGTTTTTGTTTGTTTTAAAAGTGACTTACCGATGATTTGTTCAGGTGGTTCAGTTGCAGGCGAAAAGGCAGGAGTGCAGTCTGGAAGCGAGAAACTGTGGGTGGGCACATGCACAGAGTAAGGGAAACTGTGCGCATGTTTGCTGCAATAAACACTCCTTTTTTATAACAAATCACTCCACAGTTTCCCCATTAGAAAAAGGGGAGATCCATTAATTATACATACTATTGGTGACAAACACGAACACTGCACTTTTTAGAACTACTGTACCCATACAAATATCTCTATTAAATAAATGTAGTTGTGTTAGACCAGATACAGTTTCATTAGACTTTGGTTGATGCCAGTGTGATACACACAGGTACTACTGCTCATAGCGTGAATGCAAATGTTATTTATAACTCTCAAACCCTTGGACCCTTGTGCCATCATTAACAACAGATGCAACATTGAAGTGTAAAATAATTTCAGTAAACATAAATGTGCAAATAAATTCAAATAAAGACACAAATAGGAGTATCTTAAGCATCCGTTGTGAGACCCGCATTGACTTCAGCCTTTATATAAATGACATGCCCAGTATCCACACTCATTCAAAGATACTTGTTATGCAGATAATGTTGTCATTTTTAAAGTAAAAAGATGCAGAGGGATTAGACTAATACTTTATAACTATGTTCTATCTAACCCCAAAAGCTGTTGCTTTATAATAAATGCACCATTACTATTAAAAAAAACTACCCATTAACTATTAGCAAAAGGCTGAGCAGTCAAACCCCTCTAATCTCCACTGATACACCAATGAAGGCAGTTACTACATTTTATTATTTAACAAAGGTAACCCAACCCCTGGAGTGCATTAAAACTGTTATTGAATGAAAATGTATTAATTTTTTTTTTTAAATGAATGTTTTGATGGTTATAACTCGAAATGTTCTAGTGTGTGTTAGGTTTGTTTTTTACCTATCATTAACCTAACCCTTTTAGAATGTTGTCAGTCAGTCAATATGTTTATTTTTGGCAATTGTTTTATCATATATAATAAGGCCCAGCAATTTGCACTTGTTGGACTGGTTTCTACACACTGCTGTAATTTGTATTTTAAGTTGGCTTCCACTGCACTTAAGAAGGACATTTTGCAAGCCAATAATAGCATGGAAGATGATTCCGGGTATGTAACCTCTGATGTAACTTGCTATGGTAACACAGGGTGATACTGATTATATTTTGAAGTCAAATGCAGCAAAACATTCCTTGCATCCTTTACTTAAGTCATCACAAGGGCAGTGCATCTTTTCATTTGACTGTGTTAACCACCAGAATTTGCTTCCTCCTCACATTTTAAATGATAACACAATTAATTTTTTTATAAACATTTGAAATTGCAATAACTTAGGTTAAGTGTACATCACATATATAAGATTTTTTTATCTTTTTTGTTGTGTTGTCTGTATGCTAATTATGCATTGCCTGTGCTGTATATAATAGCATGTTTTGAACCCATGTCATTCTTGAAAATGGACATCTATATCCTCAAGTACATATCCAGTTATCACCAACCAAATAAATAAGTTACAAATACCAGAGACACAAATACACATACCAAAAATCAGTCCCATGTGCAACCCGAAAATGCTATCTGCCTAGCACAGGGCATTGTCCACAGTATCTGGTGCACTGTGAATATTTATTTATTTATTTGAGTTTTGGTGACCAGGTAAGTCCACTGAGACAATTACAGCCCCTTTTTCAGGGTCGATGAGGGGCCAAAAAACATACAGTAGCAATGCAATAACAGAGAGGCAATACATTAACATACCATGGCAATGCAATAACAGAGAGGCAATACATTAACATACCATGGCAATGCAATAACAGAGAGGCAAAACATTACAGGACAATATTTGTCAAGTAGCAGATCAATACATACAGTGGTGAGTATATGCATAAGATATAAGATTAAACAAATCATATCATTCTGCAGTACATATATACATATCAGAACTTGAGGGAGAGAGTTAGAGGAGGGAGGGAGAGAGGGGGATAAGGCAAGGGACAGAGAGAAAGGAGGAGAGGTGCAGGGTACAGTAGTGGGATGGGGATAGAAGAGAGACTAGGGAAGCATCGTCGGGGGAAACAAAAGCAGGGTGAAAAGGCGGATACAAAGACAGATAAATTAGATTGGAACAGATTGGTATATTATCCTAGTATCCCATGGCAGATATGAAGGTGAATAAGGGGCTCACCAGTTGCATCATTTTGATTGACGGTTATTGCTTACTAGCTGCCTTGCTTCTTGTTCTGCCTCCCTGATGATGTTTCAGGAGGAAAGCTGCCATTGGGTGGATAAAGGGGCCCACTATAACAGGGCTCTGATTACCTATTTAAATGTATTTATTCGAAACGTTTCACCAGGAAAGTCATACTGAGCTAAAATAGCTTGTTTCCAGATGCATCATGGGGGGAAGGAGACTGGGGAAGTACAACTTGATTTTACAACAGAGTAAGGTTTAACAAAAATAAACTTTATACAGCAATTAAATAACATTATAAACAGCTATTTACAATATGTAGGTATGTGAACTAACAGAGTACAGCAAATAAATATAGATCCTCTGTGCTGAAAACCCCACAAGGGCCAGTTATGACTGGGTATAAGGAGAAGAAGGAAAGGGGGGAGGAGGGGCTGGCTGAGATGGAGAGGCAAGCCACCATCCCTCTGGGGTGAAACTCTCACAAGGGTCAGTCACAACTGGGTGCACACCAGCACAAGACTGGTTTCCTGGCCTATACTGAAGAAAGGGTAGAGGTGGGGAAGGGTAAGAAGAAGACGAGCATGCAGGAGGGGGAAGAGGAAAGGTTACGAAAGAGAGGACAGTGGGCCAGGTAGAAGGGAGAGTGAATAACTTAGAAGGAGGGAGTTAGGATTGAGAGTTTGTAATGAGGGGAGTGGGGGAAGACAGTAGGGAGTTAGGATTGAGAGTTTGTAATGAGGGGAGTGGGGGAAGGCAGTAGGGAGTTAGGATTGAGAGTTTGTAATGAGGGGAGTGGGGGAAGGCAGTAGGGAGTTAGAATTGAGAGTTTGTAATGAGGGGAGTGGTGGAAAGCAGTAGGACACAAATAGTGTAATTCAGTTGCAGTTACAGGTGGGGGAGTTGATATAAGCATTAGGGAGAATGGGGAGGCAGAGTGGATAGGGAGGGAGTTCCAGAGCTTAGGGAGTCAGTAGGAGAAAGCAGCCTGGCCAGCTGAAGTGGTCCTGGGGGAGAGAGCAAGGAAGTGGAAGTGGGAGCTGCGAAGGGCATAGGAGTTTGGGGGGGCTGGGAGAGAGTAGAGTAGAGGAGAGGTAGAAAGGGAAGGGGCCAAACCAGTATTTGGCAATAAAAGAGGAGCAGTGTGCCAAGCATCTGGCTTCTAGGGAAGAAAAGGAGAAGGATGTGTAGAGAGTGCAATGATGAGTACAGGGAGGGCAGTGATGAGTGCGGGGAGGGCAGTGATGAGTGCAGAGAGTGCAGTGATGAGTGCGGGGAGGGCAGGCCAGAACAAAATGACAGAAGGAGTAAATGAGAGAGTCCAGTCTGGAGAGGGTGGATTTAGGGGCAGCACTGTAGATTGTATCACCATTGATAAATATGGGGAGGATCATTTTCTGAACAATGGCTCTGTGGGCCAGCAGAGGGATGCAGCCATGGTGGCGGTACAGAGCTCCTAAATTAGGGTGCAGTTTTTTGCGTATGGCATCATTGTGTTCAGAAAAGTCGAGGTGGTTGTCAAGCCAGACCCCGAGGTACTTGAAGGATAGTACATTCTCTATGTTGGACCTATCCAGGGTACAGAAGGAGGGGGACTACCAATCCTTGACAGATTTTGCCTTATGCCAAAGGTCATTAAGACTGCTTTTTTGGTGTTAAGAGCCACCTGATTTGAGCTGAACCAGAGGTGGACGTTGTCAAAGTCCCACAGAAGTCTGGTCATCAGATCAGAAGGTGAGTGGCCGGAGGCAAATAGGACTGTATCATCAGTGTACATGTGAATGGACACTGAGCTTCAGGCAGCAGGAAGGTCATTTAGGAAGTCCGAGGATAAAACAAGGCCAAGGACAGAGCCCTGAGTGACACCAGTTCAGATTGAGAGAAGAGGGGAAAGGGAGTCGCCAATTCAAACTGATTGGGACCTACCTTCAAGGTAGAAATGGAACCAGTTAGTGGCTGGGATAGAGAGTCTTGCTTCTGAGAGCTTAGGGAGGAGAAGGTAGTGGGCTACAATGTTGAAGGTTTTGGCCAAGTCAAAAAAGACGACTGAGGTGATTCAGCCCTGATCCCTACCTGTGAGAATGGTATCAGTTGGCTGGAGAAGGGAGGAGGAGGTGGAGTGGGTTTTGTGGAATCCAGACTGTTTAGGGGTGAAGAAAAAGGAAGAATCAAAGAAAGGGGAAAGCTGAGATAGCATCAAGTGTTCTTGGAGTTTGGCAAAGGTAGGGAGAAAAGAAATAGGGCGATAGTTCCCAGGAATAGAGGGATCACCGCCTTTAGGGAGGGGAATAACTGTGGCATACTACCAGCCATTGGGGACAGAGGCTAAGGAGAAGGAAAGGTTTAGAAGGGAAGAGATATGGAGTCCAATGACAGGGGCAGTGAGATGGAGAAGTTTTGGGTCAAGCTCATCAGGGCTGTTACTGTTGAGTGGGTTGAGGGCTAGTAAGGCCTTAATGGTGACAAGAAGTGAGATAGGAGTGAGAGAAGGGCGGGATTTGGGAGGGAGGGTAGGGGGTAAAGGGAGGCAGAGACGCTGAAGGAAAGGAGGAGAGAAGGGAGGAGGCATAGGAGGTGAAGAAAATATTGAATACATTGGCAATTAAGAGGGGGTCAGTAATGGTGGAATCACTTGCATTAAGGACTGGGATAGTGGGCTGAGCCCTGGAAGAGAACAGGGCATGGACAATCTTTCAGAACTTTGAGGGGTGGTTGATATTGTTCTGAAAGGTAGAGGGAAAAGTACTCTGCTTTGGCTAGCCTGGTGGCTCTGGTGCAGGGATTACGAAGGGCACGATATTTGTGTAAGTCTACGGGGGATCCTAAGGACTTGTACACCTTCCACAAAGCTCACTTGCACAGAGGCAGGCTAGAAGTTCAGCAGAGATGCAGGGGAGGTGGGAGCCTTTGACCCTGGTTTTCTTTAGAGGTATGTGTTGGTCCCAGATGGAAAGGAATTTGGATATGAAGTTGTCAAGGGCAGTGTTGACAGTGCTGGAGGCTGATACAGGTGACCAATCAGTTTTAGTCATTTCCCCATGGAGGGCGGACAGATCCAAGGACCAAAAGGATCGGATCAGAAGTAGTTTGGGTGGGGCTTTGGGATGGTGGATATTGCAAATGCAATAGGCCATGTGGTGGTTACTGAGGGCATCCAGAAGAATGTCAATGGCAATAATGATGTTGGAGATGTGAGGCAAGGGGCCCAGTCTAACAGAGTGTGCTTGAGATATTTGTGGTTGAGATGGTTGGAGTCAGTGATCAGCTGAGTGAGGTTTAGAGATGTGGTATCATGATGAATCCTGGAGTGGGGAAGGGAAAGCCAATTCAAATTAAAAAGTCCACTAGTATAAGTAATTCACCTACTTGAAAAGTACATTGACTCCATTTAATGAGGCTATTTGGCAGCAGGAAATGGAAATAAACAACAATCAGGTAAGCAAATCTGCCTTTCTTTTGCAACTAAAAAAGTGGCAATTACTTAAACATAATGGTGGATACAGTGTAACAGTGACCATTAACCAAACCAATCAATTTAGTACAGTGGCTCTTTAAGACCCCTAATAATTTTTTTCTTATGCTCATAAACTGGGACCTGACCACACCTGTGAGTTCCAGCTGCACATTTTATAATCCTAAAGAACTAATGGTGTACCTCAGTCCTGAAGTCTGCCACTGCTAGTATCTCTCTTTACTGAGAGTGGACACAGCTGAAGGGATACAGGACCCACAGGAAGATCTGGAAAAGCTGGGGAGGTGGTCCAGGATCTGGCAGCTTGGCTTCAATGCCAAGAAATGCAAAGTTATGCATGTTGGAGCCAAGAATCCCAGGACAGAATATTATCTGGGTGGAGTCCGAGTATCCGTATCAGAGGAGAAGGATCTGGGAGTGATGATCACTAGTAACCTGAAGCACTTCACACAGTGCAAAAAAAACAGCAGCAAAGGCAAACAAGATGCTGGGATGCATATCTAGGAGGATCAGTAGTAGGAGAGAGGAGGTTATACTGCCCTTGTACAGGTCACTGGTAAGGCCGCACCTAGAGTATGGAGTTCAGTACTGGTGCCCACACCTCAAAAAATACATTAATCTGCTGGAGAAGGTCCAAAGGAGGGCTACAAAGATAATAGCCGGTCAGCAGGGTAAGGCATATGAGGAGAGGTTGAGGGCACTGAACATGTACTCCCTGGAAGACAGGAGAGAGAGGGGACATGATTGGGATCTTCAAGTACTCAAAAGGGATAAATAAGGTTGATGAGGAGAGTCTCTTTAAGCTGAGTGACAACCATCACATGAGGGGCACAGCCTTTAGTGGAGGTTGGGAGGTTTAGGAGGGAGGTCAGGAAGCACTTATTCACAGAGAGGGATGGTGGACACTTGGAATGTGCTGCCGGAAGAGGTCATCTCATTGAAGACAGTGGGTAGCTTTAAGAGAGGCTGGGATAGGCATAGGGGAAAGGTAAGGATCATGGGTAGGGAGGATGGGAGGAGTAGGGAGGGAGGAGGGCAGGGACATTAGCTCAAGCTGTGGACCCTGCAACATGGGCAGACTTGATAGACCAAATGGCCTTCTTCTGCTGGCTTTTTCGTATATTCGTATGTTCGTACTGTGAATCAGTTTTAAAGAGTGATTGTTCTACTCGGGCAAACTTTAAAAATTGTAGTACAATATGTGAACAGAAACTCAGTTGCTTGTTTTTCTATGAGGTGGAGTTTTTAAGGAATATTTCTCTATTTCTCTTGCCAGTAATATGTTATTATTAAAGACAATTGTATTTGGGCTACAGCTTCTGATCAAGACACACTACTGTGTTTATGATATAACAACCATCTCCATGGCACAAGACTGTGAAATAACAAATACAGAACAGTGACATCACAACATTTTTATATGATATATTTGTTTTATTTAGAATTTTGTACTAGGAAAGGCACACTGAGTAAAGGCTCACTTCCAGGTGGGTCCCTAGAGCACAGGAAGGTTAAGTGACATGCTCAGGGTCACACAGTATGCAAGTGGTGGTTGTGGGTTTGAAACCCAGGCCTGCTGGATCTCCAGATTCACAGCTCAGTGCTTTAACCATCTTAACTATATCACCTCCCACTACATGCTCATGCATGGGTGGGAAAGAGAAAGTGCTGTTTTAAACACAACAAATTTTCAAACATGTACTCACCTGGTATGAGAAGTGCATGGAAAAGGTTGCTTGGATTTGATTCAAATATTTTCAAAGTCTGGCTCAATGTGGAAGTCCCTATTTCCATGTGAGTATCCTATAAGGTACCATATACAGTATTTCATAACCCATATGAGTAGTACAATCCTGGTACCAGCTATGCGGCTTCGAAACAGAAACTAATTTGGTAGCTTTTATTAATGCTAGTCACCAAGACAAAGGAGCTAATGTTTGTCTTTGCTTTGGGGGTTCCATAGTTTTGAGCAGTCTTACTTCACGGCCAGAATGACACAGTACTCTGGGATGTGGTGGATTGGGCTACGAGCGAGAGGAAACAGCGAAGGTGGAGTCGATTATGTGTGGGATAATGAAGCCCCGGTTACCTTCACACACTGGGACAGAAACCAGCCAGGTAATGGATATACAGTGCAGTGGAGAAGCCTTGATGCATGTTTACATCTAAAACAGTACTCATACTAAAATGTGGATGTTCTTGATAGAGAGGGTTAACAAATGCAAGACATTTATTTAACATCATTCTAGTTTTTTGCTCTCATTTTGTTAATTTCTTCTAATGATCTTATGTGTAATACATATATATAGAACAAATGATGCGGAAGTGTGAGTTACAAGGTGATAGTCCAACTGAGGGGCTTATGAAACATAATAATAATAATCCCACAAGGTCATAGGCTGAGTGGATTATGATATTCCATATTGTTACCTTATAACTCATGCTTCTCCATCATTTTGGTTTTAATATTATATCAATAATCCCACAGTTTAAGTAAGAAAGTGCTACTAAAATGAACAGCAACAGGAGTTTTCCTCATACTGCTGCTGCCATGCTTCACTCACTCTCACTTTCAGCTGAATTTCGTGAGTCGCCTGATTTTCTCCTACGTGTTCTAAATAAGCAGTGACTAACTTGAGGTCACATAGCGTTTTTTAGGAAGTATTCATGTTTTTTTGCTGCTCTATGAAGGTAGGTCTGTCTTCCAGATTTGGAGGAATGAACCATGATGCCATTCTCACTCAGCTGAAAGCGAGAGTGAGTGAAGCTCGACGGTAGCAGTGTGAGGAAACCTCCTGCTGCTGTTTGTTTTAGTGGAGTGAGCGCGGTTTTCTTTCACTTTACAATAATTCACTGTTGACGATTGACAGGTGGTAATTATCCATACCTTAGCAATGGATTGTCACCACCTGTCAATCAAAAAGTGTTGATTATCACCTTTCGAAAAGTGTTCCTGTCCGTGGGTTATTGACTTTAGCCCTATAATTTGTATGAATAGCATATGACTTTCTTGTGTTTAATGTCTAATCTGAAAATAAAACTGGGGATTTAGACCATTAGGGCATTCAATATGGGCTATTTTAACCCAACCCAGCAGAACTTAGGCTTCTGACTCTATTGAAATCACTAACCCTTCCAGAATCTAACTCACATTCAACAAACAAAGAGTTAAAATATATTTTCCTTTTTTCTCACAACAGTATTTCAGCAGCACACTATTAATGGTGGTGACAACAACTCTATCCCTGTGGCACTCTAAGATACCTGTGTACAGTGGTAAACCAATATTTCTAATAACTTGCACCTGGGGAGGGTGGAGTATGCAGAAACTGTGACCCTGTGATCCTGAGTGGGTTATGTTGCAACCTGTTCATACTGACTGGTTGTGGCTGCTGTAGTTTCCCATACTATTACTGAGTCCCAGCCACCATCTGTTCTACAATGCTGTAATCCAGACATGCTGAGCACTCTTGAACCACATGACAGCATGTAAATAATGAAAACTGAATCCTGTGACAAGCATAGAAACTTAGCTCCCTCTTGCATCCAATCAAAATGTTAGAAACATAGAATTTGTGGGAAGAAAAGGACCACTTGACCCACCCAGTCTGCACAGATGATCCCTGCCTAGTCTGTCTCCACAGACCCTAGCTGGTCTCTGGGGGCCCTACCCCATTCCAGTCCATTTCCTGATTTTTCCCCTATGTCAGTCCCATGCACGCCTGAAGCCCCCTATTTGTTTTTACCTCCACCACATCCTCTGACAGTTGGTTCCATGCATTCACCACTTCAATGCATCCACCACTTTTTCACTAAAGAAGCACTTCCTTCATCCCTTCTAATCTGCCCAGCTTTATTGGATGCCTTTTGGTTCTGGTGCTCTTCCTCATTTGAAAGAGACTCCCTCCTGCACCCTGTTCACCCCCATTCGGTACTTGTAGGTCTCTATCATGTCCCCTTTCACTCTCCTGCCTTCCAAGGTGTACATGCTGAGATCCATCATTCTTTCCTCATAGGGCTTTTGGTGCACCCCTGCACCATTTTAGATGCCCTTCTGTAGACTGACTCTACCCTGTCTATGTCCTTTCTGAGATGAAGCTTCCACAACTGGACACAGTACTCCAGGTGGGGTCTCACCAGCGAGCAATATAAAGGCAATACCACCTCCCTCCTCCTCCTGCTGGAGATACCCGTTTGCCCTGAGTATCTACTGATTTTAACACAAGAAATAATTAATCATGACAGACATACTGTATCATCAAAAGTAACAATTAAGGACACTTATTAGATTCACAGAAACACAGAAACATAGAATTTGCCTTGGGTCACCTAGTCTGACCATTTTTTCTTTCCTACAGTATCACTGCAGATCCTACTTGATCTCCAGTTCGTTATCCCCCCTTCCTTTCCGCAAAGATCCCACTGTGCCTATGCCATGCATTTGTGAACACCATTCCCACACTGTTTTAACCCTGTCAACCTCTGATGGAAGGCTGGTCCAGGAATCCACCACTCTTTCTGTGAAGAATTACTTCCTCATTTTCCTCCTGAATTTACCCCCTCCAGCTTCACATCATCATCAGTTTTATTTATATTAGGTGCCCTTCCAATGCTCAGGATGCCTGTACAATTTACATACAGTAAAACCAACAACAACAAACTCTCAAAATCATCACAATAATAATATAGCACATGTGAAGTTCTCCTTATTTCAATGCATTCAACAGGCCTCCTAGAAAGCCTGGAGAAACAGATAAGTTTTTAGGGCTGCTTTAAAATCCTGGACAGTCAGGCTGTCTCATATCTGATGAAGCAGAGAATTCCACAGGGTAGAAGCCATAGAGGCAGAAGAACTGGCTGTCGATGTATTTAAGCATACCCTGGGAATCTCTAACAATCCCTCGTCGGAGGATCGGAGCGGGCAGAGGAGACAGTAAGGGCACAGAAGATCTTGCAGGTATTGAGGTCCCTGGTCATGTAGAGCTTTGTAGATCAGCAACATGATCTTGAAAGTTATCCTCCACTGTACTGGCAACCAGTGCAGTTTGTGCAGCACAGGTGTTTTATGACTGGATCTAGGGGCCGCACTCAATAACCTGGCCGCCACATTCTGCACCAGCTGCAAGCAGCGGATATCCACCCCTGGTAGCCCTAGATAAAGGGTGTTGCAGTAGTCAAGATGAGTGGTAATGAGGGCATGAACTAGAGTGGGATGATCCTCCGAAGGAATTAGGTGCTTCACCCTTACGATGTTCCTCAGATGGTAAAAAGAGGATTTGACTACAGCCGACACTTGAGACTTCAAATTCAGGCCTTCATCAAAAATCATGCCAAGATTATGCACCTGACCCGATGCAGTCAGCAGAACTCTGCCAAATCTAAGCCTCGAGGCCTGCCCCGCCACTGCTCCAGCCCTCCTATGATCAGGGTCCATGACCAACATCACCGTTTTGTCAGGGTTTAGCCGCAGCCAGCTAGCACTCATCCAGTCCTGAATTTCAGTCAGGCAGTTGTTAAACCAGTGAAAGCAGTGTCAGTGGCTCAGTAGGTAGCACACTCGCCTCTGAGGCCGGGAGGTCAGAGGGCTGTGGGTTCAGTTCCCACAGCTGGCACTTGGGTTAATATCCCAGTACTGACACTGTAGTGCAGCATGAGAGGGGTGCTGCACTTCTGAGGTGCCGTCTTTCAGATGAGATGTTAAATCGAGGTCCCATCTGCCTGGATTGGTGGTAGTTCAGGTGGATGTTATAGATCCCATGGCACTTATCGAAAAGAGTAAGGGAATTTCCCCGGTGTCCTGGCCAAATTTCCCTCCTTCACTAAAAATACCACCAACGGCTTAATCTGGTTCAAGGTCAGTTGGCATTCATCTGTATCCCCCTCCCCTGGGTCGTGCCTGAAAATAGGCAGGATTTGTCTAGTGCACTTACCCGGTCAACAAAAACTAAATAAATAAAAAAAAATAAATAAAACACTGAGATGATATCTCCTTCCTGCTCAGGCACAAAAGACATGTACAGTTGAGAGTCATCTGCACAACAGTGAAAGCTCAAGCCATACCGTCTTATAATGTCTCCTAATGGCAGCATATACACTGCAAACAACATGGATGATAGCACACAGCCCTTCGGCACTCCACAGGGCAGGGAGTGAGGGGCTAAGGAATTAATCCCCGACACCACTCTCTGTGACCTGCCCTCGAGAAATGATCGAAACCAACTGAGGACTGCTCCCCTCAATCCACAGAAAAATCGCAGGCACTCGAGCAACACCTCATGGTCTACAGTGTCAAAAGCCACCGAGAGATCAAGGAGAACCAAGATGGTACGAGCTCTCTGATCTCTCGCCATCAGAAGATTATTCAGTACTCGAACCAGGGCAGTCTCAGTACTATGCCATTTTCTGAAACCCGACTGGAGAGGATCATAGATATTATGGCTGTATAAATGATCCTCCAGCTGCAGAGCAACCACTTTCTCAATAACTTTACTCACAAAGGGCAAGTTCAAGAGTGACTTGTAGTTCACTGGGCAGTTCAGGTCAAGGGAGGAATTTTTCAAAAGGGGCTGCACTACTGCCTCCTTTAAAGGATCAGGAAACATCGAAACATAGAAATATAGAATTTGATGGCAGATAAGGACCGCTTGTCTCACCTAGTCTAGTCTGCCCATTTTCTTACCTAACAGATAAGCTACAGATCCTAGTTAACCAACAGCTTACAGGAAAGATCCCTCTCTCTAATGACACCCTAACTATTTCAGCTAGGATGGGGGCAACGGTCTCAACACACCCTACGAGAAGGCGAGTTGGGCCTGGGTCCATACTACAAGTTGGTCTCAAAGTCTGGATGATCATCACTGTATCCATGATTACCAGCTGACTGAACATAGATCAGACAATCTGGGTGACCATATCACTTGATTGATCCCTACAAGGCCCAATAGGGAGGCGTTGGCTGATCTCTGTCCTGATGGTGGCAACCTTATCAGCAAAGTCCCACGCAAACTCATCATACTTCTCTTGTGACAACGCTCGACTGACTTGCAGACAGGCTGGATTGCACAGTCCGTCCACCGTCCAGAAGAGCTGAGCTGGTCAGTTACCCACTGCGGCAATTTCCCTGGACAGGAACTCTGCCTTCTTATGAGAAATTGCCAATTGATAGACCTTATAATGATCCATCAATTTAAGCTTGCCCTTCTCCAGGTGAGTTTTCCGCCAATGTCTCTCTAACCTTCGCCCCAACTTCTTCAAATCCCTCAGGTCCCCGTCAAACCATGGGGAACCTAGGTGAAGAGTTAGTGGGCGAACATGCACAGGATCAATTGAATACAGGGCCTCCACCACTGCCTTATTATAGGCATGAACTAGATTCCCTGAATCACTACTCTTAGTTGGAATTCCCAGTAGGTCCAGCACCGTCATTATGCCTTCCGAGGTCACACCTCTCAAAGGTCAGTACTGTACCATTTCCTTGGGAGCAGGCCTAATTCAAGGGGTCACAAAACTGAATCTCAGGATGCGTTGATCAGACTATCCGATAGGATCCACCTCCTTATCAGAGAGTTCCATCCCCAGGAGGAACACCAAGTTCAAAAAGTGTCCTCCTATGTGGGTTGTGGTGGTAACTACCCATGTCAGGCCTAACAACTCTATCAGTTGGAGAAGGTTTTGTCCAAAGGGCAAGAGTTCATCATTGACCCAGGCATTGAAGTCCCCCAGAATTAACCATCTGGGGGACTCCAACACCATCTCGGTGACGAAGTCCACCACCTCCTGCAGGAAAACCCTCCCATCATCGGGTGGACGGTATATGAGAAGGATCCTGTAGCCTGCACCCACACCCACAATGCACTCAAAGGAATTAGTAGCTCCTGCTGGTACCTCCCTAAGGCCCAGTTCTAATCTAAAAGAGATAGCACCCCCTGCCCCCAATGATCCATCCTCAGATGGTGTATCACCCAGAACTTGACAGGAATTGTGGATGCCAAAATGGGCCCCATGTTATCATTCAGCCAGGTCTCGGTGATGCAAGCCAGATCCACAGAGGCTACAAGATCCGTTACTACAGGAGTCTTGTTCTTAATGAACCTGGCATTGCATAACACCGCACAAGAGGGATGAGAATCTGAGGATGACCCCAATGCCTGCCTGCCACAGACAGAACCCTTGGATATGGGTACCTAACAGCGAGGCCCTCGTCCAGTCCCCATTTTGACCCAGTGCATCTTCTTGACCTCACTGTCTCTGTCCATCCATCCACTCTTCTCCCTTCCCCCTCCAAACCTGCAGGACCTTCCCCCTCACTGTTTCCAGAGCTTGACACCTTCCATACACCTCAGGGGGAGCAGAGGGCAGCCATAGGGGTGGAGGTCCCTGAGTCTAGAGAGGGAGTACTGCCTGACCGATCCAACTGTACCTCAACACAGCCTCAATTACTCAGCTGTATCATAATTACCTCTACCTCAATCAGTTACATTCACTCACACACTAATCCCAACCCCCAATCTCCCCCAAAATCCCCACTTCCCTCCTACCCAATTCCATATTCCCCCTGTACAAATCCCCAAACCCAAGCAGCAGCAGAGGTAAATGAAAACAGTTATTTCAATGCAGTTCCAAGTGCAGTAGATGACCCACAGAGCTCCCACATCCCATATCATGCCCTCTTGTTCTTGAGCTCCTTTTTTTCTGAAAAATGTTTCTGTCCTATGCATTATTTACCCCTTTAAGTATTTAAAGATCTCTATCATATCCCCCCCCCCATTCCCTCCTCTATTCCAGTGTATAAATATTCAGGTCCTGTATCCTCTCCACTTCAAGCTTTCAATGCAGACCCTGAACCATTTTAGCTACCCTCCTCTAGAGTGCCACCTCCACTTTGTGTATGTCCTTCTGGAGATGAGGGGCTCAATTTTCAAAGGGTAATGCAGAGATTGCGTCAAGGCCTGCAGCACATCCGTTTTTTTGTGCAGCTGCACCAAATTCCTTTGAAGCAGCTACACCCAATTTTAGTACATTGGGTGCAACTCAACAGTTTCCTCAGTTTACAGTAGCTTGCACCATAGATTTGCCACAAGCCCCATAAAAATGGTCCCCAAATGGCGCCAAATGTTAGACCAGGGAAAAGTTGGTCTCACTTGCAGCACCTGGTGCGTGGGTTTAAAATCCTGATCACTGGCAAGGAAAATGCTGTAAGCCACGTGCACCAAATGATTAGCGCACCAGAAACTTACAGCATTCTCGGGGCAGTGAAAATCAAGACTGTGTGGTCTCCGGAACGGGACACAGTGCTCTAGTTGGGGTTTTACCAGCGATCTGTACAGGTGCAACATTCAACCCCTTTAATATCCCAAAAAAGGAACTGCTTCTGATATCTAATACAAAGTGCCAGAGACAAAGTTTTTTTGCTTTCCAAAAGCAGAATATCTGAGGCTGCCAATTTATTTTGCAGATAACACTATTGGAAGCTGTGTCAGCATGACCTCAGGCCCGACTGGAGGATTCTGGGATGATCAGCCCTGCGAATTAACTTACCCCTTTGTATGTGAGAGGGAGCGAAATGGGATTTCACCGCCACCCCGGCCGACTACCGAACCTGTTCATGGTGGTTGTGCAAGGGGATGGAAGAGCAGCAATGAATTTAACTATTGCTATCAGGTAATGTCCTGCCAGCCACACACTAGATTTCTGAAAGGAAGGGGGATTCGGGGCAGATAAAATGCAAATGAACAGAACTATTTTAGCCTGGTCAGTTGTTTTCATCCAAACAGAATTTGTTCTATCTTTAATTACAAACAGGTCTGAAGGTTTGACGTAGAATACACCTTCATGCACACTATATTTTGCAGTGTAAGGAAGTGCATTGCAGTGTCTCATGATGATGTAAATCCACACAAATTATAAAAATATCTCACAAGACATTATTCTTCTCATATTGTACGTGCAGTAAATTAAAACCAAACTTTATTGTACATCAGGCAAACCAAAATAATGACTTCCTTACGGGGGGAGGAAGGGCTGGCGCATCCATTATAACAGTAACCTCATTTCCACGGTTGGTTCCAGTTGCTAAACTATCGTTTTCCTTTGGCCACTGGTGAATGAGTTGGATGAGCCCTGCTTAGTGGATAGCAGCTTGCATTGCATGAAGCACTCCCACACTATCAGCCAATGTGCATGCAGTAGCTGGTAGCAGTTGCTCAGATGACGCTCTGGATAAATTGTATCTGGGGCCCTCTGACCGCAGGCTGTGTAATGATTATGTCAACGACTTTGATTTGTGTTTGCAGAGGATATTGGTCTCTGTGTCAGGAATGAGATGCTTTCACAGACAGAGACACTAAATGTTTGGTATGGCATGATTGCTCAAAAGCTCACACCATCTTAAAGCAGTCATGCATATTGCAGTGAAAATTTTTAACCTATACTTTTTTATTCCATTTTAGACAATCCTTTTTCTCCTGTTTTGTAAGATATACCTTTTCCCTGTTGAGTCTGCTTTAGCATTTCTTTAGATTTGAAATAATTATCAATTGGCTCAATCAATAAACTTTATTTTTTATAGCACCTCATCCCACAGGCTTTAGGATTTCAATAACAAATAACGCAGACATATAACATCATAGTATCATAAAACACGATATAATACAGTACACCATGTCATTCATACACCCAGGTCTTCATCAGTATTGTCAGCTGGTTCTGTGCATCTGTTGTTTAACATCATTGTGTCCTGTGGCTAGCGAGAACTAGCATGCAACAGACGCTGCTCTATGACCGTAGGAGACACTGGAGGCAGAAATTCCAGAAGGCCTTCAAGGATTTCATTGAGATTCTGATGCACATTAGACCATCTTGGTCTAACTTGCATCCAGGTTTGATGCAAAATACACTCCAAAATGATGTGTGTTATTTCTTTTGCACAAATACCACGAAAACTACCACATACCCATATGAACCTTGGACAATAGCATTCAAAGGTTCAAATACATTGGCCCGATGCAGGCTGTGACAGTAATCAGATGATATCCTGTGTCATGGGGTTCCATGTCATAACAGCGATCGCAGAATAGCGATCGCCATTACAGTGAGTGTACATTGGCAAAAATTAATTTTGGCAATGCACACTTGCAGCGAGGATGAAGAGGGTGCCCAAGCTCTACCCCCTGCTAATGGATTCTCAACTCCAGGGGGCTGCATGTCAGGAGGGTGAAAAACTTGGAAAAATACAAAGCCACCCATCAGCAAAAAAAAATGCGCAGCGCTGAGCCTGAACCCTGCACCTACCAAGCAACCACCCACCCCACCCCACTTGTGGTCCAGCTCATCAGCTGCCCACCTTCCCCCTCCCACATACCTTCCTATCCCTTCCTCCCCCCCCACCGTGTTACGTGTATACATGTGTACATCTGTTCAGCCTACCTCACTCACCCTAGTATCCGCTCGCTACCCTGCCTGGTAGCCCCGTTTACAGGCACCATGATTGGGTTACCCTTTTTGTAAGCACTCAATCACGGTCACCCTGTACACGGTATACCATGTGATGACATCTTCAAATCCTGCCCTATGTGTTGAAAACCAACTCAGACTAGTGAGGATTTCACCTATTCACAAAACCAGTTAATTACATCTGTCCAGATGCAAATACTGCTTGGATTCACTTCTGGTCTGTATTCAGAATTTGTATGAATAGTTTATTTACATTATTTGTAGTACAAAGCAATATAGAGAATGCTATATACAGATTTCATAAACTGATACAGTATATACATTTCTAAAGCTCTAATAATCTACCCCTTAGCCTTTTAAATATTATCTTTCCTGTTCAACAAATGAAAGAAACAAAAACAAGAAAACAAAAAACAAAACAAAGACATACTCAAAGGGAAGGGGGGAGAGGTAGACTTATGATATTAAAAACTCCCGAACATATAAGCATAGGTGGCAAACTTTTACATAGACCTGCCCAAGCAAAATCTGTTATGTTCTCAATCAGCTCTACATGACGTGAAGGAAACTTCATGAAGTTTACCTGTGGCAAAGAGCTAACTTTGGAAGGCATTATGCCAGTGAAGTCTGTTCTGTGAAGTGTAGCAGATGAACTGGCTGATAAATCAAAGCTCTAAAAAACAGTTAGCCCCTCATCCACTCTCACAGCATCCCATCAACTATCCCCTCTACCCCTCCAGTGGTTAAATCAGACATTTATAATGGTGGAACTCTGTAGGCAGAGGGCTGCCAACAAGGGCATCATGAAACCTGAAAATTTGGAGGCTCACAAAATCCTAACCTCCCTAGGGGGTCCAGAGGCATGCTCGTACAAAATTTAAAAACATTTATGCCAAGTGGTGCATTTTGATGGCTTTTAGCAGACTGTGAAGCAGTTTCATGACAGCCTACTAAAAGGCAGCAGAATGCTGGGTCTGCCCCACAAAAGCCCTGAAGGGCTGTTTTCAAAAGAGCAGCACTTGTCTCCTCCTGGCTGCTGTCTCTGACTTTCTTTCTATCCCTTCCTCTCCCCACTTGTTCAGATAGTTATTCCGTACCTGTCCTCTTTGGCTTTTCTTTTTTTGCATAAAGTAATTTCCTTGGTTTTCTGCCCCTGAAACACAGAGGGCTGTTTGCAACAGAGCACAGTCAGTAGGGCCTTGTCTCTATTCAGTCATCATCCTCTCCCCTCTACTTGCTGAAAGCCAACACTGCAGCAGCCCTCAAGACAGCCCTGTGTTATCTGACTCCCCCCCCCAAGAGCCCTGTAAAGGACTGTTTTTTTTCCTTTCATTAAATGTTTGAGTTTGCTATTTGCTTGGAAAACTAAAGGAATGTGCAGTCCCCATCCCCTCACTCAAGGCTCGCTTTTCCACTAGCTTAACAGATGACTTCACAGTGCACACTATCTGCAGAACAAGGAGAGTAAGAACACATTAACAACACATGTGCAATGACAATTTGCACATGCACAATTAACGTGTTCAACCGTTTCTGGAATGCTTCTTCCCACCTGCTGCCACTTCAGGATTGCTGCTGTGGAGTCAGGTGACACAGTTAGTGGTCACCAGACTTACAGTGGCAGGGACGGGCAGGGTAGGTGGTGGTACACTGCTTTCTGAGATCGGAGATGTCATTACGGGTTACGGCTTGACATCCCGATGTCAGAATCCTCTCCTCCCCACCTCCTACTATTCCGCTGAGTCCTAATGCAGTCCCCATCCCCTCACTCAAGGTTCACTTTTCCACTAGCTTAACAGACGTCTTCACAGTGCACACTATCCATGGAATAAGGAGAGTGAGTAAGAACACGTCAACAACACATGTGCATTGACAATCTGCACATGTACAATTAACGTGTTCAACCGTTTCTGGAATGCTTCTTCCCGCCCGCTGCCACTTCAGGATTGCTTCTGTGGAGTCAGGTGACACAGTCAGTGGTCACCAGACTTACAGTGGCAGGGACGGGCAGGGCGGGTGGTGGTACACTGCTTTCTGACATCGGAGACGTCATTACGTGTTATGGCTCGACATCCCGATGTCAGGAACCTCTCCTCCCCACCTCTTACTATTCCACTAAGTCCTAGTGCCCAGCGATGTATCTTAATACAGGAAAATAAACTGCCTGTCCAAGGGACAGGTACACTTTTAAAAACAATAGGGGAGTGCATATGCATTCCCCTGAGTTCCTCCTAATGTGTACCATGAAGGGACATGGGGGAACTAGTTTGCCGAGTTCCCCTTCACTTTAATCACTGCAACCTCCCCTTGGTTCTAGTAGTATTAAAAAAATCCTCTTCTCCCAACCCACTTAGAAACCCCTATTCTCCTGTCTCTCCCCACATCCTCATAGCACCAAATCAACCACCCCTCCCCCATTCCAGTAGAAGGAAAATGCCCCTTCCCCCAATCCACCTAGCACCCCTATTTCCCCCTCCTCTTTATCCATAGTTGTGCTGAGGGAAAAAGTTCATAAAGAACTGGTCCAGAGAGGGTAACCAGTGCAGTCCTGCTCACACCACCTTGACCATCTGAATGTAAAAATGCACTTGGTAAAACACTGTGCATGTGCTCTCAGTCTCAGTCAGTTAGATAGTGGCCAGACGAGGTGGTATGAGACATGCTGCACTGGTTGCCATCTGTGAACCAACTCTAAATGCACTTTGATTCTTCTATGTTAGCATGCCCAAGGGGCTACTAAATTATTTGTGGAGAAGGGACATTTTTCTACTACAGTAACTGAGTAGTGGAAAAAGGTGCTTGATTTGATGCTATGGCAGTGGGGGGGAAGAGGTTGCATTAAAAAAATCTTACTAGGACTGTGGAGGAAGGTGGATGAGAGTGGGTATGCTAAGTGGGTTGGTGGGAAAAGGCATTTTTTTAAAAACCATATACCACTGAGATCATGGGGGGTTTGTTTGAGTGCTACAAGGGTACAGTAGATAGAAGGGATAACATTGCGTTTTGTTTTGGTATTTTCCCACCTGGTCCACTGAGTTTGACAGTGGGCCCAGCAGGTGACTTACAGTAAAATTTCATCTGCAAAATGAACTTTGCCACTTGCAAAGGTTTTTTGGGTGAAACACTTAACTTGCTGGCACTTCACCAAACCCTTGCAAAGGCTATCCTGTAAAAATATTTTTAATTGAAAACCTGGGGACTGCTGTATTAGAAGTAGGGCTTCTTTAATTATTTAAAGCAGATCAAGTGGAGGAAAAAATGGCATCTTACAAGACTGAAGAAAAAAAAGGTGATCCAAAATGGAATAAAAGTTATGGGTTCCAAGGTTTCACAGTAACATGCACTGCTGCTTGAAGCAGAGCAAGATGACTACTGCATTTTTTTTATAATAATCACAATTGAATTAATTTTGCCTATGCAGTATCTCTTCACTGTTCTGCAGTTACACACCTCATTTTACCCATCAAAAGACCCCTCTTCCAAATGGAGAGGGGTCTGTCCCTCATTCTACACCATGATTTTAAAACAGAAAATCATAAGTATCTATTGCTAATCAATGAACAGCAAACGTTAAGAACAGGAATGCTCAAATTTCCTTAGTGCACTAGGCTTCTCTTTCTGAAATATGATGGGGTGTCCTGCATGTTGCCTGTTTTTCTTTATTTTGATGGACAGTACACCGCATGTGGGTGCTGATGGGTTAAAGGTATACTGTTACAGTTGATTTAATGTGTGTTGGATGTATACAGTGAAAGCACTTGTATATTCAAAAGGTCCTAGATAAATGAATTTTGCAATGCCTTGGTACCTTTACAGAGCTGAATAGCTCCCATCCTAATCCACAGCTTCAAGCTGTTCTAGTTAAATGACAATCAGAAGGGACCAATCCAGTGGCAATCCCATCCACACAGTGGTACTGCTTGTGATGCCAGCAACCCACATCTGGGAATGAGCGCAGACCATCAGGGGCTGCCCAGGGGAGGAAGGATTAAGCACTCCAAGGACTGCTCTCCTTCCTCAGGGGGTGGGCACTGCTCCCGCTGCAAGGCTGCCACTTGATGGAAACCAGGCAGGAGTACAGCTAGTTAGCACATGCTTGACACCTGGCATGAATGCATGCCATGAACGAGTCCATGCATACTTCATTGCATGTCAGCATCCCTGGGGAGAATGAAACAGAGATGGAGATAAAAGCCATGGTCTGGTTCTATGCCATCATCCCCTGCAGGCTCACACATGACAAACATGGCAGGCCATCCAGCACCATGAGGTCTTGGGTAAGTGGTAGATAACCTGTAATTCCATGAGGAGGTCAATGACGGGGCTGTGGATGTGCCATTGGGCAGAACCAGGCATGAGAAAAAACTTGATTAAAACAAAGGGGCTAATCCTGCACAGCTTTAAAGGGAAACACTTGTTGCCTCCAGACTACTGTGATGGGGTCTGGAGGCATCAGTTAAAGAAACCTTTTGCTTTTTATATATTTACACTCCATATATGGTTGACCTGTGATTCATCACCACCAGTCTGCCATATTGATTATTTACAATTCCCAAAGGGGTTTGTGTCTGAGCCTCTGCTGATGCTGGCAAGGAGCTAGGCCACAGGGGACACCTAAGTACTTCATTTGACTGAAAATAGTAACAGATGGCATCTGACATACTTCAGGTCACTACTGAATGTTGCTGCGACTGCCAGTACCAATCTGTCTCCCCGAACCCCCAGCCAGGATAGCTCATCAGAGATGCAACATCTCATCTTTGGGGTCCTGCTTCTATCCAGTATTTCAGTTCAGAGGACCAAACCACAAGGGCTTAAGGAATATGTTCAAAGTCACACTATGATATTATGATAACAGAGCTTTGTTTTTTTCTATAGCGAAACCCCGTTATAATTTGCTGTTATAACCAGCTGGTTATAACAGCATTGACGGGCCTCGATTCCCTAAGAGCCCACATGCACACTCACTCCTGCTAAGTACGTGTTTGGAAAATGAAAGTGTCAGCTGACACTTTCAGCTGCCAGTCTGTAGAGAGGTCAGGTTGTGGCCTGCTCTGTGCCAGTGGGAGAGTGGGCCTGCGGAGAAAAATGAAGCCCAGCAATTATATCAAACAAAACCTGAGGAACTGTATAAACTCAGATTGTACACACACACCCTCAGTGTGGGATGCTATTCTAAGCCCTTCAAGCTTCACTCTCGAGGTTTGTGTAGCATCTCATTCATCAGGTGTGTATAAAATTCTCATTATACACAACCCTTAGGCATTATTTTTATATGTTACGGTATTCAGACCCCTGATTATCCATTTCATAATACAGTGAACCACTAGACTATGTTACATTCCCAAAGGCACTTCCATCCCCCTTCCCCCCCCCGACTGCTGGTCGCCATCACCTTGATATCAAAGTTTTAGTGTCAGTTGTGACACCAGTGTGCATCCCTGCTTGTAGATCAACACAGTGAGTAACAGCAAGAAAATGAACTGGCATGAAGCCCATCAGAACTGTCTCGCACAGGGAGCAGATCTGGTCAGCATTCACAGTACTGCCGAGCAGACTTTCTTCACCTCTCAGCTGTCACAGAAATACATCTGGATTGGCCTCAATGACATCGCAGTGGAGGGAGGTACAGTGACTGTTTGTTTCCCCATTTGTTTGTTTGTTTGTTTATTTAATTAGTTATTTATACTTAAACTCTCCAGGGTACCCCTATGAGCTGTAACATTTTGTTTCCAAGACCATCCTTGGGGTAGCAGGAACACATTCATCCATTACTTCAAGCATACACACTGCATAAGTACACAACAGTTACAGTAGTAGTCACTGGCACTTTCACAAACAATGCATGACGGTGCAAGGCAGCAAGTTCCAATGCCAGAAATGCTGCATTCAAATGGCTGCAGCTTTGGAGAACAGTATCGTGCCGTGGTGGTGGCACGCCATACCCTATGATACCATTGAAAGTGACAGTGATTGCCACTGCAGTTCGAAGTAATAAGCATGCAGGATAGCTGGCACCTAGTACACATGGAAGCAGCATTCCAGCGAGGCAGGCTGGGAAAAAGAGCAGGATGTGGGATTCAAAAGAATATAAGGAGAGTGCAAATTTCCAAAATAGTACTCGAGGTGCAAGGTAACTGAAAGGTATGAGATGAATCTGGCTTTGTTGAAATGACTGATATTTGCAAAGTATGTTAAGCCATTTTTTTACATAAAACACAGCCTAGAAAGACAATGTATGTAATATAAGGCCTTTTATTGCGACCAACTAATAATTTGCAGTTCATGAGTTATTAAGCAGCTACACAAGTATCTATTGTAAAAAGCTGAAAAAAGTCACAAAAAAGTTATACAAAGGGCCCAGTGAAACAGGGAAGAAACACTTCTTTTCAGTGAGTCACTTAGGGCCTAATTGATTTTTATGTTTGCTTGCACGCATGTACAAGAAAAATAGTGCCACCATACGAGTTTTCGTAGGTGTGGAACCCCGCTTCTAATGACCTGCTCCTTTTTGCAGGCGCGGCCCCACCACACCAGTGACTGTCTGAACTGTATATGACATCAGTTCAGATGCAATGGCGTACAGCTGAAAGCAAACGACCGCTACAATCAGCAGTGCTAGCGTGTAGGCAATTTGCATACTTCCCCGCAATCAGCAATATGCAAATTACCTACATGTCACCACCTTAGCAGTTGAACTGTGTGCCACTGCATTTGTATGATGCACCCCCCCATTTGTTGTGTGCTGAGGGGGTGTCCAATCCTCCTCAACACATGCACACACCCCCAAGCACATTGTGTGTCCAACGGGGTGCCCATTAGCCGTTGACTCCAGTGCTCCCCTAGAAAACAAACTTCACTCTACCATGCTGGGAGCCCACCCCAGTGAGGCAAAAGTCCTGCGTCGTCATGTGTTCCCGCACCCTGTGTGCTCAATGGGGGTGCCCAATCCACCATTGGCTCCACTGCCCCCCCAAACTTCCAGGTGCCACTGGGAGCCCACCCCACCATGACAAAAGTCTTGCGTTATCTTTTTAAAAAATAAACCTGTGAAAAAGGAAAACGGTCCCTCGCTGTTTCTCGTGCCCCCTTCCCCCAACCTGCACTCACCCTCTGTGCACCCCACCTCCTTGCACCCCCCCCCACCCCATACTTACCTCTGGAGTCTGGTGCGATGATCTTCGGTGGACTGGGAACATGTCTGCACTCTTCAAAGCCGACCGCGAACTGAAGAAATGCATATAAGCTGTATAATGGCATAAATAGGGTTTTTCAACTTTGGTTCATATCTCGGTCTTTGTTTTGAATTTTTGCATCAAATTTTCAACATGGGGTTCTTGGGACCCCATCTCACAAAATCAGTCACTGTCATCTGGTTATTCAGTCCTGAAAGGTGATTTCGCGATCACTGCGCAAAATTACCTTTTGGGACCGATTAACAAAATGACAGTGTCACTATTCATGAGGTTTACTCAAAAAGCCTATGTTGCAAATTTGGTGAAAAATTCTCAAAAACAACTATTACAAGCATCGTTACTTGGTTACATGCACACACTTGCAAGTTCGCGAATTTGTAATATTTTCACTCCAGATTTTCAGCAATGGCATTGTTTCATATCTCCTTATGAACACTACAGCTGTCAATTTTCACATTATGGCCAAAATGTGTTTTCGCATTTCCGGTGCAGAATAGCGCGGTCGCTGTGGGAAATCAATGTTTGGGACAGATTAAGAAAATCACAGTGATACTGTTCATAAGCAGAGGTCCTAAAATGCCTATGTTGAAAATTTGGTGGCAAAAGTCCATAAAATGACTGTGTTATGAGCATACATTGTGCAGTTTCTAAGCACCTTCGTAACTTCAAGAATTTGTACTATTTTCACTCCAGATTTTCAACATTGTTATTTTTCCACACATCCTTACGAACATTACAGCTGTCATTTTTCACATCCTGGCTGAAATGTATTTTCTCACTTCCAGCACAGAATAGCATGCTCTCTGTGGGAAATAATTGTTCGGGTCAGATTAAAAAAATCACAGTAACAATGTTCATGAGCTGAGGTCCCAAAATGCCTATATTGAAAATCTAGTATAAAACATCCCCACAAGAACTGATGCACATGCCATTCCACCCCACCCCCACCCTGCAGCCAGTGATAGGCATCGAGGTGCGCCTTGCACTCTTTGGCCCAAGAGTTCACACCATTCTCCTATACTGCACCCATTTCAGCATATTTCCTTATGGAGTGTAAAGCCCGAACACCACAAGGTACACCTCAAAACTTGTCAGTGTCTGCAGGGTAGGGTGAGGTGAAATGTCGTGAGTGACCCTTATGGGTGATGACCCAAAGGCACACCCCAATGCCTGTCCATCTCTACACGGTGGGGGTGGAGTTGGCATCAGTGCAATACATCACTTCCATTTCTGTACTGCATCTGTCTAACTCCTGCACTTCCACTGCTAATGCCAGCAAGCAAACATTCGGCATTGACAAATGCTTGTTTTATGTTGCCATTCCTATGCCTACATCATGTCAGTAAAGTTGTATTAGCACAGCCTAAAATCAGATTGGGAGCTCCTCCACCCCAGCTAGTACACAACTTGTAGTGTTGAAAGTTGCAAATGCACCAGAGTAGATGGTGGGCATGTGTGACTGCATTTTGAATGACAGCTTCGGAGTGCGTTGCAGCTGTAGAATGTAGTATGCAACTAGTTGAAATGGATCGGATTTCAGAAATTGTTCTGAACCACAGGGAGGGGGAGAGTGCTTGTGTTGTACAGTAAGTGTGAAAAGTCATCAGGGAACAGTTCCATCTAGATGAGAGGTGCTGTAATAACAGGGCCCTATCTTGTTGCAGAACTGTTACAGCACAATGTTCTCTAGTTGAGAGATACAAATAGTAAGGTATACCGTTAGGACGGCGACTTAATATTGCCACAGCAGGTTGCCGAATGGCATGTTTGCAACCTGTGCTTTATTGCACTTACCAGTTTGGGCATTTGGCAGAGTTTGGGATGTTACAGCGCATTGTTAGTGGGGCTCTCCCAAGTGCTACCAGGGGTGTGTCTGCCTTTGAGTGCTAATGTGCTGTTTGTGCGGAGCTTTCGATTCTGATGTGCTACTGCAAGCCTGCCATACATGAATTTACTTTGTGTTACCTGCTGCCTACCCTTAGCAAATGCTGCAATTCCAGCATCTGAGCCTCCTGTGTTTCTTTTGGTCCCTGCCACTGTGTGCAATCTGATAAAATTGGCAACCCTTGTAAACCTTGCTGCGACATGGAGTTGGTAATATTAATTCAAGGGGGTGCAGGGGGTGGAGCCCCCCACATAACACAGTTTCTCCATTCTCATATACTGTACCTATCTCAGTTTATTTACTCATGGAATGGGGTGAGCGTTAGGGTTAACAACCCCAAGGCACACCACACACCTGTTGCTGCCTGCAGGGTGGGGTAGGGTGGTAGGGTTGGAAACCCTAATGCCACATTTCTCTACTTTTGTCACTTTAAGCCTAACTATTGCTTTAATGAAGTTTTTTGAAATATGTATATAGATACATAGATACATAGACAGTGTCGGCAGATAAGGGCCTATGGCCCACCCAGTCTGCCCATTTAAGTCTGTAAGTTCAGTTTATGTTTTCCAAGAAGTCTGTTGCCCCTTACCTCTGACCTCCAGAATTCCTTTATGTCTATCCCATGCATTCTTAAATCCTGTGATTGTTTCAGCCCCCACCACTTCCTCTGGCAGGGTGTTCCACTTGTCCACCACCCGTTCTGTGAAGAAATTCTTCCTCACGTTTCCTCTGAATCATCTTCCCTCCAACTTCATCCCATGCCCTCTAGTCCTGGAACATCTTTTTCACTTAAAAATATTGCATTCCTGCACCCTGTTCCTCCCTGTAAGATACTTGTATGTCTCTATCATATCCCCTCTCTCCCTCCTCTCCTCCAGGGAGTACGTGGTCAGTGCCTTCAACCTGTCCTCATAGGACTTGTGATGCAATCCATGCACCATCTTTGTTGCCCTCCTCTGAACCTTCTCTACCCTGTCTATGTCCTTACGTAGGTAAGGTCTCCAGAACTGCACAGTGTACTCCAGGTGTGACCTCACTAGTGTCTTGTATAGTGGAATTATGACCTCCTTTTCCTGCTGGTGATGCCCCTGCCTATGCATCCCAGCATCCTATTTGCTTTACCTGCTGCCTTGTCACATGTTTCCTGCCTTGAGGTCATCAGAGATGATAACCCCAAGATCCCTTTCCTGCTTGGTGCATACTATATCCTCACCCCCAACTGATATATTGTGCCAGGGTTTTGTGCCCATATGCATTATCTTGCACTTCCTTGCATTGAATTTCAACTGCCAAACCCCTGACCATTCTTCAAGTTTCTGCAGGTCCCTTCTCATTCTGTCTACACCCTCTGGTGTGTCTACTCTGTTACAGAGCTTTGTGTCATCAGCGAACAGTGAAATTCTGCCTTCTAGGTCCTGCGTAATGTCACTGATGAAGATATTGAATAGTATCGGTCCCAGCACTGATCCCTGTGGTACCCCACTGGTCACTCTTCCCTCTGTGGAGTGACAGCCATTTACCACCACCCTCTGTGTCCTGCTGCCCAGCCAGTTACCTACCCACCGCACTACTGTCCTGCCCACACCCATATTTCCCAGTTTGTGCAATAGTCTTCTATGTGGCACAGTGTCAAAGGCCTTGCTGAAGTCCAGATAGGCCATGTCCACTGCCTCTCCTGATCCACCTCCCTAGTCACCCAGTCAAAATTCAATGAGGTTGGTCTGATATGACCTTCCCTGGTGAAACCATGCTGCCTTGGGTCCTGTAGTCCATTGACAACCAGATGTTCCACCAATCTCTCCTTCAGTAGTGCTTCCATGATTTTCCCCACTACTGAGGTGAGGCTGACTGGTCTGTAGTTCCCCGCTTCCTCTTTGTTCCCACTTTTGCATAAGGGGACTACATCTGCTATCCTCCAGTCTTTGGGTACCTCCCCTGTTTCTAGTGATCAGCTAAACAGGATAGCAAGAGGTTCACCACCACCTCTCTTAGTTCTTTAAGGACCCTGGGGTGCACTCCATCTGGCCCCATTGCTTTATTAACTCTTATTACTTCCAGTTCCTTCAGGACCCTTTCTCGTGTAAAGGGACTTGTGTCCATTTCTGCACCATTCTCCCCCCTTGTACTCCGTTCAGACCCATTACCGTCCTCCTCCTCAGTAAAGACTGAGCAGAAATACCTGTTCAATATGTCAGCTTACTGTTGTCATCCTCCACAGCCCCATCCTCCCCTTCGGTCTCACTATCCCTCCTTTGCCTTTCTTTTTCACTTATGTACCTGTAAAAGGTTTTGTCCCCTCTACCCACTGATTTTTCAATGTGTTCTTCTGTCTGAGCTTTGGCTTCCCTTACTGACCTCCCTGCCTCCCTTTGCTTCTCCTGGTACTTCTCCCTATCCCCTTCTGCCTGTGTCTTTTTGTATTTCCTGAATGCAATCTTTTTGGCTTTCACTTTCTTTGCTACCTCTTTGGAAAACCATAATGGTCTCCTCTTCCTTTATATATATATTCGTTGCAAAAAAACCTCATTAATGCATCAGTTAGGATTGATGGCACAGCGACAATAGTATGGAAATGTGATGTTAGGGTTGCCCCCTGATCACCCCCACCTTCCATATACCAACAAACATCGGGGTGTGCCATGGGGACATCAGGCCCAACTCTCACCCCATGCTATGTGTAAACAAGCTGACATACCACAATATAGGAGAATGGGGTGAGAGTTAGGCCTGAAGACCCCATGGCACACCCCAAACTCTGCTGGTGTGCGGAGGGTGGGGAGGTTGGAGTTGGGTGGTGGTGGGGGTTGTGACGTAGACAGCCAACTCTGAGTGCTGTATTAATTTTTTTTTTATTACATATAAAATATATGATAGTAAGGTCAGTTTGAGGAAACTACAGTCTTGCTGGACTGATACATCCAAAAAAAAAACAAGGATAAGTTCAAAGGACAGGAGGTATTTAAACTACAGAGATCTGAGGTTCAATTAGCAGGTTAAATTTGCTTTGATCCCAGGAAATGAAATTAACCATTCATGGCATCCCCAGGGGAATCCTTTGATTTTGCTCTAGGTTTCATATAGAAAGAGCTTGCATGGGTTATGAATAACCTTCCAGGAACCAGCTCATTTCATCAAAGAGGTTGATGGCTGGGCCAAACAGGACCCAGACAAATTTGGAAGGCCAAATATACATTCCAGGGGAACCCTTGAATTACATCAGAGAGATCTTTGAGGTGTAGATTCCAAGGCCCAGAAGGGATTAAAGAGGCAAATACACTTTTGCTTTGAATACAGTGACTTAGACCAAAGAAACTTTTAAGATGTATGTATAGCAGAGCAAAAACCAGTTTTGTCTGGTTAACCTGAGGAGAGGAAAGTCAGTGAGGTCACCTATTATTTTTTTTTAAAGTATTTTATTTGGACATCCTGTGAAATGAAATATAGATGTTGTTACACCAAGGTGTAGTTAGTGACCTCATGAGAAGGCCGGCTCAGAACTGTGTTTAATTGCTGAGAGAACCTGGACAAAGACACACAAGACAATATTTCTGACTGAGAGAAGAAGAACAAAATCAGCACTGTAGGAGAGAAGTATTATGTGGATAAGAGAGCTTAGTTTGTACCTTTAAAAATCTGTTTTGTTTTTAAGATTGTATGTGTTTGGGATATTTGTTCTGTATTTATTGTTCTGTTTTGATATTTTAAAGTAAAGATATATTTTGCAACAGAAACTGCTTGGAGTGCCTTGACATTTCTTTTTATGTAAGTAGAGTTTAAAGTGGTTATAAGTGACACTGTATTTTAAGCTTATTGATATACCAAACTGGGAAACAGATAGAGTTCTCTAAAGTCTTGCACAGAGTTCTAAGGGTTCATTTGAAAGACTTGGTTGGGTGCCCGTAGGCAAAGATATCTGGCCCCCGAACACAGAATTATCTGAGCCTGATAATTGGGTACGCTAACAAGAGGTTATCAGTTTGAATCTTTCCAGAGCCTGAGACTAAAGTGACTTGAACCCACAAAACAGACAAGAGGGTTACCTTGTTCTGTTCACTGTACACAAATTATACACTCAGAGGTTGGCACTTTGGGAGTAGAGGGCTGACTGACTGAGCGAGTTTGTGATAGATTGGTTGGCAGCGGTGACATAAAAAGTTTGGTGGTATAAGCTTAATTGTTCAGTGTGTCAGCTTGAGACTGTTTAGCTCACTTGGAAAAAAGAAAGACAATGTTTTATTTCAAAAGGAAACAGAACTATATCCCTTGACTTACAGTTAAGTTCCTACCCATTTTATTTTTTTTCCAAAGTGCCAGTCAGATTAGCATAGTCAAAGAAGAAATTGGCTTCCGATTACAGCAGGCACACTGTAGATTTCTTAAAGCAGTTGTGCGGTGACAGGGGAGTCCTGTTTAGGGTAAAAACCAGTAAGCAGAACCTCATAGAGGTCCTGATGGTAACAGATATCCAAAGCAGTGAGTCACAGACCGTGACTTGAAAGGGACCAAACCTCAAGTCTGAAAGGGCTAGCGGCCTGTGAGGGGTCCCGAGCCAAAGAGGCGGACAGCAGGGCCACTGTCAGTGAAGGACCACAGCAGCAGGGGATGGTCACCAGTATGCTGAATCCAGAGGTACTCAAACTGCAAATTGAGTTGCGCAGGATGGAACTGGAGGCAGAGTGACAACAGAGAGAGGCGGATCGTGAGGCAGAGCGACAACAGAGGGAGGTGGACCATGACAAATGTGAGCGCCAGCGAGAGGCAGAGGAGAAGAGAGAGCGAGAATGCAGAGAGGCAAAGGAGAGGAGAGAGGAGCACCAGTGGCAATGCAAACTGGAGAAGCTACGACTCCAATCAGCGGCACCAGGTCAGGTAAGTGGCTTGGGTTTAACTGAGACTGTAGGACTGGGTTACAAATTGAACTCCAAATTAATAACTGAGTTTAAGGAAGGGGAGGACATGGACACCTTTTTAAATTCTTTTGAAAAAGTTTGTATTCAGGCTAAAATTCCTAGAGAGTCCTGGAGCTTCCAGCTATCCCTGCTACTTACTGGAAAAGCTTGGGATGCATTGGGTCAAATGGACAGTGAAGACAGGAATGATTACATCAAGTTAAAAGCCGCACTGTTACAAAAGTTTGAATTAACTGCTGAATCATACAGAGCTAAATTCCATAAGCTCAGGAGAAGCCCTGATATGAGCTACGAGGAGCTAGTCATGAAACAACATCAGTTTTTAAAATGAGGCAAACACTGTTGATACAATTGAAAATGTGATTTTATTAGAATAGTTTTATTGGGCATGCCCAGCAGAGTTAAAAACCTGGCTAGAGGACTGAGATCCAAAAACAGTGCAAGAGGCTGCTGAACTGTCAGAACACTATGCCAAGAGCAGACCTGCTCTGAGAGTGAATGGGGCAAGTGTGGCAGTGCAGAAAGAAAAAAGCGCCCCTTCAGGGCAGCTAAAACCCTCACTGCCTCCACTGAAACCAGTTAGCCCCAGGTTTCAAATAAAAGATTTCTCTAAAGTAAGAAAAGTCTGTTGGTTATGTAAAGAATCTGGGCACATTGCCAGACAGTGTCCAAGAAAGGCAAGCAATAATACGCAAAGTAGTACCAGAAAGGAAGTGAGTTGTTTGTGTGTCCCTGGAAGCATGCCAGTGAACATGAGGGACCACATGCACCCAGTCATGGTAAATGGTGTACAGACACAAGGCTTAAGGGACACAGGGACATCCCTAACATTGATAAAGGGGGATCTGGTACAGCCTGGTCAGCTTATACCCAATAAATACATGACTGTACAGGACTTTGCGGGTGAAGAGAAAACATTGCCACTAGCCAGTGTTCTCCTGGAGTGGAACAGAGGGAACTGTGCAACAGGTGGCTGTAGCTAACACATTAGCAGTGGATGTGATCCTGGGTAACAATCTCCAGCAGGGGATGGTATATGCAGTTACCCGTAGTCAAGCAGCCAGGGAAAATTGTAGTTCCCTGAGCCCCCTAGAAGCCATTGGGGAAGATACTGAGAGGCTGGTTCCCCGGCCTGTGTCTCCAGAGGGGGAGACTGATAAAAAGGGGTAGAAATGTCCCCAGTAGCAAGTAACCACATAGCTACAGAGGGTTACTCTGAAGAGGGAGGGGTGACCTCTTGTCAGAGGGTTGGAATTGACAGTGATCCTGAGGGCTCTGATGCTAGTGCTAGGGATCCTAGTTTAGTGACAGTAGGGGACCTGTCCCATGCCTTGGGAAGGTGTGAGGGGTTCGCAGCTGCTCAGAGAAGTGACCCTAGTTTAGAGAAGCTGAGGACTTGGGCAGACTCGGATGGTGCACAGGGGAGGTGACGGCAGACATAAGGTCTATTGGTAAAATGGACTTATGTATACACAGACAGTACAGACAGAGAGAGGGAGGGAGGGAGGGATGCTAGGCAGGCAGCTTGTTGTTCCCCAGGGATATCATGAGCAGTTGCTCAAGATTGCCCATGATTTTCCCTTGTCTGGTCATCTGGGAATAGCGAGCACAATGCAGTGGTTAGCCCAGAATTTCTACTGGCCTAACTTCACCCAGCAGCTGAAGGAGTATTGCAGGTCTTGTCACCATTGCTAAGAAATAGGGACAGCGGGCAAGAAAACCCAAGCCGCCCTGATTCCATTGCCCATAGTGGAGGAGCCATTCCAGAGGGTAGGAATGGATATTGTGGGGCCTTTAAATACCCCCCAGCTCCTCAGGGAAGTGATTCATCCTGACTGTGGTGGATTATGCCACCCGGTACCCGAGGCAGTTGCCCTTTCCTCACTGAGGACAGACAAAGTGGCAGATGCCTTGCTTGGGATTTCTCCCGTGTTGGATTTCCGCAGGAGGTAATCACCGATTGAGGGGGTTCCTTCATGTCGGACCTAATGAAATGTCTATGGAAGAAGTGTGGGATGGAGCAGAGATGCACGACATTGTATCACCCACAAGCCAATGGGCTTGTGGAATGCTTCAATGGTACCCTAAAGTCAATGCTCTGGGCGTTTGCTGAACAGCATGGGAGGGACTGGGAGAAATACCTTCCCTACCTGTTGTTCATATACAGGGAGGTGCCCCAAGAGTCGACAGGATTTTCCCCCTTCGAACTTTTGTATGGACGCTGGGTATGTGGGCCCCTAGACTTGATCTGGGAGGACTGGGAAGGCAAGCATGCCACCCAGGGAACTCCCATTGTGGATTACATCTTAAGGTTTAGGGAAAGGCTGAAGGAGCTTATGGGGACAGCCCAGAGAAACCTGGCAGCTGCCCAACAGAAACAAAAAGTATGGTAGGACCGTAGAGCCAGAGCTCGCTCATACATGGTGGGTCAGGAAGTCATGGTCCTTATTCTGGATTGGAAAGACAAGCTGCAAGCTGAGTGGGCAGGACCATACAAAGTGGTTAGGAAGGTAAATGACGTAAACTACATTGTGGAGTTACCTGACCGTAGACAGACAGAAAGGATGTACCATGTCAACACGATGAAGCCATATGCAAATAGGGTTGAGATGGTGTTCGCAGTGTGTAGTCATGGGGAGGGGACAGATAAAGGAGACCCCCTTCTGGACTTGCTGGAGGAAAGTAAGTGGGAGTCCTCTGTGGAGGCAGTAAAATTGTCTCCCCAGTTGACCCCGGGCCAGATCCAGAAAGTGAGGGAGGTTTTAGCAGACTTTGCCCCCTTGTTTAGTGCCAAGCCTGGACTAACCTCCTTAGCAACACATGATGTGGAGACAGGGACACAGGCACCCATATGGCAGACAGCATATCGGGTGTCAGAGGCTGTCCAAAAGGACATTAGGAGGGAAGTGGAGAAGATGCTGGATTTAGGGGTAATCCAGATATCCCACAGTCCCTGGGCCTCATGCATAGTCCTTGTACCCAAGCAAGATGGCTTGACTTGTTTCTGTGTAGACTATCATGGACTGAATGCAGTCACAAAGTCAGATGCCCACCCGATGCCCCAGACAGATGAACTCCTGGACAAGTTGGGGGGCGACCTACTTTACGACCATTGACCTGACCAAGGGATATTGGCAGGCAGAGTTGATGGACAGAGCTAGGGAGAGGTCAGCCTTCATTACTCTGATAGACTTATTTGAGTTCAAAGTAATGCCTTTCAGAATGAAGAACCCTCCAGCCACTTTCCAAAGGTTGGTGAACCAGGTGTTAAATTGTGCTGAGGAGTACGCCGTGGCGTACCTGGATGACATTGCCATCTTCAGTACCAGCTGGGAGGAACACCTTTCACACCTTAGGGAAGTGTTGGGCAGAATACAGAGGGCCGGGCTCACTGTCAAAGCCAAGAAGTGCCAGGTGACCATGGGAGAAGTGGCATACCTCGGGCATGTGGTAGACCAAGGATAGCTCCGTCCTAGCCAAATAAAGATAGAGGTGATCCAGGCATGGCCCAGACCAGAAACTCAGAAGTAGGTCAGGAGCTTTCTAGGGACAACAGGGTACTACAGAAAGTCTGTACCTAATTACAGTGTCCTGGCTGCTCCCCTATCTGACCTGACAAAGAAAAAAATGGCAAGGAAAATCACCTGGGGCCCAGCCTGTGAGGATGCCTTTTCCAAACTGAAGGCAGCACTGTACAGTGCTCCTGTTTTGACAAGTCCAGACTATAGCAAACCTTTTATAGTTCATACAGACACCTCAGATGTGTGTATTGGGGCAAGAAGTGTCTTGCCCTAGTGTGGGCCCTAAAGAAATTGGAGCCATACTTGTATGGGCAGCCTTTTGTGGTGCAGACTGACCACAACCCCCTGGTTTGGTTGACGCAGATGGGGAAAAACAATGGCAGACTGCTCAGATAGAGTCTTGCTTTACAAGGGTATGATTTGAAAATCATACATAGGGCCAGAGCCAAGAATCAGAACTCAGATGGACTGTCTAGGGTCTATGAGGAGTGAACTGATTGGAGAAGCTCATCCCATGTAGGGGATAGAGCCCCCAAATTCAGTCTAGGTGGGGAGGAGTGTGCTGTAGACAGCCAACTCTGAGTGCTGTATTAATTTTTTTTATTACATATAAAATATGTGATGGGAAGGTCAGTTTGAGGAAACTACAGTCTTGCTGGACTGACACATCCAAAAATCCCCAAAGATAAGTCCAAAGGACAGGAGGTATTTAAACTACGGAGATCTGAGGTTCAATTAGCAGGTTAAATTTGCTTTGATCCCAGGAAATGAAATTAGCCATTCATGGCATCCCCAGGGGAATCCTTTGATTTTGCTCTAGGTGTCATATGGAAAGAGCATGTATGGGTTATGAATAACCTTCCAGGAACCAGCTCATTTCATCAAAGAGGTTCATGGCTGAGCCAAACAGGACCCAGACAAATTTGGAAGGCCAAATATACATTCCGGGAACCCTTAAATTACATCAGAGAGATCTTTGAGTTTGTGACAGGGGTAACCCTAACATCACATTTCCATATTTTTGGTGCTGTGCCGTCAACCCTAACTGATGCATTAACAAAGTTTTTTGCAATGAACTTCCCTTCTTTTTGAGAAAGTGTAATGCAATTGGTAACTGTTAGGTGATTGTTGGAGCCTGGGCTCCCTTCATGATGCCAATTTGTGACTAATGGTGTGTGTATGTGGGAGCATGGGCCCTCTGGGCCCTGCACTCCCACTTACACTTAAGTACGGAGGCATATAGCCAGTCCTATAGAACTGAAAAGGAACCCTTGTAACACTAATTTGGCAATATCTCAGTAACTGTAGCAACTATGAAAACAGTTTTACTGCAGTTGTAATCATGACTTCGAAACTTCCATGCAGGCTTAGTTCACCTAAAAGTGGACTAAGCTACCAGTAGCAAAAATCTGTATCTCGAATCGTTTTCAAGATACGGGTGCTGAAATTCACTGCAATGTCATCCTGTGGGAAATGCCTCAAATTCAGAATGCTGTAACTATGGGCCCGTCGAATCTTTTGGGACCAAAAGGCACATCTGCAGGACCGGGGATTGTGACACTGCAAATGTCAGCCCAAAAGCCCCAACCATTTAGGTGCAGTGGGGTGGCAAAGAATTGCTGTTTTTGACCAAAGTAGTGCTGCAAATTGTGACAGTTTTCACAAAAATTTGCAAAAGAACATGCACAGTGCTTTTGCGATTTGCGAAAGTGTCGTATCCATTATGTCATTATTTGTAACACTACAGGGGGTCGGATTGCAGAAAAGGTATTTCTGGGGGGGGTGGAGGCACAATATAATGACTGTAGTATGTTCTTCATACTCCGACCCTGGGATGCCCAACCCCGGTGTCAGATTCCCCTTCCCCCCGCAGCCCATTGCTTTTTAAATTATAGCAGACATCAGGGGGCCCAATCTACATGTCAGCATTTAGACTCCCCCAGCAATGTGTGACACTGAGGATCCCACCCCCAGTGTCCCCAGATAGTTATGTGTTATTTACCTACATCGAAACATAGAAGTTGATGGCAGATACGGACCACAAGATCAATCCAGTCTGCCCATTTCTTTTTCTACCTAATGAATGTGCCATTGGCCTTTGCTCTGTCAATGGCCTATCTATTCATACTCATCTGTATTGCTTCCTTATGCCTATCCCATGCCTGTTTGAAGCCCTGCACTGTCTTCATATTCACCACTTCCTGAGGTAGGCCATTCCATACATCCACCACCCTTTATATGAAAAAGAACTTCCTCATATTACCCCTTAATCGGCATCCTTCTAATCTCATGCTGTGTCCTCTTGTCCTGTTATTTTTCTTATATTGAAACATGTTAGACTCTTTCACCTTGTTAATGCCCTTAAGGTGTTTGAATGTTTCAATCATATCACCTCTCTCCCTCCTTTGCTGTAGGGTATACATATTGAGCTCTGTTAATCTGTCCTCATATGTCTTCTGATGCAGTCCCTGCACCATTTTGGTTGCCCTTCTCTGGACTGCCTCAATTTGGTTAATGTCCTTGTGAAGGTATGGCCTCCAGTACTGCACGCAGTACTCCAGATGGGGCCTAACCAGTGTCTTGTAAAGAGGGATTATTACCTCCCTCTTCCGACTTGTGATACCCCTACTAATACACCCCAACATCACTCTAGCCTTACCTACTGCTTTAGTGGTCTGCTTGGATGATTTCTGGTCATCGGTGTTGATGACGCCCAAGTCTCCTTCCCTTGTGACTGTCAGCAACCCCCTCTCCCAGCATATAGGTGGCTTCAGGGTTTCTCTTCCCTATGTGCATGATCTTGCACTTCTTAGCGTTAAACCCCAGTTGCCACTCTCCTGACCATTTTGCCAGTTTATCCAGATCTCTTCTCATTCTGCCCACCCCATCTGGATCATCTACTCTGTTGCAGATCTTGGTGTCATCTGCAAACAGACAAACCTTACCCTCCAGTACATCTGCAATGTCACTGATGAAGATATTGAAGAGGACTGGCCCCAGGACTGATCCCTGAGGTACCCCACTTGTGACTTGCATCTCTTCTGACTGTATACCGTTTACCACCACTCTCTGTTTTATGCCCATCAACCAGTTTGCCACCCAGCTGACCAACGTCTGACCCACCCCAAGCCTATCCAGCTTATTAATCAATCTTCTATGTGGAACAGTATTGAAAGCTTTACTGAAGTCAAGGTAGGCGACACCTACTGCTCCCCCTTGGTCCACCACTCTGGTTACCCAGTCAATGAAATCTATGAGATTAGTTTGATAGGACCTTCCTTTTGTAAATCCATGCTGTCTTGGATCCTGTTCTCCTATGGATTCCAGGTGTTGCACTATCCTTTCCTTAAGGAGTGTCTCCATAATCTTGCCCACTACTGAGGTAATAGAAAAACTGTCCCCGATGTCTTCCCCCCCCCGAAACAAAGAAAATGGTTCCTCGTCGTCACCACAGACCCATCCCCCATCCCAACCTTCCCACTAAGCATCCACCTCCCCACACCCCCTTACCCTATACTTACTTCTGAAGGTCATCCGCTGTCATCTTCTATGGACTGGAACACGTCTGCACTCTTCAAAGCCGAACCGCAAACTGAGGAATCAAGGTAAGTGCTGTATAATGTATTTCAATGGTGTTTTGAACTTGTGTTCATAACTTTGCCATTTTAAGGTATTTTTACACCAAATTTTCAACATGGGCTTTTAGGGGCACCACCTCATGAACACTGCTCTGTCGTTTTGTTAATCGGGCTCGGAAGGTGATTTTGCGGTCACTGCGTGAAATCACCTTTTGGGACCGATTAACAAAATGACAATGCTAATAGTGTTCATGAGGTGGAGTCCCAGAAAGCCCATATTGAAAATTTGATGAAAAAATTCCTAAAAATGGCCAAGTTATGTGCGTTCATTGAAATTGTTCTATGCACTCGAGTAACTTTGGTAATTTTTAATATTTTGACTCCAAATTTTTAATGTAGCCATTTTTTCACATCAACTCATGAACAGTACAGCTGTCATGTTTCACATCCTTCCCAAAATGTGTTTTTGCACCTGTAGCACGGAATGGCATTTTCGCACAGATTTGTAAATTTTCACCTATGGGGCTTGTGAGGCGGGGTCATAAGAAGACTATGTTGAAAATTTGGGGACAAAATATGAAAAAATGCCAAAGTTATTACCATTCATACCAGTTTTGCTGCACCCGCTGATAACTTCGGAAATGTTAAATATTTTTACCCCAGATTGTAAAACATAGCCTTCTGATTACCTGATGTCATGTATGTCACAGTTGTTATTTTTTGAATCATGCCCAAAATGTGATTTCACACCTGTGGCGTGGAATTGCGTTGCAGTTGTGCAAAATTATGTTTTGGCATGGATTCAATAATCTTCTGTATTGGGGAAATTATACTTTCTCAAAAGGTAAGGAAATTCTCTATAAATGCACCATTAGGGTTAATGCGGTAAAAGTAGGGAAATTATTTTTTATCAAAAAGTAGGCAAATTCTCCACAAAAAAAAACAAACTGCATTACTGCACCATTAAGGTCAAAGCATCAAAAGTAGGGAAATACAACCTTAGGTTTCCCAAGCCTAAGACACCACCCCCACTGTGCATGCAGGGACAGGCATGAAGAGTGTGTTTTGGTGTTGTGCTCCCTAATGCTCACCCCATTCTCCTATTCTGTATCCATTTTACCTAACTTACTCATGGAATGAGGTGAGCATTAGGGTTCACAACCCCAAAACACACCCCTCATGCCTGTTCCTTCATGTACAGTGGGGGTGGAGTCTTAGGCTTGGGAACCCTAAGGTGGCATTTCCCTACTTTTGATGCTTAAACCTCAATGGTGCATTAACATAGTTTTTACAGAGAATCTCTCTCCCATATATATATATATATATGGTTAGAAATGTGTTAAATCCTGTTATTTTAACAACTATTCTATTGCCATGTATTAACATATAAGAACTGTGTCATTATGGTCTACTTATGTTTCTTGGACTGCAAGCTCTGATTAAAAGAAGTAGATTACTACGCCGAGCAGTTCAAAAGTCTCAGCTTTTGAAATATAATTTCAAGCACTGTAAAGTATTATGACAAACTGTTTATGGAAATTTTAATTATTGATGGGCCTGTTTATTTGAAATCTGTTAAATCCATGGGCTGAACAGCCTGTTTACGGTGATGACCAGAACAATAAAATAGTACACAACTGAAATGATGGGAAGATATTAGCCGTTGTTCTGTTTAAGAACTAACCTTTTTGTCTAGTTATTATTATTTATAATTTTGACCAGAAAGGCCTGCTGAGCTGATAGCTCATTTCCAGGTGCAGCACTGGTAGGAGTGGGGGGCTACATGTACCTGTTTTAATACCAGGGGGACTGTTAGCCAAGACAGCAGGGAAACTCTCGTATTCTTCTTTGGTACTGTAAGTGCCATGGGATATTTAACTGCCAACAGGACAGTGACCAGAGACAGGCAGAAGGGACTTTGAGTTAAGGTCTCATCTAAGAACAGCACCTCAACAGTGCAGCAGCCCTCTTATACTCATATCAGTGTCAGTGACTCAGTAGAATGCACTCTTGCCTCTGATGCTGGAAGATTGGAAGGTTGTGGGTTTTAGCCCCACCCCAGGAACTTGGGGTAAAATCCCAATTCTGACACTGCATTGCAGCATGACAGGGGTGCTGGACTTCTGAGGTGCTGTCTTTTGGACGAAACATTAAACAAAGGTCCCAGCTGCCTGTTGTGGTGGTTGTTCAGGTGGACATTAAAGATCCAATGGCACTTCTTGAAAAGAATAAGAGAATTTCCCTGGTGCCCTGGCCAAATATCTGCCATTCACTTAAAATACCACCAAAAGAACAACCTTGTTAATTTTCAGTTGGTTTCCATCTGTATCGCCCCCCCCCCAATGAGGCCTAGCCCTCCCATTCCAGTCAAAAGAAACTGAAGGAACAAAATAAATACTGCACTAGAGTTATTTATTGGTATTACCCTAAGCACCTGGTATGTGACTAGAACCCACAACCTTCTGATCTATCAGCTTCAGTGGTGAGCATGTTACATACCAAACCACAGGCATCGATTGGTCGAGGTTAGGTGTTACAGATCTTAAAATGTCAGTGCTTCAGTCCAAAGGGGGCATTAACCAACTAATGCAGCAATCAGGATTATACCCTTCAGAAAACTATTGCACTGGACCCCAACAGATGCTCCTTGCAATACTCACACTGGCAGTAAGGCGATATCAATAACACAATAACACCATATATAAACGAAGCAGCTAAACATAGTCAAACAAGGATCTAGGGATGGGAAGAAGGGAAAATGCAAAGAACATGGCAATGCAACAAAACAAGTGCAAGGGGAAAGTAGAACCTCAACTCACTGAATCAATATTTAAAACAATATTTATAGAAATATCTAGAGCCAAATTATCATATAAGTTCTGATGTTTTGCGACAATCTTTACTTGCTGCTTCAGTAACAGTTGCCCTGCTAGACATTATAATATACCTAATTTCCTAAATGTTTATGACATCTTTTTTATAAGGACTCAACCCATTGGGGGACCTCAATAGTTGCCAGATAAACATTTCATCTGCATCTATGACTTGTGTCCTCAGACATCAGAAATGACTGGTCAGGTATAATTAACTCTGTGGTAGGGCAACAAATATTCTCTGAAGAAGTGACTAAAACTTGTCACACAATGTTAGAATCTATGGACCCTATGCACTAATGGGGTACGTGGAATCTGTGTGGTACCCCACCCGTGTAGCAGCTCAGGTGTGCACAGGTGGCATTCACAATTGTCAGCCACCTGTCCATGGCCCCTCCCCCGGCATGCAGGACTCCACAGGGCTACTGGGATGGGGTTGCGGTTCAGGCTGGGCATCCAATCGGATGCCTGGACTGGGTCCTGTACTGGTTCCCTTGCATGCCATGGCTCACGTTGGCAGTGTACCCCATGGATATCCAATGGCCAGAGGCTGCAGTATATGAGGGAGAGCAATGCTGCTGGCCCTCCGATGGCACCGATTGGTGAAGTGGGACAGGTGGGGGTATGAATGCTGTCAGGGGGGCCGGGGGCTGTATATGTGTGCCAGTGGCCAGGGGATGCATCTATGCGCCGGTGCCCCTGTGTAGGTTGGGGGACACCAGGTTGCAGTGTGCAGCCACACACCACTGGGTGCTGGGTCAAGTGGGAGGCACCGGGCGCCCTATGTAGAGGCCCTAGAGGGTGGGTGGGTTATTTGCCCTGTAGCCTGGTGTGTCCCAGGGTGTGCACGGGTGTATAGGGGCTTTATGGCAGGGTTCTCCCTGGCATACCCTGTGCCCGCCTATGCAAACCCATGGCCAGCATTACGCGCCTTAGTGCATGGCATGTAGTGCCAGTCCTCGCTCGCCTCAGTGCGTCTCCTCTCATTGGCCAAGGGATCGGGCATGTACATGATGCATGCCTCCCTTAGAAACTTACTTACACACAGGGGCACATAGGGTGCAAGAGTGGTTGCATGCTCCAGATGCAGCGCATGTAACCCTCCGCCCCGATGGTCTATAGGAGCCCTATATGAGTGTCCGCTATAGATACTTCAATACTTTTTTTTATTTTTATTTGGTAAGTGTGCGGTTCTACTTTCCCCTTGTCATTTATATTGCAGCTACTGGAACCAGCACCTAGACCAAGTTTCATTTATCTCCACAGAGCTACACGTGGTTTCCTGCAATTTCCGTTCTTAATGCAATAAAACACAAATAACGTGCTCATGACTGACCCAACAACTTCATCATCTTCAGCCAAAACAGTCTCACCAAACCATTACTTAGCTTAGCTTGTGCACCAGTAATTGCTACAGCTGAAAAAAACAGAGCTTTCTTAGCACAATTAGTTGATGGTACCAGGTTCACAAAGCTTCAATATGCGCATGGTGCAAGCCCCCAAATTGATGGATATAGGTGGAATCAGAAGTCACCTATAAGGGAAATGCTGGCAGGTCTTCTGTCTGAGCTATCCCCTTACAACAGAGTTCTTGCACAGCTTAAAGCAGCAGTGCAAGTTAAGTTGAAAAAACTGTAACGCTACCTTTTTAGTAGTAATATATTTCTGCTATTCCTGACGTCTTCATCGGGGTATTTCAAATTCATTCAGCTATTTTAAAGACAATGTAAAGTTACAACATTTGTAATTTTTGTGACTCTGCAATAAAGATGGCAGCCCACAATATCTTTTAAATATCTGTTCCTTGGAGGTCACATTGTAACTGTACCCACTGTACCCATAATGCGTATATGTAAGGATGTTGCCAGCCCTTGTTTCTAATGGCCAGCAGCACAGTACCTACCCTGATCAACTTCAATGCATTATGGCAGACCTGGTAAAGGAGCAGACACATTAAACATCTTCAGAATCTTCTATCTTACCTTAGAAGTGAAATAAAGCAAAAGAGAAATCTGATATATTGATATTTTTGTTTGTCTAAGTACCAACTGAATTATTAACTAGCTATAAAGAGAGTTGCAGAGCTTGTCTTCTCATATGTGACTCGTGATTCAGAGAAATTTGGAACTCACGTGTTCAGGTCAGGGACGCTGCTTCCTTTCTCTCAGTTCCCATAGCCTTCAGGGGACAAACAGGAAATGATATCAGGAAACCAGAACATAGTCTACTGTGTTTAGTTAGTTAGTTCTTTGATTTTTAAGGCAGTCAGTAGACAAGGATGACTGGTATGGGAGCGAACAGTACCACCAGCCATCATTTGTGATAAACCTTCTGCTCTAATGTGGGGGCTTAGAGCTTTACTATTTCAGAACAGACCATTCCTCCTCTTTTGCCACTGCAATGTAGGGGTATTTCCCAATGACAGTGCTCAACTAGTAGAACATATCGCAAGGTGCAACTTGAAAAGAACATCTCACCTCTGATAGCACTTGATTTTCAGCTCCACATAGGAAACTCTCAGGAGGTTGCCTGCCACAACAGAACAGCTAGAGTGTAATAGCATTCAGTATCTCTTTTCAGGAGTTAAGTGCTGGGCATCTGTCATAAGTTACCATTCAAGCACTAAGGTCTGCTTTCACATGCCACTCACGGAGTCTGCACCTCTCACATCACTATTCAAGCGCAGTCTCCTCCACCTGGAGCTGGCCAAGCTCTCCCACCCACTCAAAGTCAGTTACTCATCGGTTCATTCCCAGATTAACTGGAGCTATAGCACAAGGTCTTAGCACCGAATTACTAGAGCACAGTTGTGAGTGCCAATATCTCCTAAAATTCTTCAATTTCCTTCAGTTCTGGCACACCTGGCAACTGGTAACTGACTGGCTAACAAATATGCCCTCTGACCTCCACAGATTCAACATGTCAACCTCCAGGTGGAGTATTATTCTGCAAATTGTGCCTGCTATTGTTCCTGCAGCTAGGAGTACTTTACCACATGTTAGACAGAAAAGAGTTTTCAGTACGGTAATGCTGGTCAGGAATGCAGGACAGAAGGAAGAAGACTACAGGTGCTACGGGGGATGGCTGAAGGGGATGGGATGGCCATGATGCTAATCCTGACCACTCTAATTTGGAGGTTTTCTTTTGCCTTGTTATGGGTTCAGTCTCAGTACCAATGCCCTGTTTAGGGCCTGAATCTGTTTGTTATTCAGGTCCAATTAACAAATAACCCAGTACTCATGATTTTCAGGAATTAATGTAATAAAAATGAGATAATGATCCGGGTTTAGAAGGTAATAACCAGATCAGGATGAATAAACACCATTATGGTCTCAGTGTTTATTAACACCCTGGTTTGATTATTACCATGTAAAACCCTGGCCACTATACCATTCTAGCTATTATATTAAAAGTAACACCAGAAACAAGTTTTAAAATTGAGTGTCAAAATTACGCTTTCACTAATCCTACAGCACATCTGTGAGAATACTGTTCAACAGTTTCTTACAGTTGCACTGTAGTGCTAGTCTTACTGTAGCTAATCATAACATGGGAATTTATATACAGTCCCATAACTGAGTGGTTATTGCAGAATAATGGGGCATTTATTGTATGTTCTGATTGGATGAGAGGGGCCTCTTTTAATATAAGATTTCTTACTTGTACAGACCCAATAGATGATCAGCCATGCAAAATGTCTTATCAGATAAACATAGAAACACAGAAACATAGAATTTGACAGCAGATAAGGACTGCTTGGCCCACCTAGTCTTACCATTTCCCTAGCTAACGGAGAAACTTTCAGTCACAGTTTGAACTGTTTGTGCAACTGTTGCTGACATCAGAATGATTTCATCCATTGATCTAACATCAAAACAATGATACAATAGCATCCTCGTAGCAGAATGAGCGTACAACAACACTGCCATCACCAATGTTAGCAAGATCCACTCTGCATTTACAACACAACAAGTAAGAGTCACAAGGAGCAGTATATTAAGTATAATGCATGGGATTTTTTTTCATTTGGATCTAGGTTATGAATGGAGTGATGGTACTTCAGTTGGTTACACGAACTGGGGTCATGGAGAGCCCAACAACAGCAATAATCGTGAGAACTGTGTGGAGATGGTAATCACCACCAACAAGACAGCCTATTGGAATGATGTGAACTGCGATGCACTTCGAGATTGGATCTGTAAGATCAGCAAGGGAGTAGAGCCTATAGTTCCTCCAACACCACCCCCAGAAAAGCCAGGTTGGTACAGGTGGACAAAGAACATGTCCCACTTGACTAAGATGAATGATAAAAAAAAATGAACTGCTGCCACCGATCCAATTCTTTGTGAGTTTATATAGTGTATGGTTAGAATCTATTGTGTATGGAAATTGTTAGTCTCAGAAACCCTGTTTTACCACAGTAGTGATGTCAGATCTATCATATCACAACTTTCAAAAGTTTTGACACCATTGTTCTGACATCACTACAAGAGTACAGAGACTTTCTGACAACAAAAAGCCTTATGCCAGTTGTGTTCACTCTCAGCTGTCAGTCTTAGCTCAGACTGAAAACATGGCATCAGCCGTGTTAAGATGATTCAGATTACTCCCATTTCAGTTTCACTTTTTTGGGGGTAATAATACACTATAATAAAGAAACAATTTATGGGCATCCATCACAACAAGCCTGTGTTCCCATCCGGGTGATGTTATGACATCACAGGACCTCTTGAGTTTTGACTTGAGGGTACTGTGATGTCAAAATGGACCCTTAATGGGAACACCTCCTCATTGTTTATGGTTAGCCAGACACTAATGTCTATATAATCCTTAGTGGTGTGTACTGAGATATTGGAGATTTCTTTAAATGTCCAAATAAGGTAACTACCTTACTGTATAAAGTAAAGTTTGAGTGTTGGAAAAGATGAGCACAGGGCTTGAAACTGAAGACCTCTTTTGTTTTACATGCCAGGGTTTGTGCTGTTAGGTGCAGTGACCCCGCCCTCCCATTGCTATACCACAGAATCTTGGAAACTGGCCAGCATTAAACTTGAAGGGTCACTACTCTGAGAGACACATAATAATTTAGTGTTCATGTCCATAGAGTGGATTTCAAATATATTTATATGACAGCCCACTTACAGAACATTCCCTTTATGATTGGAAGTGCTGCATCCAACAGGTTTTATAGCCTGGATAACTGAAGCCCAGAAAGTGTGTGTGTGTTGGTTGGGGGGGGGGGGGCAGAGCAAGTGGTTTGCCCAGGGTCATAGCAATGAGTATATACACAGCATAATTCAGACATGAGGTAATTCAGAATGTTCAGCAGCAAATAGTTGAACTATAATTTTAAACATCTTACTAAATGGACTAGATAGATAGATAGATAGATAGATAGATAGATAGATAGATAGATAGATAGATAAATGCAGTTGATAGACAGATGGAGAAGCAGACAAGAAGATGAACAGACAGATGGAAACTGATATAGATAAGTAGATATATGACATAGAAGTACATTGCTATTTTAACATATATATAACACAGAACCACAGTGTTATTATAAAAGATATGACACAGAACCACAATGTTACTACAAAAGATTATTTGACATATGCCTAATTTCGTTAATCCTTTTTTGGGGGGTGTACTTTTCCATAGACAAGCTGTGCTCGCTGTATTGTACTTAAGACTGGTACTTCTTAAAACAAAGGATATCCACATAAACACACTAGTATGGTGAACTCCTGCCCTGTCTCCAAAATTCTTTTTAGAAATAAATTGTTTCACTTTTATAAAAACTACTGCTGAAAAATGATTAGTACTGAAAGTGGTTTAGTTAGCATGTATAGGTGTCTAAGTGGCAGTGTTTGCTACAGCAGATAGGATAAATAAGCTACAGTATCGTTTTTTGCCGGCGCTGTATTATAGTGTCACATTTTATGGGGTTTTTGAGCGATGGCTTCTATTAGAATCTTTTGTTTTGGACTGCAGCTTCTAACTGAGGGTGCCTTCAGAAACAGGGGTAGCTAAGAATGAGAGGATTGATTGGGTAGATGTGCTGTCATCAAGAGACGTGGCTGGGGTCTGAAATTAGTCTGACAATTAAAAGAGAGACAGTTGGCAACAATAAAAATGAACAGGACCTTGAATGCATTTAATGATTGCAAGTCTAAATGATAAAACTGTTGATTTGGAGGAACTACTATACAGGGTTAAAACAGACTTAGTGGAACTAATGGAGATGTGGTGGACAGAGACAGATACCCAGGGGAAGGGGGTGGACCTGGCAGGTTATATACTATTTAGAAAGGAGAGAATAGGTAAGAGGGGAAGAGGGGTGGCAGGACAGGGTGCAGCATATGAGGAAATCACTAAAACCTAGAGAAGGTCTAGGGATCAGAGGGGTAGATAGTAAACTGAAACATTATGGATAAGGGCAGGAGTAGAAGTAGTCAAGCAGTCATAACTGGGGCATGTTACAGACCTCCAGACTGTGACTACTTAAATGATAAAGAACAGAAGGAGATATTGGAAAAAAAAAACCTTGTTTCAGGACATATTGTACTAATGGAGGATTTTAATCATTGGGACATAACTTGACAAACAGAAACTCTGTGCAGCAGTGGAGGCACTATACTGGGCTATAACCAGTTGTAATGTATGCCAACATTCTTGTGAGAACATGAGGAAGGTGGCCGTATTAGACCTGGTACTGAGTAGCCTGGGGCAGGCATAAGAGGATGTAAAAAGATGGACTCATTAGCAGGGGGCGACCATCACATGATTCAGTTCATGATACTAGAAACTAGTAATAGAAAAGAAGAAAACTACTGTACATACCTTAACTGTATAGCAGGTAGAGGAAATATAACCAAATTCAGAGTGATCTTAGAGGCTAGGACTGGCAAAGAGATATGTAGGGTAATGGGGTACCATAGATAATAAAGTGGGGGTGGTATTGAAAGCAGCAGTGCAATGAAGATTGTTTCCAAAAAAGCTAGTATCTTCTAGTATCAAGCAAAATATTAGCATACCTGTCAAATGTATTTGTTTAGGTGCCTTCTGTGCTGTGCACCATGAGACTTTTTTGATCCTAACCCTTGCCATGTCTACAACTATTTCTATTCAAAATGTGGTGGACATCTTTTTTTCTTGAGGGGAAAAACTCAATTAAAACAATTTATAAAATACTCAGATTGTGGTGGAATTAGAAAATTGTACCACCAAATTAAACTAGACGATGTCTAGAATCTTTTGTAGTGGAAACAAGGGAAGGGGGCCAATTTTGCCTGATTTCTTTGCGCTGCTGCTTTGAAACAAAGTTACTCAAACTGAGGGATGACTATATTCCAAAAGAGAGAAAGTACAAAAGGAAGGTTTTGAAACCAGTGTGGTTAACAAAGAAAATAAGAGAAAGTAAAGCAAACCAGAGGCAACCAAAAACTAATGGAGCCAAGGGCAGCAAGGGACAAGTATAAAAGAAGTAGAATTAAGAAGGAACTAGCTAATCAAAAAAGTGGTAATCTAAAAGATTTCTGTAGATATGTAAATGGAAAAAAAATTGCAAAAACAAAGTGTTCCTCTGTGGGTAGAAGGGAACATAATAATTGATCCACAGAACGAGATGGATGAGCTTAACAAATGCTTGTTTTCTGAGTTTAACAAGAATGGTAGCAGTCAAGGGTTCAGGACGGAAATGGAGGGTCAGAGTGCATGTGAGCTTATAAATTATGAAATACTTAGTAGGGACAAGATAACTGAGAAGCAAAGAAACATGAAAGTTAATAAATCAACAGGTCCAGACAAAAGAATTTACATTTAGTATCAGAATTAGCAGTAGATCTATTAATGTGTCTTTTTAAGGCTTCACTAGCAGAGGGAGTGGTACCAGGAAACAAGACAGATACACACTTCAGCCATACAAGAAATTCTGACAATGCCAATCATATTGCAAAAGTGAGGGCAATTTAATAAAATGAGTACACAAAAAATTACATCAAAGCAAAGAAAGACATCCCAAAGATTTGTAGGTTACAATGCTTCTGCTTAGTCAAATGAGACCCTCCCCACCATTTTTTAAACTTTTTATTTATAAATTTGCACAATAAAAAGCATAGGAAATTTACATGGTTCCAACTATTAGGTAGGACTATTATGAAAAGATCAAAAATAGACATGAGAACACTCCTCATTTGTTATTACTGAAGCAGTGGTGGAACAGTAAATGTCCACAGTTTACTGTATTGTCCATTATGAAATGAATGCGCATATACCTCAAGGCCATGGCACCAAATCCATATTATAAGAGCTGGTAGTTGATAAACTCAATGGAATCACAACTGTGATGCCTTAAAGGCCATGTCCTCCAGATGGTATGGAGTCCAATCATCATGACAAGACCACAGGAACATACGTCTCATAGTACTGAACTTTCTAAAAGTGAAACACAGAGCAGTGGCAATCCACTCCCCCTCCCCCCCCAGCATTAATTAAAGTAGTGTTAAGGCAGGTAATATCTACAGAACAGTGTAACAAGTTGAACTATTAATCATAACAGAGCAGGTATTTTAAACATCAAATAGCTTGTTCTGAGACAAGTTAGGTAACAGACATGAGGAAGAAAGCTTACCCCCCTCCCCTTCATCTCCAGGTCCAGGCCCTGAGCAGCTGAGAGAAGCTCTGTGCTGTGAGAAGGTGCCATCACATAGAAACATATATAAACAGTCGGGCAGATAAAGACTGCTAGGCCCATCCAGTCTGCCCTTTAGCCCTACACTTGTTTGCGGCCTGTGACCCTATCTGGTCATGGCTTACCACTCCTATCCACCTGTAAGGTTCCATTATGCCTGTCTCAGGCATGTTTAAATCCCTTCACTGTGTTCAATCCCACCACCTCCTGTGGCAGACTATTCCCTGTGTTCACCACCCTTTCTGTGAAAAAAACTTCCTCACATTCCCCTTTAACCTACTGTACCTCCTTCCAGTTTCATGTCATGCCCCCTCATTCTTGTACTCCTATGTTGTGAGAGGTCTCCTCCCTGCACCTTGTTAATGCTCTTAAGGTACTTAAAAGTTTCTATCATGTCCCCTGCTCCCTCCGTTTCTCCAACAAGTACATATTGAGGTCTTTCAATCTTCCCTCGTATGTCCACTGGTGCAAACCCTGTACCATCTTAGTTGCCATTCTCTGGACCACCTCCACCCTGTCAATTTCCTTGCAGAGGTGCGGCCTCCAGAACTGTACACAGTATTCTAGACTGCTTATAGCATTACATGTGCAGCAGCCACGTGGCGGTGGCCATCATGAAACCGTGCATGGAAAAGCTAATTTGTTAAAAATTAAACAGTAATTCATATTACATGCTCCTCACAGCATCTAATCCCCACCAGGACCCAAGGAAAACTCTGCCCAGTAAGTGGAGACAGAGAAAATCTGAGGCTGGAAATACAATAATCGGAGTCATGAAATGGCAACAATTTTAAACTACTCCCAGTGTCTCTAACTCTTTCATGCCCTAATTCATAAGAAAAGAGAAAGGAACCATATGCAAAGTATGTAGTCAGTCCTCATTCTCCAAGTCCAAGTCTCACTCAACAGATGGAGTGGAAAAAGTCTGCCTTTAGTTTTATCTAGATGTTTCTGTGCCTCCACAGGGGCCATGAAAAGGTAGGTTCATCCTGAATACAACACCTTCAGACAAGCTGGCAATTGTAAGACATATGTAACACCCAATTTACAAGTCCCTAGGGGACAGCGCCAAGGCTTTTCCACTTTTGTCTGGTAATGAAACTTAAGTCCAGAAAAAAATATATGGGAGTCTCATCTGGCATCGGCAAGGTACTCCTCTTTCTTGCAGCTTGAAGGAGTTTCTCTCTAATATGGATCCCAGGGTGACTGGCAGGATCATGCGGAGTTGCTCCAAATTTGCAGGTCAGTGCCGTGAAGTAATACAATAGACTTTAATGAGTTTATCCAATAAAAGAAGCTGTGGGACAGAGTGCAAGGTATCCACCACATATTTAGGAATACCAACCCCCTCCAGACTTTTTGCTTTCCTGAGCAAATGGAGATTAGTTGAACATGCCCCATTTTCCAGATATTCCAACTGGAGCAAGAGAAATTTTGGTTTTCCTTGACCAAACCACAAGTTACTGCATTCACTTTCCCCACTAAGACTAAGTCTGTTGCTGTATTAAAATCTGCTTGCATATTGTCCATTTTAGCTTTAACAGTGTGGACTAGGGTTGCCACCTTTGGATGAGATGAAAACCGAATACTAAACCACACCCCCAAACTACACCCCTAACCCCGCCTCTTTTATGACTAATGAGGACATCGCTTGGACTCTTATTCACTTGATTTATTCAGAATTGCTGCTGATATAACATTGTGTACAACTTCTTTAAATTACATCATGATTATTATTTTTGGTTTGTTTGATTTAGATTTAAATATTTTAAATTTCAGTGTGTGTTAACATTTGGTTGGGTTAGAGAGGGGGTTCAGGGGACTTTCCATCCTGTGTATACAGCTTAGCTGACAAATCGAATGACTACAAGGACACCTCTGACAACTGGCTAGTTCGGATCAGTTGGCCTTTTCTAGTAAAACTCTTTCAATAAATAAACAAACTACACCAGTAATGGTGGACGAGATATAATTACAAATATCATCTGCCATTTTAAGATGTGTTACTGTCCCTCCTATTGCTCCTACTCTAAAGTTATTTGTAATGTCAGAGAAGTTTTTAAAAGTGATAGGAACTATTCTGTGCTGTTAAATACCTTATTTTGTTTTCCATGTCAGTCATACATAGCAGATAGCATGATATGTGACACATAGTGTGGAGGCAGTATAGTGCAGTGGTTTAAAGCTCTGAGCTGCAATTCTGGAGACCGGGGTTTGAATCCTACAGTCCAAACATGCATACTTTGTGACCCTACACAAATCATTTAATTCCCTTGTGTTCTCAGGTTGCACCTGTAAACAAGCTTTAGCTTAGTGTGTCTCTTCTAGTAAAAAATAATAATGTTTTGAAATTTTTTTTATAAATTTCTTAAATTTGCAGTGCCATCAAATCTAGATTGTGTTCCTGTCATCTCATCAGCTACTGCTCTCTCTCTCCCTATTCTCATTTCTGTGGTTTAGCATGACATTAGCCACATTATTCTGTGCTGTTCATCTGAAAGGCCTGGATCATTCTTCCTGGAATATCCAAGAAGCACGAAAATAGACAACAATAACTACTGAGGAGAAAGAGGCATATTATTGTTAGAAATGAAATAAAATATTAGATTATTAATTTAACAACAAAAGGGGTAACAAATATTAAAACATAGGACAGACCCTAAAAGAAAAAATGGTGAGCATTTAAAGGTATGAAAGTATTCCTTATCACAGCACTCAAAGACCAAACTCACAATGCAGCCTGGAAAGGATTCGTTTGATTTGCTGCTAATGGTCTTAATAGCCTTACTTTACACCTCTCAGACTGACTGGTATACAAACAAAGGTCTGCATGACATCAGAATTTGTTTGTAATCCGGCCATGCAAGTAAAATGGTGAAGGATTTAACAGAATCTGTTTTGCAAGCATTCAAAGTGACTGAAAAAGTACTAACTCTGAATAAAACTGGATTAGCAGGTAAAGTTTCTGAAACACATTGTACAGTCCACACTGGACAAGAGGTTACCCTAATGTGGTGCCTGTCTGAATGTCTAAGGATTTCAGAAAAATAAAGGTGTTAATTAAGGTGGTATTGTTTACCCTTCCCATGAATAATCTTCCAATTTGCTGGTGTGAAGTTAGAGGTGACAACTAAGCAGAAAGGGACACATTTGGCTCTTTAAGTGCCCTGCTCTTGAAGGCACTCCCTGATTAGCATGCACTGCAAGCAAGCAATTACACTAAAATGTCAAATACTTGCTTACAGTCAGATGAGAAGAAAATGATAGAAGTTAGTGGGGAATAACAGGTGCTGCTTGACCCACCATAAAAACAGAATTTGCAATGGTGAAAACAGGAGGACCGAATCTGGACCTAGAAAACCGAATCATTCGGTCAAAAACCAAGTAGGTGGTAACCTTAGTGTGGACTCAGGCATTAAACAAATCAAGTATTTTGTTGAGGTGTCTAACTGCTTTCTTGAAGTCAGACTTGAGCTCTTGCATAGCCCGGCATCACGGCCATATTGGTCCGCTCTACATCATGGGGTTTTTCTCTGCTACTGCCCTGTAGTACTTGTGGTATAAAAATGCACTCTTTATCTGATACTCAGAGTGGTGCTTTGTTATGGAGCTGTTGTGAACTGTGAATCTGGCTTCCCTTTTTGCACTGCAGTGAGTATTTGGCCTATGGCTCCGTCCAGTGAGACTGGTGGCCACCTTCCTTTTCAATCTTGGCTCTATGTCATCACACTGACCTGATGCTCCCTTGCCTTTCAGTGCTCCTGTAGGTGGCTTCTCTGTTTTCCCTGAATTGGTCTCCTGTTGCTGTCCTTTACTAGGATTCCCTATGATGAATCTCAACCAGAAACACACCACTTAATAGCAGACCAAAAGAGCTACACAATTCAATCCATTATAAAAAGAAACAAATGCCTTTGAGCACTAAAATACAGTTTGTTCAGGATTTGAGACAGAGCTCCCACTGAAGTGTCTAACTCCATCAGTGGTTAGCTCTGCCCCCTCAAAAGAGGGCCCCCTTTACAGTACAAACATGGACTGGGATGGGTGCAGGGTATGACTAGCACCAGGAATGTATATGTCATTCAAAGGGGGATCCAGCAGGAAGGACATATCATTAGAGTTAAGGATGCTTACCATATACCATACAAATAGAGACTGAAGTAGGAGAGGGATACTAATAGTACAAGAGATGCTTTTATACTTTGCATGGAGATCAGGTCAGGGAGTGGGCACATTTTGTGAGTCTGTTCCTGGCCAGCAGTGTTGTCGGGGGGGGAGGTCATGTTCCACTGTGCATGCTAATAAGACTAGGGTTTTGGAAGTGTTAAATAACACAGCAACCTTTTAGCACTCCCAATACCCTTTCAATATACCACTGCACCCTGTGTATAACAGGTTCATCTAATTTGCATGGACACAGTGGTGTATTTAGTGCAGCTGCTCTACGTGTACTTTTGAACATAGCAATGGCTGCACTAACGGTATGCTTGCTGCATGATATCCCATTAGCACAGTGCTAAGCCTTTTAGTGCCATGCTAATGCTTCAAATATGGGATCCTTAATTCCTACATATGTCTTCAGCAATAAAGAAAGGAATTTCCAGAAATTCTTATTTTGTGAGGAATATTCTGATATCTGAGTCCTACAGATTCCAAAAGAATTTTGTTATAAAGAAACTTGAAAAGCGACTTTGCAGGGATCTGTGTCGTGGTATGTTAAAGTCATTCGATCCATTTTTAAAGCCATTTGTATTACTTTTCTAGTTAGTGGCTCATGGCAATAACAATGGAAGATATCATCAGGTTTCCCCTGAGGCCACCCTTCTGTTGTGCATGCTGTAGCTAAATTGTATGAAAATGTCAGAGAGAGTTGGCCTATTACTGATAACCAGCAGTACAGCACAACCCTGTCCTAGTTAAGACTTTCATGCTAGACTTGGCAAGGGTGTAGGAACTCTTAAAAACAGGAAAAACATATATCTCACCTCAGGAATGAAATGGAAAGAAAACTGGGTATCCTTAATGTGTTTTTTGTTTGCTGAATTTTCAGCTGCTCTCAGTTATTACCTGCCAGTGCTTTCGCAGGCATAGCTGGTGAAAGCATTGAAAAGTTTGGGATTACCTAAGGAAAACAAAACTTTTATGTAAGGCAATTAGATCACTTTGTAAATACTTTATCTTGACTGCATCAAAAGCCCTATGGGGTAAGGCTCAAGGAATTTAACATATTCTCCCTGGAGGAAAGGGGGGATATTTATTTATTTAAAGACTGATAGCGGGAAAGGCACACTGAGCCAGGGCTCATTTCAAGGTGTGACCTGGGGAAGACTGGGGATCAGGAATAAAGTAATAATATAGAGCAACAGATACAAATATAATACAAAGTACATCAAGATAAAAATAAACAATTCATAGTAATGACTTACAATTTTCCTACAGAGATAAAAACAGAACACAGAGTGATGAATTTTGATGAATATAATAACACATTACAGATGAACAATAAATTACAACATGGCAGTGTAGGGTGTGCAAGTAAGGCAGAAAACCACCAGGTGAAAAACCTTAGTGATAAAGGTTGAGGATGTTTAGGAGAGGATTGAGGATTGAGGATTGAGGTCAAGGGCTTTAATGGTTACAGGTGTATGAGCAGCAGCAGGAGGTTACTGGAGGGGGTCTAAGCTTTAAGGCTGGAAACAAGGAGATAAGGTGACTAGAAGGGGAAGCTTGTTCCAGAGGGAATGGAGACAAAAGGAAAAGACTTGTTGGCCTGCAGAAGTGTGAGCTCAGGGGAGGGAGAAAGTACGAGAAAGACAGGAGCAGAGGGGTTAAGAAGAGGGGGTGGCAGGAGAGAGGAGAGGTAAGACGGGAAGGAACTAAACCAGTATTTAGTGATGAAAGTGAGGCTGTGAGCCAATCTTCTCTGTTGAATGGAGGAGACAGAGAGTCTGGAGTATAAGTCACAGTGGTGAGTCAGTGCCAGTGGAGGGGAGTTGGAAGCAAAGCGAAAAAAAGCATTGAAGAGCACGTCAAGCCTAGTGAGGGAAGGGGCAGGTGCACAGCTGTAGATAATATTGACATAGCTGATAACAGGAAGAATCCATTTAGTTATTAGGTCACGCCTGACTGGGAGAGGGAGGCTTTCTTTGTGTCTGTAGAGCAGACCCAATTTAGGGCAAAGTTTTGAGTGCATGGCAGCAAGATAGGATGAGAAATCTAAGGATGTGTCAAGCCAGACACATAGATATTTGTAGGTAGGAATGATGTTGAGGGGGTGCCAGTGAGCGTAGTGAAGTTCAAAGGGGGTGATAGCCTGGCTAGTTTTTGCCTAAAGCCAAAGGTCATGGTGAAGTTTTTTTTCAGTGTTCATTTTAAGGCAGTGATCCTGGAACCAGTTAATCACTGCATGAAAGTTGCATTGTAGGGGGATCTGGACATCTGAAACAGAGGGGCTGGAGAGGTATATGATGGTATCATCGGCATACATGTGTATATGGGAGTTGGAACAGACTGAGAGAAATCATTTATGAAGAGAGAAAAAAGGATGGCCAAGGATGGAGCCCTGAGGAACACCAGATAGGATGGGGAGGGGGAAAGAGAGGACATTACTGATTTGCACAGCCTGTGTCCTGTCAGTAAGATGACAGTTAAACCAATTAATTGCTGGGACTGATAGTCCAGTAGCATGGAGTTTGTTTAAGGGGGGAGGGTGAGAGATGGAATCAAAGGCTTTTGCAAGGTCAATTAATATAGCTGAGGTAAAGTGACCTTGGTATTAGCTGAGAGGATGGAGTCTGTGAAATGTAGTAGGAAGGAAGTGGTGTAGATGTGAGCGGAGGTCATTCCAGAAAGAGGAGGAACAGCAAGTAGGTTATTGTAGACATGATTTGAAATAGCTTGCTTTGGCCTGGCATGCAGCTTTGGTGCAACTATTCTGAAGAGTTCTATGAAGTTGGAGATCAGATAGGAACTGGGAGGCTTTGAACTAGGTCCAGGCTTGGTCACTGGATTTACAAAGTGCTAGAAGGTCCAGGGCGATCCATGGATGGTGGTGCCATTTAACTCAAATAGTTTTTTTTTGGGGGGGGGGCATAGATGTTCCATATTTTAAGAAAGGTGGTGAAATGGATATGGGCAAGGTCCATATTGGGGTGGAGAATACTGGGGATCAGTCTGCTGAGGTAAGGTCATGGAGTAGGAAGTTAGCACTGAGTGTTCTAAGAGGGCAGTGCAAGGTATATTTGGGGGTATGATAGGTAGGTGTCTCTTCCTCACAATGTGACAGAGACATTCAAATACATCACAGGCAAAAGCAAGGTACAGGAGGGAAGCATTTTCCACAGAAAAAGATGCTCAAGGACAAGGGGTCATGCTATGAGGGGGATCCAATAAAGGAAGGACTCTGTCTCCACCCCCCTGAGGAGCTGAAGGAATGCAGGAAAAGGCCGACTGGAAAGGTGCTGACCGAGAGAAGACGGAATCCCCATGGAAACGCGAGCAGGGGAAATGTAAGTATACGGAAAGGGTGAAAGGTAGTCCTGCTAAATGTCAGGAGCTTGGGCGATAAAATGCCTGAGCTCCAATTGATGCTAAATGAGGGACAGGTGGATGTGGCAGCGGTCACTGAGACCTGGGCCACCGTGAGGGCATGACTGGGACCTGAACCTGTAGGGTTACACCATGTTCAAGAAGGACAGGGGGGAGGGAAGGGAAGGGGGGTAGCAATAATAATCAAAAACTGCATTGGCATAGGAGGAGTGGAGGAGGCGGAGGGAACTGTGGAGGCGATTTGGGTCACGCTGATAACAAGAGGGGACAAGAGAGTAAAAATAAGAGTGGTGTATAGACCCCCTGCGCTGGCGGAGGAGCTGGAGGAGAGGCTGGTGGAAGATGTTGGGAGACGCTGTAGATTGGGCAGCTGAAGGGTGGTGGTGTTGGGGATCTTAAACATGCCTGGAACGGACTGGGAAACTGACATCCTCGGTGGCCAGGGAACAGAGGTTGTTGGATGTCTTTCGGGACGTGTTCCTAACTCAGCAAGTGGGGGAACCAACCAGAGAGGTGCAGATACTGGATGTGGTCCTGGCAGACAGTGACCAGATTGGGGTCCTGGAGGTAAGGGACCCGTTGGCAGGGAGCTACCATGCCACGGTCTGGTTCTGCCTGGACCTAGGAGGGGTAGAAGGCTGCACAAAGATGGAGGTAACTGTCTTCAGGGGGGGCGGATTTCAAGGAAATGGGAAGGATCCTTAAGAAACATTTGGATGAGATTGGGCCAGACATGGATGCTGACAGTAGGTGGGAAATCATCAGGGGGGGGGGTGCAGGATGATACCAGCACCTGTGCAAGAGTAAGACAAAAATGTGGTAGGGCCCGTAAACCCTGCTGGTGGACCAGGGAGGTTCAGGAGGTGGTGAGGAGAAAGAAAGCGGCTTATAGGCATTTCAAGTGCTCAAGGAGTGAAAGGGATCGAGGGGAGTACGAGCTGATTTCCAGAAGGGCCACTAGGGTGGAGAGGGCAGCTAAGGCAAGGAAGGAGCAGAACCTGGCCAGGGAAATTAGGAGAGGGAACAAGAGGTTCTTTAGATACACTGGGGAAAAATGAAGGGTGAAGGGGCAGATTAGCAGGATTAAAACAGGGGAGGGATGGGCACAAGACCCGGGGGAGCAGGCTGAGGTACTAAATGAGTACTTTGCCTCAGTTTTCACCAAGGAAAATGGGGGGGTGCTGCATCATACATGGGAGGAGATGGTGAAACTGAGGAGGGGGGACCCTTGACGATCAGCAGGTCTGGGGAGAGGGGGGGCCATCACTGGCAGGATGTCGGGAAGGCAAAGCAGGGGATGAGACAGCAGAGGTGGAAATCACGGCAGAGAGAGTGAGGAAACCCTGAGGTCCCTTAAGACAGAGAAAGCACCGGGGCTGGATAAATTACATCCCAGAGTGCTGAAGGAACTGGCAGATGTCCTGGCGAAACCCCTGGCGGAGCTTTTCAGCATTTCTCTGAGGACAGGGTGGGTGCCCCAGGATTGGAAGGTGGTGAATATAGTGCCTATCCACTAGGGGGGATCAAGGGAGGTGGCAGGGAACTACAGGCCCATCAGCCTGACATCGGTGGTGGGCAAGGTGACGGAGGGCATTGTCAAGGAGAGGCTGGGGGGACCTGGAAAAGTCAGGGTGCCTGGACGATAGACAGCATGGATTTGTCACGGGGAAATCATATCAGACAAACCTTGTGGAGTTCTATGACTGGGTGATGAGTGCCTTGGACCTGGGTAGACAGGTGGACGTCCTCTATTTTGACTTCAGCAAAGCGTTTCACTCTGTTCCTCACAGGGGCCTGTTGAATAAGCTGGGAGAAATGGGGGTGGGGAACCAGATGATCAGATGGATAGGCAATTGGCTCCAGGACCAGATGCAGAGGGTCGTGGTTGGTGGTATAGTCTCATCCCTAAGGAGGGTCATTAGTGGGGTCCCTCAGGGATTGATCCTTGGGCCCCTCCTGTTCAACACCTACAACTCTGACATAAGGAAGGGTATCAGGAGTGAGATGAGTCTCTTTGCAGAAGACTCAAAAACTGGGGATGGTGGTGGATGTGGAGGATGAGAGGGAGGCCCTACAGGGGGACCTGGAGGCTCTGGAAAGGTGGTCTAGAAAGTGAAAGCTGAGGTTCAATGCAGTGAAATGCAAGGTACTGCATCTGGGAGCCAGAAACCTGGGCCAAGTGTACACCCGGGGGGGGGGATGCTACAAGTCTCAATGGCTGAGAGGAACCTGGGGGTGGTGGTGGATGTCAAGATGAACAACTCTGAGACTTGTAGGAGGGCAGCAGTCAAAGCCAACAGGATGCTGGGATGCATCATTAGGGGGATCACTTCCAGAAGGAGGGAAGTGATACTCCCTCTGTATAATTGCTTGGTGAGGCCGCACCTCAAGTACTGTATGCAGTTTTGGAGGCCACACTTAAATAGGGACATTGAACTCCTGGAGAGGGTCCAGAGGAGGACAACCAAAATGATCTGGGGCCTGGGGGACAGGCCCTATGGGGAGAGGCTCAAAGAGCTAAGTATGTACACATTGGAAGACAGAAGAGACTGGGGGCACATGATAGAGGTCTTCAGGTACATGAAGGAGTTAAATAGAGCAGGAGCAGTCTGGGTGCTCCGAAGGAAGGGGGAGGGGCAACTAGAGGGCATGGGTGGAAGCTGGAGGGGGGGAATTCAGGGGAGAAAGGAGGAGGTGCTACTTCACTGAGAGGGTGGTGGAGCCATGGAATGCACTTCCCAGGGGGGCTGGTGGAGGCAGCGAAGGTGGATGGGTTCAAGAGGGGGTGGGACAGGTACAGGGGAAGGAATCTGAAAGCAAAGTCCTGTGCAGCGAGAATATCTGTGACTGGGAAGGGAGAAGCCAAAGAGGGCGAGGGGGGCAGTAAGGTCAGCTCCCAGGGTGGGTGCTGACCAAACAAGCAGACACGAAAGACCGTTAGGCCTATTCTGCTGGCATTTTAGTATGTTAGTATGAAGTTAGAAGGGGGCGTCTTAGAGGAAATGTGAGGAAGCATTTCTTCATAGAGAGAGAGTGGTGGACGCATGGAACAGCTTACCAGCAGAGGTGGTGACAGGGTTCAAGAATGCATGGGATAGACACAGAGGGATCTTAGCAGTGGGGAGAGGGAGAATGGAGACCAAGTAGGGTCTGCAGTGCCACTATAGGTAGGGAAAATAGGGCAGACCAGGTGTGCCATCAGGTCCTTATCTGCCAGCTGATGATATGACCAAATTAATGTCATTGCTGTTTACTTTGCATGTACAATATGTCAACCAAAAACCAGAACATGTTGAAAAAAGAAAGTTATTTAAAAGAACCCCACAAATCTGTTAGATGCTTACATCAGTGTGTTTTATTGGTACATTGATGTAGGGCGTACTCTGATATAATATATACATTGACATATTGTTTGTACATTATTGCAGATATAAAGACAATGTCTCCACGACTGTACATGTTAGAAGCCGATGCTATATACTGTTGGAACAGTGAGGGTCAGGCCTTTCCCGCAGTACACAGCATTCAGTTCAAGCTTGTAAGGTACTAATGATACAGGCCTGTTTCACTGTCATTACCAATATAAAGACAACACATTGATGTAAGAATTAGTGTATCTATACATAAACACTGTACCTACATTCCACAGCTTATGCCCCTGTCAACATGGCACCAGGCTTTTATTAAAAAAAAGGTTCCTAGCCTCAACAGTTCCAAAGTTAGCCATTTCTAAACATCATGCAATTTAAGAAACAGAAATGCTCAAAGAAGGATATGGTGCACAACCCAAAACGGTACATAGATACTTCAGAAGAATAAGTTTGCATGCATGCCCAGTAACAAGTCACGTAGTACCAGGAATATATATATTTGTAAAAATGTACTTGCAGCCCACTGATGTGGTAGTAGCACTACCGCCCCCTACACCAGTGACCCAAGTTCAGGAGTGGTCTCGGGTTGCTGGGAGTTGGCATGGGGGGGGATGAGCATCCCAAGGATGGCGCTCCTCTCCCAGGGAGAGATGGCTGGTCAGCACCACTGCTATACTGCCACCAGGTGGAGGCTTGGTGATAGTGCAAGTCACAGCCGACTCGATGGCTGGGGAGCTGCAGGACTCCACAATACATTTGTGCCTCCACAGGCACAAGCCAACATGCACACCCCAGCTCAGGGGCTTAAGGGAGAAAACTGGTGTGAAATGATGGTGGGGGAGGCGTCAATGATGCACTGTGTGCTAGTCTCCCCACAAGGCCCCATGGCCAGCAATTTGGATTGTATTCTCTGGGGGAGGATGACAGCCCCCCCCCCCAAGCCTGAACACTGGGAAATCCATGGAGGATATATCCGAGGAGTAGGTCCTAGGGAGGTGGTAACCAGTGGGGGGGCAGCAGGGACAGTTGCCAAAGGGAGTGTACCTGCCCCAACCATGGAGAGAAAAAAAAAAATCATACTTAAGTCACATTGTGCAGTGGTTAACAGTCTGCAACAGCTTGCAGGCATAAATCCTGCTGCCACCAGATATAAACATACCAGAATAATGTTTTGCATCCTTACATGAAACACTTCATTAGAGTCTCTGATGAAGCATAACGTGAAATGATGCAAAACATTAGTGTAGTGTGTAGGTACATCCAGCAGTGTTGTATCTCCTGGTACACTGTGTTTTTATTGGGCATATGTGCTTCAAGCATTAAGGAACATGGCTACACATGGCATGTATGCAAACCTACTCTTCCGAATTACTCTTTGACATATATTTTCATCAAAAAGGGCTACATTTTGAACTCTTTGTGCAAGGAACATGATTTTCCAAAAGGAAAGCCTAGGGTAAAGTTGACATGGCTGTTCTATGACAATACAGATTTGATGCATCATTGCATATGTAAGCATGTACCAAACTGTCAAATGGAGGTAGACAATGCTTGATATGTTCTTGGCCGCTGCATCAGAAGATACTGGTGATATTTACCAAGAATGATTGCAGATTATTTTTTTACTTTTATTTTATTTTTAGGATGTTGCACTGCTGTATTAAGCTTCACGTGAACCAGTCCTCTGTAAGGCTGTCTAATAAGTGGGCAGGAATCTTCCTTCTGACTAGTAGAATTCTGTCTGCCTTTGATAGCTAAATCTAGCAGAAATGTCAAGCACTTTTACCACAGCACTGTGGCTATTTTCTGCTTAGATAACCTAGCACTAAGAGTGTGAAACTTAGAACCTGCACTTCTGCAGGCCTGGAACAATGTTTCATACAAATAAGGATATTGATCCGGAGATCTTGGGCCTAAACCCTCGAACTTTAACTTCAGAACAGATAGCATGCTTTGCTTCTCTCTAGAAAAGCCAGCCCCCGAATGTGGCACCAATCCTGGCTGGAGGAGGTGGCGAGACACCTGCTACTATTACAATGACACACACATCACTGATTTCTACAATGCAGAACGCAGCTGTTACAGGGAGGGAGCCCACCTAGCCTCCATTGCAGATGAAGAGGAGCAGACCTTTATTACTGGCCTGGTGAGTTCAAGGATGTCCTTTTCCTCAGGGCTTAGATAAAGCAACAATGTTGGGCAAAGTGAAGCTACAGAACTTGTTCTTAATACCATATCACATCAGACCTAGTTTAATGGCAGCCCTCCTGTAGGAGCTGGAGGTTCTTGTAGCTCTACATACATATTTTCAGGGAACAGATAACGGATATGCATCAAAAAACATAAACACACATTAACGGTGTCATTCGTAGGTGTAGCAAACAATTTTAAAACAGAAACAAGGCAAACTTTGTGATATGGTAACTGTAAAAAGTGGAATGCCTGAGTTGCAGATGAGGGCATTTAAAGAGAACCTGACACTAGAAAACTTTGGAAAATGTAATATGTAAACACAATTCAGACTATATTTCATATATTTTCTACAGATTTCTCCTCTCATTTATTAATGAAGAAATCCCCACAAAAACAAGATCTTTATTCCTAAGATGTCATCTGCCTCTGTAGCTTATTCCCTACTTGAAATCATGCTCTTTTGTGACATCATAGTTTTCTACCATGGGAATAACTGTGATCTCATAAGCAGAATATTATGACATCAGGTTGAGAAGAATCAACAGGAGCTGATGAACTCTCAAGGAAGAGCTGTCCAGTTTTCCCGCAGATGACCTCAATAAAAAATAATGGGGATAAGGAATACAGATCTAATGAGAAATATAAGTTGCTTTGTATCCAAATGTTATGTTTTTCAAAGTTCTTCTTGAGGCATCAGTGGCCCTTTAACACCCAGCCACACTGGCTAATTAAGTAGCAGCTGAAACCTACTCTTCTCTAAGACATTAGAGGGTGGATTTTGAAAAATGTCTTGCCAGTTAGAGGGAAGGAATCTGGGGTTGTTGTCTGCTTCCAATTTGCTTCCCATACACAAGCAAGTTTGAGTTGTCCAAAAAAAATTCAACCTAGTGTTTTCTGGGGCTGAATGAGAAAACAACAGTGCTATAGTCAGAGACAGACCTAGATGTTTTCACAAACTTACTGCAAGCTTCTTTTAAGCAAAGGAATCACTTCCTCTCTAATGGACTTCTGATACTTCTCAAAGTGGTTGTTTTTATACCATGACCAAAGTGCTATGAGAACACAGCTGAAAGGTACATCAAGTAGAGGTATACGACTAAATGTAGCCTCTGAGCAGTGCCCCAGTGAACAGAATCCCATCACCATTGGTATAGCTAACATTTGCTTTCATTTTATGATGTTCAGGTGAGTCGTGGAGCTGTTAGCTACTCCTGGATCGGGCTGCGAGAGCTTGGAGTGTCAGCTGGGGAATACATGTGAGTGTTTTCTTCAAATCTGAATGTTTAAATGGCAAGCGTAGTACAGTTTAGGGATGGGCGAAGGTTAGGAGTTATGAAAGTGTAGGGTTCTTCACTCCTCTGAAGTCTCACATTTCTCTCATCCTGAACATCTTTGAGCAAGCAGATTCAGCCATTCAAGATCTTTCCATGTAATGTTTTACTCTGCATTGTGTTTCTCAGCACCAGGCTCGTACGTTAGAGCATGGTGCTACCGAAACCCATGAAAGTAGAGAATCAGAAATGTAAAATGTGTTCAATCTGACCTTTCTCTGAAGAAGGTTTAATTGTTAGATAGATAGATAGATAGATAGATAGATAGATAGATAGATAGATAGATAGATAGATAGATAGATAGACAGATTGATTGCTAACACTGGGAGTATGCAGGGGGCATGGTGTGTTAGTGCTTTTAAAAAGAATGCATCTTCCAGCCACCATGTATCCACATCAGACTTTCAGTTCTGATTGGAGTATACCCTCATTCCAGCTCCCAACTTCAACAGACAGACAGAACATACATACATACATAACTGTTCAGAGAGGACCTGCACCTGCCAAAAGGTTTCATGTAGCTACACTTCGCTCCTTAACAGAAACTGTGATCTTCCAAAAGATTCTTTACAAAACAGCTTTTATTCATACAAAATGGTGCTGTTTTAAAGGTTTTTGACTCCTATAAAAGCACTTGCTGTTTCACGGTATAAAAGGTCCCCCCACCACCACCATATAATAGCAAAACATCCACACAGTTTCAAGAGGTAACAAATGCTAGCTAGTGTTAAGGCTTGAACCCCGTCCCTTACTGTGACGTTACCTGATGCATTTCAGGATTGCTCACTTTCTCAAAAGCTAACGTCCTAAAGATAACCACCCCCACCACCACCATTTAAGTGAAACTCTGTAGACTTGTTGCTATTATATGGACCATTTATATTGTGATTGCTTTTATGTGAGTAAAAAAAACTTTTAAAATGGTACCATTTGTATGAATAAAAGCCATTTTGCACAGAATCTTTTGGAAGTCCACAGGTTCATGTGAGGAGCAATGTGTAGCCACACAAAACCTTTTGGCAGGTACCAGCTGTTTCTGAATTGCCAACTGTTCCATTTCATGTCCTGGGCAGTGCCATTCCCAAGTTGGGGTTGGACACCCTGAACTACATAGAGTAGATAGACAGACAGACAGACAGACAGACAGACAGACACTGCATATACTTGTTTATCAGTCTTAGGTATTGTTCTTAAAGGGACACTGTCAACCTGTTTTGCATCATATTATTTCTAGTTAAAACCCCACATTTTATGATTGCTTACTGTCTCCAAAATTCCTTGATATTGCTGCTTGTGTAGTAGAACTGAAATGCATGGCAATGTATATTTATAAACAACTTTGCTTTGTTTCAGTCCTGTAACTTATCTGAATGAATATTTCTTGAACATTAGAAACACCTCAGAACAGTGTGGTCACTCATGCTGTAACAGCCTCATAAACTCCCACTGCAGCATGAGTGGCTAGACTATGTTGAGGATGTTCCCAAGAACAGGAAAGATGCAGTGGGAGCTGATCAAGGACTGCAAGCAAACCTGTTTTTGTGTGGCAACACCAGCAGGGTGGGCAGTCTGTTTTTCATTTTTTTAAAGAAAAAAATAATCAGAATCTAACTACCAGCTGCATAAACAGTCTCTACAGAATGTGAACGATCATAAAATGTTTTTTTTAAACTTGGGACACTATGAGGCCTGAGGGGTTGACAGTATCCTTTTAAACCTGGCACTCAAGAAAAGGGACTCAGCTTACATGTGAGGTTTAACTTAACCATTTTTGCAACTGTCTAACCTGAGTTTGTGTCCAACTCTGGCCATTAAATCAGATTCTGTGCCTGATGTTGGTCACAAAACTAATTTTTGCATTAGGTTTGAGCATCAAAATTGTGTCTGAAATTTTGCTGAAATTAAAAAATTGAAAGGGGGTTGACTTGTATGTATCATTAGCTTATAGGCAGATATATATGGTAGTTAGATATACAGAAAGAGATGGATGTATCCTCTATTTTTATCTGTCATCTAGACGTGTAGGTGCTGCTCAGTCACTCCAGCTGCCAGGCCAGGTAAAAGCACTCAACATCCAGACCTCGGGGTAGGTTCAGGAGTCATCTTGTTTCTCAAGCTTTTAGGGCAGGTGGACAGCAGATGTCCTGTGAAGATCATTTAGTCTCTCTGTCTGCAGACAACGATGTACTATGTATTACTCAAAAGCACCTCTTGTAGCTTATTCATTTGTGAGACTTAACGGTGTACAAGGAACGTTTTTTCAACTGCTCAGTGAGTATTCATATCGGGCACCCTCAGATACTTGGATATTTGTTACTTGTTATCTCTTTACTGAGACAAAATTATTGAAAACAAAAACTTCTTTATTTCTCCCTAGGTAGCCAGAACTGGTCTTTTTACCACCTCCTCTTCAGCCCAACCATGTTCTACCCTCCTCCCCCTCTCCCACCTTCACAGATTGAGTTTGTTTGCTTTTAAATTGCCAGCTTCTGGCACTATGCCAGAGTCAGCACTGTCTTTACAGAGCTTCCCCTCTCCATAGCCGGACCTTTCTTAATTCCCAATTACTGTAGCCATTATTTCAAAGTTGATCTGATTGGTCAATCTGCCTAGTACCATCGGTGACACGCACTGTTCCACCATCTCCATCCTGGCTGCACACACCTCAAGCTATACTATTCATATGAGAGTCTGACAGAGCTGGCAGTGTGGCTGTGGGTTAGTGAGGGGGTCAATTGGGCTAGCTTGGATTTCTGCCCAGTTGTGCATGGGGGTCAAAAGGGAGCACCTTTGAAATGATGCCTACTTGGCAATAGGGTGGGCTCAGGTTAGAGATGGGGAAAGCTTTATAAATATTTTTTGTTTACATATACTTTAGTCCTGAATATTTCTCCCTGAGTATCCCCAAATAAATAAGAATGCTAAATAAGTATGTGGGCCCTGCTAAGTTATAGCCTGTTACTCATGGTATTGAGATCTGTAGTCAGGACTTGCACACCCTGAGACTTACTGTTGGTCTCGAGAATATCTGCCTGCAACCCATGTAGCCAAAGGTCAGATGTTGCAATACAGCCAGATCAGAGAGAGAAAAGGTTATACAGGGATGAACACAAGATTTAAAAAGTACTCTTACCACATACCATGGTAGCCAATTAGACTACCTGTTCAGCAGATTTAGTAGCCCGTGGCAATTTTTTTGTGGAAGCTGATTAAAAAAATTGACCTGTAACAATATATGCATATTGAAAACCAGCCAAATGTTTACCATAGTAAGTAAACATATACTGAACCCATAGGGCTTCTTATTCTCCTCGTCCTTGGTGATTATTGTGACCACCGGAAATACTAATGACAAAAAGCTGCGCATACCAAACAAGAAATACCCTGAGGTTGTAGAAAGGCTGTAGTAAGCAGTCAAAAAAGGATTTATTTATGAAGCCAGAGACTTGGGTTTAGAGCAAGCCTCCATTCCCAGGGGTCAGCTGCAGGGAGGAAAGCTGAGCATCCTAATGGATTTTCATTTCCTCCAGGAGGAAGAGTACAACATTTCTGCTGCTACCTCACCCCCCTCATTGACCACAGACCCCCGCACCCACCAAGCTGGGTAATCCCTGATAACTGGATAAATGTTCCCAAAGGACCTCATCCAACCTAAGACCCCCATCATGGGGGCAAGCCATTAGGGCAATGCAGTAGAAGGTAAGTCTTAGTAGAAGGCCATAGAACTTGGGCCATAGAAACCCAAGAACTGAGTACAAAATGGATGGAGTGATACTGACAATTACCAAGCAGGAAAGAGACCTGGGGCAATCACAGCAAATGATCTAAAAGGTGGGTAGGCAGTGTGACAAGGCAGTTGGAAGGGCTAGTGGGATGCTAGTAAGCATAAGAAGGGGGGTATCACTGGTAGGAAGTGGGAGGTGGTGCTGTCCCTATATAGATCACTAGTAAGAACCCGCCTTGAGTACTGCATCCAGTTGTAGAGACCACATCTCAGTATGAACATAGGCAGAGTAGAGGCAGTCCAGAGGAGGGCTACAAAAATGATTCAGGGTCTGCATCAAAAGCCATATGAGGAGAGGCTAAAGGAGCTAAATATGTACACCCTGGAGGAGAGGAGGATATGATAGAGACCATTAAATACCTCACAAGGGTTTATTAGGAACAGGAGGGGGTATTTTTCAGAGGCAAAGTTGCTCTAGAACAAGGAGGCATGCTATGAAGCTGGGGGGGTAAATTCAGGAGGGATGTGAGGAAGTACTTCTTCACAGATATGGTGGTGGATACCTGGAACAGTCTTGCAGCAGAGGTAGTGGGGGGGGGAACAGTGGTAGGGTTCAAAAATGCCTGAGACAGGCACAAGGGAATAGCAGGGGTAGGGAAGAGATTGTGCTGTAGATCAAGTTGGATCTACAGTAAAAAAATATGGGTTAAAAAAAATGGGTGGGCCCAGTTGTTTCTAAGGCAGAATGATGGGATTGGGGTGTGGCAGAAATCCTGAAAAGGGAGGTAAGAGCTAGCTGAGTGCATGAGCACTAGTAGGATAAATATTTAAAAAAAAAAAAGAATTTAGGAAACCCCAAATCAAAATTGATGGTACAGGTAGTGAAAACAAACGCAGGCAACAGGTAGCCTGATGAAACTCAGTATGAGGTGTGTAGCACTGAGAAGTCTGGCTATCTAGTATCTGTATCATTTTTACTGTCTCTACATCAGTCTCTGTTTTGAATCCATTAAATAAATTTCTGAGAGCTTCCTACGGGCTCAGAGTGCTTCTTGTTTGGTTTGCACATCTTTCCATTGTTTGCAGTACTGGTCCTCCCGATTTAAGGCTGCAGCTTCCTCCTGTTGCAAGTTTATCCCTAGTAAGTTTCCTTTTCCACTGGAGATGCCAGCCTGGTGCTCAGTGATGTTTTGTCACACTGGAATATTTTCCATCATCCTAGTGATGACTCTGGTATATAAGATTTATAGAATAAAAGCAATTGTTTTAATGGATAGTCTGGTAGGCCGTACAGCATGTCATTTCAGGCTACGGCAGGCTGGATAAGTGACCAGAGAGGTTTTATGTCATTCCTGTTTTTCATCCCTAAGGACTGCAGTTTCATCTTCTCAGATCAAAAAACTGAGTCATACCAGAGTTTGGTTGCTGCTTCTGGGGCCAGGATTTCCTTAAGCTTTTCAGTGGATGTTACTGACATCATTTTGCCTTGGTTTGTTAAAATAAACTATAACTTGTGTCTTTCTCCCCCCTCAAAAAATTCAATTTAGGTGGGCGGACATGTCACCTATTACTTTTGTGAACTGGGCATCTGGAGAGCCCAATGATGCCAATGGCGAGGAGCAGTGCGTACAGATGAGCAGCTTGCATGGTATGTGGATCCTCTCAGAAGTCTTGTCGGTGTGTACAGTTCTAAACTAGCTGAGGGATGAGACAACACATTGCAGTGGTCATGGTGGCTCTAGTAAGGTTCTGTGACTCTATGTTCAGGACAATTATAGGTAATGGTACCGCATGTGCACACAATCACACGTGCGCGCACACACACACACACACATGCACACACACCCCCCGATCTGAGACAGTTTAACAGTCAGGAATTTCAATGAATGTCAAGAAAAGCAGAAGGAATCTGTGCCCTCAGAACATATATTCAAGTTGCATCTAAAACAGAGTTCAAACCCCATAAAAGTGCTGTGTCAAAGTCAGTAAACATACTTCAGTTTGGTATTTCTGACCTTCACACCTCCATAACAGATACAGCAGAGTCACACTATAGAGTGTCAACTTTTTTAGTTAACTTTGGAAAGTTATTCATTTACTATTTGTGAGAAAAATCTGACTGTTCAGTATGCAAAGAAGAGCACAATAAATACAAACTGAAAACATATTGAGACAATGCATAAGTGTTTGGAGTAGACATTTTTTTAACATATCATTGTTTGAAGGAGACTATGTGGTCATCACAGCTCAAAGGTATCATTATTGAGATGGGTAGCAATTAGGAAATACCAGATTGTTCATTATCTTCTCTGAATCATAACCTTGATATTCTTCAGAATTCCACTCAATATGTTTACTAATTACTGTCTTCTGCCTGAAGAATTTTAATTTTAATGTGCAACGCTCTCCCAGTTCCAAATTCTCAGCTCTAACCCCACTCATAACAATCGGTGCTTTATGAAATTTGCCCCCCCCCAGTCTAAATGGTGGTACTTGAAGTAACTGAACTGGCCAGGAAGCAGACCATGAAGGTGTCAGTGCCTCTTCCAGAGGCTACTTTTGTCTGCCTTGCTCCATAATCTGTTTGATGTCTCCAAGTCCTCCACATCAGTTTCAATTCCCCACTAGCTTTTCAGATCCCTCTTAGCTCTTCTTTAAAGGCACTAGTTCCTTCTTCTGCTTCCTTCCTCCCTCTCCAGACAAATTTAGTAAACCAGAGCTCAGGGGCAGCCCAGTGACTAGACAATTCAAACTGCACTCTCATGGGCCTGTATGTGTTCCTGTATGTGTTCCAGGAGAAGACTGAACTATCACAAAGACGTGTAACTACTGGAAGACATACAGGCTTGGGAGGGAATACTATGAATTGCCATGTCAAGAAAACGCAACCTGAGTCAAGACAATAAAGTGACACAGCAATTGAAAAAAGGGGGAGCTAGGAGAAGGAAAGGTGTGTAAGGAAATTCTTGTGTAACCCCCAGGTGGCGCTATCCCAAGGGCTACTACCCCTGCCTGATTGACTACTGACAGGTTGAGGGGCCTAGGTTCTATGGCGGGAGCCTCCACTCAGAGGTCAGGGTTTGTTGTGGTTAGACTAGCTTGATCACAGCCCTCTGGGACACCGTGACCCCCTTTGGTTCCCCTCTAGTGGCTCACACAGTACACAGGAGTTACAGCCCCAATACCCCACTTATACACACTGTTCACTCATAAAGCACCACTTACCCTCGAGACTGATTCTGCAGCACGTCTCTGAGGACCCCCTGTAAAATAAGGTTAAACAACATACACAGCGAAATACAATGCTGTTTCCATAAGTACCAACACCACAGACAGTATATAGTATAACAACAATGAATCTGATTTATTTAGGGGACAGCAAAACAGGAGGGGGAAATCAGGTTAATTGGTGGCATTAAATCACAGTACTGTGCACACATTCAGGGTCTGAAAAGTCACACTCTGAGTACAAAGTTTGGGGGGGTTAGCCAGGTCCGTTGCCCGGGGTTGGCTGGCAGGTGCAGATGGATAGGGCCATGTAGAAGAAAATATATATGCACAACACCCAATTGTAATCCGGAGCCGGATGGCTCAGTCTATGAAGTAGTGAAACAACAAGAATTAGATGACACACTTGTGATTGAAAACAGGCTGCAGGGGAATACCCTCTCACAATACCCAAGCTAAGAACCGGATGGTGGATGTTCTCTGGATTGTCAGAAACAACACGGCATGGACACAAGGTCCTTGTGAATGGACCCCACTGCAGTTTATAGCAAACGGATTTAGTCCGAGACAAGCTGGGGTTTGCTTCCAGCTTCAACACACAGCACACAGCACAGGGGATTGGACATTGCGAATCCCCACAAGCACTACGCACATTCATATGTAAAAGGAAAGTACTATACCAGGCAGGCTGCTCCTCGATCCTGATCGCACTTACTGCAAAATACCCGGGGGCACACACAGCAGCTTCAGTTTCTGACAGACCGAGCGCGATTCAGCAATTTCTCCAGTCTTCTACAGGGTGAGCCTGGTTTCCACACTTCTAGTGCTTCTTTCTCCTCACAACTCGGCTTCAGTCCAAACTGGCAATCACAAAGGCTGCAGACCGAAACTCAGGGCCTCACACGCGCTTCCCACGCAAAACTGTACACCACAGAAGCACAGAGCTCCTTCTCTCTTCACAGCCACAACTGATCTAATCTTTCCAGTCACAGAGCAGGGCATTTCCTTTAGCTCCACACTATTCTGTTGGCTGATTCAGCTGTCACTCACAATAAGACTCCCTCTGTTGGTAGAAAAAGGCACCAAGGTCAAAACTACATTTCCCAGAGTCACTGCCCATACAATCCCCTTGTGACTGGCTCAAATTAAGAGTCCAGGTTCTGATTCGTCCACAGGCTCCATTTTAGGACTCCCTTAACCCACTTGGCCCAGCACAGCAGTTTAGGTCCATAATGGAGAGGTAACACACACAGAGTCCCAGCTGCAATAAAGGCAGGTTAGACAAACTACAATTTTGCTAATGCTTTAAATGATTACAGGCAAACAGTTACAGCTTTCAGATGGGCTCCCTTTGCACCTTCAGTGACCTCAAAATGGAGCGATTACTCCGCAGCTCGGGTGGGATTCAAGCATTAAATACACAGTTCCCCCATACAAACTAATTAAGTCTGCAAGCAGACAGCTCTTAAAGAGACAGTACGTGGAGGCTCAAATAGCACTCACTTGGAACCACATTTAAACAGCTCAGATGCCGAACACCACCCTGGCTTGGAACATTCAGACAAGCTCCTGGAAGACTTTTGGGAACCCACATTTGCAGAGGAGTTACACTTGCTGAGTAAAAAGGTAATTCAAAAAAGAGACAAGGAAGTACTGAGGCAAGTAAAATAAAAGTACTACTGCTTAAGATGGCTGAAGGAGGAGTTGATGGGGTTCATTGCACTGGCTGCAAGACATACATTATCTCAAGGGCAAGTTTACCTGTGATCAGTGCTGATTGGTTGTGGCTCCTGAGAATGGAAACTGGGATCTCAGGAAGCCGCTTTGGACATTCAGGGGGACTAGAGCAAGTGAGAGTTGCCTGTTCTGCATCCTGCAAGGAGAGCAGTAACTAGTGACACACAACAAGATCAGATGGAGAGTAAGAGGAGAAGAATACAGGATGAATTAAATATGGTAGTGAGGAACAGAATAAGTTATTGTCATGAGAGAGCAGGAACTCCTTCACAACATAGCCATCCAAACAGGTATGCTCTCCAGTCATATCTGTAGCGATACAGCAGTGTAGATGCTTGGAAAGTGATGGCCTCTAACACAGTGGGTCAATCAAGTACTTTTAGGGATGAGATGAAACAGAGGGGTAAGAAGGAAGTGGTGGTAATAGGGAAGTCAGTTATGTTCACAGACATTGTAAGATCTGTTGACTCCAAAGTGCAAAGGTGATGAACCTAACATCACAGGTTCCAGAAGAACAGATAGTAGGACACATTAGAGAACCTCAGCAAAGCACATGGCTCGCAGCAAACAGATGTCTACCATTATCTGCAAGTAAAACAATATCCCCTACAGCTTCCAACCACCATGTGTTCCTGGTGTCAGACCGCCTTGGCGGGGAAGAGGGGGAGGACCACCTCCTACCTGTACATAGTCTTTGTCAGGTGGTTGCTGAGGGTTCCTGGTGTGGTCAGCCCACTGGGACCATTGTCAGCTTTGGCAACAAGATGTTTCCTTTTCCTCCTGGTCCCCAGAGACACAAACAAGAATGAGAGGTCCTAAGAGTGTATGCATGCTATTAGGTGTTGCCACTCCAGACCTCGGCCTGAGTCTCACCTTCCCATAGCATCCTAGACTGCACTACCTCCTGAGGTCACCCAGGTGGGAGTATTGCAGTGAGGGTGGTAACCCATCCACACTGGAGAAGTAGAGCATCCCCTGGGATGCTCGATCCTCCTCCCCCTGGCTGGTCCCTGTCAACCCAAGCTCGTTCCTGAACTCAGGTTGCCAGTATCATGAGCAGTTGTGCTACTGCTGCACCAATGGACAGACTTACATTCATAAACTTTGAATTACTTTTACATAATCAATATGATGTGTGATATCTATATTCCATATAATTATCTACATGGACTTTGCATAAATGCAGTGTGTCACTAGTACAAATAAATTAAGTTATGATACTGCACTGTATGAATACTTAAGGTCTGCAAGGCAGCTAATATGAGGAGATGTGCCTTTTTAGGTCTCTGGTATGACATGAACTGTGGTAAGCTATCTGGAGGCTATGTCTGTAAGAAATATCTTGGCAAGCATCACACACCACCCCCGCCAACTCAGCCTTGGGTTGGTTACTGTCCAGAAGGTGAGTAAAAAAATAAATTCCTACTCGTATGAAGTTGCTATATTTTTTAACATACTTTATCCCTCTCTGGACACTCCAAATGGAGCCTTCTCCCTCCACAGCCAACGGTGCCTCTGTTCCCTACTTTGGATCTTCATTCTGATACATTCCCAACACCCAGGACACCACACCTCTACTACTCCATGTGTCCTCAGATCCTCAGGTGGCACCCTGAGGTGGGGGACATACATTTTGTGCTGCGAAAGAGAGTGTCCTGAAATCTGGATGTGCAGTGGGGATGAAGTACTAAGGATATTCCAAGGGGGGGGGGGTATCCACACAGTTAAAAGCCCTGTATTTTCTCAGTTGTTCTGGTCCCTCCTAAGAGCATTTGTAGTGACACTGCTGGGTGCCAGCACAGAAACTGATGGCAGAGAAGGGCCACTTAGCCCACCCAGTCTGCCCTTTTTCATTGTGCTGCTTTCACTGCAAACCCTTTCTGGTTTATGGCACTTTCTCTTCCACTCCTTTCTTATCCCTTTTGATTCCCCTGTGCCTATCCTGGGCTTTTTTGAATCCCACCATTGTTTTCTCCCCCGCTACCTCCACTGAAAGATTGTTCTAGGCATCTACCACCCTTTCTGTGAAGAAGTATTTTCTCACATCTCTCCTGTACCTATCCCCCTCCGGGTTCATAGTGTGACCCCTTGTTCTGAGCTCCCTTTCCTCTGAAAAATACCTTCCACCCATACCTTATCCACCTTCATGAGGCATTTAAAGGTCTTGATCATATATGACCATCTCCCTCCTCTCCACCAGGGTGTACACCTTTAGTTCCTTTAGTGGCTCCTCACTGGGGTCTTGATGCAGACCCTGTACCATCTTGGAAAGAATGTCAAACAGTAGCACTCTCTCTCTTACCACTCAATGATTCAAGCAACGTTCTTTAAGCAGTGCAGTTTATTCTGCCATTTAGTACCATATAATGCAGACCACCACCTGATGAAGACTCATTTGAGTTGAAGCACTGGGGGCAGGGGCAGAGCTTTGGATGTAAGGTCTGTATTATACAGCATTAAATGGCACAATAAACTGCATTGCTTGAAGAAAGTTGTTTGAATCATTGAGTGGTACGAGAGAGCGCTACTGTTAGACATTCTATGCAAGTTTGGGCTAGCTGCCCTAGTAACAGCTCCTGCTTCTCGAGGGATTTGCAGCACCAGTTGGGAGTTGCTTGTACCATCTTGGTAGCCCTCTTCTGAACAGCCTCTACCCTGTGCGAGATTGCCTGACCATCCAAAGTTTTAAAGTTGCCTTGAAAACATATCTTTTTAGCCTGGCGTTTTCTGATTTTTAATGCCCCTGCTGTATTCATAATATTTATCATTTTTAATTTTTTGTATTATGTATCTAATGATGTGTTTTAATTGTTGTTGTACAGGCACCTTGGTTTTAGAAAGGCGCCTTTTTATAAATAAAGAATGATGATGATGATGTATAATTCTTTCTAGAGATGTGGTCTCCAAAACTGGACACAGTACTCCTGGTGGTAATTTCAGCTTTTCTCTCTCTCTCTCTCTCTCTCTCCCTCCCTCCTCCCTCTCTCTCTCTCTCCTCTCTCTCTCCCTCCCTCCCTCTCTCTCTCTCTCTCTCTCCACCCCCATCTCTCTCCTACTTCACACAAAGGCATTAATCCACCCTTTTTTCCTTATATACAAGTGTTTATGATTCTTTGTTAGCAAGACAGGCTAGGCTCCTTCTGCTCTGCCCTGCTGACTCCCCCCCACCCATCCTGCAAATCTTCAGGATTTACCTGAGCACCATATTACCCCTGGATCCCCCCACAGTGAGGTCAAGAGCAGGAGACTTGTCTACCCCCAAAGTACAAATCCAGCTTTCTGTCCCTGGTCCCTGGTTCCTGGTGATGTGGCACATTGGGGATCGGTAGGCAGGTGTCATATATGACTGCCCTGCCACCCATTTTCCTCCATTTTCTCCGTTTCTCCCTTTCTCCACACTGAGGTGCGCTCATCAGTGTGCATGTGTGGAGGCATGCACATGGTGCAGAATCCTGCAGGCACTTCCCTCCTTTTGCTGCTCTCATCCCACACTACTACAGGGCCTCCTCCTGATGGCAGTCATTCAGCAGAGCACACAGTGCTCCCTCCCAAGGAGAAGAGAGCAGTCCTTCGGATGTTCAATCCTCCCCTTCCCCCCAGCCAACCCCCAGCAGCCCATGCTTGTTTCTGGACACAGGTCACTGGTGTGGAGTGAGATGTGGCATTCAGCACCTCAATCCTCAATGCCACCGGGCTGGATTAGTGATCCTTCTTTACATCTCTCAGACATGCAGTCAGACTACTAACCTTTGTAGGAAAAAATGTTTGTGGTAAGTAGCACAAATAGCCATGCGTCTGGACATAATTAACATAACCAACCAGATCACCATGAATGTTGATGGTTACTAACCCCGCCTTGTGGGACTAAATAAGTTTGAATGACCTGGGTCATTAAACTCTTGGGTGGGGGGATTTGAGTGGTGCCTCCACCTAGAAAACATTAAAGTGAGCCTGATGGTATAGTATCATCCCCTGGAATGCTGACCTACTCACTTCCCAAGAGGATCACCCCACCCATGGACCAACCCAATGCAAGAACAGGTTCCTAAAAATGCAGTTCTTATCACTGTAACAATTATATACCCTTAGACAATAAATATGAATAAATAACAAGAGCTTTTTTCCTTATTGGAACAATGTTCTAGGAGAAAAAGAAAAGGGTTAGGCAGCTGAAAGGAATAGCAGCAGGGATTTCTGTAATGTGGTTGGTCTTCTGTGGTCCTCACAGTACCAGCTAAAACAATAATGCAATGAAGTTCTCCTGATTATTACTTCCAGTGCCCTTGTAAGGACAGCCAAAGTAGATATATTAGGCCTTCCCCCAATCACACACTGTACCACTGTCTAGTGACACTGTTGAGCACTACCCATGCCCCACTGATACCAGCACTTAAGTAACCTCTAGTATATAGTTCCCTAGAGCTTCACTGGGTACCCAGACATTGGTACAATGTATGCCTGTAGCTGCTGCACATGATTGTCCAGTGTATGTGAATTTAAGAGAATGCAGCTGTATCTGCTTGGTTGCAACAAACCTAAAATCCAGCCTCAACTGGGTATCCATCTGTAGACCTAGTCAGATGCCCTTGTCCATTAACTGATTATCCAGATTAAACTAATGCTGTTGTGAAGATGTGCTGCAGGGTCAAGGCCCTGAATGACTCACATGTTTCATGTGCAGTGGGACCTCCTGCTGTGGTCATGATGTAATAGTTGTAGCAATTCCCTCCTCTGGCTGGTTTAGCTACTGTCTCCATTGCAGGCCTCTTTAGTGACATGTGAAATGGCTCTCCATAAGTTCAATCATGCCTCTCCTCCTCTCTGCATGTAGCAGACATCACTTCCCCTGAATGTACAGTAGAGGTGTAGCTTTAGCACATGGAGCCCAGTCATGTCAGACCAGTGCACCATGCTTTGGCATTCAGTCCCTGTGTGTACTGCAACAATCAATACCTGGTTGTGAGGCTGACTGTGTGGCTCCCCAGGAACAGAGATGCTCTTTGTCACAGAATTATGCTGCAAGGTAGCAAAATCTTTTTGCATGCTATGACACTGACCGCAGGGTGACTTACCCTCACTAACACCTCTCTGGACTTTTGCTTTCAATTTCTCAGTCCACACTGTACAAGCACATGATAACTCCTACTTTCTACAGTTGCAGGAATTCTGTTTACTCTTGCAGATTCAAGGTCTGTTTCCTTAGTTCTCAGTTTTGGCTCTCCAGTCTTTCTCTAACAACAGTCACATGCAGCCTGAAATGTTCCGGAAGAGCGCCAGTTGTACACTGGGAAAATTTAGCTCTTGGATCGTCCATGGAGCTCTTAATCACTCACAGCAGGGCTGGAGGTCCATTATTCGATAAATGATTGGCTGCTTGAGTCATGGCTCAATTAATGAAGTCCTTAAGTTCTTATGGCCATAAGCCATCTGGAACTTTTTGGAGCAGGATTGGCTGTACAGTGTGCCAGGGCCCCACCGCTATGCTGATGAAGATCTAAAGTGACAATGGTGACTGCTGAAGTAGTAGTCATTCCTAAAATGTCTTTATTTACAAACCTGTTGCCTTTAAACATCAATCTGGGACCCAGGCATGTCAGGCGCAGTTGCGCTCAAGTATCTGATTCAGCTGTGTTAGTGATCAAGGAATTTCTGATTCAGTCAAGGGCACAGTGCTCCTATTATTAGCAGCATACTGATCTTTTGTTATACAAACTGCATGGAACCTTAAAGCAGCAGTGCAATGAAAAATGTTTTTCCAAAAAAGCTAGTTTCAGCTACAATTAATGATGTTAGCATATGTGTCAAATCTACTTTTATAGGTGCCTCCTATGCTGTGCACTATCTTTTTTATTTTCTCAGTCTTAAAGGTTTATAATGGTATTTCTAAGCCAAATGTTGTGGCCATCTTTTTTTCTTGAGAACAAACCAAAATAAATACTCATTTGGTGGAACTAAAACATTTTACCACTACATAAAACAGGAAGATGCATGGAATCTTGTATAGTGGAAAAAGGTGGGGTCACATTTTGTGCCCCGTTTCATTGCATTGTTATTTTAAAGGTAAGACCAACATGGAGGTGTTACATATACATGTACTCCAGATTAAGAACTAATTGTCCTCATTCAGCCACAGCTTGTTGGGCTTTTACTCAATCCCTCTGATGCCTCCAAATTTTATCAACTTTAAGTGTAATGTTCAGACTTCTAAAAGCAAGATAGGAGGAATTAACATATTTTTTTCATGTTGGAGAAAACTTTGAAAGACATACTACAGTAGTTCAGAAAAATGGTTTATTATTTTTATACATTCTCTTTATTTCTGAAAAAGGGCTGTGCCCAGTCATTTTTCCTAATTAAAATTAAAAAACAAATAAACAAGCAAATAATTTATCTTTCCACTGTCGTTCATTACTAGATTAATTTGCATAGAAACAGAATCCTTGTTCACTGGAGTTCACTTTTATCTATTGGTTAATCATTTGTTAAAGATATAACCCTCTGTTTGAGACATGACAGTATGTTATTGAGGAAACAATTATGATGCCACAAACAGGACAGTGACTTCAGCAAAGCACCAAATAGTAGAAATGGATCAACTCTCAGGGGCAAGGATCCTGTTTCTGTGTAAATGAACACAGTAACTGCGAATGCAAGGGATAGATATACAGAAAATCTATAACATATAAGCTGAATTTTTGTCTAAATACCTTTTTAAGGGACGAACGACTAGCATAGACGGTAGACTTAAAGATCAGGTACAGGGTTTTCAAAGACCCCTGACATGGATATAACTCTTAGTTATGTTTATGCCAGGAGCTGCGCTGGTATGTCTAAACTAGATTCATTCCTGCTGGAGCTATTTCAAAGCTTTGGCAAACAGTGGTACTCTGTGATGCAGAAAGCCTAGTGACATAGAAGTAAGTTATGGGGGTATGACCCACAGCTCAGGCCAATGTTACCAACAACCAGTAGCCAACAGGTCACTCTGCAAACAGCTGCCCTTCCCCCCCACCAAACCACTGTAATGCAAATCAAACACAACCACATGACCACTTCCCCCACCTTGCCATACACAGAAAAGAAATGTATATCCAATTTCACATTTACATACTGCACACACAACTTCTGTAAGATGTCAGAAACATAACTCATCACCACCTGCTTGCCCTTCATAAACAAGAAATAAAGCTTCACATTCACGCACTGTGCACACAAGTTCCTGAAAGCAGCATTGCTATGAAAATGTTTTTCCAAAAAGTTAGTTTCAGCTACAGTTAAATAAAATGCAAGCATACCTGTTCAATCTACTTTTCTAGGTATCTCCTATGCAATTATATGAGCTGTTACATGAACTATGACACCATGGCAAAACACCCCTACGTAGCACCTTACTCAGAAGGCTTCATCAAGGGGTTCAGCTTAGCTCATATAATAGGCATTAAAGATATTTTAATAGTTTTTGCTGTGTGTGGGCCACACTTTTTGTTGGTTTTGCCCTACTGGAAGGACCATGGAAGGTGATGTTACAGAGCTTTGTGAACACAAAGGTTTTTAATACCTGATTATAGTCAACTACTTTTCACACTTCCTAGAGATGCTACACGTGCCATTGACATCCTGTAAGATTTTGATCAACAAGCTTAAATGTTTGTTCACTCACTGCAACATTCTGTATCAACTGGCGAGGTACCTCAGTTTCATTCAGTGGAATTCAGATCATTTACTGACAGTTATGATTTTGAGACTGTTACCTTAAGTACATGCTATCATCAAGCGAACAGAGTAAAAGAAAGAGCAGCTCAGACTGCCAAGCAGATTCTAAATCAGGATGACCCATTCCTGACACTGCTACGTCACGGAGGGAAGATACTTATAGAGCCATTGTCAAGCCACTAAATGACCATCTGAGCTTGAAATTAGATTGGCTGTGGGGTCAAGACCACAGAAAGGTCTTTGTGGAAGTCAAGAGATGACTTTATTGGTATTAAGCCACCAGTTGTGTGTGCAGATACCAGAATTCATAGTTTAAGTGGTACAGTATATTCCTGTAGCAAAGGAGTTCCATTTTATAATCAGTTTTCCTCTGTTATAGGACTTTAATAACTGATACAGAGTGCAGATAGGAACATATCAAAAAAGTCTCTGACCTTTACAGGCACGCACTTGATAAGTCCAATTGATTTTGCTGCCTATGACCAAGCAGGTTATCAATCTTATTGCACACCACAAAAATCATATGACTTGCATTTCAGTTCTGTTTGGGTAACAGATTGTCACTTGCACTGAACCTACCCTCAGGGGATTCAAGAACAGCATTAGTAGACAGAAGCTGCTGATTTGGCTTCATTGTATCATACATCACCTCTGATGTTACTGATGTTGTCGACTCAGAGACAATCTTAAAATTAATGTTCGTGTTACATTTTTTACATCCACCCTCCAAGCAGGTCCTGAACCAATGCCAATGACCCCAAAAGAAAGTTTCTGTCTTGCATGTTAATTATGACACATATTTATTATGACAATCCACAGGATGGTACCACTTCTTTTAACATTTTGGGCAGATCACATTTTTTGCTGGACAGTAATTACTATTAGTACATCTCAGCCTTTGCTGGGTACTGGATTTCTGTTGCACTACATTTAGGCTAATTCTGACCATGACCTCTGCTGTATACTGGTGCCGTGCGATCTACCTCTTGTCATGCAAGCAATTACATCTAGGCCCTTAACATTTTCCACATGTTAAGTGTTTTGGGTTCTTCTGTCCAACTCACAATGCTGATCCATTTGTACTATGCTGTTAAAAAGTAAGCCTCCTTTTTATTTGCAGTGTCTCAAATAGGCTCTTGCCTTGAATTCCTATCATGATTATATCTCTAATATGCTCGGCTTTGCCCTCCCCAAACTCATATTTGCTTATTAATTTGGCCTCAACTGTTTCATTTTCATGTTGGCATCATTGATTAAAACACGCTCCTTCATCGTGATATTTCTTTGGGAAATAAAACATTTGGCATACCTTTGAAGAACTGCATCATAATCATCCTCATCTTCTTTTCAGTTGAAGTGTCAGAACCTGAAAATGTGTTCTGCTGCCCTTTGCATAACATAGATCAGTGAGTTGACTTGCACATCCCCAGTTTCATTGTTCAGCTTTGTGGTTATCCTGAGTCTTGCAAATCTTTGTTCTAGTCCGGCCAGTCAGCAGCATTGGCAAACTTGAAGGGTTCTGGTGGGTCAAATTTAGACATTTCTAGCAGAAGGCTGTACTTCTGACACAATGTAAGAGAAACACACACTTCACATTCACTAGTGTACTGCATATGCAACTTCCTTATGGTAATAAACACAGCCCCCAGCTACCCTGCATAGAAAAGAGGCTTAGTTAAAGCTTAACCTTCACATACAAATAACAGAACGTACAGCACACACAAAACCCAAACCTGCCCACAACACAAACGTCAGTAACAATAATTCAAACACATATCTTTACCTGTTCTGCGCTGCCTCAGTTGTCCTGATGCCGCTTCTCCAGACCTCAACTACTGCTCCAAGCAGACCTTTTCAAATTGAAGGATGTGATATCGCATATGCAATTATTAAGCCTTGCACCAAAATCCTGCCACGGGATTGGTCAATTGACCATCACGTGACAGTTAAAAGCTTGTTACTACTGACTGCTGCCCTCCCTAACAACAGTGAATAGTACCTAGCAATGGGCAACAGTTCAGAAACAATTGCCTGCTACACTCCCACATGTGCTCCATTAAGACAACAGTCAATAGCAGAGGTGAGCAGATGTGAAATTCTGACCTCCACTTTTGAGCCTTCAAGGTCAGAGACAGCAGGAGAGATGCTCGGGACTGGGAGGGGGTGGGACACTAGACTACCAGGAAAACGTGTTTTTTTCCCCTCAAATTTTACAAAGATGGGGGAAGGGGGGCACTGTGCAGAGTCCAAGGGGAGACCAGTGACACTAACACATTTTTTGGGGTTTAATCTATAGTACACGACAACAAAGGGTTGGTTTTCTTCAGTCAGTGTTGGTGCAGAAGGATGTAATGTAACACTAACAAGTTTAATAAAACAGATATTGACTGGATTGTTTTGGTCAACAGTGTAAAACCAGAACCTCCTCAAGGAAGTTCTATGAACTGACAATAGTCATATTGACCTCAGCTTCAGGCAATATAATAATTGTTAGTGTAATCAACAGAACATTCTTCAGGTGGTTTGGTTTTATTCTACTGACATCAACTCTGATCAATATTTCTATAATACAACATATGCAAATACATCACCGTGTGCAACTTTATTACTATATTCACATCCCATGTGCCTGACTGACAAAAAACTTAAGTTAATAAAATCTGTAAGTGGAATTATACACCTGTGAGAACTGGTTATATGCTGTCAATTTGCCTCATGGTGGGAACTCATGCCCTCAAAATTAAACCCACCACTTGGAATGATACTGTGGTAAGACCCATCCTATCTCATGTTTTATTCCATACATAGCACTAGGAATTGCTATTAAGTGTGTCAGGTTTATAGGATTAACCATTGTTAATTGGAGTCACTGAAAGTTAGTGATTGACATGTTTGACACAGCACAACCTACCACTGAACACCACTACATTTGCAGCAGTTCAACCTGTTAATGGTGCTTTACAACCAATTGTGAATACAAATTGTTGAAACTAGTAATTAGTGTTACACCAGTTTAAACATGGTCTTCCATTAATGTCCAGACCAATTATATCTGTGCTAGAACTGCTTGGATATCAAGAAATTACATCTAGCCAGACTGTGTTGGATAGTCCGGAAATCCAAAATCCTACCCAAGATTGGATCGGATGTTGGATCACGGATATCTTGATCTAATCTGACTAATTTGGCACAGTCTGGTCATCTAGTCCTATTTTATACAGACTTAATGGACAAATTGTCAAAAAGCATGACAAACTATACATGAAATGGCAAAAAGGTGTGCCCCAGTAAATAGCAGTAACCGAATAGAGTACTATACATTTGTGAAATTAAATACTGAAGTAAATATCTGCTCTTAAAAGAACCTCTGTCACCATGAAGTACACAAGTCATTTTAATTCCCTGGGCTGCCCCAGCCATGACCCATGTACTGGCATACCTACAACCTGGGTTCAGTAGTGAGCCTGTAGAGATGGGCAGAGTCGGCCACCATTCAGAAGTGCATCCTGGTCGGGGAGGGTTTCTGGTGGGCTCTGACAACACAGCAGTCCTTGTGGCTGTGACCCTGTGGCTGGGCCAGGGATCTTGCTCCTGCTGCAGAGGAAGCTGTATGTGTATGAGAGATTGATAAGAGCACAGCTCCTGCCTGGGGAGGAGAGAGGGCAAAAAATTCTGAGGAAAACAAAATGGTAAGCCATCTAAATGATGGCTGGTCATGTCCTGCACAGGGTATATCACTTCTAGCAGGGTATATCCCTGCACAGACATGTTACCAGACAAGAAAGAAAACATCAAATAGAAAAATATGAATTCTGACAAAAAATGAAACTGTGCCAGCATTTCACAGCTCTGTCAGCTGACTCCAGACATGATGGTCTGAAAGTAGGGACCCAGACTACACCCCAAATGAATTGTCAGTGATTTCACTTTGTTTCTTCATGGTGCTCATAATAATTATGTGTTTGTGATTGTGTGTTGCTTATTGGTTTTCCCCACAGGCTGGCAGATGTTTGGCAGCAAATGTTTCATCTTCAAAGGCAAACACAGGGTTGATGATGAGTTGCGCACGAATTGGACCTCTGCCCGGGATTGGTGTCGCAGTCAGCAGGGAGACTTGGCCGTCATAAACAACCCATCAGAAAATGGTAAATCTGCCAGTTGCAGGACCCCTGGATTTAATAGCGCTACTTATGCTCATTCTTCTGCCAGCTGACACAGTGTACTTTGAGCTCTTGTTTGAGTAATTAGACAGTAGTGTGACCCCTGAAGAACAATATACAGTCTCTTCTTTTCACCTTGAAGATGCTTTTGTTATTTATTTAATTTAGTTTTTGTTGACCAGGTAAGTGCACTAGAAAAATTCTGCCTATTTTCAGGCACAACCTGGGGGAGGAGGATACAGATCAACGTCAACTGACCTTGAACCAGATTAAGCTGGTGGTATGTTTTAGTGAAAGGGGGGAAATTTGGCCAGGGCACTGGGGAAATTCCGTTACTCTTTTTGAGAAGTGCCATGGGATCTTTGACATCCACCTAAATTACCACCGGAACAGGCAGATGGGACCTCGGTTTAAAGTCTCATCTGAAAGACAGCACCCCCCTCATGCTGCACTACAGTGTCATTGTTGGGATTTAACCAAGTGTCTGGTGTGGGGCTAAAACCCACAGCCTTCTGATCTCCTGGCATCAAAGGCAAGTGTGCTACCTGCTGAGCCACTGACACTGCAAGGTTATGAAGATAGAAACATAGAAACAAAGAAGTTGGTGGCAGATAAGGACCGCAAGGCCCATCCAGTCAGATTGAACTATAGTTGTGACCTATCACTTGTGAGGATCAGCATGGCATGATGAATGTCATGTCATCTCTGCTATTGGTAGCCAAAATCATAAAATGGATATTAGAAACCAAAAGCTGTAATTGGTCAGATGTGATCATATGACCATGCATTATTCCAGTACAACACAACATAAGTCAGAAATACTTAACTTTCTGAACCTTATTACCCAGTTTCTAAAATAAAAATCAGAATAACAATGTTATAACCACAACAAGGCATTCCAGGGTGTATATAAATGTGGGGAACAACACTTATCAGGTGCATAAGGCACTCAGTATTGTCTCTTGCCTCATTTCTGAAGTGTACAGTTTCCTCACAATATCAAACACCCTGCCCTGCCTTATTCCTTAAGCCACTATTTCTTTAAGAAACTATGATAACTGGAAATGTCAGCACATTCTGTGCCATTCTTGGTATACCACAGGGCCCAAACTTGATGAGTGTCATCACTGTGCATGCCACACTTATTTTCCTCACTGTTTACTATAGGAGTAGGAAACCATTCTTTCTTCCTAATGATCATCTGATGCTTCAGCAAGGAAAATAATGCCATTACTAGAATTAGTACTGGAATGTGTGTGATGTGATTAAACCTCTTAGCATTGAAGAGTCTTTAAAATGTGCCCAATGTTACGAAAACAAAGTCATGGAATATCAAAAATGTTCATTGGATCAAGAACACTTGAAATCAAGTTTATAATGGAAAAGGTTAGTAAAAGCATGTTGATAAATAAGAAATGTTACAGATTGTCGCAGGTTCGAGCACAGATGGACCACAGAGGCAATGTGCAGCAAAGACTTAAATATTTATTTTATAAGGAAAATTAAATCAGACTTTATACGTCAAAACAACAAACAAAATTCCAAGAAAATAATTCCAAAGCAGGCTAGTAATTACTAGCTATTGGGAGCATGCAATAGCTTCAGTTCTCATTCAAAACTGTAGTTTGTAACAGCATGTCCTCTACAGCAGCATTCCAGATAACATCTAACATCACAATGAACAAAGTATGCCTTAAATACCTATCAGAGTAGCATGTGACCATCAAACCCCACCTCCCTATTCTTTTAAATTTAACATTTTAATAAACATTGCATTTTATTTCATTTACAAAGTCTGTATCCCTTTAAGAGACTTTATCACTTTATTTTAGCCTCATTAAAAAAAAAAAGCTTTTTAGCATCTTTAATAATTCTTGTACAGCCTCAGAAGCACCTCCCCTTTAGACTAGCATAAATACAGAAGTAGAGAGGCTGGCTGGCTCTTAAAGAAGGCTGCAGGAGAAGGGGGAGTAAGTATAGCGTTCTGAGGATCCAAACAACAGTCAGGATCTCCTTCGTTTTAACCAAAACATGATATTTGACTGTCAGGAAAGCATTACCTCAACTCAAAATAGTAAGTATTTGGTCCACAAGGTATTAGACTTCCAAAGTCTTTCCTTTTTAGACCGATTCCGATGTAAATGTCTTCGCGACTGTGTGGACGTTCGAGCGGAAGCCGAAAATCAGTGCTTGCAGCCGCACAGTCGGGAGACATCAACTAAAGCACTTTACAGTTATGCCACAACATATTTCTTTTAAAAACCTGAGGACACTGAATATATATATTTTTGCATAAGGCTCCACCACAATTCTGAACTCTGCAGTGTAATAAAAATGTCATGAAAGCCGTTTACTATTTATGGGGGGGGTTCCTACTTTTAACCAAAATTAATACAGCTATCAATAAGAAGCTAAAACCCCACGGAGCTCAAAGCTTCCATTTAAAGGACTACCACGAACTAGGAAACACTTTGAACCATAAGAGGGGTCTCTTTCTTTTCTACAATGATATAGAAAATCTAGAGCAACATGCTCATGAAGGGTAACGACATATACGTCACCAAGAAAGGACATTATTTCAATTCTGGACTATAACTGGGAATATTAGGTTTTTCAGGCAAACATTAAACGTAACACAGGACACACAAACAGGATTAAACAAGGTGGGTGGCCAGCCCAATGAACAAACATAAACACAGAAATAGAGTATAAACAAAAACATTGCCTAAAATACACTAACTTCCCAGTAAAAACAATGAAATAATGTACTTGATAATAGATAAGAGGATACAAAAAAGGAGGGGGGAGAACCTCTTTCACATTCCTCCCCACTCAAAAACCAAACCAGTAGTTTTGGTTTAGTGTACTGGTATTAATTCCTTGCATCAGATCTCTCTTTCCGAGAGATGGAGCGGTAGCCCACCCTCACCTAGGGCTCCACCTCAGGGTCCCTAAAAAAAAAAAAAAAAAAATCATATCATAATTATCATTTCTTTCCTTGATCAAATTCAATCATTACACTGAAGTCTGATGATCGGTATTGTCCAGTCCATAACGGGACATAAAATCAGTATTACTATGTGCTGATCCTTTCCGATGTTTTATAGTAAATTTATACAGTTGTAACAAAAGATACCATCGCATAATGTGAGGGTTCTTATTCTTCATTACATGCAACTAACACAATGGATTATGGTCAGTCCATAATTCAAATTCAGTACCCCATAGGTAAAAACAAAGGGCTTCTATGGCCCATTTGATGGCTAAACATTCCTTTTCTATGACCGAGTAGTAAGTCTCTCTTTCATGCATCTTCCGACTTATATAAATAATAGGATGTTCTTCCCCATTTATAATCTGAGTTAACACAGCCCCTATTCCACAATTGGATGCATCGGTTTGTAGAATAAAAGGCTGTGTGAAATCAGGAGCCCTTAAAATGGGGGAAGAGCACAGTTTAGCTTTGATAGTCTGAAATGCATCCTCACACTCCTCAGTCCACTTAATTTTTTCTGGATTTCGTGTTTTTGTTAGATCAGTCAATGGTCCAGCTAAAGTTGAGAAATGAGGTATAAATCTTTGGTAGTAACTGGCAAGTCCCAGGAAAGAACGTACGTCTTTCTTTGTACAAGGTCTGGGACTGCCTGCCCCTGCCACAACCTTGTTTATTTCAGGTTTTATCAAACCATTTCCGATTTGGAATCCCTTGGGTTTATAGTTAATCCGGCGTCTGTTATTGTAGTCAGTACATTCTCCAAATGTTTTAGATGATCTTCCCAGCAGGTACTGAATACGATAACATCATCCAGATAAGCAGCACTGTATGCTGTGTGAGAGGTTAATAGGGTGTCCAAGTACCCTCTGAAAGGTGGCAGGGGTCCCATGAAGGCCAAACAGCATAACCATTAAATGAAATAAACCTAGAGGAGTACTGAATGCAGTTTTTTCCTTATCCAAGGGGTCCAAGGGTATTTGCCAATAACCTTTTGTTAAGTCAAAGGTGCTAATATATTTGGCACTACCTAGATGGTCAAGAATGTCATCAATGCGAGGCATTGGATAGCTGTCAAATTGAGATACTGCATTTAGTCTCCTAAAGTCTAGGCATATGCGTATACCTCCTTCTTTCTTGGGTACTACCACCATGGGAAAACACCATTCACTATGTGATGGTTCAATAATACCCATTTCCTGCATTTTCCTAACCTCCTGAATTACATCTGTTCAAACTTTTTCAGGAAGTCTGTAGGGTTTCTGTCTCAAGGGTTGGGTGTTTAAGACACGTATATGGTGAGTGGCATGCTTGATTTTCCCCGGTGTACCTGTAAATGTAGTTTTAAATTTATTCATAATAATATCTAACTCCTTTCTCTGTTCCTCTGTTAGGGTCTGATTAATCTGTAAGTCAGTCATTTGGCCCATATTGTCTAAGCGTCCATACACCGATTCTAGTTCATTGTCGGTTTCAGGCATCACGTAACCTGTAAAAGGTTCTGGTCTTTCGACCCAAGCCTTTAACAGATTTATGTGATAAATACGCTTAGTTCTTTTCTTGTCTGGCATCTCAATCTCATAGGTCACCGGTCCCGTTCTTTGAGTAATTATGTAAGGCCCTTGCCATTTCATCAAAAACTTTTGATCGAAGAAGGTAACAACAATAGTACCTTATCCCCCTCATTAAATTCTTTACGACCAGTACCCTTATCGTAATATTCTTTCTGTTTTGCCTGCTGTTGTAAATTAGTACTATGCGCTTTCTGTTTATATGTCCTTAAGCATTGCCGCAGTTGCTGCCAGTATTGTAGGGGTAAACTTTTTCCAAGCTGCTTGTGTTCCTCCCATTCCTCTTTCACTATGTCAAGGGGTCCCCTTGGGTTTTGTCCATATAATAATTCGAATGGGGAAAAACCTCTGGATGCTTGTGGAACCTCCCTATATGCAAACATAAGGTATGGTAAATGAGTGTCCCAGTTCCTACCCTCATCCACCACAAATTTTTTTAGCATTTGCTTCATAGTTTGGTTAAAACGCTCCACTAGCCCATCTGTCTGGGGATGGTAAGGGGTAGTGAATAATGCTTCAATGCCCAAAGCCTGATATAGACGTTTAAGCAATGCAGAGCAAAAATTTGTTCCTCTGTCTGTCAGAATTTCTTTGGGAATCCCTACGCGACTGAAGACTTTAATCAACTCGTCAGCTATTTTAGGGGCTGTAATAGTCCTTAAACATATAGCTTCGAGGTATTTTGTAGCATAATCTACCAGTACTAGAATAAACCTGTTTCCCTTGGAACTTTTTGGTAATGGACCAACAATATCCATTGCTATTCTTTCGAAGGCAGTACACACTAATGGCAATGGTAATAGGGGTACTTTGTCTTTACGACTTGTCTTAACCACCTTCTGGCATTCCTCACAGCTCTTACAATACTCTGTTACATTTTCATGAATGCCAGGCCAAAAAAATCGATACAGAAGGCGGCTCAAGGTGCGATCTCTACCTAAATGCCCAGCCATAGGGATATCATGCGCTAAATGAAGTAACTGGGTTCGATATTTTTGGGGTACCATTAATTGTTCTACGGTCTCCCTTGTTTTTATATTAGTACACGCCCTATACAATAATTCATTTTTAAGTTCAAAAACATGTCCTTTGGATTCATCAATTTTCCCAACCTGTGAAAAAAAGGTGTTAGAGAATCATCCTTTTTTTGTGCTTCTTTAAAGTCAGAATTATTGATAATATATGGTTGGATAGGAACAGAGTCAATTTTACTGTTCAGTACACCGTTTATCTTATTTTTATAAGTCCATTGTTTCTTCTCTTTTCTTTTCTGACTTCTTGATTTTCTATCTTTCCCATTGGTCCCATATAGATCTTCTTGAAAAGGAAACATTTGTCCCAAATTCTCTTCTAGGTTGGTTTGTGCTCTGGTGGTGACAGCACTAATATTAGACATTAATATAGTCTCAAAATGGGGAAAATCATGTCCAATGACTATTGGTACTGGAAGGTGTGGTACCACACCTGCCCTCATCTTTTGGGTGTGTCCCCCTACTGTTATTGTAATGTCATTTAGTGGATATTGGTGTACATCTCCATGGACACATACAACCCCAGTAGTTGAACCTGTCTTATATCTTGGTGTCCCAAGTAAAGAAGCATGAATCAATGTCTGTTTACTTCCTGAGTCTATCAATCCAGTTACTACCTTCTGACCAATTTGAACAGGTACCACATAATGTCCCCAGTTGGCCAAAGCTAATTGTGTATCTTCAATTTTCTTTTTGGGGCAAAACCTTGCTATATGTCCTTTACCATTACAATGATGACAAACAATGTCTGTATTGTACCCCTTTCCAGGTTTAATGTTCTGTTTATTTCCAGTGATATTACTAGGTGGGGGGGTGAGGAGTCAATAAAGGCTGTCTTACCATAGGGCCCATTGTAGTAGAACTTCCTAAAGGTCGGTGTCTATGGGGACGTGCTGCTATATAGTTCTCTGCCAACCTAATGGCCACTTCTGCTGATTCCAGTTGATGCTCTTTGACCCATAGTTGGACATCCTGCAGCAGGATCTTGACAAACTGTTCTAAAATGATGCTTTCCTTTATCTGGATAACTGTTTGTGTTGTAGGTTGCAACCATTTGTTACATAAATCCTTTAATTGGGTATAGACATCTTGTGGGGTATCATCATGGTGAAACTTGAAGAATCGAAATCGTTGGTGGTAGGTCTCAGTACTGATATCATATCTTTTCAAGATCACCTGTTTTATGTGGTCATAATCATTGACATGCATAATGTCCACATGGCTATAAGCCAATTGAACTTTATCAGTCAGATATGGGGCCATCCAGATTACCCATTGATCTCTTGGCCAGGCACAGGCAGTTGCCACTCTCTCAGAAGTTAATAAAAAGGCCTCTATATCATCAGATGCAGCATGTTTTACCAGTTTAATGTCTTTCTGCAAGTTCATTGGTGAGAGGGGTCTGCCGGTACCTATAGACTGGATGGCTCGGAGTGTATCTGCCCATCTGGCCTGGTTTTCCTCCCATCGGGCTTGATTCTCTCTCCTCTCTCGTTCCCTCTCCCTATCCATTTCCATTTGTCGAATACATAACCAGTGAAGCAAGTCCTGAGGATCATCAGCTGGCACTTCTACCTCTGGTTCAGCTACCCGAGCTCCCTCTACTGGTTTCTTATCTTCCACAGGCAAATTCTCCATAGGTCTTCTGTCCATTTTCCTTTGTACTACAGGGTCCAGACCAGGAAATAATGGTAATTGTAACTTCTTTGCAATGGACCTTGTAGTGGCACCGGTCACCTCTGCTGCCTCTTCTTGTATGTGGGACCATTCAGAATTTGGAAATCAAATTCAACCTCGATATCCCACTTCTCACACCATCTGTCGCAGGTTAGAGCACAGATGGACCACAGAGGCAATGTGCAGCAAAGACTTAAATATTTATTTTATAAGGAAAATTAAATCGGACTGTATACGTCAAAACAACAAACAAAATTCCAAGAAAATAATTCCAAAGCAGGCTAGTAATTACTAGCTATTGGGAGCATGCAATAGCTTCACTTCTCATTCAAAACTGTAGTTTGTAACAGTATGTCCTCTACAGCAGCATTTCAGATAACATCTAACATCACAATTAACAAAGTATGCCTTAAATACCTATCAGAGTAACATGTGACCATCAAAACCTACCTCCCTATTCTTTTAAATTTAACATTTTAATAAACATTGCATTTTATTTCATTTACAAAGTCTGTATCCCTTTAAGAGACTTTATCACTTTATTTTAGCCTCATAAAAATAAGCTTTTTAGCATCTTTAATAATTCCTGTACAGCCTCAGAAGCACCTCCCCTTTAGACTAGCATAAATACAGAAGCAGAGAGGCTGGCTCTTAAAGAAGGCTGCAGGAGAAGGGGGAGGAAGTATAGCGTTCTGAGGATCCAAACAACAGTCAGAATCTCCTTCGTTTTAACCAAAACATGATATTTGACTGTCAGGAAAGCATTACCTCAACTCAAAATAGTAAGTATTCGGTCCTCAAGGTATTAGACTTACAAAGTCTTTCCTTTTTAGACCGATTCCGATGTAAATGTCTTCACGACCGTGCACACGTTCGAGCGGAAGCCGAAAATCAGCGCTCGCAGTCGCACAGTCGGGAGACATCAACTAAAGCATTTTACAGTTATTCCACAGCACATTTCTTTTAAAACCTGAGGACACTGAATATATATATTTTTGCATAAGGCTCCACCACAATTCTGAACTCTGCAGTGTAATAAAAATGTCATGAAAGCCATTTACTATTTATGGGGGGAGGTTCCTACTCTTAACTAAAATTAATACAGCTATCAATAAGAAGCTAAAACCCCACGGAGCTCAAAGCTTCCATTTAAAGGGCTACCACAAATTAGGAAATACTTTGAACCATAAGAGGGGTCTCTTTTCTTTTCTACAATGATATAGAAAATCTAGAGCAACATGCTCATGAAGGGTAACAACATATACATTGCCAAGAAGGACATTATTTCAATTCTGGACTATAACTGGGAATATTAGGTTTTTCAGGCAAACATTAAACATAACACAGGACACACAAACAGGATTAAACAAGGTGGGTGGCCAGCCCAACGAACAAACATAAACACAGAAACAGAGTATAAACAAAGACATTGCCTAAAATACACTAACTTCCCAGTAAAAACTATGAAATAATGTACTTGATAATAGATAAGAGGATACAAAAAAGGGGGAGGGACCTATTTCACACAGATGAATACTGAAAACAAGAACAAGGATGTAGAACAATGATTTTTTGTGAACCCTCCTCAGTATCTAGGAGTATAAAGGTAACTGTTCAAGGGGAGCGAGCAGTCACATCAGCAGAACACTTTCCAAGATGGCTGCATTTTCCCCAAGTTCATAATAAAAAGGGGGGACTTCCAACCCCATCAGTGCTGGTCTGGAAGGAAAATTTTGATTAAACAGCAACAGCAGTCCTTAAAGAATGCAACAACTCTCTCTGGCTTAAAGAAACAATGGGACCCCACATTTAATAAACTTAAATCAATAAAAGCATACAGCCACTCCATGGAGCAGTTAATATCAGCATGGAGGAAAGCAGCACATTATTCTTGACTGTGGAGGTCACATAACTAATTGAGTCCCAATGTATAAAGTTCATTCCTGGGGCATGATCTGGACAACACCAAATCTCAGGCAGCTGGGTTCATCCTGTAACAAAAAAGATATATAGTGCTGCAGGGTTGCATCCCTCACAATCCCAAGAAGTACTTGCTCCATGTCTAGGCTCAGCCTGGCCTCTCACCTTGGGGCCATTGCTCCACTATTCTCAGGTCGAAATGGATCATTAAGGTGGTTCAGCTAGCCTTTCACCTCGGGGCTACGGCTCCCTCCTGCCACTAGTGCATCTTTCAGCTTGGGGTGTTCTGACTCTCACATCAGCCAATACAAGCTCTGTTACTGGCTCACCAAACATCTTGTGTGATGGCTCCACAGAACCACGCAGTGACCAATCCCCATGCTGCCTGCTACTTTGCTCTAGACTTCATCTCTCCTGATCATCTTCCTCCAGAGGGGAATGCTCACTCGCACTGCCCCCTCACCGGGGGCAAATGGAGCAGCCACTGCCACATTTCACAGCTGCTGCACCATTAACTCTTCCACGAGAGAAAACAGTCCCGTCGCTCAAGCTGGCAGCTGCCATGCTCGATCTCCATCCACCTCACCCTTGCCCCTCTTTCCCATGCTCTCCCCTTTATATCCAGCACCACCCCAGGGTACTCTCACATCTGCAGTCCCCTGGGGCAGAAACAATTAACCCTTTATACGCAAGGACAACAAGTTCCTCTTAATATACCAACAGTGCATATCCAAATACACAAATATGATCCCCTAACCCTACGGGGGGGTGAACATCATAAATGCACAAGTTTAATTAAAGAACTGATCATTAGCTATTAGATTTGAGGTGAACATGTTTTGTAATATATAAAAAAATTCATGAAAATAAATGTCAATCAAGGATTAGCACACAAATTTAAATAAAATGACACTGGAAGAAAATATTGAAAATAATATATTGACTATTGCAGATGTTAATAAATGAGAAAATACTGGATGGGCAACTATGCACAACCAGTGTGTTCTGCCACTTAGGGGTTCTGATGACCTCAAGAGCAAAGCTTGAGAGGTCTGTGGGAGTCACAACCCCGAGGTGGCAAAACACACTGGCTATGCACAAAGTTGCTCATCCTGTATTTTTTCTATAGTGTATAATATTATGTGAAATGTGTGCATTGTGTTTTTTCACTTTCACAGTGAAACTGACTTGTGCAGTCTCTAGAGGTTCTAGAATACTGTTCTACCACAGAAGAGTACAATCACATTCCATGACTTTTGAACTGTGGTACAACAGCATCTTAAAAAGGATGGATTTCAATATAGAACATACAGAATAGTGGCTGGGTGACCATCTATAACAAGGCTGTTTTCCATCGAGGTAGTTGATGATATCATAGGGACCTCAAGACTGAAGCTCGAGAGGTCTCGATGTCATCAGCTCCCGAGATGCAAACACAGCCCTAGCTGTGGATGACCACCCAACCACTGTTTTGTTTAGTATATGGTTGCCCTCAACTTTTTTGTGTGTGTTTTTCCTTTTTATTAGTTTCTATTTACCTTCTGTGCTATCTGACTAATGCTGCTTCCAGTCCTGCTGGCTCCAGCTTCTCTCGTTCCCCATTCGCTGTAGCTTTTTAGTGTGTCGTTGTGTGGGTCAGTCCAGAGAATTGTGTGGCAGTCCTTCTGTGGCCACAGTGTTTAATTTTTAGAATTAAAAAAAAATGTAATTTACGTTTGTGATACAGAGCCTTGTCTAGTTCTTTCTGTCTGCGCTAGGTAGGGCCACTGCTCTGCACTTGCTAAATCGCATTGCCAAGTTTCTGATGTTTTTCCCCCTTGGAGCCATGGTTAATAAACTAATCAGGTGGCAGGAAAAGGATGGAAAGTTGTTCTACTATCGATGTGATGTCAGAACGATAGTACAACAACTTTTTTGACCTTTGAACTGCCCAACAAGATTTTGAAAACCACAGATTTCTATCCATAATAAGCCCTAACCATATGCTATAATGCTCTACTAAACACTATATTGTCATTATAGAATATGTAGACTATGAAAAAGGTGTTTGCATTAGAAATGGAACATTATCTTTCAGTCTTAGAGAAAGAATTAACCATGCCAGCAAGGGGTTGGAGCAAAGCCAAAAGTCAATGGGTAATGTGTTTCAGCACTTCGGTCATGCAAAGGCAAAACCTTTCCTCCCTTCAGTTTTTCTTTATACCTGGAATTGCGAATTCAATGCAGGAAGGAAGGGAAAGAAGGAAGGGAAGGGAAGGGAAGGAAGGGTGGGTTTAACCAGGAGAGACACACTAAGCCAAAGCTTGTTTCCAGGTGTGACCTGGGAGCAAAAGGAAGTTAAGCGACTTGCTCAGGGTCACACAGTATTCGGGTAGGGGCTGTGGGATTCAAACCCAGGTCTCCGGATTTGCAGCTCAGAGACTTAAACCACTTAACTACACTGCCTCCAACTGGCAGTGGAGCACAGATCTGGTCTGCTGCTCTTGACCTTAAGCAGGTCCAAGATGTACTGGGGAGCCTTTTGTGTGATGCGCCAGTACATACATTTGTCCAGGTGTATCTGTCTTTGAGCATATTAAGGGGTCCAGTTCAACTCAATGTACAGTGAACAATGGTGAGCATTGTGAGCAGAGGAGAGGATGAAACATCCAAGCCTGTTATGACTTGAATTCAAATTAACAAGGAGGCTTCGGATGCATTTCCATATGAGAATCTCCATAGTCAGGGAGCAGGATGATAGTAGCATTTACCAGACTGAGGCACACTTCCAAAGAAAGGCTATGTTTGTGCTTATGCAAGTATTTAGGATCCATATTTAGCTAGACTGCTTACTGTATGTGCAGTTCCCATTTGAGGCTTGAGTCTAACCGGATCCCTAGACATTTATCACAGGGTACTTTATTATAGGGGCATGATAGTGCCCCTGTAGTTAGGGTTGGGTAGGGTGTTCAATGTTAAACCCCTAACTTTGCTCCTTAATAGCTTTGGTAGTGCTTGATGAAATTAAATGACATTTTGCAAGTAATGTCTAGAAGGCAAGGTCTAAATCTGTGAAAAGTTTTGTGACGACAGCTTGTGTGGTTTCTGAGATCTGCATATGTCATTTTCCTGTAGACATCTAATTTTTTTCCTGTACTTAACATGGGATATGGGTTTGCTCTCACCTACAGCCTACACAGAATAGAATTTCTTCCCAGAACATTCAGAGCAGAAGTGCGGTGGGGCAAGGTAGTGCCTTTAGAAGATTTAGTGAAAAAATATTAAACTCTGGATAGGGAGTTGATATTAGTCCTTTCACAGAAGAAAGGGTTCTGAAAGAACTCTTAAAACTGAAGGTGGATAGAGCAATGGGGCCTGATGAGATTCACCCCAGAATTTTAAAAGAACTAAGGGAAGAACTAATAACACCACTGACTACACTTTTTAATAAATCATGGGAGGATGGGGTGGTACCTGAGGACCGGAGGAGGGCAGATGTGACTCCCCTTCACAAAAGTGGGAGCAAGACAGAGGCAGGAAACTACAGGCCTGTCAGTTTGACCTCAGTGGTAGGGAAAATGATAGAATCACTTCTGAAGGAAAGAATTGTTGAGTACCTAGAGGCCAGTGGGGCACAGGACACAAGGCAGCATGGATTCACAGCAGGAAGGTCATGTCAGACAAATCTAATTGATTTCTTGGACTGGGTAACCAAAGCAGTAGACCAGGGAGGAGCTGTGGATATGGCCTACCTAGATTTTAGCAAGGCATTTGACACAGTCCCACACAAAAGATTAATAAACAAATTAGGCTGCCTGGGAGTGGGTCCCAGGGTGGTAGCCTGGGTAAAACATTGGTTAGACAACAAGACACAGTGGGTAATTTTAAATGGAGTCCACAGTGAAGAAGGAGGGTTACTAGTGGGGTATCACAGGGTTCAGTACTGGGGACGGTCCTTTTTAATGTCTTTATAAGTGACATTGCAGAGGGACTGGAAGGGAAAGTATATCTCTTTGCAGATGACACAAAGATCTGCAACAGGGTTGATACACAAGGAGGCGTGGAAAGGATGAGAAGGGACTTGGCAAGGCTGGAGGAATGGTCAGAAGTATGGCAGCTTAGATTCAATGCAAAGAAGTGCAAAGTAATGCATCTGGGAAACAAAAACCCAGGGGAAGAGTACACAATGGGGGGTGAGATACCGACAACAAAAATGGAAAGGAACCTGGGGGTAGTCATATCAGATGACCTAAAGGTGGTCCAGCAATGTGAGAAGGCAATAAGGAGGGCTGGGGGAATATTGGGATGCATAGGGAGAGGCATCACCAGTAGAAAATAGGATGCTGTTGGCCCTCTGTACAGACAGTTGGTAAGACCACATCTGGAGTACTGTGTACAGTTCTGGTGACCCCATCTCCACATACATAGACAGGGTGGAGGCTGTCCAGAGGAGGGCAACCAAAATGATGCAGGGTCTACATCAGAAGACATATGAAGAAAGACTAAAGGAACTAAAGATGTATAGCCTCAAGGAAAGGAGGGAGAGGGGGACATGATAGAAGCTTTCAAATACCTCAAGGGAATAAACAAAGTCCAAGAGGGTAGCATCTTTCAGAAAAAGAGATGTGCAAAACAAGGGGCACAATTTGAAGATGGGGGGCAGCTCAGAGGTAATGTGAGGAAGTATTTCTTCACAGAGAGGGTTGTGGATACATGGAACAGCCTTCCTGAAGAGGTCGTAGAGTCAAAAACAGTGGGAGAATTCAAGAATGCATGGGACAGACTAAAGGGAATTCTAGTGGGGGTTGGTAAACTAGGATCTGCAGCGTATCCATTAGGTAGGGAAATGGGCAGACTAGGTGGGCCAAGCGGTCCTTATCTGCTGTCAAATTCTATGTTTCTAAACAGTTCCACAGTTATAAATATTTAAAGTTTTGTTTTTTACTGTTCTGATCATGCTCAGTAGGGGTTTTGTGTTAACATTCTGATGTAACACCAAAGATATGGTGTTGTGAGGCTGTTTTTAGCTTCATGAAATGTGCTCACACCAAACATTTTTTTTTTCATTTCATGTCAGTCGCTATTTTGTTTCTCACATCTTGGTAACAAACTACTAATTCAAGCTTTTTTACAAAGACAACAAAACAGAACATGAATTTCCCTCATTAGAATGTGCTGAGTCAGGTTATGAGGCTTATTTCAGTCAGTCTTGATTATTAATATGTTTTACATATTTTTATGGACATGTTAACATCTTCCCTATTTTTTGAATCGTGACACGCTTTTCTGTGTCGCACCATTAATTTGGTGCAGAACTAAATTTGATTTGCAAAACTATTTTTTTATTGCGATTCAAAAAACATCTGTTCGAAGCACATTTTCATTGCCCAGCATAATTTTTCATTTTGCAGCAGAAAATTGATTTCTCAGCATGAGATTTGATTGCACATTGTGATTTTTCATTTTGTGACAAAAATTGTTTTTTCATCTTGCTATAAAAATTGGTTTCTCACCTTGAATTTACTTATGCATCAGATTTTTGTGTTTTGCAGTAAGAAACATAGAAACACAGAAACATAGACTTTGACGGCAGATAAGGACCGCTTGGCCCATCTAGTCTGCCCATTTCCCTACCTACAGGATAGGCCGCAGATCTTAGTTAACCAACAGCCTATTTCTTCCTACCCCCCACAAGAATTGCCTTATGTCTGTCCCATGCATTCTTGAATTCCCCCACAGTTTTAGACCCCACAACCTCCTCAGGAAGGCTGTTCCATGCATCCACTACCTCTCTGTGAAATAATACTTCCTCACATTGCCCCTGAACCGCCCTCCTTCTGTCTTTAAATTGTGTCCCTTGTTCTTGCACGTCTCTTTTCTGAAAGATGCTACCCTCTTGGACTTTGTTGATTCCACTGAGGTACTTAAAAGTTTCTATCATGTCCTCCCTCCTTTCCTCAAGAGTATACATATTAAGCTCCTTTAGTCTCTCCTCATATGGCTTCTCTTGCAGACCCTGCACCATTTTAGTTGCCTCCTCTGGACTGCCTCTATCCTGTCTATGTCCTTGCAGAGATGGGGTCTCAGAACTGGACACAGTACTCCAGATGGGGTCTCACCAACTGTCTGTATAGAGGGATAACAACTTCCTGTTTTCTGCTGCTGATGCCTCTCCTATACATCCCAGTATACCCCAACCCTCCCTACTGCCTTCTCACATTGCTTGCTAACCTTAAGGTCATCTGATATGATTACCCCAGGTCCCTTTCCTTTTGTTGTTGTTACTACCTCCCCACCCATTGTGTATTCTTCCCTGGGTTCTTGTTTCCCAGGTGCATTATTTTGCACTTCTTTGCATTGAATCCTAGCTGCCATACTTCTGATCATTCCTCCAACCTTGCCAAGTCCTTTTCATCCTTTCCATGCCTCCTTGTGTATCAACCCTGTTGCAGATCTTTGTGTCATCTGCAAAGGCATACTTTTCCTTCCAGTCCCTCTGCAATGTCACTGATGAAGACAATAAAAGGACTGGACCCAATACTGAACCCTGCAGTACCCCACTAGTAACCCCTCTTTCTTCAGAGTGGACTCCATTTACAATTACCTTCTGTGTCCTGTTGTGCAGCCAATGTTTTACCCAGGCTACCACCCTGGGACCCACTCCCAAGCTGGTTAATTTGACTATTAATCTTTTGTGTGGGACTGTGTCAAATGCCTTGATAAAGTCTAGGTAGGCCATGTCCACAGCCCCTCCCTGGTCTACTACTTTGGTCACCCAGTCAAAGAAATCTATTAGATTCGTCTGACATGACCTTCCCACTGTGAACCCATGCTGCCTTGAGTCCTGTGCCCCACTGGCCTCTAGGTACTCAACTATTCTTTCCTTCAGAAGTGACTCCATCACTTTCCCTACCACAGAGGTCAGACTAACAGGTCTGTAGCTCTGCCTCTGTCTTGGTCCCCACTTTGTGAAGGAATCACATCCACCTTCCTCCAGTCCTCGGGTACCACACCATCCTCCTGTGATTTATTAAAAGAGTAGCCAGTGGTTTCACTAGTTCCTCCTTAATTCTTTTTAGAATTCTGGGTGAATTCCATCAGGACTTTGTCCACCTTCAGTTTTAGGAGTTCTTGCAGAACCCTTTCTTCTGTGAAAGGACTGGGATCGACCCTCCATCAAGAGTGCTTCTGTTAATTGGATTAGGCACTTCCCCCTCCTCTTTTGTGAATACTGAGCAGAAATATTCATTCAGTATCCCTGCTTTTTCACTGTCCCCCTCTGCCCACCCACCGTTCATTTTATTCAGCCTCACTATCCCTCTCTTTGTCTTTCTATGCTCACTGATGTACCTATAAAAGGTTTTATCCCCCTTCTTAACTGAGTTGGCTATCTTTTCCTCAGTTTGGGCCTTTGCTATTCTGACTTCCCTCCCTGCTTCCTTCTGCCTTAACTGGTACAGCTCTCTGTCCTGCTCCTTCTGTGTTTCCTTATACTTCCGGAATGCTATCTTTTTCTTCCTGACTTTCACAGCTACCTCTTTTGAGAACCATAGTGGCTTTTTCTTTCATTTTGATTTGTTTATTTGCTTCACACAAAGGCTTGTTGCCTCTGTGATGGCAGTTTTGATGATTCCCCATTGTTGCTCCACACCTCCTTCTAGCCTGTTTGCTAGTGCTTTTCTGAGGCACTCTCCCATCTTGCCAAAGTCAGCCCTCCTAAAGTCCAGTACTCTCACTTTTGTATGGCTTGACTCTGTAGCTGAGTTTAACGTGAACCATACTGTTTGATAGTCACTTGTCCCCAGATAGCAACCTACTACTAGATCTGAGATCCTCTCGCTGCCCCCGTTTGAGAGTATGAGGTCTAAGATTGCTCCCTCATGAGTAGGTTCCGAAACTAGCTGTCTGAGGCCTGCCACCTGTAGGGCATCAAGAATGGCCCTGCTCTTGGATATGGCTGCAGCAAATGTGCTCCAATTAACATCTGGCATATTCAGGTCTCCCATCAACAGTATCTCCCCTTTCTCCGCCATTCTAAGAATGCCTTTTATCATATCCTTTCCATTCCTCCCTGACATGGGGTCTGTACACAACCCTGTGTGGATTGTGGTGCCCTTTCCAGTCTCCAAGGTGACCCACAGTGCTTCCTCTCCTCCTGTTTACTCTTTTGTTCAGTTGCTTTTATCCCTTCCTTTACATAGAGAGGTACTCCTCCCCCTCTTCTCCCCTGCCTGTCTCTCCTGTAGGTTATGTACCCTGGTATGTTAACATCCCAGTCATGGTTCTCTGTGTACATTTTCTGTGACTGCTACGATATCCAGGCATCTCTCTTCCATCAAGGCCAACAGCTCAGGGAGCTTGTTGCCCAGACTATGGGCATTGGTACTCATTACCCTCCATTTCCTGATGGCCTTACTCCCTTTTGCCCCATCTCTGTCCTTCTTGCCTGTCACACTTTCTCTATTTACCCCTGCCCTTCTCCCTATCAACACCTCTATGTTGGTGTTTGCTGCCCTTACTACTGTGATTATTTGGGGGGGGCTAGGATTTCCCTGCTCCTTTCCAGTGCCTCCCCCCTTGGCTAGTTTAAATGCTTGCCAATGAAGCATTTAAACCTATCACCTAGGATCCTGGTTCCCCTCCCGGACAGATGCAGCCCATCATGCCAGTATAGGCTAGCATCACTCCAGGTGGATCCCCAGTCCCCAATGAAGCCAAATCCCTGAGTTCCACACCAGTTTTTCAACCACTGATTGAATCCCATGGTGCAGAATACCCTAGCCTCTCCTATGCCATAGATGGGCAGCACCTCCGAGAAGGTTACCGTGCTTGCTACTTGACTAAGGCCCTCCCCAATTCCACAAACTCTTCCTGCACTTCTAATCCCTTCTTAGCCAGGTCATTTGTCCCTGGGTGGACAATGACATCCAACTCCCTCCCTGTGCAGCTGCTCGGCAATCCTGAGGATTCGCTCCCTGTCCCTCAAGCCATGGCGCCAGGCAGGCACCTTACCTCCCTCTTCCCTTCCTCCCCCAGTTCTACCCTCTTAACAATGGAGTCCCCCACCAGGAGTTGTGTCCTTTCCCTGCAGGATCCCCTGCCACCCTCCTGTGGGTCTCCTTTGTGGAGATTCCCAGCATCCTCCTTGGTCTCCACTGTGGGTGCCTCCATAGAGGAACCACACTTTGCCAGAATGGCATAGGAATTGTGGAGAGGTACAATTAAAGTAGAAAACTGATTTCTCAGCATGAAATTTGTTGGGCACCATGATTTTTTATTTCACACCAAAAACGGGTTTCTCAACTTGAAGTTTGATTTTGCATCATAATTTTTCATTTAGCAGTAGAAAGTGTGTTTCTCGGGATGACATTTGATTACACACCATGATTTTTCATTTTGTGGCAAAAACTGGTTTCTAACCATGACATTTGATTGTGCACCTTAATTTTCCATTTTGAGCCAACAAAAAATTGTCACTGGATATGAAATTTCACTGGATATCATAATCTGTCATTGTGCATGACAAACTGGTTGCTGGACATGACATTTGATTGTGGTCTATAATTTGTTGTTTCATGTGGTGAGAAACACAAAGTTAAATTTTTACTTATTTTGAGTCTGAGCACTGCATGTTTGATGTACAGTATACATCAGTTTACTAGTTAAAACTTTTAAATCTGCTGTTTTTATGGTGATATGAGCCTCTGCCATTGTTAGCAAAACACTGAAAAAGTTATCTCACGCATTTGTTTATCAGTACATCTCTGTTGTATAAAGGACTCCATCAAGGAGCAACAAAACCTTTGCTAGTTATAATGATTTTCATTTTTCTCTTAGTTTTACCCCCTTTTTTCCCCTGGACCCACAACCCAACAATCAAGGCAAATTAATGTTATTAATAGAGCACCCTTTCTTAAGGGTTCAGGGTGCTCTACATAAATATAGCAGCTAAACAGAAAACAGATCATCAGCTAACCCCAGTCATTGAATGCCATCTGAGCTACAGGCATAACAATTCAAACATCCATATTCTAGATCAGTTTGGCTTCTCCCTGCCTTTGGGAGTGGGTGTTGAACAACTTCCTTCACAGCTCCTTGGTCAGCCAGAGGAAGGCATCCAAATGTCAGGCAGCTAACTTCTTCCTCCTCGAAGCAGCCCACCCCCACCCCCGGTCACAGTGCAGGATTCCAGGGCTTACACGTGAGCCGTGTATGATGCATTACCACCATGCTAGACAGGGATACCATTCTGTTTTTTAACCACCCAAGGGTTCTTCCATCTCACATGGAGATTCTGTTGTGGAATACATACTCGGCACATTTAGTTCTCTATGGCAGCCCTAGGCCTCATGCCAGAACTTGTAAACTTCCACAGCAGATGTTTTACTTCTGCAATGGGAATTGTATTTATTTATTTGCTTTTTTTAACCAGGTAAGCACACTAGACAGCCAAGTGCCTATTTTCAGGTGAGACCCAGGAGGTTACAAGGTACAGTCAGCACATCAGGCAGAGTAACAGGTTAACGTATAAGAACAACAGGAATCACAAAACAATTATGGTAGAGTAACAGTAACATGCAAGCAAGGTCAGCAGAGTTAGCAGGTATTGGGCCAGCAAAGCCCTCGATTACAAGCTTCACAGGCTGAGTTGAAGGCAACAAACAAGATCTACAGCATCACAATAAACAGTATGGTGGAGTAACAGCATTGTACAAGCAAGGGAAAAACAGTCCGCTGTGTTAGGCCAGCCATACCCTCAGAAGGGTAAGAATGGTAGGTTATTTGGAGAGGCAACATATAGAAGAAGGGGGTAGCCGGGGAATCCCACTGACATAAGGGCAAGGAAGGGGCCCAGGGCAAATTGAGAAAACATTTTGATGCAGCTATCAGTTACAGGCCACAATAATTTGGAGGAAGAGCATTCAGTATATAGGTGTCATGCCCCCAACCTGTTGAACTGGGAAGTAGTAGCACAGAGACAGGCGGAGGCCAATTTTAGGAAACTCCATAGGGAGGCTTTGAAGCAGGGATGGGAGGGGGCTGCACGAGTGACTGCGGGCAGGGAGTTCCATACTCTAGGCATATATGCGGTGAAGGCCCGATCGCCCGTGAGGGAACAGATTTTTGGAACCAGGAGGTCCTGCGAATCTCTAGATCTTAGGTAATGATAGGGAGTGCCAGGTTTGATGGGTAGGGTAAGTGCTGAAGGGGTAGCGGTTCGGACGATGTTGTCAATGAAGTTGCCAAGGACAAAAGTACAGTGCTGATCAGGAGGGAGCCACTGAAGTCATGAGTAAAGCTCACCGTGGTGTGTGAGGTGAGGTGCAGAGAGTGCAAAGTGGCATATGTTGTTGCATGTAGTGTCCCATTTAATGAGACTGGTCTTAGGAATAGAGGCAAATGATACAAGCCCATAGCAGATGGAGGGTAGGAGGATCCCCTTGCAATTGCAAGGCATGCGGCTGGGGTGAGACTACATTTGGCTCTGTATGCTAGACCAAGCTTGGTATTTGTGGCATTACACGTGTTTCGAATATGCTGGGCAAGGTCCAGTTGCAGGTCGAGGGTTACACCCAGGTACTTGACAGAGGCTGCGGATTGCAGGAAGCACCATCAGCTCCGAGGATATTTAAGGGATCAGAGCAGGTTTTAGTCTTGGCTGTGGAGCTGAAGAGCATTGCCTGGGTGTTTTTTAGGTTGATGGTCAGCTTATGGCCCTCAAGCCAGGTGTGGATTTGGTGGAAGTCAGAGTTCAGCCTAGAGTTAATGAGGGAGATATCATGGGAGCTGGCCAGGATGACTAGGTCATTCACGTAGAGGGTTGGGCACCCATGAGCTGTGATGGAGAGCAGTTCATTTATGAATATGGAAAACAGTATTGGAGCCAGGACGGATCCCTGGGGGACCCTACTCTTTACTATGAAGGGGGCAGAGAGGGCTCGGTTGAAGTTTGTGTATTGCTGCCTGCTGGAGAGGTAGTTAGAGAATAGGCAAGGGCGGGGAGAAGAGGCCCAGTGACTGGAGAGTGGAGCATAGGAGGTAGTGGTCAACCTAATTGAAGGCTTTAGAAAGGTCCACAAAGATACCTCCGGTCAGCTTCCCTTGATCGGTAGTGGAACTGATTGTGGAGGTCACCACTGCAAGGATGGTAGATGTGCTTTGCCCTTTTCTGAAGCCGTGTTGGGCAGGGGAGAGAAGCTCATAGCTCTGTAGATAGTGGGAGAGCTGTGAAGTAACAACCTTCTCAAGAAGCTTACAGATCATGGAGAGGATCGCGATGGGGTGGTAGTTCTTAAGGTCATTAGGATCGCTTTGTTTGAAGACAGGGATGACCTTGGCCACTTTCCAGACATCTGGGATGACACCCGAGATTAATGATGTGTTGAAGATGTGGGCAATAGGCCAGGTAAGGAGGGATGCACCCATGCTGAGCAGTCTGGGTTCGATGCAGTCATGCCCTGCCCCAGTGTAAGGGGAGAGACCTGCGAGGAGTTTCTGGGTCTCCTTTATTGAGACCCATTTTAAGTAAAAGTGGGAGCGGGGGTGGGTTCACTTGGGGATGGGCCTTGTGCCATGGGGATGGGGGACTGGGTAGGGGAGCAGGCAGGTCAATGAACAGGGAATTGAAGGCATCGTGGGATGGTGAGAAGGTTGTTACAGCTGACCCTTCCAATGTGCAGGTCGGTGACCTGGACTCTGGCGGACCCACCAACTGTGTTTTTGATATTTTGCCAGAAACTCCTTGGATTTCTAGCTGAGGATAGCAGGGCTGCTTGACAGAACTCACTTTTGGCAGTACAGATTGCTCTTTTGCATGAGTTTCTGAGCTGCCGGTATTCGGTGAGGTCCTTATTGTTGAGGGAAGTCTTGTATCTCTGCAGCATTTGTCCCTCTGCTTCATGAGTGAGAGTAGTCCACCATGGAGCCATTTTGTGATGGTTCCCTTTACCCTCCTTTTTGTGATGGGGGGGCATGTTTGTTTTGTAAGGGAGTGAACATGGTGAGAAAATGTTCAAGAGCTATTGAGTGGTCACTAGTGGAAGGTAACCTGGGACCAGTCTGCACACCTTAAGTCCATGAGAAAGTCTCCAACATTGAGTTTGGGGAAGTCCCTCATCTAGATAACTTTACCAGGGATTTTGGGCTGGGAGAAGCCCCAGGTGCAGTAGGTGGGTGAGTGATCTGAAATGACATCCGGGAGGATGCCTGAGGAGACAATTTTGTCTGGTCTATTGCTCAATACCCAGTCAATGAGGGATCCTTTATCCCCCCAGGAGGACAGCCTGGTGGGTTCAGTGATGAGTTGGCTGAGGGCAAGGCCTGCTAGCAGAGGTTCATATTGCTTGGTGTTGGGACCCATCCAGTTTAAGTTAAAGTCATTAAGGACTAGAAGCTCATTTGAGTCAACCTTTATTTTTAAGCTATCTAGTAGTGAGGAGAGCCCTGGCACTCTGCCCTTCAGAGGATTATAGGCACAGACCATGTGTACCTTTATAGTGTTACCTAGCAGGAGAAGGGCATGCAGGAGCTCACAGACTGGGGGTGTGAGGGTGGTGTGTTCAATGACAGACACATTTAGGTGCACCTTGTAATAGATGAGCACTCCCCCAATGCTTGTTTCCAGCCCTGTCTTGTCTGATGAGGCTGTAGCCCAGGAGGGTGCATGCAGAGTCAGGTGTGTGGGGCTTCAGCCAGATTTCCGAGACCCCCAAGATGTCAGGATTAAATTTGGCCTCCCAAGCTGTAAGTTCAGCCAGATTGTGTAGGACGCTACGACTGTTCAGGTGAGCCATTTTGAAGCCCTTTGCTGAATGCCAGGTGGGGAGGGATGTGAGAAAGTAGGTGGTGGCTTGGGGTCTAGGGATGGGAGCCACGCCCACGGCCAGCCCATGGTGGGCCATGCCTGCAGTCACGGGTACAGCGTGTAGCGACGGGTCTCTGGCACACTATTAGGATGGATAACAGGATGCACAAGGGGATAAGACTTTGTAGGCTCTATCCAGGCTATGATGCTTGACAGCAGAATGTAGCCATTGCTTAGAGGTTGCTTATAAGGGTACGGGCAACAGGGAAGGCAGTGATACAAATTGGCTGGCACAATGAAGACTGGGCGCTAGCCATGCTAATGTTGAAAAACACCCTTATGAGTGGCTGATGTGTGCTATATAGGGCCTGCTATATAGTTTAAATTTATCGGGAAAAGGCTGGGCAACTGATGTTCAAATTGTTGGATTTGGTTATCCTGTTCTGGGCTGTCAGTTTAGCAGCTGCAGGTAGAGAAAGGTGCAAAGCAGCCTCTAGAGGTGATAGCTGAGAAGCTGCTAATGGGGAAGAAGACTGATAGGCTCAGCGGCTCACGTGACTCATCTTATAAGAGGTAGGGCTCACCAAGGGTGGTGGTGGGGGCGGTGGGGCAGCCCTCGAGGAGCGCCGGAGGGGCCTCCGGAGCGGACCACAGTACAAATGATGGTGGCTTAAACAGAGAACTGCCATTTGTGGGAGCAGCTTGGTGTACCTGCACACTGGAGGATTTTTCTGTGGGTCCAATGGCTTGCTGGGTGCTGGGGGGGAGGGCTGAAGTCCGAGGCCTTCTCGACCGACCCGCTGAGGAGAGAGAAGAAAGATAGGGTTATATACTGGACCAGGTAGGCTGGAGGAGGGGCCTAGTCAAATGTTACACCATTTTAAACTGCAAGTGTATACCAGCATTTCAGCAAGTGTTTTTACAAACCACTATTGTAATCAAGCGTTTTTCAAATATTTGCTCCTGAGGTTCAACAAACTTTGTGCTATATCTAAACAGCCAGGAGAGCAGATAATGAATTGTATTATGGTTCCCCTAAACTGAGCAGACCTGGGTTAGTGTAATTTTTTTTTTAACCGAAGGGGCAGGGGTAAAGTAACTTGAATTCCCCTGAGATCAATCACTTTGTACTACCTCTGAAACAGCCAAGTGAGTGAGTGTATTAAGGTTCCCCTGAATTGAGCAGACCTCAGCTGGTGTAATTGCTATTTTAAATAACTGAAGGGGCTATGGTAAAGTAACTTAAAGTTCCCCAGAGATTTAAAGGAGCCCAGCCTACTGAGGCTGAATACCTGCAAGCAGGTAAAATAACTTAAAACACCCCCCGAGTTAGGCAGCAAACAAGCAGATACAGGGCTTTACAAAGTCAGTAAAAACTATCTGTAGAGCTGCGCCGACAACAATGAGAAGTAGGCCTATGAAAAAGGCACCAAGCATGAAGGTTCCTCTGTTCAGCTCGCTCTGGAGCGGACTGCAGTACAGATGATGGCGGCTACTTTTCTGGCAGATTTATAGCCCATTGTTAACTAACGTACTATGTAACATCATTGATTACCTCAGATAGAGTGGGGGAGGGCTTTCAGGGCAAATAAAAAGGGGAAAAAGTACTTGAAACTGTGGATAATATCATATATTTAAATAAAAATTTCCTAAAATGAAGAACATAAGATGCAAGTGACCAGCTCATAGGCCACAGAATAATAGAATTTCAGGGGTCTTGCCTATAGTTTTTTATTGTATATTTTATACATTTCCATCTTCAATATTTTATATCTATGACTTTGTTCTCAGGCAGCCTGAACTTGGGAAACTTAGGGAAAAACAATTCAGAGGTCACAGTTCAGGGAGTCTAATGCTAAATGAAGAGAGATTAGGGAATGACCATTTGTATTTTTGTTTATTGGTTTAAATATTATTTATCCCACATCACTTGAGAGGAAAAGGAGACAGCCAAAACAAATAAATAAATAACAGGAGTATCGTGCACATAGTGGAAGTCTGAGGCTGTGTTTTTTTAAATCACATCTTGATGATAAATTGAGCAGAACAGTACAAGATCATGGAATACTGGACTAGGTGACAACCATGCAGGACAAATCAAGGGGTGAGGAATATGTCCAGGATTCTAGGACCTTCCCCCTCAATAAATGTTTGAAACACACTGCAGCTTAGTTTCATTGGGAAGAACATACTATAATATGTTGTCTTCCTGCAGACTTTGTGACCAGCCACTTGGAGAACTTTGGTACAGCTGTGTGGAATGGCCTGTCAGACATTCTCCATGAGGGTAAATTCACATGGAGTGATGGGAGTGAAGTGATGTACACCAACTGGAATACTGGAGAACCCAACAACTTTGGAGATGAAGGGGTAAGCATGGCTTAAGCAACAATGTCAAAGTACTGGTGGGGTGTACATGCTCCCATGCTCATAAATATTGTGCTGGTTATCGCTGTTATATTACAAGTCCTTTCATTTAAAAAAATACCTTTTTGTATTTCTTTTAAGTTTTTCTAGTCTCCAAGGGTGCAAGTCATATGTACTATGTAGTTCCCATTGTTAGCCAATTAGAATGTGATGTATGGCCTACTGCACAAGTTTGTGTGTCTATTGTAAAGTTATTGTGGAATAACAATTAGGAGCTCTGTGTTTGGATTAGTTGAGAGGGTCAACTTTTAGTATAATGAAATATATGTATAACTGCATATGGGGGGAAGGTTGTGGAATCACCATACATTAGTACATGTCTGCAAAGCACACTTGGCATACTTGTTAGTCTCTGATTATGAAGTGAAAGTGTGAATTTAATTGGCTGAAAGTCCCTTTGAACCTTTTATGTGAATAAAAGGGTTGTTAGAACCCAGAAGGATTATTGTGACATTATAAAATCACAAGAGCAAAGTAAGTACTACTATGATGTCATTGGACCCCAAAGATGCCCTCATCTTCCAGTTTAATTTGGTGGTAAAATGTTCAAATGCCACCAGAATTTGAGTATTTTAAAACTTTTTTATATTTTTCTCAAGAAAGAAAGATGGCCCCCACATTTGGCTTAGAAATAGCATTGTAGACTTGGCAAAAGTTAGTGTCAAGAAAATAAAAAAAAAGCCTCATGGTGTGCAGCATAGGAAGTACCTAGAAAAGCAGATTTAACAGATTTGCTGATATTTTTATTAATTGTAGTTGAAACTAGCTTTTAGGAAAAACATTTCTCACTTCACTGCTGCTTTAACCAATAGGTCAAACTGCCTCCTGAATCAATCATTTCAGAATGTATATATTTTTTTGGATCAGTAGTTGCCTGTGTGCAATGTAGGTTATCTGTACTTACTGTATTTTCTGGGTACATGTCATAGCCCAGGGTAATCATTTGCTAACTCTGTGAACCCAACAGTATTATTTTCAGGTAGTTACAGCATACCCAAACCTCTAAAAATGGCAGCATGTCAGTCCAGTAATGAGTCCAAGGTGGTGGTGGATGACCTTCCACCCTTTTAAGTAAATTTAGTTATTAACATAACAAGCAACATTAGATGCCATCTCATAGCTTTTTTAAACATTTAAGCAATCAGGCTTCTATTTTAACATTCACACACCATGAACTCCTCCTAGTAAGATGACACCGGACATGTTACATGAATACATTCAAAAGGCGAGAGCGTGCCATAGGTCTCATTATAAGTAAAACTATTCACAATACATCTTCTTAAATTTTCCTTGTTAGTGGACATGAGACTACTAATCAATATTTAACAGGTACACAATTTCATTGCTAACACAGCATTCACCTGTTTTTAGAAGTTTAGGTATTAAGTGTTCCCAGCCAGAAATTAGGTAATTTGGATGTTGTCCTATTCCATCATGTAATAACTAGCCTCTTTTTCTTCGCTCATCCTTGCCCATCAGGAGCACTGCACAGAAATTACCCACAGCCACCGAGAAGCAGGCCGCTGGAATGATGCCCTTTGCACTCGTAAGCTAGGATTCATCTGCTACAGGAAGAAATGTAAGGCTTTTTGAATGTGCAGTAGTGTCATATTGTCTTATTTCCATGACAAGTAGCACCACAAGAGGAAGCAGACCACAGCAATTCTGGTCACAAAGGTGTTTAATAAAATAAGCTAGGGTCCATCAGCAAGCAGATCAGTGAAGGGGTAAACTGCTTTGAGTCAAAGCATCTATGGTACTAAAATGCATCAACAAATAGATGGAAGAGTTGTGATTGCTCCATTCATCTGTAGTAGAAAACCCGAAGAAATTCCAGTCACCTGTAATGGAGATGATCTTATAATACGTGGATAGGAGAGTAGACTGATATCACCACTAAATCAAATAAAATAAAAGGAGCTGTTCACTCACCAAATGTATTCAACATCTCAGTTATTTTGATGTACTATTCATGACTAAATAGTAAAAAATAAACAGAGATTTTAAGTACATCTTGTGAGTGAGTGAGTGAGTGAGTGAGTGAGTGAGTGAGTGAGTGGCTCATCTCATATTATTTTCATATGTTACTCAGACCGAATAATATATCATAATAAACAGAGATTTTAGTACATCTGTTTCATGAGCAGTTCACCTCATATTATTTCATACAGTATATTATTCATCCCTGAGTAATATATATCATAACCAAAAGAGATTTTGAATACATCTGGTAAGTGAGCAAGCAGCTCATTCTCATACTATTTCCATATATTTATTCAAGCCAGAAATATCCTTAGGACATGCCAGAATCAGCTTTTTATTCACCCCGGAATGTTGCCAGCAATTCTGTGAAGCAACAAGTGGTAAAGCACAGCACAGCTGATAACTCACCAGTCAGGTATTACTGACTAGGACAGATGTCACCCACCATTCATTCCTATTCCAGACATTGGAGAGTGAAGACCCTCAATCCACCAAGGGACAGTTTTCTTCTTTACAGGTATAATGTACCTGAAACTGGAGTTTGTGGGTCTTGGCGGAGAGGGGGTATTTATTCACATGAGGATGGGAAAGGGAAGGTGTTTATATGATAAAAACACAGAGATGGGGGAACTTGATTTTGCAGGCAGAGAAGGTGACTTTGCGATAATTATAAAGCAGACAGAGTTATTTAACTCCAGATATAGGGGGAGTGGGGTCCTAGCAAGGGGACAGAGGTGGGGGATATTTTGAAATATGGATTGTGTGATGGGGGTGTTACTAACTCAAAGGGTGGGGGTGCTGTTTTTTTAAAGGCCACTACCCCTAGTACGTTGCTATGTGAAGTAGTCATTTTACATTTCCCAGCTTACAGACTACTAAGCAAAAGTCTTAGTAGTTGAGAACTATGACCTTCTATTGTATTTTACACATAAATGTAGGCAGTTTACTCAAACACACCACATCTAGATGGGCCGGGAGGTCCTTTTCTGCCATCACCTTCTATAATTCTATAATGTAGTGGCCAAATGTGGCACTGCACAAGTTTACTAATTAAATCATCTCGGAGAGATAATGTCAGGAATTGGGCACACAAAAGCTTGCCAGAGTGGGGTAAGTTTCACAGACAGAACTCTGGGGGAGGACTGCCCCCGCTCCACGTGGGCTAGTAGGGCACCAGCTGCCTGCTAGTTATGCACTCCTAGTCAGTCACCCAAGGAATGGCATGAGCCTCAGCTGTAAAGGCAGTCAGTTACCTGCCCTCCAGGTCACATAAGGGTTCAGTGGTAGATTTGTGAACTGGTGGGGGATATGGGCAAAGGGGGATCATAGTAACATTGCATGGTTAGCACTGTCTTGGCACATTAAAGAACTAGTACACTGTATGGAAAATAGCAGACATAAGATGTTATTCATTCTTAAAAGTATCCAGTTGGGACTTTTTATGTCGGACATAGTGTTCATTTTTGTTTCTTATGAAAAGATTTTCTAACACTACTAGATGTGTTGTGAAGAACAGCACTTTACCTGGAGGCTAACACACAGTATCTATTTTTATTTCTCTTCATACAGTAGAAGCCACTTAATGGAATGCCATGGTAGCAGGCTTTTTGTCCCAATTAAGCGGCCATCCCATTTGTTAGAAGCCACTGAAATGGCTTATGTTGCATGCACCACAGCTGTCTGTACTGTCTTCATTCACTTTAAAAGACTGCTTCCCCCTCCCCTGTAACCTCCAGTCTCACATGCCTCGTTCACACGGCCAAATCTGAGCCATTGGTGGTTGTGCACAGCAGCCAGATTGGTGCCACTGCACACGTCTGAACACCACCGTTTTGCATTTTCTGATTGCATTTCATTGTGAGAATGATTCCTCTTTCCTTGGGACTGCATAGTGGTGCATGTGTTTTGCAATGTTCTACACTGCTGTGTGAACAGCTTTCACCACACACAACGTTCCGTCAGGATTTTGCCAGAAGGATCGCGGATGGGTCTTCAGACCAAAGTTCATCTAAAGGTATCTTTTGATAGTTTAAACAGCTAAACGTGGGGAAGTGGTTCTTTTTGAAAACCAGGGGCTAAAACTTGTAGAAAACACAGTCTCAGAGTCGAGCCATGGCACTGGGCATGCACGTATGCATATGCATTGGAGTAGTGAAAGATACTGTACCTTTAGAAGAACTTGGGTCTGAAGCTCCATCTGCAATCCTTCTGGCATTACAGCACCATTTGTCATATGTTACTCAACCCCCCGGAACCCTCCTCAAAAACACCAGAATTTCTCAGGGAGCATCTACTGTGCTTCAGAGTCAGGCTGTCTGAATGCTGTTCCACAGCATTTCAGTAAGAATGGCCATAACAATCAGCATGGCACCACAGTAGATACTGGCCATGTGGACACAGCAACAGTTCGCTGTGCTCCACTCCAGCATGGTCAAAAAAGTGAGTCCTACATACACACACAGTGCCTGGGATTTCACACTTGCACAGACAGGAGGATGGCCTCTTGCTCACTCTCCCTCTCACTACACTAGTGTCCGCATAAAATGGGAAGATTCGGAGATGTAAGAAAATACTGTAGGATATACTCTCTCTGTTAAAAAAGCATGGCTCTTGCTCACTCTCCCTCTCACTCCTCTATTGTCCACTTGAGTAGGGAAAAACTCTCTTCTGCTCCACTGTGCTAATGTGTGCCCAAAACAGGAAAACTTGGAGAATGAAAGCTCAGTGGAGGGGGGGAGTTAGAGTGTATGAGGGTAGAATGCAGACAGGGAGGGAGAGAAAGTGTTTTCAGGAAACAACAGGTTAGGACTGCAATTTATGCCTTTTCGGGTGTGATAAAAGGATTAGCACAAGAACATATGTAAGGGATTAGTGAAGGATTAGCATGAGAGAGAAAAATCAGGGCATCTGATTTGTCCCTCATGCTAATCATTACATACGTTCTTGTGCTAATCCTTTTGTCACACCTGACTAGACATAAATTGCACTCCTCACCTGTTTTCTTCTGTAAACACACTCTCTCCCTGCCTGCTTTCTATCCCCCTTCACTCTACCCCCCCCCAATGAGCTTTCAGTCTCTAAATTATATTGGGCATCTATCAGGGAGAAAATCATCCCAATAAAATGGCAGGGACATCCCAGTAACAGCATCCATAAGGTAACATAGCCACTTAATCAGCACCGGGCAGGACGTCCCAATAAAGCAGATGTCCTGATTATCCACATCCTGATTACGTGGCTTCTGCTGTACCACATCAGCACTGTGACCATGCTTATTGCATCATCACAAGTGACCGATCTTGCAAAAGGTGACTGTCTCTTCTTGGTCAGTTGTGATGTCACAGTCAGTGAGGTCACAGTGCTCATGAAGGAACAGAACTAGCTGTGTCAGCCTCAAGGTAAAGTGCTGTTTCACACATCACACCTAGTACTGTCAGGTAAAAACAAAATCACCTAATTAGAAAAAGGGGAAGAAAAAAGTACTTCAGATATAAAAATGTTACAGCTGACTATGTTTAGAAATTAGTTTTAATTTCAGGCAGTGTACTAGTTCTTTAAAAAGAAACAGGCTGTTTTGAAAGCTTGCAAAACAAATATGTGTGAACTCAAATTAAAAGGTATCATCACCAACATTTTTGCAATAATAATAATAATAAAAAAATATTCAGAAAAAGGAAGAGTGATAAAAAGGAATGTGTATAGGAAAACACATACAGTCCAGGCTGTGTCCATCACAACTATCCATATGATATGCCTGCTCATTTCCCCATCACAGCACTAGAGAGATATGCCAAAACTCCTGTTGCTGCATCTTCTTACAACTGTTAACTTTTTATTCTTACATGTAGCCAGCAGTTTGCCACCACCACCTCCTACAAAGTCTCCCTGCCCTGAGAAGTATGTTTCTTGGAATAACAAGTGTTACAAGCTAGTGGATGACAGCAGCATGAGAGCAACATGGGCAGAGGCCCAGTCAGCTTGCGAAAAGGAAAAGGGAAACCTGGTCAGCATTGACCACGCATACGAACAGGCCTTTGTGGCTGGAGCAGTGCTGAGTGGCAGAACAGATGCTTGGATTGGGCTTACACGTCAGGTGCGTTCTTTATGTCCTCAAAAGGAGTTACTTGGATTTCTGTTGCACATCAATAGAGTACTGCCTGACCTCAGGACACTCATTCTGCTTCAACACAGGCACTGATACAAATTTATTTTTTCAACTCTCTTTTTTCCTCCTTGTTATGGGCAGGATATTTACCCCTTCTCAGTGCCAGGACCTCACTCCTGCCATCCCCCCAGGTAGCTCAGACTGGGAAGGCCTGCAGCTTGCCCTCTGCAGCAGGGCTCCCCAAGGGGAAGGACTGAGATCAACCAGAGGCCCCAACCAAGGCTTTCACCTGGGGCGTCATTCGGTCGGAGGTCCAGGTGTGTCATAGTGCAGCTGGCTCAGAGGGGTTTTCCCTTTAAGGTACCTGGTTATATGTGGATGTGCAATGATGTCAGTGTGGGCTGGGCATGTTCCAGCATCCAACCTACAGATGTCCAGCTATGTTTCTGCAATGACGAGTGGCCCTGGCTGTCATGCACAAAACCTCCACTAGGTGTTGCTGGCTTGCTGGCAAGCCACAACTCCCCCCCCCCCAGAGGAGGAGAGCTGTCCTTGGGATGTTCATCCTACCTCCCCCCCAGCCGACCCTCTAACTTGCCGCACTAGTTCCCAAACGTGGGTCATCAGTGCTGCAGGCAATAGTGTTATCGTTGCACCAGTGGGCTGGCCCCTGACACAAATACAAGTCAATAGGGCCTCCAAGGGATGTCTCTTCTGGTACAAGATGCTCTGAGCCTGAGGTTTGATTGTGAAGACTGTGAAGCAAAGCTGAGCAATTGTTTGCACAAACCTCAGAAGAGGAGTATCTTATACCATAAGTGACATCCACAGAAGCTCTGTTTCCTTTCTATAAAACACTTGAGTTTAGTTCAGGTGATTTATAATAAGTTTAGTCTCATATTTTATTGTGCTGTCCTCCCCCAGGTGCTGAAGTGGAGGGCTGCCTCCTAATGCTCCTGCATGAGAGCGCAATGTACACCAGATATGAGGTACAGTGGCTCTGCATGCAGATTGGCCAAAATCCTGTTAGTGATTTATAATTAAAGTTACAATGTTCCTAAACCTGAAATGATGGCCATGTGTGTAGTCAGGAAACTCTCAGTTCCTGAGTGATGTTTGATTTCCCTGGCAACCCAGTGAAGGCAAGATAAGAACTGGAGGAACTGTATCAGGTTTCTGGATCTTGATGAGAGGTTCCATCAGAAAGGAAAGCAACCCAAGCACCAGGAAGCTAACATTGAAATGATCGCATCATCACATCTATGCTGCCATGCACTATGAGGGTAAAACTATTATGTGAGGAGGTTGATGATGGGCCCAGCTCCCACACATAGTGTTTTCTGGGAATTTATGCTCTTTGGTAATGAGGTCATCTGCCAAAGAATAGGAGGGATAATGGTAAATGAGTTTTAACAATTTGGGTGAAACAGAACATTAGGATATGATTATCTTGGGAGTATTCTTGCCTTATTTTATTTTTATGTTTGACTAGTATGTGGGGGTATGTTGTGGTCACTAATTCATTGGTGAGAGAACCCTTAAGAAATAAACAGTTTAACACCTAAAGGATATAACTGGAGATGCTCTTCTAAACAATTCAAGACTTTTCATTCCTACTTAAAGATTAAAAAAAATATATATTTTTTTTAATTAATTATGAAACAAGAGCCTCACCCCCACTGGTTAAACTGGAACAGTTATCTTATTAAAACCTGAATGTGAGGCCCTCCAATCAAAGTATGAGGTTCTTGTGTGGTAGGAGACTCTAATCATTGATTGGTCATAAATGATGGTAATGGTTAGTACAAAATCCAAGAGTGAGAAGAACTATATGTTGAGAAATCAACACTACTATCAGTCATTAGGCTTTCTGCACACAGAGGGACATTTGTGTTTTTGTCACTGATGTCTCTGAGCTGAGTCCTCAGAGTCTCAGAGTCGCAACATTGTGTGGCAAAGGGTATGATATGATTTTAGTCTTAGCACTGCTAAAAATGTATGCATACTGTAGAACACCTTGGTACACACAAGTGAACCTTGTCAATACAGACATGGTCCTAAATGGAGTCTCCTGCAATAATCCCCATACTATTGCCAACTCCCTAAATAATCACTTCTCTGACCTCTCTGCCTTCACAACCCTCTTCTTACCTGATGAGGCTCTGTCCCACCCCCCTTCCCTCCACTCTGCTGGAGGGTCACCCTCCTCATCAAATGTTCCACCTCAGGGCTGTATCAGTTCAGGACTTGCAGAAACACCTAGCTGGCCTCTCCCAGTACTCCAGTCCTGGCCTAGACAACCTGGAGCCTAAACTCCTTAAGCTTGGTGCTGCACACATTGCCTCACCAGTAGCCTTTATCTTCAACCTACCCCTTGGTCTGGGGACCATCCCAGACATCTGGAAAAAGGTGAGAATTGTCCCTGTACTGAAGCAAGGAAATCCCAAACTGCTTGACAATAATCGACCGATTGCCATTCTCCCAACCCTTAGCAAGCTCCTTGAAAAGGTAGTGGCTGAGCAGCTTTCGGAATATATCCACTCTCATGAACTTCTGTCCCCAGCCCAGCACGGCTTTCATAAGGGACACAGCACCACCACAGCCTTAATCTCGGTTACATCAAGTATCCAGACAGCCATGGACCAGGGCAAACTCTCTGGTGCAATATTTGCTGACCTGTCCAAAGCCTTTGACCTCGTTGACCACAAACTGCTTGGTGCACAGTTGTGGTCACTTGGTCTCTCCCCCCCATGCCATGAAATGGCTAATGGGTTATCTACATGGCAGAAAGCAGCGTACCTGCTTCAATAAAGTCCTCTCTGAGCCCCTACCGGTGACCTCCAGAGTGCCTCAAGGCTCGGTACTGGGTCCCCTCCTCTTCTCCCTCTTCATCAATCAACTACCCATGGTTACTACCAGCTGTAGCACCACCATGTATGCAGATGATCTGGTAATCCTGGCTCACTCCCAGAATGCCACTACCCTAAGCCAGAACCTGACCGATGACTTTAACAGGGTATTATCATGGGTTACTAGTCACAAGCTGGTTCTCAACCTGAAAAAGACACAGGGTATGCTCTTTGGCTCAATGGCTAAAATCAAAGCCTCATCGGCCTGCTTACATGTCACCAGCGCAGATGGATCCTCACTACCCATAGTGAGCTCCATCAAATATCTGGGGGTAACACTTGACCCCCAACTTGACATGGGTAATCACATCCTTAACATTTGCAGGGTGGTAAACTGCAAACTGGGTCTGGCCTATAGGACCAAGTATAACCTTACACCGGCAGCCAGGCTTGCCCTAGCGAAGGGTGTGCTCCTTCCCTCCCTCAGCTATGGGCTGCATCTATTTGCTCGCTCTCCAAAGACACATCTCACCCGGTGGTACACTGCTTACAATAACATTTGTCATTTTGCCTTGGCTGCCCCCCAACTCACCCACCGTTGTGAGCTATATGATCAACTCTGCTGGCTCTCACCAGCTAGATACCTTGATTTTGGTTTGGGATGCCTCTCTGGGAAAGTGATCAGAACTAGCACCCCCCAGGGGCTGGCTCGGCTTCTGCCTAAACTGAATCCAACCCCCTACCAACTTAGGTCTCTCACATCAGGATGCTCAAAGTCCCTCCTACCCGGACCCTCATGGGGGATCAGGACTTTGCCATAAGTGCGCCCATATTCTGGAATTCGCTGTCTGTGGTTATTCCAGCTGCCCCTTCCTATCTGAGTTTTCAAAATTCCCTGTGGGGTTTCCTAAAACTAGCATCAGAGTGTGACTGCCCCAAACCTCCCTAGAGTAAAGTGTCAAATTGTTTTGTCTGAACCTCCCCAGGGTGTCTCCATTGAATTCCTGGAGATATTTTCCCAACTGTGTCAATGACTTCTGACTGCTCCTGCCTAAAAAGCCTTGGGCATTTTTACACCCATTATTGCTCCACAGTCATAGGCTAACCATGACATATTGCACCTTGGTCATGGTAGAAACTTGTACTACCAAGTGTTTCTATTCTGTCTAACATGTGCATATTTAGAAAAATGTGATGAGCTGTATATACCTCTCTGCGATCCAACTAGCCTAGGGGTGTATCGACAATGTTATAAGTTATATTATGACCAATCCAGTCCTTGAGCTATGCTCCACTCCTATGTATGATGACCTGTATATATCTGTCAGTTGAACTAGCTAGTCTAGAGTGTATAATCTGAAATGTGCTTACTACTATATGTTTTCCCTAACGTCAAATGATGTATTTCCCACGTTTGTTTACTGTGACAAAAAACTGTACTCTCTTTGCCATGTCTCCTTGACTGTTGTTCCTCATGTTGTATTCTCCCGGGTCATTCCTGAAAATAGGCATAATACTTGTCTAGTGTACTTACCCAGTAAACAAAAGCTAAATAAATAAATAAATATACATTTATATAATTATTTTCAAAAGAACATCTTTTTATAAAGGACTGGGGTGGAAATAATTATTGACAAATGACAAACATGACATTATCAAAGTACTATGGGCCTCAGACATCAGAAACAGAGCAACAATTAAAAAAACCTTTTGTTGCAACCCAATGACAAGTCAGAAGATTTTTTTTTCCATTATAACATTGTAAATTGTTAGTACATGCAAGCAATAAAAATAAAATAACCTATATTTTAAATTTCCAGTGATCCTTAAACTCTCTTCTCCTGTAATGGTATTATATAATGGAAAGAGGAAGGTGAAACTAAGCAGAAGCTTGTTTCCAGGTGCGACCTGGGAGCACAAGAACATTAAGTGACTTGCTCAGGGTCATACAGTACGCAAATGGGAGCTGTGGGATTCAAACCCAGGTCTCCAGGTTTGCAGCTCAGTGCCCTAAACCACAGTGCTATACTGCCTCCAACAGTAATTCAGTTTAAAAAAAAAATACATTCAACTACACATACAAGAAATCAAAACTGAGTTGTTTAGCAAACTATCTGAGACAAACACTCCAGTTCTCAGCGGGCTATTTTTGCATCAGTATATTTTCTAGTTCCTAAATCTAAATGATGTTCTAATTAGCCTGAGCCCTGGTGAGCTCATGGAATACACACATAGTAAAAGCAAGAAGAACTGAGTTTTTTTTAAGTAAATCACACCTAGACCAGTTCTTACTTGATAACTACTTGACTGATTGAGTGACTGATTGATTTGGAATTTTGCACACCGGGATAGTCTTCTTTTGTGTACTAGTACCTATTTTCCAAGAGGGTCCTGGGGGAATAATACAGCAGCAGAGTATCTCCCTCTCTCCTCCTTACTCTACCTGAATCAATCCCCCTTGCAGGGTTCTCTGCATCCTGAATGGGCTGTAGATGCATCTTTGACTACTTCCCAAACCTCTGGATCTCACTTCACCTCCTGTCAGGCTTTCCTCATCTCCCTCTTCTCTCCCCTATGCACCTCTACTTCCCAATCTACACTTGCTTCTAACACCTCCATAACCCTCCCCACTCTAATACCTCTCCCTTCCCCTTCCCTTCTCATAATTCTACCTAGTGCTGTCTCCCTTGCAGGGTTCTCAGCATCCTGAAGATTTATAGACCTCCTCTGACTCTCCCCTCTTTCTCTCTCTCCTGTACCCTCTTTTCTCTACTTTTCCTGGTCTCTCCTTACTCCACTGTCCCTGCAGTCCTATTTATATCTCCTTCCCACCAGCTATACATACTTCTTCCCCTTCACATTCCTGCACACTTTTGCACATTACCCTCTTATCCCTACATACTTATTTCTTCTACCCTGACAGTGCTTGTCTAGACTATGTAGACAGCCCCCTCCTTTCTCGTCACCATCTATCTACTCTTCCTGGTCCTTCACCCCAGTCCCCCAAGTAAGTTTCTACTGTCTCCCCTTCACCACCTGCCCACCCTAAAATCCTCTCACTGAATATATCCCCCTCTGCTGTCACCCTCCTCATTCAATACTCTTGCCACTGCCAACTCCCCTTCCCCACCCCTTTCTCTCTCCCCCATGACTGCCTGGACCTTTCCTCCTCAAAGGGACCTCAACACCTGCAAGAGGAATAGGCTGTGGTTTTCTCCCTCCATCTCCCCTCTCCCTCTCCCCCAGCATCTCTTGTCTTTTGTCCTCCCATTTTCTTATAAATTCACCTTCCCACAGGCCTGCATTAGCACTTCCAAGCTGGTTTAGTTGGCTGTGCCCAGCCTACTGCTCCAGTCCTCAAATGCACTATCTGCCCACTGGCTCTGGTTCGATTACTTGTGGGCATTGCTATGGTGCTTTTCCACTATAGTTATGCTAATCCTCACTCATGCTACCATGTAAGTTTCCCATGAGTGTTTTGTCTACCTTGATTTTATGATTTGTGTTATTCTTGTTCTGTGTGTCTATTTCACTGTTACGCAATAGAACTGTTTCCTGTATTTTTATATTATTTGAAGTTTATTTGCCCTCCTACCTCTTGTAACCTCCTTCCCCAGGACGCTTCTGGAAATGAGTTGTTTCACAACTCATGTTGTCTTTCCGGGTGAAACATTAAAAACAATAAAAACACATTAGGATAAAGTTACATTGCACACAATCAAAGAACAGAATAATGCGATGGTATATACAATACATTTGTCATTGCCCACGATCAAAGTGCAGAATAAAATACAGCTTTAGGCAGATATACTATAAATGCAATATGTACAGGTACCAGTGTAGATTACAATGGTGTTCAGGAAAGAAAAAACAAGTAGTGGGAAGAAGCAATACTGTGAGTGAATAGCAAAACAGGAAGTGATTAGTTTAAGGAGGGCAGGATTAGCACTTCAGGGGCTGGTGAATGAAGTCATTTTGAATGGCTCTTTTAAAGCTTCTGATGATTGTTGATGTTTTACTATTATGTGGGAGACAATTCTAACTGGTTGGGGTAGTGATGGCGAAACTTTTATCTCCAATGGCTTTATGTGTTCTGGGGACATTGAGTAGGTGTTTGAAAAGATACCTGAGTTGATATAATGTGTTTGCCATAGTTAACAAGTTTCTTAGATAAACCAGGACAGAGACCAGAAATGCATTTGAAAACCAATGAGACCCATTTGATCTAACCTCTCTTGCCAGGTGGGAGAATGCCTAACTTGTTGCGCAGCAAATAGCAATGAGTCATCCTGTCAAAATCTCAAGCAACTCTTTACATGTTGTTGAATGCTACATCAGTGTTGTGTATGACAGTGGAATTTGTTGCCCTGTAAACTTCTATTTAGTATTCTAATGCTAGTAGAAGTGACAGGTGGAGTATCAGGTTTCTTCTAGTGTTGCAATCAAGGCAATTACAGTTCCAATATATTGTCCATGTTTTGGTGCACACTTCTTACAGCTCTTGTAATATGGTTCTCAAACGATAGCCTCTGGTCTAACCAAACACCATGGTATATCTATGTAGTGACACTTTACAGTGGAGATCCCATAGCAGGTGTAATGCTTAGTGAATTATTAAGTGATGGTTTGCTGGTAAAAAAAAAACATTTTCTTGGTTTTGATTTTATTAAGTAACAATTCATTTTTGCACATCCTGCCCTGGGTTTTGTCAAATACTGACTGCAATTAGATGTTGAGTTCTGTGATGCCCTTGGCCTTAGTGTAGAAGTCTGGCAATAGTTTATCCATTTGGGTCAATATTTTCCCACTATTTTTGTTAGTGACATATTCCTGTGAAGATCCCATAACAGGTGTAATGTACAGTAAAGTGTTAATTGATGGTTTGCTGGTGAAAAAGCATTTTCTAGGTTTTGGTACCATTAAGTGGCAATTCATTTTTGAACATCCTGTCCTGGGTCTTGTCAAATATTGACTGCAAGGAGATGTTAAGCTCTGTGATGGTCTTGGCCTTAGTGTAGATGTCTGGCAATAATTCATCCCTTGATGTCATTTTCCAATTGTTTCCCTCACCTCTGGCCAATATTTATACAATGTACCAGCCTTTCCAGAAGTTTAGTGAGTGTTAATAAAATTGAGATTGGTCTGTAATTGCTGTAGGCAAAAGTGGGATCCATGTTGTGCTACAGTGGCAGTTTTCAAAAATTGAAATAATATCGCTCACTGTAATGGTGAAGTTGAAAAATATGTTTAGTTATTTTTATTCTAGGATTACAAGTACCTTTGAGCCAAGGCTCTTTTACAAAGGTTCCATGTCAAGTGGGGCAACAAATACAAACATGACAGTAATGCAATTGGCAGGGCTGAGCAGTTGAATAGATACATTTGGGGGAGGTAGAGAACAGTACAGAACATTGTATAAACAATGCAAGCATGGGATTATAAACAAACTCAATGTTTTGAGATACAGATAGTTGAGGGAAGGAATGTACAACATCAGGACAGGGTTAACAGGGAAGAGTTGAGGGAAATGAGGAGACACAGGAGAGAGGAGCAGCCATCAGCTTTGTCAGACTTCGAGAAAGTACTAGAGCCAGAGAGGGAGAAGGAGGGGGGGTAGGGAAGGGGAAGGGTGTGAAAGAGAGGGAGAGGTAGTACTAGTGGGTATAGCAGATTCTGAGTGACAGGAGGTAGAGGCAGAGAGGTGGAGACAAAGGTTGGTTTTGAACTGGCCCAGCTTTTGAAGAGAGGTGAGGTCTTTGTTGAGCCCATTGAACCAGGAGGGTACATGGTGGGCAAAGGACCTTTGTCCCAACATGGTGCAGCACCTGGGGATGTGCAGTATTTGATTTACAGAATCCCTAGTGGAGCAGGGGGTGCGAGCTGGGTGCAGGAGGGCTTGGACTCCTGGGGTGTAATGCCTAGTGTGATCTTTTTGGTCATTAGGCAAATGTGGTATTTTATACGGTTGTATAGTTGAAGCCAGCCCATTTGGGCGAAGAGTGCACATGTGTGGGTGAGATGGTGGGATCCTGTGATTAGATGGCAGGCTTTGTTTAGGGCCAAGGACAGGTGCCTAAGGGCTGAGTCAGTAACAAAGCCATAGACAATCAGTCCATAATTGATTAGTGAGACCACAGAGCTCTGCACAGTTATCCTTAAGGCGTCTGTGGTGTGGCATTGCCTGTGCCTATAGAGAAGACCTATGCATTTATTAACAGCATTGGCAACAGTATCAGTGTGGATGCCATAGGATAGGTGACTGTCAAGAGTGATTCCAATGTATTTAAAGGAGTGAACTTGGTCTAGGACAGCACCAAGGCAGTTTGTAATGAAGATGGGTTGAGAGCTATGTTTGTTGCGAGAGCCGCAGAAAAGCATCGACTTTGTTTTCTTATAGTTGAGAACCAGCTTTTGTCTATTAAACCATTTTTCAATGGAGGTGAAACCCATCTGGAGCTTTTTTTGGAGTAGGAGGGGGTCAGGGTGAGTGGCATGAATGACTGCATCATCCGCATAAAGCAGAATTTGTTCAGGGCAGGATTGTGGGAGATTGTTGGAAAAAATGCTGAAGAGGAGTGGACCGAGAATGGATCCCTGCAGGACTCCTGAATGGATGGGTCTTGCATCGGAGAGGATGTGAGCAATTCTCACTCTTTGGGAGCGGGTTTCCAGGTAGCTGTTAAACCAAGATATAGCCTCTGGGGAAAGGCCAGTAGTTTAAAGCTCTGTGATGAGTAGTCAGTGATGGATGGTGTCAAAAGCCTTAGACAGGTCAATGAAGAGTGATCCAGTCAGTTGGGGAATTGTGGATTGCACCTGTGAATTCTAGGAGGGCTGACATAGTGCTGTGGCTTTTCCTGAATCCATGCTACTGCTTACAAGGGATGTCGTGTTTAACCAAGTATTCCATCAGCTGGTCAGAGACTAAACGCTCAATGGCTTTTGAGAGGGGGTAGTATGGATATAGGCCTATAATTCCCATGATGGGCCTTGTCCCCACTTTTGTGAACTGGCGTAACGTTGTCGGATTTCCACCTGTCGGGGAATTGGCCGTGGGTAAGGGAGAGGTTGAAAATTCAAGTAAGTGGGGATAGTACTTCATCAAGCGTAAGGGACAGTAGCTTAATCGAGTGTGTCCCCATTGGTTCTTGATCCTACGATTGCTTTGCTGATGTATTTACACACTTTGTGCTTCCTGACTGCTCTGAAGTAAAAAGGCAGTTGAGTCGGGGAGGGGGGCAGGGTGGTAGAGAGGTCAGCATTGATGAAGTCATGTGGGAGCACACTACTGAGATCCGTGAAAGCATTATTGAATGTGTTTGCTATGGTGGCAGGATCCAGAGTTACAGTCCCATCCACTTCCAGCATGGTAGGCAACATTTTTGGCAGTTTCCCTGCAACTTCTTTTAATATTATTCCAGAAGGACTTCCCCTTACCCAATGTGTTAGTGAGAACAGCTTTGTAGTATGTACTTTTCTGCAGTCGTATTGCTTTTGTGCAGTCATTTCTAGTGCATTTGTAGTTTTGTATCTCTACTTGCCTACCTGTGTCCCGAGCCTGAGCCCGTGCCCAGAGGTGGTCCCTAGATTTCATCATTGCTAGGAGCTCCCCAGAGAGCCACGGGTTGCAGAGACCTTTAACCTTCCTCTTTTTGTAGGGGGCATAGGAGTCACAAGCAGCATCAAAGGTGTTGATGAAAAAGTCTAGTGCAGAGTTGACATCCGATGCTTGGTAGATAGGGGACCAGTCTTGTTGACCGAGATGGGATTTGAGGTGCTTCAATTTGCCTCAGGGGAGGATTCTGCTTATAACAAGTTTGGGTGGGGGGAAGGCTGAATTTGTTTGACCATTCACCGATGACTGGGGAGTGGTCACTTAATGAGCCTGGTAGGACGGCGACTTTTGAGATGCGGGATGGGTGGTTTGTCAGGATCCAGTCCAGAAGGGAGCTTGTGCCAGTCTTATAGTTGTGCCTGGTGGAGGTGGTGACTAGCTGGATGAGGTCAGCAGCTGAGATAGCATTCTTAAAGCCATTTGTATCAATCCAAGCCAATTAATGTTAAAGTCACCCATAAGGATAGTCTCAGAGCCTGGTGGCTGTGAGCAGATAAAGTCCAGGATGGAGTTCAGACCTTTACCTTGTTCCTTCGGCAGGATGTAGACAGCAGTGATAGTCAGCACCTTGTTATGTGCCCCGAGTAGAATACTGATGGGTAGGATTTGGGCAGTCAAGGCCGGGGGGGGGGGGTTTGTACAGAGTGCCCTAGGAGAGTGTCTTTGAGGTAGGTAGCACACCCACCACCTCTTTTTGAGGTCCTGTCAAGTCTGAAGACGTTGTATCCTGGTAGGGCAATTGCACTGTCTGGAATTTTTGGAGTAAGCTAAGTTTCAACAATCACAAGAACATTAGGGTTATGTAGGTGGATACATATTTGCAGGGCATTGAGTTTTGGTAGGAGGCTACAGACATTAAATGTTGCAAGGGTGAGTGCCCCAGAGTGACACTGTTGGTGGTCATAGCCCTGGATTGTGGGGCCAGGGTTTGAGTGTATATTGCCTGATAGTAGTAGTTAGTAGTAGCAGGTGCAGGAGTTTCAGGGTGCACCAACAAAGTTGTTTGAGGGAGAATTCTTTCATCTGCCTCATAGAGGAGCGAGAAATCCATTTTGTATCATGATCCCAGGGAGAGGGAGGTAATTTGTGACAGCAGTGAGAGTGGGAAGAGGCAAATGTAAATAACCTTGTCTTGATTCCAGGGGTGACTCCAGCCTGTCCTTGTGGAGGGGCAATGAGGAGGGTAAAGCCCGAGGAGATGGGTCCCAAGTGCTGGTAGGTGAAGTCCAAACTGTAGCCCCAAGGGATATCGGGGAAGCAGGCTCCAGGCAGGTTATACAATGGGATCAAGAAGGAGAGAAAAAAAAAGACAGAGAGGAGAGGGCCATTGTGATAGGGGGTGGGGGGCAAGGAGTTAAGAGTCTGAGGGAGGGAGGGAGAGAGGTGACGGGTGACTGGTAAATTAATTACAGAGGTGGCAAGGGAGACAGTGCTGGGTCAAGGCAGACAAACCTATGAGAGAGGATGTTGTGGGATATGGAATAGGATAGGTGAGTTTGTTTAGAGGAGAAACAGAAAAATCCTTATTATGTCAGAGTCGAGGGAGATTGACCAATTATCAAAAAAAGCAGGCAGACCAAGGGGTGAGAGAATAGTGTGGTAAGGTAAATGTTAGGTAGTATTGTTAAGAGGAGAAAAGAGGCACCACCACAGATGCTGTTTAAGTAGTAAGCGTGAGGTAGGCAGGGGATACGAGCAGAGCGAGGATGGCAGAAAGTATCCTTGGCTAAGATGGGGAGTGAGAAGAGGTGCTATGGACCAATGAGATGTGAGGGAGCCGAGAGGGGTGGAGCGGGGAGAGTATTTAAAAGAGGCCCAGGAAGGGGAGGGGGAGGGGGTCGGAGAAAAAGCCCCTAGCGCTGCAGTTACAAAAAACGACACCTAGAGTCTATTGAAAGTAAAGGGGAAAAGCGCTCCAATCAGCGGCAGCCTAGGAAGGAATGGACCAATTGGACTTAGCCTCCGAAAGCCGCACCAATCAGAGTCCTCATGCTAAAGAAAGGCTCAGAGGAAGTTTCCAGCGATAGTACCATGATTGGGAATCCAGAGAAGAGAATCAGGAGGGCAGTCTAAAGATGGCATTTACTTCAGTAGTGGTGGGTGCTTTAATGGCCAGATGGCAGGATTGAGGAGCCGCTCAAGTGTGGGTCCCTGGGTTAGGAATCCAGAGAAGAGATCCAGGAGGGTGGTCTGAAGATGGTGTTTGCTTCGGTGGTGGCAGCCACGGTAACGGCCGGACAGCAGGATTGGTGCACCGCTCAGGCGCGGGTCCCTGATGGAAAGTTTATCATGATCTTCAATATTCTTGGCTTTACACCATCATTTTCTGCAGTCTTTGAGATGTTTAACCCCTTTAATAATTTCATATAATCTGCTTGGTAAATATCTTTGAAGTCAAACATGGGGTGAAAGAAACATTAAGTCTGTTATAGATGAATATACCAATATGCCAGCAGGTAAAGGCCTTACAGTCTATCTAGTTTGCTTGAATGTGCAGGTCACCCTATGTTTACAGAAGGACTTGCCCCCTCCCCATTTTCCCTGTTACTCCCCGTAGGTACCCCTCACCCTCCACCACCAGCAACTTTCCCCATCACTCAGTCCCATCGTCTCTTGGAGCTATCCCTAGTTTTCAGGGTGACCACCTCCTCCAGCAACTTGTTTCACTTGACTACCACTCTGTCAATGAAAAAGTGCCTCCTGATCTCTCCTGAATCTTCTCCCTACTAGTTTTAGGCTATGTCCCACAGTAGTCTTGTTCTCATTAAGGCTGAAGAGGCCCTCAATGCTCACCCTGTTAATATCTATAAGGTACTTGAAAGTTTTGGTCATGTTTCTCTCCACTCTTATGTCATCCAGAAAATACATATTGAGCCCCCTGAGCTTCTCTTTATACTGTAGGTGTTGTCTTGTTGGCCCTGCATCATTTTGGTTGCACTTCTCTGAACGTCTCCAGCAAATTGACTTCTTTCTTAGAGGAGAAATAAAATTATTTTTACATAGATAACAGCCCTTCTATCTTCCTTTCCATGCTAGCTGTGTATTCTAGACACTAACAGGACAACAGGAGGGCATGTGGAGGTGTAAAAAACTGTTTCTATCACCTTTAAGATAAGGTACCAATACTGCACATTGTACTCCATGTGTGGTCTCACCAGTGACCTGTATGGCAGCAGTATGACTGCAGACTTTCTGCTGGTAATTCCCTTGGCTATGCAGCCCAACATCTGACTTGTTTTTGCTGTTGCTTTCCTGCAGTGTGCCAAGTGTTTCTGGTCACTCGTTATGGTTGCCCCAGGTCCTGCTCCTTCTCTGACCTGGTTACCTACACACCACCCAGTCAGTATTTGGTCTCTGGGTTCTTTACCCCTAACTGCATAACTTTACACTTTTTAGCATTGAACCCCAGTTACCAAATGCCAGGCCTCCTCTCTAACCTAGCCAGATCTTCCCTGAGTTCATGTCACCCCTCCTCCATGTCCACCCTCCCACAGAGCTTTGTGCCGTCTGTGAACAGGCAGATTTTACCTTTTCTACCATCTGCTATGTCACTGATAAAGATGTTAAAGAACACCAGGCCAAGCACCAAGCCCCGTGGGACCCAACTGGTCACTGGGCTAGCTTTTGAGAATCTCCTACCACAACCACCACCTTTTGGCTTCTGTTCTGCAATCAGTTTTTGACCCATCTAGCAAGCTTGGCTCTCACCCCCAGGTCTTACACCTGCTTGGCTAGTCTCTTATGAGCCACAGAGTCAAAGGCCTTGCTGAAGTCCAGATAGAGGACATCAGCCGCTTGGCCCTTGTCCGCTGTCCTGGTCACCAGGTTGAAAATGTCAGTTAGGTTAGTCTGGCAGGATGGACCTCCCCGACACAAATCCATGCTGCCTCTCATCTTGTAGCCCATTTTTCTCCTGAAAGCTCACCACCTTTTCCTTCAGGACAGTCTCCATCAGCTTCCCTAGAATTGAAGTCAGACTGACCGGCCTGTAATTCCCTGGTTCATCTCTTGGCCCACTTTTATGGAGAGGCACCACCTATTTATTTCTGTAGTCCCAGGTCACACTGCCAGTGTCTAGAGAGAAATTAAACAGGTCTGCCAGGGAGCCTGCTAGTACCTCCACCAGTTCCATTAGGACCCTAGGGTGCACCCCATCTGACCGTGGTGATTTATCCACCTTCAGGGCCCTTAGACCCTTATGCACCCTGTCCACCTACATTAGGTCACCCGCGATTCCCCTTCCCTGTTTCCATCCCTCCTGCTCCCTTGCAGCACTGGAACATCTCTCTCTCTCTCTCTCTCCCTCTCTCTCTCTAGTGAAGAAGGGACATAAGTACTTATTAAGTACCTCCGTTTTCTCTTCACTGTCCTCTGCCCAACCCCCCCTCCTCTTTAATTTGACAATCTCATCTTTAATATCCTACTTCTCCCATATATATTTGAAAACAATGCCTTCACACCTGATTTTACTCCCTGTGCTAGCTGCACTTCCCTTGCAGCCTCTGCCTCTCTAACCGCTCTGCTCTCCACCCTTGTTTTAGCACAATAATCCTTCATATCCTCCTCTTTCTGAGTATGTTTGTGCTTTCAGAAAGCTGTATTCTTGTCCCTTACTACATTTTGCCACCTCATTTGCATACCAGCTGGGCTTTTTGGTATGACATTTCTTGCTTTTGATTTTGGCGCACTTACTTGTGTACTTCATCAGTCCCTCCTTTATTATATCCCATTTCTGTTCCACATCTATTTCCCTTCTGATTCAAGCAAGGTGTCCTACCAGAATACTGTATTTCTTATCCTGCTAAAGTCGGCCTTCCTGAAATCCAAAACTCTTGTCTTGGTCCTGCCCATCATCATACCCATGACTGCATGGGGGTCCACTGCCTGCAAGTGGCACTTTCACCTTTACATCTTGAACATGCGCACAGTTGGATAGGACCAAGTCCAGTACGGCTGTCTCCCTAGTGGACTGCATGACACCTTGTGTCAGGAACCCACTCTGGAACACATCCAGCACTCTAATACTGGAGGTAGTTGTGATTTTCCTATCCACCCCCCAGCAAATTGTAGTCCCACATTATTACTACCTCCCACTTGCTTGCAATTTCCATGATTTGGGACCCCGGTTCCATGTCCAACTCCTTTTCCTGTGACAGTGGTCTGTAGACCACCCCATCCTTAGTTCCCTTCCCTTAGTAGTTTGTACCTGCACTAATAACACTTCTGCCTTCCCTTCCATCCTTCCTCCTGGTACAGTCTATCTCCTCCTTTACATACATAGCCACTCTGCCCCTTCCAGTCTCCCTCTTCTTCCTATACATTTTATACCCTAGAACTCTGAGGTTGCAGTCATGGCATGGTGTGGCCCATGTCCACCTATCCCTCAGCCATAGAAACATAGAATCTGATGGCAGATGAGGACTGCTTGGCCCACCTAGTCCATCCATTTTCCCTACTTGTTTCATGTACCGCAGATCCTAAATGATCTGCAGCTTACCCTCTCTTTCCTATTGTTAGAGTTCCTTTATGTCTGTCTCATGTGTTTTTGAGTTCCACTACCATTTTTGCCCCAACAACCTTTACCAGGAGGCTGTTCCATGGATCCTCCACCCTTTCCATGAAAAAATTATTTCTCACGATACCCCTAAGTCTACCCCTTGCAACTGTCGTATCATGTCCCCTTGTTCATGAATATCTTTTTTTTAATAGAAACACAGAATCAGCATATGCAATTCAGCTATTTTTTGTTTCTTAGACTTCTGGGATTCAGAGAGACCACCCTACTGTGCCTCACAGCCCCTTTATCCCTCTCCCACCCACCTCCTCCCCACAGTACCTGCTTCTATCTTCCACGCTCCCTCCTCCATTAGCTTTTCTCTATTCTGTCCTGATTTGGGGAAAGCCTATTGGCCTCCTCCTCCACGTGACTGAGGGTGCTCTGCACCCTGCTGCCCCCACATCAATTTAAATTGAGTTTTTTCCCATGAATTCCTCCAACTTGCTCTTCAGGACCCTTGTGTCCTTCTTACTAAAGTGTAACCTGTCCAATACAAATAGATCTTTATTATCCCAGGTCTCTCCCCAGTCACCTACTATCCCAAACCCCTCTGCCTCACACCACCCCCTGAGCCATACATTAAATTCCTGTATTCTTATTTTTCTTGCAGTACTAGCCCTTGGGACTGGTACCACCTCCAAGAAGGTTTGCCAATCTCACTGCATCACTGCAGATTTGTCCTGCCTCCCTGCACCTCTGTTGCACCATCCCCACCTTACATCCAGCAAGGTGATTCATTCCCAGGTGCACTGTTATGTGAGGTTTCCCACCTTCCTGCCCCACATGCTGTTTGTGGGGTTTTATTGGGTGGTATCAATGAGTAAGGTATTGGTGGTAGGTTAAAGATTTAGGTTAATGAAGTGGGCATTCATAGCATTTGTGATACTGAGGTCAGCAGTGATTAAAGTGTTATAATGAAGACGTGAGTTGTGATAACATAGGATCTGAGGGATATAAGGTTAAGGTATGGGAGGATTAAAGTGGGACTATGGTCAACATTTCTGGCATCAGTATATTCAGAATTTGGATCAGCATATACCTAATCAGCCTCATGCCAAAAATAAGATCTCTTAGTTACATTGTTTAAAAGTTACAAGTCATTTTACAACCCTAAATGCACTGCCTGTTCAAAAAAGCTAGTGTTAGTGAAGAGCTGATGATGATGTCATCTCCTGAATTCACAGTCTAGTCCTCCCTATCAGCAAGCTTATAGGACCTGTTTCTCCAAAGTTTAAAATGATTTATGGAAGTTTCCCAAATGCCTTTTTCATATAGTATGTCATTGCCAGCCATGTTTCAGATGTTGAAGCTGCAAATTGTTTTGTAAAAATCTGTCATAGTCAGTTTCGTTGATGTTTTATCAGCACTTGCCACTTTGTTTCTACCTACCCTCCATTTTCTCTATGCGACCACACCCCCAAATTGATGTCATGCAAGAGATCTGTCAATGTTTTACATACAGCACCAAGGAATTCTAGATAACTTATAAAGGTGATTTAAATCTTAGTTATTCAGAGGTGCAATCCCTTATTTTAGTGGTGGTGACTGCACCTAATATGTAGATGTACATAACAAGGCATTGTGGGTACAATAAGAAGTTGTTTTCCAGTTCTCTTACTGTGAGGTGCAGTCTCATATTTCTGTAGTGACTTCAACAATAAAAGCTCTCATATGTTTATTTTCCAAACAAGGCATTATGCATATAGTATCCAGCTGACAAGAGTTCTTTATTGAGAGATGTAGTCTCCTATGTCGATAGTGTAGATGTCTGCAATACCAAGACTGATCAACAGTGGTCTCTATTTCAAAACAGTACTTATAAACTTTGTTTCCATTGCATAACATCATGCTTGAGGGTTGCAGCGCTGAGAAAAAAGAGGTTGGGTTATGCAAATGAAGCAGAGCACAGAAATAAAAGCATTTATTTCACAGAAAGAAAGCACTTTTTGGTGGTTTGAATGGTAGGAGATTGAATCACAAATCCTACAGGTTAGCACAGTTCACTACTCCCATTTACTATGGAAAAGCTTACTAAATCACTTTAAAAAACTTTGTTTCCCATGCAAGATATAAAGGTTGGGGGTTGCAGCACTGAGGAAAAAGGGGCAGGGCTATGCAAATGAAATGGAGCACTGAAATAAAAGGATTTTGTTCATGGAAAACAGTACTTTTTGGCAGCTTGAATGGTAGGAGACTGTTTCTCAACTCCTGCAGGTTACTATACCCATTTGCTATGGCAATCTTCCATAAATCACTTTACGCTTTGGAGAAACAGATCCTACTGTATAAGCTTACTGACAAGGAAGACTAGACTTTGAGATCAGGAGATGACATCAGCAGCATCTCTTCACTGAAACTGGCTTTTTTGAACAGGTAGTGAAATCAGGGTTACAAAATAGAGCATAACTTTAAAATGAAGTAACGTTGAAACATAATTTTTGGAATGGGATTTATTGGGGGTATGCTTATTCTAATCCTGCAATGTAGCACTTTTGGACAGAGTCCCTCTTTAAAGTTAGATGGGTTAAAAAGGACAGGCAATGTGTGTGAATTTGCTGCTGTTTGTCCTGTTCCCATTTTAGGAAAGATATTCATACCACCAAATGTTCCATATTAAACAGTACTTGAATACAAATTTTGGTGAATTGATCTGTATTTTTATGGGTAACATTCTATGCAGTTCTCATCATGGAACAACTAGTGCTCAGAGTTCAGAATCCATGCAGTGGCTTATAAAAACTCCATATTTCTGGTTCCATGGAACTGTATAGAATGTTGCCCTTAAAAAAACAGAGTGTACTACATCATCTTTTATTTAGGTATCTGTACAGTTAAATGTGGATTATACAGGGGATGAATATCATTTCAGAGAGTAGGAACATTATAAACAGCTGCCAATTCACACAAATTGTCTGCCCGCTTTACAATAAAGTAGAGTGCCTGTGAGAAACAGGTAGGTCTGTTGGCATCAGATTTCCAGAAACAGAACATATGACAGAACGGAATAATAAACCACTTTGGGAAAAAACAAAATCATAAACTAAATTTGAGATGTGAGTGACAGCCCTGTAAACAGGGACTGGACTGGATATACTGCTAGGTTTGATTCCATCTCATGATGATTTTTGTGTTCCTACACCCACCCACATACATACATACATACATACAGTGGTTGTTACTGAAATGTTTCCCAGTACCCCAGTACAACGAGCGGTATTTAGGTGGCACCCCTGCAAGAAGAATAGTAATAAGGCTGTAATTTTATTTTATTTTATTTATTTATTTATTCTAGGATTACAAGTACCTTTGAGCCAAGGCTCTTTTACAAAGGTTCCATTTCAGAAATTACAAACAACGAGGAAGCAACAGTGAAATAACAGTAAACAATTCATGTACAACAGTGCTATTGAAAGGGGTCAGTTATAGGAAGAGTAAGGTGTAGGGGAGGAGAAGTGTAGGTAGTTAATGGAGGCAGCTATAGTAAGATGGTGAGCACAGCTAGGACGCATGTGCCCACAAGAAATGGGTAGGGTCAGGCACCCGGGGGTGGCAGAGAAACAGGGATGACAGGAGAGGGGGAGGATGAAGATGCAGCCAGAGGCATTTGTCAAAAAAGAAATGGGAAAGAGTGATAGAAGAGAAAAAGGGTGGGGGGGATAAGTGCTGTAATGGGGCAAGGAGAGACTAATGAGGTGGTATGAAGACCTGAGATTTGAAGGCTGTAAAGCGGTAGTGTAGTGTCCAAGATGAGGTACATTAGCTGATTAAATGTACTTTCTAAGCTGGCCACAGGATGGCAATCACCTCTTGTCCCAAAGTGATTGCTATCCTGTCCTATAATTAAGTCATTTTTTTTTTTAAGCAGATGCTTCACTCACCGGCAGATGTCACTCTTTCAAACTGCTAAAACTGCTAAACTCTGCTCAAGTTGAAAGTTATTTAACGGGACACAGTCAGGTTCTAATCATATAAATTTTGCACCACCAATAGACCTGTTTGTTTCTAAATTGCTCCTAATTTACGTCAGGATCCTGTTTCATCATCATTGCAAACGCACTTCCTTATATTTTCTACTTAAAAATTTAGCCACAAACTAGCCTTAGTGTGTTTATTTTGAAATTTGTGATGTTGACCACAAAGACATGTAGGATCAGTTCACTTGCAAAGTGCCAACATCACTGGTGCAATTATTATGTGCCATGGCAATTTACAGCTTGAGTATCCTTCTATTTTTCACGGCTCTTTTCTTACACCGAGAGGCTCCTCATGCCACCCTGTTGGGCAGCTCATGCTTAGCCAGTGGGTGCATTATAGCCCACTTTGTCTCACCTCATGTAGCAATCCAAGAACATTTTCCAGAAACTTTTTCTGGAAAAACCAAGGGAAATGTAATTATATTAATATAAAACCTTAAGTTCTTAAATTTGCTGCTTCTTCCGATGTGTTGCATGATCAACTATCAGTGGTTCCCCCACAGCTTTAGGGGAAAGGAAAGATGAAGGGTGCAAATCAGAAGAATTCACACGTAGACAGATCCTCTTGAACATTTATGTATATTTCCTTTATTATGAATATAGGCGCATATCCTCTACATTTCACCAATATGTCATTGGCTTTCTCAGGAGATGCCTCTTAATCATTCTTCTATTCCTATATACAGGCCAATTTTGTTCACTTAGACATATTACGGTCAATGTTGTTTCTTATTCAGCCTTTTGTGTGTTCTGCACATCACAGTTTTAGAAAACAGGTAGATAGCCCTCTTTAAAAAACTCTTTCTGGACTTCTCATATGCACATCCACGCTGTGGCTCAACTTGTATTAAAGCTCACCTCATGTAGCAGCCTGTAGCCACACCACAACCTTCATTTCTCCATCCCTGGCAAGTAATAACTCATCAGTTTCACCCACCCGCCCAAAACCCACACCACCAATCCCCTTCACCCCTCCCAACAACCCCAATGGCAAACTGGAAAACCACTTTGTTCACATTTCCTAGTACATGGAGCCCATCCAATTGTGCTCCCTGTGTGATTTAGCAATGCATTCAATAGTGCATGTGTGATTTCAACAACACTATTGCGTTCTGAGATTGGCACTATGGGAGCAGAGGGCCTGACCTGTGGAGTGCATTTGTGACACTGTGCACGCAATGTGCCTTCATAACTTTCTACAAATAACATGTCTAGTTTAATTCACAGAACACTGTACATTACATTCTAATGTCAGTGATGCCTGTGAGAGCCTCCATGCATTCATTACAAAATTATGTGTCCGTTCACCAGTTCCTTCAGGTTTTTTTATCGCAACCTGCACACTTGACTTCAGATCTGCATTAAGCCCCCTCAATCTGAGCCCATGGGAGGGGGGACTAAAGGAACTGGTGAATGGCCACATCATTTTGTAATGAAATCCTATCATCGGGCATTAGCCCCCCCACACACGCACACGCACACCCATGCTAGTTCAGTATATTCAGTGCCTTCAGTATCTTTTATAGTTTTTTAATCGGTTGATCTTGATAACTGAAATGATTGCATATTTGCTGTTCTGCAGTCATTTCAGTTGTCAAGATCACCTGATTAAAAAAAATGTAAATCAATCTATACTGAAGTCAGCATGTAAGAGCCACTGATAAATGACACAGTATTTGTGCATTGCATAATGGAGAAGATACTGTAGCTTGACAGCTAACCCATACCTGATGTCACCGTGACTTCTAATATAAACAGTAGTTTGGTGATTAGCTGATAAAAGCTGTGAATTTCTTGTGGTATGGAAAGTAGTGCAATAATTCAATGGAAGTCATTTTTCACACTCCTGATATCACTACAATGAATACTGAATGCAAAGACCATGGGCTGAGCATGCAGAACACAAACTAACCACCATCTATTATATTTAAAATAGTTGCCAGCAATTCTAAACCAAAATGTACTGCTATCTCACGGACTGTAATATGAAAATCATGAAAAAAAACTGTGATTGTATCTCTCAAAACCTTAGGATAGTTACAGTAGCACTAGGAAGTACAACAAAAATCAAGTTATTAAGGCAAAACAGGGTTATTGAACTGATTGAAATATTTATTTTTCACTTTTCAAATGGGGTAAAGTCATGTTTGATAATTGATGGATTAATTAAATGTGCAGCTTACATGGTGTAAAGTCTCTACAGTGCATCTGAATTTTGCCCAGTAACTGAGCATAATATTTTACCTGAGCGTATGACATTTTAAATGACAGAAATTAAACAAGAAAAAAGTTACACTGATGGCCCCCATTAAAATCTGTCACTGCCCCTGGCTCTGTCTAATAACATAAAAACTGAGAGGACAAAAGAAACCCATATGCATATAAAACGAATATCACATTATTAGGAACTGACTTTTACACCTTTACAAAACATTTGCTGAGCGAGAACCATGATCGTTATATAGCTCTAAAGGTAACATAACTAGTATTTATCTAATGTAGGATCTAGGCTGCTATCAGAATTTAACTACACATTATGGAATTTTCCAGTGGTGGAAACTGCAACTACTCTAAATACCAGTGCATGTGGTTTAATAAAAATTGAGCAGAACAGTCATAAGAAATACTGAGTGACATTTGTATCTGAAAAGGAAGGAAGGAAAGGAAAGGGGCTTTAGCCACCATGATTTTATGCTTCTACTTTTTTCTTTCCACTCATACCCCTTCCCTTTGCTCTTCACCCCCTTCCTGCCCCACTTCAGCAATTCATGAGGCTGCTTGCTTAATGGGCGCTTTATAGAAAATGTGAGATGATGTGAGGAATTCCATACACCCCTGCCCCACCTATTTACACCATACTGTTGGTATGTGACTGAGCCATTAGCAAGGGAGGTGGGGTCCCAGCACAGCAACCGAAGACAAGCAGCTGCAGTATATCACAAGCCATACCAAAGCAAAGCAAAATCACACTAAAAATGATCATTGACACCAAAACATATACAGTACATGCAGTGCTGTGTAAGGTCTTATCAAATGTTTGACCATTGATTACTTGATAACTTTTGTTGCATTCCTTATCACAAAATGTGTGTATGTACTCTGGATAGCCTATCTGGGATGCACCACCTAATTTTCAGTGTGGTCCTGCTTTTATTCATTTTACACTGTTTACACATGACAACTGAGCTGCAATGTCATATCTTAATTTGAATGTGATCCTACCTATGCTAATTTTTATTTAAAATGTGTTGTCTGTGAAAGGCACTCTCAGCCAGGATACATTTCAAAGTGCAACCCAAAAGTGGATTTAAGTGAAAGTTAACTGTCAACTGATGTCTTCATGTGAGAGTTACACTCTTTATTTCACAGATTTATCAGTAACTGTTAACTTGAGCACAACTGATGGGAAGGGTATACAGTCAGATAAATTAAGACAAGTCACTCTTATTTAAGACAAGTCACAGAGTGAAAGGGTTTAATCGGTATTGACTGAAAACACTGATGGAGATCCAAACACAGATATAAAGTACACTGTTTCGCTAAAAAACACCCCAAGATTTGTCCTTCTCATGTTTCTGCTGCTGCTGAGTTTTGACACTGTTACAGTCTACTTTGTGTTCTATTGTAAAAACAAAGACATGTGGACCACGCAGATCGCCACCCCACATCTGCACCACATTGTAAATAACGCACATAGATGAACTGTTAGAATTAGTTTTTGTGGGAACCAATCTGATGCCACCCCTCTTCAGTTGGAAGAAAACTTGCAATCTGACACACTGCTAGTAATCTGTATTGGTGCATATGGGCTGGGTAGGAAAATGTTGTCCTGCAGCAAAATTGTGATGCAACGTGGGTAATGTTTTGAAAAGTTAATACAATGAACATAAATCTGAACAATGGGAAATCGCAGTCACACACATTATGCACATTCAGTTGTGATTGTTTGCTATACTTTTTTTAATTGTCTTTCACAAATTTGTCACAGTGACACATTTTGCCATTAAACTTTAAGGGCCAGATATTCAAAGGTTTGCCCCTGGGCTAAATTAGCACTGCCTGGCGTGCAAACTTAGCCTGGAGCACAAAGCAAGCTATAGTCAAAAGGAATAGCCCAGGGCAAACAGCTTCTGAATATAGCATGGGAATGAGGCCGTGAAAACTGGGCTGGGAGTGCAGGGCAAACGTAGCCCTGGAATAAGACAGCACTGAATACAGCAACCAGAAAGTGCAAACCACAACAACAACACAGTGCACAGTGACGTGAGGGTATGTAGAGAGGAACTATGTGGCCAATGTGTGTTCTGGCAAATGCATGTACCCAGTACAGCTGCAGGCAGCAGCACACATGAAAAACAGTGATCAAAACTATATAATATTCCCCCAACCGTTAGTGCCATGCTAACACATTAGCACGGCTTTAGCGCAGAACTAAGCAGTTTGCCTGGTGCAAGCACGTTAGCCCCACGCTAAACTTTGCCATATTCAAAAGTGGCATGCAAATGAGCCTACTTAGATAGTCTCTGGGCAAACAGCCACATTAGCCTCTCATCATGCCCTGATTTGCATGCAGTTTGCACAGCGTTACTGCAGGGTCCCACAGCTCTACCTGTAGGTCAGTCTGGAGGTAGAGGGGCTGGCCAGGTCCAACCGCAGCTCCACCTGTAGGTCAGTCAGGCAGTGCATGATGATAGCTGCAGGCTTCACGTAAACAGTACAGCATAGCATAGCATGTCGTACCCCAGGGGACAACACAGCATAGGCACAGGTGGTGGTAGTGCTGCATGCAAACTTCACACCGTAGGTCATGCTACAGTGCACAGCAGACACTACAGTAGCAAGAGGGCTGGTAGTGTGAGGGACATGACACTGCCTATGGTATGTTGGGCAGTGATGACCACTGCACTGTACACAGTGACAGACACAGCTTGCAGGTAATTACTGACAGTGGACAGTACTATCACGCTATTGTGGTAACCACAGATGCTGCACCTGTGACATGGGATGCACACAGTGTCATGTACATGACCGGCAGTGTGTGCTGTGACATCTGTACAGTTGTGTGGTAGGTGGTTGGGGGGGCATGTAGGATCCAACAGGCACACAGGTGATGGCATAATCCCACTACTGGCCCACGTGCACTGAGCGATGTGTCCCAGCCTTGTGGCCACACCTGGGCTGTGGTGAGGTCTGGCCACCCATACACCTTCCCCTCACTGGCCACCATGCCCACAGTGCTGCATGTGTGTGCCGGCATCTGTTACATACCACAGACGTATAATCTGCAGGTGTGTGCTATATGGCCACACTACCATGCTGTCCCCTGTGGGTCAGATCACCCCTCACTGTCTGTGCTTGGCTCGGACTGGTGTCAGCTGATGGCATCATGGTGGTGCCATCAGTGAGCAGCATGTGTCCTCCATGTCTGGCAGTTTCCAATTGTCATGCTCGTATGTTAGGGCCGCACAAGCCACGCTAATGCTGAGATAGCACTGTGCAAAGCACGCAAAGCTGTTGGCCCAGGGTTAAGACCAGCTTTTCCTGGGCGGTAAATTGTACCACGCTAGGGGTCATACTATGTCGCGCTAAACACCTTAGCGCGGCGCTAGTCGCTGAATATCTCATAGCGCATCTATTCATGTTCACTATGCCCCTTGCATATCATTATGCTTTGCCTGGTGCTACTGCTGTTTGCCCTCGCTAGTTTGGCCTTTTGAATATGGCAGACCCGCGCTAATCCCTTGCTATTCCCATGCAAACTGTTTGCGGACCGTGCAAAGCTTTGAATATCTGGCCCTCAGTGTATTCCAAACACAAAACTATGAACTGCAATCAATAACATATGAGATGTTACCAGAATTTGAGTCAGAAAGGGGGTACTTTAAAAAGAAACAACACTCCAGTACACATTTTTGGGGCATATTGAAATAATGTTGTCTCAGTACTATGTGTTTGGGAGGGGAGAATAGTGGTGGCAGAACAGTACTAGTGATAGTTACCAGTGCATTTAAATGGAGATCTTGCACCCTAATCAAAGAAGCATTAAGACACCTACAGTATATAGACAAAATAAATTATAATTGACTGTAAACTGAAATGTCTGTACAGTTTTTGACAACCCCTACACGATGTCTGTACTGTATGAGTAGATCTCATAATTAAATGCTTGCCTTATTATTTAATTTTGGCATCTTTTGTCTCATTCGTGGCAATATACCATTTAAACAAAACTATATACTGTTGGTCTTCTATTCAACTCTTTAAAGTTGAATAAAACAGTTCAGGGCACATCATTTCAATTTTATTAGATTCTGTGCTCAAAATAAAAATGGCAGTAGCAGGACATAACATTTTGTACAGCACATTGCTTGCAGTCAGGGATCCGCTAAACAACCAGGGAAAAGATTTTATTTCAAAATGGGGATTGGGGCTTGTGGGTGGGGTCCACTAAACCACCTGAGAAAATATTTTATTTTACAACAGGGGGATCGGGCTTGCGGGCAGCGGTCCACTAAACCACCAGGGAAGAATAGGGCCATGGAGATATAATACAGAGTCAATAATCATTAAATTGAATAGTGACACCATGTTATGATACCTCCATAGTCCTTTGTCCCTTATATTTTTTATAAGGATTTTTATAAGATTCATTTAGGTCCTATTATTGAGATTTTTCTCTGTTTACATATTTCCTTTTGAAGCTCTATTACTCTGTAGTTATAGTAGTTTTATATTTAATGGACTGTGTCTGTTTTTGTTAATGTCCATGTGGTTCTTTGCCTTTGTTCATTGGCTTTTTGCATAATTAGCCAGAGGTGTCTTTGAACCTTTTGTCTGTTGCCTGTTGCCATGCTGAACCATACTCACCTACATTTCATTTTTTATTTAAAAATGTGCCTTCTGAGACAACCCTGTTCTGACCCACTGTTCTGCCATTACGCCTTTATCTTCTAAAGTTCCCATTTTATTAAAATAAAGTTGCCCCCAGCAGTTATTTCCACAGGGGATTGTACTTTTCTGGCCTGGCCCTTTTTACCTCTGTTGCCCCCCGCTCTGCCTATTTGTTAACTCTATCTGTTATGGGTAATGGATCTGAAGGAGTCCAAGGGTGCAATGGTGCAGAAATGGACATAAGTCCCTTTACACAAGAAAAGGTCCTGAAGGAACTGGAAGTAGTAAGAGTTGATAAAGCAGTGGAGCCAGATGGGGTACACCCCAGGATCCTTAAAGAAATAAGAGAGGTGGTGGTTTAATCTGTGGCAATCCTGTTTAGCTGATCACTGGAAACAAGGGAGGTACCCAAAGACTGTAGGACAGCAGATGTAGTCCCCTTATACAAAAGTGGGAACAAAGAGGAAGTGGGGAACTACAGACCAGTCAGCCTCACCTCGGTAGAGGGGAAGATCATGGAAGTACTACTGAAGAAGAGATTGTGGAACATCTGGTTGTCAGTGGACTACAGGACCCAAGGCAGCATGGTTTCACCAGGGGGAGGTCATGTCAGACCAACCTTGTTGAATTTTTTGACTAGGTGACTAAGAAGGTGGATCAGGGGAGGGCAGTGGACATGGCCTATCTGGACTTCAGCAAGGCCTTTGACACGGTGCCACATAGAAGACTATTACACAAACTGGGGAATATGGGTGTGGGCAGGACAGTAGTGTGGTGGGTAGGTAACTGGCTAGGCGGCAGGACACAGAGGGTGGTGATAAATGGCTGTTATTCCACAGAGGGATGAGTGACCAGTGAGGTACCACAGGGATCAGTGCTGGGACTGGTCCTATTCAACATCTTCATCAGTGACATTGCGCAGAATTTAGAAGGCAGAATTTCCCTGTTCGCTGATGACACAAAGCTCTGTAACAGAGTAGACACACCAGAGGGTGTAGACAGAATAAGAAAGGACCTGCAGAAACCTGAAGAATGGTCAGGGGTTTGGCAGTTGAAATTCAATGCAAAGAAGTGCAAGATAATGCATATGGGGCACAAACATCCTGGCACAATATATCAATCGGGGGGGGGTGAGGATATAGCGTGCACCAAGCAGGAAAGGGATCTTGGGGTTATGATCTCTGATGACCTCAAGGTAAGGAAACAGTGTGACAAGGCAGCAGGTAAAGAAAATAGGATGCTGGGTTGCATAGGCAGGGGCATCAACAGCAGGAAAAGGGAGGTCATAATTCCACTATACAAGACACTAGTGAGGCCCCACCTGGAGTACAGTGTACAGTTCTGGAGACCTTACTTATGTGAGGACATTGACAGGGTAGAGAAGGTTCAGAGGAAGGCAACAAAGATGGTACATGGATTGCATCACAAGTCCTATGAGGACAGGTTGAAGGAATTGAATATGTACTCCCTGGAGGCGAGGAGGGAAAAGAGAAGACATGATAGAGACATACAAGTATACTATCTTACAGGGATGAACAGGGTGCAGGAATGCACTATTTTTAAGCAAAAAGATGTTCCAGGACTAGAGGGCATGGGATGAAGTTGGAGTGAGGATGATTCAGAGGAAACGTGAGGAAGAATTTCTTCACAGAACGGGTGGTGGACAAGTGGAACACCCTGCCAGAAGAGGTGGTGGGTGCTGAAACAATCACAGGATTTAAGAATGTATGTGATAGATATAAAGGAATTCTGGAGGTCAGGGTAAGGGGCAACAGACTACTAGGAAAACATAAAGTCAACTTACAAGCCCAAATGAGCAGACTGGGTGGGCCATAGACCCTTATCTGCCGACACTGTCTATGTATCTATGTATCTGATGAACACTTAAAGATGTTAATGAAAATTGTACCCATTATGGAAATCAACCTCAGCCTTATATTCCAAGGAACAGTTCCTTCACCACTACACTACGAAAGGCTCATCACTTCACATGGTGCCAGCTCCACTACTCCCTCTGTCCTGTCACTTACTGTATATGGCAGATGCAACATTTAAAGGCCTTCATTTGTGTGGTACTAAAATTGATCAAAAGATAAGGAGGAATAATATGAAAATGGGAGATTTTTCAGATCTGAATGAGCCTAAAGAGGACTTGGTGAAATCAGCTCCTTACCACAGTACCCTAGTGCTGTATACACCGTTTTTTGTCCTGGGGAGAAGGGGGATAATACAATACAGATTGTAGCATGCAGGAGTTCACTGCACACACACAAAAAAATCAGAACCAGGACAGACTAGAGTACTCACCTTCAAAAATTCACTTTGGTTTTATTTGGCATTCAGACCATGCCAGCTGAACTTGCTCTGAGTCTAGACAATTTTTAAAAAGTTCAGGTTTTGCGAAATAATGTGTCTATTCCTGAAGTCTTCCTTAGCATTCCCTAGTTTTTATTTTTCTTGCTGTTAACCAGGACAAAGACTCCTACAAGTGGTCGGATAATTGGCCTGTCTTTTATACACATTGGGGTCCTGGTGAGCCCACCAATCATGAGAAGGAAGGCTGCGTGTCCATGCACGGTGCACCCATGTTCCATGGCACCTGGAATGATACCAACTGTGATCTGAAGCAGGCATACATCTGCAAAATAAGTTCAGGTAGGCTATAGCTGGCTGCATTCATTTTTGCCATGATCTCTCTCCCTCTCTCCATAACTATGTGTTGTACAGTTAAAGAGCAGTTATGCACTAGGGTATGTTATTTCATAAACAGAATATTCCCACTACTACTCTTTTCTAGAGAGTACTTTTATTTAAATTTTGGGTTTTGCTGTCTACGGTTTATAAAAATCTCAGTAGCATATTCAGGAATTCTGTTTAGAAAGTCGTTTCCATTTTAATAGATTGATGTCACAGACACAGGAACTTTGAGATCAGTTGCAAACAGTCAGATATGTTTTATTATACACAGTGAAATAACATGAGTAATATATCTCTTAAAAGATTTGGAAAACCACTAACAGATAAAAACAAGCAAAAACTGAATTGTCAAACTGTTGTAAAAATATTTCTTTCAAGATGTTATTTTAGCACATACTTACTCTCTTATGTATAGAAAAAAAGGGATAAAAAACTCCCATCAAAGAAAGCTGCCATCATCCCCTCTTACAGGGAATATAAACAATGCTGTTCACATTTTTACATTTTTAATATACATGGGTATGTGTGATGTCTCATTTATCATCCCAGTGCATTGTTTTGTGTTTTGGTTTTTAAATAGTCCTGTTTTTTTTGCCTTACATAGGGCCCTAATAATATTAAGCTCCATCTGGAGCACTGCGTCTAGTTCTGGAGACCCCATCTCCTCAAGGACATAGACAGGATGGAGGCAGTCCAGGGGAGGGCAACTAAAATAGTGCAGGGTCTGCACGAGAAGCCATACGAGGAGAGACTAAAGGAGCTTAATATCTATACCCTTGAGGAAAGAAGGGAGAGGGGGGACATGATAGAAACTTTTAAGTACCTCATTGGAATCAACAAAGTCCAAGAGGGTAGCATCCCTCAAAAAAAGAGATGTGCAAGAACAAGGGGACTCAATTTGAAGATAGAGTGGGGACAGTTCAGGGGCAATGTGAAAAAGTACTTTTTCACAGAGAGGGTGGCGGACGCATGTAACAGCCTTCCTGAGGAGGTTGTGGGGGTCTAAAACTGTGGGAGAATTCAAGAATGCATGAGACAGACATAAAGCAATTCTTGTGGGGGGGGGTAGGAAGAAATAGGCTGTTGGTTAACTAGGATCTGCAGCTTATCCAGTAGGTAGGGAAATGGGCAGACTAGGTGGGCCAAGCGGTCCTTATCTGCCGTCAGTCTATGTTTCTATGTTTCCTTTAGTCTCTCTACATATGGCTTCTGGTGCAGACCATGCACCATTTTAGTTGCTCTCCTCTGGACTGCCTCCATCCTGTCTATGTCCTTGCAGAGATGTGGTCTCCATTACTGCACACAGTACTCCAGATGAGGTCTCACCAACTGTCTGTACAGAGGTATAACAGCCTCCTGTTTTCTACTGGTGATGTCTCTCCCTATGCATCTCAGTATCCCACCAACTCTCCTTACTGCCTTCTCACATTGCTTGCCTACCTTTAGGTCATCTGATATGCCTACCCCCAGGTCCTTTTCCACTTTTGTTATTGTTAGTACCCCCTCCCCCTCCATTGTGTACTCTTCCCCTGGGTTTTTGTTTCCCAGGTGCATTACTTTGCACTTCTTTGCATTGAATCTTAACTGCCATACTTTTGAATATTCTTCCAATCTTGTCAAGTCCTTTCTCATCCTTTCTGCTCCTCTTGTGTATCAACCCTGTTGCATATCTTTGTGTCGTCTGCAAAGAGACATACTTTTCCTTCCAGTTCCTCCGCAATGTCACTTACAAAGACATTAAAGAGGACCTGTCCAAGTATTGAACCCTGCGGTACCCCACTAGTACCCCCTCTTTCTTCGGAGTGGACTCTGTTTACTATTACCATGTATCCTGTTATCCAGCCAATGTTTTACCCAGCCTACCACCCTGGGACCCACTTCCAGACTGGCTAACTTGTTTATTAATCTTTTATGTGGGACTGTGTCATATGCCTTACTAAAGTCTAGGTAAGCCACATCCACAGCCCTCCCTGGTCTACTAACATTGTTTATGTTCTCTTTAAATCAGTTAGGGAGAGGGGTTCAATATCTATTCAATTGTCTATTTTTATAGACAGCTTATCTGATGCCAGCTGCAACACAAGAAGGGTGCAGAAAGCTGCCTGACTCTAGCAATTTTCCCATCCTCTGAGCCCCCTACTCTGAGCTGGCTGAGTTTATAAAGTCAGTGATTCTTATTGAAATCATATTTCTCACAGGAAATGTTTCCTACATGAAATGCCCTAAAACTCTTTGGTGAGCAGGACTGAGGGGGGACAGTGAAACACCTATGAAAATCTCACTTGTTGCTCTCAGTTCAGTCTGAGTTGCCATCTCTCCTTTTTGACCTGGGATGTTATGGTTATATTAATGTGTTCTTATGGAACCGTGGTCTAAATGTGAACTGAGAACACTTGCTGATGTTGGTGTGACTCAGTTGGTATCTTTCTCACCTCTGGACCACAAGGTTGTAGGTGCAAGTCTTATAACTGGGACTTGGCCTCATATCGATAGCTTGCACTGCAGGGCTGCACTATTGGAAGAGGCAATACTTCCAATGGAATGTTAAGCCGAGGTCAATTCTGCCCATCTGTGGTGGCTGCCCAGGTATAAGTTTAAAATCTCATTGTACTTTTCAAAAAGAGTTAACATCCGTGTCCTGGCCAATTTTCCATCTCTCAACAAAAGTAGGTTCTGATGCAATCATCCAGAACAGTTTGAAAATTATGCATATTCTGTACTTAATAGATGTTGTTTTGTTTGTGTACATACACTCCTTGCACTACCAGTATCTAAATAATTTTATTTTAATCTGCATTCCCCTACATCCGCCTTACTCCCTGTGCCTGCCTCTCACAGGAACCCCTGGAAACACCCTCTGCACCTCTCCCCCACATTCCACTACCTCCATGCAGCTCTGGACAGCTCCCAGCTGGGGCCAGGGTGGGGTGTAGACCCCCGCCAGCATCTGTTGTCTACAAGCAGCAGGGTCATTTTTGCCATTTTTTTCCTCCCACTTAGTTGCTGGCACTAATGGCACAAAGCACACACTCACATGCATGGCGTGTGTGGCTGCACAGTGTCAGCCAGCAACCTCCCTCCCTCCCCAAAGGTGAACCCTACCTGTGGCATCACCTGTCATCCTGTAGTTACTCAGGTGGCACTTTAGAGATGGCTTGGCACAGCCTCCTTCCATGGACAGGAGGAGCATCCTCTGGGATGCTCGATCCCTCTCCCACGGGCTGACCTCTGTTGATCAGGGTCTGCTCCCAAACCCTCATTGCTGACGTAATGGGCAGTAGTGCTGCCACTGCAGTGATGGACTGGCCAAGTCAGTATCTAACTCACTGAACGACTGTATAAAACTAAAGTCCCTTATGTCCCTATAGTGCAGATATAAAATACAAGAAGAAAAAATTATGTTTACATTTATTGGGCCAAGTGTTTAACGAGGGCAGTGGGCCGGATAGAATGGTGACAGAAGCAATTTTACTGATTATTCCAAAGTAGAAGTCACATTACAGCTTGGTTAGTAAGTATGGTATGTGTCTCTGCATAGCGTACCTTTTTAATCCCTGTTTATGAAACGAGGTAGGAGCAGACATGATGGACCTAGAGTCCCTTCCAATCTTAAATTACTTCTTGATTGTGTTACAATTACTCCCCAACACTAGTTGCACTGGTTTTTGTTGCTTAATTTGTGGCATTTGACAAGCATGGTTCTGATTGGTTGTGATATGACCATTGTTTGTTTTTCTCATTCCCTTCTAGAAAAGCCTCCTCCCACTCCAGCTCCAGGAACTGGGATGTGTCGATTTGGCTGGCATGCCTATGGACACTTTTGCTACTTCATTTTCAATGAAAAACAGACAGGTTACTCTTGGCCAGACTCCAGACACTACTGCCAGCTAGCAGGAGGAGACCTCACCTCCATCCATAGCCGGGCAGAGCTGGAGTTCCTCATGAAACTCAACTACACCAGGTACCACAACCTATGGATTGGGCTCACGAAGGACGGCAACTGTAAGTTACCCTGATAATTATCAAATCAAGTCAAATCAACATCAAATCAAATTTTATTTATACTGCGCTTTTCTAAAAAACACGTACACAATACAATGCCAGATCAAGCATACACAATATAATATAAAGTCAAATATACAATCTAAAAAAGATATAAAGATAAAAAGGCAGCAGCAGTAAAATTAAATCTAGTCCCCAAAAGCTAAGTTAAATAAATGCATTTTTAATGAGGACTTAATGGTCTCGGTGGACAGGTACTCTCTAATCCAACAAGGTAGAGAGTTCCACAGGGTTGGAGCTACAAAAGAAAAAGCCCTAGCACCTGATGTTTGAAGATGGACCTGGGAGCCTCTAGCAGTCCCTCATTGGTGGAGCAAAGTGGTCAGGAGGGGGAGTAAGGCCGAAGAAGGTCTTGCAAGTAACCCGGTCCCTGTCCATGTAGGTCTTATAGGTCAGCAGTGTGACCTTGAAGGTGATTCTCCATCACACTGGCAGCCAGTGCAGTTTGCACAGCACAGGAGTGACGTGGTAGTTCTTGACAGCCCTGTCAACAACCTGGATGCAGCGTTCTACACCAGCTGCAGGTGATGGAGATCCACCCCGGTAACCCTAAGTACAGAACATTACAGTAATCAAGACGAGAAGACACAAAGGCATGGACCAACACAGAAAGGTCCTCGGGCGGAACAAGGTGCTTTATCCGGGCAATGTTCCTCAGATGATAAAATGAGGACTTGACAACCACTGACACTTGCACTTTCAGTGTCCGTTCGTTATCGAGCACAATGCCCAGATTTCACACCCATCTGGAAGGTCTCAACTGGTTACCCCCAAGCACAAGGCCAGATGGTTGCCCAGGAGTCAACTTCTCTACCCGCTGACCTGGGTCCACTACCAACATCTCACTCAGTCTTATCTTGATTTAGTCTCAACCAGTCAAAACTCATCCAGTCCTGAATCTCGGCAAGGCAGTTGTTAAAGACTGAGATTTGCTGTATTTTGTTCAGGTACAAAGGACATGTAGAGCTGAGTATCATCTGCATAGCAGTGAAAACTCAGCACATACCGCCCTATAATGTCTCCTAATGGCATCATATACACTGTGAACAACATGGGGGACAGTACGGAACCCTGTGGCACCCCACAGTGCAGGGCAAAGGGGGCCGAGGAGAAAAGCCCTGACACCACCGTCTGGGTCCTGCCTGTGAGGAAAGAATGAAACCATCTGAGGACTGTCCCAGACAGTCCACAGAACAGCCACAAGTGTTCCAGCAGTACCCCATGATCCACGGTGTCAAATACTGCTGAGAGATCAAGGAGGACCAAGATTGAACAATTTCCCCAGTCCCTCGCTGTCAGGAGATCATTAAATACCTGAACCAATGCTGTCTCGGTACTATGCCTCCTCCTGAAACCAGAATGGGGAGGATCATAGATTTTGTAGGTGGTAAGAAAGTTCTTGAGCTGTAACACAACTACCTTTTCAATAACCTTGCCCAGAAAGGGCAGGTTAGAGACAGGTCTGTAGTTCACAAGACAGTCTGGGTCACAGGAAGGTTTTTATAAAAGGGGTGTTACCACGGCCTCCTTCAAGGGTTCCAGAAACACCCCTTGGTCCAGTGAGCACCAGACTATCTTGGCAAGGATCGGTCCAATGACATCCATACACCCTACCAGGAGGCGGGTTGGACCAGGATCCAAACTACAATAAGTCGGTCGCAGCTCTTGAACAATCTTCATTATGTCCACGATCACTGGCTGGTCAAAATCTGTCCGGATAGACCGGATGTCTGCATCCTCACATCGACCACTGCCATACTCATTTGAATGAGTCAAGTAGATCTCTGATCTGATGGAGGACACCTTATCGCAAAGAATAGAGCAAACACTTAATTTGTGAAAAGGCTCTCTGACCCCGAAGACAGGCTGGATTGCAGAGCCTGTCCATGGTCCGGAAGAATTGGGCTGGTCAATTCCTTGCTGCAGCAATATCTCTGGACAGGAACTCTGCATTCTTACGTGAGATTTCTGATTGATAGTCTGAATAATGGGCTAAGCCTAAGTCTGTCCTCCTCCAGACCAGATTTCCGCCAACAACATTCCAACCTTCGCCCAGTTCTCCTCAACTCCCTCAAGGTCCCATCAAACCAAGGGGACCGAGGGTAGAGAAGGACAGGGAGAGGGCAAACTCGGACAGGAGCTACAGAATCCAAGGCCCTCAGCACCACACTATTATAGTGCACTGCTAGGTCTCCTGGATCCGAGCATTCCATTGGCCTACTTGATAGGTCCAGTACTGCTATCAGACCCTCTGGGGTAACACCCCTCAAAGGGTGGTACCGGGCCATCTCCAAGGGGGTAGGTCTCACAAGGGGAGCCACAAAACTGAACCTTATGGAGTGATGGTCTGACCATCCAACTGGTTCCACCACCAAGTAAGCGGCCTCCATCCCCAGGAGGAACACCAGGTCCAAAGAGTGACCCTGAATATGGGTTGCAGTGCTAACTATCTATATTTAGCAGAATATTCACCTGGGGGTACAATATTAAGGGATTTTAGCAAATCATTAATATTGTTGACACCTATGGATGACTGATGATTTATTTGACTGATCCCTCTTAATTACTGCAGTTGTTACCCTAAGTAATCAGTGTGATTATTTTACCTAATTTACATCTCTGCACCTATTTTAACTAATTATGTCTCTTTGTTTTAACTGTTGTACAAATGTCACTTTAAGCATTGCAATTCAGAATTTGTCATTGTATTAAGACTCCACTGTTACAAACTGTCTCAATATTTTATTTGTAATTAATCCCGTGTCTCCCCTGAAAAAGAGACCTTTTTGGTCCCATTGGGCCCATCTGGTTATCAAAATTTAAATAAACAAATTTGAGTAAGAGCAAGGAAGTACTCCCTGCCATTATCAGAAATGTGCCCTCCAAACCATAAAATGTATTACAAGGGGTCAGTGCCCCTAGAAATACACACTCCACAGCACCCCAACAAATGTATTCACTGGGCTTGATTCTGCTTCTGGAGCACATCCCTAGTGTCAGTAGGTCAACCTTTGACCAAAGGGTTCACTATATCTGATTAATATCTTTCATTGCCTCCCTAATTTAAACAGTGATTATAAATAATGTGACAAAAAAAAGTATTTTTTTAACAAAAAATTTGGTTAAGCAGATTTTTATTTATTGAATCCTCTTTTTATCACCTCGAATTGTTGTACCTCCTGCTTGTGCCCTGTTAAGGTTTGCTGCTGGAATCTTCCATTAGGTCACAAGTCCTACCTCACTGGACTTCTTTCCTGACAGCTTCCACTCCTCAGCACACACTGCTGGAAAGGACTCTGCAGTGGGGCCAAGCTGGCAGGAAAACACACCGGCAGTCCTGGACCTGATGACATAGATGCCTGATGACCGCCTTCATATACTAGCACCCAGTCATTTTGTCACCCCTTTAGGACACTCCAATCTCCTATATCAAGAGTCCACCCATGTGGACACCGGGTATTGGAGGAGAGGCCAATGTTTTTTGGTCACTCCATCATCTCCTAAAGGAGGTGCTGAAGCTGCAGGGCAAGCTAGAGTGTCCCATGGGATCTAGATGTGCCTGCCTCTGCAGCACACCCAAGGCTCCTCCACCTGGGGCATGGGAGTTTGGCTTGGATGTGAACCTGGGGCTCCAACATGGTGGCACCATGCACTACCCCAGTGGTGCAATTCCTGGCAGCTAATTTGTTTTATTTTGTGTGTATAAGCGGAAGAAGTCGCTATAGTTGTCAGAGTGTGTGTGTGTGCATACGTGTGTGTGTGTGTGTGTGTATATGTGTGATGTTAAGATATGAGCCAAGGAAGCCCACTCCTTAGCACTGTATTGTTTATATGGTGTCTTTAGATGGCTGGGCATGGACAGACAAGTCAGCATTATCATTCACAAACTGGGCTGATGGAGAGCCCAATGAGATGACACACCCTGAAGGAATCATCGAGAAATGTGTAGAAATGCACGTCAATGATGGCAAATGGAATGACAACAACTGCCTGGAAAAACGAGGCTTTATCTGCCGCCATTACCAATGTAAGTATTTCCGCCCTCTTTACTCATGCAGGATTTTCTCACTTTGGCAGCAATGTGAGAAAGTACTGTCCCCATTTAAAAGGGCACAATCTTTTAGCAAAGCTGTCCTGTCTTATCCCATCTCCAACTTATTTAACTGCAAAAGTGATATGCTCAAAAACAGCTCCTTGCAATGTTAGATGCTGCACTGATGGGTGTGGGGACACTAAACAATATGGTACTGCGTGAAGAAAAGTAAGGCTTTCAACTAAGCCTTCAAGTCAAGAAGGCCAATAGCAGCTCCCTGAAAACAGAGAGGAGAGGACCATTCTGATTGTTTAGGATGACTTGGATTAACAAATCAGATAATCTAGATAACTATAGCACAAGATGATCTAAAAAATCTGACATACAGTATGTAATATTTACAGTATCTTAGTTTCAAAATTAACAGTTCATACCCATAACTTCTAAAAGCGAGGTTCTATACATATACCATATTAAAGTGCCAGTGTCCTGATGTTAAACGTTATAGGTATCTACTATGTACCTATCTGCCAAAGGGGACTGCTACACCTGGACTTCAAAAATAGCATCAATTAAATTGATAGTTCAAAGCCCCCCCCCACACACACACAGCCACACACACACACACACACACACACACACACACACAGACACACACAGCCACCAAATGGAAGCAGACACTAGCTCCATTCCAACTCATTATGTGTGAAGGGAACCACCAAGAGCCAGGTACCATTGAGGAAACAGGGGCCCTTTACAATGGGGCCACTATCTTTGTGCTCAACAGCTAATAGGACTAAACTATACATATTCTGTTGTGGGGAGACTGCCCATTCCATTGTGCATGACAAAACCAAAGCTAGTGGCCCAGTTACAATTGTACCTTTGTCTTCTTTGTAGCCTCCCCCCCCCACTCAGATTACTGAATAAAGTGACTGTGTCCAAATGGAGAGGCGTGGCCCAGGATATTGTTGCATCTAGGGGTATAGTCAATAGAATATTGGCTCTCCAGGACTCCTGGCAAACAATCACAGCATGTGACTAATTCATCCTGTGCTTTTCCTTTATGTAGAAACTGCCAAGAGAGAATTGCTGATCCTTGATAATAAGAACTCATAACAAAGAGATTGTCCTAGACTCTGTTTTATTAGAGGCATGGTGGTACATGGGGCCCAGCAGTTAATTCGTCTGGTCCTACAGTCTCAGATTACATCAACATCAGTTCAGTTAATTAAGTACTCCAATGAGTATTTATTACATCAACATCAGTTCAGTTAATTAAGTACTCCAATGAGTATTTATTACATCAACATCAGTTCAGTTAATTAAGTACTCCAATGAGTATTTATTACATCAACATCAGTTCAGTTAATTAAGTACTCCAATGAGTATTTATCACATCAACATCAGTTCAGTTAATTAAGTACTACAATGAGTATTTTTCAGTCCCAGCATGGCAACTGCAGCCAGACCTTTGACCTTAAGTCTTGGATTCTTCTGGCCTCAATCATGTCCTGGCATAGCCAGACAAGTTGGATATTTCCCTGGTCCCACCAAAGCCACTATACTGGAATCTTAGTTCCCCAGCTTCATACTAGTTCATTTCTTAATGATGTGCTGAGTGTATGTGCCCAGAACATGCTATGCCAAACCAAGGCACCCAAATGGATCTTAGGTAACTAGTCACGTATGTATTTGATTTTATTGAAATGTGTTGACTGGGTAGACCCACTGAGACTAGTGCCCCATTTTCAGGGTGACCCAGAGTTAATTCACATACACTACTGAAACATAAATGAATACATACATGATGAAAGTGCTCAAAAAATATAAACTCAAAATACAGTACAACTCAGATATAGTCACAACACAAAGAGGCAGCCAGAGTTAATTATGTTTTTACATTCCATACAATACATGACATCTCAAATAGAATCAGTCATAGGCTACAACACAATTGTTAAATGCAGAATCAACAGTTACAATTACAGTGGTTATCCCCAAATAGATGTTCTTTACGGTGGGTTTAAATGTGCCTACTGTGGAGCATTTTAAGATCTCAGGCGGAAGGCTATTCCATAGGACTGGTGAACAAATTACAAAGAACCTGTCACATGTGCAAATCTCGGTCCTCAGGACCTCTAGCAGTGGACAGGTAGAGGATCTAAGTACCCTTTTCTGAAATTTAGGCTGAAGGATGCTTTGGAGCAATTTTGAATAGCTTGTAAGTAAGGCAAAGGACGGAATACACTAACTTAGCCTCCAGGGAGGACCAGTTTAGGGCAACTAGCACATCACAGTGATGGGCTCTAGGCTGAGCTCCTGCTGCAAAACATGTCAATTTGTGATATAGTGCCTGGAGTCTATTTAGCCCTGAACCATGGAGAGGTTGTAGGAGTGGGGCACCACAGAATAACTGAGGCAACAGTGTTCAGCTGGCAGTGGTCAGTCATGGTTCGTTGGTGAGGGAACCACTAAGCCTGTAAAGCAGGCCCATTTTCTGCTGCAAGGATTTTGTCACCACTTTGACACATGGTTGAAGTGTGAGTTCCTGGTTAAGATGGACCCCATGACATTTCACAGAGTCTGTCACTTCTGTCTGAGAACCAGCCAGAGAAGCTATCTGTGGAAGATGTTGTCTCTTTTTGCCCAGTTGCCTAGAGCCAAACAGCATGGCTTTTTGAATTTTTTCTTTGTTGTTTTGTTTTTTGGGTTAGGGCAAGTTTATTGTCTAGTAACCAGCCTTCCAATTTCCTGAAACAGCGTTCATGCCAGTGCTGATCTGAGTCACTGTACAGTACTGTGTTACCCATATACAGTTGGAGCTTCGCCCCCTACTATTGTTTGCCATGTTAGTGATAAATAGAGAGAACAATAGAGGGCCAAGGATGGGACCTTGGGGTACATCTGTAGATGTTGGTTTAAGGTCTAACATACTACCCCTCCATTTCACTCACTGCGTTTTGTCTGTTAGATAATGCCAGAGCCACGTACATGCCAGGTCATCTAGACCTACATGCCTAAGTTTTGATAGCAGAAGCTCAAGGTTCATGAGGGCAAATACCTTGGTTAAGTCTATGAAGATTGGTTGATAGCCTCTGGTCCATTGCCCCAAGCATACCTTAGGTGATGTAGACAAGAGCATTATCTGTACCGTGGCTCTTTCTAAAGCCATGCTGGGCATCAGATAACATGACGTAGCTATAGGTAGTCCTGAAGCTGGGTGTACACCAACTTTTCTAGAATTTTACCTAGCGATCTAAGAACACATGTAGGTCTGTAGTTTTCTACAGGGTCTTTTGCTCCACCTTTATGTATAGGGACCACTATGGCAGTTTTCCATTTGTCAAGGAAGGAGCCTTGAAACAGGGATTTATTCAAAAGATTTTTGAGGAGTGTGGCAATGATAGGAGCTGCTATTTTCAAAAATGTTGCTTCTAAATTGTCAAAGCCTGGCAAGCCATCTGACTTGATCTTTTTTAGCTGGTTAAGTACTTCCTGTCTAGTAATCATCCAGAAGTGGAATTGAGGAGAGTGACTGTTGCCATTAAGGGAATGGCTCTGGGGCCTAGATTAGGGTGCAAGATATCTATCCACATTGGTGAAAATGTTATTGAAAGCATTAGTCGAGTCAACAGGTTTCTTGAACAGTATTCCTTGAATGGCCTTTCAGGCAGCAGTATTTTTGTTTCCAGAAATTCTTGGGGTCAGAAAGATTTTTAGTCTGGAGATTTCTAATATATCTCCTTTTGATATTTTTTAGCTCCTGCTTGCATGAACTTCTTACAGATTGGCTAGCCTGGTGGCACAGCAGTAGTGCTACCACTCATGACACTGGTAACTCGGGTTCGGAAACAAGCCCAAGGCAACAGAGGGCCAGCTAGGGAGAGGAGGATTGAGCATCTGCAGGACCACTGTCCTCTGGGGGGAAGGTGGGCAAGAGCTCGGAGCTCAACTACCCTCTGGCGGAGGCCAGGGGGATGCAGCCCAAACTACAGAGGTGGGGGAGATGTGGCAGATGTTGGCACGTGCACCTTGACATCAGTACACATCACGTCTCCCAAGAGAGAAAACAGAAAAACTTCCCAGTCATGTTGAATGACTGCCAACTTCCACAGGCCCTGTACCCAGTGACTTAGGCACCTCCCAGAGGATGTGCTAGTGAAGCAGGTTGGGTGGGATGGAACAGATGAAGGAAGAAGAAAGAACTGATGCCACTGGTTCATTCACATCAGCTTTTTCAGTACAGCAGATCCAGACCTGCTGTGTAACATTAGCCTTGTGCTGTTCTGTTGATTGGACCACAAATTATTACTATATATTACACTTTTGGTTCTGGTTCCAATTTGGCGGACTCAGCAGAACTGTAAAATCTGACCCACACACTCCTAGCACCTCATAGCTCACTTTCCCTGGTGTTTGCTGCTCATAAGGCCATGAGTGCCCAGTCTGTTCTTCTACAGGGAGCCTCCTTACATTCCTGGAGATGATCTCCTACCTTGTTTCTGTAGACTCTGTCCTTACTAGTTCAGCATCATCTCCAGTCTTTGGATACATTTTTCCTTTTGCCTCTCAATGTGGCTGCCTGGGTCCACATGCCTGACACTCCCTCAACCACACTTCTCAAACCCACTTCTCAGGCATCCCACTCCAGTCCAACAAGCTATCAGGTGTTACTTCTTGACAGCATACTCCCTGGGATCTTAGCTTTTCCTTGGAACACACTGCACTGTCCCACTAGGGTCAGAAGTTCAACTCCCTCTAGTGATGTTCTCCAGGGAAAAGGACATCTGAGGCGTGGGTCCTATTCCTAGCATTTACTCCTGGCTTCAGATGGCCAAGCACTCCAGTCACAGGTAGAGGTCTGCTTTGGGAACTGCACTGCATGACCCACGTTACAGGGCCTGCTGCAGAGATGAGCGCTCTTCTTCCCCATCCCTGAGGTGCATCTCAATGTCCTACATATCCAGCTGCAAAGCTGGCATGCATCTGAGCATCCCCCCAGCCAGCACCTTGACCTTGGCCACTGCTCAGGTTTCTCGCCCTCCTGTGAAGCTCCTGGGCTGTATTACCCTCCCCCAGATACTGGGTAGGCTAGCTCTTCACTCTTCTTTCCTGAGCCCATTTGCAACTACTTCCTCATAGAGCTTACACCACTTTCATACACCTATGCTCCTCCCATTCCCTTTACCCCCACAGAGCCTGATACTCAGGCACCAGCCCCTACACAGAGCCCACACATTAAGACGAACCAATGCCCATGATATTACTGAGCTAAAATCAAACTCTTATTGTTAAAGTATTTACTGTATCCACCACATTGTGATTTAGTCCTGTTTCCAATCCCTCAGTGCCTTGACGCTCGAATTCAGTTGCAGTCTTGGCAATCCACATTCTGATTTTCTTCGGATCTGAAACTGAAAGTTTTTCCCTTAAATTGTATGCTCAAGTGAGCCAGCAGTAAGAAACAGTATATAATACACAGGCTTCTTAGTTACTGGTAAACCCAATCAAACTGCTTATATCCAACCCTTGTATCTTAACTCTGACAAAAAGCATATGGCATGTTCTTGAAATAGAATAGGCTGTTATTCTCTCACCCTTTGAAAAGCAAGATGCCCCAGCTGTACAGAGGTAGTGCTACCACTTACATAGAAACACAGAATCTGTCGGCAGGTAAGGACCATACAGCCCACCTAGTCTGCCCATTTTTCTACTTGGTTTGGCGATCCCTACTCTTATCTGCACTGCCCTTCCCCCACTCTGCTGTACAGCAGGGTGCCTTTATGCTTATCCCATGCACTTTTGAATCCCTGTACTGTTTTCACTTCCACCACCTCTGCTGGTAGGCTGTTTCACAGATCCACCACCCTCTCTGTGAAAAAATACCATCTAGCATTCCCCTGCCTCCTCCTCCCTCCCTCCAGCCTCGTTATGTCCCCTTGTCCTTGTGCACTTTCTTCTTGAAATATGCTCACCTCCTGTACCCTGTTTATTCCTCTAAGGTATTTGAAAGTCTCTATCATATCCCCTCTCTCCCTTCTCTCTTCCAGTGAATAGATGTTTAGTTCCTTGAGTCTTTCCTCATAAGGCTTGTGGTGCAGTCCATGTATCATTTTTGTTGCTCTTCTCTGGACTACTTCCATTCTGTCTATATCCTTCCTGAGATGCGGTCTCCAGAACTGGACACAGTATTCCAGATAAGGCCTCACCAGTGATTTATACAGTGGCATCACCACTTTACTCATCCTACTGGTTATGCCCCTTCCTATGCACCCCAGCATTCTGTTTGCCTTCCCCACTGCTTTTTCACATTGTTTGGCTGACTTCCGGTCATCGGATATGATAACCCCCAGGTCTCTCTATACTCAGTACTATACTCGGAGCAAAAGGCAGACGACTTATGGAAGCCTATTATGTCTGTCTACCCAATGCAAGTGGTGTTAACACCCTTTTTTTGAGAGAAAGTAAGTGTCATGCTTACTTTTAAATGTAATTATACTGCTTGTATTCATAACCTCTGGTGGGAAAGAGTTCCATGTGTTGATTATTCTCTTAATAAAAACATGTCTTCTCTGGTTTTTGATTGGATATGTTAGTGTAAGTTGTTTATCATGGCTCCTAAGGCTGAGTTTTCATACTGCATAACTGATACCCAGGTCCTCCATTAAATCATTATCGATGGAGATTTTAAACATTTGTAGTAGATCGCCTCTTAGACATCTTTAATTCCAATGAATATAGATTCAGTTTCTCTAGTCTAACTTCATATGACTCACTGGTAAACCCTTTGATCATTTTGATGGTTCTCTGTTGGACCCTTTCAAGTGCATTACAATCCTTCCTAAGGTATGGACTCCACAAGGGGCTACAGTAATCCAAATGAGGTCTGACAAGTGATTTATACAAAGGCATAATACATGATCTATGAGTGGATACAAATGATCTACGAATAGTGCCAATAATTCTATTGGTTTTGTTTACCAATTTGTTGCAATGGTCAGTAAATGACAAGTCACTGGATATTAGAATTCCCAGGTCCCGTTCTTGAGTTACTGTTTTTAATATTGTATTATTCAGTACATATGTATGCAGATCATTTTTACTACCAAGATGCAAAACTACGCACTTATTAGTGTTAAAATGCATTCCACTGTTAGCTGCCCAATGTTGGAGTTTTACCAAATCCTGTCAGAGAGTGTACACTTTATCATTATTCCCCACTTCTGCACATAATTTGGAATCATCACCAACTTTTACACATCTGTTTTTGAGTTTTTTGTTCATATCAGAAATAAATACACTGAATAATGCCGGCCCCAGGACCAACCCCTGGGGAACCCCACTAGTGACCGGACCAGATTGTGATAAGTGACCTCTTATTAGGACTCTTTGTGTCCTATTCTGCAGCCAATTATTAACCCAGTTAATAATGTGTGTGTCAGTGCCAAGAGCTGTCATTTTGGCAATCAGCTGAGAATGTGGAACTTTGTCAAATGCTTTTTGGTAGTCTAAACAGACTATGTCCAGTGGTTTGTTATTATTTAGCAGATTGCTCACGTGATAGTAGAAGGTAAGTATGTTAGTTAAGCATGGTCTGTTTTTTTTTAAACCATGCTGTGATTTATCCACTATATGTTTCGTTTCTAGATCTTTTTCTAGTCTGTCCCTCAGTAAGGACTCAAAAATGTTGCCCAGTACTGAGGTTAGGCTTATGGGCCTATAGTTTCCCATATCAGATTTATTCCCTTTCTTGCAGATAGGTATAACCTCTGCTTCTTTCCAGTCATTTGCCAGTGGTTAGGGACAAATTAAAGAGTTTGCAGAGTGGATCAACTAGCCAGTTCATAATTGCTTTGAGTAGCATAGGGTGGAGTTCATCCAGTCCCGCTAATTTAGATGTGTCCAGTTTGTGTAGTTTTCCTGCTATTTTGCATCTAGTCATTTCATTGATGTGGACACTCGTGTCTCCTGTTTGTGCTTGATATGTTGTGGAGACAGACGGTTCATGGTAGACGGTACAAAAATAGTGATTAAACGCACTCGTCATTGCTACTGGGTCTTTTTAGTTCCCTACCATCAACCCTGATTGGACCTCCTTCCCTATTTGCAGATGTATTATTCATGCATGCGAAAAAGTTCTTTCCATTGTCTTTGAGGTGTGCAAGTTTAAATTTTAAAAGATTTTTCTCACTCCTGATTATTTTCTTTGTTTTGTGTAATTGTTCTTTATAAGTTTGTATATTATATAGACTATTTTCTCTTTTCATGGCTCTGTATGCCTGTCTTTTCATATTAACTTGTCTATGGACTCTACTGGTATACCAGACTTGGACCTTGCCTTTCCTATTATATGTTTTTTTTTAGGAACAAATTCCTCTTCTAATGTTAAAATTAGATTTTTAACCATAAACTTTCAGTGGTGTCATTGATGTTGTCCCTTCTCCATTCAGTTAGTTTATTTCTAATACCAATAAAATCGGCTTTGTAGTAGTTCCTTGCCTCTATTGTCCCTGACAAAGTTATGGGTATATTACTGCACTTAAATATGATAGTGTTATGGTCGCGGAAAATGAGTGGTTTGTGAACCTCTAAACATGTAACACTGTCAGTGGTGTTGGTTAGGACCAGGTCCAACACATTTTTCTGTCTAGTAGATCTATCAACCATCTGGGATAATCTGTTTTCATAGCATAGGTTTAATAATATCTGCTCTTGTCCATTGGTTACTGTTCCAGTAGTCCATTCTATACAAGGGGCATTAATGTCCCCAGGTAATAGAATATCCCTATTTGTTATAGTATTATCAGTAGTGTCTTCTAGAGCTTTGTTATTGATATGGTCTATATCCGGTGGTCTGTATGTTACTCCCACAGTGAGTTTTTTGCACCCGGCAAGATGCATGTCTCTCCTGACTTGTGGTGGCTAGAACCTGCCACCCCCATCCTGTATTCCTCTCTTGGGTTTTTGTGTCCCAGGTACATTATCTTGCACTTCTTAGCATTGAAATCTAACTGCCAAACCCCTGACCATTCCTCCAGTAGTCTTAAGTCATTTCTTATTTTATCTAGCCCCTTCTATGTGTTGACTCTGTTACAGATCTTGGTGTCATCTGCAAAAAAGCATACTTTCCCCTCCAGTCCCTCTGCAATGTCAGACATTGAATAGGCCTGGACCCAGCATCGATCCCTGTGGAATTCCACTGGTCACCTCCCCCTCTTCTAATTTTATGCCATTTACTACCACCCTCTGGGTCCTGCCTTTTAGTCAGTTTCCAACCCATTTTACCACTTTAGATCCCACACCCAGATTCCCCAATTGGTTAAGCAACCTTCTATGAGGAATGGTGTTGAAGGCCTTACTGAAATTCAGGTAGGCCACATCCACCACCCCTCTCTGCTCCAAGAACCTGGTCATCCAGTCAAAGAAATCAATAAGATTAGTCTGACAGGACCCACTCTCAGTGAATCCATGCTGCCTTGGCTATTTTGCATGACTTGACTCCAGAAACTTCACTTCCCTCTCCTTAAGCAGGGACTCCACCAGCTTACCCACCACTGAGGTTCAAGCTTACAGGTCTGTAATTGCCTGCCTCCTCCCTACTTCCAGTCTTGTGCAGGGTGACCACCTCTGCTCTCCTCCAGTCCCCAGGTACCTCCTCCATCTCTAGTGACTGGTTGAAGAGGGTTGTCAGCGGACCTGCTAGGACTTCCCTAAGTGCCTTAAATACTCTAGGGTGAATCCCATCTGGCCCCATTACCTTGTCTGTCTTTACTTTTCCTAGTTCTTCCAAGACTCCATCCACTGTAAATGGGCTGGTGTCCACCTCTCCCGTACATCTTTTCTCATGAGTTTTGGCCCTTCCCCTGCCTCTTCCTTGGTAAATACTGAGCAAAATATTTGTTCAGTATCTCAGCTTTTTCAAGGTCGTCCTCCACCCACCCACCCTCTCCCTTCATTAGCCTAACAATACCATTTCTGGTCTTCTTCCTCTCACTAATATAACAGGAGAAGGTCTTGGCCCCCTTCTTAATAGCCTGTGCTATTCCTTCCTCAATTCTTGCCTTAGCCCCTCTGACAGCTTTCCTAGCTTCTCTCTGCTTCTCCAGATATTTCAGTCTGTCTTCTTCTTTCTGTGTCTCTTTGTATTTCCTGAATGCCTTACTTTTTTCTCACACTTTCTCGGCTACTGACTTAGAGAACCACAGTGGCCGCTTCTTTCTTTTGCTTTTGCTAAGCAATCTGACACATTGACTTGTCACTCCTGCTATGGATCTCTTGAGTCTAAGCCACTGTTCTTCTACCCCTCCCCCCATATCTTTTGCTGTCAGGGCAATTTTGAGCTCTTCCCATATCTTCATGAAGTTGGCCTTCTAGAAATCTAGGATCCTAATCTTTGAATGGCTTTCTTCTGCCAGCGTGTTGACTCTAAACCACACAATTCTGTGGTCACTGGTGCCAAGGAGATTGCCCCCCTCCACATCCATGATTCTGTCCCCGTTTGTCAGCACTAAGTCCAGTACAGCCCCCTCCCTAGTGGGCTTAACCACCAACTGCATTAGGTTTGCCCCATGCATGGCAGATATGAGGTCTCTGCTCCTTAATGTACTTGTAGTCTGGGTTTTCCAATCTGCATCCGGCATGTTGAAGTCACACATTAGTAGTACTTCCCCTTTGGCTGCCATATTATGGATGGCTTCCACTAATACTAGATCTATATCTTCCTCCTGCATGAGAGGCCTGTAAATGACTCCAGCACAGATGGTTGTTTTCTTCCCCCACTTCATAGTGACCCACAATGCCTCTGCTTCTTCCCTGGATCCCTGAGCCTCCATAGCTTTAATCCCTTCCTTTACTTTCATAGCAACCCCTCCTCCCCTCTACCCTTCCCTATCCTTTCTAAAAAGTGTATATCATGGTATGGCTGCATCTCAGTCATGGTTTCATGCATATCATGTCTCCATAATAGCCACAATGTCCAGCTCTGTGTCTGTCATCAGTGCTGTTACAGAGCTAACAAACTGGGTTCAGGAGCAACTTCAGGGGTCAGAGGGTTAGGCAGGGGGAGAGGTATCAAGTATCTAAGGGACTGCTCTCTACTACCAGGAAGGGGGTGGTGAAGAACCCAGCATATGCATGGCCCCTAGCAGTGGCTCAGGGGCAGGATGTTGAGACCACAATGGGTGTGCAGAGGAGTGGCAGACATCAACTACATTGCATATTGAAGGGTGTGCAGCATCGCCCTTTTTTTTTTAATTTGAAGAAAAAATGTTTTATTGAAAGAATCAAGGCATAACACAGTAAAACACTGAACATAATCAGCCTTCCCAACCCAAACCATAAATCAGGTATACACTTTCCTAACATCATGCAGCTCAATAGTAGGGGTCTACCATGAAGACATACTGAATACAGGACATTAGATTAAAGTCCCGTGGAGGTGCAATATTCCATAAAGTTTCTGAATGGCTATAAAAAGTTGGATTTGTAAACAGTTAGGGAAAGCACAAATCTGGTGCTCACAATGATGTATAAGAAACAGAACTGAGAAAGAAACCAACATCTTCTAACTGAACAACAACAGTAGATAAGCATATTTACAGCTGCACTATGTCTTGTTATACAATGCTGAAGAACCACAAATCAGTAAACTGAACATCATTAGTCTACATAATAAAAGTAAACCCAATAACAGAAAAAAAGGATAAAGATAGATAAACAGAATTGCAGCATCACCCTTGACATCATGGTATACATGCAACTCCAAGGGGAGGAAAGAAAATTAGAAAATCATCCTGGCTTACAGGATGATCACTGACCCCTCACAGGCCTGGCACCACTGACCCAAGCACTGCCCAAACTGGATGGCAGGTTGAGAAGGACTCCCCTCCACCCCACCACAGGAGGCAAGCCATGAGGGAATCTGGCCAGGTAACTCCAGGGAGAAGTCGGGTGATGGGAAGGAGGGGTTGGCATGAGTAGAGCCAGCCAGGACAGGGGCATACAAATTAGATAAAGAAAAAACAGAAAAGCAAGATCCAAAAACTCATTGTTTCTGTGACAACCAGAGCAGTACAGATATAGTTGGTAGTGCCAGAGACCAAGCATGTAGATACTCGGTAAGTATATCTAAGCACAACTCTTTCATTCTCCCCTGAAAACTGCAAAACCTCTGCTTGTTACATAGAAATTGCTTCAGATTCCCCCACTTTACAATCTTCCTGGAGACCTGAAAACTGAATATGTGGTGCTTGTATTTGATTCTATAGCCTCAAGCAATTATTTCAGATTATCACGTTTCTTCCTCAGAGTGAAAGTTGTGTTGAGTGCTCTGGCAGGGCAATCATCCACCTCTTTGGCCATGCTTTCAACTGTGGCAAGTTTAGCAGCATGGGACAGCAGTTACAGGTGAAATGCTTTGACCTTCTGATCTATAGTGCAGACTGCTGTCAGTATAGCCTACCATGATGGCTCACGTACTGTAGCTAGAGGGTACTGTGGTCAGTTGCCACTGAGGCCTGCAGACTTAATATTTTTCTGCTTCAGCCTGTTGTCCAGAGTTGTGGTTTTAGGGTGACCCATATTTGACAATATTTGCTGTGTGCTCCTCCAGCTTCCAACGTACTGAGTAATGTAAGTGGTTTACAAAAAAAGTTCAAATTAAACATTAGTTTTAAAATTGTTTACTTCTCACAAGACAGAGAGACACAGAAATCAAGTCTTACTCTGAGCATTTCTCTCTGGTGCCTCTGAAAGAACCATTTTATGGGTTTTAATGTTTATTTTAAAATCCAAGTGCAGCATTTCTTTTAGTTAGGCTAATAGGTACATAGTAGGTACCAATCAGTGTAGCATTTAACATCATGATACCAGCTTTTCAAATATCAGAAAGCAGAACTTGCAGTTCAGTGGACATGTTTCCCTTCAGGGCTTTATCATTGACTCTTTTTACCATTCACTTTGGTTTACCTCATCGTCAGGAAGACTCTGTGGTCACAGGCCAGACCCCTGTCAAGCACCACCCCTTCACAGAGAATCCTGACCCAACAGTACCAGAACAACCCCCATAACTTGCCCCCATCTGACTGGATCAGATGGGATGGGTAACTTTCCTGGAGGACTGCTGCACACCCAGTCCTGTCCTCTAGCTCTGCAGCACACAAATTAAACTATTTTTACCTAAAGCCTTCTCACTAAGGAGGAGGAGTAACCCAAAGGCTGTGGCACTCCAGTAGTCTGGGATTTCACTAGGGGTGCTTGTTTTGTGGGTGTTCTGTGCCCTCCCAACAGAGACACAAGTGCTCAGTTATGGACCCCCTGAACTTTGGTACCAGGCAACCAGATGACTCATGTTAGAAACATAATGCAGTGATCATCATGACAACTGCCTCTCTGGATTGACGCTGTTCATGACAACTTCCCACAGAATCAATGTTATTCATAGCACCTGCTCCTCTGGATTTACACGGTGTATAGCAACTACCCTCTGGACTTGCACTATTCACTGCAACTGCCCCTCTGGACTGACACTGTTCAAGCAAATGCCCTCTAGACTGACACTGTTCATAGAAACTGCCCCCTGGACTGATGCTTTTCATAGCAACTTTCCCTCTAGAATGATGCTTCTCATAGCAACTGTCCCTCTGGATTCACACTGTTCATAGCAACTGTCCCTCTGGATTGATGCTCTTTTGATAAGCTATACTATAGCGATAATTGTAAGGATCGGAGGGTGTATGAGGGCATAATGGCACTTGGCACCATGCCCAAAGACTGAGATCATCTTTCGTGGTACCCAGTGCCATTATTTCCAACAACTGATTCACTGATCAGCAATGATTATCACTATCATGTTGAGCTAAATTTCCATGAAATGGGAATGTACAGTCATTGCTATCTCAAGCTTGGGGTTCTGAGAGAACGTTCAGGAGTTGAATATTGGGTAAGAGACTCAAAACTTGAAATGATTCACTGACCAGCTCACATTCTGAGGATGTTTATTGTCTCATTTGCATAAGCATGGGTCATTTATTGAGTCATTTACATATTCCTGGGCTGTTTATTGACTAATTTGGTCATTTCAGTTTTCTGCTTTATTTATAGGGAATTGTCACCACACAATGCCCTGTAAATAATCAATCTGATTGTCTGCAAAGCAAATGTCAATGCCTCTACTCTTTCAGAGTTTCTTGTTTTATGTTTAATTTTACAGACCATGAAACAGATGATCAAGGCAGACCAGTAATCCCAACTGGACCTCCTAATACTGGTGGTGGTGGCAGTAAGTAAAATACAAAAAGGGGCTGGGGTATTGCCAGATCAATGTGAGTCCTATTATTAAAGATTTTTAGAAAATAATAGAGACTCTTTTGCAAATAGAACCATATTCTTAGTGGGCAAGATTGCATGTATTAATATTGTTAACAGTAGAGAACCTTACATTGTTTTCATGGCAATCCTCTTGAAGAGGAAGTAAACACTCATTGCAGAAGTCACTCAAACTGTGAAAACCCATAACAAGATCATTCAAATGAGGTATTGGGCTTACCTATAGGTGTCAGGAGTCATGAGATATGAATACCTAAATAATCTGTAAATCAAAACAAGGCAGCAGCCATTTTATTGAATCATGAGACCAACAGTGATGTCACCGAGGGGCAAGCTGTAATTAACAACATGCAGCTTGCCCCTCATTGACATCACTTTCTGTTTTAAAATGGCTATTGCCTTGTTTTGATGTACATGTTAATTAGATAGTCATATCTCAGGACTACTGACACCTACAAGGAAGTCCAGTGCCCTGTTTGAAATATCTTTCCATGGGCTTTCACAATTTGAGAGACCACTGCAATGTTTACTTCCCCTTTAAATTACTACATGTCTTCTCAGCATCACAGCTTTGCTTAACTCCATTTTGGAAGTATATGACTTCCAAAAAAACCTAAAAAGTTTCAAATTATGGGGAAGGAAGTATTTGACCTCCAAGTGGGAAAACAATAATTAGGTGACTTCCAATTTTTAGATATGAAAGTCAAAAATTTTGATTTTTCTTAACACACTGAACTATGTGAACAGTGTGACAAAGCATTTGGGAAGGCTAGTGGGATGCTGGGTTGCATGGGGAGAGGGATCACCAGCAGAAGGAGGGAGGTGGTGTTTTCTCTGTATAAGCTGCTGATGAGACTTCATCTGGAATACTGTGTACCGTTCTGGAAACCAGATCCACAAAAGGACATAGTACAGAATGGAGGCAGTCCAGAGGAGGGCAACTAAAATGGTGTGAGGCCTACATTAGAAGCCCTATGAGGGGAGACTGAGGGAACTCAATATGTATACCTTGAAAGACAGGATATCATAGAGACCTATAAATAGCTAAATGGGGTAAATAAAGTGCAAGAGGGGAGTATTTTTTGGAAAAAATGTGCTCAAGAAAAAGGGGATATGATATGAAGCTGGAGGGGGTAAGTTCAGGAGAGATGTGAGAAAGCATTTCTTCAAAGAAAGGCTGGCGAATTCATGAAACTGCTTACCAGCCACAGTAGTTGGGCCAAAAAACAGTGTAAGAGTTCAAGAAAGCTTGGGATAGGCATAAGGGAATTTAAATGGAAAGGAATGGGGAGGGAGAAGCAGTTGGAGATCAAGTAGTGTCTGTGGTGATACTGTAGGTAGGGAAAATTGGGTGGGCCAAGTGGTCCTTATCTCCTGACAAATTCTGTTTCTATGTTTATTTGACAAGTGATATTTCACATGAACTACCAAAATGTTATCCCTTGACAACTCTGACTTCCAAAATTTGGGACATAGGAAGTATTTTGACTGCCAAATAAAACTGAAATGACTTCCAGAGTTGGAGCTGTGGAAGCTTTTGACTTCCACAAAATAAAAACAACCTGAACCTCATACCTCACAACCAACTGGGGGCAGTTATTCCAGCATAGCCCACAGGCTATCATGGATATGTAATATGTGAGCCATTCTAAGCAGTAAGGCCTGTTAAAGAAGTTTGTTGGTAAAATCAGAGTGTTGTCCATTTTACAATTGTGTCTGATATGTACATGTTCAAAGAAAAAATGCCCAACTCCCCAGATATCAGTGCTTTTAGAACTCTGTTCAGGACCCATAACTGCAGCTAAAGAACATTTCATACTGTCAGTGTGTACTGTCAGGTGGCACATACCTTTTGGTGTGTATTGACAGCTTGATAGGAGATGGCGGGAGTCCAAGATCAACAAATAGAGATGTGTAAATTCCCCATGTTTTTCAGTTATGTTCAGGTTGTGCACATTCAGTAGTTTATTGTATTTTAAGTACATAATTTTAATAAGCGAGACTTCGGGCACCATAACTAAGGCATCAATGCACATAGGTGGCCAGGATAGGCTCAAATCGAGCCTATTCTGGCTACACCTCTTTGCCCCTGAAGTCCATCCACATCAGATGGCATCCACAGCCCCTGCTGCATTAGGGCAGGACGTGGCAGGGGTGGACAAAACTGGTTCAGGCAATGGACATCCAGCTGGATGCCAGTGACTGTTTGCAAGTGGATCCCTGCCTGTGCATGGAGCAAAGAGTACTGGGATGTAGTAGTCCTCCAGGTCTGCAATATCTGTACAGGAATCTGTGAATATTTATAAACCACACCACCTGTTATCAGTGATGCATCCGCCTACCATGGAGGTTTCCAGGGCTGGGGGTAGAAGGAGAGATGGCTGATCCTGATGCAGTCAAGATTTTCTTGAAAAATATCTCTTCCTTTTCTTCTGACAGTAATTTTAGTGTTCTAATAACTAAAATGTGATTATTTATGAGCATTAAGCAATGCACAGACTATTAAGTGACATTTAGCATGAAAAAGCCCCAGGGGGACTCTCTCAGTCTATGCATGTGACCGTCCTGATTTGTGTTTATATCTTACAGACAATGCAGGTGTTATTGCTGCCATAGTGATCGCTGTTGTCGTGCTGGTGATTGCATTAACAGGAACATCCTACTACTTTATCAAAGTACGAGGAGTAAACGTGAAGAGCTTGCTTCCAAATCTGACAAAAGAAGGGGTACGTTCTGTCAAATGTTACTAATTTTCTCATATTTATCAGTTCTAAAAACAAATCAGCACTCGGGCATGCTGAGAGACATTTTTCTGAAAAATTGTAACAGTCCGATTGCTGCTCATGTTGTGGCAGATACAGGCGTGTGTGGTGTGTGTGTATTTGCACCCATGAGGAGGTGGAGCATAACACCCCTGCGGAGAATCTTCCTGTATATAAATTAGAATTAATGAAAATGAAAACCCTAATAAAAATGATAGAAGGAAAATTGAATTTAAATTAGTAGTTTCAAAGGGGAATACAAAGGCATTTTATGCCTATATAAATTCTAATAAAAATAAAGATTATTCTATTGCTACTATAGATTACAAAGGAATGGAAATAGAGTCTAGAAAAGATATTGCAAATGCTTTCAATAACTATTTTGAGTCAGTTTTCTGTGAAAAAGTCCAAAACATACACTCTGACTCTAGTATCTGTATGGAAGTCCCCTACCAGGAAATCAAACGTGATGAAATACAAGAAGTTATATTAACACTTAAAAATAATATTGGCACAGGTCTGGATGAGATAAACACAGCTTTTATCAAACATGCATTATCACCCCTTTGGTAATAATTTTCAATAAATCCTACAAAAATGGACAAGTACTGGAGGATTGGCATAAGGCCATAGAAGGTGCCGATACATAAAAGGGCAACAAAAAACATATGGAGAACTACCGTCCCATAAGCCTAACTGCCACTGTATGCAAAATCATGGAGAAGGTTCTTAAAAATAGGACTGAGACTGAAATACAGGCAAAAGGACTAAAGGATAAGACCCAACATGGCTTCTGTAGTGGACGATCATGTGTCACTAACCTTGTTACATTCTATGAGGGTGTTAGTACAAGCACTGATAGAAATATACCAGTGGACATCATTTATCTTGACTTCAAGAAAGCTTTTGATTTAGTAAACCATTACTTACTCGTCTGTAAAATGACCACCCTTGGCTTCAACCAGTATACAGAAAATTGGATTACATCATGTCTTAAAGAATGTACGCAGAGTTAAAATAACTGATGTCACCTCTGGTGACATTAATGTAACTAGTGAGGTCCCACCGGGGTCTGTCTTGGGACCAATACTTTTTGGTATCTCTATAAGTAATTGACAGGTGGGAGTATTCAATAGAGTTACTAAATTCGCTGATGACACCAAAATCTTCTCTGAAGCAGATACTGTTGAAAAAATGTATAAATTAAAACAAGATCTATCAAAAGTTGAAGTATGGACAATTAATAATAAGATGACATTTAATTTAAATAAATGTTCAGTAATTCATCTGGGAACAAATATTTCCTTTTCAAACTATTCACTATATGGAAACAATTGAAAAACAGTAAAAATAGAAAAAGATCTAGGGATTATAGTCAATAACCAGTTAACAAATGGAGACCAGTGCAGGAAGTTGGCACAAATGGGTAATAATATTTTATCATCAATAAACGGGTAATTTATAACTAGAAACAAGAATTGCATTACCCCACTTTATAATTCCTATGTACGTCCACATACTGATTATGCTGTCTCTTTTTGGGCCCCATATCTCTGCAAGGATAAAAAAACTATTAAAAGTATGCAACAGAGAACAATTAAACGATACTGCATGTCAAAAATTTGTCATATGAGGAAAGGTTAAAGAGGCTAGACCTGTATGACCTACAAGTGAGAAGGAATAGAGGAGACTTGCTGATGTTGTTTAATATATTAAAAGATAAAGATCTAATGAAGGAGTATAACATTGTGATGGCAGAGAAGCATAAACGTCTAAGGTGTCATAACAAGCAATTACGAATACCCAAAGCCACTAGTAACAAGCACAAGTTATTTTTCACAGTGAGGGCTCCCTCTCTTTGGAATGCACTGCCACAATATATTGTGGATATCGCCAGCGTGAATGAGTTTTAAAAGAAACTGGATAAACTATTGTTAGGGACTGAATAATACATGCCCACTTGTCTGGGGAAGGTGGTCACGATGGGCTCATTGCCTTCTTCCACCTTTAAATCATTGAGAAATACCGAGTAGAAAAACTCTATTGGACCCTATTATTAAAGTAAGCCATTCTGCATGGTCCCAATGAGGAAACAGCCCACCAGATTATACACCCACTCTGTTCATTCTTATGTCCCTTATTTGTAAACCTATTTGCCCCCAGTGTGTTTGTGGAAGATCTGTGGTGCTGGGAACAGAAGAAAACCAGAATCAGAAGTCCATCCTAGCCAAACTTGATCCCTGTTTGTAGGAATAAGATGTGCAAAGTGCACTCCAAGGAACTGTTGGGATTTCCATTATACGTCTTTTTCATATTCGTTGTAAATTATTTTTTGAGGTATTATCTTCAGTTTGAAAATAACTTGTTTATTTTAATACTGACTTTCTTGAAAGTTTCTGCATCCTAAACAAAAAACATGCAAAGTGCGTGAGCAGTTACTTCTAAAAAAGTACTTAATAATGGAGAAAGTAATTCTTACAGATTTAAAATTAGATAATTTCAGTTACTGCTTTAATCAGGGCATTGCTGGGGTCCTGTTATTATTTTACATAGCTTTACCTTATTGTGTTTCATACTACTGCATCTAGGAGCACTGGAATTTATATGAGTTAAATGTGGATAGTCTTAAGAACTCAATTAGGTGAACAATAGGAGTTTCAGTTTTCCAGACAGTGAACATAATGTTTCAGTTTCAGTTTACTGATTCAAAAACAACTTTTGAGCTAGAAGCTCATTTACAAAGGTTCCATGTCAGGGTAGAGCATATAATACAGCACATAGCAAGGTCACTATAAATCAAATGGCAGGTCACTTAGCAAGGTTCTATTGCATACAATAATTTCACAGTTACAGAATTAAACAATGCATCTAGTATGAGCAAGGACAGTAAAGGGGTAGAGTTAAGACTACTATAAGTGCTATCTAAGGAGAATGTGAAAGAATAGAAAGAAATATAGAGATGGAAAGAGAGCCCAGTGCTGCCAGAGGTAGGCTTTGTCAGAACTTAATTAGTATTATAGCTAGGTGGGAAGTGGGGTTGGAGTCATATGGTGGGATTGGGAAGGGAAAGGGCATAGAAAAAGTGTGTGGGAGTTGGAGGGAGGAGGTAGTGGGAGGAAACAGCCTAACAAGCATATTCTGTGAGGACTGTGACAGCCTAACAAGCATATTTTGTGAGGCCATTGACTAGAATGAGAGGGGGTCCTCAGACATAAGTAAGGATGGGGGCGATACAGCCTCCCATGGCAAGTGCTGTGAGTGAAGGTCATTTATAAAGATAGGGGTACCAGAGGTAAGAGGCTTAGTGCGACTCATAAATGAGGGAATGGAATGACCATAGGGAAGAAGGTATTACATGAAGCAATTGCAGGTGGATAAGTTGGTGAGGAGCTGTAACAATTGTGTTTTAAGATCTTCAAGCTTCTCAAAGCTAGTTAGATGAACTGGGAGATCATTCAGCCATTGTGGAGCCTTATAGGAGAAGTGTTGCCCTTGGGATGTTATTCTGAAAGGTACCATATCTCCCTGCTTAAATGCAAGGTAGGGGTATATCAAATGTACACCTGCCCTGGAGGTGGCATAAAAATGTGATATTTGACCCACTGAAACCTTTGAGTGTAGATGTAGTGGCCACTTTTGATCAATCTTATCACCCCTCCTGCTGGTCCACTCTACCTGGCGTGCATATGGACAACTTCCGTGTTGCACACTCTCATGTCAGATGGCATCCCAAGATGGCACTGGCACCCAACGCAGAAACCCAGTTGTTCTTATTGACCAGTTAGGGCGTTTGTGTGCAGTGCGTTGTTACATAAGCACTAGGGATGGGCAGATAACTGATCTGATAAATGAATTCAATTGAATTTTGGCCATTCCCAATGAAACCGTTCCATTCAGATATTGTAAACATCATCCTTCAGATCTTGCTTGTTATAGCTGAAGAATGCAATGTGCCACTCTGCAGATAAATACCATTCAAAAAGCACTCTTCATTTACCTAATTTCTCTAATTTATGTAATTGAGCAGCTGGTGTTCGCTACCCTGTTAGGCTGTTAGTAATCTGTTTGCTTTTGGTTGCTCCCTTGTTAAGTAGGTGTGAAGTGGATTTATATTTAACTTAACTGCAAGCACTGAATTCACCCGTGCTTCATTCGTTTCAAGTTCATCGAGCGGTGCGGTGCTGTGCTGGTCGACTTGTGGCTAGAAAGCTATTGAGATTCCAAAATCTACCTCAGTCTTTCACTCAGATCTGCCTCAGTCTGTCATGGCTCACAAAAGCATGTTATGGACTTATTTTACTGTCATTAATGAAACTGATTCAAAAGCCAAATGCATCCTATGCCATACACCAACATTAATTAGTAGGGGGTCCTCAGTAAAGTCTTTTGGAACTTCTGGATTACTAAACCATCTCAGAAACAAGCATCGGTCAGAGTATGATGAGCTACAGACTGAGAAAGTCAAAAACTAGTTTGCAAAGCAGGCAGATTATTTATGTGAACCGCCAGCAAAAAAGATTAAAAAGGAGGCATAGACAATTGAATCTTGCCTGGCTCGTGCACACCCCTTTCCCAGCGATCACCCCAGAGCTATTGAAATTACAAATGCTGCGGCAGAGCTGATAGCCGTGGATGAGCAGCCCTTCTCTGTAGTTGAGAATGAGGGGTTTGAAAAGCTATTGGGAGTGTTAGAGCAGCGTTATACACTTCCTTCAAGGGGTCATTTTTCAAAGGTGATTATACCAGAAATGTACAATAAATTGAGGGCAAAGATGCAAGAGGATTTGTCATACGCACAGTCCTTTGCATTTACCACAGATACCTGGACCACAGAATGCTCCACTGTATCCTATTTACCAGTAACAGCACACTGGATCGATGCTGACCTAAATAGATGATCGGCACTATTGTACTTAAAGCACCTAACAGACAAACATATGGGGGAGAATCTGTCTAAGGACTTTTTAACAGTACTTGTCACATGGGGGATTAAGGCAAATCAGAGACACTTGGTAATCAGAGACAACAGCCCTAATATTACAAAAGCTATGAAGCTAAGTGATGTCCCAAGTGCTGGCTGTGTAGCTCACACGCTCCAGCTGATAATTCACGATTCTGTCTTGAAACAGCTCTCTGTGGAGGACTTATTAGTTACGGGAAGGGCAATGGTAGGCCACTTTAAACATTCAGCTTCAGCTACTGAAAAAATGACAGAGCTTCAAAATACACCTAAATTGCCAGTACATCGTCTCATTCAAGATGTGCCCACCAGATGGAACAGCTCGTTCTACATGTTGGAGAGGCTGTTAGAACAATGCAGAGTCTTAACAGCGTATGCAGCAGAATGTGAGACACGCACATTTAGCACCACACAATGGGGTTTAGCTGAAAACATTTGCACCTTACTACGTCTGTTTGAACTCGAAACTAGGCGACTTAGTGCTGACTGCATTTGTGTCTCAGATATAATCCCTACTTCAACTGTGTTGTACCATTCTATCAAAGGAACTACTGTATCAGGGCTGCAAGCTATGAAGAATGCCATGCTTTTGTCAATGGATAAATGCTTACTGCCGTACGAGTCTATGAAGGAGTTTGTCGTGGCAACCGTACTTGATGCTAGATACAAGCTTCATTTTTTCAGAACCGAATGTGGCAAAAGTTTTGCTAAAGCTGTCCTGAAACAGCTTGTTGTGGAGCAGTCTGAGGAGCAACAGAAAAGCCTAAACGAACACTCGAGTGAACAGCCAGTGAGTGTGACCCAGAAGCTGATGATCCATGGGTCTCTTTCTCCCAAAATAATGCACTCCCAGAAGACTGTAAGTGACTGTAGCATACAAAAAACTATTCAATGTTGTTTTACTATATCACACTTCATCAGTGATTGATGGGGTTCCACAACGGAATCAGGAGCTTGAAATGTATTTGGCTGAAAGCCTGATCCTGAAAAAAAGCAACCCGAAGCACTACTTTACTGGAAAATGCAAGGACAATGCTTTCCAACATTATCCAACATTGCCAGAAGATACCTAGCACCACCCCCTTCAAGCGTGCCAAGCAAACGTGTTTTTAGTATGGCAGGGGATATTATTACCGATCGGAGGTCCAGACTATCCCCTGAGTATGCAAATATGCTACTGTTCATAAAACAGAATATGAATAAATTCTAGTGCCTAATCAATGCACAACTTTGTGAACTTTGAAACAAAAATAAATAATTATATTTTTATACTGACAGCTGTCAATATTTTATTAACATTGGGGAATATGTGGGGATATGTGGCTTATGGGGGTGTGGGGATGTGGGGATGGACAGGTAACATCTACTTATTCATGCACTAAATCCAATCCGATGGATATTCGTATCCGAGCGGATAAGTTAAGTAAAACATCCAGATCCGACATCCATTGCAAATTCTATATCCACCCACCCCTAATAAGCACTAAGAATTATACCCATTTTCCTTCACTGTAGCATGAGGACTGTAAAAATAACATGTCTATTAGAAGCTGGCCGGGTAGCACAGCAGTATTGCTACCACCAGTGACCCAGGATCAGACATGAGCGTGTGTAATCAGATTTCAGCTGGGGAAACCTAAATAGAGCTACATCTATTTCAATTGAAGGTATTGATTCCCCTTTCTATTTTCGTAAAATAAACGCACAGCAAGTATTAAAACTTCTGAACCAAATGCCAATAAACAAGAGTTCTGGTTTCGATGAGCTTGAGCCCACTTTTTGTAAAACAGCAGCTCCGTTCATTTATCAACCATTAACAACCATATTCAACCTTTCATTAATAACAGGTGAATTTCCTAAAACCTGGAAACAAACAACTATCAAACCCATTCCCAAAACACTTTCCTTGCAGGACCCTGATAATTATCATGCTATATCCATTTTATCCCCATTGAGTAAACTGTTGGAGAAAATTATAAATGAGCAGGTCACAGAATACTTGAGGGACAATGGATTTCAGTCCCCACAGCAGCATGGCTTCCAGAAGTTTTACAGTACGGGTACTACTTTGACATTTTTTACGGATCACACCTTGAGGGCAATGAACCTTGGTAATCTAACAGGTGCAGTATTTGTAAACTTGTCAAAAGCTTCTGATTTGGTAAACCATTCTGTGCTGCTCCGGAGGCTAAAGGACATTGGCCTATCATAATCTCCTTGTAACTGGTTTCAAAATTATCTAACAAACTGCCCTTTGAGGGTTAACTCCAGGAGAATATTGTCTAACTCTTGTATTTTGGAACAAGGGGTTCCACAGGGTCCATTTTGGGGCCCCCATTATTTTCCTTATATAGTGACCCTATTGTAAAAATACCTAAACAATCCAATCTTTTATCATATACAGATGACATTATTCTTTTTCTAGTGGAAAAACTGTGGATGGGATAAATACAGCCATAAATATTGATTTCTCCTCCTTAAACATTTGGGTGTTGCAGCATAGTTTGCTGCCAAATACAAAAAAAAAAAAAATGTGTGTTCTTTTTGGTTCAAAACCCAAACTAGTTAAATGTCAGCCCTTACAAATATCTGATTTGACTGTTATAACATTACAACAGCATTCAGAGTTCAAATACTTGGGAGCGTTATTGGATCCTAATCTAACCTTTTCAGCCCATGTAAAAAAAATAACCAATATTTTAAATCAAAAGCAAGGGGTTCTATATAGGCTGAGGGATTGTTTAAGTAGAGAGGCTTGGGAGGCAGTTTACAGGAGTGTATAATTACCTGCTCTTTTTCAAAACTTATTTTTGTTTACAATGATTGCAAAAAATGATTTGGATTTCATGAATAAGATCTTTGACACGGTGTGTAGATTTGCTACATCTAAACCTTACAATACTTGTCATTAGACATTACATAAGGAAACTGGGTGGCTGCTACCAAGATTACATTTTATGTACCTTTTAAGTTTCCTGGTTGATAATGTACTGAGATTAAAATATTTGTCCCCTCATTTTAAGTATATTAATAGTAGAAAAGAAAATAGATCACTGAGGTCTTCTTCAGGTACCAAACTATTAATACCTAACATCACCTCTTCTATAGGGGAAAGAGCATTTTCATTACAATCTGCCAAACTTTGGAATACAATATCCCAATCTTGCACAAATGTAAACAGCCATATAAAATTTAAGACCATGTTGAAAGCTCATTTGCAAGAACAAACTGGTTGTGAGTGTTATTAAATGTATATTTGTAACTTACATAATGTTGTATATGTAATGTAGTAATGTTTTATATTGCATTCTGTATGTTTGTTTGTATTGCTTATTTGTTACACTTGTAGTGGCCCGGATCATTCCTGAAAAGGGGCCTTTGGCTCAGTTTACTTACCTGGTTAACAAAGTAAATAAATGAATAAAAATAAATAAAAGAGGACTGAGTTCCCGAGATCAGCTGTCCTTCAGGGAGGGAGGGCTACACATCCTGCCATCTGACTGCCACCTAGGGGCTGACTGACAACATAGCTTATGACTCGGCAGGATGGGGGATGGGATGCTGCTGACCCCAGTACCAACTGTACGTGTGGGAGTGCATGCCCCAGAGCATCACTGCATGGAGTGTGCCCAGTGAGGGAGAAACACCGGGGGGAAAATGGCTACTGCCTGTGGGGATGATGCCCTTGCTTACTTAATGTCCATGGTTGAGCTCACTCCTCCTGGTTCCTGGATTGGCTCCAAGGCTTTACCTCTGCTGTGGGCAGCTGGATTGCAGGGGTGGCGTGGCCATAGGAATAGAAAAACAGGCTCCACCTCAAGGACTCGAAACAGAGAGAGCAGAGCAGTAGTGTGTTGCCTGTGGCCAAGAATTCCCAGGATGCTCAGGTAAAAGCAGCCTGGATGGACAGGTGGCGGATCTGGCAAAGGATGAAGGAGGTCCTGGCCAGAAACGCCGGAGGGAAAAATAGAGTTAAAAATACAAGTCTATTTAACCAGAGAGAAAATAGGGTTAACAAGCATTTGTCAATGCCGAATGTTGGCTTGCTGGCATTGGCATTCGTAGTGCAGGAGTTAGAAATGCAAAATAGGAATGGCAGTGAAGTATTGAACTAACACCACCACCACCACCACCACCACAGAGACTGAAAGGCATTGGAAGTGTGGCTTTGGGTTGGCCATAACACTTACACCATTCCACCTCACCCCACCCTCCAGAGAGCGGCAGGTGGTCTTCAGCCCTTATGCTCACCCCGTTCCATAAGGAAATAAGCTGAGATGGGTGCAATGTAGGAGAATGGAGTAAATGTTAGGGTGACAGAACCCAAGGCACACCTCAATGCCTGTCAGTGGCTGTAGGGTGGGGGTAGAATTCTGCAAACATTATGGCCGACGAACCCAAGTTACATCCCCAATGCCTGTCAGTCTCTACAGGGTGGGTGTATGGTTGGAAACCTTAATGCCCCGGGTATTTGTTGGTATTTTCATTCCAAATTTTCAACATTGGCTTTTTGGGACCCCACTTCATGACCAGTGGCACTGTCATTTCGTTACTCAATCCTGAAAGGTGATTTCACACAGCAACTGCGCCATTGGGAGCCACAGATGCAGAAACACATTTTGGGTAGGATGGAAAAATGACAGCTGTACTGTTCACGAGGAGGTGTATAAAATGGCAATGTTGAAAATCTGTAGAGAAAATATGAAAAATTTGCAAAGTTACAAGCGTGCGTAGATACTGCACAACGCACGCCCATAATGCGATCATTTTTAGGAATTTTTTCACCAGATTTTCAACATGCCATTTTGGGTCCTCTCCTCATGAACAGTAAGTAGCACTGTGATTTTGTTACTCTGTCCCAAAAGTTGATTTCGCACAGTGACTGCGCCCATTGTGCACTACAGGTGCAAAAACATGTTTTGGGCAGGATGTGAAATATCACAGCTATACTGTTCATAAGGAGGCATGTAAAAAAAGCAATGTTGAAAATCTGGAGTGAAAATATAAAAAATTGGTGAAGTTACGACCGTGCGTAGAAACTGCACAATGCACGCCGGTAATGCAGTTGTTTTTGGGGACTTTTTTACCAAATTTGCAACATGGGCTTCTTGGGACCTCTCCTCCTGAACACTGGCATTGCTGTTTCATTAATTGGTCCTGAAAGGTGATTCTGCACAGCGATGGCGAAATCACCTTTCAGGGCCGAGAAACAAAATGACAGTTACATGTTCACCAGGTGGGGTCTCAAGAACACCATGTTGAAAATTTGGGGCCAAAAGTCCTAAAAATGGCTAAGATATCAACCTAAGTTGAACCCCCCCCCCATTATAAAGCTTACCATTATTTCTTCAGTTCACAGTTCGGCTTTGAAGAGTGCAGACGTGTCCCGCTTTAGAGAAGATCGCGGCTCCCGACCTCTGCAGAGTAAGTATGGGTGAGGGATACAGGATGTGGGTGCGTGGGGGAGGGTGGGGATGGGGAGGGATACAGGGATGTGGGTGCGAGAGGAGGGGATGGGGGAGGGGATGAGGGAGACAACAGCGGACCATTTTCTGCATTGCAGGTAAAAAAAACAGACCGTAAGGGAAGATTTTCTTTTTTTAAATGGGTTAAAAAAATGGCACATTGGGGTGGGCTCCCAGTGTGCCACAATTCAGGAAGGGGGGCCGCATCCAACACTGGAAGTGGGCATTCTGGTGTTGGAAAGGGGATATTATTTAACCAGGAAAAACACACTAAGATGAGGGATGCCAACATGGGGATTGGGCACCCCGATGTTGGGATTGTGTGGCGGATGGCAGGAGCTGTCACCATATATATTTCAAAGTTTCACTAGGAATAGCACATAATGGAGGTGTGTCAGATCTGCCGTTGCAATGACGAGCCTGTCTCTCATTGCAGCAGCAGATTCGTTTCAAGTTGGCGGCAGTCTCTGAAACTGCTATCATCGGCAGCATGCTCACTGGTTGGTGACTGAGGGACACACCAACGAAAGCGTCCCCTGGATTCACCACAGCACTGACACACCTTTGAAAGTGCTACTATCATGCTACTACCACAAGATGTTGCTTGATCGTGTGTGCAAGCCAACATAAAAATACAAGTCATAAACATAATAGTTCCACAGCTTTGATGTCCTACACTTGCTCACATGTATTCTTTAAGAATGCATAATGGCATCCCAAACGCCCTGTGCTATCAAAGATTTTGCACAATAGAAAATATAGAAAGTTGCTCTGAAACAGAAAAGCAAACTAAATAATCAATTGTGCCCTTTGGGTTCTAGATGCCTAAAGAATACAAGAGGGCTACACATAGTCAGAAACCCTCGGTGTTCATATAAATATATCATGATTATAACGCAGAAATAGTAAAAAAAATTGAACATGTAATATTCCACTTTGGTCCACTTTGTATGTGAGGTCTTATTGTCGATCCCTGCACTGATTGGTCAGATCAGTAATGGTGTTTTTTTTTTCATGGATACCATGCAAACACTAAACATCTCAGAATGGGTTACTGTAGAATTATAGTTATTATATGATTAGTATATATGTTTATATGAAGATGTGACAAGAAATCAAACTATATTTAATAATTATAATAAACAAAGACTTAGATGGTCCTCACTTGCAGCCAACTACTTCCTGCTGATTGGCCGAATCAGCACTGATGACCTATAATAATTTTAGTATATGCTAAACCTACTTTATATGTCTATAGTTAGTGACCAAATAATACAGAGAACACAATGGAAGTAGAACATAACAGTAGCATAACAAGTTGGTACAATCTTGAAATCCAAAGTACACTCATCATGAAAAGCATCAGTTAAAATATTTGATACAACCATATGGTACAGGGTACATTCCATTTAGTACAAGGCAGAGTCCCCTGTATAAGACAGCCTAAAAGGAAACCAGATATGTCTGGTTCAAGGAAGCAGGCAGAAACTAAGAGCAGGTATGGGCCGATTGACTTGAACATTTATCCAAGTAACAATGATTTAAATTGCCGGTGAGATATACAACTACAGCTTCTTTTATCCTGATTATACACCAAGGGAGTGCTCCCAGCCAATCAGAGCACTCCTTTCCCCTGCAAGCGACACTCTGTAAAAATCTCTCAAGCACAGGTGCCCATTAAATGGGCATTTCCAAGAGGGTTTTAAAAATGTTTATAACATGGGCAGGGAGCTAGCTATGATGTGATTGGCAGATGGCTACCACCTGACCATTCATTAATTTCTGTTACCCGCACAGCAAATGGTGAAAGGATCTCAGTCACCAGATCAAGAAGCTGCCAGATCTTGTTATTCTGGGGAAAACACAGTTTACAGGGCAGCCATTAATCTCCCCACTAAGCAACAGAGCCATCCTGAAGTACACACAGTGCCCATGAGTTTTCTCTGTGGTGCAAGTACACTGTACAGAAACTTGTGCTGCTGCACAAGTACGTTTCCCTCACTCCTGTCTGTCTCCCCACCCACCCTCAGAGGACCCAAGGAAAGTGTTCTCTTTCACTTTGCAGCCACACAGTGAAAGTGACCATTCACAGCAAGCTACACAAGTACAGTTCCCCACTGCTCGCTGTCTGCCCACCCACCCGCCCCTGGACCTTGGAGGACCCAGCAAAATTGCCCTGTTGCAGAGAGCAACTGAGAGAGAGAGAGAGAGAGAGTGCGTAAGAGCCACAGAATGACAGCATAATTTTTTCCATGATATAACTTAGAAAGCGAAAGCACACACAGCGAACATTCGAGCACCGCACCGAGCTGCATCTGCTGCCTCTGCTTGACTGGGACATGTGTCTCTCTGGCTCTCTCTTTTTGTCTTTCTCAGTTCTGAAGCATTGGCAGCCGCTTCTTTAGAAGTAGGGTATTCACCACCAGTCTATCTTGCTGCCTCTGTCACTGAAACCCACAGATGAAAAGTGACAGACATAGACTGGGAGACGGTCACCAAAAATGAGCCACAGTGAAAAGGACGAGGAAAATGGCAGAGCTTGCACCGCGCTGAAGTGCAACACAGGCACACTAACCATCTGACCCAGGTAACAGGGCACCATGCTTCGGGACAACAGAAACAGAGAGAGCAGCTTACCCAGCGAGAGAGTGAGACAGTGACAGAAACCCCATTTTTCTGCATCCACACATTTCGTGCATCAGCTAGAGAAAGGGGAGAGAGAGAGAGAGAGAGAGCAGCTATTGGCTCCTATCTTGTGATCCCCCCCCCGTCCCTGAACTAAGCAGTGCTGGTAATCCACAGAATGTTTCCCAATCAGGCCATCTCGTGGCTCGCTCCTCACCCACCAGGTACATCACCAGTGCCATGGGCCCCTGCAGCTTGTTCCCCAGTGTCTGGAACATGAGAGAGTGTCTCCATCACAGGCAAGACACAGAGAGAGAGTTATGCAATACAGAGCACCACAGTGTCTTCTGCATCAGCAGATAGTTCAGGTCAGTGTTGGGTGCTTTCAGTCAGTGGACACACTATTTGAGAGCAAGCCTTATAACAGAAACAGAGAGAGAGGGACGCACACTGAACATGGAGATCAGGAGTTCTACTGCACTGTTTCTATACTGTTATGTCTGTCTCTCACTCTCGCTCTCGCTCTCTCTCTCTCTCTCTCTCATGGAAAGTCTGCACACTCTGTCAGTGTTTTCCCAGCCCCTAAATAGTGTATTTCGTGCACAGTAAGTGGTGAAAGGGCAAATCAAGCAGCGCACCGAACTTGTTATGCTAATACAAGTATATGTTGTTGTTGGAACTATATGTTGTAGGGGCAGGACACAGAATTCAGTGTGGTACTGTAGCTTTATGTTGTAGTGGAAGAACACAGAATGTAGTTCACATGTTTTGTCCATGTTGTGGCACTGTCCTTTGCTGCTGACTCCATGTTTTGTCCATGTTATAAGTGCAATAACCCACTCCAGGGTGTGCAGTTATTGGGGATTAATCAACACCCCGGGCACTGTGAGGACACTCAGCCTGCAGCTTCATGCCTCACAACGCACCTGGGGTGTTGATTAATCCCCAATAATTGAACACCCTGTTGTGGGTTATTGCTTTCTTAAACATTTTTGTCAACCTCATCAATAATATGTTAATATGGCTGGTGAGGGCAGTCTAAATGATGTACTGTAAGAGAATTCTCATATGCATTCTTTTTTTTTTGTATATTTTATTTTTGCATTCACCCTGATGGACTCTCTCAGGAGCAGTTTCTCAGTGGTGGCTCTGCTGCCCACCTGACATCCCCAACTCTGGCGCTCGTGAATGCCAGACCCCTCCTCCTACCTCACCCAGCCACTTGATCCCCCGGCTCTGAGCCCCCAGGGGGGATCACCAACTCCTCTGGCACTCTATCTACAATCTCATGAAGCAACCAGACAGGCGGATGGAGACCAGAAGCACCAGGACAGATGGTCTGACATTGGGAATAGGGCCCCACCACTGAACCGCACCATCACCTACCGGGTCAAAAAGGGATTTTTATTTGGTTGTTTCCCCCAGGAGCATAGCCATGCAATGACATCAGCACGGCTGCCCATAGACATCTGCTGTGCTCCTCCCTCTTAGCTGCTAGCAGTACCTCCAGTCTCCACCGAGGGTCTCTACTGTGCCGGAGGCTCCCAGGATCCCTCCCAAGGGAGAGGAGAGCAGTCCATTAGATGCTCGATCCTCTCCCTCCCTTCCCTTTGGACCCCCGGTGCCCGAGCTCATTCCCAAATTCAGGTCGCTAGCATGGCATGAGGTGTGGTGTCCAGCACCTCAATCCTCAGTGCCACCAGACCGTCCCTTACTTGCATTCTGAGGGTACTAGAGCTACTCAATTCTGGTTTGTGATTCTCATGTGTGAAGAATGTATGTGAGACTATTCTTACAACAGTCAGAGCACCCTCAATGGCCATAGGAACATATACAAGTGTGTCTTCTCGAGTTCATTGGGTAAGAGCACTGCAAACTGAAGCTGAGCATGAGCATTTCTGGCACACAAAGATGTAAGATGACACTGCTATAACCATAGAAGATGCTGTAATTTACATATAAACATGGAAGGCTTCTTTTTTTTAAAAAACAATTGAAACAAAAGTTAGATGTTTTACATTATAGAAAATTAGGCAAATCCTTGCTTGGGAAATAGGCTTTGCAAAATGAATGTAGAACTTCAGAATTGCAGAACTGTTTTTATTTAATGTAGTTTGTCCCCAGCTCACTCTTGATGGACCACATGGGCCAGACACCCCCACATCCAGCCCCATCACGCCCATCTCCTGAAGTAACTTCCATTGCCTGGTCCTCTCTTACTTGCTCCCCAAGGCAAAGCAATAGTGGGGGCACCATTTCCCCCCAATAGAGTTACAGCACAGTTGGAGGTGGGTGCAGCAGTCAGCAGTGCATGGCCTGTGATGTGGAGTGAGCATAACACTGCTGCTTCCAGGAGTACTTCCATCTTCCCGGCCCCCTTGGACATGACCTGGGCCCTTGGACGTACTCATGAATACATGTGAATGATGGCATGCATGCTCATGCTCATCAGTGTCTTCCCTCCTGGTGATCCACAGCTCCAGCTTGCACTACCACCTACAGTCACCCAGGTAGTGGTAGCACAGTGGATCCTATTGACCCATCCTTCCCAAGATGGAGAGCGTCCTCTGGGACACTCTCTCCTCCTCTCCTCCTCTCCTGCTCATCCCTCCAATGACTCTAGGCAGACTGGATGGGCCTAGCGGTCCTCATCTGCCAACAGTTTCTATGTTTCTATGACTTAGGCTCATTCAGAAACCTAGGTTGTCATATAGACCCATGTCCCTCCTAAATTATGATTGCAAAATTATAGCGAATGTTCTAGATACAGATCTTGAAGGTTTACTCCCACAAATTATCCACCTGTATCAACTGGTTTTGTGCAGGACAGGATGTCTTATCATAATATGAGGAGACTTTTGAATGTAGTTTGGTAGGGCACTAAAAACACAGGAAGAGAATGCATAATATCTATGGATGCAGAAAAAGCCTTTGATAGAATCGAATGGCCGTACTTGTTTGCAGTCCTTGATCATTTTGGGGTGGGAGATGGGTTTATTAACTTGGCTAAAATGCTGTACCGAGAACCTTGGGCAAGGGTGTTGGTTAAAGGCGTACCCTCAGGGGAGTTCAAGCTGCACCGGGGGACGCGGCAGGGGTGTCCCCTCTCTCCCTTGTTGTTTGCCATGGCAATAGAGCCTCTTGCAGCTAAAATTCAAGAAAGCCAGGAGGTCTCCGGAATAGTGGGCTTAGGAGATAAACAACACAAGATAACAATATACGCGGATGATCTCCTCCTGTACTTGACGCACTCTGAACACTCTGTGCCAGCACTATTAGAAACAGTGCAGAGTTCCACAGGCTTCTCAAGCTATAAGCTAAATATACAGAAGTTGGAAATTATGTTCCTAGGTGGAAACAGGAGGGGCGCCCAAAAAACCCTTGGGCGCTTCGCAGGGTGAAACACTACTGCACTTATCTACTTATCTAGAAACTTAAAATAGGACAGGACCTTAGAAACCTGGGCAAGCTTAATTATACTCCCCTGATCAAAACTATATTCAGACCTTAGTAGATGGAAGGCATTGTCTATTTCCTGGCTTGGGAAAATCAATCTGTTAAAAATGAACTTAATTCCCAGAGTTTTGTATGCTATGCAGATGTTACCATTTGGGCCCACTAGGATTTAATAGTTTTCTATGGAGGGGAAGAAACCAAGAATAGCCCTAAAAAGACTCAAAGCCACAAAGGAAAGGGAGGGGTTGGACTTCCCAGATATGAAGGGATACCATCTAGCAATTCCGTTTGGATACATCCACAGCTGGGTTAATATGGGGGGAGGCTGTTTTATGACTGGATCTTGAGCAGGGTGACAGCCCAGGTAGACTAAAAGTATATCTGTCACCAGAAGGAGCTAAGGCATACAGAAACACCAAAGATCCAAATCAGATGACTGAGGCAGTCTTGGAGGCCTGGAAGTGTATCAAGAAGAGAAATGGGGCACAGAAGGACAATACTCTCTTGGTCACAGGAGCAAAAAAAACAGCATTCCTACCAGGATGGGAGGACCCAGGATTTTCGGAATGGGAGGTTCGGGGAGTCAGATGCCTGGGGAGCATATGTGAGGACACAAATATGTGCTCCTTTGATACAATACAAAGGAGCCTGGGGATACCAAATTCCCACTTATATCAGTATATGCAAGTGAGGCATTTTGGACTGAATTTTCTCAAGGGGCCCTTTAAGGGGTAGTGCAATGCTACAAATTGAGAAAGAAATTTTAGGAGCTAAGCTAAATGAGAAGAGGTTGATTGTCTGAGCAGCCAAATTAGATAGGGATAATTTTAAGGGGGAAACAGAAAAAGTAAGGAAGAGACGGGAAATTGAACTGGATGTAACAATTACGGATGACATATGGACCCGGCTAATCTCCTCTCATATGGGCCTTTTATTATGTAATACATATAAAGAGGCACAATTCAGATTTCTGCACCGCCTATTCTACCCACTGGAGGTGGTACATAGATTTCACCCATAATCTTCCCCCATGTGTGGGAGGTGACTGGTGGAAAGAGGCATATATTTCCACTATTTTTGGAAATGTGACAAAGTGAGATAGTACTAGAGACAGATCTTCATCAAAATAAAGAATATATGGGCAGAGAGATTGCTTCCATGCTGATGTGTATGGAGAGAGAAGACATGGAGGGGTGGGTCCTCTATCTCAGATGGGTGAGGGTAATGTTGGTTTTGGCTAGACAAGTCTTACTGAACACATGGGTCTCATGTATGCATCCCACCACCCAAATGTGGCGGGATTTACTATAGCAACCTTAGCCATGGAGAGGTTCACCTTTGCAATGAAGGAGAGGGAAGAGCTGTTTAATAGGGAATGGGCACAGTTTATGACCTCGCTCTCACCAGTATAGGCTCCGATTCTCAGCATGGGATCAATCTAAATATCTATGTGTAGATAAGTATGTAGGAGAGGCCTATTAATATAACAAGGAGTGAGCTGTGTTATAATAAATACCAATCAGCAGGAATTATTGACATATATTAGGTATGCATGGATGGCAAAATAATTGTGGATTAGTCACTTAGATTATATTTTTATTTAGTTCTTGTTGGGGCATTAGTAGGGGGTAGTAATTAACTTGTTAGTTTCTTACTGTTGTCTACCTTACACTATATAAATTAGAGGTTGCTGATTATATGTGTGTAGAAACTACAGTGCACATTGAATGAATAGAATAATGGAAAAAGATGTAAGAACAAGGTCGTAACAGGATTGGTAAAGTACTGGCATAAGCTAGAATGACAAGACCTAAGAGTGGATCTGATGTAAAAGATAGTTGTATATGCTATTTGTAGCAACATGCAACTTGTATTGTCTTTTCCTACTTGAAACTACTAATAAAAAATTATACAAAGAAACCCAGGTTGTCGACATTGCAAGCAGCAGTACTACTGCTGCACTGGTGAGCTGGCAGTATTTTAGAACGGTTTACATGAGAAATCTGTTCATGATTATAAGCGTGTCTATAGTGTTAAAAAATAAGCAATCCTGACTGGTGAAACCTGATGCCATGATCTATAAATTATAAATTATAATAGTAAATACAGCATAGCCTGGTTGAGACACAGAATTGTCCCAGTTTCAGTGACTGGTGTGAGTAAAACTGCCTACAACAATTTCTCTAAAGCACATGGTTTGTATGTGATTGTTTTAACTCGACAAAGAGAAAAGAGGAGTAACATACAGTACTGCAGTACTTCTGTGCCCCCTTTATCTTCTAGAGTGTCTCACATAACATATATATATTATCTAACTTTATCTTTTTTTCTTACAGCCTACTTTTAACAACCCTAACTTCAGTGGAGGCGAAACAACTGCTTAATGAATGCTAGCAATATAAACAGACACATTTCAAGATATCAAATCATTTTCTGGCCAAAGATAATGGAGAATGTAATCACAGCTATTGGACCGAACTCTTAACAGTTCGCAGGAATGTCTGAAAACCTCTCAGAGCTGGTTACGTGACAGTGCTCATGGACTAAAAGATGCAGTGGGATGGCTAGTAAAGTCAGATCACTAGTGGACTGCTTTGGTGCTGCACATTTGGCCATTATCAAATGAATGGATGTGAAACTTCTTGAAATGATGGCATGTCATCAAGCATGTAATTCTTTGGGAGACAACGTGTAAAGCTATTTTCAAAGCTGACCCTGTTTTTTTTTTAGATTGCATCAACTCACAAAATAATAGCCACCATAGGAGATGATAAACATGGCTGTAACCTGCTCACACACCTGAAACTACTCTGTATCCCAAGTCTTTCTCTGTATGAAAATATGTATTGTTATCCCAGGTCGCCCATGAAAAAGGGACCTTTGGGGCTCAGTGGGCCTACCCAGTCACCAAATTTTAAAATAAATAAATACATTTTTCAAGGACAAACAGCATGGAAAGCTCAGTTGACTGGACTGTTGCAGCTATCCAGCAGTGTACAAAAGCATCAACAGGAGTGTATCGTCTTTATAGTGATGGGCTATCAATAATATCCTAACCAGAACTGCACATTTAAAAGTCCTCCACTGTACAGTATATGGTGGGAATATCTTCAAGTGTAATGCTGACGGAATTAAATATCTGTGTAATCGATTAAAAAAAGTTGTATAAACTTTTATAAATACTTTGTAATTAAGGGTCAAAAATGTTTTCTTCCTTTCTTGCAGCACAGTATCCTCCCCCAACACATGTACTTCAAAAGTCTGAATAAATAATAATTTCAGTTTAGTACCTCGTCTACATATTGTATCTATTGAAAACGTGTTAGTGTGCTTGTGTGTAGAAATGTTTTTCCTTTCTGTTATAGTGGCACAGTAGCACCACTATGTGTAGGGTTGAGTAGGCACTATTTTTAATTAACTATTTCTGCCTCACTGGGGGAATTGGCTATGGCTTAGTCAGGCCACTCCTGCTCATGTTTAACTATCAGCCTCACTCCTCCACCCCGACCTCCAGTGAGCAGTGGCCAGGAGCTTAGCCCTTTGGGGCCCAGGTCAGAATGAGGACTGAGAAAGGGGGTACATGCACTCTCTAATGATGAAGGGGACTTTATCAGGTACAAGAGGAAATTATATGGAGTGGGGGAGGCTGACCTTTATGTAGAGGAGTTATTGCTGATGGGGGACCTGAATATGCCAGATGTTAACTGGAGCACCTTTGCTGCTGCCACATCCAAGAGCAGGGCCATTCTCAATGCCCATAGGGGGCATGCCATAGACATCTAGTTTTGGAACCCACTTGGAAGGGAGCAATCTTAGACCTGGTACTCTCAAATGGGGAGAGAGAGAGGATCTCCAGTCTTGAAGTGGGTAGCCATCTGGGAACAAGCAACCACCAAACAGTGTGGTTCATGATACACTTAGCTGTAGAGTCAAGCCACACAAAAGTGAAGGTACTGGACTTCAGTAGGGCTGATTTTGTCAAAATGGGAGAGTGTCTCAGAAAAGTACTAGAAAACGGGCAAAAAGGTGGGGTAGAGCAACAATGGGGAAACATCAAAACTGTCATCACAGAGCCTCTGTGTGAAGCAAATAAACAAATCAAAACAAAAGAAAAAAACACTATGGTTCTCAAAAGAAGTGGTGGGGAAGGTAAGGGAGAACAATATAGCATTTAGGAAGTATAAGGAAACACAGAAGGAGTAGGACAGAGAACTGTACCAGTTAAAGCAGAAGCAAGCGGGAAAGGCAGTCAGAATAGCAAAGGCCCAAACCAAGGAAAAGATAGCCAACTCAGTTAAGAAGGGGGGTAAAACCTTTTATGGGTACATTAGGGAGCAAAGAAAGACTAAGGCAGGGATACTGAGGCTGAATAAAGAGGAAGGTGGTTGGGAAGAGAGTGACAGTGAAAAGGCAGGGATACTGAACAAAGACTTTTGTTCAGTATTCACAATGGAAAAGCAGGGGGAGATACCTAATCCAGTCAATAGAAGCACTTTGGATAGGAGAGTTGATATTAGTCCTTTCACAGAAGAAAGAGTTCTGAAAGAACTCTTAAAACTGAAGGTGGATAAAGCAATGGGGCCTGCTGGGATTCACCTTAGAACTCTAAAAGAACTAAGGGAAGAACTAGTAACACCACTGACTACCCTTTTTAATAAATCATGGGAAAATAGTGTGGTACCTGAGGACTGGAGGAGGGTGGATGTGAGTCCCCTTCACAAAAGTGGGAGCAAGACAGAGGCAGGAAACTACAGACCTGTCAGTTTGACTTCAGTGGTAGGGAAAATGATGGAATCACTTCTGAAGGAAATAATTGTTGAGTGCCTAGAGGCCAGTTGGGCACAGGACCCAAGGCAGCATGGATTCACAGCAGGAAGGTCATGTCAGACAAATCTAATTGACTGGGTGACCAAAGTAGTAGACCAGGGAGGGGCTGTGGGCATGACCTACCTAGACTTTAGCAAGGCATCTGACACAGTCCCACACAAAAGATTAATAAACAAATTAGCCAGCCTGGCAGTGGGTCCTAGGGTGGTAGCCTGGGTAAAACACTGGCTGGACAACAGGACATAGCAGGTAATAGTAAATGGAGTCCACAGTGAAGAAAGAGGGGTTACTAGTGGGGTACTGCAGGGTTTAATACTGAGACCGATCCTTTTTAATGTCTTTATAAGTGACATTGCAGAGGAACTAGAAGGGAAAGTATATCTCTTTGCAGATGATACAAAGATCTGCAACAGGGTTGATATGCAAGGTGGTGTGGAAAGGATGAAAAGGGACTTGGTAAGATTGGAGGAATGGTCAAATGTATGGCAGCTTAGATTCAATGCAAAGAAGTGCAAAGTAATGCACCTGGGAAACAAAAACCCAGGGGAAGAGTGCACAATGGGGGGTGAAATTCTGACAATAAAAATGGAAATGGACCTGGAGTAGTCATATCAGAGGACCTAAAGGTGGGCCAACAATGTGAGAAGGCAGTAAGGAGGGCTGGGGGATACTGGGATGCACAGGGAGAGGCATCGCCAGTAGAAAACAGGAAGTTGTTGGCCCTCTGTACAGACAGTTGATAAGACCACATCTGGAGTACTGTGTACAGTTCTAGAGACCCCATCTCTGCAAAGACAGACAGGGTGGAGGCTGTCCAGAGGAGGGCAACCAAAATGGTGCAGGGTCTGCACCAGAAGACATATGAAGAAAGATTAAAGGAGCTTAAGATGTATAGCCTCGAGGAAAGGGGGGCATGATAGAAACTTTCAAATACCTCAAGGGAATCAACAAAGTCCAAGAGGGTAGAATCTTTCAGAAAAAGAGATGTGCAAGAACAAGGGGTTATAATTTGAAGATAGAGGGGGGACGGCTCAGAGGTAATGTGAGGAAGTAGTTGTAGATGCATGGAATGGCCTTTCTGAAGAGGTCGTAGAGTCAAAAATAATGGAGGAATTCAAGAATGCATGTGACAGACTTAAGGCAATTCTAGTGGGGAGGTAGGAGGAATTAGGCTGTTGGTTAACTAGGATCTTCAGCTTATCCATTAGGTAGGGAAATGGGCAGACTAGGTGGGCCAAGTGGTCCTTATTTGCTGTCAGTTTCTATGTCTTTATGTATTGGGTGACATTTCCCCCTAATCTTGTTGAGCACACTCACTGTCCTGTGATGTAAAACTGCATGCTGTGCTCATGTCAGTCTGGGGGAAGGCTGATGCTGCATGGTCACCCACAACATGAATGCTCCCCACTGACCACAGGAGGCATGCACAGTAGGCAGCTGTAACCCTCCCACCCCTGGACTTGTGCACATGGCCTCTACAGTGTGCCCCGAGCCCCATCTGCCCATAGCAAGGAATTTGGGATCTGGATCAGAACTGGGACTCTGTTCAGGCACTGCCACTTGGCCAGGGAATAGGCACATTAATATTAAATTGGGAATTTAACCACTTGTTACTCAGCTGTCCATAAATCTAGTGATATTCCTGACAGGATATTGGAACCTACCAGATTTGGTCAACTAGTTTTTTCCATCACTTTGCCTTCGGGTAAACCACTTAGTCTGGCACTTTCAATATTCCCTTACAAAATAGATTCTCCTTCCTTACAATATTAGATAGTGATTTTGGTAATAGTTCTACATCTGAACTTGTATCAGATGTATCTCCTGAAATTGTTCATGGAAAGGATAATAAATCTGGCACATGTCAAATGATTCCATCAAACGATGTTAGTCAATTAAACAGTGATAATCTTGTTAATATAGAAATAGATGATAATGTACAGTGTGATCATAGAAATCTATTGGTTATAGGGGATTCTATGATTAATGGATTAGATAGAATCATATGCAACCCGGATAAATCACGTCGCACACTTTCATCGTTCAGAGGGGCGAAAATAGTGGATTTAACACAAATGTGTAAAACAATGGTTAATGGCCTTGGACAGGACCCTCTTGTCCTAATACATGTGGGAACAAACAATATGTTTAGAGATTCCCTACAGGGTATAAAACAAGACATGGTTGCTTTAGCTAACAGATTGATCTCATTGGGATGCGAAGTTGTGATATCTGAGATACTTCCAATACCTAAAGCGACACCGAGAATCAATCTGAAGGTCCAAAGGTTTAATAATTGGTTAAGGATATGGCTCTTAAGACAATATATACAATGTTTGACACATTGGGAAGAGTTTTTCACCAAGATGATTTATTTTGTTATGATGGTCTGCATTTAAGTAAGAAAGGGAATGACATCTTAGGACCACACTTTATTTCTTCTCTTGAAAAACATTTAAACTAATACAGGGGGGAGGGTTTGAACCTTCACGTGTTAAAAATACTTATAACATATACCAGAACCATACCCCAGTATCATCTCCTTTTAACAACATAGTTACTACTAAAGATTGTGTTCACCTTCAAAACATTAAGGGTGATATAAACGTTATGTTACTAAATGCTAGATGTCTAAGTAACAAAATGGATGAACTAAGATACTTAATGCAAAAGGAGAACATTTCTATCTGTGGAGTCACAGAAACATGGTTTCAAGATGACAGTTGGAATGTAGACATTCCTGGATTTAATAAAATAATAAAAAACAGAAAAGATAAACAAGGTTTAGGAATTGTACTGCATAGTTCAGAAAATTATTCATTCCACTGTAATTTTATAGATGTACAAACTAATAATGAAAATGAAATCATATGAGCAGAGATTACTCTACCATCATTAAAATGTGTATAGGTTTGGCTTATAGACCCTCCTAATTTAAATAAAGAACAAAACATTGATTTTCTTAATGCAGTCAATAGTTTTGAACCCACAAAAAATGATATATTAATGGGTGATTTTAATTTCCCAAATATTGATTGGTTAAAACATAACTAGAAGGGTAATGCAGAGAAGGATTTTCTTTATATCATAACAAATTATGATCTAGAACAGCTAATTAAGGAAGGTACTAGAAATAACAATATAATTGACATTGTACTGACAAATATGGGGCAATCTGTGTATGCACCCAGAATTTTTGATCCACTAGGAAATAGTGATCATAATGTGATTGTATTTCACAAACAGTCTAGGTCAATATACACTAAGGAGAACACTACAATAAAGGACTATATGAGAGCAAACTATCTAAAAATAAAGCAGTATCTTAGCGCCTGGGATTGGAACTCAGATTTGACAGGTCTCAACGTACACCACGTCTGGAACCTTATACTTATTAAAATAAACTATTGCTTGGATACATGGGTACCAAATAGAAACAAATATAATAAGAGGCACAGAACTCCTGTATGGTGGAATAATAAAATAAAAAGAATGATTGTTAAGAAGCGGAAAATGTATAAAAAATTCAAATTACAACCAACTACAGTTAAATGGCAATGCTATAAAGACTGCGTCAATATAATAAAACAACAAATTAGGAAAGCAAAAATAATGATGGAGAACAAACTAGCACTTGACACATTAGATAACAAGAAAAAATGTTATAACTATATTGGTTCACTTAAAGGATCCAAAGCAACAATTGGTCCACTACTAACAAAGTCAGGCATGATAAACAGCGAATCTCAGATGGCAGAAGAATTCAATAATTATTTTCATACAATATTTTCTCCCGAGGAACAACTCAATAAAGTAATTATAAATCATAATCAAGAAACTGTTGATCCAATAACAGAAGAGGAAGTTTTGGAAGAATTACTAAAATTAAAAGCTACTTCGTCGGCGGGTCCGGATGGAATGCACCCTAGTTTTCTAAAAGAAATTGCCCTGCACATTTATGGCCCTATTTGTAAACTATTTAATTTAGCCTTGGAAATAGGTGAATGTGTCTGTGCATGGAGAGAAGCATTGGTGATCCCAATTTTTAAATCTGGGGTTAAAACAGATGTGTCAAATTATCGCCCAGTAAGCTTGACCTCAGTCATAGGGAAAATCTTTGAAAGAACAGTCCTGAGTAGACTTGAACGACATGTGAATCATTATAATCTACATGATTGAACACAACATGGATTCAGAAAGGGAAGGTCATGCTTAACAAATCAGCTAAATTTTTTCGAAAATGTAAGTGCAGCACTAGATGCAGGGCTTCCAGTGGACGTTGTGTACTTGGACTTATCAAAGGCCTTTGACAGGGTTTCACATAGAATATTGTTAGAACATTTGGCTAAACAAAAATTTCCATACAGCTTAATAAAATGGATAGAATCTTGGCTACTAAATCGTGGACAATGCACATCTATCAAAGGAGCAATATCTTCATGGGCAGAGGTGACAAGTAGGGTGCCACAGGGTTCTGTGTTGGGCCCAGTACTGTTTAACATTTTGATAGCATCAATGCAGACAACTGAGAATGTATGGATATCAAAATACACAGACGACTGTAAGTTTGGTTGCATTGTTAATTCAACAGAGGCAACTAACATTCTTCAAAAAGAGTTAAAATCTCTAGAATTATGGGCAATAACGAACAAGATGAAATTTAATGAACAAAAATGCAAGGTGATGCATTTTGGTCATAATAATATGAAGTATGACTTTTTAGTAAATAATGTAAAACTTCATGAATCTGATAATGAAAAAGACCTTGGGGTAAATATTGATAGTAAATTGAACTTTGACCATAATACTATGTTAAAAGTTAAAAAATGTCAAAGAATTATGGGTTGTATATGGAAAAATATCAGAAGTCGGCTACCACAAGTCATTCTACCACTGTATACTAGCTTGGTCAGATCCCACTTGGAGTACTGTGCTCCTTTTTGTACTCCTAATACTTCTTATGGAAAAAAGCAATTAGAAAGGGTACAGAGAAAAATGACTAAAAGAATTCAGGGCATGATTGATAAACTATATGGGGAAAGATTAAAGGCGCTGGGCTTATTTTCCATTCAGTACAGACAACTTTGTGGAGATCTTTGTCTGATCTACAAAGCCATTAATGAACCTGGATTGGCTGAAACCTTAGGGCTAGAAAAACATTTTACAATATCACAAACAAGATCACATAACTTTAGGCTAAAAGGGACTACTTGTAAAACAAAAAAAAGACACCTTTGGTTTTCTCAGAGATCAGTTAATTTATGGAATACTCTTCCTGTTTATATAGTGGAGTGTAAGACAATGGATAAGTTTAAAAGTATGTTGGACAATTTTATGGGTAACACTAAATTCACTTATATTGATAATTAATCCACCTTTGGGTGGCGAGTTCATATATAGGCATCGCCTCCTGAACTTGTAAACAACTATGAACCTGTGAACCTATGAACTGTCACTGCCTGCAAGACTCGCCTCTTACTGCCATCCACCCCAGGTTACCTGGACTGCCTGCCCCTCCATCACATTCTGGCATTTCACTGCCAGTGGGCCTCTTTGCTGCCATCAGAGAGGGAAACCACTACTGATGTTGAAATTGACAGCCAGGGGGATTGGGGTGGTGTATTAAGGGGGTGAGGTGGTGTGGGTGGGACACACACAGCTACAATTTGGCACACTCAGGCAGGCAATTTTCCTTTGCTCTGCCTCCCTCTGCTCACCTTCCATATGAGTTTGAACATAATGACATCCTGGGAAGGGAAACATGTGGCCTAAAGTTACCCATACCTCCAAGCTGGCCTCTTTTAGAGCACCAGCATGAACCGCTCTAGGAAAGGTGCATGCCAAACCTTCCTCATCCCCAAAGAGGAGAGCATCCTGCACAATAGCTACTTCATTTTCCATGCCAGCCCCTGCTTTAGTCACACAAGGTTCAGGATGTAAACTTAGGTCACTAGTGCACTAAACACATGTCTGACTGCTTGGTGCCATGGAGCCAGCAATGGGCAAGCAGACTTAAACTTAGAGGTGAGATAAAATGACAAAATTATCATTTTAAGATGCTTGTTTGTGGGAATGCCAAAATTAAAAAATAAAATTGCATTCTGAAACCTGAAACTTTCAGGTTTGTTAAATCTTTAGCCAAAGGTGGGACTTTTGCAGTTCAGAAATTAAAAAATGTTAAAACAAAAACATTTTATCCATTTTAAAAACTGCCATTTGCACATGCATGTTAGCATTTTCACAGATTTTTCATAAAGTATTTTCATGAGATCATCTCTACATGGCAGAAGACCACTGGAATATGCCATGTAGCGACAGTGTAGGGGGATAACCTCTCAGACAACTGGGAATTAAAAAAAAAACTGCAAAGTCCCCACTCCTACCCAACTCCCCTCCCCACCAATTCCAGACCTCTGCTGATGTATCTTAAAATCCTCTTATTGTACCATGGTCCCTGTCTCCTCCCTTTTCCCAGCACTTATCCCAGAACCAACAGTAATATGAACAAGTTCTGACCAGAGCCACTATGAAGGCAGCCGAGGTCACGGAGGAACAAGGCACTGTCCAATATGACCACTGGAGTTCTCTGCGCATGCATAACAACTCATGCATGCACAATGAACTTTTTTCAGCATGGTCTGCCATGTCCAAGATGGCCACCAGAGTTCTCTGCACATGTGCAATGAATTGTGCATGTGCACTGGGCTCCAGTGGCCATCTTGGACACAGCAGACTGTGCCGATGTACCGCCAGTAGTTCAGTGTGCATGCACAAATTGTCACATATGCACAGAGAACTTTGGTGGCCATCTTGGACACAGCAGCCAGTGCTGTGTTCCACCAGTGGACAAAATAGTGCGGTGGCCATGCAGTGACTGCCGTTCACCTCCACTTTGAAAAAGTCCATTTGGTATCCGGTAAGCTCCCTTTTTCTCTACTGTGATTGCAACAAGTTTGCAGGGCTACGCCCACTGCAGCCACAAAAATCTCTTTCTTCTGTGTCCCTGACTCCTGCCCTGCTTACCCTGTATACCATGAATAACTCAGACAGGAATGCAGCACCAAGATCTCATCTCTGCTGTAGCTGAACAATTCCTTGAAGCAGTGGTGGCATTACTTAATCATCCTCTCTCAGAGCATACCAAATGATTTGTTCAGGTGTGAGTATTTTTTCAAGTGTGTGTGAGCAAATTTCTGAGCCTTAAAAGGTAGTTCAAAGTCAAATGTTCTTGGTGCATTAACATTAATCATAACAACAGTTGACATCATATAGTCAACATCAGAGAAAACATTTAAAAAATAACTTGGCTAAAAAAAAAGATACTGGTAGCCAATGCAAAAGTTACAGCTTAGGGAAGAGAGAGTGTCAATATTCGCTACATCAGTGATTTCATTTGGGATTTTTGTTCAATGAAACTAGCATAATGAGCAAATAAAACGATGTTATATCTCAGGCAACTAAAGTGGGAGAGAATATTCACAATGGTTCTGGTATCTGGCTTTGCCCACTCCCTGTAAATAGATAGCAAGAAGGGGACATTTCTTTTTGTTTCCTTTGTATTCATCATATATCCTTTTTATGGAGGGTAGTCCAGTAGGGTGGGTTATACACCTCCTATCTCAGGCTCAAGTCAGGCTAACAGCTCACCAGCAATGAGGCTACTGGAGTGCAGTTGCAGGATAATCATAGCTTTTTTTATTAAATCATAAGTACACTGTAGCTCACAGGCCACCACCCCAGCACCAAACATTTGCTGGAGCGTTGGTCTGTGAGCTGCTGTAGACTTCTGATTTAATAAAAAAGCTATGATTAACCTACGACTGAGCTCCAGCTTCCTCCTTGCTGGTAAGCTATTAGTCTGACATGAGTTTGAGATATTGTGAGAAGACATCCTGGCTACAGCTATATACCCCTGGTTGCTAGACTTGTGTCCTGAATCCTGGGTCGTACACCCACCACCACCACCATGCTCACATCCATCATCCTTTCATACAATGATCAAAAGGGGAAGCTCTTAGCAAGTTGTCTTGGCAAGGTTGCAAGAGACAGTGCCACCTAAGATATTTAGTCCAATACCTCAAAAAGAGAATTCTGTATCTCCTTAAATGTTTCTATGGTGTCTTCTGAAATATAATACATGTGTTTTAGTTTTGCTGGGTCCAATAATAGGTTGAGCCAGTGTTTTAAATTTGGTGCTTCGGCCTTTTTGCAATATAACAAAATAAGTTTCCTAGCATTAATTAACATCACGTCAATTAGTTTTCAATTGTTTATAGAAATATATTTGAAATTCTGACAAGATATACCCAATTAGTTAATACCCAGATCAAATGGAAATGTCTGTTCCAGTATTTTAGATATTGTTTTCTGTTTCATCCCAACATTTTTGTAATTTTATAAATTTTGCAAACATATGTGCCAATGTCCCCTTTACTTGTTTATATCTAGTACAAACATCTGATAGGGACAGGTTAAATTCAGTTCTGCTGATATAAGGTATATTTTATGAATGACATTAAATTGTATTTGGCAAACTTTTACATTTTTAGACAACTTCACAGGTGACAGTAATAATTTTTTTCCATACCCCTTCTTCAAGATTCAAATTCAGTTCTTTATTCCATGCTGTCTGTAATTCTGGCCAATAGGAGGTCATTTGCTACATAATTAATGTGTATACCTGCTACTAACTTTTTGAAATTGTATATCCTGTGAGGTCCACATTGCTTCTGGTGGAGATGGGTCTGGCATTTTTTCACTACCTGCTCTTTTAATAATACATTTCCTTATTTGCAGATGAGTTAAATAATGTCCACTCTGAATCTTATATTTTTGCTTCAAGGCATCAAAATACATTCATTTATTATTGCCAAACCAGAAGGGGGGCATTTCAATAAGAAATGAACCACATCATCCAATGACTGTGTATCACAAGGGCAAAATCTATTTTACTTCGTAATGACCATTAGCTTTCCTAAATACATGTAATGAGGAAAACTTTGGCACCAAAGTTTTATGCAGGGTTTTGTAAGTTTCTTATCCTCAATTTCATCTAGATCATCAGCAAATGTAATCTTTTATAATGAATTTAAACCAAGAAACGAATGACTTGTGAGTTCTTCACATATTTGATAGTGGATTAATAATCTAGGTTCCTCCACCACTGTCTAAGCTCTATTGTTTTTTGTTGCAATGAGAATGGAAGGCTCTGGCTAGAGATGCTTCAAATTAAAACTTCCTGGAGACGCTGGTGCAAAATCCAGAACTTCACAGCACAAGTTGTGAGACACAGTTTTCTTGACTTCACACACTGACATTTATTATTTAAAAAAAAAAACAACCTTAAAATGTATAAAAAACACCTCACATCATATTTATAGTGCCCACCTTCCTACCCCTACCAGCAACCATTCAAAATATAATCCCCTACGCCACCACATCTCAGCACCCAAAATTCCCTAAACTGTATCATATATTATTGAAAAAGACCCCTTGCCCATCCAATGTCAACCCAGCAATACACAGAAAAGATAACCCACCCTCATTTCCCATCCAACCTTTTATAAACATAATACACCCAACCCACCACCCTCATCCCCCCAACACACATACACACACACACAGGATACTGATGCCAGAGAGGGTGAACAACACAACCCTTCCTCCACCTTGACCAGTAGCTGTCCACTAAATGAAACTCCACAACTGGCCAATCAGGTAATTATTATAGGAGCATGCACCCACTTTCATTACATGGATTATGGTTGGCTGAGGGGGAGCTCTGTCAGTTGCCCACCATGGGATTTTCTTTTCAGTATCTTTTTTGAGGGGGTGAGTGGGGGGTTTCAGAGGGTGGTGAGGTGGTGTGTGGACACTAAATGAGGGTAAGGGTTTTCTTCAATAATATATAATGCAATCTTTATTTAGATACTAGATAGACATGTGAGCAGAAATGCCCGTTTTGACAAACGTCCAGTGTAAAGAACAAGAAAACACAGCAATAACTGAGAACACAACATAACAAAATGAAACTAGTACAGCTTGTAGATAAATACATAAGGACAGTGGTATATATAAAAAAAAGAGGTAGCAATGTTATTAAATACAACCTGGCCTAGAGTTAATGTGATGCACTAAGGGTGTGCCAAAACAGTGTTGGAAGTGTACAATAGAAGAGGGGAACAAAGTGAGGTAAGTGCAAATAAACTGCAACAAATAGGGTAACAGTAAAAAAGGGTGAGAGAGGTGAAATGATAGAAAAGGGGGGCCCGGGTGTACAGATTGTAGGGAGCAGCATACAAAATAAGGGGTGTTGGTACAGTAACACACAGGGTGGAAAGATAAATGCAGGAATTGGGAATTGTGCAATAGGCTATAGCTGGCCATAATCCAGAGGAATTAAGTGGATGTAAGTGTCAGGCTGGGTTCAAAGTAAGGTCTGAGAAAGGCAACTGTAAGAGGAAGAACTAAGGAGGTGGGCCTTGAGGGTTGAGTTGAAGGAGTGGATGGTATTACAGGCTTGAATTTCAGGCGGTAATCTTACAGCTTTGTACCCGTGTAGCAGATTGAGCTTTGACCCAGTTTAGTTTGGAAAAATGAGGTATCGAAGACCATGGTGGTGGAACCACGGGTCGATCATCCAAGTGCTGCATGCAGGAAGAGTGCATTGATGCTGGGTGGCATCTGCTTGAGGTAGATTTTGTGAAGAAAGGAGAGCATATTGAGGTGAAATCTTTCTTCAAGGAAAAGCCAGCATAGAGACACGTAGAGGATGCAGTGGTGGTTTTTCCAGGGGAGACCAGTGACAAAGCATGCAATACTGTTGTATTTAACTCTTAGTTTGGAGTAAAAGAGGGAGGTTGTTGGAGGGGAGAAGATTAGGGAACCATAGTCAATAAGAGGAAGGAGTAGAGAGGTAGCCAGACGTACTCTGGAGGCAGGAAGAAGGAACTTTCGGATCCTGTAGAGGAGTCCAAGCCTGGTACGTACCTTCTTGATGAGATTGTTTACATGTATATTGAAGGAGAGGTGAGGGTTAAGGTACAGCCCCAGGTTTTTGAATACGGTCACCCCTTCAATGGGAATACCCGAGGTGTCATTAAGGGTTAAGCCAGTGAAAGGGGCTTTGCAAGGTCTGGAGAAGACCATGAATTTGGTCTTCCTGGAGTTAAGGACCATGCCGTACCCAGAGAACCATGAGTGTAGCTTGCTGAATTCGGATTGAAGATTGTGGAACATTGCGGCCAGGTTTTTGTGGCTGCAGTAAAGGGCTGCATCATCGGTGTATAAGACTAGTTGGGTGGAATGGCAAATAGAGGGGAGGTTATTAACAAAAAGAGAGAATAGAAGGGGGCCCAGGATCGAGCCCTGGGATGCTCCATATTTGATCGGACAGGCAGAAGAGAGGCGACCATTGATGGAGGTTTGGTGGGATCTCCCTGAAAGGTAGCTATTGACCCAGTTGACAACATTATCAGAGAGATGCAAACCTCGAAGTGTGTCGAGGAGTAAGGCGTGGTCCATAAGGTCAAAGGCCTTGGTCAAATCCATAAATACGGATCCGGTGTAATGACCTTTGTCATTAGCCTTAAGGATGTCATTAGTGAACCTGACCAGGGCTGTTTCAGTGCTGTGAATGGATCCAAAGCCATGTTGGGTGGTGGAGAGTAGGTTGTGCGATTTCGAGGAAGGCGGTGAGTTGGGGCTGTACTACCTTCTCGATAATTTTAGATAGGAGGGCTAGGAGAGAAATAGGGCAATAGTTTCCAACATCATTTCTGGACCCAGACTTAAATAGAGGTTTAATGGTGGCAGTTTTCCAGGTGTTAGGGAAGGAGCCCGTGCAGAGGGAGTAGTTGATTAGATTGATAAGGGGGACTGCTAAGGAACCGATGGAGTGTTTCAGGATTTTGCAGTCAATCCCATCAGCTCCTTTGCTAGGTTTTGTGTTATTTCTCTGGATAAGCATTAGAGTTTCTGAAGGCTTAAGGGACTTGAAGTAGAAATGGGGGGGCAGGGGGTCATGGAGGGGGAGGGCAGAGGGGTGGGAGAAAGAGATTTGTATTCCTCTAGGTCTCTGAAATAAGAGTTGAAAATGTTTGCCACATTGGTTGGGTGGTTGTTACTCCCTCCATGATACAGGATGATGGGATCAGAGTTTTTGGTTTTGCCCAGGAGCAAGTTTAGGGTACCCCAGAGCAGACGAGGGTTCAAGGCTTCCCCGAGTTGTTTGTTCTGTAGGTGGTCAATTTTAGCCTTCCTGACAGCAGATTTGCACTTATTGTGACGAGACCTCTAGAAGGAGAGCTGGGCTGGGTCTTTGTGCTTTGAGTACAGGGCCCAAGCTTTGTCTCTGGTTCTCATCATCTTTAGTATGTTGGGGGTAACCCATTTGTTGATTTTATCCCTTGTTCTTATTTTTTTTGAGAGGGGCATGTTTATCACAGATGCTGACAAAGATGTTAGAGAATTTCTGAAGGATAGATTTGCAGTCACCAGGCCCTTGCATGAAGAACCAGTCTATGACACTTAGATCCCGGGTTATAAGATTGATGTTCCGGTCGGACAGTTTCCTAGTGAAGATAAAAATGGGAGGGTGTTTGGGTAGGCGAGCAGACCACAGACAATAGGTTGCGCACTGATTGCTGATAATCAGGTAAGACACCGGAGTCGGTGATTCAGGAGGGATGCGAGGTAATGATCCAATCTATAAGAGATTGGGTGGCAGTTTTATAGTTAAATCTTGTGGAAGAGGCGATGAGCTGGTGTAGCCCTAGGTTAGCGATGCAAGATTTGATGGATTCTGAGTGGCTGGGGACCCAGTTAATGTTAAAGTCCCCGAGAAGGATCCATTCTCTGTACAGGGGGAGGATGTGTTTGCGGGCAAGTAGTGACTCCATGTCAGAGAGCGGGGTTTCTGGGGGAAGATAAGCAGTGGTAAGGGTAATGGTTTTAATAGGGCTGAAGAGGAGGTTGCTAGAGAGGGTTTCTAGCAGGGAGAACCCAGTACTGGGATGGAGTTCAGTGAATGAGAATTTATTGGAGATATAGAACATACATCCACCTCCATTTTTCTGGTTCTGTCTTTCCTGACCAAGGTGTAACCACCGAGCACAATATCACTGTCGGGAATCCTGGGGGTGAGCCAGGTTTCAGAGAGAGCAATAACATCAAAGTCATTAACCGAGACCCAGGCCTGGAATTCAATAATTTTAGCAGGGAGACTCTGAATATTAAGGTGGATAAAGCTGATACTTTTGTTTTTATTGAGCAGGGGCTTGGGGGGGGGTGACGGGGCAACCAGGACCAGGGTTTGGGTGGATGGTTCCTACAAGAAGAATAAACAGGATTAGGGCACTGGAGAAAGTAGAGATGCAGGATACAGACTTGTTTTTTTCTGGGTCTGATGCGCAAGGGGGAGGTGAGGGTAGCGAGTTTACTGTAAAACAATGGGTAGTAGAGGGAGGGGGTAAAGTGAGGGAGGACAAGGGGACAACACGGGTAGATTGAGTAAGTGGTGGAAGGAGGTCACGGAGTAAGTGGTGTGGGGTGAGGGTAGGATGGCAGAGTGAGGAGGACTGGGGGTTCAGGGGGACTGATGGGGAAAGAGCTGGGGGGAGGGACAGGAGGGGGAAAAGAAGAGAAAGGATGATAGCAGAGACATGGTGGACGAGGTGGGGAAGAAGTAGAAGAGAGTGCTGGACAGCGGTTCAGCACTGGAGATGATGAAAATTTTGCATGCCAGAGAGTAGGGATACTGGGATGGTAACGGCACAGTGCAGGTGAGACCACTAGATGGTGTAGAGGTTAGTGTCTACACCTTCAGAGTAGAAGGTGCAGGGTTCAAATCCTTGAGGGTTCAGGAAGGGGAAAAACCTTGATGTGGGTGGAGTTCCAAGGGAGAGCAGAGGGGACAAGGGAGAGTTTTGGAATAGGATGAGGCTCTGAGATGGGAGGGATACGGGTGTAGTAGAAGAGGAGAGGAGAAGCACTAGTGACTCCTAGTCGTCAGAGAGTATAGGGAGCAGCCAGAAAAGTGAGGTGTTACAAAAAACTGGCTACTGTCACATAACCAATGACACTACATAAAGGAAATGACGATTGTGGGTGTGGGTGTGGCAATCACCACAAATTGGCGACAAGCAAGCACAGTCCTCACCTTACAGTTGCCTGTCGCTAGCTCCGAGAGGGAAGGGGGCCTGCAACAGAGCTCTCCCGATGATGGTGTGGATCGAGTGGGCCTTCAGGTAGCTGAGCCTGCTGGATAAATGAGATGGGGTTGGGGGGGTTGACAAAGGAACAAAGGGCCACTTACTGCGCATGTGCATGCACATGCGGGGAAAAGCCGAGTGGAAACAAAAGGAACAAAGAGACCAAGGAAAACAAGGTAAAATTCAGTATTCTGCATATAACAATACAGCCATAAATAGTGACATTAATGCAAGGGCTGACCCTGAGCTGAGGCATGCAGAGAGACAGGTAATTCCACAAATGGATCCCCTTAAAGTAACAATTACATAGTGGGTAAATCCCAGTGAAACAGCAGAGTTAAGAGAGTCCCAAAAACAATCGGAACAGTTGGGCTGATGGAAATGTGCCCAGTTACCGTGGAGGTGCACAGAGTAGGTAGCAATCACAAGTTATTTTTTTTGTAGTCCTCACCTTACAGTTGCCTGTTGCTAGCTCTAAGAGGGAATGGGGGCTGCAGCAGAGCTCTCCCAATGATGGTTTGGATCGAGTGGGCCTTGAGGCAGCTGAGTCTTACGGTTGCCTGTTGCTAGCTCTGGGAGGGAAGGGGAGCTGCAGCAGAGCTCTCCCGACGATTGTGTGGATCGAGTGGGCTTTGAGGTAGCTGAGCCTGCTTAAGGCTGCCTATCACAAGGTCCAGGAGGGAAGGGGGGGGCTGCAGCAGAGCTCTTCCAATGATAGATCAATGTAACTTCACCAGGACTGGGGAGAGAAGAGGGAGGGTAGGAACTCACATTTGAATGGTCTCGGTAGGAGAAGACAGAGGGTGAGCACCATGCTATGTGGGTGGGCAGACAGTGGTTTATTACATTTATCAACTTTTTTTTTTATGAGAACTGCATAATGATTTAAAAAGTGTTAAAAACAAAATTTACAGATCACACTGCCGGCCCAGTGACGCTGAGGGATGAGGCGCTGGACGCCACACCAGTGTCCTGGGTTTGGGATTGAGCCCGGGCTGTTGGGGGGTCAACAGGGGAGGAAGAGGACTGAGCATCAAGAGGACAGCTCTCCTCTTCCAGGATGGAGGGAGGTCCACGCTCGGTGCTTGACTGGCCTCTGGTAGAGGCCTTTGGCATGGCAGGCACAGAGCAGATGTAGAGGGATGGGGGAGTGGCGATGCTGGCAGTGATGCCTTGGTGTAGGGTGGCACTCCTTCACAGAAAAATGGAAAACGCCTGCAGATCCCAGTAAGAAGGAGCGCCCGGACCATGCCTCCAATGTACCCTCGCCTGCCTGACTACCCGTCTGATGAAATATAAATATAGGGGTGCTTACCCACCCCACCTTGGCCCTGCTTGGAGGGGAAGCCACAGCTGCATGGGGACGGAGAGGTAAGTCTGGGTAGGGCAAGTGAGGCAAGAGGATGACTCCTCAGCAGTCCCGAAGGGTCGGGGTCTGCAGGATGTCGGGGGATAAAAAGTGATTTAAAAAAAAAGTAACAAATTTACAGATCACATGGATCTAATAGCCATAACTGGAGAAGGGGGAGGGGGTACGGAGAATTGGTAGCAGTGTATTTAATGTTCAATATTTGGGTGAACTAGAGTGAGAAAGACAATGTCCAGCTATGTTTGTCCCATAGTTATACTGGAAGCCAAATATGTTAGGGAGGCAACCTAATATATGTTACACTACCCAATGGCAAGTCTTTTTTTGTTAATATAATTTTTATTAACATTTTTTCACATTAACAGGGTACAGGGTATTGGCAGTCACAAATTCATCATGATACATATAATTAAACATATACTTATTCAAGGCAGTAGGACAGCAGGTCGAATCCATATAAAGTACATGAATATCAATGTTTCAGTCTGAGCCTGGGAGAATCAAACATAGGGAAGGCAATGCAGACTTTATTCTTGCATTCAAAGATCCCCCCTCCCCACCTCCAGTAATTCATTCTCCAGCTCCTTGAACCGTGATGTGACACCGCCTCTGTTCCTAGTGAAGTCAGTAGTTTTAGGGCACAAAACTAGGGTCCCTTGCCACGGTGTACAGGATCCAGCTGGTCCATTTCAGTGAACATATTTCTGGGCGGTCATTCAAATGATATGAAATTCTCTCCAACCTGTAAATACGAGTCACTATTTCTCTCCATTCAGGTATCATGGGAGCCGGTGGTGAAAGCCAGTGCCTAGTTAGGGCTTTCTTAGCTGCCATGACGGCTGTCCCCATAAGATAGCATGTATGGGGGTCCCTTAACTCCCGGGGGACTACTTGCAGTATAAAAAAGTCTGCTGTTAGGGTGATTGGTTGCCCAAATAGGTCAGCCAACTCTGACTGCAGGGAGATCAGGAAGGGTTGTATGGTAGGGCAGAACCAGAATACATAGAGACGGTGTGCCAGTGGTTCATGACATTGACGCCAGCATTCAGCTGTTCTAGTAGTTGAATAGTCAGCTGTTATAGCTGGGGTTCGAAAATATCTAATCATTAGCTGCCAAGAGAAGAATCTCCAGCAATGTGAGAAGGTAAGTTTAGAGGACAGAAGACAGCCCTTGTCTCATTGCTGTGTGGTGATAGCCAGTCCTAGTTCTGTGTTCCACTTCTCTAGCATCCCCAGCATGTTTGCACCAGTAGTTTCACTAATTGCCCTGTAAAGGGTAGAAACAGCAAGTGGCATCGCAGTAGCGACAAAACATATCTGCAGGAGGGTTATTGGGGGTGAGTCCCCTTGATTCTGTAGCTCAGGTGGGAGAGAGTAGAAGAAGTGTCTCAGTTGCAGGAACCTGTAAAAATCTAATTGCCTCAACCCATATGTCTGCCTCAGTTCCTGGAAAGATTTAAAATTATTCCCATTTAAAAATTGCGGAAGGGAGGGAGGAGAGATGGAGACGATCCCACATATTAAATGTGTGGTCCAACCGGGCCAGACAGAAGTTCTCCAGTAGGGCTATCAGACAGAGATAAAGCAAATATGGAGACAGAGCAAGCTGCCTGCGGATCACGCCCCAGGTCCTAATCTGGTGCTCAATCCACGAACCAGGGTCCAGCCAATTGAGACCAGGGGGAGATTGGTACAGGGTTGCACTTACCAGGTCGTTAAATGAGAGAAGATCATCTTTGATTTCCCTCCAGATAGCGAGGCTGGTCCACACAATGTGAATAACAATAAAAGTAAGGTGTGAGGCCCAATTGTACAGTTTGAGATTAGAAGTCCCAGCCCCCACCTGGGAAGAAAAGGACTGAGGACCTTATTCTTGTGCGCTTTCCGGCCCATGCAAAACCCATTATGGCCTTATTCCAAGCTTGAAATGTCCTGGCTGGGATATATATTGGTACATCTTAAAAGAGATAGAGAGCTCGAGGCAGAGTCACCATCCTGACAACCTCTACCCTCTGAAGTAGGTTGAGCGGGATGACACTCCACCTAGCCAGGTCCGCCTGGAGCTGGATGTAAAATGGGTTATAGTTGTTTTGCAGGACCCTTCCTGCATTATGTGAAAGATGAATGCCCAAGTACTTTAGTTTCTTGAGGTCCCAGTGGAATGAGTAGGTCTGCTTAAATGATGGTGGGGGAGCAAAGTGTAAGGTTAATGCATCCATTTTGGAAGTGTTTAGTTTGTACTCTGAACATGATCCGAACACAGCTGGGACAGATTAAGTGAGACTGGTGAGGAAAAGCAGAACATCATCTGTATACAAAGCTATGCAATGCTCCCCCCCCCCCACAGCTGGAGCCTGGTAATCTGGGGGCAATGCCTAATAGCTTGGGCCAGGGGCTCAATAAAGATGACAAATAGTCCTGGGGATGAAGGGCAGCCCTGTCGTGTTCCCTGTACAGGGGACAATAGTGTGAATGATGATCAGAAACCTCTACGCACCCTATAGGAAGGAGTAAAGCTCTTCAATCATGGAAGTAAGGGGAACAGGGAATCCCATCCTGGACATAGTGGCAAACAGAAAGGGCCACGAGACCCTATCGAATGCTTTTTCACTGTCAAAGCTGAGACGGACAGAGGGGGCTTTTCGGGATTGCATCTCCTGGACCAAATGCAGGGCCCTCCTGGTGTTGTCTGTTGTGGATCTGGAGCTTACAAAGCCTGTCTGGTCCAGACCTATCAGGGAGGGGAGGACGTTGTCCAGGCGCTTGGCCAGGATGGACATGAGAATTTTATAATCTATGTTTAGGACTGAGATTGAGCAGTAAGAAGTACATAACTGGGATCTTTATCGGGTTTGGGAATGAGGGAAACTGCAGCATATGACCAGTTGGGGGGAAAGTTACCAAGGCCTTGCAACACTTCGTTGTAGACCTGCAAGAGAAGCGGGCTAACCATTTGCACTGTTTGCTTATAAAACTCTGTGTCGTAGCCACTGGGGCTGGGGGCTTTCATAGTTTTTAGATGCGAGATGACTGCTAATAACTCCATGTAGGTTATAAGGGAAACTAGTCCAGTCCGCTGATCCCTATTAAGTTTGGGGAGATCCAAGGAGGATAGAAAGGCACCAATGGCATTGGAGTCTGATGGGTGGTCCGGAGTGTATAGATTCTTATAATAGTCACAGAAGGCCTGGGAGATATGTCTCATTCTCGTGTGAAGGGTGCCAGTCCCAGGGTCCTTAATGGTAGCTATAGTGGACTACATTGAAGTCAACAGTTCAACCAGCCCCCAATAGGAACATTTGGTCTACTTTATACAAAGGGCACCCACCCACGTTCTCTTCCTTGCAGCTTTAGTGGACAGCCATCATTGTTAGCACAAACAAAAGGCTAGCAGGCGAGAGGTCCTAGGGCCAACTTCCCCATACCACTGCCTTAGGAATGCAAGTGCTATCTCTGTGCACTGCATACACTGCTTGTCCAACTGTTGTGTAGTCTGTTTTAGTTGGGCTGTGACCAATTGGTCTCCCTGCTGGTGGGCATCTTGGAGAAAATTAAGAGTTTGTTCCAATTGTGATTGTCTTTCCCTGTGCTGCTTCACAAGGGCAGCAGTGTGTTGTAATAGGTGGCCCCGAAGGGCCGCCTTCAACATGTCCCACCAAATGGACGGGGCAATCTCCGGGTCGAAGTTGTCTTCCAGGATTTCCTGTATCTTATCCCCCAGGAATTCTCAGAATGTCTCACTTTTAAGATGAATCGGGTTGAGTCTCCACATGGTATTTCACTTCTCAAGCCCCAGCTCCCAGGAGGTAATCACGCGGGTGTGGTCAGAGTGGGCGATAGCCCCTGTGGCAGCCTCTCTAAGAACACCCAGGCATTCCTTTTGTGCGTAACAATGATCTGTCCTGGTATAAGTACCATGTACAGATGTGTAAAACAAGTATCTTCTATCCCTAGGGAGAAGGGTGCACCGTAAATCCAGCCAGCCCACCTCCTGGACAAACCGTTTAAAAAACTTGTGCGAGGCAGGTTGCCTGCCCCTAGTAGTGCCAGTGGAATCCAGGTTGGGGCTAGGGGCAATATTAAAGTCACCCTCTAAAATCAGGATCCCTTAGTCATTTCTAATACCTTCCTCAGGAGGTATTGGATTGTCAGAGTGTTCGAACCCGGGGGGAAGTAGGCATTAGCCAAAGTTACCTTGTTGTCCTGCATTAACCCCTGGACAATCACCAGTCAACCCTCTGTATCTGCCCATTCCAGGGTAGCCTAAAAGGGGGTGTGACCAGAGACCTGTATGGCGACCACCCTCCTCCTTCCCCCCGAAAAGAAGGAGGAAAATACCTGGATGAAACCCCTGCTAACCAACTTTTTGTATTCATTAGCCGACATGTGCTTTTCCTGGACATAAATAATCCCCACCTGACTTTTCTTAAACATAGCAATCATTCGCGATCATTTAACAGGATTGCCCAGTCCATTCATATTTAAAGAAAAAAATGTGTAGTAGTTTGTTAGCCATTTAAAACTTGGTTAGCATAGAGGAGTTATGTAGGGTCTCCCGGCTAGGCCCCAGTCCATTAACTCTGCTGAATCTGGAGCCTGCCATGTGGAACTGTGAGTGCCTGTAGGGGAATGAGGGAGATAACCACCCTCGAACTTTGAACTGTAAGAATATAAAATTAAGTAAACAAACTGGGAAAACATCTGGGAGCAGGATCCTGCCAACTGGGCGGGGACCGGCCGAACTACGGAAGGCTTCCATGGGGCTGGGGCTAGAGAGCACCTAGATACTAGAGTGTGCTAGACTTGGCTTGGTCCTACCATACAAGGACCAGACGTAAACATCTTGACAGTGGAGAAGGGGGTATAGTCATGCCTTTGCTCCCCCAGGGCTATGGGGTAAATCAGTTTATCCATTATGTCCTTTCAACTAATTGCTGTGAATCCAGATTACATCAGGGGCTAATCAACTGCAGACTGGGCAGGCTGTGCTGATCAATAATGCAGCATATGCCTTGCCACAACCAGCCCATGTGGGCAGAGAGGAGTCCTAAATGGGGGATTGGGTCACTTGTATCCCTCCCGCCTCCCCGAGTCAGCACTGGGGAGCATATAAAAGGGGGGGCAAACCAAACTCCCATCTAGTAGTGTGGCATTTTAGGAGCATGGCACCTCACTCCCCCAGACCCCCCCGACAACCGAACAGCCGAGGAAACTGGGAGTCGAGGGAGGGGGGAAGGCCCCCCGGAATGGTCCCGTGAGACCGCGGCCTAGCTCCACGCCCCCAAGGAAGCAATCATTGGCCCCTCCAAGGCCCACAGGGTGCGTGACACAGCAATTAGCCTGTGTCAAAAAAAAAACGAAAATTAACATTCAGCACTTGCAGTGTGCTCAATAGGTGCCACCAACTTGTCTCGATTCCTCGTTTTTGCCAGGGGCATGAGGAGGCCAAAGGATTAGCCAGCTGTACTCCCCCACCCCCATGACCATCCAGATCTCCACCCTCGACCCTTTCCCCCGCCCCAGGAACAGCATCACCCCAACAAAGGAAGAGGCCCACCGGGAGGCACTGCCAAGGTGACCAGAGCAAGCCCGTAGGAGAAACTATGGAGCTCTAGATGCTAGGCTCTTCTATAAGGGTAAAAAAAAACAACCTTATAAGTGTCTCCTTAGTATGGGAGTGAGGGTGGGGTTACTCTGGGGAAGGGTTGAGGGTCCAGGAGGAACCAAAGTAACAGGGGGAGAACTTAGTTGGCTTACCTGCGTAGAAAAAGAGAGAGAATGGTGAGTCAGTCCAAGTGTCCATTTCATTTTACAGCTGAAATGGAGGACTCATTCTCCTGCATTGCCAACATTTGTCTCTTCAGTCCTTTGGCGCTGTTCCCTCTGTGGCATTCTGCTCAATGTTTTCTGTGCCAATTTAGTCACCAGAGAGGTGTGGGTAGGTTTCTGGCCACCTGCTACCTCGATGCCAAGCTTGGAGAGTTCCTGAGTGACTTCCTCCATGCTTTTGAACATTTTGGGGCCTCCAGAAAGGTGCGCCACTAGCTTTGATTGGTATGGGGTTCTGAATTTAGTCCCAGACCCTTTTAGTTTCCTCAGAATTGGAGCATAGGCTTGGTGTCTCATCATAATTGCAGTAGGGTAATCATTGTCCACGTAAATACGGTGTTCTTGATAAGTTAGGCTCCCTTGCTGCCAGGATTTATGGAGAACCATCTCTTTCCCTTGGTAATACAGGAAATGCACCAATATCACACGTTGGTGATTAGGTGTCTAGGGGCCCAATGTACGGTGGACATGGTCCATCTCGAGGGAGCAACTCTGGTAAGTCCAGCTTTGATTTAAAAAATTCTGCAGAAACTGAATGGGATTGTTGCCCTCCGAGCCTTCGGGGAAACCTGAGACCCTTGAGTTATTCCTCCTGCTCCGAGCCTCTGCGTCATCAGCCCATTCTTGTAAGCCTTGTACCTCCTGGTGCAACAGGAGGATGGTGCACTCAGCGCAGTCCACGCGGGTGTCAGAGCCTGTGGCCTGGTCCTCCAGGCTATCAAGCCTTTTTTAAATTTTCCCCACATCAGTTCTTAGGGTGGCAAAGGTGCATCAGGTCTCTCTCCTAAAGTCCCGGAGCTCCTGCAGCACTACATCCATCTGTCTGGCTATGTTAGGAGTGCCAATGTGGTCAGCCTTTGAGGGATCGCTGTGGCCTGAAATCTGGGATCTGTCGCTGTCGGAGTGCAATCCATCTTGATCGAAAAAGTCTGGTGGCGATATTTGATTGTCCGGTTTTCATCATGGCATCCTTGCTAAGCTTAGCGGATTAGCCTGAAATTTAAACTTGACTATGGTTGAAACTGAGCAATTTAAGGCCCTGGAGAAGATGGAGCTGAGAGCTCAAGCAGCTTTTATGGGCATGATGTCACCGGAAGTCCCAATAGCAAGTCTTAATCTCAGTTTATAATCCTCATCTATCTCATGCTCCTGAGTTTTGTGGTATGAGACTAAATAAGCAAGAAAATTATTTGCTGAACCACGCCAAGACAGAAATATCAGTTATTAATTAACTCATTATATCCTATTGTCACTTAGAATGTTCAGGTACCCGCTGCCTGCTGCTAGAACACCTGTGTTCCTGAAGGGGTTCTAGATCTGCAGTATTCATACAAACACACTGTCCTAAAACCTACATATCTGAAAAACCATACATCCAGTTTTAAAACTGTAAATAGAAAAGTTTTTCAGAACAAAATGTTTTTGAAAATGAGTGAGGTTTGGTAATGTCTATTTAACTGGATTTAGTGTTGTGTAAGGTTGTTTTTTCATATGTTTATAAATTCTAATGATTTTATCTAAATATTTATGCTTTGTTTACTTAGTCATACAAAAATATAGAGAATACTGGATGGGCAACTATGCAGAACCAGTGTGTTCTGCCACAGAGGGATTCTGATTCCCTCTGACCTTGAGAGCGGAGCTCGAGAGATCCAAGGGAATCAGAACAATGAGGTGGCAAAACACACTGGTTGTGCATAGAGTTGCTCATCCTGTATTTTTTATAGTGTATAGTACTGTGTGAAAATGTGTTTTGTGAGTTCTTTTGCTTTCAAAATGAAACTGACTCATGCAGTCTCTAGAGGTTCTAGAATGCTGTTTTATCACAATAGGGTAGAACAGCATTCCATGACCTTGGAACTGTGGTAGAACAGCATTTTGAAAGGATGGAATTCTATACAGAACAACACTCCACTATACACTATATATAGAATAGTGGATGGGTGACCATCCACAACAAGGCTGTGTTTCCATCAAGGGAGTTGATGATGTCATACAGACCTTGAGAGCGAAGCTCGAGAGGTCTCTGGCATTATCAGCTCCCGAGATGGAAACAAAGACTTCGTTGTGGATGGGTGCCCATTCACTGTTTTTTATAGTATATGGTTCCCCAAAACAGATACAAGGTTCATACCTTGTTCACGCTTCTGCACTCCTCATTGCTCGAGTCCCTTTCCCTAAGATAACAGTCCTCCTCCTCCTCGCTGCAGTTACGTGCTCATGTTCCAGTCACGTCCATGCTCCTCGCCATAGTCCCACTCTGCTTTTACCGAAACCGTGCCATTTTGTTAAAAAACAAACCAAAAAAAACCCAGCAAATTTATATTTTTGACAGACCAACCCGATTATGGTAGTCTCTGTCCACACTGTCTGCTCCCCAGACCGCTGGCTAAATGAGTCCGCCATTTTTGTATGTATTTTTTAAATCTTTGCCTGTTTCCACCAATCAGGTAGGAGCTCAAGGGGGAAAAGTTGTTGTACTATCGATGTGACATCAGAGCGATAGTACAATAACTTTTTTGACCTTTGAACTGTCCTACAACAAGATTTGGAAAACCTTTGTTTTCCATACACAATAAGCCCTAACTATATACTATATTACACTTCTGTAAAACTGTTGGTTAAAATTGTTAAAAATATACAATAAACATCTGTCATTGTCTAAATATAAATTTTGCAAGGTTTTTACCATTTTTGTAGTCCAAAATCCATGTCTGAATCTCTTTTTATTACAGCTTGTGTTTTTTGTTCCACTCCACTGGTTGGAATTTTTGCAGTGTTTAATTCTTCTTACCCACTGATTTTAGTTTATGAATCTGATTATCAACTTTTTTGTTTTTTCCCCTAGTTTGGTAAGAACATATTTGCACATTACCTTAGAAGGACACATCAGGAAGTGATGCAGGAAGGAAGTGCTTTGTGAGGTCAAGTGATGTAAATAGGAAGAACACTTCCAGTGTAAGTCAGTGAGCTGACACAGGAAATGGAGACATTTTTTAGTGCTAGAGGTCTCTATGATTGATTGCATATTTGTTGTAGTTAAAATGTGTAATTTCATTGAAATAAACTATTTTATTGTATTTTTTTAATAAAATCCCATAATAAGTATAGAAAATTGTATTTTATGTGTGCTGTATGCTTTACCATACTGTAAATTAAGCATGATGTTATTCATGTAAAGGTTCACATTCTTTCAGTAAACATCATGTTACATAAATGTGTGTATTATTTAATTTCCTGGCATAGTTTATTTTTTGAGAGTTGTATTATGGGATGGTTTAAGGAGAGGGAATGACTGTATGATGAAGCACTGTGAGTTAGTGTGGGGGTGCTGCATTTATGATAAATGTTCAGATGCACTTCATATGTTCTGGGGAAATGAGAGGGGTTGTCTGCATCTAATAATGGTGCTAACAGACATTGTAGATACATTATGGGTATACATATATGGTGATGAAATTGCTGAAAAGGCACTCGTAATTTGGGGTATACTGTGTCATGGGGAAGGAGGGTGGGTCTGCCTGTACCAAGGAATGGTACAGGAGTGGTACTGCAGTCATTTTGTGTCATGAATTGGCACCCATCCTTGGAGTATACTCAGTGGTGGCGGAACAGGTGGGGCTGCCTGCACCTGGTAATTTATTTATTTGTTTATTTATTGAATAGAATCAGAATTACAATCCTTTGAGTCATAGACTCTTTTGCAAAGGCTCCACGCCAAGCGTAAGTAAAAAGTACAAAGAAAACACAGACATAAAGAAATACATTCAATAATAATGAAAATACACATTCAAATAATAATGAAATAATACAAGGTCATACAGTCCTGGTTTAAGCGTAGTTTGTGGGTTACATCAGCTGGGAGCATAAGTAAGGTCCCGGGTCAGAGATTAGACAGGATACAGTTTTGTAGGATCCTGAGGGACCCAGAGTCATAGAATCTATCCAGGGGGGATTGAGAATGAAGGGGAGACATAGATTAGGCTCCTGGGTATAATAAGTCCCAGTAAGAGGTTCAGAGAGGGTGGGACGAATGTGTGCGGGGGTTTAATTACAGACACAGGATGTTGAGTCTAGGAGTAGGGTTTTGAGAACAGATTTAAATTGGTTGAGACTTTGGACCAAGGAGATGGAGGATGGGAGGCTGTTTAGCCACAGTGGGGCACGATAGCGGAAGGATCTTTGTCCAAGATATGTTCTACAGTGTGAGACTAGAAGAGTGGGGTTAGTTGTGTGTCTTTGTGTCCTCCTATGGGGGGATGTGTGAATAAGTGAGTGGAGGCCGATTGGGGCTTGCTTAAGTTGTATCTTTTTGGCTAGGAGGCAGGTATAGTACTTAAGCCTGCCTTAGAAATTTAGCCAGTCAGTAAGTTTATAAAGCTTGCATGTGTGAGTTAACCTGTCACATCCCGTGACTAGTCGGCAAGCTTTGTTGAGGGTGAGGTTGATGCTGCATGGGGCAGTTTGGTCAGCCGACCCATAAATAACTATTCCGTAGTCCACCAAGGACAGGATAGATGAGGACACAGTGAGATGCATGGCCTGAGGGGTAGGCAGTGCTTATGCCTGTAAAGGATCCCCAGTCTAGTGTTAATAGAGGAGGAGACATTATGTATATGACAGTGGTAGGAAAGGGAGGTGTCTAAGGTGACTCCAAGGTATTTGAAGCATGAGACCTGCTCCAGAGTTGAGCCATGGGTGTCCATAACAACTAGTGGTGTGTGACAATGGGGACTTTGGCAGTGGGCAAAGATCATGGACTTAGTTTTCTTGTAGTTGATTATAAGATGGTGTTCAGAAAACCAGGCTACTGTCTCCCTAAAGAAATACAGAGAAAGCAGTTTGAAGAGAATTTGGATGAGGTGTTTCCAAAAGACTACCGCATCGTCGGTATAAAGCAGCATCTGACCACTGCAGGCTTTTGGGAGGGAGTTCAGGAAGAGGGTGAAGAGTAAGGGGCCAAGTATTGACCCTTGTGGGACACCAGTTGGAACCGGTTTGCTAGTGGAGATAGTTGTATTTATTTTGACTTGTTGCATCTGACCTGAGAGAGATAATCTTGGAACCAGGCGGTGACCTCAGAGGCAAGAGTAAGGGCTGAGAGGGTATGGAGTAGTAGCTCGTGGCTGACAGTATCAAATGCCTTAGTCAAATCCAAGTAGAGAGCCCCGGCCAAGGAGCCTTGTTCTAGTGCCTCATGAATAAAAGTAGTGAGTTCAATGAGGGCAGTGGAGGTGCGGTGACCCCTCCAGAAACCATGTTGCTTGTGGCAGAGCAGGTCATGTTTGGATAGGTAGTCAGTTAGTTGATCAGATACTATTTTTTTGAGAACCTTAGAGAGGGGTGGCAGGACAGATATAGGTCTATAATTGCTTGTGGAGGTGGGGTCACCATTCTTCAGGATAAGGGTTATTATTGCTCTTTTCCAAGCTGTGGGGAATTGGCTAAGGCATAAGGACAGGTTGAGGATTTTGGTGAGATGAGGTAGTGTCACATCCAGAGTAAGCCAAATGAGTTTGAGGTCCAGGAAGCCACCGCTATAACGAGAGTTTGCCAGAACTTTGGTGAGATAGCATTTTACCTCATTACAAGAGATGTCTCTTATCCTGAAGAGGGTAGTGTTGGTGATGACCAAGGTGACGGTGGGGGGAGGGTGAGTGGTAGGGTCAAAGAAGTTAGATGGGAGAATATGAGAGAGATCAGAGAAGGAGGTATTGAGGGCATCGGAGATAGTAATGGTGTTCAAATGCCATGCAGAGACATTGTGGGTATACATACAGGGTGATGACATGGGCACCTGTAAAGGTTGTGTACTATGTGCTGTGTCACATGGATTGCCTGCATACACATGTGATATGTTGCAGCATTCAGTATGGCACACTGTGTGGGTGGGAAGGAGTGTGGGGTATGCCTGCACCGTGGAGTGATGCTCATTGGCTAATTGGTGCACATGTGTACTATGTGCTGTGTTTTATCTGAATGGACTGTATAAGTCATACATTGGCACTAGTCACATCACAGTGCATCAGAGGCAAGGGTTGGTCTGAAGCATTATGAGCATAAAGGACTAAATAAGTGGTTGTGGAGTGATTTGAACTTGAATAGAACATTACAGAGCATCTGAGGATAGTGTTAGAATGAAACTTGATGTGCACAATGGACTACACCATGGTGACTGAGGAGGGATCCATACCAGTAATGCACATCACAGAGTGTCAGAGATAAAGGCTGGACTGAAGACTGATGAACATATGGATTACATCAGTGACTCTGGTGGGATTTGAACCTGAACAGCACTTTACAATGCAATAGAGGTTGGGGCTGGACTGACATAAGATGAGTCGATGGACAACGCTATTGGCTGTGGAGGGATCTGAACCTGAAATGCACTTCACTGTTCACTACAGTTTGGGGCTTGACTGATGCATGATAAGGAGATAGATCTTACAAGTGGCTGTAGAGGGATTTGAACCTGAATAATACTTTACAGTGCATCAGAGATTGGGGCTGAACTGATGTCATATGAATTGATGGACTACACCAGTGGATGTGGAGGGGTTTTGAACATGAAATGCACTTCACAGTGCATTATGGGATTGGTATGGACTGATACTTGGCAATCTTTATTTATCCAGGTAAACATTGTTGAGCAGAGCACATTTGCAAGATGGACCTGGTTAGGATAGGCTGTTTTATATATATATATATATATATATATATATATATATATATATATATATATACATATATATATATATATATATAAACCAGACAAGGTATAACATGAAGTTTTGCAATTTACAAGGCAACATACAACAAACATGGTTAGGCATACACATTAATTATTTACAAATGTGATATCGAACAATTTTATTTATTTATTTAAGAGTTTTACCAGGAAGGCATACTGAGTGGAGATACCGCTCGATTCCAGATGCGTCCTGGGGGAAGGGGGAGAGGAGTAAATACAAAACGATGAATAATTGTACAAGTATACAGATTGTGCAATGCAGATATCACATTGTATGCATAGGTTAATGGATGGCAGAGCTTGCTTGACTGTGAGCAACAAGTATACTTAACAACATTACAGAGCAAGGTTGCACAATGTAGTAGTATAGGATCGCAATTTAGATAACAGATATCCCTACCGCTACTCAGGAAGTTGTAACTAGGGAGGTGGTAGCAGTACAATTGATAACATAGTGAACCTAACCATACAAAGTAGTGCAATTGAATACAGATAAATATTGAAAACAAGTCAACAAGAAACAATAGAACATGCAAGCACATAGCAATTCAAAGCAGTTGTGCAAAAGAGGGAGCATGTACATATATTCAACCAGGACATAGTAATGGGGGAGAGGAAAAGGGAAGAGAGAGGAGAAGAAAGAAGAAGCACGATTGGAGTAATATAGTAGAATGAGAAGCAACTTAAACAGCAGGAAGTCAGAATAGAGGGGAGTGGAGGGAAGAGGAGATAAATGGGGGTGAAGGGGGAGAACAGGTGAGGTAGGAGAAGGGTGAATGTGAGGGGTAGTGGTGGAGACCATGTGGGAGGTGAGAGAGTAGCAAGGGAAGGGGAGCAGAGGTAGTCTCAACCAGAGGGTACAAGCGATTCCTACCCTGAAAATGGGAGACATAGACTGATGATAAGGTTGGAAGCAAGTGAGGGGAGAGGTGGGGAAGGAGGTGATGGAATGTCTAGGGTTTGGGAGGGCAGTGGACAGTACTAGGAATTTTTGATAATTGAGTACTATGCAGGGTAGGCTGAGGTACTAAGAAAGACACTGATATAGGATGTGGTAGGGAAAAACAATTACATACTTCTTTGAATGAGTGGGAATATAGGATCTTAAAGGCAAAGAGGCAGACAGGGGTGCACAATTTAAGAGTTTTTTGAATTTTGTTCCACAGTGCGGCAGCACAAAGCTTATGGCTGCTCTACCAAAGCGAGATTTAGCCACAGGTACCTTGGGTGAGATAGATGAGTAACTTCGTAATGCGTAGTTACCTATTGCACTTAATGGAAGACAATTGGTAATGTAATGTGGCATTTTTTTTTGAAATAGCCCTGAAAGTCCAAAGTACGGCATTTCTATCTCTCCTGGACTTAAGGGAGGTCCATCCTACAGCCTCATACAGAGAACAGTGGTGCGTGCCGAGAGGGAGACCCGTTATGAACCTCAGAGCTCTGTGATAAAGTGTGTCCAATTTTGTTAAGCAATAGGTAGGACACTGGCTGTATAAGAAGTCCACATAGTCTACCAACGATAGAAACGTGGATTGGACCAGCCATATCTTAGCATCTCTGGTTAGGAATTGACTAATTCTGAATAAAATTCCCAACCTCTGCCTTAGTCTTTTTAGCAGATCTTCAACATGTTCAGTGAAGGAAAGTCTGTGGTCTAGCCACACTCCCAGGTACTTGAATTTTGTGATGTATTCCAGCTTTTCACCTAACAAAGTGGTGATCTGGGGGACTGAACCAATAGTTGCAGGGTTGGTTGAGAGGATAAATGGAGCGAGGAGCATTGCTTTCGTTTTTTTGGCGATAAGGAGGAGCTTTTTATGGATTAGTTGGCTCTAGAGTAGATTGAATTCGGAATGCAGGTCTTCACAGGCCGCTTCTGGCGTTGGGCGGCTTAAGTACAAGACAGTATCATCTGCAAACAGATGAATATTGGCCTTGTTTAGACAATTGTCGATATTGTTAATGTATATCGCAAACAGTAAGGGACCTAAGATAGATTCCTGAGGCACGCCCCATTGGACAGGTTTAAGAGGTGACAATTCATCTTCAGCTTTGACTTGCTGAAGGCGTCCTGTAAGACAGTCAGAGAACCAACGCAACGATGAAGAGTCCATGCCTATAGTTTGCAGGTAGAGGAGGAGCAGGCTATGATCAACGGTGTCAAAAGCCTTGCTTAGATCCAGAAATACAGCACATACATAATTCTTGATGTCTAACTCCCTCTGCCAGTCGTTAGCCACTTTGGCAAGGGCCGTGATAGTGTTATGGTTAGCTCTGAAGCCAGACTGCACTGGGTTTAGTAGATTCATTGTTTCAAGATAGGACCACAGCTGTGCATTCACTGTTTTCCCCAGTAATTTAGACAATACAGGAAGGATGGAGATCGGCCTGTAGTTATTACGATCACAGGGGTCCCCTGATTTAAAAAGGGGAATGACATGTGCGGTTTTCCATATAGATGGCAGAATACCCTGAGACAGAGATAGATTAAATAGGTGGGTAATGGGCATGGCTAATACATGATGGGCAATCTTTATAAAGTATGGATCTAAGGAATCCGCACCAGCAGTTGAATTCCTAGAGTTGATCTTAGTTGGAAGGGGGTTGCCAGAATCGTGGCCGGACAGGTCCTTAATAGTTTTCCAGAACTTAGCTGAGCTTTTGGTAGCAGAGTCGAGTTCCGAATGAAAGAAGGCAGCCATTGAGTCTCTGACCATTCTCGTGCAGACATTTCGTAGTCTCCTGAACTGGTTCCAGTCCATAGGGGTGTTGAATCTGCAAGCTTTTTTCCAACGCTTATGCCTTTCGAGCAGCATAGACTTGAGTTCAGAGGAGAACCATCTGCAATCTTTATTCCTTATGCAGATTTTAGCCAGAGGAGCATATTTGTTGAGAGCCCCTGATAAGATATCCTGGAAGATGTTATACGCTGAGATGATCGTTTTTGCCAGGTAGAAGTCCTGCCAATGCAAGGAGTATTTAAGCTTGTTGAGGTAAGCAAACAAGTCAAAGTTACACCTTGGTCCCTTCACAGAGAACTTTGATGTGGAAGGGGGTTTGCTGGTAGCTCTTACACCAGCAATGAAGCAATAGTCACTGACATCAGAAAAAAAGGTGCCGGCATGGGTAAAGAAATGAGGTTTACTCACTATGATAACGTCCAGAAGGGTGCTGTTGCTAGAATTCCTTTTATTGGGGTGCGTCGGTTCAGTAATAAGTTGTGTTAACCCATGATCATCACAGAAGGTTGCGAGTGGAGCTGAGGCATTAGATAGCCAATCAAGGTTAATGTCCCCTAGGATGATTGTTTCTAGGGAGCCTTGTTCCAGCTTCGCTGATAGGTGGGACAGAAGCTGTAAACCTGTGGAGGGAGGTCTATAGCGTCCTATTACTCGGATCGCGCTGGTTTGTGAACCCTCCACCTTGAGACAAGCATTCAAATTCACTGGCGACAGAGGACAAGTCGAGGCAGGTGGCCGTGAACTTGTTCTTAACATAAATGGACACCCCTCCACCTCCGGATTGCCTGTCAGCTCTAAACAAGGCATAGGTAGGGATGTTGACCTCTCTGTCTAAGTTGGCTGGTCTAAGCCAGGATTCTGAGACTACTAATACATCAAGAGAGGTGTGACTCATCCAGGCTTGGATCATAGTATGCTTTTTTAACAAGCTGCATACATTAATATGCAAGAAGCTCATGCCTTTGACTCTTGCTAAGTCAGCTGGCGAGGCTCTAGTATCAGAAGGGCCGGGGTTGAGCTCAACATTGCCTGAGCACAGTAGAAGGAAGAGTAATAATTTTCTAAGAGCGGCTAAAGTTATCTTGAGATTCCTAGTGTTTTTACGTCTGTGAGAATTGTTAGATCTGACATGCAGAGCTTTTCCACTGTAGCTATCCCAGCCTAGCACTGCGAACTGTAACACTCTGACTGCAGCATGCAGAGGGTTGTCAAAGTTAGGTGCAGCAGGAGGAGGACCTTGTAGGAGAGGTTCAGTACACATCCTACCAAAAGGACTAAACCAGTGGAAAGGCTGCAGCAAGACGTGCTCAGCAGCACATAGACAAACAAGGGATGGGCTACTGTGCACAATGTGACACAGGGGGAGTTGAGAACAGTGCATGGTGGCAGCTGAGATGGCTGGAGAGGACCAACCAGCACCACAGCAAGAAGCAGCAGTAAGAGGAGCCATGGAGATCCTCTCATGGTGTAACCCTAAGGTAAGGTACTGCCACTTGTATGTCTTGATGACAAGGTTAGGCTAGTAGGCTACTTAAATGTCCAGAGGACATGGTTAAGCTATTAGACAATAGGGGTAACGGAGCCAGCAGGGAATCTCAAGTTGGCCACACAATAGGATATGGAATGCTTAGGCCCCCAAGGTCTGGGGCCAGATAGAGAGGACGAGGAGGTGTTAGTAGAGAGATTCTTGGATTACACTAGAAACACTGAGTGCTAAAAGGGTTGAATAGACAGAATGCTGAAGGGTTAAAGCAAGAAGATGTTAACGGAGAGGTTCATGGGTTACATTAAATACAATGGTGCTAAAAGGGTTAAATACACAGAATGCAAATTGGGTTGAACCAAGAGGATGTTACTAGAGAGGTTCCAGGGTTACACTAAAACATTAAAGGAGTGGCACTGAAACACTAGGGGAGTAACACTAAAACCTTAGGGGAGTAATCCAGGGGAGTTCAAAGTAAAGAAGTAGGACACAATGGACCTATCTAGTAGTGGTGGGCTGGGAGACTGTGAGCGCTAATAGGATTAAGGCAAGCTGAGGTAGGTGGGGCAAGTGGTGTAGAAGGACACAATATGACCAATCTTAGGAGTGGTGGGCAGGGAGAAAGGACTGTGAATGCTAGAGGGTTAAAGCAAGCCGAGGTGGGCAGGGCAAGTAGTGTATTTAATAGGGGGCTTGGGTGGGAGTGGGGAGGTCTGGGTGGGGTTGGGGGGCAGGAGAAAAGACAGACTGAAGTTCAGAACAAAACGAAAAAAAAGCCCACTGTAGATATCAGGTATGGGTTTGCAGGTGCACCAATCTGGAGCTGAGCGTTACCCTCTGGGCCAATCAGGAGGCACAAGCAAAAAAATGTGCTCCAATTGGACAGCCACCAAAAGCGAGTCTGCACTGGAAGAAATCAGTGGCTGTACCTTGAGGGGGAATCTGGCTTGGGAACCAGGAGGGAGGCCAGGAACCAGCAGGATCAGCGGTGATGGTGGCGGAGGCACCGCCGGAGTCCGAGAGCGCCGCTAGGTGCACGATGAAAGCCTGCAGAGTAGAGGAGGGCACAGTGTAAATATAGGAGGATTCAGACAAGTGAGGAGAAGAAAGAGCGGGGAGCTGGCGGCAGACAGTCAGCGGGGGGTAGGGGTGATAAAGCAAAACGAAAGATTAGCTATAGTAATTCAGAAGGTAGGGGTGGGGTCACACAGGGACAGAGGAGGTTGTTCTGAGGGCACACAATGGGAGTTTGAGCCTAAGGGTGGGGAAAGGGGTAGGAGTCAAGTGCAAGAGCAGACTAAGGGGAGATTTAGAGAGATGGTGAGGAATTGTTAATTGTTCGAACCAGGTTAGAGAAAGAGGCACAGGGATGGAGGGGTTAGCAAAGGACTTGAAAGTCAGTGAGAAGGGAAAGCAGAAATTTACAGGCAGTCAGCAGTTTACACAGAGAGCAGTGGAAATTAGTCTTTGGTAGCAATATTAGCAGTTTATACTACAACAGTTTAAATCACCAGCAGCATTTTTCAGTACCTCATACAGCAACAGAAAAGAGCCAAAAAACACTGTTAGATAATATTAACCAGGCTGTAGATAGCGCTACTGAAAAGACAGCTTGAAGTTCAGAACAAAAGGAAAAAAAGCCCGCTGTAGATATCAGGTATGGGCTTGCAGGCGCACCAATCGGGAGCTGAGCGCTACCCTCTGGGCCAATCAGGAGGCGCAAGCAAAAAAAGGAGCTCCAATCGGAGAGCCGCCGAAAGCGAGTCTACACTGAAAGAAATCAGCAGCTGTATCTTGAGGGGGAATCCAGCTTGGGAACCAGGAGGGCAGTCAGGAACCAGCAGGATCAGCGGTGATGGCGGCAGAGGCGCCGACAGAGTCCAAGCGTGCCGTACGGGGTGGGGGGTGAAAGCCTTGAGGGAATCTGGCTTGAGGAAACAGGAGGGTGGCCAGAAACCAGCAGGATCCAGCAGTGAACAGTGGGCGGAGCTGCCCGTGATCCGAGAGCGCCCGCTCAGGGGGTGTTGAAAGCCTTAAGGGGGAATCCCACTTGGGAACCAGGAGGGTGGCCAGGAACTTGCAGGATCAGCGGTGATGGCACTCCACAGCCTTACCAGCGGCTGTGGAGGGATTTGAACCTGAAGAGAACTTTACAGTGCACCAGAGGTTGGGGCTGAACTGATGTCATGTAAGTTGATGGACTACTCCAGTGGATGTGGAGGGTTTTGAACATGAAATGCACTTCACAGTGCATTATGGGATTGGTCTGGGCTGAAACATGATAAGTCGACAGACAACACCATCAGCTGTGGATGGATCTGAACCTGAAATGCACTTCACTGTTCACTACAGTTTGGGGCTTGACTGACGCATGGCAAGGAGATAGATCTTACCAGTGGCTGTGGAGGGACTTTAACCTGAAGAGCACTTTACAGTGCGTCAGAGGTTGGGTCTGGACTGATGCCATATGAGTAGATGGACAACACCAGTGACTGTGGAGGGATTCAAAACTGATTTGGCCTTTACAGCGCATCAGAGGTTGGGGCTGGACTGATGTCAGATGAGTTGAAGACAACACCATTATTTTTTTCATTTTAAACAATCAGCAACTGCTTATTAGGGAGAAAACTCAACTGCTGAGCATGAGACGAACCTGCTACTGACCCTAACCTGCTTCTCATCCATAAAGCAGGGAGCAACATGCCACATAGATTTTAACATAGCCATAATCTGAACATAAATTCTTTAAAAAATAACAAAAGGTGCTGAATTCATGTGAACTCATCTAGTACATGCACAAGAAACACTCTCTCCCATCAGGAATGCCAGCCGGATCCATAAGATGTGATCACACAGGACGGCCAGAAATTATTCCAAAATGAACAAAGTGACGATTATGAAAACTTTTGTCATAAATAAAAATAAAAATAAATAAAGCAAATACAGATTACAAATCGAGGTTTTGGCACCAAAATGAAGTGAGTATTATAGGATGTGAGCAGTGCCTGCCTCCATCTTGAAACTAAGTTTCCAGTCACCATGCTTTTCCTGCACCAGTGTGCGGGCTGACTAGTTAATGGAAATAGTGACGTGTACAATAAGCATGGAGGGAAGCATGGCAATAGTGAGGATCAATATGACCAAATGGTGACGCACTACAGAGCTAGGATGGGTACAGGTGAGGGCTGCGACCCCTAACTGAAACATCAAAAAAAAAATCACTGTACACTCCAGAGCCCGGAGAGCCACTTTCTCTCCAGTGATGATTGAATGCTAAATAAGGATTTATTCCAATGTTTCAGGCACACACATTGAATAGAATAATGGAAGGCACAACAAAAAGATCTGCATGCAGGTTTCCTGGTGCTTCGACAATTAAGGCTTCATCAGGGGGATGGTGCCTGCATCTAAGACAATCCCCTTTATACTAATTAAATTTAGAATTGATGATGTCAGAAAATCTGACCAATCACAGAGCTTTATTTTTAAATACAGAACTATTCAGCTCACTTAGTGGTATAAATGGACTAATAATTATAACAATCATGATATCAGTGACAACGTGTTATTGTAGAAAAATACCCCCAAAAACATAAAAAAAATACACTAAAAGTGGTGACAGCCATTCGGATTGCTCGAATATAAAAAATATAAGTTATGAAATTAATTATAATGTCAACCTGATCAGCTTAACATGTTACACTAAAACAAGATGATTTGTTGTTACAAGACAAACTAATTGCAGAATGAGCATAATAAACATTTTTACAGCACATGCAAAAAATTGTAAATCTATTTCTTTATTTATTTATTAAGGCATGTTTTCTCAAAAATAGCCAATGAGAACGCATATTATATTAGATAAAATCAGTAAGGATACAATGTCCCCTATTGCCTGGTACAACTCAATTCGTCAAATATAAACAAATGCTCGAGCTGCACCAAGAGAAAGACATGGACACCAATCGGCGTCATCAGGCAATACAGCACATAATTTAGGGCGCCATATAGCGTCATCAGGAAAAAGAGGTATGTATTTTATGACACCATATGGCGTCATCAGGATGTAATGAGCTTAAAGCAGTGCAGGCAGCTGAAGACAATATGTATGCAACTGGCAAGGCAAAATGACTCTTTCAAATAAATTGGAACCCATATTCTCTCATTAGAAGTCAACTACATTGGTGACAGTCCTTGTCCTCCTGGGCCAGGGGAACTGGAAAAGTTGGATTCTTTGTAGAAATATAGAATTTGTCAGCAGATAAGGACCATTTTGGTCCACCTAATTTGCCCATTTTCCCTGCCTATTTTGCCACCACAGATTCTACCTTATCTCTGGCTACTCCCACCACCCCACGGCTTTCGTACCAAGATTCTTCTATACCTCTTTCATGCATGCTTGAAGCCAGCCACTGTTTTCACCCCCACCCATCCACTGGAAGACTGTTCCAAGTATCCACCACTCTTTCAATGAAGAAGTACTTCCTCACATCCATCCCAGTTTAGTTTAGTTTACTTATAAAGTGAACTTTTTCAATTGCGACTCAAGGCGCTATACACATGAGCAAGTTCATTAGGCGAAATTTAAAAACACAGATAATACCCATAAAATACAACAATTCAGGTAAATTAATTTAAGGGAAAAGCTTCCCTAAAGAGAAGTGTCTTCAGCTCCCTTTTGAAGGCATTTACTTACGGGCCCTCTCTGATAGAATGAGAAAGTGAATTACATAGGGTTGGTGCCATGAACGAGAATGGCCAGGCACCAGAAGATTTTAAGCATACGCTAGGAATCACCAGAAGTCCCTCAACAGCTGACCAGAGGGGACAGAGTGGTCAATAAGGATATAGAATGTCTTGTAGGTGTCCGGGCCCCAGCCCGTATAGAGCCTTGTAGGTCAGCAAGTCGACCTTGAAGGTGATCTGCCAACTAACATGCAGCCAGTGCAGACAGCAGAGCACAGGTATAATGTGACGGGACCTGTTTGAAAGGCCAGTCAACAACCTGGCTGCTGCATTCTGCACTAGTTGCAGGTGGCAGAACTCAACCCCCAATAACCCCAGGTAAAGGGCATTGCACAAGTCAAGCCAGGATGTCACTAAAGCATGGACCAGTGATAGCAGATCATCCTGGGAGATCAAGTGTTTAATCCTGGCAATGTTGCGAAGATGGTAAAACACACTCTGAACTATGGCTAACACCTGAGACTTAAGCATCAAGACACAATCCAGCACCACACCAAGATTCCTCACCTTGACCAAGGTGGGCAATTGGGAGTCTCCAAGCCTAAGCCTGGATATTCAACCAGATTGTGTACCAACCCACAGGTGACCAGATTCCACCACTGGTACCTCTGTCTTGTCTGGATTTAACCTCAACCAGTTGACTCTCATTCAGTTTTGGATCTCTGCAAAGCACATATTGAACCTTGAGACAGTAGCCTGCTGTTCAGGTGCAAAAGACAGGTGTGGCTGAGTATCATCAGCATAGCAGTGAAAACTCAGCCCATGCCACCTTACAATGTCCCCTAGTGGTAGAAAATACACCGCAAACAACATGGGCGCTAAAATGGAACCCTGCAGGACCCCACATGGCAGGGGCAGTGGTACAGAGGAAAAAGTTCCTAATATCACCTTCTGCATCCTGCCTGTGAAGAAAGAGTGGAACCAGCTGAGGATTGCATCAGTCAGCCCACAATGAACCCACAGGCATTCCAACAGCACTCCATGGTCCATGGTGTCAAATGCAGCCAAGAGATCGAGGAATATTAAGATGGAAAGATTCCCTCAATCCCTTGCCCCCAGGAGATCATTGAGTACCTGAACCAGGGCAGTCTCAGTGCTGTGCCTTTTCTTAAAACCCGATTGGAGAGGGTCGTAGATGTCAAGAGTTGACAAATCGCCCTCTAGTTGAAGAGCCACCACCTTCTCAATAACCTTTATCACAAAGGGAAGGTTAGAGACAGGTCTATAATTAGCTAGGTGGTCCGGTCTTAGGATGGTTTCTTTAAGAGGGGTCTCACCACTGCCTCCTTCAGAGGCCCAAGAAAGACTCCCCCCGACCAAAGAACACTGGACTATCCCAACCAGAACCAGGCCGATGGAATCAATACACTGTACAAGAAGGCATGTTGGGTCTGGGTCCAAACTACAGTAGGTGCCTCAATTCCCAGATGACCTTCATGACATCTTTGTCTATCAACTGGTTGAAGTCAGATCAAACAGGTGGAGTGCCTGCAACCTCAGGCTCATCACTGCATGCCCCTACAGAAGGCCTTGACTGGATCACGGCTCTGATTAAGGTAATTTTATCAGCAAAAGACAGAGCAAACTCGTCACACTTCAATTGTGAAAATGCTCTCATGGACTGAAGACAGACCAGATTACACAGCCTATTGACAGTCCAAAAGAGCTGACCCAGTCTGTTTATTGCTGCAGCAATCTTCCTGGACAAGAACTCTGCCTTCTTACAGGAGATTGCTGATTGATAGTTTCTGTAATGAGACATCAAAATAAGCTTGTCTCCATCAGACCTGGACTTTCGCCAGCAATGCTCCAACCTTCAGCCCCTTATCTTCAACTTCCTGAGACTCCCATCAAACCAAGGGTTTGTGAAATGAGGGGACGAACATGGACTGGTGCAATCGAGTCAAGGGCCTCAGTGACCATGCTGTTATAGGTCCTCACCAATTCCCCTGACTCATCGCAAGCACTCATTACACCTGATAGGTCCAGCACCACCATAAGATTTTCCTGGGTCAAACCCTTTAATGGGCGGTACTGGACCATCTCTGTAGGGGAAGTTCTTTTGGAGGGGGTCTTCAAATGAGAACCTCACAGTATGATGGTCCAACCAAATGACTGGCTCCACCATAAGGTCAGTGACCTCCACTCCCAGCAGGAAAGCCAGGCAACCACCTGCATCAGGCCCATCGAATTCATCAGCTGGAGGAAGTTTTGTCCAAATGGCAAGAGTTTGTCATCGACCCAAGCACTGAAGTCGCCCAGAATAATCCACCTGGGTGACTCCAACACCAGTTCAACACCGAAGTCTGCAACTTCCTGAAAGAATTCCCTCACATTACCTGGGGGACGGTAAATGAGAAGGACCCAGCAACCTGCACCTGCAAACCCTTGAACTGCCACACATTTAAAGGATCTGGTTGTTCCCACCGGGAGGGCCGGGAGGTGCAGACTCAATTTTTAAAAAATTGCCACCACCACCCCCACCCCTACAATCCTCTCTCGAGCAGTGAATCACCAAGAACCCAGCCAGGATTGCCAATTCCAATATTGGGCTGGCACTATCATTCAGCCAGGTCTTGGTGATGCATGCCAGGTCTTGTTCCTATTCGACCAAGCATTACACAACACTACCAGAGAAGGATAGGTGAATGAGACTGGTCCATTGGATACCTGCCCACCAATGGCGGAGCCCTTGGGTATGGGCACTAGATGGGGAGGACCCCTTTCCTTTACCCATATCCAAGGGCGACTCCTAGAGCTCACCATGCCAATCCACCTCCCTCTGGCCATATTCCCCTATCCAGGCCCCCCAACCTCCACCCCCTTTCCTTTTACGGGATATCATCAGTACCCAGCACTGCCTATAAACATCTGATGATAAAGAGGGACAATCAAAGGGACAGAGGTCATGGAGCCAGGAGAGGGGAATAGTGCCTTCTCAAGGGAGCTGCCAACCTACACATCTTGATTCCTCCCTGCCAATTACATCCAGTAATAGTTACAGCTTATAACACAGGCTAAGTTATTCCTACAGTTATCAATTAACCTGAAAAATAACAATAAAATCTCATAAATTAAAACAAATTATCAACATAAATATCCACACTCACACATGCGCACCATCAATCACACATTCAAACTACCACCCCCAAACCCACTCTAATCACACTATCTATAAAACTTAAATAACAAGGTAGAATTGAGTTACACAGTCACAAAACTGATAGTTACAGAACCAACTCCAGCAGGTAGAAAGGATCAGAGAATAAATTAAGATCCTTTAACTGAGTCTTTAAGTGCAACTTTGTGGTATATGTCTTTGAGGAGAGAGTGGTGATTCAGGCAGACCAAGGGACTCTCACCCCCTTGACCCAAAACAACAATTCCAATTCCAGTAACTTCCAGCCCTCTCAGAGCAGCAAGTCCAAAATCACCCTTTCATCCAGTGCACCTCAAAAGTACAGTTCGATCAGGTTTCTTCCTACTGGTTCTGGAGACACCGGGCTGTCTCACTGCCCCAGCTCTCCTCCTGATATGACTGTTTACCCGGAGAAGCAAAGCTGACTGCACCTTTGCCGGCAAACCAGTTCAATCATGCCAGCCCAGCAGTCCAGTTTTATGAGATAAATTAAAACGTGGCTCTAAGGCCAAAATACTGCTCCAACTTCATAGGGAAAAATAGAAAACAGCCCAATAAGCCAGGTGAAGCCCCAGGGAAGACAGGGTAATTCTTTCAGGGCATCAATCGGTGTCAATTGGCAAATTCAGAATACATAGGATCAGGACATCAATTTGTGCCAACAAAGATTGAATCACTGCAACTCCGATAATGTAAAGCAACTCCTTCCATCCCTTAGTCCAAGCACCTGCATACCTCCAAACAGGGCAGAGAATCAGTCCCGGCTTCAAAAAGGCCACCAGCCTGAACACCCACTCCTCTGGTCTTCAAACAGTCAGCTGCTCCCCCTCGGAATGCAGTATCTCAGCCAAACTTTAATACAAGCAGCCTCTCCCCCTGGAAAGCAATCAGCTCAGCCAGCAGAGAACAGACAATCTGATACTCCTCCAGTCCTCCGATCACAACTCTCGGTCATCAGTCCACCGGTTTCAAGTTCCCAGTCACATCACTCCAGCTCCAAATTGCAGTTTCAACAGATGGATGATTTCTTGGACTCAGAACTCCCAGTAGTTATGTAAGTTTGGCAAATTCAGCCGCAACTCACATTCAACAGGACTTTGGTTTAAAGAAAATAAAAATGCTAACTCCTATTCTTGCTCACTTTAAGCCCCTAGCTATCTCTAGCTCCACTAACTAACAAACTAAACTACACATTTAAGAAATTTATCAAATTAACAGATTAAAACAGACTAAAAGTACAATAAAAAAAACTCCCTTCTTTCAAGCTAATGATGGACGACTCAGCGTGGCTGCCATCTTGCTTCCCCCTTCCAGCTTCATTGCATGCCCCCCTGTTCTCATGCACTTTCTCCTCTGAAAATACTCCCTTCCTTTAATTTATTCACCTCCATGAGTTATTTATATGTCTCTATCACACCCCCCCCCCAAGGTGTACATATTGAGATCCCTCAGTCTGTCCTCATAGGACTTTTGAAGCAGCCCCTGCACCATTTTAGTTGCCCTCCTCTGGACAGCCTGTACCATATCTATGTCCATCCTAAGATGTGGCCTCCAGAACTGGAGACAGTACTCCAGGATGGGGTGATCTTTCCAATGATCCATACAGTGGTAACACCATCTTTCTCCTTCTGCTGTTGATACCACTCCCTATGCACACCAGCATCCTCCTGGCCTTACCTACTGCCTTATTGCATTGCTTCACCACCTTGAGGTCATCAGATATGATTACCCCCAGGTCCCTTTCCTGTTCAGTGACAATCAATGCCTCTCTTCCCTTTTTATACTCTGCCTGTGGGTTTCTGTACCCTAGGTGCATGATTTTGTACTTTTTCACACTGAAACCATACCTGACCAAAACTTGTAAAAAAAAAAAAAAGTCACCATACCTTTGACCACTCCTCAAGTTTTTCCAGGTATATACACATATCTCTCCACCCCCTATGGGGTGTCTACCCTATTGCAGGTTTTGGTGTCATCTGCAAAAAGGCATACCTTCCCTTCTATCTCATTGTCAATGTCATTTATAAAGATATTAAAGAAGACATATCCCAGTACTGAGCCCTGAAGTATCACACTGATCACTCTTCCCTCCCCAGACTGAGAGCCATTTACCACCACCCTCTGTCACCTACCATCAACCAATTTTGTTTGCCACCTTGGGTCTCACCAGCAAACTGCCCAGTTTCCTTATGAGCCTCCTATGTGGTACAGTGTCAAAGGCTTTGCTGAAGTCTAAGTACTGTACGTCACATCCACCACCCTATCCTGATCTATTTTCCTGCTCACCCCAATCAAAGAAATTGATCATGTTCATCTGACATGATCTCCCCCCCAGTGAATCTGTGCTGTGTCAAGTTTTGTAACCCACTGGATTCAAGATACTCCACTAGCCCTTCCTTTACAAGTGTCTCCATTAACTTCCCCACCACTGCCCTGCTGCTGCTTTTATGAAGCAAGACTATACATGTGCCTCCTCCAGTCCCCTGGAACCACTCCTGTTTCCAGTGAGTTCTTGAATAGAGCTGTCAGAGGTGCAGCCAGTCCCTCCCTGAGTTCCCTCAGTGTATCCTAGGGGTGTGTGAGGGTCACATAGTATTTCCCAAATACCATGAATAATGCACTATTTATTATTCAGATACAAATAATGAATAGTGGTGCTACTATTTGTATTTTGGAAATAATTAAAAAACAACATAAAAAACAGCCCCCACCCTCCTCCCCAGCCCAGCTATTTAAAGATCCAAAACCCCCGAACTGCCACCCACCCTCCTCCTCCCCAGCAACAAAAATTTTATGTTTAAAAAAACAACCCCATGATGACCGAGTGGCAAAACCAAACCGCTTCCACTGCTGGCCACCGTCTCTCGTAGCGCTTTTGTGTTTTTTTAAGTAGGTCTTAGAAAAGAAAAAAATAATCCCCCACCCCAGCAGCAGCACCCAGCTCCCAACCTCCTCCTTCTAGCACCCACATTTCCTTATTGTGAAGCATCCCACCACCACCACCAGATGGGAGAAGATGACCAATACAACCCACCCTCCTCTACTGCTGGCTGCCTTCTTGTGAATGAAAGCTCTTCCTTGCTTGCTGGCATAGGAAAACGTGATCATTTGGTCTACTGTTTTACTATGAGAGCAAGCATGGGATCACTTTCATTCACAAGAAGGTGGCAGGCCATGAAGGAAGGTGGGTTATGTCAGTCATCTTCCCATGCTGGGGGGCTTCAATATAAAGAAATGTGGATGCTGGCAGGGGAGGAGGTTGGGAGTTGGTTTCTGCTGCTAGGATGGTGGGTGGGGGTATTATTTATTTCTTTCCTAGGAACTGCTTTAAAAAGTGCAAAACTGCTACAAGAGATGCCGGCTAGCCATGGAGGCAGGTGGGTTGTACAAGTGTTTAGACAGTAAATTTAATCGAATAAACATTTTTCATTTGGCATCAATAAACAGAGGAGGAACCATGCAGAATGCTGTTTACATTAAATTTAGAAAGATACAGTTGTTTTACCAAAGTCTGCATTATGGAGTTTGAACGATATCCTAGTTCATAGTGTCAGGACCCCTTATTCATGCAGCTTGTACAGAAACATTTATGTACAGGAGTTACCTACTTCACAATAATAAAATATATCAGGATGCTCCAAAGTTACACAGCTGTTACAACAAAGAGACTTATCTTTTAATAGGTAATTCATAAGGTGAGAATTAATCAATTCTAAATTAAATGATCTTAATGGTTACACAAAATAATAATGGTTGAATATTTTCTAGCACTTTATACAAGAGTCACTAGAAGTCACTCTTGATTGAACACTTTTACTGACAAAATTGATAATAAAACTGATGTAATGTTTAGGTATAAAGTCTCACTGATCAAAATTATTCTCAAATCAAAACTTAAGGGTTCTAGAGGACTTCACACCTGGATGTAGACTAAGAAAGCAAAGACTTCTGCAAAATGATTACCTCCTCAGAAAGGACAGTGTGAACAAGCATTTATCAATGCCAAATGTTTGCTTGCTGGTAGTAGCATTGGAAGTGCAGGAGTTAGACAGATGCAGAATAGGAATGGCAGTGAAGTACTGAACTTCACGTGAACCCCACCTCCACCCTGCAGAGATGGACAGGCATTGGGGTATGCCTTTGGGTTGTCAAACATAATGCCCATGCCATTTCACCTCACCCTATCCTGCAGACACTGACAAGTGTTGAGGTATGCTTTGGGGTGTTTAGGTTCACAGCCACCCCATTCCATAAGGACATACACTGAAATGGGTACAGTATAGAAGAATGGGGTGAAGTCTGGGGCCAAAGAGTCCAAGGCACATCTCAGTGCCTGTCACTGGCTGCAGGATGGGGGTGAATGGCATGAGCATTACAGCCAGCAATTGAAAGGCACACCCTTGACACCTGTCAGTCTGTACAGGGTGGGATGCTATGGTTAGGAACCGTAATACCCTGGGCGTTTATTGGTATTTGCACTACAAATTTTCAACATGGCCTTTTTGTGACCCACACCTCATGAAAGCATTTTGTACCTCTGCTCATGAACAGTGGCATTGTAATTTTGTTAATCTGTCTTGAATGTTGATTTGCTACAGTGACCGCACCATTCTGCGCCAGATGTGTGAAAACACAGTTCAGGCAGGATGTGAAAAATGACAACTATCCTGTTCATAAGGAGGTGTGTAAAAATGCCAATGTTGAAAATCTGGAGTGAAAATATTAAAAAATTCTTGAAGTTACAAGCGCGCGTGGAAACTGCACAATGCACGCTTGTAATAGTCGTTTTGTGAAAGGTTCTCACCAAATTAGCAACATAGGCATTTTGGGACCTCTGCTCATGAACAGTGTCACAGTGATTTTGTTAATCTGCCCCGAATGCTGATTTCCCACAGCAACTGCGCCATTGTGCGCCACATGTGTGAAACCACATTTTGGGCAGGATGTGAAAAATGACAGCTATACTGTTCATCAAGAGGTGTGCAAAAATGGCAATGCTGAAAATCTGGAGTGAAAATATTAAAAATTCTCAGAGTTACAAACGTGTGTGACTGCTGGCATGCGCTCATAACAGTCATTTTGGTAATTTTTCACCAAATTTGCAACTTATAGCCTTTTGAGGAGCCCACCTCATGAACAGTAACACTGTCATTTTGTTACTCAGTCCCAAAAGGTGATTCCGCGCAGTGATCACGAAATCACCTTTCGGGACCAAATAATGACATGACAATGACTGCATTCATGAGTTGGAGTCCCAAGAAGCCCATGTTGAAAATTTGGTGCCAAAATTCATAGAACTGGCTGAGATACCCACCTAAGTTGAAAAAAAAAACATTTATGCCATTATACAGCTTACTGGCATTTCTTCAGTTCGCAGTCGACTTTGAAGAGTGCAGACGTGTTCCCGGGCCACCGAAGATTATCTCGCCGGGCTCCGGAGGTAAGTATGGGGTGGGGGAGTGCAGGGATGTGGGTGTGCAGAGAGTTGCTGCGGGTTGGGAGAGGGGGCACCAGACACAACAAGAGACCATTTTCTACTTTCCAGGTAAAAAAAAAAAAAAAACATCGCTGGAAGGTTTCCTTTTTTTGCAGGTAGATTTGGTATGCTGGGGTGGGTTCCCAGCTTGCAACCTACGTGTTTTTTGGGGGGGAGCTAGAGCCATTGGGGATGGTGCCCCCCATCAGCCAAAAAAAAAGGATCTGTGTTGGTGGGGGGGGGGACATGATACCAAGAGGGATTGGGCACCCCCTCAGCAAACAAGATCTACAGGGACATTATGCCGACGGGAAGTGCTCTCCCGTCAGCAAATGAACTGGGGAGGGTGCCTATCGACAGGGGGATTGGGCACCCCTGTCAGCTTTCATGGGGACTCTGAGGCAGATGGCAACAGCCACCACCATATTACTGGAAATGTGACACCGGGCAAAGTACCGCCCTGCAACGACGGGTCAGTCCCTCATTGCAGTGGCGATTTCGTTTCAAGTTGGTGGCACGCTGACTGAACTATTGTCAGTAGCAGCATGCCACCACATTGGGGAAAGGGGCCAAGCCTCTAAATGCAATGGGGGCATTGATCATCACAGTGCCACACTTCCAAAACCCCACTGCTCTCCTAAGCTGTCACATAATGTTTCTTGCACATGCGCTCAAGCAAACATAAAAAGGCAGGCAACATGAGGTTCCCAGCAAGCTGTCTTCTAATGACAAGTTTGCATTATAAGAAACATAGGCCTTAAACTTGACCTGGAACTCTGATTCTATGGGTCCCACAAGGGGCAAGGGGGGGGGAGAAAAGTGAAAATGCCAGCAGACACTGGTTAACATTCCAAAAATCTCATTACAAATGGTTATGACACCTCTCTTGATTAAGGACAGAGGTTGCTAGACTCCAGGCCAAACTGACAAGTGTGCAGAGGACCTTCTGCCCAACCCAGGGGGACCACCAAGTCTGCCACCACTCCTCAGAGGATGCCCAGGCAGAGGCAGAGTGGTTGGACCTTGATGGGCTTTGGGAGGGTGGGGGTATCAGGAAGGGTGCATGCCCCTCATCCTGTACCACTGAAAAATTCCTTCACCGTATTAGCAGGGATGGAGCAGGCAAGAAAAGACACCTATAGCATTGGGAAGAGAGGAAGTGGGGGGCTCCTCAGAAAGGAAGCCCTCAAGGAAGGGAAGAAGGAAGAAGCCCCAGCCAAAGAGGATGCAACTACTGGTGGGGGACTTGGGAGGGAGGAAGGAGAGAGAGAGAGAGAGACATGAAGTGCCTGAGAGGGGCTTAGGGTTGGAGGGATAGACAGCATATCAAGAGCATCACTAGGGCAGCAGGATATGGGGGAGCTAGAAATCATTGTCTACCAGGGGACAAATGACCTAATAAGAGACAGGGTAAGGGTAGTGGCAGTGCAGGATCATTTTAGGGAATTGGGGAGGGCCCTCAAGCTGGTGGTATGCACGGTGGATTTTACCAAGAGGTTAACTGTGTATGGCTATAGACAGGAAAGGGTACTCTGCACCAGGGCATTTAACACTTGGTTGAAGGCATGGTGTAGGGAGTAGGGCTTCAGCTCCATCGGGGACTGGGAGCCAAACTGTTCTTACAAACCTAGCAGTCCCTGCTCATGTCTAATTTGTCTGCTTATTTCAATGTTTGTTTTCTTCTCAATCTTATCCGAATAACTGTTATACCTGTCAATACCTGACCTGTTACACTTTTATTGTAATAAAAGTAATTTACAGCATATATCTGCCTTACTGTTGCCAGCTATGATGTAAAAAAAAAAAAAAAAGACGATGTTACCTACAATGATGTAATGAAATGTTGTGCTTTGTATTGTCCTCTTTGTGACGAGGTACTTTTGGAAATGAGCAGCTGGCTCAAAGGTTGTAAACTGATGTATAAATAAATAAATAAATAAATAAATATTGGCCTCTATAGGGGAGACAGCCTGCATCCTTCTAGGAAGTGTGGGGGGGGGGGGAAGCTCAATCCTTAGTGTGAGGTTTAAATGCTACTTGGATTATTATTTCAGCTAGTTGGAGGGAGGCTGCAAAACCAATGGAGGCAAAAGTTGCCCCCCCAAAATGATGAAGCATTAGGGAGGGAGGGCACAAGGTGAGTAAACTCCCCTAGGGGAGGGCCACAGGAAGACTGGGGTGAGGAGAAGACAGAGAGAAATGGGAGTATAAATCGGGTAAGCAAGAATAAAGGGGTAAAGGAAATGGAATGGACAACACAAAAAAGGACAAGGCAGGACAGGTGGAGCTTCAGGGGGAAGCACAGGCAGGAAGGGGGGAAGGAAAGCAGGGTAGCAGGTGGGGAGGAAGGAAGGAAGGTATCAGTAGCCATGTGCATCAATGTAAAGAGTCTGTGAAATAAGATTCCAGATCTGAAGACCATCATGGCACAGCTAGTCTGGATTTGGTGACCATAACTGATTTGTGGTGCACTTAGCACCATGATTGCCATGACTGGGACATGGCCATACAATACCTGGCTACTCTCTGTTCAGGAGAGGCAGGGTAGGGAGGAGGGAAGGAGGGGTTATACTATATGTGAGACAGGAAACCAAGGCAATGGAGGTACAGGATCACCGAGAGGAAAAGGAAGGGCTGGAGATGCTGTGGATTATCCTGGAGACAGGTACCGGGGCCACTATCCATACCAGTATAGCATACAGACCTTCAGCACAGGAAGTGATGTTGGATAAGACACTTGGGGAAGCCATCATCAGAATGGCAAGTGAGGGGAGGTTTGTTAGTTGGAGACTTATCACCTTCAGCAGTTTTGCTTAACTGCTGAAGGTGAAAAGCTGCCAAAATTTGTTGTACTGCTGGGAAGAAAGCATACTCATATTTGGGAACTGAGAGCCTGGAAAAAGGCATAATATTGCTTGGGACCTGTGAGGAAGGTTGGCCGTACCTTTATATTGTCACATTTATTTTTGCTTGTACGAATCAAGAAGGGGCTTGCAGAACTGAATATCCATTTGAAGGTTATTAATTTTATACATCCAGAGGGAATGATATACTATTGAAATTGCTTTTTCCTGTGGACTGCTGGCTGGTGTAGTGAGCTAGTATTTTTAGTGACATTTTTGCAACAAACATTTAGGATTGTACTAGTGGCTGAGGATTGATTTCATTTTAATTCCTGGGTTCAGTGGAGTGGTTTGTGCAAGTGGAGTGGTCTATTAAATTGATGTGCTGGTTGTCTTACTGAAAGGAAGGGCAGCACTCACCAGGATGGTGGGTCAGAGGTGTAGTTGATTGTTCTTTGACGGGCTTGGAACCACCTCCCCCTTCCCCTAACTCACCCCAGGCATGTAATTCCCTTTATACCCAAGGTTCTGACATCACTTCGCCAAGAGGGCAAGGGGCATGCATCTGTCATATCCTTAACAACCCAGCACAGTGCATAGAGGGTAAGCACACGTACACATTAACAAAAAAGGCACACACAAAAAAAAACATAAAATTGTATATATTAAGCAGGAAGGGAGAGAGACATCTGGGGAGTAGTGCAATGCACTGGCTGTTGGATGGCAGTTTTCCAAGAGACATTATAGAGGCTGCATTGCTCCTCTATTTGCAGGCAACTGTCTGCTCTGAGGGAGGAGGTTGCCCATCTCCATGCTGAAATGGCAAGGAGTAGGGAAGCCTCCCCCACCCAAGGAACACCAGTGCCACCACCGCTGCCTCAGAGGTTGCCAAGAAAGAGGAGCGGTTGGACCACAGTGGGCTCAGGGATAGTGAGGGTGGTGAAACAGAGGTGCATCCTTCCAGCTGTACCTCTCCACAATTCATATGCCATTCTGGTGGAGTGTGGTTCCTCTATGGAGGCACCCACAGTGGAGACCAAGGAGGATTCTGGGAATCTCCACAAGGAAGACCCACAGGAGGGTGGCAAGGGACACTACGGGGGAAGGAAGCAGCTCCTGCTGGGGGACTCAGTTGTTAGGGGGGTAGAACTAGGGGAGGGAGGGGAGAGGGAGGTAAGGTGCCTGCTCAGTGCTATGGCATGGAGGAACAGGCAGTAAATCCTCATAATCACGGTAGCAGTGTCACAGGAGTGGGAGCTAGACATCATTGTCCACCTTGGGACAAATGACTTAGCTGGGCATGGGATCAGAGCAGTGCAGGAGGAATTTGTGAAATTGAGGAGGGACCTTAGACAGGTAGCACGCACAGTAACCTTCTCGGAGGTGCTGCCTGTCTATGGCATGGGAGAGGCTAGGGTACTCTGCACCATGCAGTTCAAAGAATGGTTGAAAGACTGGTGCAGAGCACAGGGTTTTGTCTTCATTGGAGACTGGGGGTCCACCTGGCTAGATGCAGGTCTATACTGGCACAATGGTCTGCATCTGTCCAGGAGGGGAACCAGACTCCTAGGTGATAGGTTTAAATGCTTCATTGGATGCTTTTAAACTAGCCAAAGGGGGAGGTGCTAATATGAAGCAGGAAATTACAAGCCTCCCCCCACAAAACAGGTTAGTTAACGAGGTAAACACCAAGGCACAGAGGTCGATAGGGAGCAGGACTGGGGTAAATGGAGAAAAAGGCAAAGGCAGTAAGGCAGGAATGGGGCAAAAAAGGGTAAGGCCATCATAAAATGGAGGGCAATGAGTACCAATGCCCATAGTCTGGTAACTAGTTCCCTGAGCTAGTGGTCTTGATGGAAGAGGGACACCTGGATATTGTGACAGTCACAGAAACATGGTACATGGAAAACCATGACTGAAATGTCAACATGGCAGGGTACACAATCTACAGGAGGGACAGGAAGGATAAAAAAGGAGGAGGAGGAGGAGGAGGAGCTCTCTATGTAAGGGAAGGGATCAAAGCAATGGAACTAAAGGGTAAACAGGGAGAAGAGAAGGCACTGTGGGTCACCTTGGAGGCAGGTAGTGGCACCACAGTCTGCACAGGGGTTGTATACAGACCCCCATCTCAGGTGGAGGAAATGGACAAGGAAATGACAAAACAGCATCAGAATGGCAGACATAGGGAAAATATTGTTGATGGGGGACATGAATATGCCAGATGTTAACTGGAGCACATTTACTGCAGCCACATCCAAGAGTAGGGTAATTCTCAACGCCCTACAGGGGGCTGGCTGCCTCAGACAGCTAGTGTTGGAACCCACTTGGGAGGGAGCAATTTTGGACCTGGTACTCTCAAACGGGGATGGAGAGAGGATCACAGATTTATAAGTGGGTAGCCATCTGGGAACAAGTGACCACCACACAGTGTGATTCAGGATAAACACAACCATGGAGTCAAGCCATACAAAAGCGAGGGTACTGGACTTTAGAAGGGTTGACTTTGGAAAAATGGCAGAGTGCCTAAGGAATGCACTAGGAATTGGGCAGGAAGAAGGGGTGGAAGAATAATGAGGAAAAATCAAAACTACCATCATAAAGGCAACAAGCCTTTGTGTGAAGCGAATAAAGAAAACAAAACAAAGTAAAATAAAATAGTACGATTCTCAAAAAAGGTGGCAAGGAAGGTTAGGGAGAAAAAGATAGCATTCAGGAAGTATAAGGAATCAAAGAAGGAGCAGGACAGAGAACTGTATCAGTTAAAGCAGATGGAAGTGGGAAAGGCAGTCAGGACAGCAAAGGCCAAAACTGAGGAAAAGATAGCCAGCTCAGTTAAGAATGAGGATAAAACCTTTTATAGATACATTAGGGAGCACAGCAAGACCAGGGAAGGGATAGTGAGGCTAAATAAAGGACAGGGGAGGTGGGCAGAGAGTGACAGTGAAAAGGCAGACATACTGAACAAATACTTTTGCTCAGTATTCACAAAAGAAGAAGAGGGGGATGTACCTAAACAGAACAATAGAACCACTCTGGGCAGGTGGGTCGATACCAGTCCATTCATTGAAGAAAGGGTCCTTAAAGAACTCTTAAAACTTAAGGTGAACAAAGCAGTGGGACTGGACATGATTCACCCCAGAATTCTAAAAGAACTAAGGGGAGACCTAGTGACACCACTGACTACCCTTTTTAACAAATCATGGGAGGATTGTGTGATACCTGAGGACTGAAGGAAGATGGATATGATCCCCCTTCACAAGAGTGGGAGCAAGGCAGAGGCAGGAAACTACAGACCTGTTAGTTTGACCTCAGTGGTAGGAAAAATAATGGAATAACTTCTCAAAGAGAGAATTGTCAAGTACCTAGAGGCCAGTGGGGCACAGGACACAGGCAGCATGGATTCACAGTGGGACGGTCATGTCAGATCAATCTAATAGATTTCTTTGACTGGGTGAAAAGTAGTAGACCAGGGAGGGACTGTAGATATGACCTACTTAGACTTTAGCAAGGCATTTGACACAGTATAACACAAAAGATTAACAAACAAATTAGCCAGCCTGGAAATGGGTCCCGAGGTGGTAGCCCGGGTAACAAATTGGCTGGACAATAGGACACAGAGGATAATATTAAGCGGAGCACACTCTGGAGAAAGGGGAGTTACTAGTGGAGTACCACAGGGTTCAGTACTGGGACTGGTACTCTTTCATTGTCTTTATAGGTGACATTGCAGAGGGGATGGAAGGAAAAGTATGCCTCTTTGCAGATGACACAAAGATCTGCAACAGGGTTGATACACAAGGAGGGGTGGAAAGGATGAAAAGGGACTTGGCAAGGTTGGAGCAATGGTCAAGAGTATAGCAGATTAGTTTAAATGCAAAGAAGTGGAAAGTAATGCACCTGGGAAACAAAAACCCAGGGGAAGAGTACACAATGGGGGGGTTACTAACAACAACAAAAATGGAAAGGGACCTGGGGGTACTCATATCAGATGACCTTAAGATAGGCAAGCAATGTGAGAAGGCAGAAAGGAGGGTTGGGGGGGATTCTGGGATGCATAGAAACATAAAATTTGATGGCAGATAAGGACCGCTTGGCCTACCTAGTCTGCCCATTTCCCTACCTAACGGATAAGCTGCAGATCCTAGTTAACCAACAGCCTCCTTCCTCCTACCCCCCACTAGAATTGCCTTATGTCTGTCCCATGCATTCTTGAATTCCCCCACTGTTTTTGACTCTGTGACTTCCTCAGGAAGGCTGTTCCATGCATCCAGAACCCTCTCTGTGAAGAAATACTTTCTCATATTACTTCTGAGCCTTCCCCCTCTATCTTCAAATTATGCCCCCTTGTTCTTGCACATCTCTTTTTCTGAAAGATGCTACCCTCTTAGACTTTGTTGATTCCCTTGAGGTATTTGAAAGTTTCTATCATGTCCCCCCTCTCCCTCCTTTCCTCGAGGCTATACATCTTAAGCTCCTTTAGTCTTTCTTCATATGTCTTCTGGTGCAGACCCTGCACCATTTTGGTTGCCCTCCTCTGGACAGCCTCTACCCTGTCTGTGTCTTTGTGGAGATGGGGTCTCCAGAACTGTACACAGTACTCCAGATGTGGTCTTACCAACTGTCTGTACAGAGGGCCAACAACTTCCTGTAGAAAGCAAGAAGTTGTTATCCCTCTATACAGACAGTTGGTGAGACCCCATCTGGAGTACTGCGTGCAGTTCTGGAGACCTCATCTCCACAAGGACATAGACAGGATGGAGGCAGTCAGGAGAGAGCAACAAAAAATGACACAGGCTGCACCAAGCTTTCTGAGAGGGACTATATTGGTAATATGCATACTTGCCGAGGGAAGGGAGCGAGAAAGACATAAGCAGCTACTCAAGCAATCAACAAGATCAGAAAAGACAACATATTCAGAAAGAATAATGACAACAAGAAGAGCCACAATTTGAAGGAGGGGACAGCTCAGGGCCAAGTGAGGGAAGTATTTTTTCATGGAGAGGGTGGTGGATGCATGAACAACCATCCTGAGGAGGTTGTGGGGTCAAAAACAGTGGGTGAATTCAAGAATGCTTGGGACTGACATAAGGCAATTATAGTGGGGGGTAGGAGGGGGGTAAGGAGGAAGTAAGCTGTTGGTTGACTAAGATCTGCAGCTTATCCAATGGGTAGGGAAATGGGCAGACTAGGTGGGCCAAGCGGTCCTTATCTGCCATCAAAGTCCATGTTTCTATGACTACAATCTGCCAGATGTGGAGTGCAGTCTTCCAGTGGTGACTTTGGAAAGAACAGGGCAATCATTGACTTCCTACAAGGGGCTTCTCAGGCAGGTATTGAAAGAATCCACTTGGAACAGGGAAGTGCTGGCTCTAGTGCTTATAAATAGGGACAGCATTGCAGACATCACAATAGGCAGTCCAGTGATCATTGTACAGTGTGGATTAACATAAAGACAGGAGCAGAGGCAAACCAGACGAGGGTCTGGGACTTTAGGAGGGTGGGGTCTAAAGAATTAAGAGACTACCTCAGAAACTGCCTTGGGGGTGAGACTGCCTGGGTGAGGTAAAAGCACAGTGGAAGTCAATAAAGGAAGGCATAATTAAGGCAACCAGCCTCTGCGTGAAGGAAGTGAATAAAAGCAGAAGGACAAAGAGACTGTTATGGATCTCTAGGGAATTGGCCAAGGTAGTGAAGGAAAAAAAGGGTGGAATTCAGGAGGTATAAGGAAACACAAAGGAAGGAGGACAGGGAGGTATACCAAGTAAAACAAAGAGAAGCAGGAAAAGCAGTGAGAGGATCAAAGGCACACATAGAGAGATGGATAGCTAAAGGGGTACCTAAAGAGAGGTAGCAGGGAGGAGGCGGGGAACTACAGACCAGTCAGTCTTACCTCAGTAGTGGGCAAGATTATGGAGGCACTCCTTAAGAAAAGGATAGTGCAACACCTGGAATCCATAGGGGCACAGGATCCAAGACAGCATGGGTTTACAAAAGGAAGGTCCTGTCAAACAAATCTCATAGATTTCTTTGACTGGGTAACCAGAGTGGTGGACCAAGGGGGAGCAGTTGATGTCGCCTACCTTGACTTCAGCAAAGCTTTTGACACTGTTCCACATAGAAGATTGATAAATAAGCTGGGTAGGCTCGGGTGGGTCAGAAGTTGGTCAACTGGGTGGCAAACTGGTTGACGGGCAGAAAACAGAGAGTGGTGGTAAATGGTATACAATCAGAAGAGATGCAAGTCACAGTGGGGTACCTCAGGGATCAGTCCTGGGGCCAGTCCTCTTCAACATCTTCATTAGTGACCTTGCAGATGGACTAGAGGTAAGGCTTGTCTGTTTGCAGATGACACCAAGATCTGCAACAGAGTAGATGATCCAGATGGGTGGGCAGAATGAGAAGAGATCTGGATAAACTAGCAAAATGGTCAGAAGAGTGACAACTGGATTTAATGCAAGAAGTGCAAAATCATGCACATAGGGAAGAGAAACCCTGAAGCCACCTATAGGCTGGGAGGAGTTGCTAGCAGTCACAAAGGAAGAAAGAGACTTGGGCATCATCATCACTGATGACCTGAAATCATCAAGCAGACCCTAAAGCAGTAGGTAAGGCTAGGGGGTGTTAGGGGTGTATAAGTAGGGGTATCACAAGTCGAAGAGGGAGGTAATAATCCTCTTTACAAGACACTGGTTAGGCCCCATCTGGAGTGCTATGTGCAGTATTGGAGGCCACACCTTCACAAGGACATTAACCAAATTGAGGCAGTCCAGAGAAGGGCAACCAAATGGTGCAGGGACTGCATCAGAAGACATATGAGGACAGATTAACAGAGCTCAATATGTATACCCTTGAGCAAAGGAGGGAGAGGTGATATGATCGAGGCATTCAAACACCTTAAGGGCATTAACAAGGTGAAAGAGTCTAACATGTTTAAATATAAGAAAAATAGCAGGACAAGAGGACACAGCAAGAGATTAGAGGGGGGCCAATTAAGGGGGAATGTGAGGAAATACTTTTTCACAGAAAGGGTGGTGGATGCATGGAATGACTTACCACAAGAAGTGGTGGCTAAGAATACAGTGCAGGGCTTCAAACAGGCATGGGATAGACATAATGGAGCAATACAAATGACTATGAATAGATAGGCCACTGACAGAGCAAAGGCCGATGGCACATTTATAAGGTAGAAAAACAAATGGGCAGACTGGATGGGCCTTGCAGTCCTTATCTGCCGTCAACTTCTATGTTTCTATGTAAAGGGGATAAGACTTTCTTCAGACATATAAATGAAGGAAAGCAAGGGAAGGGATAGTGAGGATTGGGGGACGACAGGGGAAGACTGCACAGAAGAGGACCAAAACAAAGCTGCCATCCTGAACAGGTACTTTCGCTCAGTCTTCCAGTGGAGGGAGGGATGGATGGACAGACTCACCAGGGAATAACAAGAACAAAGGGGGAGGGAGTCCATTTTCAGAGGAGAGTTCTGAAGGAACTTGCAATACTGAAGGTGAACAAGGCTATGGGACTGGACAGGATGCACTCAAAGGTACTAAATGAACTTGTGGAGGTGTTAGCTGCCCCATTGACAGCCTTATTTAACAATTTACTAGAAACAGGCATGGTTCAGGAGGACTGGAAAAGAAGCTTGGCAACAAGGAGGAGGCTATCAACTATAGGCCAGTCAGTCTCACTTCAGTGGTGGGGAAATTAATGGAAATCTTGCTTAAGGAAAGGCTGTGGTAGAGTATCTTGAATCCAACGGGTTACAAGATCATAGGTGGCATCGATTCACAGGTTGGAGATCATGCCAGATGAATCTGATTGATTTCTTCAACTGGGTGATCAGATCATGGAGGGCAGTGGATGTGTCCTATCTGGACTATAGCAAGACCTTTGACACTGTGCTACACAGGAGACTGATAGAAAATATGAGCAGCATAGGGGGCAGGATCCAAAGTAGTGAATTGGGTAAGGAACTGGTTAATAGATAGTTGACAGAGGGTGGTGATTAATGGCATTCATAGGGTGGTGATTAATGGCATTCACTCCAATGTGGGGAGAGTGACCAGGAGGGTGCCATAGGGCTCAGTACTGGGGCTGGTCCTCGTCAATGTCTTATAAGTGACATTGCAAAATAACTGGAAGGGAAGGTATACCTTTTTGCAGATGATACCAAAATCTGTAAAGGGTGGTCACTCAGGAGGGGTAGAGAGAATGTGCAGGGACTTTGGGAAACTGGAGGACTGGTCAAGAGCATGGCAGTTGGGGTTCAATGCCAAACAAGTGCAAAATCATGAACCCAGGAGCAGAGTATAGGATGGGATGGGGAGAGGTACTGACAATCAGTAAGCAGTAAAGGGACCTTGGCATTATTCTAATTGATGACCTCAAAGTGGTAGGGCCATGTAACAAAGCAGATGGTAGGGCTAGTGGGATGCTTGGGTGCATAGGGAAGGGTACATCCAGCAGTAGGAGGGAGGTGGTGTTGCCAGTTGTATCATTGGCTGGTGAGACATCACCTAGAGTATTGTATCCAGTTTTGGAGGCCACACCTTGGAAAGGACATATACAGATGGAGGCAGTCCACAAGAGGACAACTAAAATGGTGTTGAGGTTGCATAAGATGCCCTACGAGGAGAGAGTAAGGGATCTCAAAATATACACCTTGGAAGAGAGGAGAGTGAGATGGAACATGATAGAGTCCTATAAGTGCTGTACCTCACAGGGGTGAACAGAGTACAGGAGGAGAGTCTTTTTTCAAATAAGAAGAGTACTAGGACCAGGAGGCAGGCAGTGGAGCTAGAGGGTAGTGTTATAAAGCAGTGGGTAGGGCCAGTGGGATGTTGGGGTGCAAAGGGAGACGTATCTCCAGCCGCAGACGGAAAATGGTGTTGCCACTGCATCACTTACTTGTGAGATCCCACTTTGAGTATTGTGTCACATTCTAGAGGCTCCACCTCAGAAATGACATAAAAGGGTACAGGTAGTCCAGAGAAGGGCAACTAAAATGATGCAGGGATTGCATCAAAAACCCCACAAAGAGTACCTGAGGGATCTCAACATGTATACCCATGAAGAGAGGAAAGTGAGAGGGGACATGATAGAGACCTACAAGTACCTCACTTGGTAAGCAGGGTGCAGAAGGGAAGTCTCTTTCACATTAGAAGAAGCACTAGTACCAGAATCATGAAAAAATCTGAGAGGGCATGGCTTTCGTAGAGGGTGGTATCCACATGAAATGCACTTCACGATAGTGTAGTGACTAGCACTAATATAGATACTTTTAAAATAGCCTTATATGAAGCATTGATAGATCAAACCCAAATAGTCAGAGTATAAGTAATTGGTTCAGGTGAATAAAGGCTAATGCTAAAAGATCTGTATTGATCCTGTGAATCCTCTGAACGTATTGAAGTTGTTGGGGGAGGATGTTAAAGAGCCACAGACAACTCAAGAAGAACTTTGAAAAACATAATACTTGGAGTTGGACGCTAAGCAGCTTATATCGCTCGTTATAAATTGGGCAAAAAATGTCCATGACTCTGATTGGCTGAGACCCTTTCAGAGCCATGTCCTTATAATGCCATATCATGTCAACTTGCACTACTTGTCATGTCAGATGAATCTAATAGATTTCTTTGACTGGGTGACCAAAGTAGTAGACCAGGGAGGGGCTGTGGACATGGCCTACCTAGACTTCAGCAAGGCATTTGACACAGTCCCGCACAAAAGATTAATAGTCAAATTAACTAGCCTAGGAGTGGGACCCAGGGTGGTAGCCTGGGTAAAACATTGGCTGGACAACAGGACACAGAAGGTAATTGTAAATGGAGACCACTTTGAAGAAAGAGGGGTTACTAGTGAGGTACCGCAGGGTTCAGTATTGGGTCCAGTCCTTTTTAATGTATTCATAAGTGACATTGCAGAGGGACTGGAAGGAAAAGTATGCCTTTTTGCAGATGACACAAAGATCTGCAACAGGGTGGATACACAGGGAGGCGTGGAAAGGATGAGAAGGGACTTGGCAAGGTTGGAGGAATGGTTAGAAGTATGGCAGCTAGGATTCAATGCAAAGAAGTGCAAAATAATGCACATGGGAAACAAGAACCCAGGGGAAGAATACACAATGGAGGGGAGGTAGTAACAACAACAAAAGGAAAGGGACCTGAAGGTAATCATATCAGATGACCTTAAGATAGCAAGCAATGTGAGAAGGCAGTAGGAGGGCTGGGGTATACTGGGATGCATAGGGAGAGGCATCAGGAGCAGAAACAGGAAGTTGTTATCCCTCTATACAGACAGTTGGTGAGACCCCATCTGAGTACTGTGTCCAGTTCTGGAGACCCCATCTCCGCAATGACATAGACAGGATAGAGGCAGTCCAGAGGAGGGCAACTAAAATGGTGCAGGGTCTGCAAGAGAAGCCATATGAGGACAGACTAAAGGAGCTTAATATGTATACCTTTGAGGAAAGAAGGGAGAGGGGGGACATGATAGAAACTTTTAAGTACCTCAGTGGAATCAACAAAGTCCAAGAGGGTGGCATCTTTTCAGATAAGCCTTGGAAGTGAGACAGGGAGGTCTTCAGTGAGAGTAATGTAAATTCAGAAGTAAACAGACCATAGCTATTCGGTGGTCTTTGACTGTGTACTGCAAATTGCAAGAAACCACTGAGGGAAAAAGTGGTCATGGACATTGCAACTTACTTTTCTTTATGTTTTATTTTACTTATTTTTTGGCCCGTTCTCTGAGTGGTTACGCTATTGTACCATTGTGTCAAGGACCATATTATTTGTTGTCCGGTCTTGTCAATGGTCGTCAATTACTCCATTTCTCCATTTTTTAAGCTATTTGGAACTTGCCTACCTGAAGTCGTATTGCGCCCAGCTGTGTCGTTTCCAGTCACTGTGTGGTCCTGTGGTTAGCTGCTGGCTGTGTGCTGGGAGCGGGCGTGGAGCTGGGTTTGACTGCCTCTGGTGCTGTGGAGAGATTTTGGTTGCTGGCGGCCTGGGGTTCTGGCGGCTGCTTACGTGTTTGAGGTGAAACGCTGGACTGGACTGTGAGAAGGAACACTTCGTGGTGGAGTGTTGGTTCCCATTCGGGGAAGGATTATCGCCGAACCAGGAAGAGGAAGTAATCGGGAACATACTGGACTGGACTTACTATATGGAGGAAGCGTCTCGGACAGAGGAAATTGTGGATTATTTGAATTAAATTGTCCAGATTCCCTGGTCCAGACAGGGTAGCGGGTTTCTCTGCCTCCGGAGGGTGGTGGGGTTAACCTTGCTTCCTTATTGAGAGAGGGGTACCATCGGAGGGTGGTTCAGCCTGTCTCATTGCTGCGAGGGTCAGGTTGAGTCTGGACTTCTGGTCGATGCTCTCTCTGGATGCCTGCAGGATTTTACTGGAGTTGGATTTATGTGGACTGCTACTTTGGTGATGTATACTTGAACTTTCGTTATTTTCAATTATATTTTGGGATACGATTGGGAGGACCGAAACCTGAGCTACTTAGTTTAGTCTTGTGAGAGAAGACTGTCTAAAGTTTTTTGGGCCATACTAGTGGTGAGAGCACAAAAGTGTGGATACTAAGAAGAAAAGACCTCGAACTCCTGCTTTGGTTTTTCCTTTAGTATTTTGGAAACTGAAACTTTGGGCCAAATTTTAAGGGTTTTATGTAGGTGGAAAAATCCTTTTCTACAGTGGTGAGAGCACTGTGGAAGGGGGTAGTTGGACAAGTGCTTCTGATACATTTATGTGTAACACATTGTTATGAAATGTTTTATGTTTGATATTGAAATATAATGTTTAGGGTTTAATTTTAGTTAGTTTTGCTTTGCTTAGTTATAATAATTATATTTTGTTATTTGTATGTCGTATTTTAAATTTTGTTATTTATATATTTTGCTGGGGTTTTGTATTAGTTGTGTTACTATGTGTTGGAATAAAAATAGGACGGTTGTCTATTATTCCCCCTCCAGGCTCAGGGATCTCCATCCCTTCTCCTGTCCCCCGCTGTCGCCGGGAGTCTATAGAAGGTGTAGGGCTCTGGGGATTGTGAGGGGGAGGAGGAGGGTTGGGGCTGGGCCTGGGGGGGATGGAAAGGAGCGGGCGGATAGGGATTGTGAGGTCAAGGAGACACCCTGGGTGAAATGGGCTCAGGAGAGGGGTTCTCCCTGTCTTGTGCCCATACCCAAGGGTTCTGGTTACCAGCAGGCAACGCGGTCATCGTCGAAGGTCCATCCTGCACGAGCGGTTTTGTGCAATGCTAGGTCTATTAAAAACAAGACGGCTATTATAGCTGATCTTGTTGGGTCAGCTGACCTAGCTTGCATCACTGAGACCTGGCTGGATGAGAATGCTGGGCCAGTATTAGCTGCAACAGTTCCACGGGTACTCGCTGATACACCGCCGAGGCAGGATCAGAGGACGGGGTGTTGCCATTTGTTTTAAATCAGAATTGGGCCTGGTGGAGGTACCAGTGGGAGTCACCGGATCCTTTGAGTGTGTCTTAGGTGAGGGTGTGGGGTGCAGGATACTTCTGGTATACCGTCCACCAGGTGACGGGAATGTTTTCCTGCAAGAAGTCGCAGACTTCATTGTCGACCTAACATTGGGGTCCCCCAGATGGTTGGTTCTGGGCGACTTCAATGCTTGGGTCGACAATGAACTCTCACGTTTTGGTCAAGACTTCCTCAGTTGATGTTATCACTGGCTTCACACAGGTAGTTTCCTCCTCGACCCATATTGGTGGGCACTCATTGGATCTGGTGTTCCTTCTGGGATGGGGATATCTGATTTGGTGGTGGAACCACTCGGATGGTCTGACCATCACTCCATTAGGTTCAATTTTGAGGCTGCCTCTACTAGGTCAGCCCCTTCAGAAATGGTCCGGTACTGCCCATTGAGGGGTGTGTCCCCAGATGACCTGATGGCAGTGCTGGACCTATCGGATCTTCCGATAGATTGCTTGGATCCAGGTGACCTAGTACAGGCCTATAATAGGGCAGTTATAGGGGCTCTGGATTCTATCACACCTGTTCATGTTCGTCCGCTCACTCTTCACCCCAGGTCTCCATGGTTTGATGAGACCATGAGGGAGTTGAGGAGGGTAGGACGAAGGCTGGAGAGGCGTTGGCGGAAGTCCGGACTGGATGATGACAGACTTAGTTTGATGGACCATTATATGGCCTATCAATCCGCAATCTCTCGTAAGAAAGCAGAGTTCCTGTCCAGGGAGATAACGGCTGCACAGAATAGACCAGCCCAGCTCTTTTGGACTGTGGACAGACTGTGCAGTCCAGTCTGTCTTCAGCCCGGGAGGGCCTTTTCCACAGAACAGTGTGAGGAGTTTGCTCTCTTCTTTGCAGATAAGGTTGCCAAAATCAGATCGGATGTCCGCTTTTCCCTCTCCAATGGGGTAGTGATGGTTGGCCGGAGATGTCAAACACCCAGTTTGCATGGTCTGACTTCAGCCTCCCCAAAATCAAGGGTATTGTGATGGTCATCCGAGCGCTACGACCAACCAGCTGTGATTTGGACCCTGGCTCCACACGTCTCCTAGTGGATTGTGTGGATAAAATCGGCCTAGTCCTGGCTTTGATAGTCTGGAAGTCTTTGGAGAGGGGGATCTTTCCTGAACCCCTCAAAGAGGCTATAGTTAGGCCCCTTTTAAAGAAACCCTCCTTAGACCTGGATTGTCTAGCGAATTACAGACCAGTCTCTAACCTACCCTTTGTGGGTAAGGTTATTGAGAAAGTGGTCGCACTGCAATTGGATGATCATCTGACCAACAACAATATCTACGATGCTCTCCAATCTGGATTTAGGAAAAGGCACAGTACCGAGACAGTACTTGTTCGTGTACTAAATGACCTTCTAATAGCGGTAGAGATCAGGGACCCGTTCTATCTTGGTACTTCTTGATCTCTGCAGCATTTGACACTGTTGATCATGGGGTGCTGTTGGTGCTTCATGTCCATCTGTGGATTATCTGGTATGGTCCTCAGGTGGTTTAGATCTTACCTCGGGTGGGACTCAGAGGGTGGTGTCGGGAATTTTTCCTCGGCATCAGTCTCCCTGTCTTGAGGGTCTCCAGGGCTCTATTCTAGCACCTATGTTATTCATGTGTATATGCCTTTGGGAGAGATTATAAGATGATAATGGACTGGTTTTCATTGCTATGCTGATGATACCCAGCTGTATATGTCTTTGTGCCCGGCCAGGATGCTGCCTTGTCGGTATTTAATAACTGCCTTGCAGAAGTCCAAGATTGGATGAATGGGAGTTGGTTGAGGTTAAACCCCAAGAAAATGAGGTGTTGGTTGTGGATAAAGGTCGCTGTGAGGCGGGTTTGCCAGTTGGATCGCACTCTGGCTTATGGCTTGCAGGCGCTCCACTGACAACCTCAGATCAGGTGCGGAATCTTGGTGTAATAATTGATGACCACTTGACGCTTAAAGCTCAGGTGTCAGCGGTGGTCAAAACTTCCTTTTTCCATCTGAGGAATGTCGCCAGGGTGAAGCACCTGGTTCCTCCAGAAGATCTTCCAACATTGATCCACGCCTTTGTTACCTCCCGCCTTGACTATTGCAACTCCCTGTACCTAGGGCTATCGGGGGTTGAACTTCGCCATCTGCAGCTAGTGCAGAATGCGGTGGTCAGGTTGTTGACTGGTTCTTCTAGATCCAGTCATATAATGCCTGTGCTCGTGGACTGCACTGGCTGCCAGTGTTTTGGCGATCACCTCAAGGTCGGTCTTCTGACCCATAAAGCTCACATGACCAGGGACCAACTTACCTGAAAGAGCCCTTCACCTACTGTCCCTCTCCCGCCTCCGATCCACTGATGAGGGATTGCTGAGATTCCCAGGGTCTGTTTGAAATCTTCGGGCTAGGTCATTTAGCTTATGCCCTGACCCTGTGGAATTCTCACCTGTCAGGTGCGAAATAGTCCGACTGTCCTGAGCTTTAAAGGAGCCTTGAAAACCCACCTTTTTAGTATAGTTTTTAATGATTTATAGTAGTTTTAAACTCTGTTTATTTATTGTTTTATGATATTGTGCAGGCGCTTTGGATTGGAGAAAAGCACCTTTTATAAATAAAATTGATTGATTGATTGGGAAAAAGAGACATGCAAGAACAAGGGGACACAATTTAAAGATGGGGGGGCGGTTCAGGGGCAATGTGAGGAAGTATTATTTCACAGAGAGGGTAGTGGATGCATGGAACAGCCTTCCTGAGGAGGTTGTGGGGTCTAAAACTGTGGGAGAATTCAAGAATGCATGGGACAGACATAAGGCAATTCTTGTGGGGGGTGGTAGGAAGAAATAGGCTGCTGGTTAACTAGGCTCAACGGCCTATCCTGTAAGTAGGGAAATGGGCAGACTAGATGGGCCAAGCGGTCCTTATCTGCCGTCAAAGTCTATGTTTCTATGTTTCTATGTTAAAAAATACCTGCTGCAGCACAGTTGGCATATCGTTGTCCCCACACTATAGGTTTCTCACACTAGGAGCATCTGAGCAGTCTTTCTGACGACCGCACAATTGCACAGACTCTCCTCAGAACCACGGCACTTGAAACATCTCGTACCTCAAGAAAACCACCAGTACTTGTATCAAAAACATCCCAAAATATGCACATACTTTTTTACTGGCCACAGATCAGCAGCTCTCACATTGATTTTTTTTTTGGCACTGTAGAATCTTTTCTCTGTTCCCCAGTGGATTCGTTGTCGCCGGTGTTGACATTTGTGCTGCCCGCCACCCGCCTGTCACCTCAAGTGTAATCCCTTTTTCCAAGAACAGGATTTTAAACAAAACAGTCACTAGAAACGCAATGCAAATCCTTTTCCCTTCACTTGTTTACACACAATCCATAGATGAGACACAATGTAAATGACAGACTCTCATACGGCGGCTGAAGAGGGACATGCTCACTCTCCATAAAACAGCTGTTGTCAGTTTAAAATGACACACAACACACTGTGTACAAAACAATATTGTGTGTGTCTGTGGGTGAAAGGCAGAGTGGGGACATAACCTGCACCATATATGTGTGGGGAAGTTACTCTACTAGTGACCAAGCTAAATATAGTATAGTACTGTACAGGACAGTACATAAATGCAGGAACTATTTTTCTTCTCCTAAATGGAAAAACTCTTTTTATCCAAGTTTTTTCCATTTTGCCCCTTTTTTTACTTTTTAATTTTAATTTCCACTTGTAGGCCCATTTATAAGTGCAATAAGACACTCCAAGGTGTGGGTTATGGCCAATGAAACACTTCCAGGTGCTAAAGGCACTCGGCGCAAGCACCTCATGCCTCATAATGCACCTGGGGCGTGCTCTTATCAGGCCATAACCCACACCTCATCATGTCTTATTGCTGGCTTAGCTCTGTATTTCTTATTTCTTTTATTTATTACTGAGGTCAGATGCATGAAAACAGAAGTGTTGTTCCTTGAGGGTTCATCAGCCCCTATTTCTTCTTCCCAACCTGATGTCATAATACTCTGCTTGTGACATCACTGTTTATTCCCTTGGCAGCAGAATGTGATGTCACAACAGAGCATTATAATTTCAAATAGAGAATAAGCTATAGAAGCAGAAGAAAAGTAAGGGATAAAGACTTCTTTTTGTGGGAATTTTTATAGTAATAAATAATAGAGAGAAGAAATATATAGAAGGTATATGAAATGCAAGCTGAATTGTGTCTAAATATGATGTTTTTCAAAGTTTTCCCAAAGGCATCAGCTGCTCTTTAAGAGGCATGTGACGAAGTGCTGCTTTTCTAAGGGTGGCAGACACCTGAAACAGACTGCCAGCTGGTGGAGGCAGAAACAGTGGGGGACTGTAAGCATGCTTGGGACAGACATGGGGAATATTAATAAATAGGGAGGGAGGGGGCAGGGTCACTAGTGATCAGTGACGGTCTTCAGAGACAGATTAGGCAGGGAACATATGGGCAGACTGGATGGACCAAACAGTCCTTTTTTGCTAAGAAATTCTATGTTCTATGTAACTGTGCATGACTTGATTTTTTGATGAGATACCGTTGTATTACAGAAATCTACCAATTCTGAAAACTGGTGAGCATCATGTCTTGCCAGTTATTATGTAAGTGATAATATACAACTGGGTGTGCAGTTACCTCACGTTGTAACATGGCAATAATAAATCATTGTCAGAACAAATAGTAATTGGCACAAAGACATCATGTGACCATCTTCCAACTGTGCATTAATTCTTTAGATATGCCCTGCTGTATAATACCAATGGCAGCCACACGTATAGAAATATATTTGACATTCCCACCCACCCAGTGTACACAGTAGAGCTCCTCATGATTCCTGTAGTCTTAATACCTGAAACAGATGTTCAAAAAGCAGTATCTGACATGCACCCTGAACCATGACCCACACCTACATTACCATTCTCTTTCACCCGTGTAGATCTACAATGCACTGGATAGCCATAGTGTTAGTGTATGGCTGAGTGGCGGACAATGAGAGAAACATAGAAATGAAGAAGTCACCACGAATTTGTAGCCAGGCACTGTATATGGAGCATAAAATGGCTCCCCATTTCTGTTTCACGATGCCGAGATGGGCAGCTCATAAACAGGTGAAGGGTGGGAAGTTGCACACAGCTGCCCTGAAACAAATAGCTTCAGTGTCTTACAGTTCATACAACTACATAAGAGCTCCAAGTTTGCAGCATGCGAGGTGTTCAGAGGCAGAAGTGGTTGCATATAATATTTAAAACAGTGACTACTCACGTCATGTAGCAGCTGAGAAGCGGTAACAGGGACAGGGAAAGAAGGTCAGTGTTCTGTTGGCCATTATCAGTGAATAAGTGTAGCAGGTATAAGACGTCAGTAAATGAAATTTTTTTTTCATGTCATACCAATGTTTGCTAGCGAGTAATCGCAAGCGGTAGCAAGGTATGCAAATGATTATCTGTACCCACAAATCGTAGCATATTATTATAAGAAATATAGCAAGTGATTTTTTTTTCAGCAACATAATAGTAATTTGCAACTTTTAAGCAGCTGCGTAGCATTATTACAGCAGTAGCAAAGTAACAGCAGCATTGTTTAATTAAAGACTACTGCAGAAATCACAATATTAATGAGTATTGGTGAATTTGTCCAGTATAATTATTTTAAGATGGCTTTTTCCATACAAGAAATAAAAAAATGTGTTGCATTATTTGTGTTATCTAACAATATTTCTCCCAAGTGCTTGCCATGTTGCAAGCACATTAATCCCCTTGAAAGGAGGCATTTCCTAGGAATTAATGTATGGTTGGGTGGTGGGAAGTGCTCGGCCTTCGGCCTCATGCCCCCCCACTAACCAAGCATTAATTCCTAGGAAATGCCTCCTTTCTTGGGGATTAATGCTTATGCATACACATGCCTCAGATACGTTGTGAGGCTCCCAAGTAGTGCATATGTTCTACTACAACCACACTGCAGCATTTCACTTGTAAAATTGATTGACTCAAAAGTGGAAGAAAATGAAAAAATACAAGCATTTAATATTTGTATTACCAAATGCTTGATTAACAAATTGTGGTTGCCCACGTGCCCCACTCCCTCTTCTTTGGGTTGTACAGGGTAAGTTTATTTACTGGTGCCACATTTGGTAAAAGAAGTTGCAACCTTTCCATCATATGTTATCAGCTTCCAAAGGCATAGTTAGTTATTCAGTTAGTTAGTTGATTTATCCAACATATTGCACATAGATCTGGGATATAACCCAATGTGATTAATGTGGTGGAGATACGCTACACCCTCAGATGCAAAGCTTTTGGACTACTTTCTTATCTCCTTGATTTTCCTACTTATAAAACTTCTGTTGCGCAACAGTACCCCTTACTTTATTGTCTAATTTCTTTCCCCTACCCAAGGTTCGCCACCTAGCACAGTACTATCCTATCTACTATTTTTCCTACTATTTGATATTTTCTTTCCCTATTCTTTTCCATCCATATTAGGCCCCCTTAGTTATCTGTATAACATTCTGAGAGGTGTTAATAAACTAAAGAAATGGACTTAAGCCTGAGGGCATAGTGAAATAAAAAGAAGACGGTGCTCCTAAGAACATTGGGTTATATGTCAATGAAGTCATGTTCTCTCTGCAACAATAATTATCTTTAAGGATCTCTCCATATTTCATAACCAAGATATGATAGGGCTGTGAGGTATGCCCAGTATTAATGATTGTAAAATGAAGTTTATGAATGAATTTATGTGATGTTAAATAAGGGTAAAATGAAGACAGTATTGTGTATAGCTGGTAGGAATGAGCAGGCTGAATATAGAAAGCTACCCAGAATATAAACTTCTGTCCCTTGTTTTAAGTATAAAATATATTTTGTTTTCTTCACTGTAAACTTTGCTGTGACAGAGTGAGAGAGAGAGAGAGAGAGAGTGGGTTAAAAAGCTATTTTTGCTCTCTCACCATGTCCGCACTCTGTGAGGCAGCCCCTCTAAGATTTATCCACCGCTCAGCTTTTGAAATTAATTTATCACTGTTCTACATAAGCGGTCATCGGGTTCACTCAAGAAGTGAACCCAGTTTAAGAAAATGTTTTTTTTTTTTCTTCAAGTGTAAGAGAACCGCCAGGAACGGAACTGGCAAATGCTCCACAGTCCTCACAGTTCCACACATCAGCAACCAAAATGATCTGGGGCTTGGGGGACAGGACCTGTGGGGAGAGGCTCGAAGAGCTAAATATGTACACATTGGAAGAGATAAGGGACCAGGGGGACATGATAGAGGTCTTCAGGTACATGAAGTGGGTAAATAGGAGAGGAGCAGTCAGGGTGCTCTGAAGGAAGGAAGGGGACAACTAGAGGGCATGGGTGGAAGTGGGAGGGGGAGATTCAGGGCAGAAAGAAGGAGGTGCTGCTTCACTGAGAGGTTGGTGGAGCCATGGAATGCACTGCCCAGGAGGCTGGTGGAGGCAGAGACGGTGGAGGGGTTCAAGAGGGGGTGGGACAGGTACAGGGGAAGGGTTCTGGAAGCAAAGTCCTGTGCAGCGATAATATCTGGGACTGGGAAGGGAGAAACCAGAGAGAGTGAGGGTGCAACAAGGTCAGCTCCCAAGGTGGGGGCTGACCAAACAAGCAGACATGAAAGACCATTAGGCCTATACTGTTGGCATTTTAGTATGTTAGTATCTTGTTCACTCGGAGCACAGAGGCACTTGTAAATTTCAGTCACCAGCCCAAGTTGTATAAATTAGTCAGCAGTCTGCTCAGTTCAAAACCCAAACAGGGAACTGAGAAGAAAATGAAAGACTCCCCAAGCCCCTTAAACCAGGGAGCATGTTTTATTTAAATAAAATGCAAAGGAGCATGTTAGCGCCTACAAAAAAACAGTGAAGCTGCTCTATTTTAGTACAAAGAAGGGAGCGGGTGGCTGAGACCTAGCTAGACAACTGCAGCCACCCGCTCCTACCATTCCCAAGCACTCCTTACTGACAGCATACAGTACAAAGAAGGATAGAGGTACTGTCCTAACAATAAAATAAACCCAGCGAAGATAAAACAACTAGGTATTAAAAAAAAAGAGCCTGCTGGCTTACCTGGTTTGTGGAAATGAATCTAGCCTTGTCTATAGGGGAGCAGCGCCCTCTGCTGTCCCCTTTTTATAGCACTCCCCCTGCCACTCTAAAGGTAACTAAGGAGGGTTCCTTTTTGTTACCATGCAATTAACCATCTGTTGGGCTATTGTAGGCTTATATTATAGATTTATTAAAGTGGTATTACCAAAATACAATGGAGTGTCGAATGGTAAATGTATGGTGGGTCACAAATTGATGCTACAGTAACCCAGATAGTTCATTTTTTGTATTTGAAGTTAAGGGCTTAGTCAGGTGACCCCACCATCTAGGTATAAAACCTTTCCACTGTCAGCAGATGGCAGATCAGCCTTGGAAGTGGAGAAGGAAGGTATACTGAATGAGTAGACGAGTTGATATACAGAAGGTAAAAGGATCTTAGGAGTTCTAAGATCCAGGACTGTATGTTTGCAAGAAACTACTGAAGCCAAGTAGTCATTTTCATTGCATTTACTGTATTTTTATTTTTCTAAACTTTGAAAAATAAATATCACACAAAGTGTGTTTTAAATCCTGACAAATTGCCTTGTCTGATGTTTATTCCCACACGCTGTGACAAACCTGGTGTCAGAAGTGGGATAGTACAGGTTGTCCAGAGAAACGAGGAGGAAACCAGTACCCAGATACCAGCCCTGATATCCGGACATAGGGGGCAAAGAACAGGATGGCACACTTCCAGGATCCCATGGATGCCAATGTTCTGAAGGAGGAGGAGGAAGCCCTGCCAGGAGTACATACCGGAGCCCAGGTGTTGTGGACCAGAGTGGAACTTCTAACCTGCCTGAAGTTTGAAGTGACAAAAATGAAGACAACAACACAAAAGATGATGGGCACAGGAGTTGGAGAAGACAAAGATGAGGAACCACTCTATGAGGAACCACTGTATGAGGAACCACCACCTGAAGACATCAGTGGCTTCTTAAAATGGTTTGAAGAAAATTGAAATGGAGAGGCAAAGGGAATGAGACAACAGAGGGAGAAAGAGAGAGCTAGAGAGGAGGCTTCAAGACCAGCGATGGGCAGACACCTTGCGAGCTCTCCAACTGATTGGACAAGGACTACAGGGAGCAGGACCAGCAGGCAATAATCCAAAAGACATAAAACTGACTAAAATGGCACCAACTGACAATACTGAAGTGTACTTAACTACATTTGAGAGGGTTGCCCGAGCCTGTGGGTGGGATCAGAGACAGTGGGTAGTACGCCTTTCTCTGTACCTTACTGGGTGAGCTCAGTTAGCGTACAGCAATATGGACAGCAGACATGCTGAAAACTATGACTTAGTAAAATAGAAATATTGAAAAGGTATGATATAAATGCAGAGACATACAGGCAGAGGTTTTGTTACCTGAAACATCACCCTAATGACACTCCTAGGGAAACCTTCACTAGACTAAGGGAACTGTGTTTAAAATGGCTACAGCCTGAGGGGAAAACTACTATGGCAATTATAGAGATATTAGTAGTGGAGAAGTATTTATAGATTCTAATCCTTGAAGTACAATTATGGGCAAGAGAGCACCACCCAGAGACTGCAGAACTTGCTATTAAATTGGCTAAAGATTTTTTAGCTGCACAATAACCCCTGAGGAAAAGGTATCAAAGTGACCCCACAGCACCTGCCCCCCCAAACAACGAATGCCCTTGTTGTTCTTAGAGCTCCCATTGAATATCTTCGATGGACCAAGGGGGAGACCTAATCAAGGAGCCAGACCATATGATCCTGATATCATCAGTGAGAATTGTCAGGTTAAAGGACTTATTGCTAGGTTTTGTACCCAACCTAGAGCTGATGCCACCCATTTGTCCTTACTGAATGATGGTTACTTTGTGCAAGACATTTCCATCAATGAACAAAATGTGTTTGGCCTAGTGGACACTGGTAGCCAGAACACTTTAATTCAACCACAACTAGTGCTTGATATGCAATTAGGAGGGCCAGACATGAAAATTGTGTGCATGGGGACACTAACCACTATCCTACTGCTACAATTATGGTGGATGTAGAAGGTCAGAATCAAGTGGTCACTGCAGGACAGGTGCCCAACCTACCGGTGCCCATGGTTATATGCCATGACTTTCCTAACTTTCCTACTTAAATAACTGAACAAGGGATGGTCACAGCCGTGACTACCAGGGTTCAAAAGAAAAAGGAAAAATCTTTGGGGAAAACTTTCCCTTTTGTAGGAGATGTTATTGAAGAAGCTGGTAAGGATAGAAAAACCCTTAACCAGAAGAAAAAAAGAGCAGAAACAATGGAGGCAAATTGTAAATGGACAGCCTGACACAAACATACAGCCTGTGTTTAAAAATATTGATATAACTGCTGAGCAGAAAAATGATGCGTCATTACAACCTTTTTATTTACAGGTTGGTCAAGAATTATCAAAAGGGGCTCCTATGATTATGGTAATGACAACATACTATACAGGCTATGTATCAATCCCGACACTGGAGAAAGGGTCGAACAGTTATTGGTACCTGAGAAACATAGGGAGTCGATTTTGTTTTTGGGGCATGATCTCCCATGGGCTGGCCATGCAGGGTGGGAACATACCCTAAAATGTATTCTACAAAGATTTTATTGGCCAGGGCTACACGACCAAGTAGCCAAATACTGCCAATCTTGTAAAGAGTGCCAACAAGTAGCCCAGATAGGCAAAAAAAAATACATGGTGCCCCTTATGCCCCTACCCTTGGTTTCTAACCTGTTTGAAAGGATAGGAATGGATATTGTAGGACCCCTACTGAAAAGTTCCAAGGGCAACCAATTCATCCTGGTGATATGTTACTATGCCACAAAATATCCAGAAGCTATACATATGCATGCAGTCACTACACTTAGGACTGCTGAAGAACTGGTGAAGGTCTTTAGTCACCTGGGTATCCCAAAAGAGATCCTTACAGAGAGGGGCACACACTTTAATGCTGCCTTGTTAAAAGAACTGTATAAGTTACTGGGGATAGCGGCTATTCAAACCTCCCCTTTTCATCCTCAGTCAGATGGTCTAATGGAGCGGTTCATTCAAACGCTGAAGCAGATGCTCCGTAAGTTTGTACACAAGGAAGGGAGGAACTGGGATAGCTTTCTACTATTTCTGTTATCTGCTTACAGAGAAGTGCCTCAGGCCTCCACAGGTTATTCCCCCTTCTCTATGCTATATGGATGCAATCCCTGAGGCCCATTAGATGTAGTTAAAGAATGTTGGGAAGAAGGGACTGATGTAAAACATGGCAGCATTGTCAAGTATATGGGACAGTTGCGTAAGAGGTTGATCACCTATACCACCAAAGCCCAGCAAAACTGTGCAGATGCACAGAAGCTGCAGAAACAACAGTACAACATATAGAATAATGTGTGGTTGCTCACATACAACAAGGCTATGTTGCCATCGAGGGGATGTGATGACGTCACGCTGACCTTGAGAGCGAAGCTCGAGAGGTCCGTGTGACGGAATCACTTCCCCGAGATGGCAACAACGCCTTCTTGTGTTTATGCAACCATATACTATTTTATATAGTATATGGTTCCCCAAACCATAGGAGGTTTGACTTTTGACAAGGGTCATACCTTGTGAATATTGTCCTGCTCGCTTGCTTGGTCGCTCCCTCCCGGTCCATGCTGCAGTCGCCATCCAGTTCCAACACCGAAGATACTGGTGCTTCACTGCTTCCTGCAGTCCTGCTCTCAGCAAAAGAAATTTTAAAAATACTGAAAAACTGATAGTTTGGGAACATGGAGCTGAGTATGGCAGTCCGTGTCCCAACTATCTGATTGAATGGCTCTACCAACTGATCGCTAGACACCGCCGTCATTTTAGAGAGCATTTTTTGATCAGCTCTGTTTTCAGCCAATCATGTAGTAGCTCAAGGCTGTAAAGTTGCTGTACTATCGATCTGATGTCAGAACAATAGTACAACAACTTTTTTGACCTTTGAACTGTCCTACAACAACATTTGGTAAGCCACTGTTTTCCATCTAGAATAAGCCCTAACCATATACTATATAAAGGTGGAAAATAAGACATGCATCCCAGGGGAAAAAGTATTGTTGTTATTACCCTCCTCAGAGCAGAAATTATTGATGAAATGGCAAGGACCCTACACAGTAGTGCACTAGGCAGGACCTATTACCTATGAGATTGAGAACCCAGATAAAAGAATGGGTAAAAAGATTTGCCACGCTAACCTTGTGAAAAAATTGCATGAAAAACCGGAGGAGGAGTCAGCAGTACATCTGAGCATGATGGTAATTCCAGAGAAAGAATCCAAACTGGATAATGCTTATAAAAGGTTAGAAAAGACTGAGGGACACAAAGACATTAAAATAAACCCTACCCTACCCTATCAGACACCCAAAGAAGAGACGTAGAGAGTCTGATCAACTCTTTTCCGACTACTTCTACAAGCACCCCCAGAAGGGCCATGAGGTAAAGCACTACATATGTTGTCCTGGAGTGTGGGTATTGAGACACAGACACCACGTTTAAAGTGTAAAACACACTGGCAGTGCGATATTTATTTTGAACATAAGCGAAAATAAGAACAGAAAATAAAACGGAAATAACAAAACAAAACCAACTGCAGAGTGGATATCAACAGCAGCAATTCCACATTCATCTGGCAGATGTCTTCCTTTCACAGTAACACAGGTCGAACTGACCCTGCTTAGCTGCCAGGGATGCCTTTTATAGGGATCTCTGGTCACCTGATCCACCTGCTCCACCCCTAATCTAATACAAATTATTATAAAACTATACTAATACATAGTCTGGTGAATCTGGTGGACGGGGACACATAAACATTCTTACATATTTACAAGAAAATAAACATAAAGTATGTTAATACATTAAAGAAAACAGTTCTAACACTTAACAAGCAAACCTAAGGATTCATTACTCCACCAGCTTTCAAGAGATTGACAGGTGGCTTCCTGTAATACAATCTCTGGGTGGAGCCACTGACTCTTATAGAAGCACCCAGAACACAGAGGTAAAAGGTAGGCTACAAACACCCTTATCTTCTCTTGGTTACCTGCTCTTTGTTTTTATTCAATGAAACTTGCATTAAACATAATTCAAAGGCAAAACATTATCTAGCACTTTCCTTCAGTATGGCACTGCTTTTGTTTCTATTTTTAATCAACATAACAGAAAAATAACAGCAAGGAAGTACTATAATGTTAAAGGGTGCAACAGGCAGGGCTTCTGAAAAGGCTGCACACTGTTTACATTATTATTTCTGTCTCCCTGTCCTCCCCAAAGAAGGCACCAGTGTTTTATTTCATTTTACATACAGTACAGAGAGGGGAGAAACAGAAACGTAAATCAGTAACTGCATGCCTGCAGTTTCAACTTCTGGCATTTGTTAATTTTGCTAGTTGCAACATGTGGCAAGAAAGCTTCACTCCTGCAACTCGCAGAGCGCATTTTGCACATCTTTCCTCTTGCACAGTTGCGATGTACGTCCTACCTGTTCCACAGCAGAAACTTTACGTTGGGAACCAGGATATATCTCTAGGAGCTGCTGAGCTGCTTCTGTTGGGGGGGGGGGGAGCTTGCAGCACCAGATTGCTCAGCACCAATTACAAGCTCCAAAGCACTAATATGGTGCAACATTACAGGAGCACATCTCATTTTTACCATACAATGCACAAGAAGTACCTGAAGTAGAAAAGGAAATAAAGGATAGATTTAAAGAAAAGTGTGCTACTGCGGTAGACTTTAAAAAGAGGAAAAGGAGAATGCCCAGGAGTGTCTGTCATGGGGGGGGGGACACCAACACTTTGACATGTGTACTGAATCCCTTCCAGTCAGGCAGAAGCCTTACCAGCTACCCAAAAGGGTGAGGGTAGAGGTCAAAAAGGAAATCAACAAGCTAAGGTAGTTGGGTATCATAAAGCCTTCCAATAGTGCGTGGGGTAATCCATTGTTGTAGACTACTACTAGTAGTTCCAAAGAAAGAGGGTGGAATTCGCCTTTGTTTAGACTTTAGAAGGTTGAATAAAGTGTCCCAGTTTGATGCATATCTCATGCCCCGTATTGATGACGTCATAGACCACATAGGAAACGCTGGTCATATCACTACATTGGCTCTGACCAAGGGGTATTGGCAGATACCATTAGACCGGCAGGTAGGGAAAAAAAACATCTCTAGCATCCCGGTAACTCCAAAAACAGTAGGGCAATTCAAATCTGCTTGGGACAGCCATAAAGGGATTGTCTCTCAGAAATTCTAAGGGGGATAGCACTCAGGGCAGACTAGATGGATCTTTGGTCCCCATCTGCCATCACTTTCTATGTTTCTATGTTAAAAAGTGCAGTGCCTTCACCCAGAGTAAGTTATGAGTGGGTCAGATGACTGGTTGGCACAGCCCCCTGGGATGCTGCACCTACCAACCACTCCTACCAACTACCCCACATACTGGATGCCCACCAATTTTCCAATATCAATAACCATAGACACTTGATGATGGACAATCACAAAATACCCCTCACATGGCAATTCCAAACAACAAATCACAGCTTTATTGGGGGTGGGGCTAGGATGGGGTACCTGGACATGGGATAGCTGTGGAAGAAACGGATTATTAGTAAACAAAAGCAAGACAATAACAACATGGGCCCGTAGACCTAACCACCCCCAGCTGCCCATCCCCACTGGTACCAGTGTTATGTCCCAAGAGTCTTTTTGGGTACCCAGCAGTTGCAGGCCTGGATGGTGCCACAGGTTGGCCAGCTGTTGGGGCCCTAAAAACTTGAAAAATTATTAATTTAAAGTGAACACTCCCTTTGGATTCAAGGGCAAGCCCTGGGTACTCATGGTTTGAAGATCCTCAGAAATCTCTGAATCAAGGGGTCGATGGGCTTGGTTCTCAGGGGGCACACTATTTGGAACAGTTGAAAAAGATGTCTTGAGGCCTCTATCTTGATTGAAGGTATAGCAGCGTATCCCCTTGATTGAAGGTCTGGCCGCTTATCACCTTCAACCTCTTCTGGCCAGTTTCAGAGCACGAACACAGGTCCCACCCAACCTCAGAAGGCCCAGACCCAGGAGTAGCTCCACAGCCCAGCTCCCCCAATGGGTCATAGGTGCCCTAGCACCCCAGCAAGCACAGGTGACCTCCTGAGACTAGTAGGTCCCACTTGAGAGGGGTTAACTAGTTCCCTCCCTGGCTCTGGAGAAGAACCTCTGTAGCTGGAAGAGACCACTCTTTTCCTGAACCAATACGCAGTTCCTGGGGCAACCAGGCAACTTTTAAATTCTGGTCTGCAGTGCCATTGGGCCACTGACTTCCAAGCTTTAAAGAATACCTAAACAACATTTTGACAACAAACTATTCAAAAATCTGACCTCCAACAGGACTAAAAGAAAGGCTGCTGAATTTATTAATGATAAAACTACTTTTATATATGTTACCTAAGTGTGGTTCCAAAGCATTTGAAAAAAGTAAAATCAGCCTTCCAATTTCAAAAAACTGCCTTACCAGCTTCTTAAAATGGCCACCAAATGTGTTAAGTGTTGACATCATTGGAGCCAAAGTCAGAGAGCTATATGGCTCTCTGTAGTGCTAACTAGTTCTTTTTTCCCTTTGTATAGGATTGTTTCACCAAAATGGTCAAAACCATGTGCATTATTTAGATCAATATACATGCTAGGCTATGGTTCTGTTCATTTTGTTTACTTTAACATGCTGAAATTGTGTTTTAATCCAGCCGACTTTCTCTTTGGCAAACCACAGTGCAGTACACATCTTGAATAACCTGGCGGTCTAGTGGTTATGGCAGATCCAGGATGCTACAATGGGGGTGGGGGAAGGGGTACTGGTAGTGTGTGCATACTTAATATGCACTTTTTAACATTTTTATGAAACCTTTATATTTTCTGCTATTATGCTTTTCTAGTATGTTTTTGACTGAAACTACAAATGTAATCCATATTTTTGAATGTAAGCATTTGTACAATCAATAAATCAGACTTCTTCAACAAAGTGAAATGCAGCAGCAGCAAGCGAGTACTTTACAATGGGGAGGTTACAGCCACACCCTTCACCACCCCACAGATCTACCACTTGTTTGTAGCAAAGTTCTTCTGTAGTCCAATTCCAGAGTTCATGCTTTCTTGAAAATCAAAAATATGCTTGTCTTGTCTTCTCTTCTTTATCCATGGAAATAATAATAAGAAGAATCAGTATTTTTATAGTGCTGTCATGAAGTGACTGAATGTGTAGTGGCAGACAATTCACACATTAATACCCTCACACAGCCTTGGACAATTGCATGAACTGGTTTTACGGGAAGGGGAATGTTGGCCAGAACAATAGGGTCAGGTAGTGATCATGGTGCTGGCAGCCCCACATCTTATTTCTCACAGTGATCTGCTGAAATGTCTCCCCTTCTGTCTTCCCCCTTCCCTGAATATAGCAGTACCTTGCAGGAATGGCCATCTCAGTCAGCCTCTGGTATTCATTGTCACTACTTCTCACCACACCAAAAACTGGTGAGCTCATCACCCTTGTGCATCATGAATGTAGGTAGTACAGTCCCCAGGTTTTTTGACATATCAAAAATAAACACATCTTTCCAGTAAGTCAGGCTGATAGCAGCAGGGAACAAGGGGAATTGTAGGCTTTCCTATCCTTAAAAGATCTAGGCTACCTTTGATTAGGCACTATTAAATGATGGGTGTACGCATCATTATGCATGCCATTTAATAGTGCCTAATTATAGGTGGATTAGGTCTTATATGAGTAAGAATGCCTATGTTTCCCCTTGTGCCCTGTTCTATCAGCCTGGCTTACCAGAAATCATGTTTATTATTAATATGTAAAAATGACATGGGCAACTGTATTAACCGTATTCATGATGCAGAAGGGTAGTGAGCTCACCAGTTTTTGGTGTGGGGAGCAGAAGAGAAGAATGCATGCCAGAGAGGGACTGAAGAAGCCATACCAGCAGGGTACAGCTATATTCAGGTTAGGGGAAGACAGGAAGGGGGATGTTTAGCAGATCATTGTGAGATCTGAAACGTAGGGCTGCCAGCACCATGATCACTACCTGACTGTGAATGAGAGCAGCCAGCGATGACAAATACTCAATGGCAGGGCTGCACTTAAAGTGTTACTTGAATTCAGTGTAGGGAGATTACCCTCAGGTGGCGGGGTATTGACGTTTGTTAGGACAGTATTGAGGGAGCTGTGTATAGATCATTCAAGATTTAGAAGGGTGGTAGCCAACCAGCTCACATTGTGGAGTAGGACACTAAAAAGTCCTGGAAAAGATTTGCTGGGAACTGTCCTGAGGGGTTCTGCAGATCACAGGTAAAGGAGTAGATTGACACTGGGAGTCTGGTGGATTCACTCAAGGCATAAGTATGCTTCTCCTGCTAATAATATTGTTATCCATAGTAAGTACAGCCCTTATGAGGGCATGAACAGCAGTTTTTATGGTGAGTTCTGAGGCTTATTGCTTGGCCCTCCACGAAGACCCAATTGTTGGTTAATGAGGCGGGACAAAAACACAACAGGGGAACTGTACATACTGCCTTCACTGTGCAGAAGGGTAGTGATCCACTCAATGTTTACTGTGGGAGCGAAGTCAAACACTGAAAAAGTGGATTTAAGAGTGATTTGGGAGGCATTTTTTAACAGTGCCAGCTGATGATCCATATCGGTGTAGGTATGCACAACTCTGTGAGGTATACGATTACAGTCTGAGGTGTGATCATTCTCTTCATGAGATCGCAAGCTCATATGCAGCCCCAGGCAGTACTAAGGACGTGGAATTGATGGTGGGGTGTTCAACAGAAGCCAGGTTAGGTGCAGAGGGTTCACTTGGAAAAAGAATAGAAGAAGCTTTTTTGTGGATTAACAAGAATGCATGAGCTTTGGAACTGGACCAGACCGGTACTTCGCTGTGTGACCCTGAGCAAGTCACTTAACTTCCTTGTGCTGCCAGGCCACATCTGTAAACAAGGTTTCAGCATAGTGTATCTCTCCTGGTTAACAAAGACAAAAATTCAGAGTATCACATAACCACTAGATCATCCGGTATTTGAAGTGCTGTACTGTTCTGCAGTTTGCCAAAGAGAAGGTCAGCTAGATTGCAACACATTTTCAACAAGTTAAAGTAAATAAAATTAACAAAATCATAGCCTACCATGGGTACTGATCAAAATAATCCACATGTTAACACATGGTGTTGATCATGCTGGTATAACAATTCAAAACAAAAGGGAAAGAAGAACTAGTTAGGCTATAGAAATCTATATTAGTCTCTGGCTCTGGCTCCGATGATGTCATCCTGACTCATCACTTAACACAGTTGGCAGACATCTTAGAGAGAAGGCAAGGCTGTTTTTTGTAAGTGAAAGGCTGATGTTTACATTTTTCAAAAGCTATGAAACTGCATTTATGTTATTTACATAAATGCAGTTTTAGCATAAATGTAAACAGTAGCCTTTACTTTACCTCGCAATGAAGCCAGATTTTGGAGTTTGCAGTTTTGAAAAACTGCTTCTTTAGGTATCCTTTAAGCAACAGTTCCACTTCACATGGAGATGTACAGCAGTAGCAGGAACTCTGGAACATGAAAACACCTGCTTAACTTTTGCTCACACAGTCTCTGAGTATCAGACCAGCTTCCAAAGCAGCTTCAGCTGGGGCACAGCTCTCAGCAATTTGTACAGTCCTAGGACCTAGGAGTGACATATACCCTCTTGTGTACTACAAATAAGGGCAAGTCAGTGGGCACCCCTGGTGCATTGTAAGTCAGCTAAAGTAGGGGCCTCACAGTCCTCCCTGACTTTCTAGGAGTTTCTTGCATCTCAGGTCTAGTGTTGACCTCCTGTTCAGAGGTATAGTCCATATCACTTTCCCCTTGGCCTGTGACTTCCTCTTCTGTTGGGACAGGGTGTTCTAGCACTTCATCATCCACATCACCCAGGTCAGTGATGCTGCCTTGCAGCCATTCAGAGGACCCAGCCGAACCAGTATTCAAGTCCGTGGTGGGTTCACCAAAAGGCATTTCTTCTGGGGGGGGAACTGCTCCGGAACCACTCAAAAGGCTCAGCCAGACTAGCATTCAAGTCTGGAGTGGTCCATTCAAGGATTGTGGAAGGAGCAGCCTTCCTCTTCAGCATCCTGTCCCTCAGGCACAGTCATAGCCACTTCTCCATCGCTGGCCTCAGTCTCCCCTAGGACCTCAGTGTCACCTGCAGTGGGCCCTTCGGTTGCAGGACCAATTTTGAACATCAGGGGCGGTCCCTGAAACAGTCTCCTTAGTTCAGGTGTAGGGTAGAAACACTAGGCAGGTCATCAGGTTCTCTGTCCAATTCATCTGCTGAATCTTCTTCCTTGGGTACCCCTTCTCTCTAGGCTGGTCCTGCCCCTGTAGCCTCACTACCTCCCTGCTTCTGTCATCTGCGTGCAGCAGCCCAAGTGGTTGGGGTGTATATGACTCTACTAAATCAGTCTCTGGCCCAACACTTTTATCTCCAATGGGAAGAAGGTGATTCATGTGCATCACTTTGCACCCTTGGGTCTCTCCCTCTGGCTGAATCTTGTACACTGGCAACCCCTCTAGTCTTTCTATTACCACATATGGGGTGCTTCCTCACCGGCCAGCAATTTTATGTTTCCCAGGTATGCCCAAACTCCTGAGTAGCACTCAGTCACCTGGCTCCAAGTCTTGTGCCCCTACTTTTTTATTGTATCTCTCTTTATTGGCTTGATTCCTTTTAGTGGCTCTCTCAGAGGCTAACCAATAAACATAATTCAACTGTTGTTTCAGCTTTCTCACATACTACAAATAGTCACTTTCTTTGAGACCATCTGTTGACACTCCAAAGCACAAGTCCACAGGCAGGTGGGCCTCCCTTCCAAACATAAGGTGGTAAGGAGAGAAACCCATGGCATCATTCTTGGTGCAATTGTAGGCGTGGACCAAAGTGCTAACACGTTGGCTCCAGGTGTGCTTGTCTTGGGGATCCAAAGTGCCCAGCATGTCCAAAAGTGTTCTGTTGAATCTTTCTGGCTGGGGGTCACCTTGGGGGTGATATGGCATGGTCTGGGACTTTCGGACACCCAATAAGGACAAGAGCTTTTTTATTAACTGGCTCTTGAAGTCACATCCCTGGTGGGACTGGATTTTTGGGGGGGACTCCACAGTGGACAAAAAATTTCTTTACCACTTTAAGACATGGGTCCTGGACTTCAGAAGGATGGATTCTGCTTCTGCCATTGTGGCTGAGAGGTCTGGGACTTTGTTAGCTAGACTCCTGCCATTTGTTACCATTGCCTTCCATACACTGGCATCCTTCTTCCTTTGCTCCCATGAGTTTCATTTCCCATAAGTGACGTTACCATGTTCTTTTTGCTTTCACCTTTGTGGCCAATGGGAGGTGTCCTTTCCTGTCTCTGGGATGGTGTTGTCAGGGGTTCTGCTTTCTTGCTCCCATCTGACCACCACCTCCCCACTTTCTAGTTTAAACTACTGGTGAATATGTTGAGTTTTTTGTCCAAGTGCCGTTACGCCCTCCTTGGTTAGGTGAAGGCCATCAAATTTGAAGTATTCCCTTTCCCAGAATTCCTTCCAGTTGCCAATGAAGGAGTGTCCTTTTCTGAGCACCATGTGTGGAGCCATACATTTAGTTCTTTGATTTCAGTGACTCTAACTTGTCCCTGCCCTCCTCATTTCTCCCATACTGGGAGTACCTCAGAGAAGGCCAAAAGAGGACAGTTTATTACTCAGTTGTGAGATGTGCTTCTTGACCTGTTCAATGGACTGGCTGGAAATATCGTTCTTGCCCAGGTGAACGATGATGGTCCTGATATCTTCCTCCCTACAGACGTATTTCTAAAGTTGGCTTGCAACCTTTTTGCTGTGGCCCCAAGGAGACATCTGACCATGATCTCCAATTGGTTGGTCCCATTTAGGTGTGATTTGACCCCTTGAATCATGGAGTTCCCCCAAATAAGCAGTTTATTTTTTCCCTTTATGGGAGTGTTTGCCCTTGCAAGTTTGTCCCACCAATGTGGGTGGTGCAACAACTCCTCCTTCCTTGGGCCTGAGTTAATGTCTTTATGTAAGTGTGACTCAGACCCTTGTGTGTTCCTACTACTCACATTCCACTCAGATTTTGGGTTGATGCCTGGTTTGTGTTGTTGCATCTTAGACCCTTGGCTTGAGCAGCAGGTTGCTTCCTTGTATGTGCTTGCCAGCAGGGCAAACCTGTTTCGCAGCTGAATCTTTGTTTTATGACTATTGTCCACCTGTTGAGCACTTTTGTGGTGGGCTTTGCCCCTTTGCACTACCTGCCACCCCCCCCAGGTGAGCTGTTCTCCACGGTAGAGCGACAGCATTCAGGTGATGGAGGTGTTGGGGCAGTGACCAAGCTTCTGAGGTCTGGTGCAATAACTGATTCAGGTGGGATATTGTTTTCCATGCCTCCTTGAGCTGGGCTTGGAGGTCATTTATGGCCCAACATGTGGGGCAATGACCTACTACCTGGACTCAGACCCTGTAATAGAGTACACCACAGTGATTACAGTGCACTACGCCCATGCCTATTGGTTTCAACATTATGCATGCTAGGTATGCACAAGGATAATGTTACCTGTTGGATTTCAGGGTTATCAGAGATGATGAAGGATGTGTAGGATGAAAGAGGGGTTTTTTTTTATTTAGAATATAGCTTTCCTAGGTATAGCCACAGTGTAGGATGAAAGAGAAAGAGAGAGAGAGAGAGAGAGAGTGTGTTTTTTTTTTTAGAATACAGCTTTCCTAGATATAGCCACAGTCCCATTCTGGCTGGTGCCTGTAGATGGCAGTGAATAACTAATAGTTGCTGTTTGTATCCTAGTATAAAGAGAGTAGTGTGATTTGACTTTGACTGGGGATGCAGAGCCAATGTCCTGCCTCCTCCTGGGAAGGGCAGGAAGTGCGGAACTATAAAGGCAGAGCACCCGGGGGAGGGTGGGATTAGGAGGAGAGTGGGTGGGTAGTCCAACTGTGTTCCTGCTGCCAAAAAACAATCAGAAGAGTTTCCCTGGTAAGTGAGTCTAGAGTTCCCAGTCAGCCCACTGCCAGCTTCCCCTCAAACAGGAGGAAATACTAAGTGTCTGTCCATCTCCTGCTCCATTTCCGGGTAGGTGCCTGTGTGGGAGAAAGAAATAAAAGTGATTACAGCCCTTTCCCCTGCACAGAATGCCCTGTGTCCTAGTTTGAAGGTGAGTTACTACCAGCCATCTGTGATCACGAGTGTCAGTGAGGGTGGGGGACCCACTCCTCAGATCGAAGATCAAGCTCTGCCTAACCTCGGGAGATGGCTCATAGCAGACAGCTAGGAGGGGGTGTCAGGGCAGCCAAGGGCTTTCTATTCCCCTTAAACTTGTAGTGTCTACTGTAAGCACAACCTGTAACAATTTAACAGAAAATATATCTTGCAAAAAACAATTTCAGTCAGAGAAAAATAAAGCAGTAAACTGTAGCACCTGTAAGAACAACACAGTAACAAAAACCTGTAGGCACACCCTGTAACAATTTAGCAGAATATATACCCTGCAAGTAACAATTTGAATCAGAGAACAATAAAGCACTAATCTGTAAGCAAAAAAACAGTAACAAAACCTGTAAGCATAAAACAGAATAGTGACACACAGTAAATCTGCTTAGCCAAAATAAGCCTTATTATTTCTCCTTGCTCTGATAATGTTGCTCCTTGCTTTATCCTTTGAAGCAAACCTAGAAGAAAAGAGCTCAGATGAAGCTAGGTGGCTTTGCAGGCAAACCTAGTGTTCCACCTGAAGACAGATTTTGATCAGAAGAGAATATGCTTTAGAGGTATCCTCAAGAGTAAACCAAAAGGGGAAGGGTGAAAGTATGCTGGACTAACATAACAGAGGCAATAGCAGAGGTCACTGACAAATTTTACAGACTGGTCAGTAAGACAAGGAAAGGGAAAAATCCTCTCTGGTTCACAAGAGAGGTGGCAGCTGCGATAAAGCAAAGGGGTTAGCATTAAAAAAATACAAGGGCTCAAATAGCAACAAGGACAGAGACGCTCATAAAAGCAGCTTGAGGGAGGCTTCTATGGTGATTAGAGTGGCAAAGGCACAAACTAAGGTGGAAATTGCACAGAGGGTAAAAGGATGTAAAAAAAAAACTTCTTTAGGTACAAAAGTGACAAAAGGAAAAACAGGGGCAGTATTGTTAGACCTGGAAGAGAATGGACATCTGGACAGCAGGCAACATGGCTTCATGGCGGAAAGGTCCTGCCAGACTAATCTGATTGAGTTTTTTGACTCGGTTACTAAGATAGTGGACCGGGGGGAGCCATGGATGTTATCTACCTCGACTTCAGCAAAGCCTTTGACACAGTCCCACACAGAAGGCTACTAAGTAAGCTTGAGCATACAAGAGTGGGACAGGAAGTGGTATCATGAGTTAGGAGCTGGCTTAGTCAGAGGAACCACTCAGTGATGGTCAACGGGGCAGCATCAGTTGATGGGGGTGACCAGCGGGGTGCCACAAGGGTCTATCCTGGGTCCTTTACTCTTCAATAGTTTCATAAGTGACATCACTGAGGGGCTGGGTGGGAAGGTGAGTTTGTTTGCAGATGAAGCAAAGATCTGCAACAGAGTGGACACTGCTCAGGAGTGGAACAAATGAAAAGTGACCTGCTCAAGCTAGAAAAATGGTCCAACACGGTTAAAATTTAATGCAAAGTGATGCATCTTTGCAGTAGTAACCCAGGGATGGTCTACTGTCGGGAGGGAAGTAGCTAACAGCCACCAAACAGGAGTGGGATCTTGGGGTCATCATCTCTGATGACAAAAGTGAGCAGACAATGTGAAAAAGCAGCAGAAAAAGACAGTAAAATGCTGGGATGCATAGGAAGGGGCATCACAAGTAGAAAGAGAGAAGTGATCATGCCACTATAGAAGTCCCTGGTAAGGCCCCACCTTGAGTACTGCATACAGTTCTAGAGGCCTGATCTCAGGAAGGACATGGATAGACTAGAGACGGTACAGAGGAGGGCAACAAAAATGGTACAAGAGCTCCATGAATTGCCATATGAAAGCAGATTATGGCAACTCAACACGTACTCACTGGAGTAGCACAGAGATAGCAGTGACATGATAGACAGTTAAGTTCCTGAAGGGCATAAACAGTCCCTAACCAGGAACTCTTTCTGATCAACAGGTCCACAGGGACAATGAGTCATGAAATTAAATTAAGGGGAGAGAAGTTCCAGGGTAACATGCGTAAGGTCTTCTTTACGGAAAGGGTGGTGGCTCCATGGAATAGCCTACCTGCAGAAGTAATTGACTCCAAAACAGTAGGGCAATTCAAATCTGTTTAGGATAGGCATAAGGAGATTATCTCGAAGAAATTCTAAAAGGGGGTAGCACTCAGGGCAGACTGGATGGATCTTTGGTCCCCATCTGCCATCACTTTCTATGTTTCTAGGTATGACCAATACTTTAGCCACCGTATACGCCTCCTGATCCTTGGTGGGATAAGCTTGATCATACCAGGTGAAGTTATCTGTAACCACCAAGATACTGGAGATATTCTGGGAGTCTGATTCTAATGTGAGAAAATCAATACAAAATAATTCCATTGGGGCACTGGTGCTGATATTAACTAGCGAGGCAGCCTTCTGGGGAAGCGCTTTCCTCTGAATACACCTGCAACAGTTATTACAATAATATTCCACATCGGCTCCCATCTTAGGCCAATAGAATCTACTCTTTACTAATTCCAGTGTGCGTTCACTGCCCAAGTGGCCCATATCGTTGTGCAGAGCCTTCAGCACTAGGTCTTGGAAACAGTCAGGCAACAGCAACTGTACACGGGGTGCCCCTGCTGGTCTTGAGTTTCTCAGTAGAGCAAACCTTTCTTTAGCTGCAACTTTGGCTACTCTCACAGTAGCAATCAAGTGTGTGGGTCATTAGCCTTTATCTGAGCTGGCTCTCCTTTGCTCTGGAGTACATGTATTATCTCTCCCATGACCGAATTGGCCTGCTACTCACTTTGTAAATCCTGAGTGGTCAGCTGTGACAGAGACCTCATATCCAGGGTGGTCATATGGCAGTAGGCTACAGGAAGGCAGCTCCCAGATGCTCCAAAGCAGTCCATGAAATGAGGGGCATCTCGTTCATTGGAGGATACCCCTGTAATAAGTTTAAAAGAGGCCAGGCTTCTCTTGTGTAGTCCTTCACGAATCTCCAGTAATACCCACAGAAACCAAGTAGCCATTGCAGTTCTTTTAGATTTCTGAGTTTTGGACAGGTGGTGAGAGCTTCAGCTTTACTGGGATCAGTCTGAATGCCCTTGGCAGAGATGATATGTCCAATATATTTGACTGAGGCCTGGAAGAATTGACACTTGTCCACGGAAAGCTTTAGGCCAAATTCCTCCAGCCGATCCAACACCTTAAGCAGCCAGGACTCATGCTCCTCCAACGTCTTTCCAAACACAATAATGTCATCCAAGTAAACCAAGCTCTCCAGCAGATTCTTGTCCCCCACAACCTTTTCCATAAGATGTTGAAACATCGCAAGGGTGCCTGAAATGCCCTGAGGCATTCTCAGAAACTCATAATATCCTAGGGAAATATAAACGCAGTAGCGTAGCAAATTCCCAGAGGGCCTGGGTGCAAGGCGATGTTACAGGGCCCTTCCCCAGTTTTGAATAAAGATCAAAATTATGATTTGGGCCCCTCAAACCTCGTGGGCCAGGGTGCCACTGCACCCCCTGCACCCTTGTAGCTACGCCCCTGTATAAAAGCTGTCTTCTCTCGATCCTGTGGGGCCATGGGAATTTGATAATACCCACTCCTTAAGTCCAGAATTGAAAACCACTGGCTGCCATTCAAGCAGGTTAAAGTATCTTGTATTCGTGGCATCTATATTGATCAGGCACAGTGCATTTGTTCAGGGTGTGGTAGTCCATGCACATCCTGATTACCCCACTTTTTTTCCTCACCACCACCACTGTAGATGATGCATATGGACTTCGGGACTCCTGGATGATGCCTGCAGCCAGCATCTCTTGAAGGTGCCTACTTACAATATCTATGTCAGCTAGGGCGAGATGTCTGTATCTCTCCCTGAATGGATGCTCATCTGTCAGCCTTATGCGATGCTGTTCTCCCGTGATGCAGCCAATATTCCGCTCATGCAAGGAAAACACTTTGGTCCTGATAGCCAGCTTCTTCTGGACTCGCTCCTTCTACTCCTCTGGGATGGGGGAGTCACTTAAATCACACAAGGCAGGGTCAATGCCACCATAATCACCTCCTTCTGGAGCAGCAGTCTGTAAAGATTTGTCATCACAGTAAACCCTGGCCCCTTCTAACAATCACTTCTTCTTTTTTTTTCTATATAGATTTTTTCCTTCTGTGAGCCCTGGCAGGTGGCTGTAGTCCTCCTCATGGAGGAACTCACTTCTCCGGTCCCACACATCCCCGCTCTTGCTGACCCCAGAAATTCCCCCATGGATTGCCCCCTGCGGTGAGGTCAGGGAGGAGGGCATCGGCTCCCCCTCCCCCGAGACCCAATCCAGACACCGGGGATGGCCCTCATGACTCAGGGCCACCATGGAACCCTATCAGACTCCTTTTTCCATTTTCTCCTGTCCCCCCTCCCCTACTGACGTAATGATGTCAGTGCGTGCCTCCCTGCCCATATTGCCCTCCAGCTGCTGCCAGAGGGCAATCAACAAGTGGGATGACAGGTCTCCCTCCCCCCCGAGAGAGGAGAGAAGAGGAGAGTAGTCCTCTAGATGCTCAATCCTCTCTCCCCCCTGCCAACCCCCAGGGGCCAAGGCTCATTCCCGAACCCAGGTCACTGGCATGGTGAGAGGTGTAGTGACCAGTGTCTTAGCAACCACTTCTCTGTCAGTTGTGTTCCTCACCTGCACTGTCACTCTTCGAACATAGGCGTACACGCGGGCAGGTCAGACACTGGACTTCACTAATGATCCAGGCAGCAATCTGTGTTCCTCAGGGGCATCCAGTATAAGAATTGTGTTCTTTACCGCTTTCTTTAACCGCACTACTCTGTTGATATTACATTCCACAATGTTTTACAACATGATCGCCTCTGCATCTCTCCTCCAAAAGATGCCCACAGATTCATCCACATCTTCAGGTTTTTTTTTTGCCCTTGTCTCTCATAGGCCTCTTAGATTACTGGGTGAATGGGTAACTTCTTCACTTACTGTTCTGCTTCTTGGGCTTGACAAAGTTGAGCAAGTCTTCTGAACATGTGAGCATTTGTGCCCACCAGCACAGATATCCCATCATGCACTTGTCTCAGGACAGATTAAAGCCATGGTCTCAACTGCTTCTCCCACTCCAGCCGCATTAGTTGGGAAGGCCATCCATACTCTGACATAACTGAGGTAGGGGTAAGCCTTCTCACTAAGCCCTCACACGTGTAGTCCTTCCAAGGGCTGTAATTAGAGGTGGGGCAAATGTCTGTCGTACCAGATCTTGAAGATGATAGTGACCTGGTAGCCACTATCAAGGATGACGTGGGTGGTGACTCCCTCTACGGTGACAAGGGTTTCAGTTGATGGCCCCACAAGCCTGCGCATGTCAGGGGATGCAGTTGAGGTGGCTTTAGCTAAAGAGGCTTTTACATTGGCTACGGAGCTGGACCTGCAGGGGGTCTTGGTATGCTCCTTTACCGGGACCCACCAAAGTTTCCCCTGCAGCTTTCCTTCTTTGTCCAACAGTCTATTAGCCACTCAAAGGTGATCCATTGGTGACTGGCACCCTCTCCAGTAATGGCCATTCTTTCCACACCGGTAGCAAATGATCTCCTCCCTCTTAGGTCATCCGGGGTAGTAGGCCTCAGGAGGCATTTAGGGCAGTGGATAGTTGGGGGTCCCTGGATACACTAAGGGAGCAAAAGGGGAAACTGCAGCTATTGCTTGGGCAATATCTACAGGTTCGGGATCCCCTGCCCTTACCATCCCTGGATCTTCAGTTTGTTAACAGCCTGACGCAGTTCCTGCAACTGGGCTTCAGTCTGGGAGGCTATGGGGGCAGTGAGGGTGACACCCCCAGGCCCATCAGTAGAAGGGTGGCCCAGGTTGCTCGGGTAGACTGTCCAGCAGAAGCTTCAGGGGTCCTAGTAGGACCAACACCAGCCCTATCCAGCATTTTCCTGCATTCTTTCAATAGCTTTTTCACCTCAGAAACCTCAGCCGGGGAACTGGCTTCCTGGACCTGGGCAGTAGAAACATAGAAACATAGAAGTTGATGGCAGAAAGAGGCCACTAGGTCCATCTAGTCTGTCCATTTGTTTTAGACCAATTTTGACACTCTAGTTGCCCTTTGTAGTCAGGACTCCCTTGTGTCTATCCCATGCATTCTTTTTTTTTTTTTTGTGGACTTTATTTCTGCACCCATGCTGGAGGAACTCTCTCTGGCATCCACCTTACCTGTTCTCTACCTCCCGCTGTGACGACCGCAGCTACTCCCCTCACTCTAACCAGCGACACTCCCGGATCTGAACCCTCGCAGGGAAGGGCCACCCTATCCTCCCAGGGTGCTCTATCTATAGTGTAGAGTGTCAGTCAGAATGTTGGTGACAGGGGAGAGTGAAGCGCCCAGAGTTGGGACTGTGGTGCAGGTGGTGGTGCCTTCGCTTATCCTCCAGAGGTTTTTTTTTTCATTTTTCTGTTCCCCTGGAGCTCGGTCATGCAATGGCATCTGGGCACTAATGCCAGTACCTGTAACTCCCGCCCTCCTGGGCCAACAGCGCAATCTTGGCTTCCTCAGCCACTGCCAGAGGTCGCGCTTGCGGGACACAGCCCCTAGAGCCCACCCCGGGAAGAGAGAGCATTCCTCTGGATGCTCAATCTCTTCCCTCCCCTGCCGATCCCCAGTGGCCCGAGTCCTTTTGCGAACCCGGGTCACCAGCGTGGCATGAGGTGTGGCGTCCTGCACCTCAACCCTCAGTGCCACCGGGACGGCTTATCCCATGCATTCTTGAATCCCCCCACAACCTCTTGGGACAGACTGTTCCAGGAATCCACCACTCTTTCTGTGAAGGAAAAAGTTCCTGGTGTTGGTAGAGAACCTCCCTCCTTGCAGCCTGAGGTCATGTCCCCTGGTCCCGGAACCTTCTTGAAGTGAAAAGGTTCCTGTGCCTGTAACTTGTTAATGCCTTTTATGTACTTGAATGTTTCGATCATGTCGACCCTCTCTCTCTCTTCTCTGCTCTAGGCAGTACATACTCAGTTCCCTAAGTCTTTCCACATAGGACATGTACTGCAGACCCTGAATCATTTTTGTTGCATTTCTCTATACTGTTTCCACCCGGTCAATGTCCTTCCTGAGGTGAAGCCTCCAGAACTGGACTCCGTATTCCTGGTGAGGCCTGACCAGTGATCTATACAGTGGTAGTACCACCTCTCTCCTCCTGCTCATGATTCCCCTCCCAATGCAGTCCAGCATTCTGTTGGCCTTCAATGTTGCCTTCTCAAATGGCTTACTAATGAGGCTGCCAGTCTTTTGCCTCTAGGTAATACTCATTTCTTGGATTTTTCTTTCATATGTGCATGACCTTGCACTTTTTGGTGTTAAATCTCAGTTGCCACATTCCAGACCATTCTTCTAGTTTCTTGAGGTCAGTTTCCATCTTGCTCACTCCTTCTGAGGTGTCCACCTGGTTACATATCTTGGTGTCATCTGCGAATAGACACACCTTCCCTTCCAGTCTGTCAGCAATGTCTGCTACAAGGGCTGGGCCCCCCATTGGGCATCCCTTTCCTCCACTTCTCTCACTTCCCTGAGCAGCACCCGGAGTGGAGGTGGATTACTCATTTTGTCTTTTAGGCCCAACTTTAATAGCAACAGCTCTGAATACCAGGCACCCCTCAGTGCTTGCTCTAACCTGGTCTTGTTCAATTCAGAGGCCTGTATCCCCCCTTTCTTATATACCTTCTACAGGGCCTTCTCCAGCCTCTGCACATATTCAGACAAAGGTCCCCCCTTTTGCTGCCAGGTTGCTCTGAACCACCACCATAATTCTTCACTTGTCTCCATGCTACCAAAGCACTATCCAAGGCAGCTATAGAGCCTTCTACCTTGGCCTCGGGGTCAGTGGTCTGGAGAGACCAAATGGCAACAAGGGCAGGGCCCCACAACCTCTCTGTCAACCTTTTCCATTTCTCCCCTTCATTGCACTACCAGTCTTGGAGCAGTGGTAACACATAGTTTATCCATGAATCATAATCTTCCTCCCCCATGGGTGTTGGTTTAACCCCTGAAAATATCCTCAACTCCTATAGGATTCCATGCCGGCAGGGACATGCCAGGTCCTAGGCCTCACATCTGGCACAGGAGCCCATAAGGGGTCAGGCCCCCCCCGAGGAAACCACACTGAACACTGTCACTATAGCCCAGGTTTCTGTCTTACCCTCTATCTCTAAAGCCTCCAGCACCAAGGCAGCCTCTATGGCATTCCATCAGCACAGTTAACGTTCCAGTACCACAATCAAGCATTTGTCCCTGCACTTTCACCTTACCCAGTTTCATTATGGTGAGCAGGTGTTTTTCTTTTTCACCCTCGTCCATTGCGGGGGGGGTACTCCAAGCAACAGAAGGGACCACTGGGGTCCATCTGCAGACCCCCACTCCATTCCACCAACCTTACTTTATCCTTCTCTTGTAGCCTAAATTTCAGCCAGGGGGGTAGACCTGGGTGCTGGGAACCCCACAGCGGTCTTTACAGTTGGGTTTTCCATGGTGGGTGTAGCTGGTGAACAGGAAATCCCAGCAGTGCCTCCAAAGATGTAGTCCAGATGCTGTGTGCCAGTGGGCTACTACTCCTGCCTGTTGACCCTCTAACAGGTTAAGGGGCCTGGGGCCTGATATTACAGTGGTGATTGAGGGTCCTATCCCAAAGTTATAGTAAATAACATGGTGCCTCCACCTAGAGTAAGTTATGAGTGAGTCAGCTGACTGGTTAGCACAGCCCCCTGGGATGCTGCACCTCCCCACCTCCCCTACCAGTCACCCCACACACTGGATGCCCAACAATTTCCTAATACCAATAACCATAGACACTTGATGATGGACAGTCTCAAAATACCCCTTACATGTCAATTCCAACAACAAATCACAGCTTTATTGGGAGTAAGGGCTAGGATAGGGGTACCTGGACAAGGGATAGCTGTGAAAGAAAAGGATTATTAGTAAAAAAATAGCAAGACAATAACAACATGGGCCTGTAGGCCTAACCACCCCCATCACCACCAGTGTTATGTCCCAAGAGTCTTTTTGGGAACCCACCAGTTGCAGGACTGGATGGTGCCACAGGTTGGACAGTTGTTGGGGCACTAAAAACTTGAAAAATTATTATTAATTTAAATTGAATACTCCCTTTGGAGTCCAGGGCAAACCCTGGGTACTCACAGTTTGAAGATCCTCAGAAATCTCTGACTTAAGGGGCTCCACTGGTCCAGGAGTGATGGGCTTGATTCTCAGGTGGCACAATATTTGGAACAGCAGAAACAGATGTCTTGAGGCCTCGATCTTGATTGACGATCTAGCAGCTTGTCCCCCTGATTGAAGGTCTGCCCGCTTGTCACCTTTAGCCTCTTCTGGCCAGTTTCAGAGCACGAACACAGGTCCCACCCAGCCTCAGAAGGCCCAGACCTGGGAATGGCTCCACAGCCTAGCTCCCCCAATGGGTTGTAGGTGCCCTAGCACCCCAGCATGTGCTGGTGACCCTCTGAGGCTTGCAGGCCCCACTTGAGAGTGGTTAACTAGTTCCCTCCCTGGTTCTGGAAAAGAACCTCTGTAGCTGGAAGAGACCACTCTTTTCCTGCACCAATACACAATTCCTGGGGCAACCAGGCAACTTTTAAATTTTGGTCCGCAGTGCCATTGGGCCACTGATTTCCAAGCTTTAAGCAACAGTTCCACTTCACACTGAGATGCACAGCAGTAGCAGGGACTCTGGAACATGAAAACACCTGTTCACCTTTTGCTCACACAGTCTCTGAATATCAGACCAGTTTCCAAAGCAGCTTCAGCTGGGACACAGCTCTCAGCAATTTGTACAGTCCTCAAAACATTTTCCAAACAGCCTGGCTTGCACCCAGTTCCAAGAACATTCAAACTCTCCAAGCAGCTTCCAAAAAGCTCCACAAACAGTGCAGGATTTCTGAAGCAGATACTTTCTCCCAAATGAACAGCACAGTCAAAAATTGTATTTATTTTTATTTATTTAGTTTTTGTTGACCAGGTAAGTGCACTACACACATTCTGCCTATTTTCAGGCGTGACCCGGGGAAGGGGGATACAAATGAAAGCCAGCTGACTTTGAACCAGATTAAGCTGTTGGTGGTATTTTTAGTGAATGCCTTTAGAAAATACCTGGAGCGTTCTCACACCAGTTCAGTCTCTCTCTCTCTCTCTCTCTCTCTCTCTCTCACACACACAGACAGATTTCACTCTTCTCTGTCAGCATCCATTCCCCAGCTTATGTCCTGTGGAAGGCCTTAGACAGTTTAGCTCTCTCAGTACAGATCCCTCCTGACTCAATAGGAGCCTGGCTAAGACTGAACTCCAGCCTCCAAAGTCCCTGAGATTTCTCCCCACCTCTACCTAGTCCAGACCTCTGATTTGCTGCCCTTCCACATCAGTCACAGTTAATGGCCTTCTGAGCCCTCTCATTGGCTGTCCCTCTTGGCACCTGAAATAGATAATCCCTTCTCTAAGAAGTCCTCTCTCACAGTTTTTGGGCACCTAGCCATCTGACTGACTGATGAACAGGGGTGAAAGTAGTAAAACATGACATACAGTTTCATGGTAGACCTCATGTTGTCCCCTGATAAAGTTTTAGTGCAGCCAAGAAAAACCCTTTTTATTTACAGTAACCCCACAGACATGTAGCACCTTTAGTATCCTTTACAGCGACCACCTCCTGTTATATTTATTTAATGTACCTAGCCTGTCGCTGCTGCTGCAACACAGTCACCCTAGGCGGCAGGCAGCACCTGCATTAATATTCATGAGGGCTCATTAATATGAATGAGTCCTCACTGTATGCCCTTATTTAAACTTAATTTCAGAACATTACTCAGCCTTCAGCTATTTTGAGAGAAGGGTTTGTACTGGGATGGTGGTGCTTAAGCACAATATTTAACTTTGATATATGTATGGTCAGTGCTGCACTCACCCCAGCAGCATAGACACCACGAATATTCCACTCATGATCAAAATGAACATTTTATTCTCCCATCGAATGCAAAATCATACAGCTAGTGTGGCAGGTAGATGTTACCCTGAAGCTTCATCAGAGAATAACAGTTTATCAAGTATCTACCTGTTTTATACATATTCCTTAATTGGTATACCAATTATGTGCTCTTATATGTGATAACCAATAAACATGTGTTAACAGATACAAATCCCTCAGTGGCATCAAAGTAAAATTTAAAATAACAACACACATCTTACATAGAATTGTTTATCTTTTCAGTTAGTGCAAATTTCGGGCTGGCATGCCTTCCACTGTCTCATCTGTGAAAAATAAGATTTAAAAAATAAATACAAAATCTTTCAAAAGCAGTATAATCATATCAACATATCCCAAATTGATGTTTAGACAGTAATGAAGAAAAGGGGGTGGGTAAATTTTATTTTATTTTTTTCAGGCTAAATTCCAGGAATATCTAAAGTTGTATGACATGAAAATTAGAGCGCAGAAATGAAGGAAGCAGACCAGAGATTAGAACGACTACTGCCTGAAACGGTTTATAATTGGTCTAAACACATACCCAGTCATACCTTGGAGCCTAATCCTGCCCAAATGAGTGATCAACTGAGTGCAACTGCAGGACTTGAAGGGAATGAAACAACAGTGCACCCGATCCTGAAACGTACGGGGCGCACACAACTGGAGAACAGCATGGGGCCGAGTGGATCAGAACTCGAGGAAGGCACAGATGAGAATGAAGAATGGGGCCCTGTTTTAGAGAATGCTCCTCCTGGGAGCCTTCCCAGGAGGATCACATGGCAAATGCAGTTCAGATTTCTCACAACAACAATGGGAGTACAAGAAGGAGTCAACACAGAGAAAGGGGAAGACGAGGCGCAGCAGGAGGAAGAGTAAGAGAGTGAGGCAGACGTATCAGCAGTTATAAATATCTCCAAAAGAGAACTTTCTGAGGTGGAGATTAAGGTACTGTCAAAAGGTCTCACATTTATTCCCACATTTAAACTGTCTAAATTTGATGCTTATGTGGACATACAATGTTTTGCCAGAAATGTAAATTTAAAAATATATTTTGCAAATAAGAATATTAGTGGGCATATCACTGAGCAGCAGACTAATGTAGCATTACAGACAGAAACTGATGGGATAGAGAATGAGCAGGATATTTATAACAGAAAGTTTAGGCCACACTCTACCCCCCCACCCCACATCCCAATGTAAATACATTCTTAGACTGTTGTACTCGGGATTTGCTGGACCTGTATAAAGATGGAACTAACATAACCTATTGTAACATCTCAAATAAGGAAAGGGAAGCACTTAGAAAATTGGCCCTAGATGCTGATATTATAATCAAGCCCACAGACAAGGGGGGTAGTGTGGCGATACAAGATAGAATTCAATACGTATCTGAACTATATAGACAACTAGCAGATAGCAATTTGTATACGTGTTTGTCACATGATCCTACAAGTGAAATACAAAAAAGTTAGATGAATTTTTTTTGGAAGGCTTTACAAGTGGTGTCATTGATACAAATTAATTGTATTACTTGTCTGTTAAGCACCCTAAAAAACAACTATTTATACCTTACCTAAAATACATAAAGATCCTGCGTCGCCACCTGGCAGACCCATTATCTCAGGGATAGGCTGCGTTACCGAGCCTTTGTCACATTATGTGGACAGCTTTATTAATCCTCTGGTGACAGAGCAATGTAGCCACTTTAGAGATACTGGCCACCTGTTGACCTTTTTAAATGAAGTACAGGTACAGAAGAAGTGGCTATTAGTCACCCTAGATGTTGACTCATTATACACAAACATACCCCATGAGGGGGGTATGTCAGCAATTGAACATTTCCTGCTCACTGGCACAGAACTTCCCCAAAGTAAAATCAACGTTATACTGGGTTTAACGGAAATTGTACTTAAAAATAGTATCTTCATGTTTGAGGTTAAAAATTATATACAATCGAGTGGTACAGCAATGGGGGTTAGTTTAGCCCCAAGTCTTGTCAATTTGTACATGGGCCAGTAGGGAAATTAATATATCTATGATGCAGACAAGAATCTATTTTTTAATAAAATTGACTTTTTAAAGAGGTTTATTGATGACTTAATATTTATTTGGAAAGGAACAACAGATGAATTAATGGATTTTGTTACGTTTCTAGAAATAACAAATGTACATCTTAAGTTTAAAGTTAATGCACAGATGATGTGTATTAATGTTTTGGACATTATGATATACAAACAGGAGGATGGTACTCTGCTTACAGATTTGGACAGGAAACCCACTGACTGTAACAGTGTACTATTAGCGTCTAGTTGCCACCCTACTCATGTAATACACAACCTACCTGGGGGCAGTGCATAAGGATGAGAAGGAATCGTGGCACTGAGGAGCTCTATAGAGACAGAGCAGCAGAAATGACTACCAGATTAAAGGGAAGGGGCTGTAGAGAAAGTGATTTCATAAAAGCAGCAGCAACAGAAACACAGAAAATCAGTAGAGAAAGATTGCTGCACCCAAAACTTAATTGGGCTGGCAGTATAGCCTAGAGGTTAGAGGAACGAGGTGTGAATGAGCTTGATATATCCAGCAGACCAGACCTGAGTTTGATTCTCACAACCTCCACTTGCATACTGTGTGACTCTGAGCAAGTCACTCAACCACCCAGTGCTCCCAGGTTGCCCCTGAAAACAGGCACTTGTGCCTAGTGGGCCTTACCTGGTTACCAAAGACTAAAATAAAATAAAAAATAAATAAATAAAACACACTAGAAAAAAGGAGGTGAGTGATCAACTTAATTTTGTGACCAGATATAGAGGGAGAACAAAGGAAATTATAGAGATAGTAAAGAAAAACATCTCTGTTCTTAGGGGGACTCCAGAATTGCAACGCTTGATACAGAAATCACTTAGGGTTACTTATAGAAGGGGAAAGACCATTAGAGACACAGTAGTAAGTAGTTATCAATCAAAAAACATCCCTATCCAAAAACAGACTACTAAGTGGGGTATGAAGCCTTGTGCTGACTGCAGGATGTGTAAATACATTACCAGATGTAAGCAGTTCAAAAAATCTCAAAACAGGAGAAATGGTAACTGTGGTGGAAAACATTAACTGTGGCACAGAATTTGTGATTTATCTGTTAAAATGCAGCTGTGGGAGCTACTGTGTGGGTAGAACCAAGAGAAAACTAAGGCAACACCTTAATGAACATGTTTTGGCAATTAAAAAGAACAACCAGAAATATGCCCTGGCAGCACATGTGAATGCACAGACAGATAGATCACAGCATAAGATGACTTCCATTGGTATAGAAACTGTTCCCATGGACATTAGAGGAGGAGGAGGAGACATAAAAAACCTCTTGGATAACAAGTTCTGGCAGAGCCACTATGACTTTGAATGCATTAATTAGATAAGGGTGTTTCATGGGCTTAAACATAAACATTTATTTATTTATTTATTTTAAAAATATCAGATTTACAAACCTTTGAGTCAGAGACTCATTTACAAAGGCACCTCATTGAAACTAATACAAAGACAGCACAGTTAACAAGTCAAAAAACAATGCCTCTGAGAGCAGACAGTTATAACAATCTTTCACTGGAGATACATGGGTAGCAGTAGATAAACAGATTACATAGTTTAGGCACACAGGCACCACATCAAGTAGACCAAGGCAGTTCAAACAATATGCCATAGCTAAAGCAAATAAACATCAGGAGTCAAAGAGAAGCCCAGAGTGTTCACATGAAGGCTGTTGCATACACTAAGTGAATCAAAGTACAGTACATTGAGAAAGGGCATATTTAAGCAATAAGGTACAACAGGATGTGTGTTATCATGTAATAACATCACTCCTGGGGTGGGTTGAAGCATGAGGTGAAGCCAAGTAATTCCACCACCCCAGGAGTGATGTTATTACATGATAACACACACCCTGGAGTGCCTTATTGCAATTATACAGTGTCTTGTTGTTATATACAGAATAAAAAATACATTTTAAAGGATGTTTTTATTGGTGTGAAAAAATATTTCTTAAGAGGAAATGCAAGGAATGATCCAAATCCAAAGCTACGGTGATGTTATTGTGTAATAACATCACTGTTTCAATGGGTCAGCAGCCAATCAGCTTCTTACATTTTTCCTTGCCATTGTATAATTAAAAATAATGCCACCATCTGTATTACAGTTACCTATATGTTTTGCATTTTATTCTATGCACTGTTATAGCAATCAGCTCAACAGAATCAGGCCATCATATGGTACTGTACCCTAACTGAAAACACTGCTGAGACAACTGTATGTTTTGACAAGGTGGAAGATAAACACAATGTTGAGACAAGTTTTTAAAGACATTTGATGTGTTTAATTGTTTTTTTTAGAGATTGATATACAGTTCACACACAACATTCATATAATATAAAAGTGCATATGCCCAAATCCCAATGTAAATTCGACACATCTCATTACAAGCTGTTCTCTTGAAGGAAGATATTACTATACAAGGCCTAAAAATGGGCATCAGGTAAATGTAAACTGGGGTAAATGTGTTATTGAGGGTATTGCATAATTTATCTTTTATTGCTGCTCCACCGGATCAGCAATATTTGCACAAGCTGTGCCCAGTCCAGATTTTACAGCTCTGGCCTGGGTCTGGTGATCTGGGTTTTACCCATATCCCACTGCATATGGCTTAGTGATATACTGTACAGATGGCTACAAAGCCTAACCCGTTGAAGGCTGAAGTTTTAGAAAATCATTATGTTTAAAACACCAAGACTCACTCTCCCCCCCATCACAATTAATCCTCTACCAAAGTTATGCTTAAATACTGGTGATTCTACATCCATACCACTAAGCTTTTAATGCCAGCATGCCACTTCTGCTGTTATAAGAATAATAATAATAATAATAATACATTTTATTTAGTATAGCGCCTTTTAAAAATCAAGGTGCTATACAATTAGATAAAATCAGAAAATACAATAAATATCAATAAAATCAAAGAAATTCGGGGTAGGCTTTACCCCATAAAAAGGTCTTCAGTGCCTGCTTGAAGCACTCCACTGTCCTGTACTCCCGGGGGCAGAGAATTCCAGAGGTCAGGGGCAACAAACCCAAAGGTGCGAGCACCAGATGAATTTAGACTAACCCTCGGAATCTCCAGCAACTCCTCATCATGAGCGGAGCTGTTGCAAGGGGGTGTAGGGAACCAGAAGCTCTTTCAGGTAGTCAGGACCCTGTCCATGTAGGGCTTTGTAAGCTAATAAACCTACCTTACAGGTTATGCGCTCCCCCATTCGTAAGTCCCATTCCACTTGTGGCAACCCCACCCCAAAAACCAGTTAATTTTCCAGGAGCAGCTCTTCAGCAGAGGAATCAATTTTTAATACACTATAATGCTGTTTGGCAGCAAAGATGAAATCAGCCCTTTTCTGAATGCAATACTTTATTGCTGCTCCACTGGATCAGCAATATTTGCACAAGCTGTGCCCAGTGCAGATTTTATAGCATTGGTCCTGGTCTGGTGATCTGGGTTTTATCCATAATACACTGTATGTAGCTTAGTGATATACTGTACAGATGGCTGCAGAGTCTAGCCCATTGAAGGTTGAAGTTTCAGAAAACCATTATGCTAAAAATATCAAGACTCACTCCCTTCCTCACCCCCCAGTCACACCTATTCCTCTACCAAAGCCATGCTTAAATACTGGTGCCTCTACATCCATGCCACTAAGCTTTTAATGCCAACATGCTTCTTCTTCTGCTGCTGTGAGATGCTTCTGCATCTGTGTAGTCCCATTCTACCTCATCTGTGAAGTCCCATTCTGCTTGTGGCAGCCTCCCCCCCAGCCAGATAATTTTCAAGGGAGCAGCTCTTTACACATATCAACTAAATTACTGCTAAACTCTTTATTTAAAAACATTTATGGCAGCCCTTCCCCCCAAACCAGATCATTTTCCAGGGAGCAGCTCTTAACACCATATCAAACAAATTACTGCTAAACTCTTTATTTAAAAACATTTTGTTGGGAAATTTTTGTTTTAGTATATCCATGGTCAGGAAAAATGAATTTGCAAAAGAAACCAAAATCCCCATTTATCAGTTCATTGACTCATAATACAGCATGTTATGAATTTTTCAGATTCTATGTGTAACCTACTGCAAGTCAAACAGAAATTAGACACACAAATGCCTACCTATTTGCAAGTGAAGCAGATGTGGTTATTATCATTCAGTTGTAAACACCTATAGTAACAAACTGCAAGTTAAGAAGATTCAGTAGAATATAAACAGTAGCCCAGAACTGCCTGCCTGAGAATGAAGTTGGTATATTATTTGGAACAAGGCAAGGCTGGGTTTCTTGCTATGCAATGCCCTGCAAAGTAGTACACTGACTGCTCTTAGGATGGTGGTGTCAAATGGCTTAATGAGATGCTGTGAGGTGCCTAGGGGATAGTTGTTCCAGTCTTTCTTTTCACTGATATAAACTGAGCCAGGAAAAAAGTAAATAGGAAAATAAAACAGCATTTTGTTTCTACAAGTAGTTGTTAATTGCAGCTGGTATTTTTAACATGTGCAAGTCAACTCCACTTCTCAAACTTAAAAAGAAAAATATACTTCATCACAGACTGTGTTTACCAAGTACTGTGCCCATGATTAAAATAATTTGAACCCCCACCCCCCAAAAATGGGCCCTCACATGTACCTGCATGATTTATCTGTAAAGACAATTAAAAAATGGATTTCTAAATGCATTACTAACACCAATGCTTTCAAGGTTTTAAAATTACTAAAAGGCAAACTATACATATATATATATATATATATATATATATATATATATATATATAAAGACAAAAAAAAGAACCTCTGTGCGCAAACATTGAGGCAAGGTTACCCCAAAGGCATTTGGCTGGGAAGCCAAGTTTCAAGAAAATACAAAATCACACATGCTCACACAATGCAAAGCATCATGGGCTGCACATGCAAATCACCACAGAATGTTATGCTGGTTCAACTTTAAGCAGAATTGCATGGTGCCGAAAGGCCTCTCACACAGTTTGCAAAGGGTGCTAACAGATGACATAGACACATGTTTCATCCTACCAGGACTCATCAGTATGCCTCGTCTGTTTGACACCCCAGTGGAATGAATCAGCTACCCTAAGACAGTCTATCTGGGTTATGTTGTGGTGAACCCATTAAAGGTTCTTTAAACCCAGAGGTTCTTTGTCTTTTAAATAGTTTTTTTTATTTTAATGGGTTCACCATAACATAACCCAGACAGACCATCTTAGGGTAGCTGGTTCATTCCACTGGGGTGTCAAACAGACGAGGCATACTGATGAGTCCTGGTAGGACGAAACACGTGTCTATGTCATCTGTTAGCAACCTTTGCAAACTGTGTGAGAGGCCTTTCAGCACCATGCAATTCTGCTTAAAGTTGAACCAGCATAACATTCTGTGATGATTTGCATATGCAGCCATGATGCTTTGCATTGTGTGAGCATGTGTGATTTGTATTTTTTATATATATATATATATATATATATATATATATATATATATATGTATATATATATAGATAGATAGAATATGGTAAACAAATATTGTTAATCCCAAAAGCTGAACTTTTTTTTTAGTATATAAATGCTTAAGAAATACCTGAAAGCTGTCTATTTTCCTTGGAAGCTGTAGTTTTCAGACACTTCTTAGTCTTTCCTTTTGAGACACCAGGTGATTCTAATAATCATTTGTTCCAAGGGTTTTTAAGTCAGTTTGAAGGCATTAAGTATTATCTGTTCTCCTAGTCCTTAACAAAATGCAGGGCCTCTAAAGACTTGTTCTGTTCCTTGGTTCAGATCCCAATCTAGTGAGTCGTCTTTCAACATGATAGATCCACCTCACACCCCTCCCACATGAATAAAAAAAAGGTGGGATGGATCTTTAGGAGCTTCTTGGGTGGAAGTGGGTTAGATCTTACTTCCCCCAAAAAAACAATGCTGCCTCCCATTACTCAGGTACCAGTTCTTGTACCACCCATTTAAGAAAGAAAATAGTACCCTGCAACCATTGACTAACATGAAAGCATATTTATTTGAGAGCAGAAAACATTTCTTGGAGGACGGTAAGACGGAGGAGACTATTTACATCTTCAGTCAGCTCCACGGACAGAAAACATGACATCACTCCTTTTGTACATGCAATACTCCTGTTGGCTCCCCCCACAGTTGCAAAAAAGAGCAAAAATGGATTTATGCTCTGGGGGCACTTAGACTATCTTTCCTTAATGGCAAATTTGAATGGAAACCCTTCTTAAAGAAAATAAAATAATATTAGTAACAATATTCATGATTAACTAAATAAATGGTTCCCCCACCCCCCCAAAAAACATTCTGTGTTCCTCTCTTAAAAAAAATAAATAAAATAAAATACTCACACCCCTTTTTTCTTCATTGCTGTCTAAACATCAATTTGGGATATGCTGATATGATTATACTGCTTTTGAAAGTTTTTGTATTTATTTTTTAAATCTTATTTTTTCACAGATGAGACAGTGGAAGGCATGCCAGCCCGAAATTTACACTAACTGAAAAGATAAACAATTCTATACAAGATTGTTATTTTAAATTTTAATTTGATGCCACTGAGGGATTTGTATCTGTTAACACACATTTATTGGTTATCACATATAAGAGCACATGATTGGTATAACAATTAAGGAATATGTATAAAGCAGGTAGATACTTGATAAACTGTTATTGTCTGATGATGCCTTAGGGCGATACTTAAGATCTACCTGCCACACTGGCTGTATGATTTTGCATTCGATGGGTGAATAAAATGTTCATTTTGATCATGAACTGAATATTCGTGGTGTCCCTTTCTGCTGAGGTGAGTGCAGCACTGAAGATTCATATATTACTGAGGCTTCTTACCCACCTTATTTAGGTCACCAGTTTCCATTTGGGTGTTACCAGAGATCTAAAGGTCCCCTTGGGCTTCAAAACGGTTTTCGATCAAATATGGTACCTACGCAAATGTCAGGCACATGCTGCCACCAGTAAACCTTACAGTTCATTCAGCAGTAAAGGAAAGCAACCAAAATCAGTGCTATTCTAAGAAAAAAAAAATGTATTGCGCAGAAGCCGAATGAAAGAAAATTATTATTGTACAATAGCTTGCATAGGAGTGGATTGGCACTCTTTCGCCAGCAATTGCTGGTAAGGCAGTCTATTATAAAAGTTAATTTTTTTTTCTGTTGGAAGTTCCAATATTGCACACTGGAGATCCACATATTTAACAACAGAATACGTCTTTAATATAGGCAGACTCACATTCTGCAAATTAAACAAACAAAAAAGAATACTTAGTGTTTTTCAGTTTAAGCCTTTCTGTGAGGGCGCCCCCCCCACACACACACACACACACACACACACCCTGGGTGCTTAAGTTGTCGTTTCTCAAGTGATTTTTTTTTCCTTATTTTAATTTTTTCATGTATTTATTTTTTAGTTTTAAGCTTTTCTGTGGGGGTGCTCCATTCCCGTTCCCACCCCCACCACCCCCGGGTACTTAGGTTGTTGTTTCTCAAGTAATTTTGTCCCTTGTTTGCATTTATCATTTAATGATGAATGTTTGTTCTATTTAATTGTATTTATTTACTTGGCTGCTGATCAAGAACTGTATCGTAAAAGCATTCATCCACATATGTGATGACGCACATGCTAATTCACACATGTGGATGTACCTTACTTCACCGAGTCACAAAGGAAGCACACTGGAGACCCTTAGATCTCCAGTATTGCTTCCATTTGTGCTAGCAGGGGAACTGGGACCACCAGAACTCCACTCAGTTTTGACCACAAATGGCAGTCAGCAGAACAAGCGTTTCCTTGCGCATGCTGGAGCACCGGCGGCTCGTGTTCGGCTCTTTAAGCCCAAACTAGGCTGAAATAAAGTACTGGGACTGTTTAGGGGTATTCGGGCACCAGAGGACTTGTGGGAACAATAGGAAATACCCAGAAGGAACAGAGGCAAAACAGAAAGAAATGGGGGCAATTCAGGTAAGCCACAAAGGAGGGTTACACAAATATGCAGGCTACATAATAAAACTAGAAGAAGGAAAATAGTTCTCCTTGAGGGAATACTGCAGCAATCTTTCAGTGCAGCAGCTAATATTATATCAAATGTTGCTATGTGCATCCAATATAGAAGCAACCACACTCACATATAATTAACAACACCCCATGTGTCATGTCACAATTAATAAAAAAAATTTCTAGTACAGAAATCTCTTCCTGCCCGATGTTTATGAAACTGTTTAATAAGGATGATATGGTTGCATTAGCAGCAGTGACCAATCACAAAAGTGTGCTGTCATAGTGTAATTGTATCAACCTGACTCCAAATTTTCAATAAAAAATATAGAATAGTGGATGGATGACCATCCACAACAAGGCTGTGTTTCCATCAAGGGAGTTGATGACATCATAGAAACCTCGAGAGCGAAGCTCAAGAGGTCACTGTGATGTCATCAATGCCCAAAATGGAATATCAGCCTTGGTTGTGGATGGTACCCATCCACTATTGTATATAGTACTGTGCATAGTATAGTGATCCCGCTCTATAAAGAACTACTCTATAACAAACTCTCTCTCTCTTATAGTGAATACCTTTAATAGCTCCCATTGTTCACTAAGTAGGCATATTAGCACCTCGCTATAGTGAACATCCAGCTATAGTGAACACCTCAGCTGGCTCCAGAGGTGTTCATTACAGACAGGGAGCATTGTATATGGTTTCCCCCAAATGCACAAAGTTGAATTTCACAATGTTCATACCTTGTGTCCATGCTCCTGCTTGTTTTCGAATGCTCCCAGACCTGTCCTTGCCACATTAATGCTCTGCTTCAATGCCGTCCCTGAATATGCCATTCCTGCTCGCTGCAGTCCCACTCTGCTCTGACCCCGTAACTGTGCCACTGATTTAAAAAAAAAAGAAAGAAACCTGGCAAATTGATAGTTTGGACACACAAAGCCCACTATGGCAGTCCATGTCCAAACTATCCTAATAACCTGCACGCTCGACTGCCCGCTAAGTGACACTGCCATTTTCAAGTATATTTTTTTATCACTGCTGTTTTAACCAATCCGGTAACAGCTCAAGGCTGAAAAGCTGTTGTACTATCTCTATGACAACAGAACAGTAGCACAACTTTTTTGACCTTTGAACTGTCCTACAACAAGATTTGGAAAACCACCGTTTTCCATACACAATAAGCCCTAACCATATACTATATTATTTATTTAAATTTTGGTAACCGGGTAGGCCCACTGAGACTATTACAGTCCCTTTTTCAGGGGCGACCCGGGATTAATTACATACAAAGAGAAAACATTAAGAACAACACAAGCAATTGGGTAATACATACATTGCAATAGGGACATAATAGATGATACACAGGCAAGTAAGGCACAATTTAAAATCAGCATGAGGAATAAAATAGTTACAGAAAAATAAAACAATTGCACATATCTTATCAGAATGGTAAGGGGCACAATATTGGAAGGTAAGGGCAAGCCAGGGGGCTGGCAGTAGCTGATGGAGTGGCCCATTGTAACGTTCAGATGCTCAGCGGTCACATGAGCAGAGACTTAGTCCCAGCAGATGGGTCTTGAGGCCTTTCTTAAAGCCCCCAAGGGAGCTGCACTCCTGGAGATTATTAGGAAGGTCGTTCCAGAGGGATGGCATATAGGCTGTGAATAACTTAAGCCCTTGAGATGTCCGGACTGTGGGGACATGGAGGAGCTGTTGGTTGGAGGACCTTAAGGTTCTTAGGTTTGCTTAGGCATTATAATACCAGTCAGACTTGGTGGGGGGGCGCTTGTTTGCTGAAGCTTAAAGGCCAGACAAAAAGAAGGGTACATTAATCTGCCCTCAAGAGCTGGCCAGTTCAGTGAGTGTAATACTTTGCAGTGGTGTTCTTGGGACGGTGCACCAATGGCAAAGCACCCAACCCTATGATATAGTGTTCTCAGTTTTTGCACCTCTCTACTTCTCAGTGAGTATAGCACGGGGTCCCATAGAATAGTGTGGGCAAGAGCATGCCAGTGGCTACCCTTAACTTAGATGTCTGAGTGAGGAATGAGCTCAGATGATACGAGAGACCAAGTTTCTGGTTAAGCATCTTGGTTAGTTGGTCAACGTGATCCTTGAAGGAACAGTCTTGATCTATATACACACCCAGATATTTAATGCAATCTACCACCTCTGTCAACAGATAGGGAGACAATAAGCATGATCTATCAAGGCCCAGGCTTTTGGGTCCAAATAGGAAAGCTTTGTTTTTTTCCCATTGAGGACTAGGCAATTGGTCAGGAACCAATTTTCCAGTACGGAGAGGTCATGGCTGAGAAGTTGATTTAGCTGTGCCGCATCATGAGATGATCTGTACAGCACAGCATCATCGGTGTAAAGGATCATCTTGGCACCTCCACAGTGTTTGGGCAAGTTGTTGATAAACAGGGAATACAAGAGGGGCCCCAAGATTGAATCTTGGTGGACCCCCTTCCTAGATGGGGCGTATATCAGTCTTTGCCCCCTGCCATCTGACTATTTGAGATCTACCATGCAGGTAATCCATGAACCACTGCACAGAGTGGTTGTCCGGTCCAAGGGATCTGAGCTGCGAGAGTAGCAGCTGATGATCCACCAGATCAAAGGCCTTGGTGAGGTCTATAAAGATTGCACCAGTTAGTTGGCCATTATCCTGGGCTGTCAGGATAATTAAGTTTCAAGTCCTTACTCTTCAAGAGGTAGCCATTTGTAAGGAAATTACCTTAAAGAGTACTAAATTTTGAACCACTAGGACTATAAACTAATTTTCTTAAAAATGAAAGCTTGGCATCAGGTCAATATAGTTACACTATATCAGTACATTTTCAATGCATTGATACACAGAAATCACCTCAATATAGTAAAATGATATCAAGCTTTCATTTAAAAATATATTTCTAGTCTTTCTGGTTCAAAAGGTAGCCCTTGCTATTTATCTCTAAGAAGAGCTAACTTTTGAACTGTCAGTGCTAGAAACATAAGTTTTTTGAATGAACCTTGGAGTCAGGTCAATTCAGATACATAGGGGCTGGATTTTTAAGCCCCCGCCCCCCCGCTTGCATGTGCCAACATGTGGTACAGTCAGACTGCATCTGTACTACTGGTGGCACAACAGTTAGACCATATAAAATGTTATTTTATTTATTTATTTCAAAGTTTGATTAGTGGGAAAGGCACACTGAGCCAAGGCTCATTTCAAGGTGCGACCCGGGGAAAGGAGACCACTATAGACAAAGGGTAATATATACAATTAGAAAACAATTTCTGAGCAGCAGTAGGCATAAAAGATACAGCAGCTGTATATTCATTCGAGTTAATACAGGCTTACAAAATAAGGAATTGACTACACATTGGTAAAAATCTCCAACCCTACTTCCCTTCCACTCCCTATCAACACTGGAGTCCCTCAGGACTCAGTGCTCGGTCCCCTGCTTTTCTCTATCTTCCTAAATGACCTTCCCACAGCCTGCTCCACCTCCTCTATCCATATGTACTCCGATGATACTGTCTTGTACAGTTCTGGCAAAAACCCTGCTGCTGTGGAAACCAGCTTACAGCATGATTTAAACCAAGTTCAGTTCTGGTTTGCCTCCAACCAGCTCTTACTCAATGCTAAGAAGACAGTCTCTATGACCTTTGGCACCAGGCAGAGACTCTCAAGGCTCACTAACCTGCCTTCCTTCCACTCTCTCGACGGGATAACCATTGAGGACACATCCTCATTTAGATATCTTGGGGGTTTGTTGGACCAACACCTCAACTTCACTGTGCATATCGATGCCATCCTGAAGAAACTGTGCCCCAAGCTTGGTGCCCTGTACAAGAATCGTAGTTGCATCCTGCCCACAGAAAGGCATGGACTTATCCAGAAGATGATGCTCCCCATCTTTGACTACTGTGACGTAGTTTATGGTGCTGCTCCCAAATCTTCCCTGACCAAATTGGACATTCTCTTTAACTTCTTCTGCCACTTTGCCTTTGACTCTCCCTCTCGTACCCATCACTGTGAACTCTGTCACTTCCTTGTCTTCCCTCCACTATCAAACAGGCACCTCTCCCACTGTGCCAAACTAACCTCCAGATTCTGGCTTGGTGAACTCCCTCCCTCCTTCCCTAGCTCTCATCCTCTCTCTCCAACCCTCCCCACCCTCCCATTCCCTCAGATCTAGTGACCGCACATCTTGGTGGTCCCATGCTGTTCCACCATCATCGGCCAAACTGGTTTTGCCCATCACTTCCCTAAAATCTGGGACTACTTCCCCCCTCAAATACGTCACTCCTCTTCCATCTATTCCCTTAGTACTGCCCTCCACAATTTCCTCTCTCCCAGCTGTTCCTTCTTTAACCTTCCTTAATTACCTTTATTCCTAGTTCCTGCCTACCAACTCACTACCCCCTTGCAGGATTCACAGCATCCTGTAGGGGAACCGGGGTTTGGCTGCCTCCCTCCCCCCCTCCAGCCCCCAGCTCCCCTTTCAGGGTTCCTCATCATCCTGAAGGAGTAACTGGTGTTGGCTGCCTCCCCACCCCTACCCTTCTGACCTTCCTCTTTCGCCTCTTCAGCGCTTCTTAACTACTCCCCTCCTTACTCCAACTACAGCACTTGTGTACTACCTTAAGCCTGCTCATGGTATATCATAGCAGTATGATTGTTCTGTTTGTATTATTTGTACTGCCTGTTATACTGTATCATAATCTGTGAACTCCTATTGTTGTATTTATTTTTTACAAGCTATAATTACCTATACCGCATCCTACTGTTGCATTATTTTGTCTACCTGCTCCTAAATAATGTGTAACTGTTCTTCCATCCATTAATTGTATAATCTCTGTTTTCTTATCCTCATGTAACCCCCTCCCCCCAGGTCGCACCATGGGATGAGCAACTTGTTGTTCAGTGTGCCCTCCTGATGAAACATTTCAATGAATAAATAAAACAGAAATAAATAAAACATTCGCGTTCATACAAAGAGTTAGTACAATGGGCCATTTATAATAGTCAGAGCAGGAAGGCTGCAACTCAGTTCCCTGTTTTAGTATAATGTGGGGGAGTCTGATGGTGAGGGGGACATAGTGAGACAGGAGCACAGAGGAAGAGGAAGGAGGCATAAGCGCTGTTTGAGGGAGGGGTAGGAGAAAGAAAGAGAGCTATGGAGTAGGGGAGAAGATAGTTCCAAAGGGAGGGGAGTCTGTAGGAGAAAGTTGATTTGCTAGCCAGCATGTGGGGGTGGGGAGGGAGAAAGAGCAAGTGTCCCTGATGCATAGATCATAGTAGGAGGGGGCCGCAGGAGACAGCAAATTGAAGAGATGGGAAGAAGCAGACCAACATTTGGCTATGAGGGTTAGCAAATGGATAGTGCATCTGTGGGATAGAGGTGGGATGCCAAGGGAGGAGTAAAGGGCGCAGTGATGAGTTTGAGGAAGGGAGTTTGAAGTGAAGCAACAGAATGAATTCAGCAGGGTATCTAACATGGATAGCAAGGTAGCAGGGGCTGTGCAGTAAACAATGTCGGCATAGTCGAATATAGGAAGTATCATCTTTGTCACAAGTTCACATCGGCTAGGGAGTGGGAGAAAATCTTTGTTACAGTAGAGTATACCGAGCTTGGGGCAGAGTCTGGAGATGATAGCATCTATGTGGGCTGAGAAATCCAGATGGAAGTCCAACAAAACCCCCTAGATATTTATATGCTTGGACATAGTCAAGTGGATAACCACCCAGGGTGGTGAAAGCCGGGGGGGAGGGTATTCTGGATAATTTTGGGACAGAGTCAAAGACCATGGTGACAGTCTTTGAGGTGTTGACTTTCAATTTGTTTGTGAGGAACCAAGAATGCACCTTATTTAGAGGAGAGGGGGTGTGGACATCTGAGAAGGTGGGCCTGGAAGCAAAAAAGATGGCGTTGTCTGCATACATATGTATGAGGGAGCTGGAACACACAGATGGGAGGTCATTTATGAACACCAAAAACAGGATGGGGCCCAGGATGGAGGCTTGTGGCATGCCTGTTTGTATGGGAAGGGGGTGAGGAAGAGTTTCCCACTCTCATAGACTGCGGCCTATTACTGAGATAAGACTTGAACCAGCTAACAGTGTTGGGGGCCAGGTCAGCTGCCTAAGCTTGGTGAGGAGGGGGGGGATGGGAGACAGAGTCAAAGGCCTTCACTAGGTTCACGAAAATAGCAACAGTCAGGTGGCTCTGGTCCATAGCTGAGTGTATGTGGTCAGTCACTCGTAAGAGGGATGAGACTGTCGAATGATATTTACAAACCAGACTGGAATTGGGAGGAGAAGCCAGAGGAGGTTAGGAAGTCAGACAGTCTGAAGTGGACTAGGGATTCTTGCAGTTTGGCGAGGGCATGGAGGAGGGAGATAAGTTGGTAGTTACTTGGTGAAAAAGGATTGCCACATTTGTGTAGAGGAAGCACACTAGCAAGTTTCCAAGCCTGGGGTATGGTACTGGAGGAAAAGGAGAGATTTAGGATATGTGCCAGAGGGACAGCAATTTCAGGAGTTGATAGGTGAAGGAGTCTGGGGTGCATACCGTCTGGGCTAGATTTGTTGGTGTTTGGAGAATAAATCACCTGGAGGACTTCCTGTGGGGAAACAGATAGGAAAAGGAATACATCTTGTGAGGGGTCAGTGGAGGAGACCAGAGTGGGTGGGGGTGGTCAGGAAAAGGAGCAAGTGGTAAAAACCTTACTGAGGGCCCGATGGCGCTGAGGGTTGAGGCACTGGACGCCACACATTGCACCACACCAGTGACCCGAGTTCAAGCTTGAGCTCGGGTTGCCGGGGGTTGGCCGGGGGGAGAAGACTAGAGCGTCCAACGACAGCTCGCCTTCTCCAGGGGAAGGGTGGGTCCTCTAGACTGGCAAATGGTGACCACTGGTGGAGGCTGGGGGTGCAACAGCTGCTGGTGTCACTGGGGCATGATTAGTCGGGGAGTAGGCCTTGGACCAATCAACTTTGGGGATAGGTCCTTTGGGGGGGGGATTCTGTGGGCTTCGGCGTGTACATCTTGACGATGGGGCACACAGTTCGTCCCATCCTAGAAAAATGGAAAAAGCCCCTCTGGAGTTGGATAAATGGAGTGCCAAGTTGGGTCCCAATGTACCGCTGCCTGCCCAGCTGAGTTGGGGACCTGATGAGATCCGAAGGTTCAGGGGGTAGTCCCCACCTCGACCCCACACGGGGGGGCAAACCGCAGCAAGATGGAGGACCCCGATCAGTCAGGTAGGACGGAGGTAAGGACAGGCTTAATTGGCATCTCCCGAAGAAGTGACTCCGGAGAGGAAGGGGGCGTATAAATAAAAAAAAAAAAAAAAAAAGTACTGAGGATTTTAGCAATTCTGAGTGGATCAGAGATGAATAGGCCATTCTGCTTCAGGACCGATAAGGCCGATTGTGCAGGTGGGTCAATAAGAGAGCAGACTACTCTCCAGAAGGAGGTGGGAGGTGTGAGGTTGGTATGTAGGTGCTTTTAAAAGTAGTAGGACTTAGCCTGATAGATTGCCTTGGCATAGGCATTACGGAGGGATTTTTAATGTTGTCAAGCTTGTGGGGTCATTGTGGATTTGTAGTGGGACCAGGCTTTGTCACGGGCCTTGCACTGGTCGATGATCAAAGCCGATATCCAGGGATGATGACGCCACTTGACTCTGGTTTAACCAAGGGGGTGTGAGAGTTCCAGGTAATAGTAAGTATGGTTATGAATCGGGCTAGGGCAGAGTCGACATCGGGTGTGAAGTAAACTGGAGTCCAGTCAGCATGAGTCAGGTAATGTAGAACAACTTCTTTGTCAATTGAGCATAGTGGGTGGATCTCTATGTATTTGGGGGCAGAATGAGAAAGAGATGAGTCTTCCTTATACAGTAAGTGATGCAGTGGTCACTTATGGTATCTGACAGCACACCCGGAGCAGTGATTCTGTGATGGTGGGAGGTAAGAATCCAGTCTATAAGAGAGTGCTTTGGGGAGTAGGGGTTGTAGCGGGTGGGCTCTGTAATCAGCTGGGTTAGGTTTAGGGCTTCTGTTTTAGTGAGGGAGGACTTGGTGGAGGGGGAGAGCCTGTCCAGGTTGAAATCATCCATTAGAATGAGCTTGCCAGTGGAGGTCGGGGTAATAAAGTGGATAAACATGAGACTAGTGAGGCTGGGGCAAGCCAGGGGGAGGCACAGATCACACCAATATAGAACGGAAGAGTAGAAGGAAGGGATAGGTGGGCAAGGATTAGTTCATGGGAGGCAGGGCAGAATTCGCGCGTGGAGATGTAGCAAGATAACAACTGCCAGACATAGACTGCAATCCCTCCTCCCCATTTTCCACAATCTGGGCAAAAGACAGAGTAATCAGAGAATGTTAAGGAAGAGTCGTGGGTCTTTGCTGAGAGCCACGTTTCAGTGACACATATTATGTCTGAAGAGTGTTGGGTCATCCATCATTTAGCAAGGTCCAGTTTAGGAAGCAGGCTTCTTGCATTCATATGGAAAATGTGTAGACCCTTAGAGGAGTTTGCTGGTTGTGGAGTCACTGGGGGAACCAGGGTTTGATTCTATATCCCCTGAGAGGAATAGGAAAGAGAAGGTAGGGGGGTGCTTATGCCCCCAGGGGTTAATCATAGAGTAGGGAGATGATTGAGAGCACCAAGGGAATATTTTAATTCCAGACTTTTGGGGGGGTAGGGCACAGGTGTTGATAAGGGAATTTGGGGCATAGAGCAGGAGGCAGTAGGTGGGGGGTCTGTGAGGTAGGAGAAAAGGAGAGTGAGCTGAGGGGCCAGTGGGGGAGGTAAAGGGAACACACAGGGGTTGGGGGGAAGAAGGGGTGCAAACATGAGGAAGTAGGAGACTAGGAGGAGGCAACCCAGCATTTTGTTTGAGGGTTAGAGGAGTATATGCCAGGTAGCTCCCAGGATGTGGGGTAGTACAGTAGTGAGTTAGCTCTCTACAAGGTTGGTTCTAGCTGGGAGGATCCAAGTGGCGGGAGCACGAGAGTGGTAGTCTAACTTCTTGATGCAAGGGCCACAGGCTGCATGTAAAAAATGACGCGAGTGTCAAAATATGGATGCATGTGTCATTGTTTTTTTTGTGCTGTAAAGCAGGCAAACTGCTGTGAATGCACCAAAATGTTAGACAAATAGTGAGCACACATCTTGGTGCCTTTATTTTGCTGTAGGTGTAGCCCAGCATATGTAATTGCTCTTGTGTCAAGACTTGAAAACCCCAACCACTATGTCAACACACTTTCAATGTACTGATCTAATGAAAATGCACTTTTACAATATAAGTTGCATTAAAAAGGACTTTTACTATATCAATGTATATTTCCTTATATTGATATAGTGAAAGTGTATTTACATTTGTATTTATTTATTTTATTTATTTGAGATTCAGATTAATACCTTTGACCAGGGGCTTGTATACAAAGGCTCCAAGTCAGAGAAAGACAGTACAGTACAATACAATATAATACATAGGTAACACCTCAAGTAGGTAGATAAGCCATCAAATAAGTCAAGATTGCAGGAATACAGTTGTTGAAAAAGAAAAGAAAATATTCCACAGTTTCAAAGGATTCAGAGTTACAAGTTGCAGGATGCAGCAATAATCAACACTTAAATAGTGTGGTACCGCCCTTGTATAAGTGCAAGGTATTAAAGGTAGGAGGCCTCAGGGTGCAGTGGAAGAGGGGCAGGAGCAGCCAGAGAAGACTTTATCTTGGTATAATCAAATGGGGCAGGGCAGAGAAGTGGGGAGTAGGAGGGATAGGGGAATGGGTAAGGATAGGGAGGGGGGGAGTAAGAGTGGGGAGAGGTAGGACAGGTATGGGAGGGGTGCTACAGGTGGAGTGGGGGTTGGCCAAAGGTAGCTGAGGGTGTGTTATTAGCATTTTTTAGACTAGCTTGAGTTACATATAGCAGGAATACATGGTGTAATTACATCAACCTGACTCTAAAAAGATTTCATTTAGAAAAATAAGTTTCTAGCCATAACAGTTCAAATGCTAGCCCCTTTTAGGAAAGGAAAGGGAACATTGTTTAACCAGAAGTAGCACACTAAGCTGAAGCTTGTTTCCAGATGCGAGCTGGGAGCACAAGGAAGTTAAGTGACTTTGCTCAGGATCACACAGTATGCACCTAGGCGGCTGTGGGATTCAGGCCCAGGTCTCCAGATTCGCAGTTCAGAGCCTTAACCCACTGCAGTATATTGCCTATAATGAGACAGCTGACATTTGAACCATTAGTCCTGGAAACTTTTTATTTATTTATTTATTAGAATGTCGGAATTACAATCCTTTGAGTCATAGACTCATTTCCAAAGGTTCCTCGTTGAATTACATAAATACAGACATGACAGTAATACAGCAAAGACAACATTACTTAACTAGTTGGATGGTAGATGTGTTATAATACATTGATGAATGCCTAAACAGCATATTAGCTGAACAGTTACAAACATCCTTTGCAGTGCTAAGCAGTTACTTATATCTTTAGCAGTGCAGTAGTGCAGGCATTACAAAACATTGGTGCAAACATGTACAGAGTATTATCTTATCGGTTACATACATCCTTAGCAGTGCAGTGATGTAGGCTTATACACAGTGATAGCTAAGCAGAGTAACAAGAGAGCAGAGACATGACAGTGGGCCCTGGTAGGGTTTAGTGCAGCAGTCTTGGGTTAGACTTTGTCTTGGTGTGGGCCCACATTAGTAGTGACTGGGCTGTAGTTTGAAATGGCAGTAAGACTAGCATGGACAGGTCCAGGTACGTGTGGCATAGAGGTGATTCTTGAGGGCCACTTTGAAAGGGCCAAGCTTGGTGTGGGTAGTGACCGAGGATGGTAGGGTGTTATTTTGTTTCAAATGAAAACTTAGATACTATTTTACTGATGTAACCATTTTTACGTTCAGTATATTGATCTCCTGGAACTGAAGTCACAGAAAAAGTAAAAAACAAAAAAATCAGATTTTTGGTTCATAGAGAAACAACAGTTTTATAATTTTTGTTTTGAAAATGTGTTGCTAAAGTAGTTTAATCATGTTACATAAACACCTTACGTCCCCTATGGTAACCTCAACATCCTCCCCATGCTTTCACAGGATACCTACGCCTGCACAAGCATCTAAAGATAACAAGCAAGCAATAATGCCCAACAGGGTGGGCATTAATATTGGGCAATACTGCAAGCGGAGGGTCTTATAGCCCCTAGAATGCCCTGTATTGCCCAAACCGCCCACCCTGGAGGGTATTATTGCGCTTAGAAAATGGGCTTATGTAAAGTTCATAAAAGGAAAAAAATGGAGTGTTTTAAAACCTAAAACTAATTTCTGAAAAATATTAAATTGATTGCATTTTGTATAAAGTAGTCCCTTTCAGTAGTTGTCAGTAGAGGGCACTACCGCTGGAGGGCACCTGTTCTGTTTTTAACAGAAAGCCATTCTTTTTTGCATTTGTTTTATTTGTTTGTTTGTTTTTTGGTTTTTGTTTTGTTTTTTACAAAAAACTAATGGAGGTCAGGAATGTCTGGCAGTTAAACTTGCTTTTTATTCATTTTCTTTTCAACTAACTGAGGCCAGGGACAGCTGACAACTTGGCTGCTTCAGTGCAGACAATAAACTAAAACCATGACTGTTCTGACTCCTGTTAGGTTATCCGAGTAATTTGAAACAGCAGGTGTTCCAAGAGAAAACTTATCAGCCGACACTAATTATTGGTCAGCAGGTGAGCCATCACCGATGAAGAAGTTAGGCTGGCAGAGCAGTACGTTTATAGTCCCATTTTATATTCAGAAGTGGGAGAAGGCAGAGCCAGAGAGATGAACTAAGAGCTGAGGGAGAAATCCTGTATGTCGCAGGTGAATCAGCAGATGTCTGAAGGGACGGAGGAGGTGGGCGCGATGATGAGCTGACAGGATTGATTGAGCTACATAAAAGTGCTATACTGTATACATTTATTTTTTAATTTAAAAGGGCAATAAGGGCTTGCTAAGTGAATGGAAAACAAATGGGGGGTGGTAACTTTGAAAATTAAACGGGCACTTTGATACCACTTGAGAGCTGGGTATGAGGCAGGTTGGGCTGGGACTTTTTATTTCCTGGGCTTCTATTGTAAGTTAATGTACCCCCCTGGCGTGTATACCAGACAATCAGATGCCAGGAAATAAAAAGCCCATTTTCTAAAACAAATTTAAAAAATAATATAAGTAAGCATTAAACCATGACAGAGCAAGATTCTACTGTAGCATTACTCCATGGTTGGGGTAGCTGGGGCATGAGGCCGCAGGCCGAGTGCGTCCAACCACCTAACCATGGATTAATGCCACAGTAGAACCATGATCTGGAGTGGTTTAATGCACCTGTAACATGGCAAGCATTTATAGAAAGAAGCAGATTTACTAATTACTGTAATGCAAAACAAGACACATAGACACACACACACACAGTGATTAGGGTCCTTATGTTTAAGACTGTATTGATAGTACACAGTCTGCTGAATGCAACCTTTCCTATATATACAGTATTGTGGGTGTAGGGAGGCATTATTTTATAACATTGTCATTTCAGTGCATGGTGTTATTATTGGAAAATACACTGTTATATTTACTATTATGGTACTTTTTGTCCTAACTTACTGTCTGGATCGGTACTAGGTACTTCAATTTTCATCTGTGTGTATTACAAGACATGTGTTGCACTGCATGATGGGACCATGCTAGGGTACAGCTTCATGTTTTGTTCCTGCAGTTCCCTTAGCAGGCCAACAGATGGCTGTGATTGCCGATAGCTGTAATATCGTGAGTAGAAACTGAACAATTTTCAACCAGTAATTCTATACATATTAACTTTACATTTACTAATATGGGACCTTTTCTTCTAACTTATTGTCTGGACAAGTGCAAGAAACTCTGATTTTCACCTGCGTGTAATACAAGATATGGGTTGCACTGCATGATGGGACCATGCTAGGTACATTTTCATGTTTTGTTCCTGCAGTTCCCTTGGCAGGCCAACAGATGGCTGTGATGGCTGATAACTCTAATATCATGAGTAGAAACTGAACGATTTTCAACCAGTAATTCTATACATATTAGCTTTACATTTACACTCACTAACACTCACTACAGCTATTCCTCCAGAAGTCTTTCAAAGACACCAAATCCTGGTTCACTGACCACCGCCTGGTTCTAAACCACAAAAAAACAAAGTCATGATGTTCACTCAAAACCAGAGCCAACACAAAGGCTATCCACTAATTATTCATAACTCCCAACTATTACTCCTTAAGCAGGTCGACAACTTTAAATAACTCGGGGTCACCCTTGACTCGGCACTCAACTTCCATGAGCATATACACTGCCTTAGCTCCGCTGCCAATGTCAGAATTGGTCTGCTCCACAGGCTCAAACACTGTCTTCCCCCAGAAGCCCTACGACTGGCAGTCTCATCATCCATCTTGTCTCTTATCAATTATGAGATCCTGGTCTATGGGTCAGCCAACATCTCTGCCCTCCGCAGAATCTGTGTTTCCCTAAACAAAGCCTGTCGCCTTGTTATGGGCTGCTCTGGTTTGACACACTTGTGCACTGTACAGTCTCACCAATTGGCTTGACCTTGATGGGAGACTTGGGTACTAGACATGCCTCCTAGCCAAAAAGATCACCATCGGCCTAGCCCCCCGGCCTCGTCACCAACCGCGCAACCTGCACCCTTGGTGACACCGACTCACAGCTCCACTAAACCCTCCCTCCTGATTCCCCACTGTCGAACTGCTCGAGGCCAGAGATCTTTCTGCTACAGAGCCCCCCTCTGGATGAATATCCTGCCCAGTGCCATCTTCCCTGAAAATAAAAAAGGCCACTTTAAAACCACCCTCAGGGAACACCTCCGTTCCTCAAGCACCTGCGACTGCTACTAGCCCACCCCCTGGTGCTCCCTCCAACCACAGCATGTATGACTTCTCCAGGCTTGCCTCTTTTTCCCCAGCTGTTTCCCCCTCAGTTCCCTCCCCCCCTCTCACTCCCCTTATGGCATGAACCTGGGCCTTTAACCTAAGTCGTTGACTGCTCTTGAGCTACAACAGAGGATCTCCATCCTGCTAACCCTCTGATCATTGCACTCCTACTGTTTTCCTCCCACAACTTCTGAATACCTGTATTTTGCCTACTGCTTGCTAATGTATAGTTGTTGTATATACGTGTAATTACTGTTCCATCACTGCCTCTGTACTGTATCTCTGAACACTATTTTGTACTGTTTGTAATGTGACGTGGAGCCTTTGTAAATGAGTCTCTGACTCAAAGGTTTGTAATTCCAATACCTCTAATAAATAAACAAAATAAATAAATAAAATTTACTAATATGGTACTTTTTCTACTAACTTACTGTTAGGATTGGTGCTACGTACTTTGAATTTCACCTGCGTGTATTACACGATATGGGTTGCACTGCACGATGAGACCATGCTAGGGTACAGCTTCATGTTTTGTTCCAGGCCAATAGATGGCTGTGAAACAATGCTAGCAGCACAGCACTGTTTTATAGTAATTTGTTGGGCTGCCATGGGAACTGCACTTAAACAAAGACTTGCTGGAGCAAGCATGGATTACACTGGTATTACACAAGCAACCATAGTTCTACTGTGGCATTAATCCATGGTTGCTAGATGGTCAGGTGATAAACTTTAACCAATCCATGTAAGCTAATTATGTGTGTTGCTCACAGCCATGTTGCAACATGTTTTAAACATGATTTGTACAGTCGTTACATTTCCTTAAATCAAAAGAAGACAGAAGGGAAAGGGGGAACTTGATAGAAACTGTCAAGTATCTCAAGGGTATAAACAGGGTTGGAGTGGAAGACATTTTCAATTTAAAATGGGAGGGGACCACAGTCTGAAACCTTTTGGAGGGTAGATTTAAAAAGGAAATGAGGAGGCACTTTTCACGGAAAGGGTGGTGTCAAAGTGGAATGAACTGCCTGAGGAGGTGATATCACTGAAAACAGTGAGAAGTTTTAAGGGGGGAGGCAGGTTAAAAATGAGAGTGGCAACGGGAGGGAGGAAGGGGATGGGGGAAGGGGTAGAGGTTCGCTCTGGGGGAAAAGAGGAGGGTGGGGCAGCTCCAGTTAAATAGACTGAGCTGCATACTCAATCAGACTTGATAGGCCACTAAGGCCTTTTTCTTCTAGCAATTTTCATATATTCGTATGTGAAAGAATATTAAAACTGTATTTGAAAAATATGCCGGCAAGACAAAAAAGATCGCAACTGGCATTACAGCGACGGGCTCCATGTCAACCGCAAGTTGCAGTCGGCATGGAGCCGCACTGTTCAAGACCATTTTTTACATCGGGGTCTTTGCCCCCTGAACTAATGGATTCTAACACCAGGTCAGAGTTAGTTTGGGAAGGGGATGCAAGTCTGGGGAAGAGGTCGCCACCTTCCAGTGGCACTTCTACTGCAGCATGGTGCTGTAGTCGATATCAACGCATGTCGCTGTAGAAGTGTCGCTGTTAGGGTGGCATACCACAGAAAATTATGACTCAAAAGTGACATGGAATTCCATAGATCCCATGTTACAGAAGCAAAAGCCTTAGTTTCTTTCAAATATACTTAGATGCTGAATGAAAAATAGTGCCTGTATGCATAATTAAAATCAGGAAAAATATAACTCTAGGTTATTTCAAAACAAGATAACCTAGAGAAACAATTATGAACTCTCCAGAGAACACATCATTGAAAATGTAATTTTCCACACAGTGTACGTACACCCACTGTAGATAATGCCTATGAACTGGTACACGTTTGCACAACATACTTATTTCATATCTTCCTATGAAGCAGCAGGAGTGGACCTGATGGACCTATGGTCCCTTCCAACCTTTAATCCTATGGGCAGGATTTTCAAAGGGGTCAGCATGCACGGACTCATCTGCATCTGCATCTGCATCTGCCTAACTGTGTCTCGGCAGCCCTGCTGCTATTTTAAAACGTTGCATCGGTTTATGACAAAACTTCATGATCTGCAGTGAAATAAAATGGATGCACTTGCGACTTGCATCCAGTTTCGACGCACTTGTGCCCTTTTTGGGACCCAGACTTCAGATACTGTTAGACTAGCTAATAGATAGTCTAACAGTTTGGGTGCGTTTCTGCTTTGAAAATAGCGGCGGAGGCATCTTGGAGGATTCTTTCTGAAAATCTTGCCCCAGGTTACAATGTTACTATGTACTGAGATGAGCATTAAAAGAGGTCAATCTATTTTCTCTTTAAAAACCTAAATACTTAAGGGAATGGAGAATTTTCACTGGCTCTTCAGAGCTTGAAAAGTGTATTTGAACCTTGTTATGCAAATCCTAATCTTTTGAAAAGGAAAAAATAATTATTTTAGTTTTGAAAAAAATAGGATGAAGTTTATGAGAATTAATCAGTAGTCATCTACGGCATCCCCTTAGTGCTGCAAGTTATGATATGGTCCCATTCCTGGTGCAGAACTACAATCCATGACCTTCTGGTCTATAGGCAACTGAGCTTCCAACTGAGCCACACTAACACCCTTAAGACATTAAGTAAGTAAGACTTTATTTCTTGAGCACCCATTCCCTGAGGCTCAGTTCACTGTACAGAGTTCAGGACAGTGCGAACATGAACAATTAAGAAAATAAAATCTTAACTTACTTTTAACATAAATAAAAATAATTATATAGTTAAACTAGTACTAGTTCAGTTCTAAGAAACAGGTCTAAACAGCAGCCAGTGTGAGGGAGCCTGACCTATATCCCAAAGGCCTCCTTGAATAAGTATGACTTCAGGCCTCTCGTAAAGGTTTCCAGTGAAGTGGGCCTATCTCAAAGATCTTGGGAGTGAGTTCCGCAGAGTCAGCCCTGCCATCTCAAAAGCTCAATCTCCAGATAACTTGAGATGTGCCCTGGGAACGGCTAGGAGGCCCATCTCGGAATAGCAGAGTGGCCTCGGGTATGGTAAGGAGTCAGAAGACTACTCAGATAGCTAGGGCCCAGTCTGTATAGGGCTTTATGGATCAATAAACCAACCCTGAAGGTGATTCTCCACCTCACCAGCAGCCAGAGCAAGTTGCACAGGACCGGGGTCATATGACAAGAACTTGGAAAGCCTGTCAGCAACGTGGCTGCTGCAGTCTACACTAGCTACAGGTGATGCAGGACCCCTCCATTTACCCCAAGGTAGAAAGTGTTGCAGTAGTCAAGCCTGGCAATCCCAAAAGCATGTACTATTGAGGGCAAGTCATCAGGTGGGATTAAAGCTTAAAGCCGGGCAATATTCATCAGATGGTAAAAGCCATAACAGATGACACCTGAGCCTCAAATGTCAACCTATTATCCAGAATGACTCCTAGATTCTTCACCTTAGCAGAGACAGCAAGTGTAAATGAACCAAGCACCAGGCCAGTTACCTACCGCTTTTATACCCTGCTGACGACCAGGCTCAATCACCAGAACCTCTGTCTTGTCCGGATTGAGCTCTAGCCTGCTAGAGGATATCCAGTCCTGGATCTCAGCCAGACATAAATTCAGTACCTCCACCACATCACGTGTCCTGGGTGCAAATGACAAATACAGCTGGGTGTCATTTGCATAACACTGAAACCCCATACTATACTGTCTAATGATCTCTCTCAGGGCACCATGTACACTGCAAACAACATAGGAGAGGAGAACAAGTCCTGAGGAATTCCACATTACAGGGGCTTTGGGAGTAAGGAGAAATTATGCATCACCACCCTCTGCATCTTATCTGTGAGAAAGGACACAAACCAGCTGATGACAACTGTACTGGCAAGTCCACAGAGCTCCCTAAGGTAATCCAAGCCACACACCATGGTCCATAGTGTCAAATGCTGAAGCGCGGTCAAGGAGGATGAGAACTGACCATTCTCCTCTTATCTCTAGCCCTGAAGAGGTCATTGTGCATCATGACCAAAGTGGTCTCTGTACTGTGCCTAGACCTGACTCCTGACTGGAGAGGCTTATTGATGTCAAAGTTCATGAGATGTGCCTCAAGCTACAGAACCACTATTTTCTCAATAACCTTTCCCAGGAAGGGAAGATCGGAGACTGGTCTGTAATTCACCAAGTAGTCTGGGTCCAGGGATGTTTTCTTCGGGGGGGAGTTTACTAGAGCCTCTTTTAAGGTGCTAAGGAAGGACCCCTCCGAGAGGAGCACTGGACAATCTCAGCAAACACTGGACTTATAGACCCCACACAGCCCATCAGGAGATGGCTCAGGCTCAGGTCCAGTTCACAACAAGTGGGCTGCAACTTTGAGATTACCTCATAAATCTCTTTCACCCCCACTGGCCTAAACTTACTCTAGACAGAAGAAGTGCTCCTTGCAACAGAACCTTAAGGTACTCCAAATGAAAAAGGCATAGGAGAAGAAACTGTTCCAGAAAGTTCTACAAACTGACACTGGCCCCTTGAAGAGCTAGTGCTGAAAAACCAGCAGACAGAAAATGTTATTCATTTTTAGAAGTAGTTAGTAGTTATGCTTTTATTTAAGAAGCATTTCTTTTGTTCCATCTATCAATTAATACTTTGTTTCATACCTCAGTTTGAGAATTTTCTACTAAATAGTACCAGGTGTGATGCATAGAACATCCTGTATCTAGAAGTTGTCATATTTAGTTCTATTTCCCTTCATACCCCATTTTGCCCTCACTCATTGTGACATCACTAGTGACTAATCTGGCAGAGAGTAGGTAAATCAGGCTGTTAGGAAAAAGGGGGTGTTAGTCGGCCTGGTGACACTGAGGGTTGAGGCGCTGGATGCCACATCCCATGCCACACTGCTGACCCATGTTCGGGAACAGACTTGGGTTGCTCAAGGGGTCAGCCGGGCTGAGGAAGGATTGAGCATTTGTAGACAGATCTCCTTCTTCAGGAAGGGGAAGGGTTAGCGTTGTGCACTGTAGACTGACACCCAGCAGTGGCTGGGTGTCAGCACAGATGCACAGCCACACATGGGGAGTGACCATGTGCAGGGCTCTAGGCTGCCTCCATGGAGGCGGGGATAACCGCTCTCCCCATTGCACGTATGTGGGTTCAGGGCAAAAACAAGAGGAAAATAGCCAGGGGCCAACAGGACCCATAATGGCCCAGTGTGTCCCTCTGCTATGCTGCCTCCAGCTTCTGGATTTGTGCTCGGGGGAAGCCAGTGCTCCTCACTCTGGCCCCACCACGGGGGGGAAATCCATGGGGGAATCGCAGGGATCAGTGGAGTGGAATACGACCAATGCGGGAGGAAGGAGCCCTCTGAAGGAGGGCCAGAGCCACCTGTCAGCTCTTGTGAATAAAAAAAAAAGAAAAAGAGGGTGTTAGCCGGCACAGTGGCAAGGTGTCCACACGCAACGCCAGCATCCCAGGTTTGGGAACAGGCCCGGGAGTTGGAGGGCCAGTCAGGCAGAGAAGGATTGAGCACCCACGGGGTGGCTCTCCTCCAGGGGAAGGGGGCGAGTGTCCGGTGTGTCAGCAGCCCATGGCGGAGGCCGGGTGACCCACACAACAACCAGCGCCAGTTTATGTCAGAGGTGAGGACAGGCACTGGCTATCATCGCACATCCCGCCTTCAGAGGGACAATCCACAAAAAATTTTGGCCCCAGTCATGATGCCCTGCGTAGCCTCCATCTCCATTGCTCCCATTGCCCACCGGGAGGCCCGGTCCCATGGACCACCTTGGGGGGGTAAGCCAGGGCTAGTTTACATGTGACTATTGGAGGGGTGCCAGCCTAGCAGCCCCATCCAGGGGGCTAAGACTGGGCATGGTGGGGACGGTGTGCTGGGCAGGAGTGCAGTTCCCATTAAAGGAAAACTACACCCCAAACTTGAAAAAATATATGTTGTGCAGAGTGTTTTAATTTGTATGTGAAGTTCTAGTGTTTCCTTCCCTCTGACTGGTATTAGGAGTTTTTCCTAAATTAGCCTGCTAGCTTTAGGGTAGTTTTACGACCCCTGGAGATCTCCATATCAAATAGCTTAATTGTATTTCTTTGTCCTACAATTTACACCTTGTTTCATGTGATGGTGATGTAGCAGAGCCCATAAATCCAGCAGAAAGCATTGCTTTACAATCAGTTCACAACAATAGAGATGGCTATATTTTAAAATCTGTAAAATTCAGCTTGGTGACCACCCTCATCCTAAAGGTTTTACTGTCCTGGAAAACTTTGCTGCTGGTAATTTTTGTGCAGCTTGTAAAGCTTCCAAGATATTTAGTTTGTTTGGCATGTGTGTGCTGAATGTTGGGTCTCTCTTACATCACAGTCACATGAGACAAGATGCACTGTGGGAACAGAAATACAATTAAGCTATCAGGGATGAAGATCCCCAGGGGTCGTAAAACTAGCATAAAGCTAGCAGGCTAATTTGGGAAAAACTCCTAATGCCAGTCAGAGGGAAGGAAACGCCCTCCTTCTATCTTTAAATTGTGTCTCCTTGTTCTTGCAAGTCTCTTTTTCTGAAAGATGCTACCCTCTTGGACTTTGTTGATTCCACTGAGGTGCCTAAAAGTTTCTATCATGTCCCCTCTCCTTCTTTCCTCAAGGGTATACATATTAAGCTCCTTTAGTCTCTCCTCATATGGCTTCTCTTGCAGACCCTGCACCATTTTAGTTGCCCTCCTCTGACTGCCTCTATCCTGTCTATGTCCTTGCGGAGATGGGGTCTCCAGAACTGGACACAGTACTCAGATGGGGTCTCACCAACTGTCTGTACAGAGGGATAACAACTTCCTGTTTTCTGCTGATGATGCCTCTCCCTATACATCCCAGTATACCCCAGCCCCTCCCTACTGCCTTCTCATTGCTTGCTAACCTTAAGGTCATCTGATATGATTACCCCAGGTCCCTTTCCTTTTTGTTGTTGTTACTACCTCCCCACCCATTGTGTATTCTTCCCTGGGTTCTTGTTTCCCAGGTGCATTATTCTGCACTTCTTTGCATTGAATCCTAGCTGCCATACTTGACCATTCCTCCAACCTTGCCAAGTCCCTTTTCATCCTTTCCACGCCTCCTTGTATATCAACCCTGTTGCAGATCTTTGTGTCATCTGCAAAAGGCATACTTTCCTTCAGTCCCTCTGCAATGTCATGATGAAGACATTAAAAAGGACTGGACCCAATACTGAACCCTGCGGTACCCCACTAGTAACCCCCCTTTCTTCAGAGTGGACTCCATTTACAATTACATTCTGTGTCCTGTTGTCCAGCCAATGTTTTACCCAGGCTACCACCCTGGGTCCCACTCCCTGGCTGGTTAATTTGACTATTAATCTTTTGTGTGGGACTGTGTCAAACCTAGACTAGACCTGTGATTTTGAAGGAAGGGGTCTCTGTCCAGAGCTGCTCATGCAGCATCTCACACACCTGCATGAACATGGGTCTATAGAGCCTGTACCATACCACAATTTCATCATCACTTAGACCTTTGAACATGACTCATGGTCAGTAGCATCCACTAGCTACATGGCACGTCAGGGGCCTGTGATGTAGCCCAGAGGAATGTTTAGCTGGATGGCCTACATGAGGTATAGGATGCCTTCCATTGTTGATGCAGTTCTGCTTTCCACCTGAGGGTTTGTGACAGGTTAAGTGCTGCCTTTTGTAGTCCTTATCTTGTGCAGCACTAAGTGGTGGTAAGTGCCATCATTATCTATTTCTTTGAATATCATGCCGCACTGTGTGTGAATACCACTGCTCCCTTTTTTAGTGCTGCATACATTATGGTAGAGCATCTGTGTTATTACCCCAGCCAGTGCAGCACTACCAACTGAATATAGCAGACTAGTGCAATCTGTCGTTAGCGTTGTACTAACATGGTTAGTGCTGCCGTTATCACGTCCTTTTGAATATGGGGGCTTTCTATTCTTCAAGGGATTTATCATTAGATTTTTACATATTTTTTCATTACAGGAATTCCATTTGAGTCTATTTGCACCAAACACTTCCAGCTGATTTTCACTGGAAGTTGTACTTTCACATCTGATTTCCTTATTACTTTTAACTTTAAGCTGGGGGGAAACAATCACTTTATGTTCTTTCTTTAATTACTAAATCATTAATAAATGACCAAAAGGCTGGCTCCATCCATATATAAGCAACAGCTGATCCTGTCTAAGATGATGAAAATGAGTAAAATGCAATTTGACATCTAAAATAGTTCTAATATTTATACATATTAATTTAACTTCTACAGACAATTCAGACACGCTTTGCCCAAATTTATTTTTTTATCTTAGAGATTGTTTATTGAGTATCTCAAATGCAGACATTTGTTCCTGCATCGTTGTAGCAAGTTCTTATAATTTACAAATTCTCACATTCATATCCTTTGCCAAATTTCACGTACCTCAGGAAAATCGTCCTGCAATTCTAGCATAGTATTTTTAACTGAGTCTCAAAAACAATCTGAAAAAAATGCAGTTTATCAGAGGTCTATAAGTATTGATTAATAATACAGATTGAGAATTTTTTCAGATCCTGTTATACGAACATACAAAAATTTCTAGCAGAAAAAGGCCCATAGGTCTATTCAATCTGTTCGTGTTGCAGAGTCCTAAATAGCAACTAAAGATTCCATCCCACCACCCCAACTGCTAGGCCTCCCTTTTTGCCCTCCCCCTTGACCATGACCTTCCCATTTACCCTGTCCCAGACTTTTTTAAAACCTTCCACTATCTCCAGTGAGATCAGCTCCTCTGGGAGCTCATTCCACCCTGCAGCCATCTCTCAGTGAAGAGATGCCTCCCAAACTCTCTCCTGAACCCCCCACCCCCCTGCGTAAGACAATGCCCCCTCATAGTTTTGCTTCAACTGGGACTGAAGAGGCCCTCTTTGTTCACCCTGTTGATGCCCTTCACTTCAGGTACTTAAAGGTCTAAATCATGTCCCTCTTTCCCTCCTCTACTCCAGGGAGTATATGTTGTGGCACTCCAGCCTCTCCTCATATGACTTGCCCTTTTCACCTGTAACCATTTTCATCACCTTCATCTGGATTGCTTCTAACAGGTCAATGTCCTTTTTCAGATATGGATGCCAGAACTGCAACTGTACTCTACATGTGGCCACTCCACTGATCTGTAGAGTGACAAAATGACTTCCAGCTGCCTGCTAGTGATTCCGCTGGCAGTGCAGTCCAGTGTTTTATTGACTTTGGCCCCTGCCTTCTTGCAGTGTGAGGAGTGCTTCAAGTCACAAGTGATGGTCACCCCAAGGTCGTTTTCTTCCTCTGCTTTGTCTACTAAGACCCCCTCCCAGGCTGTTCTCTGTCCTCAGGCTGTTAGCTCCTATGTGCATGACCTTGCACTGGTTTACACTGAACCCAAGTTGCCATAATCCTGACCACCTCCCAAGCTTGGCCAGATCTTCCTTTAGGTCCCGTATTTTTTCTGCTGTATCTGCCCTCCCACAGAGCTTAGTATCATCCACAAATAGGCAAATCTTGCCTTTTATCACATCCCCAATGTGGTAGGTAGATAGATAGATAAATAGATAGACAGACAGACAGACAGACAGACAGGCAGACAGACCGACCGATGCTTTATTTATAAAACACCCCTTTCCAGGAATTCGGAGCACTGTACATTAAAAACAAAACCAATTATATACAATACAATAACAGTATTGCTTAATCACAAAATCATACAAGTCAGCAAGAACAAGAAATTATTTAAAACACATCTATCTGTATAATAAAAAAAAGACCATATCTAATTTGTAATTATAAATCAAATGCCTGCTGAAATAAAAACATATTTAGACCTGTTTTAAAGGTTTCTACTGAGGGTGCCTCCCTTAAATATCTAGGTAATGAGTTCCACAGTGTAGGCACAGCAACCGAGAATGCACAGTCTCCAGAATGCCGCAGACTAGCCCTGGGAACTCCAAGGAGGCAACCCTCAGCAGAATGGAGAGCTTGGACTGGTCAGTGGGGCTCAAGGAGTTTTGCAGACACTGGTCCCCAATCATGTAAGGCCTTGTAGGTATGGAGCCCTACCTTGAAGACAATTCCTCCACCTAACTGGCAGCCAATGCAGCTCGCGGAGGACAGGAGCAATATGCTTGTTTGTTTTTGCTTCTGATAATAATCTTGCAACCATATTCTGCCTACAGTCTGCCCAAGGACTAGAATATAAGCCCTCAAATTATATAACAACCTTGAGTCAAAAACATTTCTGTTATAATTGATCTAGGCTATGAAACTCTTTGCCATTAATTTTTTGGTCTGAAGGCAAACAAATCTGTACAAGTGAAATAAAGACCTGGTCCGTAAACGAGGCTAGACAAAGAACCATACCAGAATTAACATAAAGTGATATTTGATCTGATGGAGTTAATGTGGTAAATTATATATTTATTGATGCTTGTACTTTGTCCAATTGTTATGTCATTTGTGTTTCTTGAATAATTTATATTTACTGTGGGTATGTCTATTTTTGTAACTTATGTAACTTTTGTACAAAGGATCTCACTGGAAATGAGCTTGTCTCAGTTTGAGCTATCCGATTCATTATGATACAAATAAAAGTTCTTACTACTACTACTAACTGCAGCCAGTGGAGGTTTCCTCCAGATAACCCAATGTATAAGGCATTGCAGCAGTCCAGCCTGGATGTAATGAATGCATATACCAGCGTGGGCAGGTCTTCAGATGGAATCAGGGCCCGGATCCAGGCAGTGTTCCTCAGATGGTAATATCCACTTTTGACAAGGGCTGACACCTGAGCATCCAGTGTCAGGCCATCATCTAGGATCACGCCCAGATCCTTCACCTGTGTAGATGGGGTAAGGTGGTCCCCCCCCCCCAGTACTAAGCCAAGGAGGTTTCCAGAATCGCCCCCTCCACCACGACAACCTGGATCCACCACAAGCACCTCAATCTTGTCTGGGTTTAGTCTAAGCCATTTTTGAGTCATCCTGCTCTGGATTTCCTTCAAGCAGCTGTTAAATACAGAGGATGCTATCTGGTTACCAGGTGCACAAGACAGGTACAGCTGGGTATCATCTGCATAGCAGTGAAAACCCATCCCGTACTGCCTGATAATGTCTCCTAATGGTAGCAAGTACACCGTGAACAACAAGGGCGACAAGACTGAACCCTGTGGAACACCATTAGACAGAGACTTTGGACTGCATGTGGCAAGCCCCATCATCACCCTCTGCATTCTGCCTGTCAGGTATGATCTGAACCAGCTGATGACATTTCCTGACAGGCCACACCAGTACCGCAGGTGGTCAAGCAGCACCTCGTGATCCACAGTGTCAAACACTGTCGACAGGTTCAGGAGGACTAAGATGGTACGTGCTCTCCTGTCCATTGCCATCAGGAGATCATTAAGCATCTTCACCAGAGCAGTCTCCATATTATGCCCAGCCCAAAACCCAGACTGGAATATCTCATATGTGGAGGAGGAGGCAAGGTGCTCCTCGAGCTGAGTAGCCACCACTTTTTCAATAACCTTCCCTAAAAATGGGAGGTTAGAGACCGGCCTGAAGTTGCCAAGGCTCTCTGGGTCCAACAAGGGTTTTTTTCCGCAAAGGGCCTTACCAGCATTTCTTTCAAGGTTGCTGGGAAGATCCCACTACTCAAGGAACTACAGTCTATCTCGGCCACAACAGGCCCAATCAGGTCCAAACATTCCACCAAAAGGCAGGTGGGACCTGGGTCAAGATAACACTGTGTTGGTCGCAGCTTCGAGATCGTAGTCACCACCTCCTCCACCCCCAACCAAATCAAATTCAGCCCAGACAAGAGGAGTGCTTCAACATGGTTCAAAAAGGACCCTGCAATCCCTTTGAGAAACACTGGAGGAGATCTTGGCCCTGATAGAGGACACTTTGTCGGCAAAGAACAGAGCAAACTCCTCTCACCTAGTGCTTGAACCTGCCCCTCCCACACAGAGGCAGACTGGATGTAATAGCCTGTCTACTGTGCAGAAGAGCTAAGCCAGTCTGTTCCTAGCTGCAACAATCTTCCTGGACAAAAAAATCTGCCTTCTTTTGAGAGATTGCCCCTTGATAGTCGCAATAATGTGACCTCAGGGCCAATTTGTCCCCAGGCAGTCCAGACCTCCTCCAGCATCTCTCTAACCTCTGACCCCTAGTCTTTAACTCCCTGAATTCATCATCAAACCAAGGAGGTCTCTGGCAAGTAGACAGGGGTCGGACATGAACAGGTGTGATTGAATCGAAGGTGGCAGTGACCGCCCTGTTATAAGCGGTCACCCCCCTCCTCCATTCCAGTCGTACATGCAGCCTCCACACCCAATAGGTCCAGCACCACCAACAGTCCTAGCAAGGATACTCCTCTTAAAGGATGGTACCAGACCATCTACACAGAGGCAGCACCATCAAGGGGGGGCAGCCCCAAACTTGAACCCCACAGTGCTATGATCTGACCACAATACCGGGTCTATTTTTAGATCATTACCACCAGGCCAATCGAAAACACAAAGTCAAGTGTGTGGCTGCACGCATGTGTCGCTGACATAACATGCTTTGTCAGGCCCATAGCCTCAGTATTCCTCAAGAGATCGGTCCCAAATCCCCGGGATCCCATCGACGACCCAGGCATTGAAGTCTCCCAGAATTAACCATCTGGGGGACTCCAAAATCAGACCAGCTATGGGCTTTCCAATCTCCACAGGAAATCTCCATCCCCCGGCCCCAGAGGGCTATAGCGCAGGAGGAACCTGTAGCCTGCACCGGGACCACCTCGCACAGCAACACACGCAAGCAACCTTGTGGGGCCTACAGGTAGCACTGTGAGGCTCAGGCTAGATTTAAAACAAATGGCCACCCCCCCCACCTCTGCAATCCTCCCTTGAGGTGTGTATCATTGAGTACCCAGGCAGCACCACTGCCTCCAAAATGGGAGCAGCATTTTCATCCAGCCAGGTCTCCATGATGCAGGCCAGGTCTACCGAGGATATCATGTACACCATTATGGCAGTCTTGCTCCTCATTGACCTGGCATTGCATAAGAGAGCCTGAGTAGGATGAGGGGAGACTACTGGATCAGCTATCTGCCCATCATCAATAATGGAGCCCTTGGGTATGGGCACTAGACAGGTAGGACCTCTCTTCAGTGCCCATTTCATCCCAGGGCATCTCCTAGGCCTCAACAACTGAATCTATGACTCCGGCAGCCACTCGAACAGGCCCCCCAGACTCCCTTAGACCCCCCCCCCTCTGAGCAATCCCTAATGTCCTGCACCTCCTGTATGTTTTGACAGGAAGTGATGGGAGCTCAAAGGATCGAAGGTCATGGAGGGAAGCCGCTGAGTAGCTGCACCTTACTGGTCCACATCCCAGGCACATTGCATTCTAACACCTGATCCCCATCTATAATTAAAATAAAACAAACCCACAATTAAACAGTTTCTTCAAATACTCATTCCCCAATTCCATAAGACAAAAACATATACAGTACATCCACACAAACATACACCCACAGCCACTCCACACACACTCAAATAAACCAGTTTTTCACTTTTAATAATATTACAGGGACTTCCGGTGATGCCATGACGCCTATGGCTGCTTAGGCAAGCTTGCTTCAGACACCCAAGATAAATAAACCCCTCAAAACCTAGAAAATCAGCATCAGAACTTTCAAAATGACTGGATAGGCAAAAGGGACAGATAAAGGCACAAGATCCCACCACCGTGGCCACTCTAAAATGAAGAATGATTGTGGATTGAATGCCGAGGTATCAGAATGTAGTAGATCATCTTCGGCAGCCAGCTCCCAAGCCGCAGAGTATGACACAGATGGGGAGCAGGAACACCTTACCAGGACCCGTTTTGAAGCCCTTTTGAGGGAAATCAAAGCTTCCTGGAATGAAAATAAAAAGAGTTCAGAGGCATCCAGCAGCAACTCTCAAAATTGAATACTCATATGGAGCAGATAGAGGGGTGAATATCAGAGGTGGAAGATGGAGCCTGTAAACTAACGGGCCTAGTGGAAACCCTAATGCACCAAACCGCAGAGCTACAGGCAAAGTGTCTCGACCTTGAAGGTCACTTGAGACACGATAATCTTAGATTATATGGTCTACCTGAAGGAGCAGAAACAGCACCAATGCATGCCTTCTTAGAGAACTTACTGAGGGATACCTTGGATCTACCTGCCACACACACACTCGCCGTAGAACGGGCGCACCACTCCTTAGTGTCCAAGCCCCAAGATGCAAAAGGTAGACCGCGTTCTATTGTTTTTAAGGTCAGCTCCTTTAAAGTAAAAGAAGACCTCCTGAGATGAGCATGGGCCAAGGATTTCAATTATCTAACTGCAAAACTCACCATGGATCATGATTATCCACCCCAGATCCAGCAGCAGCGTCTGGAGTATGTTCCATTACTATGTGTGTTAAAAGAAAAGGGGATCCGGTTCCAGACCCCCTTTCCAGCTAAGCTCCATGTTTTTGGGGATGATGGCCCAAAAATCTACAGATTGAATCAGACAGCCGCTACTGCACTTAGAGAGAGGGATTTATAGATTCCAGCAATGGGAGATCAGCGGAACCAAAAACACCTGCAGGGGAACCACAATTGGCAGCAGGTTTTCCTCAGGAAACATAGTGCTGGTGGCACACTGATGCCAACGGAAGCTCTTCAGTAACTGCAGTACCTCAAAAAATGGGTGCGTAGTTCCGGCTCCTCCTAAACCAAGCCAAACTGCTGAAGGTTCGAACTGAGTCCTTTATGACTAAGGCGAGTATCACCTCAAGCTGTCCTGGCCCTAAAAATCTGGGAACCGGGAAACTCCATTTTACCCTGAGCGTAGGAAAGACCTGCAGATACTGTCCTTTCAATGTATTCAGGAGCCTGAACAATGGAGCAGTCTGCTTACACAAACTCTAACAGACCATCTGTTACTAACTGCTCAATTCCAACAAGTTAACTTTATAATAGTTTTGAACTCTCATTTCCCATACCTCTCTACCTAAAGACTACAGACTGTGTTGCTGAGAGGAGTTTATTCAAGCTGCAGACTGTATTATTTTAATTTACCCCATGATTTCAGTATGGTTATATGGAAAAGGGGCTTACTGTGAAGTAACAGTGAATTGTGTTCTGCATAGTGACATCTTAGGTTGCAGTACATGTGTCAGAGGAACAAATACCGATGAAGGGTATTGGTTCTTACCCCATACAAAAGGGGATAGCCTTATATTTAGAGAAGTTATTTCAACAAGCTAGTTTTCTCACATTGTGGGACTTTCATTTCCCATACTATAGTATCTAAGGACAAGAGACTATGTTGTAAGAGGCGTTACTCAAGATGCAAACTGTATTATGTTAATTTACCCCATGATCTTTGTATGTTTACATGGGAAAAGGGCTCACTGTGAAGTAACAGTGAATTTTACTGGGTTATATTTTTGGTTGTCGTACTGTATATGTATTAGGGGGGCAAATGTTGATGAGGGGAATGCCTTAGCTACTGGTTAGGCTGTTGGGTCTAATAAGTGAACTGTGCCTTACATTTCTCCCATTCCGGGATGACTCAAAATATTTAAGGAATTACCCGGATGGATAGAGAGAGGACAGTTTGTGTTTAGAAACCTAACACCCAGTGACGCCTAGTGTTACCTAGCACTTACTTTCAGAGCCATAGCACACCAGGCTCTGAGGGAGGGCTCTCCTCCTAAAGGAGGGATAACACACCTCCTTCTTCCTACCCTATTACCCCTATAGGGTAGAATTAGAGATCAAATTTTAATTTTGATCACCTACCTTGGAAGTACAAGAACTAGTTATAAGCTTTAAGGCCATGTTGACCAGTTGGGTTGATATAGTTTATGGCCATGAGGAGGTTCCTTGTGATTTTACTTTGGAATACCTGGGGAACACAGTGATTTGTACCATTACAGAAGATGTGGTGGAAGTGGGGGGGGGGGGTAAGATAATACTGTGTTCTTTCCTTTTTAATGTCAATACCAGGTTATACTATCTGCTCCTACAATGTTAATGGGCTTACACATCCCATTAAACAGAGTAAACTCCTTTCATTTCTTAGAAAAACAGAGGCAGATATTTCACTTCTTCAAGAAACCCATTTATCAGTTCAAGAGCATAAAAAAACTTGAAAGGTTTGGTTTGAAACATTTTGTTACAGCATCATATAAGGGTGGCAGCTGGAGGGGGTGGCAGTGCTGATACCATCCAGACTACCATTCGGATAACAAGGTCAACTAGTGGATAAAGAAGGCTGCTTTGTTATGGTTAAGGACAGGCTGAATGGTTACTTAATTACAGTCTCCTCACTTTATTTTTCACCTAACTCTCATTATACCCTATACAGTACTTTTTTTAAAACTTAGCCCAGTGTGGGGAGGGACAAGTCTTTTCCGGGGGAGACATGAACTTAACCTTTGACCCTAAATTGGATTCCACTTCTCAAATACCAAAACAGGGGCAATAAGGTGGCCCATCAAGTTGTGAAGTTGTTAAAGGAGCTGGGGTACATGGATACATGACGCTATCTGAATGGCCCTATTAGAAACTCTAGCTTTTACTTAGCAGCACATTCCATGTATTCCAGCTTAGATTACATACTGACCCCACAGGAATCTACTGGGACGGTAGATAAAGCTTGGATGGGGGATAATACACTCTCGGACCATGCCCCAATATTTGTTAAGGTAAAACTAGGTACTTTTCAAAAACAGACCTTTTGGAGGTTAAATAATTAATTACTTCGACAACCAGAGGCGTTACAGCAGATTAATGATCTTATTAAGGTATCCCTAGCCGATAATCACACCCCAGAAGTCACCTCCGCCACACTATGGGATACACTTAAAGCCATCCTCAGGGGTAAATTTATTGAAATCTCCTCAAGGCATAAGAAGCAAAGGTAGGCAAGAAAGGAGTCTCTCCTTTCCCAAATCAGGGATCTGGAGGATCTACAGAAACAAAAAATAGACAGGCACAGAACAAAGGAGCTGAAAGAGTTGAAAAAACATTTAAATAACTTACTAGATTATTATGTGGAAAAAACACTTATGTATCTGCGCCAGAGAATCTATGATGGGGGTCCCAGGTCACTACGTCTCCTAGTGGGCCGATTATGTGTTCAAAAAGCCAAGGCCACCATTGCAACAATTAAAGTGCCAGGAGCATCCCAGCCATACAGAACGATAGCTGATATTTCACAGGCATTTAAAAACTATTATGCTGCTCTCTATGCTTCAGCTCCTACCCCCCCCCCCCAAAGATTCAGAGCTGGATAAATTCTTGCAAGGGCTAGACCTACCAGCCCTAGCTGAGCATCATAAAACCTCCTTGATGGCTCCTATTTCAGGAGCAGAGATTATGTCTCAGATGGAGAGATTGTAGAGGCAATATAGCGCAGTGGGTTAAGGCTCTAAGCTGCAGCTGTGGAGACCTGGGTTTGAATCCCACAGCCACCTAGGTGCATACTGTGTGATCCTGAGCAAGTCACTTAACTTTATTATGCTCCCAGGTCACATCTGGAAGCAAGCTTCAGCTTAGTGTGCTACTCCTGGTTAAACAATGTTCCCTTTCCCTTTAAGGCCGGGAAGTGTCCAGGGTCGGACAGCCTCTCAGGCAAATTCTATAAGGCATTTAAAGCTGAGGTATCTCCTATCTTGCAAAAAGTATTTTCATTTATTCTGAGTGATCAAGGTAAGATACCCCCATCCTGGACCAATGCTATTATTTCTGTTATTCCAAAGCCAGACAAGGATCCAACCAACTATGCATCATACAGACCAATATCTGTTTTAAATATAGATAGTAAGATATTAACAGAAATATTTGCTACACGTATGCAACAACTGATACCGGGCCTAATTCATCTGGACCAGGCGGGGTTTATACCAGGTAGACAGGTACAGGACAACATTAGATGTACGGCCTACCTTATTGACCATATCTGGAAACATAGTACCCCAGCTCTCATGTTAAGTCTTGATGCCAAGAAGGCTTTTGATAAGTTCTCTTGGGCATTTTTAAAGAGGGTCTTTGCCTGCTTTGGATTCCCTGCTTCCTTTGTCACCTTTTTTTGTGTAAGTTATATGATGGTCCCTGTGGATTTGTTCTGGCTAATGGTCATATCTCAGGCAGTTTTTTACTACAGAGGGGCACTCGACAGGGCTGCTCCCTATCCCCTCTTCTTTTCACAATATATATAGAGCCCTTAGCTCAATGTAGTCAACAACACAGAGATATTACAGGGCTTTATTTTAATAATTTGAAACATAAATTATCTCTATATGCAGATGATGTGTTGGTCTACCTCACAAACCTGGACACTTCCTTGCCAGCTCTGTTCAAACACCTCCGTTTATTTTCAGCCATGTCTGGTTATACTTTGAATGCCCAAAAGACTGAAGTTTTAGTATTTAGTTATACCCTATTACCCCATTTCCATGCAACTTTCTCCATGAAATGGGGTTTATCTACAATCAAGTACTTAGAAATCAGTATCACCTCAGAGCCAACTCAATTATTTACACTAAACTGTACACCCCAGCTTTCTCAATTAAAGAGGGGCTTGAGGAGATGGCACATCTTACCTTTATCTCTTTATCAGGGGGTTGTTATTTAAGACTAGTTTTTATGTTTACTGTTTGGGGTGGGTTATTATTTTTAATATTTGTTTCTATTCTTGAAGTATAATGTGTCAGGGAGGCTTAGCAACGGTCAGGTAGTACTCCCCCACCAGACTCAGGGAATTGCATCCTTTTGACTGTCCCCCATTAACATCTGACACCTATTTTAGGTGCCGTCCTTTGGGGATAGTTAGAAGGCACGTAAGAAAGGGGAGAACTGGGCATGGTGGGAAGGGGAAAGGGGAGGGTGGATAGGAGTTGTGGGGTCCAAGAGGTGCCCTGGGGCAAAATGAAGTCAGGATTGAGGTCCCCCCTGTCTTGTCTCCATACCCAAGGGCTTCGATGTTCACGGGCAGGTGCCGAGGTCTTCCCCGACAACTCATCCTACTTGGGCAGTGTTGTGCAGTACCAAATCTATTAAGAACAAGACAGCTATTATAGCTGATCTTGCTGCAACCATCGATCTGGCTTGCATCACCGAGACCTGGCTGGATGAAAATGCAGGCCCTGTATTGGCTTCTGCAGTTCCAGCCGGGTTCTCGGTGATACACCACCCAAGGTTGGATCATAGGGGCGGGGGTGTGGCCATTATATTTAAATCTGAGCTGGGCCTTATGGATGTGCCATCAGGAAGTACCAGATCCTTCAAGTACATCCTGGGCGAGGGTGTAGGCTGTGGGATGCTCCTCATCTACCGTCCACCAGGAGGTGGTGGAGCATTCCTGCATGAGATAGCGGATTTCATCATCGACACGGTGTTGAGGTCCCCCAGATGGATAATTCTGGGGGACTTCAATGCCTGGGTCGACAATGAACTCTCGCATTTTGGTCAAAATCTCCTCCAGCTTATGATAACGCTGGGCTTTACACAGGTAGTTACCTCCTCAACCCATGTAGGGGGTCACTTGTTGGATCTGATCTTTCTTTTGGGTATGGAGATAGATGATCTAGGGGTAGAACCAGTCAGCTGGTCTGACCATCACACCATAAGGTTCAGCTTCAGGGTCCCCCCCAATAGGTCTGCCCCTATGGATATGGTCCAGTACTGCCCTTTGAAGGGAGTTACCCCTAACGACCTATTGGTGGCGCTGGAATTATAGGGTTTGTCAGGTGAATGCATGAGTCCAGGTGATCTCGTATTAGCCTATAATAAGGCTGTGGGAGATGCCCTGGACAAGATTGCTCCTGTTCGCATTCAACCCCTCACCCTTTGCCCAAGGAACCCTTGGTTTGATGGGTCCTTGAAGGAGTTGAGGCGAGTTGGTCGAAGGATGGAGAGAACTTGGCAAAAGTCTGACCTTGATGCTGACAGGCTTAAGGTGATGGCACATTATGATGGCTATCAGCTAGAAATCACCCATAAGAAGGTAGAATTCCTGTCCAGGGAGATTTCTACTGAGCAGAATTGACCAGCTCAGCTTTTCCGGACCATCAACAGATTGTGTAATCCAATCTGTCTTCAGCCTAGAGAAGCTTTTTCTCAGCTGAAATGCTAGGAGTTTGCTCGATTCTTCGCAGATAAGGTTGCCAGCATCAGGTCTAGCATCGGCATAGTCTCTCCTATGAGGAGTTGTGGTGATCGGCAGGATATGGTGTGCACTCAGTCTCTCTGGTCAGATTTCAGCCAGCCAGAATTCACAGATATTGTGACGATCATCCAGACTATGCACCTAACCAGTTGTAGTTTGGATCCGAGCCTGACACCCCTCTTATTGGGATGTGTTGATGTTATCTGCCCGATCCTTGCTGAAATTGTCTGGAAGTACTTGGAGACTGGGGTCTTTCCAGAACCCCTAAAGGAGGTGGTCATTTGACCACTCCTTAAGAAACCCTCCTTGGACCCGGACTGCCCAGTCAACTACCGACCTATCGCTAACCTGCCATTTGTTGGTAAGGTTATTGAAAAGGTGGCTGCGCTGCAACTGGATGATCATCTTACAACTCACAAGATCTATGATACTCTCCAGTCCGGATTTTGGAAGAAGCATAGCACGGAGACTGCACTGGTCCGAGTAATGAATGACCTCCTGATGGTTAGAGATCAAAAGGTGTGTACCATTCTGGACCTTCTTGATTTCTCCGCAGCATTCAACACTGTAGACCATGGTGTGCTGTTGGAGTGCCTGTGGCTGCTTTGTGGTCTGTCTGGTACAGTCCTCAAATGGTTCCACTCTTTCCTTGCAGACAGGCTTCAGAGAGTTACCACCGGAATTCATTCCTCTGGCACTTATTCCCTGTCTTGCGGGGTGTCACAGGGCTCCATCTTGGCCCCCATGTTGTTTGCAGTGTATATGCTGCCATTGGGAGATATCATCAGGTGATACAGTTTGAGTTTTCACTGCTATGCAGATGATACTCAACTGTATATGTCTTTTCTGCCCGGACACGATGCTGCACTCTCTGTGATAAACAACTGCCTTACCGAGATCAGAACCTGGATGAGTACTAGTTGGCTGAGACTGAATCCGGATAAGACTGAAGTGCTGGTTGTGGATCCTGGTCGTCCGGGGGCGAGTATGCGAGCTGGCCAGGCATCAGGTGTTTTGATTGATGGCATACAGCTCACTACTTCAGACCGAGTGCGTAACCTTGGCGTTATTTTTGATGATGGCCTGACACAACAGTCTCAGGTGTCGGCTGTTGTCAAATCCTGTTTTTATCATCTGAGGAATATCGCCCGGGTGAAACACTTGGTTCCTCCGGCTGATCTTCCAACATTGGTCCACGCCTTCATCACTACCCACCTTGATTACTGCAATTCTCTCTACCTAAGGCTTCCAGGGGTTGATATCCGCCACTTGCAACTAGTGCAAAACGTGGCAGCCAGGCTTTTGACTGGGACTTCTAAGTCCAGTCATATTACTCCTGTGCTCCGCGAACTACACTGGCTGCCTATTCAGTGGCAGATCACCTTTAAGGTTGGTTTGCTAACCTTCAAAGCCCTACGTGATCAGGGATCTGGTTACCTGCAAGACCTCTTGATAACCTACTGCCCCTCTGGTCCCCTCTGATCCACTGACGAGGGATTGCTAGAGATCCCCAGGGTACGATTAAAAACATCAGGTGCTCGTGCCTTTGTGTTTTAGGCTCCAACCCTGTGGAATTCTCTACCTCACCGACTATGAGAATGCCTGATCGTTGATAGACTTAAGATTGAGCTAAAAACGTATTTATTTAACTTGGCCTTCCCTAATGACTAATGTATTTTATCTTCCTGTTTTAATGTTATATTTGTATTTCATTTTATGTACAGTGCCTTGGTTTCTGAAAGGCACTATAGAAATAAAGTTTGATATGATTTGATTTGATCAAAAGGTGCAGGCAGTTAAAATGAATGCTTTACCAAGGCCGTTATACCTTTTTCAATGTGTCCCATGTATAAGTTCCAGGCCAGACTTAGTGAAATGGCAATCAATGTTTTTATCATTTATTTGGCAATATATGAGACCCTGAATCTGCCAACAACTACTATATCTCCCCAAGAGCAGGGGGGTCTAGCTCTCCCAAGTTTAGTCAATTATTGGTCTGCTGTACAAATGAAGATGGCCTTGTTATGGGGTAGTGAGGGCTATAGAGCTCATTGGAAATTAATGGACCTTTCCAGACCAGTTCCCATGCCTTTGGTAACTGCACTTTTTGTCCCCTCCACTTTGGCTGGCTTGAAACCTTCCCTCCCACTTGAGACGTGGGTGATTCTGAAGGGTTGGTGCAGAGGCACATCCTCATACTGGATGAAACAGCACTTTTGGAAATACAAATGGTGGATCTATAACCCTTTGTTCCCCCCTGCCAGACTAGATCCCTGGTAAAAAGTCCAAGCTATGCGGGGCTTCTCAGCTCCCTGGTAATTGCTACAAAACCAAACTATACTTACCTTTGAACAGACCCAATAGAGATACGGCTGGGGGGGAATCGAATCGTATCAGATATTTCCAAATAAAAGATTACATTTTAAAGTATTTAAAACTGAGTAGTACTCAGCCTCAACTGCAGGAGGACACACTGCCCATCTTTTCTATTTGGTCTATGGAAGCGGCAAATAAAGCAATTTCAACACTTTATCAAACCTTCTAACATTGCAGCTTCAATATGCTGACATTTTGAAGGGGAGATGGGAGCGAGATCTAGATATGGTAATAACAGAGAAGCAATGGTTGCAAATTTGGAAAAGAACATGGATTACCACCTCGTCCCTCCTATGGAGTGAGTGCTGTACATGTGGAAAGTTAGGGCACGCTTCTTTTTTGTCCCAGATTTTTTGACTAAATGGTCATCTGGCACTTCCTCTTGATGCTGGAGGGAATGTGGGGCAGAACAAGCCTCTCAAGCCCATATTTTCACTAAATGCCCAAAATTAGTCTCCTTTTGGAGGTTGATTCTACATCATATTCAATTAATATTCGACCTATCAGACCACTTGGCATTGGAACTAATCATTTTGGGTCCCGCTCCTCCTTCCCTTAAAAGGAGGAATGCTTTCTATCTATGGGCTATATTATTAGTAGCTGCATACAGGACTATTACAAGAAAGTGGCTACAGGCTGAACCACCGACCCTATCAGAATGGAAGCAGACAATTAGCTCCATACAGACGATAGAGACATTGACTTTTGACCTGCAACAGAGATCTGAGGTCTTGATCCCCAGGTGGACCAGATGGGAACATGGGAACTGTACCAGGCTGATATCGTATAGTCACTGTGCGCTGAGCTGCCCTGCAGTCTGTAGATACTGCCATCCTCCTTAGAATATGTGCCAAACCACTAATAAGTCATGATAGCCTCTGAGTTGCCTCTTACCTACCCCACCACCCACATAAAAATAGGAAGAGATAGTGACCTAAGGTACTCTATTGATTTAGATCATTACTTTGGGTTATTTACTACAGAAATTTTTATGCACTAGGTCTTTCATAGAGTTTCACCCGGGAAAAAGATATGTGAAGCTTAAAATATGAATTTTGGTTTTTCTATACATATCTCATGGTCTAAGTTATTAAGTTGTTTGTTTGTGTATGTTAATTTTATTTTTTGATAGAAACATAGAATTTTACGGCAGATAAGGACCACTTGGCCCATCTAGTCTGCCCATTTCCCTACCTAACAGATAAGATGCAGATCCTAGTTAACCAACAGCCTACTTCCTTCTACCCCCCACTAGAATTGCCTTATGTCTGTCCCATGCATTCTTGAATTCCCCCACTGTTTTTGACTCTATGACCTCCTCAGGAAGGCTGTTCCAAGTATCCACAACCCTTTCTGTGAAGAAATACTTCCTCACATTACCTCTGAGACATCCCCCCTCTATCTTCAAATTGTGCCCCCTTGTTTTTGCACATCTCGTTTTCTGAAAGATGCTACCCTCTTGGACTTTGTTGATTCCTTTGAGGTATTTGAAAGTTTCTATCATGTCCTCCCTCTCCCTCCTTTCCTCGAGGCTATACATCTTTAGTTCCTTTAGTCTTTCTTCATATGTCTTCTGATGCAGACCCTGCATCATTTTGGTTGCCCTCCTCTGGACTGCCTCAACCCTGTCTATGTCTTTGCAGAGACGGGGTCTCCAGAACTGCACGCTGTACTCCAGACGTGGTCTTACCAACTTTTCTACTGGTGATGCCTCTCCCTATGCATCCCAGTATCCCCCCAGCCCTCCTTACTGCCTTCTCACATTGCTGGCCCACCTTTAGGTCATCTGATATGACTACCCTCAGGTCCCTTTCCATTTTTGTTGTTGTCAGTATCTCACCCTCCATTGTGTACTCTTCACCTGGGTTTTTCTTTCCCAGGTGCATTACTTAGCACTTCTTTGCATTGAATCTAAGCTGCCATACATTTGACCATTCCTCCAACCTTGCCAAATCCCTTTTCATCCTTTCCACCCCACCTTGCATATCAACCCTGTTGCAGATCTTTGTGTCAACTGCAAAGATACATACTTTCCCTTCCAGTCCCTCTGCAATGTCACTTACAAAGACATTAAAAAGGACCGGCCCCAGTACTGAACCATGCAGTACCCCCTTAGTAACCCTCCTTTCTTCACTGTGGACTATTACCCACTGTGTCCTGTTGCTCAACCAGTGTTTTACCGAGGCTACCACCTGGGACCCACTCCCAGGCTGGCTAATTTGTTTATTAATCTTTTGTGCGGGCTGTGTCAAATGCCTTGCTAAAGTCTAGGTAGGCCATGTCCACAGCCCCTCCCTGGTCTACTGCTTTGGTCACCCAGTCAAAGAAATCAATTAGATTTGTCTGACATGACCTTCCCGCTGTGAATCCATGCTGCCTTGGGTCCTGTGCCCCACTGGCCTCTAGGTACTCAACAATTTTTTCCTTCAGAAGTGATTCCATCATTTTCCCTACCACTGAGGTCAAACTGACAGATCTGTAGTTTTCTGCCTCTGTCTTGCTCCCACTTTTGTGAAAGAGAATCACATCCGCCCTCCTCCAGTCCTCAGGTACCACACCATCCTCCCATGATTTATTAAAAAGGGTAGTCAGTGGTGTTACTAGTTCTTCCCTTAGTTCTTTTAGAATTCTGGGGTGAATCCCATCAGGCCCCATTGCTTTATCTGAAATGGCTATGTGAGTTTTAAAATCAATTAAACTGCAGAACTCTGTCTATCATTGGAATCAGCATATTAAAAGACTATTAATCTAAATACAGTACATGGGACAGTGTTCAATACTGAATTTAAAAAATGTGCATGAGTTCATGATATGTATGTTGTAATGAGATTACCCTTGTTTATGCAAAGATTTTCATTCAATAAACTGAGTATTAAAAAAAATAATATTACAGTAATTAATGTAAGCAGTTAGAATAACTAAGATATAATAGTACCAGTTAAAAAAAGTTCATAAAGAGAGTTTGACCATGGAGTTCCCACCTCCTAGGAGCAAACACAGTCCATCCGGGCCTCCTGGACTCTCACGCCTGCAGGTCCGAATTCAGAATTCAAACAGAAATTAAACAGTCAGGGGTAGGCAGCCTCTTAACACCCCCTGTACCAACAGTATTTTCTTCTATGGGCTCTCACTTCCACAGAATTGAACACTGTCCCATGTATTGTATTTAGATTAATAGTCTCTTAATATGCTGGTTCCAATGATAGACGGAGTTCTGCAGTTTAATTAAGTTTAAAACTCACATAGTCATTTCATATAGAAACATAGACTTTGACAGCAGATAAGGACCGCTTGGCCCACCCAGTCTGCCCAATTCCCTTTCTACTGGATAAGCTGCAGATCCTAGTTTTACCAACAGCTTATTTCCTCCTACCTCCCACTAGAATTGCCTTATGTCTGTCCTATGCATTCTTAAATTCCCCCACTGTTATTGACCCCCTGACCTTCCCAGGAAGGCCATTCCATGTGTCCACCACCCTTTCCTGAAAAAATACTTCCTCATGTTGCCCCTGAGTCGTCCCCCATCTTCAAATTGTGCCCCCTTATTCTTGCACATCTTGCACATCTCTTTTTATGAAAGATGCTACCCTCTTGAACTTTGTTGATTCCCTTGAGGTACTTAGAAGTTTCTATCATGTCCCCCTCTCCCTCCTTTCCTCAAGGGTATGCATATTAAGCTCTTTTAGTCTCTCTTCGTATGGCTTCTGGTGCAGACCCTGCACCATTTTAGTTGCCCTCCTCTGGACTGCCTCCATCCCGTCTATGTCCTTGCAGAGATGGGGTCTCTAGAACTGCATGCAGTACTCCAGATGGGGTCTCACCAACTGTCTGTACAAAGGGATAACAGCTTCTTGTTTTCTACTGGTGGTGCCTCTCCCTATGCATCCTAGTGTCCCCAGCCCTCCTTACTGCCTTCTCACATTGCTTGCCTACCTTTAGGTCATCTAATAGGACTACCTCCAGGTCCCTTTCCATTTTTGTTGTCATTAATACCCCCCCATTGTGTACTCTTCCCCTGGGTTTTTGTTTCCCAGGTGCATTAATTTGCACTTCTTTGCATTGAATCTAAGCTGCCACACCTTTGACCATTCCTCCAACCTTTCCAAGTCCCTTCTCATTCTTTCCACCCCCCTTGTGTTGATCAACCCTGTTGCAGATCTTTGTGTTGTCTGCAAAGAGGCATACCTTTCCTTCCAGTCCTTCCACAATGTCATCTATAAAGACATTAAAGAGGAACGGTCCCAGTACTGAACCCTGTGGTAACCCGCTAGTAACCCGCTTTCTTCAGAGTGAACTCCGTTTACTATTACCCTCGGTGTACTGTTGTCCAGCCAATTCTTTACCCAGGTTACCAACTTGGGACCCACTCCCAGGCTGGCTAATTTGTTTATTAATCTTTTGTGTGGGACTGTGTCAAATGCTTTGCTAAAGTCTAGGTAGACCATGTCCACAGCCCCTCCCTGGTCTACTGCTTTGGTCACCCAGTCAAAGAAATCTATTAAATTTGTCTGACATGACCTCCCCGTTGTGAATCCATGCTGCCTTGGGTCCTGTGGATTCACAGTGGGAAGGTCATGTCAGACAAATCTAATATATTTCTTTGACTGGGTGACCAAAGTAGTAGACCAGGAAGGGGCTGTGGATGTGGCTTACCTAGACTTTAGCAACACAGTCCCACACAAAAGATTAATTATCATATATTAATGCTCTAATAGCACCAACATTGAATCTGGAATCAGGAAAAAAGTACATCAAGTACGTTATTAGAACAGCCTCAGAAAATCAAGGATCACAAATGGATATGTATTGTGAAAATGTTGTAATTTATTTGCTCTTGATGGCCAATAGGGAGAGCTTTGATAGTGAAGGGTTGTTGCTGGTTAACATGAATGATCTCCCACAGGGGATACCATATACACTGGAGACAAATCAATGACATGAGGTAATAGATAGTATAGATTTGGAAAAGGAGATATCCTCGGAAGATTCTAATAGTGTTTTATGCAATTGTAATTTTTTATCCTGGAATGTAGCAGGTTTTCCTGGCATCATGAAGGATCAGGAATGTTGTGATTTTGTAAATTCCCGTACAATAATATTTTTCCAGAAAACCTGGGTAATGGGGGAGGTTAACTTAAATGGGTATAAGACTATCACAAGTCCTGCCAAGAAAGTGAAGAAGCTGGGCAGGCCTACCGGGGGCTTGGCTATTAGTATTAAAATTGATCCCTGTCTTGAAATTATTGAAATTTTCAAAAAATACTACAAACTATATTATTATGACAATATCATGGAATAGAGTGCTTTTCATTTTCACTAATGTTTATTTTCCTCCTAAAAATTCAGTAAACAGTGATCCAAAGAGTTGGAACCTATTGTCAGTGGATATTAATTAATTGCATTTTAAATGTCCACATGTCATTGTTGTGATTGCAGGAGATTGTAATGCGTGTATTGCTAAATATGATAGTTTTAGTATGTTGGAACCTCAATTATATCTAATGGGATGTAACCATAGAAAAAGTAAAGATACAGGGACTAATGAACAAGGGAAAAATGTGATAAAATTTATTGAGGTGAATGCCTTTTCGATACTGAATGGCAGACTAGAGGGTGATGAAGTAGGAGAAACCACTTATTGTTCTTCGAATGGGCAAAGCACTATTGATTATGTTCTAATTAATCCTGAAAATTATGAAAAGTCTAAATTTCTCAAAATCCATATGAGAACAGAAAGCGATCATGCCCCAATAAGCTTATATATTAAGGCTATGGGATGAGCATCAGTCCCAATTAGACTCTGGTACACCCTTGGGACAACTTAGTTTAGTTTGTAAACAACATTTAATACATAATTATATTTCAGGAGAGGTACTTAAGGGTATTTTGGAGAATTGTAATAGACTCCTTAATTCAAAAGAAAACAGTCATTTAGCCAATGGGTATAATTTTGACTCCATCTTAGGTCAACTCAATAAACAGATTAAGGGCTCAATTTATTGTATTAATAATAATAACTCAAATTCACATATACAAACTTGGTTTGATTCCAAATGTAAAAATGAAAAGGGGAAACTTAGGAAATTAATTAAGTGGACTAAACAATACCAAACAAAAACAAATTACAATATATTAAATAAAACTAGAAAACAATATAAGACATTTTTAAAAATTAAAAACAGAGTCATTTATACAAAAATTGGGACTCAATGTATAATATTTTCTGCCAGAGAGATACAAAAGCTTTTTGGAGCATGGTGGCTTCAAGAACAAATCAAGCACAATCATTCTTGGCTGTATACATTCCAAAGGAGGAATGGGTGAAACATTATGGGGAAATCTTTTTAAAGTGCCCACACTAATTTCAAATAGAGATGGCAACATGGATCAGGAATGACCAATAGAACACCCAATGTTTTTTTTTCCCCAGAGGAAGTGGAGATGGTAATACTTACCTTGAAAAACAATAAAGCTCCTGGCCCTGATTATATTCCTCCTGAAGTTTATAAAGAGTACAAAGATTTTTGGGTTCCAACCTTAACTCATTTTTTTAACTTATGTACATCTCAGAATTATATGCCAGTTTCCTGGAAACAGAATATAATTGTTCCAGTTTATGAAAAGGGTACAATTTATTCACCAAATCATTTTAGACCGATTAGTCTTTTGGATACAAGTTCAAAGATTTTTTCCAGATTATTATTAAATAGACTGACAAACTGGGCAGATTCCACTAACCAGATTTCCAGGTTTCAAGTCAGATTCAGGGAGAGTTATTCAGTAATTGATAATATTTTTTGTTTGAGTCACCTTATGGAAAAGTATACCTTTTTGAGAGGGGCCAACTTATTAGCTTTATTCATTGATTTTTCTGCAGTGTTCAGTTCCATAAACAGACAAATCTTATGGGAATTACTATGGGAAAAAGGTATAGACCCAACATTAATTAAGCTAATTAAACTTTTATATTCAGATACTTCTACAGCAGTTAGATATGATAACAAGGGCTCATTGACCCCTTTTTCAATAGAAATGGGGGGGTAAAGCAGGGTTGCTTGTTAGCACCAATGCTGTTCAATTTTTACATTAATGCATTATACAGATTTTCTGATACTGAAGAATTGGATCCCTCCAGAATAGACAATTTTCTGGTCCACTCATTGGCATATGCTGATGATGTGGTGATTTTTTTTTCTTTAACTAAGGTTGGAATGCAAAAAAAAAGATTATTTTTTTAAAACATGTAACTCCCTTGAACTAAAAGTAAATGTCAATAAAACCAAGATGGCAATATTTGGGAAAAATCTTAAACACTTCAGTAAACTTAAATTTGTAATAGGGCAAGAGAGGATTGAGATTGTAAAATAATATTGTTATTTGGGGGTAAAATTAGTTTCCTCAGCTTCCTGGTTAACTCACCTAAAGGGACAAAAAATGAAAGCTAAACTTATAGCAAAGGCTCTATTAAAATTCAGTTATAGATATGGGGTTGTTTTCCCAACCCCATTGTTATTGTCCCAGCATTAAGGGCAGGGGAGGCTAAAACTATCCCTCTGCTACTATATGGAGCTGAAGTGTGGGGTTATGAGAAAGCTGAGGAATTGGAAAGACCTCTGTCTTTTTTCTATAAAGCACTACTAAAGGTTCCATTTTCATCTTCAAATGCAATGGTAAGAGCTGAATTGGGTAGATTTAAATTGGAATGTTTAAAGGAATTAACACATATTTCATACTTGATAAGGATATAGAATAATAAAAACATCTTATCACTGAAATGTCTCTCAGAAAAAAACAAATGGTATAGTGAGGGGTTTTTATTCACCATGGCTTTCAGGGTTAAAAAAGAGTTTGGAGAAACTCAGGGCCAGATATTCAAAACTTTGCCCCGGGGATAAATTAGCATTGCCCGGCAGGTAAACTTAGCCCGGAGCACAAAACAAGCCATATTCAAAAGAAATAGCCCAGGGCAAACAGCTTCTGAATATAGCATGGGAATGAGGCCGGGCAAACTGGGCTGGGAGTGCAGGGCAAACTTAGCCCTGGAATAAGACAGCTCTGAATATGGCAACCAGGAAGTGCAAACCACAACAGCAACACAGTGTACAGTGATGTGAAGGTAGGTAGAGATGAACCATGTGGCCAATGTGTGTGCCAGCAAATGCGTGGACCCAGTACAGCTGCAGGCAGCAGCGTATGTGAAAGTACAGTGTGCAAAACTGTAAAATATTCCACAAAATGTTAGCACAATGCTAACACATTTGCACGGGTTTAGCAAAGGGCTAAACCATTAGCCCGGTGCAAATACTTTTGTCCGGCGCTAAACTTTGCCATATTCAAAAGTGACATGCAAATGAGCCTACTTAGGTAGTCTGTGGGCAAACATCCAGATTAGCATCTCATTATGCCCTGATTTTCATGCAGTTTGCTCTGGGCTAACTGTTTAGCCCTGCGCTAAACCCGCGCAAACGTGTTAGCGCTGTGCAAACAGCTTGGGGAATATTATACAGTTTTGAACACTATTTCCACATGCACTGCTGCCTGCAGCTGTACTAGGACAACACAGCATAGGCACAGATGGTGGTGGTGCTGCATGCAACTGTCACATTGTAGGTCATGCTACAATGCACAGCAGAAACTACAGTAGCAAGGGGGCCAGTAGTGTGTGGACACAGCAATGCCTATGGTGTGTAGGGCAGTGATGATGACTGCACTATACACAGTGAGAGGCCCAACCTGCAGGTGTTTACTGACAGTGGACATTACTGTTACGCTGTTGTGTGACCAACAGATGCTGCATCTGTGGCATGGGATGCTCACAGTGACATGTACATGTCTGGCTTTGTGTGCTGTGCAGTTGTACAGCTGTGCGGTATGTGGCCGGGGTGGCATATATTATCCAGAAAGCACACTGGTGTTGGGGTATTCCCAATACTGGCCCATGTGCACTGCATGATGCATCCCAGCCTTGTGGCCACACCTGGTCTGTGGCACAGCCTCGCCACCCATACACGCTCCCCTCAACATCCTCCATGCCCAGAGTGCTGCATGTGTGTGTTGGCATCTGTTGGTGTCCACAGAAGTGTGGTCAGCAGGTGTGTGCTGTATGTCCATACTGCCATGCTGTCCACTGGTGGCAGGGTCACCACTTACTGCCTGGCATGGCTGGGACTGGTGGCAGATGATGGCATCATTGTGATGCCATCAGTTAGCAGCATGCTTCCTCTATGTTTGGCTTTATCTATGTGTCATATTTATTTGTTAGGGTCACGCAAAACCCACACTAAACCCATGCAAACTCCATGCAAAGCCATAGTGTCATGCAAAGCTGATTGCCCAGGGTTAAGACAAGCTTTTCCTGGACAGTAATGTGCACTGCGCTAAGTCGCGCAAAACCACTTAGCGTGTCGCTAGTCGCTGAATATAGCATTGCACCTGTATTCATGTTAGTTTGCCCCTTGCATACATTACAATTTTGCCCAGTGCTAATGCAGTTTGCCCGCTCTATTTGGCCTTTTGATTATAGCAGACCAGCGCTAATCCCGTGCTAAACCTGTGCAAATGGTTTTTGCCCGGCGCAAAGTTTTGAATATCTGGCCCTCAGTATGTTACATCTTTGGAATGATCATCAACAACAAGTTTTGATTTCCCTTCAATATAGAAAAAGAATTAAAAATAAATTGATCCAATTAGGGAAAGTTCAAGATATGGCAATTATTAGAGCTCAAAAATGCTCCCAGTGGTTGAGAAATAATAAGATCGATTATTCGTTAGAGATGTATTTGAATCTACCTTTGAATCCAGAACAAAGGAAGTTAATCACGTGGGCCAGATTTGAGATTAAGTCAAGGTTTACATATTTTAATAATATAAACATTGAAGTTGGATCTGGAGAAAATTTGTGCCCCCGCAATAAAGGATTTTTTCAAACCATAGAGCATATAATAATGCTTTGCCCATTATTCAATAAACCCAGAGATTTATTTTTAAGAAACTGTCTGGAACTTTATGCAAGCTCTAGCTATGATGTGGTTTTCATACTGATGCACTCTCAAACCCTTAAAGAAGCAGAAATAATTGCTAATTTTCTGGCATCTGTGGTAAAAGTCAAGAAAAAAAGATATCGGATTTGGAAAAATAGTCTGGATAAAGAAAAATGATACAATAAAGAAGGGAAAAAAACAGTAAAAACATAAAATGTTTTTCCTTCTCATGTATTATATTAGGACTGGCTAGACTATGGTTTGTTCTTGATTGTGATATAAGTGGAGCTGATATCTCTATATTTATTTGCACAGTAAAATATTTTGATAAAGTTACCTTTATTCAATGGCAAGCTTCTTGCTATTTGTATCTTTTTTTTTGTTTCTTTTTTTCCTTTTTTCACTTTTATGGTGTTTTTAAAGATGTCTTGCCTTTGTCTCACGTTTATTTTTTCATTTTATCCTTGTAAAAATCATGATGTTTGTATCACCATGATTGAACAAATAAAATAAAAAAAAAAAAGATTAATCAACAAGTTAGCCAGCATGAGAGTGGGTCCCAGGGTGGCAACCTGAGTAAAAAATTGGCTGGACCACAGGACGCAGAGGGTAATAGTAAATGGAGTTCATTCCAAAGAAAGGGGGGTTACTAGCGGGGTACTGCTTCCAAGGAGCAGATCTTTTTACAAGAGACACTTTTGGATCATCAAGAGGAACAGGCAGGGTCTCCAGCCTAAACAGGCCCAACAGTCCTGGAAGCTCTGATCCACCTTAGCCTCTTCAGGCCTCAAAGCCACCTAGAAACAGGGGGGAAGCCCACCCCCAGACCCCGTACCGCTTCCAACCAGTCATTGTGCAATGGAATGGAATGGAAGCACTGTAGGTGTGGCCACCTACTGGCAGCAAGAGTTCAGTGCACCACCAGGTCACGGTCGGAATCCAGGAAAGGATCTCCCCCAGCACTCCACAATAGACCAACACCAAGTCTCAACAGCGTTTCTCTCGATGCTTCCTTCACTGGACGTAAGCCTCAGATCACACCTCTGATCTCCTGGCTCTCAGGACCTTCTGCTCTTCCTTGTTAGAGTCCTCACCAACTCCTCTCGCCCACCAACTCCAATCCAAACAAGTAGGTAAACTGCCAGCTTTTTGTCCAAAGTTGGTTGCAAACCAAGTAGGCAAATGAATGCCTATTTTGATGGATTATAATGGCTCCATTCCCAACTTCAATCCGGTAACAAAACTTGAACATAAAACTCGAACGCCAGTGACTAAGCTCATACCAAACAAAACTGAAAATATACTGGGATGCAATAATAAACACAGAAAGGAATAAAATACTGACTAAATAACATAAAAAACACTATTTAAAAATAAGAGTTCTTGATGCTCTTAGATGGTCAGATGGTCAGTCCAGCTCGGCTGCCATCTTCAAAATAAAACTTCAAGAAATGAATACATTGAACAACACTGGACCAAGCACCAAGCCCTGTGGACCCCACTGGTGATATCCCTATATCCCAAGACCTCCCTCCTTCCCCCACCTTCCGGGTCCTGTCCTTCAGCCAGTTTGCCACCAATCCAGAGAGGTTTCTCCCCCACTGCACGCCCTCCAATTTCCTGATCAACCACCTGTGGGGACACGCAGTCAAAGGTCTTGCTGAAATCCAAGTATAGGTTATCAACTGCTTATTACTTGTCTACTGTTCATGTCACCCAGTCAAAGAAATCAGTCTGATTTGTTTGGCAAGATCTCCTAGCCATTAACCCATGCTGTTTCTTATCCTGAAGACTGTTTTCCTCTAGGAAACCTACCAGCTTTTCCTTAAGGATTGCCTCCATGAGCTTACAAACAAGTGAGGTCCAGCTAACCAGTTTATAGTTGAGAGTTCAAAAGGACCAGCTGTACTCAAATGGGAGTATGTGCATGAACAAAAGCACAGACACGTGGCACTGTTGAAGAAGCTGATTTATTGCCAGTTGGCAAACTGTTGCATGTAATTTGCTCTCAAGAATACAGCAACATATGTAGTACAGTGCAGGTAAGTGTACACACGCCATGTATGCATACCATGTATGCAATGTCAACATGATGATGAGGGGGCGACACTGCACCATCACTTAGCACATATTGTTGTATATTGAGTATGGATATTTAATAAATAATCCATCTTACTTTAGCTTTTGCATCCTAATTTTATTTACTTCTGCTTAGGTACAGGGGGTGAGTGTGCAAGGCTTTTTTGAACTCTATTTTCAATATTCCTTGGTGCAGTATCAGCTCCTATTTGAATTGAGTTGATTGTATCATTTTCTAATTTTTTTTAATTATTTATTGGTTTACTCGAATCCTTTTGTACCTGGGATACAGGATTTAAAATAGTGTTTCCTTTACCAGTTCTACCAATTATACTGTGTACTTCACTTGAAGTCTCTAAGTAGATCAAATATGTATCCTCAAATTCCCATCCAGTCATCTCCCGGTCCTCATAAAAAATTAAAATCCTCTATGTCTGACTTTTCTAAGCTGACTCTGCTATCATACCCAGTGGAACTGCTGCAATATACAAACACAGAATCTGATGGCAGAAGGAGACAGAGTCCATCAAGTCTGCCCATACTAAACTACCTGACCTACTGTACTAGTGGGTTGCCTCCCTCTTCCCCGGTCCCCACAGTTCTGTGTTGCCCCCCTGAAGGACTATGAGTCCCCTTGCCTTGTCCCAATCATGTTTAACCTATTTAGGTTGCCACCCCCACCACATCTGTTGGCAGTTTGTTCCATAGTCCCACCACTGCTTTTTTGCAGTGACGTGTTTTCTTGAGGGAATCATTAATTATGACCTGCAGGTTCCTCTCCTCTGGTGAAGTGACCGGCCTAACCCTTCCCATCCAGTATTCTATGTGTGGGTTCCATATCTCTAAGTGCTTTGCTGCTCACTTTTTAGCATTGAATATTAACTGCCAGATCTTAGACCATATCTCCAGCATTTCTAGGTCCATTTGGAGCTCTCACACCCTTTCCTCATGATCTACCCTGCCTCAAAAATTTGTGTCATCAGCAAAGAGACACAACTTGCCCTGGATACCTTCCCCTATGTCACTGATGAATGTATAGAATAGTACAGATCCAATGACTAATCCCTGGGCTTTGGCACCCTGCTCTTAGTCTCCCTTTCTCCTGACTTGGCCCCATTCACTACTACCCTCTGTCACCTCCCCAAGTCAATTTCCTACTCACCTGAGTAAACCCTGCTCCACTCCCAAGTCCTCCAACCTTTTCAGCAACCTTCTGTGTGGTACCACACCAGGCCTTGATGAAGTCAAAGCAGAGCAAATCTACCACGTGTGTCATCTGTCTATTGTCTTAGTGAGCCAGTCAGAAAACAGTATTCTATCATCTTCTAAGTAGGCCACCAAGCTTTCTTTGACTATGGATTTCATACATGACCCCATTCACTACTACCCTCTGTTGCCTCCCCAAGCCAACATCCTACCCACCTGAGTATCATACTGCTCTCTGGTTGAAGTCTATTGTCTTCTACCATCAATACTGAGCAGAAGTAAATATTCAATACATTTGCCTTCTGCTCAGTCTTCAACTACTCTCTCCCTCTATTAGCCTGTTTATACCCCCACTCCATTTCCCCTTTTACCCGAATGTATCTAAAATATTTGTTTTCCACACTTTTTACACCCTTGGGAATATACAGCTCCATGTTTGCCATTACCCTCCTATCTTCCCACCCTTGCCTGTCTGAGTCTAGTTTGATATTCCTGCCATTCTTCCTCCCCTTGTTCCTCTTGTACCTAGTGAAGGCCTTTCTTTTTGCCCTCACAGCCTCCCCCATCCTCTTTGAAAATCAGAATGGCTTATTGTGTTGTGTTTTCTTTTAATGACCTTCCATGCACAAGATTCAGTGTCCTCCAGAAGTCCCCCCTTATCCTACCTCATCCCACTGTTCCTCTGTCCCCTCACTCTGTTCTACATCTACCAAGCTCTCTATAACCTGTTCCAGCATCTGGCCAAAATCTGCTCATCTGAGGTCCTGAACCACTGTTTTCAAGGGGGGAGGGGGTGTTGTTCCCCACTGCCAGTTCCAACCATACAGTGTTGTGGTCACTGGGCACCAAAGGTTCCCGATTGCCACCCTTCATCTCCATCACCATCTCCAAATTGGAAAGTACCTAATTGAGTATGACATCTTGCTGTGTGGGATCCCTGATTAGCTGCAAGAGTAAGCAGTCCTGAAATGTATCTAGCAGTGCTTGACTCCTTGTGCCCTTTGCAGCAGGAATATCCCAGTTGATATCTGGCAGGATTAGTTCCCCCACTAATACTAGATCCCCCTTTGCTGCTCACAGACATTGAAGATTTCAGTCATTCCTCTTCACTCTGCCTCAAGTCCCCGCTGTAGTTCCGGTCTGCTGGGACTGGTGGGAGCAACAAAATGGGTGGCAGGAGCTGGCCCAGTGGTGCGGAGGGTTGAGGTGCTGGATGCTACACCTCGCGCCACGCCGGTGACCCGGGTTCGGGATCAGACTCGGGTCACTGGTGAGCTGGCCAGGGGGAGATAGGCTTGAGCGTCCCACGTCAGCTCACCTTCTCCAGGGAGGTAAGAGGCCTATGCCCGTGCACTTGCCTGATTCTGAGCGGAGGTTTGGAGTACTGCAAGCCCCAATTGTATGGGATAGGCGGCCACTGTACAGCGTGGACGTCAGTGCCTTGCACCATGACATCAGGGGGTTACACGCTGTAGGGGAGGGAAGAAAAGAGAGAAACTGCCTGCTGACTCCAGGAAAATGGGCCTCCAGGAGTGTGCCTGCAATGTGCCCCAGCTCGCTCGACCACAACCAGACTGACAAAATGAAGGATTGCGGGGTGTCTGGTCCCCCACTTCATCCCCACTTGGGGGGCAAGCCGCAGCTCCATGGGGCCTGTATGTGAGTATAAGTGGAGTGGAAGGCAGGAGGATGACTCCTTGTGGGGCCCTGAAGGGTCAGAGTCGGTAGCACGTGAGGAGGTTAAAGTGTAATTTCAAATAAAAAAAAAAAATTGGCAGCAGGTGCTGCAAGGTGGACTTTGTGCAGCCCTAACAGTAAGCCCCACATTGGGAGGGGTTACACTCTCCCCAAGTGAAATGCTTGACTTCTGCTTTAACTCTGGAACAGCAGAGTTCATCTGTAAAGTAAATAATGCATATATAGAAAGTGCATCTGGCTCAGACTGTCTAGACAATTGCAGCTATCTAGCAAAGGGCCAAATGACAACTAACATCTTATTGTTTCCTATCTAGGCATAGGGAACAGTAACAGTCTGTCTATACACAAATGCTTCTGTCTAATGACAATTTCTCTTCATGAAACTTTCCCATACCATATCTATAACCCTGGCTGCTCAGGACTGGGAATAACAAATGAAAATATGTGTTAAGGATGTAGGTGTAATGTTACTACTTCTATATACTATGTGCACAGGCAGGTAAGTGGAGGCACCTGGAGAGCCATAGAGTAACTTTATCAATGGTTTGATGGCTCTCCCAGAGTAACAGAGTGGTACTGATACTAGATCCTTAGATTATGGGTGTTCACATCCTATCCCCTCAACCATTGAAGGATTATCCTCAGTTGAAATGGGCTCCACAGTGTCCTTTGACTCCAGGGGCTCTGTATCCTTCTCCTCAGTAGAGATATCTTTGGGTACATGGCCTGTATCTGAAGGCATGAATGATGTTGCACTGGGGATCAGCTGGGAATCTGTGGAGTTAGACATATCAGGAGGTATTACTTCAGGGGTAGCTGGCAGATCAGCACATAGACTAGGAAGGTCAACAGGGGAATTACACCAAGCATGGTTCATCTGATTGTTCCTTGGCTCATCTGGCTATTCTCAGACATCATTTTCAGTGTAAAAGGTGCATAAACTGTTGCCTTATTTGTTCTGTTGTGTCTGCATATAGCAGATCTGGTTGCTAGTGGTTCTGCAGGTTCCCCAATAATGATGGCTCTGCTGTGCTTTTTGGCAGGTCTCTCAGTCACAGCTCTCAAAGCAGCATCTTGAGTACTGCATGTGTGGCATCTGCAGTTCACCTTCTACAAGGCCTGATGTTAAAATTCTTCATTTTCTCTATTGCCCTTTCCAAGTGACTCATGACATGACCAAAATAGTAGGAACACACTGCTGTTTTAGCCTCCAACGATGTTTCTGAGCACTGTTCAAAGTTGCCTTTCACTTATTCCATTGTCATTTCTCATTTTGACTAGCATTCCATAAATCTCTCTGGGTACCCAGAGGCTCCCTTTGCCACCAAGGTAAAATGTGTTCCTCTAGTAATCTGGATTGAAGGATTGCCAACTGAACAGTTAGTCGTATAGAATTCTTAACATCAGTATCTCTATAATGCTTTTCCATTGAGCTCCTAGGGAGCTTCCCTGCTTCCTGTACCTTTCTTGAAGTTTTTCAGTGACTTTCCTCAGGTTCGCTGGGATTGGTCCTGGGTCTGCAGATGCCCATACACTACACAATGGTAGCAGAAAAGACCATCTCAACAAGCTCAGTTATGTGGTGCCACAGTTGCAGGTATCCAGGTCTGGCATCCATCTCTGCAGTTTCACAACAAGGCATCTTGGCAGAGTCCCCCACTCCAGTAAGTTCTGGCATAGTGTTGCCTCACAGTCTGAAAGCTGCTGTGGCACTTGCAGAGTTCCATCAAAACTCTGTAAAATTCTTCATTTGCACTTACAGATCATTGAGGGCCAACCTTCTTTGCACAAGATAACACTGATGGGCATGGAACTATGTGCCACCCTTGGGGTGTTCAAGGAGTTTCTCCTTTTTGGAATACAGTCTTCCTACTCCTGTTCCACTCATACCAGTTCTCTAAAGGATGGCAGCCAATCCATATGGTCCCTCAGGTACAAATTATTCAAAATTTGGTCAGAGTATATTGGTCCTTGTAGCACCTGTTCCACCCAGACATGGTCTATGTTGGCAGCTAATAATATTCGTTTCTGGTATGCCCTCTGTACAACTTTCTCCATCCTTATCAGGAAGTCGTAGAGCCTCTCTCCCTCTTTCTGCTCCATTAAGGTTAACTTAGTCATAACTCATCCAGGTTTCTTCAGGCTCCCAGCCATACCTTCAACTCTGGATAGACAGTTGAGTCTTGAGTGGAATAGAATTAGGTCTAGTACCCTTCAAGGCTCAAACGGCATCCAGTGCCAGTATTCTCAGGCACTCACCCGTCCAGGCTTTCTTTTCCATATCAGACCACTACAGAGCCTGCATGGTCTGTGTAGACTGTCCATATGTGTGTCACAATCCTCCTATCCTCTGGTTGTACAGTAGGCTTGATTCCTGAAAATGTACAGCACCTCTAATACTCCTTGTAATCTCTCAGTGGCTTTTGGGTCTTCTCCATCAGGGATCCCAATGCCTACAGCAGTGACTCGACTGGCATCACTACATTTTACAGTGTGCCATGAATATGTGCAAGTCCTGCACAATCTTGCTTTTGCTGATGAGAAAATTTGCTAACTTTGATGCCCAGTCTTCTAGCTAAGGGCTGACTCAGGAGAGGGTCCATGGTGCTCCCTCTGCTAATCAGCTACCACCTTTCTGAAGTACCGGCAGGAGTAAACATGGCAGGCAATTTCAGTGCTTCTACAACCTTATCACTCTCCAGTACTGCAGTCATTGTATTAGTAGTGACATCATAAAACAGCTGGTGGAGCAACACTTTACCAATCCCTTCAAGACCAGCTTACAAAACATTCACAATGTTGAATCTGCAGACCCCTTTAGGGATATTCTTCACTAACAACATTTTCTTGTGATACTAAACCTCTGCATGACACCAGTTCTTGACATCCTAGAAGTCCGTGTTGTGTTTCAAAATTTGGTTGGGTGCCAGACTGGGCCTTGACCACACAGGTGGCCCACAGAGGAGACCCAATGGTACACACGAGAAAGATGTAACCGGATCACCTCATATGTCATTGGATACTGCCATTGCCATGTGGACCAAACAAGGCTTGAGGAACCAGAGTTGATAAACTCCTGATTGTGTGCTTTATATCCAAGATTTATTTATTTATTTATTTTTTAGTCTTTGGTAACTGGGTAAGGACCACTATGCACAAGTGCCTGTTTTCAGGGGTGACCTGGGAGTACTGGGCGGTTAAGTGACTTGCTCAGAGTCACACAGTAGGCAAGTGGAGGTTGTGAAAATCAAACTCAGGTCTGGTCTACTGGATGTATCAAGCTTGTTCACACCTTGTTCCTCTAACCTCTACGCTATATTGCCAGCCCATTTAAGTTAGGTGTGTGGTGCCTCCACCAAGAGAAAGTTTTAAGTAGGCCTGGTGTAAGTATACTACAACCCCCTGGGATGCAGCAACTCCCCACAGGATCACCCCACCCCTAAACCAACACAGTTGCACCAATGCACCTGTATACAGCGATTCCCTACCCTGAGTGGTTAAAATACACCTTACCCACTGTAAAACTTACCTCAGCCACTCAACGGCAGGAATTTGCATGGCAATGCTGCTTTAAGTTTTTTTGGACCCCTTCCATCCTGGCCAAATTTTACCTGCTAAATATGGGCATTGCTGATGATAGTGCAGACAGCTGAATACAGATCAGATTCACATATTTTGGTTTTGTCCACTTTTAACTTCCTGTTGGAATGATATAGCTCTACAGTTTGAAACTCTGTCTTTATCCATAGACTTAATCTGCTCCTCCATGGTTTTAATGTCAATCCCCCCTCAATGGACTTGTGCCTCCCCCTTGTTCCACGGCTTATTTGTACATTTTAATGGGAAAGAAGGTGAAGAATTGGATGCAGATCTAACCACCTACCGTGGATTCTTGGCAATCAATTATTAATGAAATATATTGTATGCAGTGGATAGCTGCACAGTGCACAGTAAAACAGCTTGATTTGAAGGGCAATGGCAAAACTGGATTACTCATATGTGATGTCTCAGAATGCAGTCTTTCTCCTCTAACGGATGAGTTAAACCCATGGAAAACAAATAAGGGATACTAATATTACTACCATGATAGTTACATCTTTATCAGATATGATGGAGCAGGTGACTATATAGTATATTGTTTGTCAAGTTATGGAGGTCTCTGGTATTACTGTAACCAACTGTCTTAATGTCTGCTATGTCTGTAACAGTGCTCTCTACTTCAACAAAATATTACACCAATGAGCGTGCAACTTATCACTTTAAAAGACAGTTGCTCAGACAGGGATTTTAAAAAGAACAAGGAACTTTCTATTTAGAGACTTCAAGGCCCCATTGATGTACCTACTCTTCATGCCCTCAACCCTTTCAGCATCCTTTCCTTTGTGACATGAGGATTGTTGTTAGTGCCCTCCCTTCCCTTTTTGCCCTAACTCCACAGTCCACAGGTCCATAATTAGCTGCTGCAAGTACAGCGATGCAGGGCCGGTGCTGTGTAGAGGGCGGCTAACCCAACGCAATCAGGTAAATTACAAAAACAGCACTCAAGCAACAAGATACATCACACAGAGAATTCTCTGTAGCTTAAATGCGATTTATTCCATGCTAGAGCCAAATGCCCTTGCCCTCAGCGTTTCAGCTCTCGGACCTTCCTAAGGGAGTATGGCAGGGAGATGTACAACAAGTTTTAAATATCCCAAATCACCGTGGCATCGTACACCATGTGTTCATGTTTAACAAATAGATACAGACAAAACATAACAAGTAGCAAAAATGTTACACCCTCAAACAGTATAATGCAATCTCTATTTAAATGTTTACTTTCCAAATCATTCTTTTATAGAATTGTTTAAGGTTACTGTGTTCTGCAGCTTAAATGTTAAATAGTTAATCTAATAATAGTCAGACACATTCGAGCAATAAGAAAGCAAAGCTGGAAGAGAGCTAAGAGCCAGAACTCATGTAATCACACCTAGGCAAGGCAAGGCACATTTTATTTTTCGGTCACCCAATCCCAGAGGCTCTGGGCGCTGTACAATTAAAAACATCAGAAACAATTAAAAGACAATAAATAAAATATAAACATTCCAATAAATACTTAAAATCAAAACACTAAAATGAGGGTTTACATTTGCAGCAGAATTTTAAGGTGCCATTATGCAAATATCTCAAAGACATTGTCTATAGGACAGTGTCTGGGAATGCCCAGCTAAATTAAAAAGGTCTTGAGGCGGGCGTTAAATGCCTCAACTGAAGGGACCTCTCTTACTGATGGACAGCACCTACAGGTTCGAATGCAGTATTGTCTAGTAGTGGACTATGTGAATACTAAATTTAAAGGCTTGGGCTGTGGTTCAGAGGGGCAGCAGGCAACACACGCCATGCTCCTCTCCGTGTGGCTAAGACTGTGCATACCCAGGCATCCCTTGGATGCGCGGAAGTGTTTGCTGAGCCACACGGCTGCTTGCTGCTCCTCTGATCCCCTTCCTTCCCCCTTTGCCATCATATGACTAATCTCTGTCTCACCTTTTTTCCCCCTCTCTCTCTCTCCTTGGCTGTTCGCAGCCTTCTGCTGCTGTCATGGTTGCCTTTTGGGCTTCTGGGCTTCGAGTTGCAATGTGGCTCTGTTTTATCTGCTCCTCGGCCAGCTGCTCGCTGCTCTCCCTTCCACGCAGGCTGCCTGCTATCCTTAACCAGGTACTCTCCTGTTCCTTTGGCTCTGTCAGTTCCACTCAGCACTACACTCCTAGCACCCTCGATATTCACTGCAGTATTCGGTTCTCTCTGTGAGTACTGCTCACAGCACAGCAATTCAGCCCCAGTTCATGGGATAGCATCTGTTCCACCTTCACCTACTGTTCACCCAGCATGTTTCAGCACTGCTATTCATATTTAGTAGTTCAACCTGTAATCTACCAGTTTTGCCTCCACCACAGGAGTATTTGGCATGTGTACACCATACTCATGTTTCATACCGAGATACCATTCATTCTCAGTCTCATTATTCAGTTGGTATACCATGCCTGCTTTTAGTCACTCAGCCTCATTCAGTCATCCAGCCAATTTCATTCATTCCAACCTGTATTCATGTCAATGGCCATCTGGCTTCACCATTGGCCTCCTACCATTATGGTCTCAAACTACATCAAACACATGCAAGCCATAACCACATCTGGACTTCTGCGGCTCCCCTGCCCCAAAAGCTGATGGCTTGCTCTGCTCCTGGCAAGTCCGCATCTTAAGGGTGGGTCCCTCAACTCAGAGGTGCCCTTCTCTTTTTTCTGCCCATCGGGTGAGAATGTCCTTTGTGGAAAAGTTTAGCCATGCAGATTGGCTCCATAGCACCTATTGAAGTAGCATTTTAGACTTCAGCTACCAGTGTGTGGGGCCTTCAAGTCCTCAGGGACTCCTTCAGCTGTGCAGACCGCTTCTGCAGCACCTTTGAAAGCTATTCCTCCCTGTGGCAACCTAAGGTTCACCTAGTCTCCACCTACTTTCCGTCCTCTGGCCCTCAAAGGGAACGGTCATACAACTACTGAAATTCTCTGCTGATCAAGGGCTCAACTCCTATGCCTTGCCCCTCAAGGGTTTGGCTTCCTTCCTAGACCTCCCCTGGGTTGGAGGCCAGGAGAGTGCCTTTCAAAGGTTGTTGCTTTTCTCCTTCCCACCCTGGGGGTGGACTTCATTTGCAGGGAGCCTCCTTTACCTGCAGTAATCAGCTTGTGGTACCCTCACAGCATTTCTGTTAGATGGATAGAGTGAGAGCCCTTCTTTTAGCATACTTCCCCTCAACCGTGTTTCAAAATTACAGTAGCTGAACTGTCACTAATTCAGTTCCTATCCTGGAGGAAAGGCAACCAAGGTCTCGGATCCTCAGAGGTTTCCTCCTTTATAGGGTTTTTTCCTCTCCTCTATGCTGAAGGTCATAAAAAGTTAGATAGTTTCCACAGGAGTTGGAGTTGGTTGATTGATTGATTGGTTGGTTGGTTGGTGGTTCTCCATGTCCAGGTCTCAGTCTGACTATGTCTCGCCTCTGCTTGGGAAAAATGTGCTTGTCTGTTTTCCATTGTGCTTTTGTGCCACCTTCTCTATGATGTCTTTGGCCCTGGGACCCCATCCCTGTGACACCTCAACGGGTTGGAACCCTTCATCCTTGTGACACTTTAGCAAGGTGGTAGTTCCCGTAGAAAGAACAGAGAGAGCGTAAGCTAAAGTTAACAGTTGCACAAGCACCACGTACTTTGTTAACCAGGTAAGGCCCACTAGGTACAACTGTCTGTTTTCAAGGGTGACCTAGGAGCTTTGGGCTGGTTAAGTGACTTGCTCAGAGTCACACAGTATGCAAGTGGAGATTGGGGGAATCAAACTCAGATCTGCTGTATGTAACAAGCTCATTAACAGCTCCTTACTCTAACCTCTAGGGGTGGCTTGTCCACTAGGCTATACTGCCAGATTATACTACTCAGTCTCGAGCAATCCTAACCTACTCAAGAGCCTGATGACCCTAGCAACAAAACATATTTATTCAGTATTACAGCCTTTCCACTATCCCCTTCCTTCCATCCTGCCCTCTTCCTCAGCCTCACTATACCCTTCCTAGCTTTATGTTTCTTCCAAATGTATCAGAAGGACATTTGGTCTTCCGGTTTTGCCCCCTACACTTTTTTCAGCTCCTTAATAAAATATGCTATTTACTTTTATGGTGTTTTGATAATTCTTTTTTAGAAAGGGTAATGCCTTTTACCTGGCTAGTCCATGTCAGGAACCCATTCCTTTAAGGTGACCCTGAGGGATGCTGGAAAAGGAAAATATTACATTTATGAAAATGTAAAGGACCACATGGGAGAAATACATGTAAATCATTGAATTAAAAAGATATAATATATATATATTTATTTATTTCAAAAGTTTTACCAGGAAAGACATACTGAGCTGGTAACAGCTCATTTCCAGATGTATCCTGCAGGGGCGATCAGCCTCCTTCTCACCGTATTAATCTAATACGTAAAATGTGATATCTGTCTCAACCTATAAAATAAGAAATGGGAATTAAATAAAGTTTCTAGAGAAACATTTTTAAAAATGGCAGATTAAAAATGAGAAAATAAAAAAAGAATAACTGGCCCCATCAAAGCCTAATTTGGAGGAGAAACATTGGATTGGCTCAGCTAGTTTTGTTCTGCTCTGTGTGATATTTACACTTTATTATCAACGTGATTTCTTGGTAGCTTTTTAATTTTTTATTTTCCTTCTTTGTTAGTTGTTTGCTTGGTTGTGCAACTGTGTTTTCTTCTCCTTCTGGTATTTTGAGTATATCTCTGAGTTTTTATGGGAACATCTCTTCTTTCTCTTGAGAGGACCTAAACACCCCTGAAAGTGTTGGTATTCCCCAACATCCCACACCCTGGAGAGTCTTATTGTGATTAGAAAATGGATTGAGCTGCCAACAAAAATAATTTTTTTTCAAGTTTTTAAAATTGGTAAAAATGCATTTAATATGCAAAATATTAATTCGGGCTACAGCATGTCCCAAAGGGGCACTATAGTCCCAACACACAGCAACACATGGTATGCCCAGTTCTGCCATCCACCGGGATTCTCAATTCCCCAGAATGCTGCAGCAACAATTGTTACTTCTGTAAACCCTTGCAGCAGCTGCACCACTGTGTTAACCTATTCCTAACTAAGCCAGTAGGTGGCACCCTTCTCTTATATTTCATCTGTGTTTATGATCTGCATGTGCTAGGTAAAAGGATACACGATCCTGACAGTACAATACTGTAGTACTGAATACATGTCGCACTGCCTTCAGCTTTGGGCACTTCTGCTCCAATCCAGAATTTCTATTACAGGAGAACTGCTTTGAACCTTTAAGTCATTTTTAGTCAGGTTGTTTTGAATACAGATTTCAGCTCCAAAGTACTATACTGTGGAGTACTGTAACTCATGCCTCAAAATAACAGAATTGGAATCAGTATTTTAAAAAACAGCTTTTACTGGGTTAAAATAAAGAATTTGACAATCAAAATGACATAGAAAACACACTGAGAAATTACCACAGCAATTAAAATGGCCTTTTTAATTATTTACTATAAACTAGAACAAATAAAAAAATTCAAAGTACATTTTTCTCAAGTAAAATAAAACTGAAACTAAAACATGAAATTAGATGTAAACAATGTTCATAATAAAATAAAATGATCCCATACACTCAAAACTGTATTCTGTTGAGGCCCCAAGGCCACAGTCTCCTGTCCTCTCCGTGCCTCCGGTCTTTACAGCTGGGTGATAGAGAAAGGAGCCTGATGGCATCACTGCCTCCCCCACCCTTCTTCCATTTCATCCTATTCATCCTCCAGCATCAGGCTTAAGTCCCTATCTGATTAATTAATTCTAAAAGGACTTCTTTTTACTTCCCTGCAAGTCTTTTTTTTTCCCTTCCTTTTTTTTTTTTTTCTTCTGACAGCTTTTTTTTCTTAGCTTTCTTTATTTTTATTTTTTATTGTTTGGTAACCGGGTAAAGCCCACTAGGCACAACGATTATTTTCAGGAGTGACCCGGGAACACTGGGGAGTTTACGTGACTTACTCAGGGTCACACAGTATGCTAGTGGAGGTTGTGGAAATCAAACACAGCATGTGCTGGATGTATCAAACTCGTTTGCAGCTCATTACTGTAACTTCTAGGCTGTACTGCTAGTCCCAAGAGTATGTGGTGTGTGTTTTTCAGAGAGACCTCACCCATATCTGTCTGCAGACATGCTGCCTTCGTTCAGCAACAGGTGCCAGCTGAGTTTCACATTGAATTGTGGTTGACGTTGTGAGTACAGTCTAAGCAGCAAGTTCTGCCTCGAGGGGTGCCCCCTGCTCTTCCAACTAGCACTCACCAATTGCTGTCAAGGTACACTGAAAGAGAAATGAGACTGACGTAAGTATTCCGAATGTGCAGTACTGAGCTGTACATGTAAAAGCTACAGAGCCCTGCATGAGAGTGTTCTATTAAAAATTATACTGACTTGACAGAAACATTCTTGCACACTAAACCAACCTACAGTGATGCACACACTATTCTTAAACTTATTGGCCCCCATATTCAGACAGATAGCATGGTGCTAACCATGATAGCACTGTGTTAACTGGGAATAGCATGATCAGATGGTGTGGGGGCTAGATTGCTCAGATTTTCTAGAATCCATCCCATTGTGCATCCATCAGAATTGCAATAATTTTTATTCCAATTCTGATTCTGTTCCTCTTCCATTAAGGTGTCCGAGTCAGACTCAGAATTCTAATTGTGCCTTCAATGGTCAGTATCACATCTACCCACATGGCACACAGTAAACACATGTGACCCCCAGGTCACATGTCCAGGTTCACACCCCTGCCTGGTGACTGCACAGGCTCCACCTGATTAAGGGAATTGGGTTCGTTCTTCCTCCTACAGTACGGGGGTTTGTCCACGAACAAATAAGAAATAGTGCAGTGCCTCCACCCAGACAGAATAAAGGGGCCAGATGTTGTGCACAGTACCACCCCCTGGAATGCAGTACCTACATACTTTATTACATTGGACTGGGCAACCCCCAAGGGCCAATAAAACAGTTATTACCCTCACCAATAAACACTTCACTCAGGTTACTCAAAGTGGGTGCACACACAGCAGTGAAATTCAACCAAATTCTGCTATTCAACAGTGCTTTTATTTTAGGACACAGCCTGGAAGCTGAAAGAAAAGAGGGGATTAGACAGGTCCAAGTCACCTTGAGCATTCCCACCCTGTAGCAATGCCTCTGAGAGCCACTGTGCTGTGGCTCCCACTCTCCGATACCACATGGTCTATGAAGCACCTGCTCAATCAAGGGGCACAAAAGGATGAATCATACTACACAGGGTGTGATTAACTCTTTAGCTGGTACCAGTACTAAAACTATGATTCCAAGTATGGCACAAGAACCAATGACTCTGGGTACCCAGGAATTACATTAATGTCCCAGTGCAGGCCTGCTAGCTACATTGCCTAGGTTCTTTCAGTGGTGCACTTGATGAAACTTAGCAAGCTTGCAATTTAACAACCCCCTCCCCCCAAACAGGCCATTGTATACTAGCACAATTTAAAGAATTTGAAGCTCCGAATGTTCATTAAAACACAATGTTGTAATCCTAATGAGGTAATTGTAATCCATAAAGGAAAAGTACAAATTATACAATGGCTTCAAAAATCCTAGATGCTAATTGGCTGGCTGGCACGATTTACAGGTTGTAAATCATAGCATGACCAATGGTAAGAAGAACCAGCCAGCCGAATCTGCCCAAAAATTAATCCGACCCCCAAAAATCAAAACAAAAAGCTGCCATATCTTTTCCACTAAAGCACGATGAGAAACGAGGAGAGAGGAATCACTGCCATTTCTAAAATATGAACCCCAACAGCCCCGAAACCTGCTTTATGTATCCACAAAAAGCTTCCAACCACATAGACAACAGTCCCAAAATATGTTTCACACAGCACAAACTCTTTTGTTTCACTGCAGGGGAAAAAAAATCATGTCCCTCGCTATTACCTTTGCTCAACCCTCTCTACCTGACAGAAATGTAAGTGCGGTGTTTGCCTTGTCCTGTGCCAGATCACTTCCACAAGATGGAGAAGGTGGTGGGTGACATGAATCTCTTAGAAGTCTTAGTTTACTTGAATGACTTGATAGTGTTTGAGAGAACACTGGAAGAACATGAAACCCAGCTACTCAAGGTACTGGACTGACTGAAGGAACATGGTCTAAAACTCTCCCTGGACAAGTGTCAGTTCTGCAAGACTTCTGTGAAGTATGTGGGACATATTGTTTTTGACCTGCACTGATCCAGAAAAAGTGAAAGCTCTTACTACATGGCCTAGACCCACCAACTTGAAAACGCTTCAGTCTTTCTTAGGATTTTGTGAGAACTACCGGAGAATTGTAAAAACTACTTCGCAGTGGTGAGGCCTTTGCACAGACTCAGGGGTATCCTCTGACTCAGAAGAACAAATGTCTAGGAGCCACAAAGACATCCCCCAATGAATATTTCAAGACCAATGAACCTTTTGGGGACTGATGGACTAATGAATGTGAGAGTGCATTTCAAGAAATTATTTGACTTCTAACAGAAGCTTCTGTTATAGCCTTTGCTGATTACACCAAGCCATACACTCTTCACATTGATGCCAGCATGGAAGGGTTGGGCACGGTACTCTACCAAGAACATGACAAAGGTATGAGACCAGTTGCCTATGCCAGTCACAGTTTGATTTCCTCTTAAAATAACTATCCAGTCCATAAGTTAGAGTCCCTTGCACTGAAATGGGCAGTGACTGATCAATTCTATGAGTACCTGTATAGAGCCAGATTCATTGTGCTAACTGACACCAACCCCTTAACATACGTGCTGACCACTGCCAAGATGGATCCCACTGGGCGTAGATGGCTCTCTGTACTATCAGCTTACAATTTCTGCTTGCAATATCGTCCTGACCAAAACAACATAGATGCAGATGCACTGTCCAGATGCCCCCATAATACTCCTCCCACAGAGGCCCCTGGACCTATGTATCGGAGGATGGAGTGAAAGCAATATGCCAGATGATGGTGCCAGATGACTGACCCACCATTACCAACCTAGACCGAGCTTTGGACCTACTTGGAGTGCATCCTGATGCCACACCGGAAGTGTACACATGATTCATCACCCTGCACAACACCTTCTTGCCTCATTTATCTCCTACAGATTTAAGAAGAGCACAGCGAGCAGATTCTTGTTTAAGAGACATTATCTTAGCCAAAGAAAAGGGTTTGTCATCCTCTCAAGTCAAAGTAAACCTGCTGGATGCATCACTTCTCCTGAGAGTGTGGGACAAGTTTTTGTTATGGAATGTTGTATTGTATCTCCAAAACACAAACGCAGTCTCCCAAAGAGCAACTGGTGCTGCCCAAAAAGTATTGCTGAATGGTTCTGCAAGCGCTTCATGAAGACATGGGGCATTTGGGAAATGATAAGACTCTGGGCCTAGTACAAGACCACTTCTACTGGCCTCATATGGCTATAGAGGTGGAAAGACATTGCAAAAGCTGTAATAGGTGCATCACCCGTGTGACTTTATCCAAATGAGCAGCGCCTCTTGTAAACATCACCAGTAGTGGGCTGATGGACTTGATCTGTATGGATTTCCTTTCCCTTGAACCTGATTGGAAGGGGATCAGTAACATTCTAGTAGTAACTTACCACAACACCCACTATGATCAGGCTTTCCCCACAAAAGACCAAAAAACAACCACTGTGGCTGAAGTATTGTGCAAAAAGTATTTTGTGCAATATGGACTCCCCAAATTCCCAAATTTACCCATGGATAAATCCTGCCACCATCCACATCCTCTCATGGTATATGGCTTAAATACCCGAGCCAGCAGCATTGACACTCACATGACCCATGGCTGCAGCAGCTCAGACAAGGCGGGAACCAGCACACAGCAGCAAGCCATGTGACATTCAGCAGTAGGCCCCAGTGGAGTGGAGTGGATCAGAAGTACTTAGGGCTCTCTCAGACACTTGACAGCAGCACAGTTCTTCTGGCTCAACACTCTCAGGATACAGCCCTTCTGGCTTAGTTCTCAGTCACAGGAGCACTACACAGTAACTTCCTGGTTCCCAAGGAGCCCAGACCCAGGGGCAGCCCCTACAGTCCAACTCCCCTCCTGATCGAGAGTACCCACGTACTCAGGACATGCACCACCCTGCCTCCCTGTTCCCCAATCCACGCCAGTAGATAAGGGCTGGCAGGCCCCTTACCTGGCTCTGAAGCAACCTGGGTGGGATGCAGGTCTCTGTCTCTGCTTTGTACAATTCAGCAGCTTAGGTCTGCAGCAATGCCCCCAGACACTGACTCTCAGTTGTTTCTTTCAGCAGGTGCCCATCAGAGACAATTTCCCGACTTTCACTAAACAGATGTCTTTACCTGACACAGTCTTCAAACAGTAAAAGCACAGGATAAGGCTCACAGAGATTTTACAGGGTAAACCCTAGTAAGGGTTTGCAGGATTTATTGCCTGTCTAGGTCAATCAATGCCATCGGCAGCAGGTCTGAAGACATCATTGTCTCTCTCGGACTGCCACAAGCTCCTCAAGAGCCTAGTAACTTATCTCTCCCACTCAGTGTCTGATTCATCAGACAGGGCTTTCCATCAATCCTTATGCCTGTTTTGCCCTCTGATTGCATTCTTAGCCTGCCAGTCCATCGGGAAAGGTCCTCTGGGTCAGCTACCCCACAAGTATCTGCTCTTGTTGGTATGGCTTCTTAGTCTTCTGATTGGCTGGTTCCTGGTGTCAGGGGTCACCAGTGTGGCCGCAACCATTTCTTGATGGAGTCATGCGCTCCAAATTCTTTATCATATTCATTTTCTCTGTGCCCCATATGTGTGCTGGCCTCTCAGGTGTTTTGTAGCACTCCTGAGCTATTGTATGGTCGGTCAGTTGGCTTCATGGTACAGTAGGTCCAGAGTCATGACTGGCAGGGTGAGGAGAGTGGAAGCACTGGGAGGAGCCCCTGGCACATGTGCTCCCACTCGAGATATGGTGGCACTCTCGTGTGCGAGGCATTGAGGTGCCAGAGATGTGGTGTATCATTGGCTCCCAGTCCCCTCTATATCGGGGGACCAGGAATGAAGATTTCAGCAACAACTACAGAAATAAGGGGCGGCAGGAGGTGCCAAAGATTTATTGTAGCCCGGCTCTCTCTCCACCCCACATGCACAGTTGAGCTAGACAGAGCTGGTCACTGCAGCACAGACTTTGGGCAGCAGTCAGGAGTCTTGGGAGGGTGGTAGGACAGTAGTTCAGGTAAGCCCCCTCCCAAGGAGGGGGTTACAATACACACAAAATAACCCAAAGCTCAAGCCTCAAATCAAACTAAAGCCTGATCCCCCCAGTTACAATTTCTCCCTGATTGTGGCACTTACTCACCTTACCTTAGTGGGCTACCTGCCCAGTGCCCACACATAAAACCCAATAAGTTAAATCTAAGATCATCAGAGGGTATTGAATTTCAGATACATGTCATGATCATGAATGTAGGGCAATCATCACTTTTGTATAATGGTCCTTTAATTTGGAATTCTATTCCCACATGGATAAAATCAGTGATAAAATTCTTAAATTTTGGAGAGATACATAGCTGGTTAAAGAAACAAGCTGATCAACCTTTGCGCTGTTATAATAACTAGGATTATGGTTAGCAGAATTGTATTTTAGGGCATAGAGCTAAGTATTGATATAAGTGTAATATGTACCAAGTGGCAATTTTTTAGTTATCTGTAGAATAATAGGATATGTCATAATTTCCAATGAATGAATGAACGAATAACTGCATAGTAGTACATGTAATTATATATTAGTAAGTGAATATACATGTACGAAATTTGAATGTGTTTTATATATTTTTTTATTTCCTTGTAACCAGACACAGCTTGTAAATAGTATCCATTGAAAATAACTTGCAGCTCAATGGGAAATAACCATGTTCTTGTACATGTTCATGTAGCAATGCATACAACATTTTACTACTTACTATACACCTTATTTATTTGTTTTTTGTTGACCAGGAAAGGAGGACTAGACAAGTCTGCCTATTTTCAGCCTCGTCCCGGAGGACAGGATACAGATGGATGCCAACTGACATTGAATCTGATTAAGCTGTTTGTGGTATTTTCAGTGAATGAGAGAAATTTGGCCAGGACACCGGGGAAATTTCCCTGCTCTGCAGATGGGTGGTGCTGTCTGTCTGTCTGTGGAGATGGCGGAGCTCAGTTTGGAGCTGGAGACTGAGGGAGTCGATTGTGTTTGCGAGGAGGAAGCTAGTGTGAATTTGAGCGCTTTGCAGCAAATTTCCTCCCCCGTGAGAGAAACTCCAGAGGCAACCGGAGTGGAAGAATTCAGGCTTTCTAGTACACCAGTTATTGACGACAATGCCTTGGAAGCATCAGTAACTACACTTCCTCAAAATTTATCCGTAGCTGAAAAACGAGCTTACTATTAGAAACAACTCCTTCTTTTGGAAGCTGAACTCCATCGGGAATTTCTTACTGCTGATTTGGAAAAAAAACGAAAAAGCAGTCCTGAAGCAGCTTCCTCCCAACTGTCGAAAGTGTTTTTTACCGGAGCTACATCACCGAAAGGAGGACATCGGTCTGAGTTGCAGTCGTGCATGGTTCCAGGTGATCCAGGGTGGTTCTCTGAACAAGCCTTGAGAGACACCGGCTGGCATCAGCGCGGTAATGGGGATTGGAGTGCCGACCCTATTTTTCTTGAAGATTCAGCCTCTGTAGGTGTTTCGGATCCTGTTCCCATCTCATCAGAGACACTGAACTCTCTACAACCTGTTTTGGAGCTGCAAAAGGGGCCTGTATCGACGGAACATATCACTACTGAAACAGGTAACATTTCCACCCTCCCTGATTCCCCTCGTTCTGTGGGTTCTCCTTCCTCTTTGTCGTGGGTTGATGGGCAGAAAGAGCTTCCTGAGGGAAATAGTAATGTTGATTTGCATGACATGGATAATGCTATGGACATACAAGGACTTAAGCAGGCGCAAAAACCTGATTTTTTTCAACGTCCTTCCTATGCTGACTTATTTCACAAACCCATTGAACTGGCCAAGCGTCGCAATGCTATTAGGTTGAGATATTTGGAAGGCATGGACCTTGCTCCAGATAGATTCTTTGTGGGGAAAATTTTATTGCTCAGAGCAACCTGGGACCTAAAGGAAGGCAGTCGGACAATACTGAGGAGGAGCAGCAGCCCCGGGGCCACACTTCATCAGGCAAGCACTTCTAGGCAAGCCACTGAAAAGAGGGGAATTAGTAATTTGCAACTGATGACAGATCCCGATTTTGAACAACATTGTCCTGGACACTCTGATAACGGTACTGTACCTCTTACAGACGCAATCTCTGTAAGCATAGAGACTGGTGCATTTGGGACAGGGGTAACTGGTATTAATACTGTGCATACTGATCAACCACAGGCCTCTTTCAGGCCTTTTCATTTGGCTAATTTATTTAAGCCGGTGGGGGAGCCAGCACAATTTAGAAACACAGTGAGGCTTAAATATAGTGCGGATATGCAAGTGGCTCCAAATAGGAGAATAGTTTTACACACTATGCTGAAGGAGATTATGGGCATACAGCCTCAAGATCTCTTTGCAGTAATACATGTGAACGGAGAAGTGTTTTATGACATTAGCTTTAAAAATGTGGCTACTTTCTGGCAAAAGTACCCCCTGGTAAAAGATACTGCTCTTTGGGCCCCTTTTTTTTCCATCCCTTTAACAAAACCCACCATGAAAACCATTACATTATTATTCAGGAACGAAGGAGTCAGCATTGCAGATGTGCAATTACTGGCTGAAACAGCAGTGTGACATCTTAGAGAGGCCCAAACCAATCTTGGATGAGGACTTGGTGTGGACAGGGGCCGGGAAAGTTAAAGTCCAACTGAAACACTCAGACAAGGGTATTTCTCACTTGCCAGGTAGTTTCTATATCAGTAGAGACCATGGCCTGTGCTTCTACTTGGGCCAGTCCTACACATGCCACAAATGCGGCACACGAACACATCTGAGCAATGTGTGTGACAAGCCTAGATGTGATATATGCCTTGATTATGGCCATACCAGCTATAACTGCCCTAACCCCTTCCATTGCAATTTATGTGACGAAAATGGCCATTCATATAGGCAGTGCCCCTGGGCAGAACACGTAGGATAGACCGGGCCCCCCAAGACCAAGCACATATTATAACTGAAGCACAGGCTCAGACTTCCTTAGCATCAGAGGATCTTCCTCCTGCTGCTGCACAGGAGCACACAGTAGCAACCACTACTTCAGATAGCACTACTCATACTACTATTTCTAGTCCACATGTAAGTGCCCCCACCCCTTTACCTTCCATAGAAACATAGAAACATAGAAGTTGACAGCAGATAAGGACTGCAAGGCCCATCCAGTCTGTCCATTTCTTTTCCTACCTTATAAATGTGCCATTGGCCTTTGCTCTGTCAAAGGCCTATCTATTCATACTCATCTGTACTGCTCCCTTATGCCTATCCCATGCCTGTTTGAAGCCCTGCACTGTATTCATATCCACTACTTCCTGAAGTAGGCCATTCCATGCATCCACCACCCTTTCTGTGAAAAAGAACTTCCTCACATTACCCCTTAATTGGCCTCCCTCTAATCTCATGCTGTGTCCTCTTGTCCTGTAATTTTTCTTATATTGAAACATGTTAGACTCTTTCACCTTGTTAATGCCCTTAAGGTGTTTGAATGTTTCGATCATATCACCTCTCTCCCTCCTTTTCTCTGGGGTATACATATTGAGCTCTGTTAATCTGTCCTCATATGTTTTCTCATGTAGTCCCTGCACCATTTTGGTTGCCCTTCTCTGGACTGCCTCAATTTGGTTAATGTCCTTGTGAAGGTGTGGCCTCCAGTACTGTATGCATGAGGCCTAACCAGTGTCTTATAAAGAGGGATTATTACCTCCCTCTTCCGACTTGTAATACCCCTACTAATACACCCTAACATCCCCCTAGCCTTTCCTACTGCTTTACTAGTTTGCTTGGATGATTTCAGGTCATCGGTGATGATGATGCCCAAGTCTCTTTCTTCCCTTGTGACTGCCAGCAACTCACCTCCCAGCCTATAGGTGGCTTCAGAGTTTCTCTTCCTTATGTGCATGATTTTGCACTTCTTTGCATTAAACCCCAGTTGCCACTCTTCTGACCATTTTGCCAGTTTATCCAGATCTCTTCTCATTCTGCCCACCCCATCTGGATCATCTACTCTGTTGCAGATCTTGGTGTCTTCTGCAAACAGACAAACCTTACCCTCCAGTCCATCTGCAATGTCACTGATGAAGATATTGAAGAGGACTGGCCCCAGGACTGATCCCTGAGGTACCCCACTTGTGACTTGCATGTCTTCTGACTGTACACCGTTTACCACCACTCTCTGTTTTCTGCCTGTCAACCAGTTTGCCACCCAGTTGACCAACTTCTCTGACCGACCCCGAGCCTACCCAGCTTATTAATCAATCTTCTATGTGGAACAGTATCGAAAGCTTTGCTGAAGTCAAGGTAGGCGACATCAACTGCTCCCCCTTGGTCCACCACTCTGGTTACCCAATCAAAGAAATCTATGAGATCAGTTTAACAGGACCTTCCTTTTTGTACACCCATGCTGTCTTGGATCCTGTACTCCTATGGATTCCAGGAGTTGCACTATCCTTTCCTTAAGGAGTGTCTCCATAATCTTGCCCACTACTGAAGTAAAACTGACTGGTTTGTAATTTCCTGCCTCCTCCCTGCTACCACTCTTGTGGAGCGGGATCACATAAGCCCTTCTCCAGTCTTCTGGGACCTCTCCTGTGCTCAGAGACTCACTACACAGTTCTGATACTGGCTCTGCTAGTTCCACCCTTAGCTCCTTTAGTACCCTGGGATGTATGCCATCAGGTCCCATTGTCTTGTCCACCCTGAGCTTATCGAGCTCTTGTAGGACCCTTTCTTTTGTGAAGGGACTATTGCTCACCTCCTCCCCCTGTGTCCATGCTGCTGAGCTGTGGGTCTCTACCCTACCTTCTTCAGTAAATACTGAGCAGAAGTATCTATTTAGGATAAATGCTTACATGGTCCTCCTCATCGCCCCTTATCTCCTTTGATCTTAGCACAATTTCTCTGGACTTTCTCCTTTCACTAATGTAGCTATAGAAAGTCTTGTCATCTTCTTTTACTGTTTGTGCTAGTGTTTCCTTGGTTTGGGCTTTTGCCTGCCTTATTGCCTTCCCTGCTTCCCTTAGGGAAGTTTGGTATGCGTCCCTATCTTCATCCCGCTGCCTTCCCTTATATTTCCTGAAGGCCAGCCTTTTGGCTCTGACCTTTTCTGCTACTGTTTTTGAGAATCAAAGTGGTTTCCTTCTTCTTTTGCACTTCCTTTTCTCTCTAACACAATGGGATGTTGCTTCAAGTATTGCATCCTTAACGCTTGCCCACTTTGCCTGTACCCCCTCACCTGTATTTCTTTTTGCCAGGGCTAGCTTAACTCTGTTGGCCATCTTATCAAAGTCAGCTCCCATATTTTTGCCTTGGAATGGGATGATTTAGTTGTAGTGGCCAAAGTGAACCATACCATATGATGGTCAGTGGCCCCCAGGTGACCTTCTACCTGGTGATCTGTGATCCTTTCCCTGTTAGTCAGTACTAGATCTAGGATAGCCCTGTCTCTTGTGGGTTGTTGTACCAGTTGTTTGAGGCCCTCCCTCTGCACGGAATCCACCATGTGTCTAGTTCTGGCAGAAGTTCCTACTGGTATTGACCAATCTATATCTGGCATTTTGAAGTCTCCCATTATCAGAACCTCCCCTCTAGCTGTCATGTTTTGTATATCTTCTAACAGTAATGTGTCTATGTCCTCCCCCTGGTCTGTAGACAACCCCAGTTCTTATGGTTGTCCCATTTCCTGTTTCCAGGGTGACCTACAGTTCTTCTGGCTCCTTATGTGTATTCTGAATTTCTGTAGCTTTGATATTTTCATTGATGTACAGGGTCACTCCACCCCCCCACCCCTTTTTGTACCTCGGTCTCTTCTGAACAGTACATAGCCAGGTACTGAAGTCTCCCAAGTGTGGTTACTGGTAAACCATGTCTCACTAATTGCTACTATGTCCAGTTTAGCCTCAATCATTATTGCCTGCAGGTCTGGGATCTTGTTTCCCAGACTGCAAGCATTTATGTACATGATTTTCCATTGGCCAGATTTCGGTGTGTTAGTTGTTGGGTGAGGTCTGACGTTTCCCCTGTGCGTCGTATGGGGAGCTGGATCTTTTTCCTTACCTAGTGATGCAAATGAACTGCAAACATGCTGAACTCCTGTTTAACCACTAGCTGAGGGGGGAGGGGTGTTCTTCCCATTCGACGTATGGGGTGCTGCACCACCTCCCCACTTGTTAGTTTAAATATTCTGCAAAGACATCAAACTTCTGCCCCAATGCACTGACTCCCTCCTTAATCAGTTGCAGTCCATCAAATTTAAAGAACTTTCGCTCCCAAAACTGTTGCCAGTTCCCTACAAATTTGTGTCCTTTTTCCCGGCACCAGCCCTTGAGCCACATGTTTAGTTCCCCTATCTCCCCTTCTCTGACCTTCTGTCCATCTGCCCCCCTCTCCCAGACTAACAGGATCTCAGAGAAGGAGATGCCGGATGAAATGGATAATAGTTTGTCACCCAGCCTGGTCAAGTGTTCTTTGGTTTCCACAACTGACCGGCTGGTGAGATCATTGGTCCCTATGTGTACCAAACATAGAAACATAGACTTTGATGGCAGATAAGGACCGCTTGGCCCACCTAGTCTGCCCATTTCCCTACCTACAGGATAAGCTGCAGATCCTAGTTAATCAACAGCATATTTCTTCCTACCCCACAAAAAATTGCCTTATGTCTGTCCCATGCATTCTTGAATTCCCCCACAGTTTTAGACCCCACAGCCTCCTCAGGAAGGCTGTTCCATGCATCCACCACTCTCTCTGGAAAAATACTTCCTCACATTGCACCTGAACCGCCTCTATCTTCAAATTGTGTCCCCTTGTTCTTGCACATCTCTTTTCTGAAAGATGCTACCCTCTTTGGACTTTGTTGATTTGAGTGAGGTACTTAAAGTTTCTATCATGTCCCCCCCCCTCCTTTCCTCAAGGGTATACATATTAAGCTCCTTTAGTCTCTCCTCGTATGGCTTCTCTTGCAGACCCTGCACCATTTTAGTTGCCCTCCTCTGGACTGCCTCTATTCTGTCTATGTCCTTGCGGAGATAGGGTCTCCAGAACTGGACGCAGTACTCCAGATGGGGTCTCACCAACTGCCTGTACAGAGGGATGACCACTTTCTGTTTTCTGCTGATGATGCCTCTCCCTATACATCCCAGTATCCCCCCAGCCCTCCCTACTGCCTTCTCACATTGCTTGCTAACCTCAAGGTCATTTGATATGATTACCCCCAGGTCCCTTTCCATTTTTAGGTTGGCTCACACATGCGCAGCCAACATATTGCGGCAGTAGCAGATTTGGAGACGCAGTCACTGTTGGGCGAATGCAGGGCACGCATCAGTAGCTGTGTCCCTCATTCTCTAATCAGCCAGCAACAGGGGCCGACACCCTGCATATCTAATGCGGCCACAACATCTGAGAAAAGGTCCGCTGCAATAAGAGAGAAGCTCTCATGCAGCGTGACCACATCACGACTCCCAACTGCAGGCAACATGGCGGCAGTGACCGCGCCGCTTGTCACAATGCCAACGGGGAGCCCACCCCCATCGCACTCCCCGCCCCCATTTCCGCCTGTGTACCAAGGTGCCTAATCCCCATCGGCATCATGCACCTGCCAAAAGAAATGCTTTCTTTGCCGACGGGGCCCCAATCTTCATCGGCTTCAGTTCCCCCCTTTCCAGTTAGATCTGCTGATGGGGGAGCCCACTCCCCTTCAGCATGATGTCCCCCTTTCTTCTGTGCCGAGGGGGGTGCCCAATCCCCCTTGGCTCATGTCCCCCACTCCTCTTGGTATGTGCCGATGGGGTGACAATCCCTGTCGGCTACTGCATCCTCCCCAAAACACTTGGGTGGCATGCTGGGAGCCCAACCCAGTGTGCCAAATACCCTGTAAAAAAAAATCGTCCCAAGAATGTTTTTTTTTTTTCACTTGTGGAAAAATGGTCCTTCGCCATCTCCTTCCCCCCTCCCACAACCCACGGCTCACCTTCTTGCGTACCCGCCTCCTCACACCCCCTCTCACCCCATACTTACCTCTGAATCCGGCGCGATGATCTTCGGTGGACCAGGAACAGGCCTCTACTCTTCAAAGCCGACCACACAAACTGAGGAAATGCCGTAAGCTGTATAATGGAATGAATAAGGTTTTTCAACTTGATGCATATCTCAGGCATTTTTGGAATTTTGGCACCAAATTTTCAACATGGGTTTTGGGACCCTCCTCATGAATTCTGTCACTGTCATGGCGTTATTCAGCCCCTAAAGATGATTTTGTGGTCACTGCACAGAATCACCGCTTGGGACCAATTAATGAAACGACACTGCCAGTGTTCATGAGGTGGGCTCTCAAAAGCCTTATATTGTAAATTTGTTGAAAAATCCAAAAAATGACTGTTTTATTTAACGCATTACGCAGTTGCTATGCACACTTGTAACTTCACTAATTTGCAATATTTTCATGCCAGATTTTTAACATTGGCATTTTACACACCTTCTTGTGAACAGTACAGTTGTCATTTTTCACATCCTGGCCGAAATGTGTTTTCGCACTTCTGGTGCAGAATAGCGCAGTCGCTGTGGGAAATCAGTGTTCAGGACAGATTACAAAAATGACAGTGACACTGTTCATGAGCAGAGGTCCTAAAATGCCTATGTTGAAAATTTGGTGACGATATCTATAGAATGACTGTATTATTTAGCGCATGCTGTACAGTTTGCATGCACGCTAGAAGTTCGAAATTTATAATATTTTCACCAGATTTTCAACGCTGCCATTGTTCTGCACCTCCTTATGAACAGTACAGCTGTCATTTTTCACACCCTGGCCGAAATGTCTTTTTACAGTTCCGGAGCAGAATAGCGTGGTCGCTGAGGGAAATCAGTGTTCAGGACAGATTACAAAAAATGACAGTGACACTGTTCATTAGCAGAGGTCCTAAAATGCCTATGTTGAAAATTTGGTAATGAAAGTCCATAAAATTAGTGTTTTACAAGCATACATTGCACAGTTTCCACACACGCTCGTAACTTCGTGAATTTGTAATATTTTCACTCCGGATTTTCAAAATTGGCATTTTTCCACACCTCCTTATGAACAGTATGGCTGTCATTTTACATATCCCTGCTGAAATGTGTTTTCACATGTCCAGCTCAGAATTGCACAGTCGCTGTGCAAAATCAATTTTTGGGACAGTTTGAGGAAATAACGGTGACACTGTTCATGAGCAGAGGTCTTAAAATGCCTATGTTGAAAATGTGGTGGCGAAAGTCCATTAAATGACTGTGTTGCAAACGTGCATTGCACAGTTTCCACACACCCTTGTAACTTCACAAATGTGCAATATTTCTATGCCAGATTTTCAACACTGCCATTTTTTCACACCTCCTTATCAACAGTACAGCTGTCATTTTTCACAACCTGCCCAAAATGCATTTCCGTGGCTGTGGCACACAATGGCATGGTCGTTATGAGAAATCATCTTTTGGGACACATTAACAAACTCACAGCACCACTGTTCATGAGGGGAGGTCCCAAAATACCTATGTTGAAAATGTGGCTAAAAAACTCACACAAATAATTGGATTACAGATGTGTGTTGCACAGTTTCTATGCATGCTAATGATTCCACCAATTTTTAATTTTTTTCACTCCAGATTTTCAACGTTGCCATTTTTGTATGCCTCCTCATGAACAATACAGTTGTCATGTTCCACATTCCTGCCCAAATTGTGTTTTCGTCCCTGTGTCGCCAAATGGCATAGCCGCTGTGCAAAACCACCTTTCAGCATACAGACTGATTGTGCCACTCTTCATGAAGTGGGGTCACAAAAAGCCCATGTTGAAAATTTGGAGTGAAAATACCAACACATGACTATGGTATTAGGGTTTCCAACTGTAGCACCCCCCCTCCCAGAGACTGACAGGCGTCAGGGGTGTGACTTGGGATCATCGGCTGTAATGCTCACGCCATTCCACCCCCACCCCCACCCTGCAGCCAGTGACAGGCATTGTGGTGTGCCTTGCAGTGTTCGGCCACAAAGTTCACCCCATTCTCCTATACTGCACCTACCTCCGCATATTTCCTTATGTAATGGGCTAAGTATAACACCCAAAGACCCCAAAGCACACCAAAACACTTGTCAGTGTCTACAGGGTACGGTGAGGTACAATGGCATGAGCGTTATAGCTGAAAACCCAAAGGCACACCCAAATGCCTGTCAGTCTCTACGGGGTGGTGGTGGGGTTGGCGTCACTTCAATACTTCACTGCCATTCCTATTATGCATCTCTAACTCCGGCACTACTAATGCCAATGCCAGCAAGACAACATTCGGCACTGACAAATGCTTGTTGTTGTTGTTACTACCTTCCCCCCATTGTGTAATCTTCCCCTGGGTTTTTGTTTCCCAGGTGCATTATTTTGCACTTCTTTGCACTGAATCCAAGCTGCCATACTTCTGACCATTCCTCCAACCTTGCCAAGTCCCTTCTCATCCTTTCCACACCTCCTTGTATATCAACCCTGTTGCAGATCTTTGTGTCATCTGCAAAGAGGCATACGTTTCCTTTCAGTCCCTCTGCAATGTCACTTATAAAGACATTAAAAAGGACTGGAACCAGTACTAAACCAAGCGGTACCCTGTAGGAGGTTAGTGGAATTCACACACAAGGACACCAGGCTGAAGAACCAAAAAATAGCTTTTATTCAGCATTCAAATTAGTAAATTAAGCGAACTTGTCGACAAAGAAAATAAAAAAGGAGAAAAACCCAAAATAAAAATATAATTCTGCAATACCAAGTTTTCACCACTAGGAGATACTAGTGTCAGGTATGGGTCAGCTCCTTGATGATCTGACCTTTTAAAGGGGCACTGTCAGCCTTGTCCTCGTTTATTGCCACACAGCTTTTTCAGGACAGTGATCATGGGCCATGAATATTTTCATAAGAGCATCGATTTACTATTTTCTCAGCTCTTTTCCCTCGGTTTGTGTCGGAGATCGATATCGATATTAGGCGCTCATACATCGATTTAGACATGATGTTAATATAGCATGATCCAATGCTGTACTGAAGCGTTTTAATTCAAGCTGAAGGCTTGAAAAGTAACCAATGTGCATTAGGAAAGGAGCTGCCGAAATCTCATGCATGCGCTAAAGTGGACGCCATCGCGCATGCGCGGATTTGTGCGTCGTCTCTGCTTTCGCCGCATGCCAGATTTCGCAGCTCCTTTCTAATGCATTTAGTTGCTTATCCAGCCGGTTTGAGTTAAAAACGGTTTCTGTAGTACAGCATTTGAAAATACATGCTGTGTTTAACTTTTATCATGGCCATGTGCAAAATCGATGTATGTGTCAAGATCAGTGTCCGATGTAGCGCCTCATCTTGATTCTGCTTCCGAGCACAGCGCATTTATGGGGAACCCAGGAAAGTAAATATTGTGAAAACTAAGAAAATTGGTAAGAATTCTCGATTATGTTCTATATAGAGGGTATTCTGTGGCCCATATGTGATCACTGTGTCCACAGAGGCACACTGTTGTTTTGTGGCAATAAAACGAGGGACAAGGCTGACAGTGCCCCTTTAACAGAAGATGTCCTTCTTATATAGTGCTAGCTAGTCACATGATGGAAAGTCACTTCCGCTTTTGTATTTTTATTAACAAAACTTTTTAATTCAAGCACCTACAACTAGTTATATAACATCAGGCATATTCAATACAAGAATATAATGTTTCTGGTTAGTTCAGTTGTGTTTTAACATCATATAAACACAAATAGCAAAGAATGGGTTGTCCCAGTGTCCTACTGACTCCTCCCTTCAGCTCTCTGCCTATAAAGATGATGTAAAAATGGCCGGCCGGCTCTATACAGACTGAAACAGAAGCTAAAGAGAATCAGAGGGCACTCAGAACAAACACTAGTCAGGTTCAGTGTTCAAACATAAGGTAAATATATTTCTATTTACTTAATAAAGGTTCTCTCACTGAATTCTAACAACCTAGGCTTAATATACATGGTTTAAAACATCTTACAAAAACAAACATTAACAAAATGAGGCTTCTCAAAGGAACTGTTGTGCTAAAGCATCTATCTGTTGCAAAACTTATGCTACAAAGATAAAATGTCATTTCTCATGTTGTTTCCTTTTAACTTAGACTCTTTCCAGGGACATTTTAAAGCCTTATTCCTAAATTAGTTTGTCTCAGCATTGTGCAGGCTTTATCAGGACTTTTGCAGGGGTTTTTTGTTTTACATAATCTCTATGGCTGCTATCTGAAACTACTTCTTCACTCAAGCAGAGTTATAGCTGTTTACAAGGCTGTGAAAGGTTCATTTCTTTCAACAAAACAAGGCTCAAACAGCCTGAAGACATGTATTTAAACCTCACAGCACTTTTTAAAGTAAAAAGAAATGTTTTACCAAGTGCAATAGCTCTAGTGTGCGTATTCGCACGTTTGCGCAGCTCTAGTGCACACGACCGCACAGGCGAGTGTGCGCACAATCGAGGAGCAATATGTTCAAGGATCTGGAATTTAGATTTGAGACCACAAGCAGTTCAGGGATAGATAGGACATCAGATAGGTGGCCTTCCTGTCTGATGGGGAAACCAGGGACTTAGAAAAAAGAAAGAAAGAAGAATGTATGCTGTTGCAACAGACTTTAAAGGAGTTTTGAAAAAAGGGGAGGGTCTCTGTAGCATCCCAATGACCTTTCTCATACTCCTCCCCACCTAAGTAAAAACCTAGAAGGTTTTTAAACAAATGTGTTTTTAGAATCAGAAAACTAATCAATTACATCCTGGCATTTCAGATCTCTCATTTTGAGAGATGGAGCTTCAGCCCTCCCTTCTCTCTGAAACTCCACCTCGGGGTCCCCTTTTTACTTTAATTACATAACTCAACATCAGTTATAGGTCATTTTATTAATACACTCTTTACCCCGAGGTCTGATATCTTCTGTTTCAACAGAGTTAATCATGTCTGCCCCATAACGAGATATGTAGTCTGCATTTTTATTTGCAGCTCCTGATCTATGTTTAATAGTAAAGCTATATGGCTGCAGGGCCAGGTACCATCGCATGATTCGTGGTTTTTTTTCTTTCATTACCTGCAACCAGCACAATGGGTTGTGGTCTGTCCAAACTTCAAATTCCACCCCCCATAGATAAAACTTTAGGGTCTCAACAGCCCATTTCAGTGCCAAACACTCCTTCTCAATAGTGGAGTATTTGGTTTCCCTAACATGTAACTTTCTACTTATATAAACTATGGGATGTTCTTCTCCCTTTACTATCTGTGTTAGGACAGCCCCAAGACCAGTGTTGGATGCATCGGTTTGGACAATAAAGGGAAGATCAAAATCTGGACTTTTGAGTATAGGTGTAGCACACAAATAACCTTTTGTAGTACTAAATGCTTTTTCACACTCTGGTGTCCACTTTACAACATTAGGATGACCCTTTTTTGTTAAATCTGTTAGAGGGCTGGCTATAGTTGCAAAGACAGGTACAAAATATCTGTAGTAGCCTGCAAGCCCTAAAAAGGATCGCAAGTGACATTTCGTGAGTGGCCGGGGGCTATTGGCGACTGCATCTATTTTCCCTATATCTGGTTTTATTTGTCCATAACCAATCCTGAAACCAAGGTATTTTACTTCTTTCATACCTAATACACATTTTCTAGGATTTATACTCAATCCAGCTTGTGTGATGGCTCTTAGTACCTTTGACAACTGTTGTACATGTTCTTCCCAACTGGGACTGAATATGATGACATCGTCCAGGTAGGCGGCGCTATAATCCATATGTGAGTGTAAAATATTGTCCATCATTCTCTGAAAGGTGGCTGGTGCCCCATGCAGCCCAAACGGTATAGTAGTAAATTGGAACTGTCCTATCGGGGTGCTAAAAGCAGTTTTTCCTTTGGCCTGGGTCTTGTTGGATCTGCCAGTACCCTTTAGTTAAGTCAAGGGTACTGATATATTTTGCTTTACCAAGTCGATCTATTATGTCGCAATTCTGGGAGCTAGGTGTCAAATTTGGATATGGCATTTAGATGCCGGAAGTCTAGACAAATTCTGATGGCACCCTCCTTTTTATTAACTATCACCATGGGTGAACCCCATTCACTCATTGATGGCTCTATTACACCCATGGCGTGCATTTTCTTGACCTCCTTAATAACTTCTCCCCTTAACCTTTCAGGCAGATGGTAAGGTTTTTGTCTTATGGCTGTCTCCTGCGCTACATGTATATCATGTTCTACCCCCACTGCTTTTCCTGGTTGGCAGGAAAGTTTCCTGAAGGTTTGTATTACTGCTTCTAGATCCTTCTTTGTGATTCTGTAAGATCGGGTTTACCACTAAGTCTTCAGACCCTCCCACACATTCCAGTCTTGTATATGCCTGTTCTAACTCACAGTGTGATTGTTCCGGACAGACATAACATACAGGGGTAGAATTTCTGTCATACCATTTTTTAAGGAGGTTGGCATGGTATGTTTGAACTTTCTTCCTTCTGTCTGGCATTTTGATTTCATATGTTACCGGACCTGTTTGTCGACGGATAACATATGGTCCTTGCCATTTCATAGTAAATTTACTTTCTGAATAGGGTAACAACAGTAACACTTTTTCCCCCATTTTTAAAGTCTTATGTCCCACTCCTTGGTCATAATAAGTTTTTTGGTCTGTTTGTTTTTCTTTGTTATGCTGGTGGGCCAAAGTGATATATTTAGTCAGTTTTTGCCTCAAATGGGTAATACATTCTAATGTCAGGGTACCCTCTAATCCCTTCTTGCCTTCCCATTTTCATAATATCCAAGGGTTCCCTTGGATTCTTCCCATAGTAAATCAAATGGAAGAAACCAGTGGACGCCTGCGGTACCTCCCTATATGCAAACATCATATATGGCAAATTAAGATCCCATGATTTTCCTTCATCTTGCACATATTTCATGAGCATTTTCTTCAATGTTTTATTGAACCGTTCCACAAGCCCGACAGTTTGTGGGTGGTAAGGAGATGTATATATTGCCCCAATACCCAGTAATCGGTAGAGACGTGCTAGCAAACAGGATTGAAAATTGCTGCCTCTATCAGTGAGTATTTCTTTGGGTACTCCGACTTGAATAAATATCTTTAGGAGTTCCTCTGCTATTCTAGGGGCTGTGATTGTTCACAAGGGCACTGCCTCAGGGTATTTTGTGGCATAATCACATACCACGAGAATGAAACAGTTACCATTGCCACTCTTTGGTAATGGTCCTACAATATCCATTGCTATGAGTGAAAAAGGGGCATCTATCAAGGGGAGGGGCTGTAAGGGTACCTTGTCTGATTTTGTGACAGTGGAAACTTTCTGGCATGCTGGACAGCTTTGACAGTAGTTAGCCACTTGTTCATGAATTCCTGGCCAAAAACAGCGATACAACAAACGACTCAGGGTCTTATCCCTCCCTAAATGACCTGCCATAGGAATGTCATGAGCAAGGGTAATTAATTGCTGTCGATATTTCAGAGATACTACTAACTGTTCTACTACCATTTCTGTTTTAGGGTTTTTACATTCCCGGTACAGCAATTGATCAAAAATCACATATCTAGGGTATTCCTCTTTTTCTTCTGCCTTTACAACCTGTAAAAAACAAGGAGCCAATGTAACATCATTTGTTTGTTCAGTTTTAAACATTTCATTATCGTTGAGATGGTCCATAATGTTTGAAATGTTCGTTTTACAGTTCCATTGTAACTTTGCCCTTCTTCTTTCTAGTTTGGACTTTCTGTCTTTACCAGGGCAATCAAAAATGTCATCCTCAAAAGGAAACACTTGAGGCAGGATTGATGTCTGCTTTTTCTGGGCCCTGGTGGTGACAGCAGTCACATTAGAGTCAGTAACCATCAGAGTCTCAAAATGAGGATGATCACGTCCAGTCACTACAGGTATAGGTAGGTTTGGGACCAATCTAACAACCATTTTTTGTACCTGCCCTTGAATATTTAAATTGACATGCTATAATGATAATCAAGAATATCCCCATGAATACAAGTCACTGTGGTCATGCCCTTATTTTTTTCTTTGGGTAATAAAGCAGCTTGTATCAAAGTCTGTTTGCTCCCAGAATCTAAGAGTGCAGGGACCTCTTTCCAATTTACTTGTGCTTTAGTCAGGTATTGACCCCAGTTAACAAGTACAACATGGGTATTCTCTTTCTTTTTCCGTGGGCAATACCTAGCCCCCACCCTAATGGGTCCAGAAATTGTCCCATCAGTACTTCCCCCAGTACTAGGTATAGTCCCAGAACGAGTAATAGTAGAAATGGGTCTTACCGTGGGTGAGGGTTCAAGGGTTCTGGAGTATCCTTTTGTTCTAGAAGGTCTTGCTGTAACGTAGTCCTCTTCTAAAGTGATGGCTTTTTGAGCTGACTCCGGCCTATGTTCCCTCACCCACATCTGACCGTCCTGTGGGAGAATTTTAATACATTGTTCCAGTGTAATGTCTTCCATTACTTGTTCCATCATTCTGGAGGTAGGCTGTAGCCATTTATGGCTTAAGTCTTTAAGGCGGGTATAGGCCTCTTGGGGGGATGTTGCAGTGTGATATTTAAAAGTTCTAAATCTCTGTCTGTAGGTTTCCACACTGATGGCATATCTTTTCAATATTGTTTGACGAACATAGTCATAGTCATTCAGATGGGCACTGTCCAAATGGCTGTAGGCTAGTTGTGCCTTCCCTGATAAATAAGGGGCTAGCCACACTACCCACTGTTCCTTAGGCCAGCGACAAGCTTCTGCCACACGTTCAAAGGTTGTTATATATGCCTCGATGTCATCGGACTCAGTTAGTCTGGGCAATTTAATATTCTTCAGCACCTCTGGATCTGTAGGTGCAGGGGGGCTTGACGTACCTAATGTCTGGATGGCCCTTAAAGTGTCTGCCCACCGGGCCTCATTCTGCAAGCGATCTGCTTCCCGTTGTCTCTCTACGTCCATTTGGTGTATACATAACCACTTTAGTAGGTCATGTACCTCTTCAGGTGGCCTCTGCTCTGCCTCCTCTCCTTCCAGGGCAGTAGCTCCTCCTCCATTTTCTTCTTCCTCTCTCTTTGTTACTTTCCGCCTTACATCTGGCAACCCAGGCAATAACACCATTTGCGTTATCTCAGCCATCCTGCGGGTCTGGACCCCACCTGGACTGGGTTGACTGGTAACTGCTGCTGGTTCGGTCATGGTGTACCACAATACCAGGTCCGGTATTCCACCTTCAAGTAAATTCCTTGAAGGAATCCCACTTCTAACACCAGTGTAGGAGGTTAGTGGGATTCACACACAAGGACACCAGGCTGAAGAACCAAAAAATAGCTTTTATTCAGCATTCAAATAAGTAAATAAAGCGAACTTGTCGACAAACAAAATAAAAAAGGAGAAAAATCCAAAATAAAAATATAATTCTGCAATACCAAGTTTTCACCACTAGGAGATACTAGTGTCAGGTATGGGTCAGCTCCTTGCTGATCCCTACGATGATCTGACCTTTTAACAGAAGATGTCCTTCTTATATAGTGCTAGCTAGTCACATGATGGGAAGTCTCCTCCCCTTTTGAATTTTTATTAACAAAACTTTTTAATTCAGGCACCTACAACTAGTTATATAATATCAGGCATATTCAATACAAGAATATAATGTTTCTGGTCAGTGTTGTAGGAAGGCATTTTGGTGCCCTGGGCAAGAGACTAATTTTGTGCCCCCTCTGGAAAAGAGTCAAGGTTTCTGGGGGCCACAAGGCCCCCAGAAGCTCTGAGGGTTTTACATGCTCTGTGGTGAGTTCTGGGGCTTTTCTTGAAGATAAAATATACTTTTGTTAGATGTTCCCTACCTTTGATTTCAGGGACTATTTTGCTCCCATGGAATATGAGATGTGGGAGACTCTGGCTGGCTGGCTGGCATCAAAGTGTACAGCTGCAGTTGTTGTGGACAAGTGGCTGACCACCAATGCCATCTATTATAAATAGATATACATTAAAATATTACATAAGCTGGTAAATCAGGAGGGAAACAGTACATTCGCACTGCAGAATTGACGTGATGACTAGAGCAGTTCTAAGAAACATTTACACTACACATACATACAGCTGAGCTGAGCTTCCTTTAGGGAAAAGAAAACTGAAGCTTTCTTTTGCTAATCAAGTTCCAACAAATAACATTTTCTACTAGTTTATACTTCCCTCTTCCCTGACACCACATTAACAGCTAAGATGGCAGAGGGACTCTGCCATCTTAGCTGGCAATGTGGCATCAGGGAAGAGGGAAGTCTGTAGACAGGGAAGCCAACTGAGTGAGAAAAAAAGTATTGATTAATTTGAAGAGCAGGTGTTCACTGTAATGTTCCCAGCCCCTCACAAACATATACGGTAGCTGACCTGTTCCAGTGTTGAGGGGTATTAAAAATATTATGCACTTCAGTCCAGTAATAAAGTTGCAGGACCCCTAATGTGTACCCCAGGAAAAACAAAGCTGCTTTCTGAACCTGTTGACATGCCCCCAGGCAGTCACTGGAACATATACAGACACAGCCCTCATTTTCTGACATCACTAAAGGGGGATGTGGGTGCCTGCCTATGGGTGTGTCAGCAAGTTCAGGAAGCAGCTGTTTTTCCTGGGGTACACATTAGGGGTCCTGTAACTGTTTTACTGGACTGAAGTGCATGGTATCTTTAATACCCCTCAACACTGGAGCAGGTCATTCAGCTACCATATATGTTTGTGAGGGGCTGGAAACATTACAGTGTGCACATACTTTTTAATGGTATTGTATCTATGTATGTATTGGGTATAAGCAGCAGTGAGTGGTCTGGTACTGAGTAATGGTAGTAGGAGACGGGGTCCAGGCTGGCAACATCACCAAAGCAAAAAATACCTGCCCCTAGAGACCATAACTGAACTATGTCCGGACTACCTCAACTTCTTAATCATTGCACTCAGGTAGTACATTCAGACAGGCACTATTTTTTTTAGTTTACTGGTGGGGGCATGACAATGGCACTGCAGTAGCAGCTATGTTTTTGAGGTCTAGGGCGTGGTCTCTGAAAGACTGGAACTGGGTAAATCAAACCTCTCCCAAAATAGATTCAATCTATTTGGGGGGATGGTAGTCTGATAATGTATTAAAAGCATTGCAATGCATATGCATTCTTGCAGCAGCATGGGTGTGTATGAGTGATGAAAAACTATTTTTCCATTCTGCATACTGAACATTTGAATGTGCTTAGGCTGGCTGGTCAGGAAAACACTGTATGTAAACTAATATGCAGTTGTGTCAGATTCCTAGATCTTCAAAACTGAGACATAAGAAAATACACATGTACCTACTTCTTATGTCTCTCAGTTTTGGAGATATAGGAATCTGACTTAACTGCATATTAGTTTACACAGCTACTTCCAGACTGTATCTGACTGTTGCTAGAGAAGTGGAAGAAGAGAAGTTTGACCATCTCTAGGGGTCATGCGGCCATTCAGAGACCACAGTCCAATTCCGCAGTCAGTATTATAACCTGCCACCCACCGGTGAAGCAGAAAAAGCAGATCCCAACCAACCTGAGGACGTCTGCCACGTAGTGCCACATAAATCTGCAATAGGCTTCTTCTGCTAACTATAAAACAAGACAATGAAATGTAATTTATTGTCTTGTTAACTGAACTAGTAAACTCAAAGCAACCATGTCAGGATAGCAAATCAAGCTGGTAATTTATTTTATTGCCAAATAAACCCATTTATGGCAGGGTGAACTAGCCATAGAAGCATTAAAAGGTTGAAGAGGTATAAAGTTCAGTATCCAATGATCCCTCAGCAGCTGAGGGATCCCATGCAGGTTTTTACCCAAACATCCTGAACCTCATGAGCAGACCAGTGTCTTATGTTACCATACCATCAACCCTGAGCCCATGAAAAGTGTGTAAGTGGGAAATCTGAACACCATTCAATCCTAGGCAACAGGAACATATGTGTTCCAAATAATTGTAATCATTTTCCATTTTAAAAAAATCAAACTCTCTCAGTCAGCTTTTATTGCAGTCAATAAGTAATATACTATACTTTCAGAACTGTAAAGGCTTCTGCTTTCTAAAATGGTATGATTGCAGATACAACTGTTTAAACATCTGTGATGATCTGATGATCCCTAAGTGTTATTTGTAATTTAAAAACAACTGAAGTACTGCTGCACACACTGTATCATGCCCTCTAGCCCCAGAAGTGTTTTTAGTAAATACTTTGTTTGTCCCAACTAATCTTGTATCCAGTCAGACTCAAACCACTTGTCTTGGCAAAACAATCCCCACGTCCAAAAAACTCTCTCAGTAGTCTGTTACTGTTATGGGCTGTTGGTCTTCTTTAATTGTAGTCACAGACTAGTGAGTGGAGGAGTTGCAGCTGCAGTATGACTAGTGTATACCCTGCCATCTCAGGGTCTGACTGGAGGCTCAGGGCAGGCAGTCAGGCAGGCTCTACTTGGGTGGGAATGTCTGTGATGGCCAGGCCCGCCGCCCGTACCTGCCCAAGTGCCTGGACTCAGTGAAGTATTGGGAAAAAGAAAGCAGCATGGGCCACGGGGGAGCCTGCCTGGCCTGTGTGGAATGAGGAGGGACTGGGGACATGGGTCAAAAAGAGGAGGATGTAGAGAAAACGATGTGGTGGGCAGGAAGGATTATGCTGCACAGCCCGCCCGCGGCATGGGGCAGTCAGTCTCAGCCCAAGGCAGAGGGAAGGGCGGTAACTTCTTCACTCCCATCCCAGACAGACAGTCCAGTGAACAGAACTATTACAGCAACTAGGTCGCCATACCATCCCGCCACCCGCCAGCTGAGCCAGCGCAGGCCCAATCACAATCAGTTCGAGGAATGAAAACAAACTACTTCAGAAATCAGGCAGATTTAGATTTCGTTCCCTTCTCATTCCCAGTTCTCCTGATCAGACAGTGCAGCAGTGCATTTCTTTTCCTAACAAGAATCGCCCCATTCCCCGGTGCTGCCACATACACTCACTCACATCTATCTCATTCAACAACAGCCATGAACATGAACAGGACACATTCACATTGAATTTTCATTTTAAAACAATAAAATTCAGGTTGGCAGGAGATGGGACGGGATGACTAATTACTTGTTTTGCTAATGATGCATTGCTTTACACTTTATTAAGATGGCTCTGCGTGACTAATCGGATCAGCTCTCACTCTTGCCTTCTCGCGTCACTACACAAGTACTGCACTCATCTCTCGCTACACTCTCACTTTTGTTTGTTTTGCTGTCAGTCTCTACTTACTGAAATACAACTATTCCTGGCTCCACTGTCTCTCCCCAACTAAACCACCTCTCACTCTCAGTGCCATGCCATGTGCTCCTCCCGTACCTTTTAAACTAATGTGTGGAGGCACGGTGCTGGCTTGCCCCCCCACAGTTTCTCTTTCCTTCTCGAATGCATGCACTACTCATTCACCGCATGATTATTTTTGCCTACAGCAGCGCAGCTCATTTGACCCCCTTGATGATCTTCAACAGGCACACCCTTGCTGACAACTAGATATAATAACAGTCAGAACCCAAAAAAATAAAAATTTAAAGTGGTAGCATCACTGCAAAGTGAATAAAAAAATACGCTTCAGATAGAAATTGCGCCCCTTGGAGACTTGCGCCCAGTGCGGGGGCACCACCCGCCCCACCCTTGCTACAGTACTGTTTCTGGTTAGTTCAGTTATGTTTTAACATCATATAAACAAAAATAGCAAAGAATGGGTTGTCTCAGTGTCCTACTGACTCCTTCCTTTAGCTCTCTGCCTATAAAGATGATGTAAAAATGGCCGGCCGGCTCTATAGGGAATGAAGCAGAAGCTAAAGAGAATCAGAGGGCACTCAGGACAAACACCAGTCTAGGTTCAGTGTTCAAACATAAGGGTAAATATATTTCTATTTACTTAATAAAGGTTCTCTCACTGAATTCTAACAACCTAGGCTTAATATACATGGTTTAAAACATCTTACAAAAACAAACATTAACAAAATGAGGCTTCTCAAAGGAACTGTTGTGCTAAAGCATCTATCTGTTGCAAAACTTATGCTACAAAGATAAAATGTCATTTCTCATGTTGTTTCCTTTTAACTTAGACTCTTTCCAGGGACATTTTAAAGCCTTATTCCTAAATGAGTCTGTCTCAGCATTGTGCAGGCTTTATCAGGACTTTTGTAGGGTTTTTTTGTTTTACATAATCTCTATGGCTGCTATCTGAAACTACTTCTTCACTCGAGCACAGTTACAGCTGTTTACAAGGCTGTGAAAGGTTCGTTTCTTTCAACAAAACAAGTCTCAAACAGCCTAAAGACATGTATTTAAACCTCACAGTGCTTTTTGGGGAAAAGGAAAAATTTTACCGAGCCACGATAGCGCTAGTAAGCGTATTCGCACGTTCGCATGGCTCTAGTGCGCACGATCGAGAAGCAATACGTTCAAGGATCTGGAATTTAGATCTGAGACCACAAGCAGTTCAGGGATAGATAGGACATGGTGGCCTTCCTGTCTGATGGGGAAACCAGGGACTTAGAAAAAAGGAAGAAAGAAGAATGTATGCTGTTGCAACAGACTTTAAAGGAGTTTAGAAAAAGGGGGTGGGTCTCTGTAGCATCCCAATGATCCTTTCACATACCCCACTAGTAACCCCTCTTTCTTCAGAGTGGACTCCATTTACAATTATCTTCTGTGTCCTGTTGTCCAGCCAATCTTTTACCCAGGCTACCACCCTGGGACCCACTCCCAGGTTGGTTAATTTGACTATTAATCTTTTGTGTGGGACTGTGTCAAATGCCTTGCTAAAGTCTAGGCAGGCCATGTCCACAGACCCTCCATGGTCTACTACTTTGGTCACCCGGTCAAAGAAATCAATTAGATTCATCTGACATGACCTTCCTGCTGTGAACCCATGCTGCCTTGGGTCCTGTGCCCCACTGGTCTCTAGGTACTCAACAATTCTTTCCTTTAGAAGTGATTCCATCACCTTCCCTACCACAGAGGTCAAACTGACAGGTCTGTAGTTTCCTGCCTCTGTCCTGGTTCCACTTTTTGTGAAGGGGAATCACACCCGCCTTCTACCACACCATCCTCCCATGATTTGTTAAAAATGGTAGTCACTGGTGTCACTAGTTCTCCCTTTAATTCTTTTAGAATTCTGGGGTGAATTTTATCAGGCCCCATTGCTTTGTCCACCTTCAGTTTTAGGAGTTCTTTCAGAACTCTTTCTTCTGTGAAAGGACTGGGATTGACCCCCTATCCAGAGTACTTCTGTTAATTGGATTAGGCACCTCCCCCCCTCCTCTTCTTTTGTGAATACTGAGCAGAAATATTCATTCAGTATCCCTGCTTTTTCACTGTCCCTCTCTGCCCACCCACCGTCCATTCTATTCAGTCCTACTATCCCTCCCTTTGTCTTTCTACGCTCCCTGATGTACCTATAAAAGGTTTTATCCCCCTTCTTAACTGAGTTGCCTATATTTTCCTCAGTTTGGGCCTTTGCTATTCTGACTTCCCTCCCTGCTTCCTTCTGCCTTAACTGGTACAGCTCTCTGTCCTGTTCCTTCTGTGTTTTCTTATACTTCCTGAATGCTATCTTTTTCTCCCTGACCTTCCCCACCACCTCTTTTGAGAACCATAGTGGCTTTTTCTTTCATTTTGATTTGTTTATTTGCTTCACACAAAGGCTTGTTGCCTCTGTGATGGCAGTTTTGATGTTTCCCATTATAGCTCCACCCTCCTTCTAGCCTGTTTGCTAGTGTTTTCTAAGGCACTCTCCCACCTTGCCAAAGTCAGCCCTCCTGAAGTTCAGTACCCTCATTTTTGTATGGCTTGACTCTGTAGCTGAGTTTATCGTGAACCACACTGTTTGGTGGTCACTTGTTCCCAGATGGCTACCCACTTCTAGATCTGAGATCCTCTCACTGTCCCCATTTGAGAGTATGATATCTAAGATTGCTCCCTCATGAGTGGCTTCCAAAACTAGCTGTCTGAGGCATGCCACCAGTAGGGCATCGAGAATGGCCCTGTTCTTGGATGTGGCTGCAGCAAATGTGCTCCAGTTAACATCTGGCATATTCAGGTCTCCCATCAACAGAATCTCCCCTTTCTCTGCCATCCTAAGAATGCCTTCTATCATATCCTTGTCCATTCCCTCCCCTGACATGGGGGTCTATATACAACCCCTGTGCAGATTGTGGTGCCATTTCCAGTCTCTGTGGTGACCCACAGTTCCTCCTCTCCTCCCTGTTTACTCTTTTGTTCAGTTGCTTTTATTCCTTCCCTTACATAGAGAGCTACTCCTCCCCCTCTTCTCCCCTCCCTGTCTCTTCTGTAGGTTGTGTACCCTGGTATGTTAACATCCCAGTCATGGTTCTCTGTGTACCATGTTCCTGTGACTGCTACAATATCCAGGCATCCCTCTTCCATCAAGGCCACCCCCAACATCTGAAGGGTGGTGACCCCCCTCCTCCACTATGACCAGGGGCAGATGGAGATTTTACACGCTGTTGACCCCATGCCCCTCCCAACCCTATACTGGAAATGCCTATGGAAGTGGGTAAACCCCTAAAGAAGGGGAAGCTCAAAAGGAAATAAGTGCTTGGGAACTGTAGTTCATTACATCCATAGAGTATTACAGCACTTCCAGGTGTTTCCAGGGCAAATCGCTGAAACTGTAAATCAAACAAATATCCCTGACTCCTGTATTGCTCCACATAGTGCAGTGTTTTAAAACTTGTATGTTGCCCGAATGAGGGCTTTTGTTTAACACTGTAGGTTTGGTAGCTAGGAGCGGGCACTCATGTGATTGAACATGCTGTGTTTTGAGCAGGATAAAAGAAACACCCAGTGTGAGTGGGCACGAGCAGAGCATGCACGGAGATGTGCGCTGAGACACGCATCAGTGTGTCTGCAAAGTGTCTGCCGTGTCTGGTGGGACATTGGGCCTAGAGCCCAGGAAATTGCTTCTGTCTACACATCGTGAATAATTAACGTAGGACTCCCAACAGGTAGGATCCAAATTATAAACAACCTAAAACATCCAAGAGCTCAAGGATTAAACAAATGGAAATGGCAGATAAACTTCTAGTGAACCAAACAAGCATCTCCTAAATACTCTTTGTGATACTGGCTTGGTTATAAAATGCACATCATGTAACATGTATGCCTCACATGAGGTTGAAAACGTATTGCCTAATTTGAAATGTGCTAAATGCTTTGAGCTAGAGAAATTAAGGGCTGAAATAACAAAACTAAAAAAATCTTACAGACGTCAGACAGCAACCCAGCTCCACTAAAAGGGATAAAATGAAGGAAATTGAAGGAACTTACCCAAATATAGATAACAAAGAAGGTTTTCAGGGGACAAATATGAAAAAACATAGGAGAGCAATGGGCAATGTACCAAACATTGCACAAACTGTAACTTCCAATGGATTTTCTGCCCTTTTTAGTGACGAGGGAGAAGCAACTATCATGGCTTCTACTAGTTTAACTAGTTTTGAGATGGACACTAATGTAAACAAAGAAACAAAAAATCAGTACCTTGTGATAGGTGACTTCATCATAAGAGGCTGTGATAGTCTAATCTGTGAACATGACAAAGCAAACAGGGAGGTAAATTGTTTACCAGGTACAAGAATTAAAGACATAAAAGGAATCTTAGGAGCCTTAGAAGAAGTAAAACTTTCTAAGACAAAATTTCAAACTTATGGCAAAATTGTTGTTGGTTTTTGACCAATAGCAGGGGAGGGAATTGAAGATGTATAAAATGAAATAGAAAACTGTAATAATGGAAGGAGAGTTTATTATCTTAGAATATATGTTATTTGTGTGAAGCATGCTCCTGATCATGGATTTGTTTCTCTCTTTTTTTGTTTATATTATGACTATTGAATTATGATTCTATATTATGATGTTGTATGGTGATTCTGTATTATGATTTTGTTAATAAAAATTCCCCTACTCTTTTCAAGAAGTGCCACGGGATCTTTAATATCCACCTAAACTACCACCAGAACAGGCAGATGGGACCTCGGTTTAGCATCTCATCCGAAAGATGGCACCTCAGGAGTGCAGCACCCCCCTCATGCTGCACTACAGTGTCAGTATTGGGTTTTAACCCAAGTGCCTGGTGTGGGGATAGAACCCACAGCCTTCTGATCTTCCGGCCTCAGAGGTGAGTGGGCAACCTGCTGGGCCACTGACACTGTTTCTGCTGTTCACTGCCAGTGAATGGTGAATCTGACTGAGTCCCCAGTGCCCCACTTCCTCCATCTGTCAGCAGTCTGACTAGTGCAGGCTTAACTGTAATGTTTTCCATTTCCATTGCTTCTGTCAACTCCTCCCCAACTGTCCTTTGTTTGTGCACTCCTCTCCTGCCTTCCAGTCCAGTAGTCTGGGTGAGACCAAATGAGCTGACTCCTGTCCCACCTGAACTGTACCCCACCCTTAACCTAGCCAAAAAAAAGCCTGATCCTGCCAGGTGGCTCTCTCTCTTCTACTGCCATCCTCATCAATCCCAAGACAGAAGATGCCACATTGCCATGGTACCTGCCACAGGTGCCACTTGAGAGGCAATAATCATGATGGCATGTCACCCTTTCTCTGGGTGGCCTAATAGCACAGAACCTTGTGAAGGGGTTCAGCCATGCACTCTTACTATAAGAGGAGTATGGGCTCCTTTCCCAGGGTTTTGCTTTAATAGTACACTCAAAGGAATGGGTCTCACAAGGATGCCAGAGTGTGACTTGTGAATGATGGCAGGCAAGGGGCTTAAGGTTTTGTTCAGTGCAACACTCACAGGTGGTCTTAGTTTTTCAGGGGAACTGCACTACTAGAGGCTTGAATCTTAGATGGCAAGGGGGCGCAAGACAGTCCCAGGCTTGGGAACTAGTAAGTTCAGATTTACATCCCACCAGAGCCACTTACTCACAGTTACCCTGAGCAAGCAGCAGTAGCTGTAAGTTTTATAGCAAGGTTCATGAGATACAGGATCAAGAATTAGTATAGTGTTTTGCAACAGGTTAAATTGGATTTTGCTCTGCTTCTATTCTTTTCATCTTTTCTGATGCAAAGCAGTGTAATTACTTGTAATATGGTCTTGAATTGGTACAGTTCTTTGATAGTGATCTGACATGCTACACTCACAACTGACCAACCTCCGTTGTAAAGGTTTGCGTTAACATTGCCACTCTCTGTATCCCTATGTAAACTGTAACCATTGGTGCTTGTCTCATTCTCTCAGTACATATAGGGAGGTAAAACAATTGTTTCTGCTACGGCAGATCTACATTAGTTGATAACAGAATTGTTCTTCAGTCACTGACACTCGCCCCTGCTATGTTAAGTATTGTGTGTAGTCAGCATCATTCTTCCAAATGCAGAAGTGGCACAGAAAATAGAAAAAAGTGCCACAACCATCATGAACAGCCATGAATAAAGTAGATCTGGTAGGAGGAAGGGGGTGGGAGCACAGACAGACACAAAAGAGCAGGAATCTCATGCATACCAATAAGGTGATGGAATTCCACTGTGGATGTAGACGGTAATAAGCACCAGTTCATGTTCCTGTCTGCCTGTCCTCTTTTCAGCAATTCATTGCACAGCTCTCACTATGCAGTCATAAAAAGAAAAGAACTTCTATGAGACCAAAGCCCAAACTCCCAGTTAAATTCATGTATGGGTTGCAATCTCGAAGTGGGGTCATGGGCCTGCCTGCCTTTTTAAGAGTAATGTGACTAACCTCATGTGCACAAAATTAATGATCAGGGGCTCACTCCATTTATCCTCCAAATTAAATATACACAAGCAAACACTAAGAGTGCTTGTGTGAGGTGACACTTGGGTGTTTGTGTCCTCAATGAGATGTTTTTTTTTAATTTCTGATAATAATTGATATGGTGAACACTGAAGCCAGGGCCTGATGAATTTGCATGGGCAACGAAATGTTGCCCTAATATTTGTTGAAGTGGTTTGTAAAGCAGAATAACATATTTGATTTGGAGAATAAATGGAGTGAGTCCCTGCTAATTACTTTTGCCTACACTGGAAATTAAAGGGGCATCCCAAAGACCTAAGATATGTTGTGTTCCAGAGTAAGGAACAAGGCATCCTTGGGAGTGTGGGCCTGTACTAACCTCAAGTGCACCACAGCATGTACAATACTGTACTGTAACAATTTACCTAATGTATCTAACCATGAACAGTTTCTCTCATACACCAGGAACCATGGATGGTGATTTCTTCTAGAAGAGCATTATATGGAAGGCTGCTGATAAGTTTATCTGAAAAAATGGGCATCACTTCTTCCAGGACAGTGACCCCAAACACACTGCAACAACAGCATTCATTGCTGGAAATGGCATCAATTGGGTCAAGACACTGCCTGAGTAAGGCAAATATGAACTGCAATATCTTACTGTTACTTCATGTAAGTGCAGTGCTGTATATCTCTGCCATAGTTCCTGTTCCGTAGGTCCCGAGATATGAGTCCCATTGAGATAATCTTGCACATGCTGAAAACACATATCGAACTGAAGATGAAGGCATAGACCAAGCAGGACCTAATAGATGGAATTGCACAGTCTTTGAAAGTGCAAATGCAGGAACCGAAAAGATACAGCATAACCTAACAAGTACCTATGCACTTAACCTAAGGGCATTAAGATAGCCCTGATGGCGCGTGTAAGAAGGGCCACTAAACACAGTAACACAGTGTCTTCACAGCCTAAACCAAGCATAAAGGGGTGAAGACCAATACAATCATACTGGAGTGAGTCTGGGGGATGGCAGGTGGGCCTATGAATCAATGGTGAGGATATTCTTAGAAGAACAAGAATTACACTATGTAATTTTAATATCTTCCAAGACTCAGTCTTCACCATTGATTCCCACTAGCAGGTCAGAATACCATGCTCAGATAAAGTCCCCCAGATTAGGGCAGTAGGAGCAGAGGGCTTGCTCATGACATTAATCCATTCAGGACTGTCCTGCCGAAGATGGCATGTTGCCTGGTATGGACATCCAGGGTATAGTGCTCAGTAAAAGTGTGCACTGTTCTCCAAGTTGCAGCTCTGCAAATTCCTCCAATAAATAGAAAGTGGATCTCTGTCAGAGAAGGGGCAACTGCCCTGGTGGAGTAGGCATGAACCTTGCACTCTAGTTTAACGTCAGCCATGTCATATAGCAGTGGCAAATGTAACCTTGAATTCAAAATAGCTCATACAAAGGATTGTCATAAGGCATTATACTCATACCTAAATGTAAAGAAGGGTTGTAATAAAACAATTGGACCACTAATAATTAACAAACAAATAATATCATCTGATAAAACAACTGCAACAGAATTAAATAACTACTTTGCATCTGTTTTCATGCAAAAAACAATTTCATCAGCCATCACAGTAACATCAAACTTTGAAGCAAACAAGATCTCCGAACAGGATACTTTGACTGTATTAAACACTTTAAAAAAACACACTAGTCCAGGTCCAGATAGTATATCCTCAAGATTTCTAATGGAAACAAAAAATTCTATTCTCTTACCCCTAACGATAATTTATAACAAATCCCTTCAAGACTCAGAGGTACCTAAAGATTGGCATTCAGCTATAGTCACACCCATCTACAAAAAAGGATCACAGTCTAAAACTGAAAATTACCGCCCTATTAGTTTAACATCAATACCATGTAAACTAATGGAAAAAATTATCAAACACAAACTAGAAAATGAAATGTTAATTCTAAACATTAATGATGTATATCAACACGGCTTTAAACCAGGTTACTCATGTACTACAAACTTAAATCTCATTCTATAACTACATTAGCTATAATTTAGATTGTAACATACCGATGGACGTTGTTTTGTTAGACTATAGTAAGGCATTTGACAAAGTTTCACATTCCATAATAATAGACAAATTTACTAGTATGGGAATCTCAGCCTCGCTAGTTTCCTGGATAAATCAGTGGCTGAATAATAGAACTCAGAGAGTCAGGGTGAATGATGCCCTGTCAGGTAATAGGGATATGTTCAGTGGGGTGCCACAGTGCTCTGTGCTTGGGCCTACTCTGTTTAATTTATTTGTAAATGACATGACTATCTCATCCAATAATATAATGGTAAAATTTGCTGATGATACCAAACTTGGAATGGCTATCAATCCAAGTAATGAACACGGACTTCAAGCAGATTTAACGTTAGTAGAAAAATGGGCATGTACAAATAAAATGTACTTCAACTTGTCTAAGTGTGCAGTATTACACCTCAGAAAAAATAATCCGGTTCAAACATACTATCTAAACAAAATTATCATTAGAACCTCACAAGTTGAAAAAGACCTAGGGATAGTAATTAACGGCAAACTAACCTCTTCAACTCACTGTACCAAGATAGCGAATCAAACAAATGCACTACTTCGTAGAATCTCCAAAACATTTGTGACTAGATCTGAACATTGTCTTTTGTCCCTCTACAGATCTCACATAAGGAACCTTTTGGATTATGGTTCACCCTTTTGGAACCCACATCTGAAATCAGATATAAATAGAATTGAACACATACAATGTAGAGCCACAAAGCAAATCCCGCACTTAACTAATTTTGACTACAACACCCGATTAAATAAAACAGGATTACACACATTGACACAACGACGTACCAGAGGCGACTTATTACAACTGTTTAAAATTATTGGGAACCAGGAACAAATGAAATTATGTGGTATCAAATATTCTACTAGGAAAACTGTCGCTAGACTTCATAATAAACAGCTAGAGGTTATGAGGGCTAAAAGCAATAAAAGAATGAACTATTTCACAATTAGAACACCAAGACTGTGGAACACTTTACCACAGAATATAGTTGATTCAACAAATATCTTAACATTGAAAAATAAATTAGACACATGGATGTTGGGCAGGGATTGGGTTAATGTTCCATGTATATGGAGGACAATTATGATGGGCAACCAGCCTTCTTTTGTCCAGAACTACCAAAGTACCAAAGGCTATTCACAATCCAGGCAGAAATGCACTTGTCTGTAACAAGCAGTCCCTTCCAATTAGGATTGAAGGAGACAACTGTTTGGATAGTCTGAAGTCAAAAGTATTTACATACATATACTGTATGAACATACGAAGAAGCCAGTAGAAGAAGGCCATTTGGTCTGTCTAGTTTGCTCGTATTGCAGGTTGCACAGCTTGAGCTACAGTCCCTGCCCCCCTCCTCCCATCCTCCCTACCCATGATCCTTACCTTCCCCCTATACCTATTCCAGCTTCTCCTGAAGCTGCCCACTGTCTTCAATGAGACCACCTTTTCTGGCAGCACATTCCAAATGTCCACCACCCTCTCTGTGAAGAAGTGCTTCCAGACCTTTCTCCTAAACCTCCCCCCTCCAGCTTAAGACTGTGCCCACCCCACTCAGCTTAAAGAGACCCTCCCATTCCACCTTATATATCCTTTTCAAGTACTTGAAGGTCCCAATCATGTCCCCTCTCTCTCTCTCTCTCTCTCTCTCCTTTCCTCCAGGGAGTACATGTTCAGTGCCCTCAACCTCTTCTCGTATGCCTTACCCTGCTAACCCATTATCATCTTTGTAGCCCTCCTCTGTACCTTCTACAGCAGGTTGATGTCCTTTTTGAGGTGTGGGCACCAGTACTGAACTCCATACTCTAGATGTGGCCTCACCAGTGACCTGTACAAGGGTAGTATAACCTCCTCTCTCCTACTGCTGATCCTCCTTGCTATGCATCCCAGCATCTTGTTTGCCCTTGCTGCTGCTTTCTTGCACTCTGTGGAGTGCTTCAGGTCACTCCTAGGTCCTTCTCCTCCTCCTCTGATGCAGATACCTGACTCCACCCAGGTAGTACTCCATCCTGGGATTCTTGGTCCCAATGTGCATAACTTTGCATTTCTTGGCATTGAAACCAAGCTGCCAGATCCCAGACCACCTCCTCAGCTTTTCCAGATTATCCTGTAGGTCCTGTATCTCTTCAGCTGTGTCCACTCTCAATTAGAACTTGGTGCCATCCATGAATAGGCACATTTTGCCCTTAATGCCATCCTCAATGTTATTGATGAAGATATTGAACAACATCCGCCTCAGCATTGAGCCCTGTGGGACCCCACTGGTGACCTCTTTGGTGCCAGATAGCTCCCCCCCCACAACCACACTCTGGGTTCTGTCCCTCAGCCAGTTTTCCACCCATCTGGACATCTTATTCCCAACCCCAGGATCTGCCAACTTCCAGATCAACCTGTTGTGGGGCACAGAGTAACAGGCCTTGCTAAAATCCAGATAGAGGATGTCTACCGCTTGGCCCCTGTCTACTGTCTTAGTGACCCAGTCAAGGAAGTTAATCAGATTCGTTTGACACAATCTCCCCCATGAAGCTGTGCTGCCTCTCATCCTGGAGACCATGCTCCTCTAGATATTCTACCAACCTTTCCTTAAGTATGGTCTCCATGAGCTTGCACATGTTTGAGGTCAGACTGACTGGTCTGTAATTCCCTGGGTCATCCCTCCCTTGGAGATACATTGTACCTGTTCAGTTCTATCTCTTCAGGAGCCAGGTCTGAAGATGAAGAGAGCAGAGGTTGGAATGGACCGGATGACCCTGTGCCAATAGGTCTATCCTGAGTGGCAAAGTTCTCAGTGTGCTAGCTGAATGTCTGCTTAACAAAGGAGACCATATCTGTCAAGGCCAGTAAGGGTCCACTAGTATCATCTTGCCCCCATGCACCTCCAGTTTGAGCAACACCCTCTGCACTTGAGGAATTGAAGGGAATGCATACAGAAATAGATTTTGTCATTGCAGTCTGAATGCATTCTGACAGAAAGTGCCACATCCTGGATTTCTGAAGCAGAATCAAGGCAGTTTGGCATTTAGTGAGGAATGCAAAAAGGTCCACATCTAGGGTACCCCACTCATCAAACAGCGATCTCACGATGTCTGGAACTAGTGGCCACTCCTGAGGATCGGTCTTTGCTCAACTAAGCTCATCTGCCACAGTGTTCTGGACTCCTTGTAGACAGATTGCTTGGAGCAGAATTCCCTGCTCCAGGCACCATTCCCACACTTTCATCGCTTCCCTGCAGAGAGGGTAAGAGTGTGCTCCTCGTTTGTTGATATAGTACATGACATACTTGTTGTCTATCAGGAGGACTGTTTTGTGGCTAACTACATCCACTAGGGCTTTCAGACCATACAGAACAACTTGCATCTCCAACATATTAATGTGGAGATGAGTCTCAGGTCCTAGACACCTTGTGTCTGAAGGCCCTGGCAGTGGGCTTCCACCCCAACAGGGAGGCATCCATGGTGAAAGTCACTTGAGGCTCCAGCTGGGAGAAGGGAAAGCCCTGGACAAGACTGTCCTCCACTGATCACCAATTGAGAGACCAAACCAAGGGCTTGGTCACCTGAATGGGGTAAGTCTGAGGGTGTGATCCTTGTGACCACTGTGCACTGAACATCCACTGGGACATCTTCATGTGCAAATGTGTGAGTGGCACTGTGAACACCAAGAAGGCTACAGTCCTTTCTCCCCAGGCCCCTCACTGGAGCAGGCAGCAACAGCACAGCAGAGCCCTGAGCAGAAGGTATTTGCCTGAACAGCACACTCCTCCTTGGGGGAACTTGCAGTGTGAACTGTGTTTGCCCGTCGAAGCTGCATGTTGACTGCCCTGCCCACCCGGGGCTGTCCCTACATTTATTGGGGCCTGTGGTCACGTGACACTGTCATGTGACCTGGCTTGAGTTTTCTAATTGCCCATATTCCCCTTAGCAAATTATACTTTTTGGCCACTAGGAGTCACTAGTCAGTATTGCTACCTAATTCCCTAGCTATTATATCTCTCCAACTACTCCACTTTGCTCCTCTGCTCCCTAGTGTTATCCTCCTATTTCCTTCTTTCATTACTTGTTTTCCACCTGACTCAAGGCAGCTTTGAACCCCCAACCTTCTACACTAAAAGCAGCTGCCCTACCGCTGCATTATTCATGCAGCTCTACTGTCTCTTATACTTCTGCATCTATTTTACCTTCTGCCTGTTGCAGGACAGAAGCGTGGAGGCTGACGCCAGCCTCCCCATCCCCTAAACTTGAGAATCTGTCCACAGCTCTCTCTCTCCCCTTCCCCCAAGCTCCCCTGTTGTTTTTTGGGGAAAAAGAAAAAATAGCAAAGGCAGTTACAAAAGTGATCTTGATCTCCCTACCCCAATTCTCTGCAAGCCCACTTCAAATCTCTGGTCTAAAGCCCCAGTAATCTCTCTCTCTCCCAACCCATAACCTCACTTCCCAGACCTGACTATGTACGTCCATACCCTCTCTCCTCTTCTCCTCCTCATTTTCCTCCCCACTCTCTCCTTCCCTTCCTGCACTCACCCTAGCCCCACTGTCTCTACAACTGCCTACCTTGTAATCCCCTGCACCTTCCTTGCTAGACTTGTTACGTCCTCCTCCCCTCTCCGCATCATAGGCCTGTCTGTCCCCCTCTCCTCTCCCCTCCCCCCACATCTCTCCCAGCATCTTATCACTGCAGATGTTAACCTTTGCTTCCCTAATCAGGGCCACCAGACCTGCTACTGACATCGCATTTCGCACTCAGAGATAAAGGCTTCCTGCAACCTATTCATTCCTTCTCCTCACCCTCCTCCTCCTCCTCTCATGGGATGTCAAATGCAACCCTGGACCCATAGCTGTACCCACTCCTCCCAAGTCTCCTGCCCAAAATTGACCTACTAACTTGCTGGATAGCTGAGCAAGCTCCGGATATACAATGCCTAACAGAAACCTAGCTCTGCTAAAACTCCTGACTCCTCCCTCACCAAACTACACTCTACACAGGCAGGAGCATGGTAAATGAGTTGGTGGTGTAGCTATCTACACAAAACAGCTGCTCGTGAGCTCAGTAACTCACAAAGAAGCTCACCTCAGCTCCCACAAACTCCTTATGGTCCAACTCTCCCTTCCGGCCTCACTCCCACTCTTCCTAGGTGTGCTCTATGCCTCTCCACATCTATCCCGTGGCTCCCTCATCACCACGCTTACCACCCTGCCCGACCTAACATCCAGAAGGGAACTGGTCCTTGTAGGCAATTTCATCTTGGACTGGTTAGCCTCCTGCTCAAAAGCTCATACCTCCAAAATTGAGTCCCTTAATCTCACCCAATTGATTGATGAACCCACCTGATACAACCCCCACTCCCAAAACCATTCTTTATTAGACTGGATCCTTACCTCCCACCCTCACAGAATAACTTCCTCTGGCGTCCTCTCCAACGCACTAAGTGACCACTGTATTACTTACTGTATCAGGAAAACACAACTGCCCAAATCTTCCCCCAAGCACATCAACACTTGCTCTCTAAACAAGTTGGACACCAATGCCCTCCATACCAGTCTATACAAAGCCAACTGTCAACCTGTCTACTCAGCCCTTGATGTTGACATGGCCCTCCCTAGATTCCTACACAGCTTTAAAAACATCTGGGACATTCATGCCCCTCTGAAAAGTCCAGGGTCAAGAAGTGACACCACCCCTGGATCACCACACCCGTCCTCGCCAAATGCAAGGAAAGAGACAAGGCTTGGTCGTACTTTAAATCCAACCCCAATCCTCAGAGCAGGCAAGCTTTTAACACCCTACCTAACGCCTGCACCAAGACCATAAGAAAAGCAAAAGCAGACTACTTTAGGTCACAACTCTTGCATGCTAAGCCCCCTCCATTCTGGAAAGTTGTGTACACACTTCTTGACCCACCAGCTCAGCCCTGCACCCCCGCCTTCAAACTTCACGGCCAACCAGTCACTGACCCGAACCGTGCCTCTGAAATCCTGAACCAGTTTTTCACTTCCTGTGCTGTACCACTGGGCTCCCCCCCTTCTTCCCCAGTCCCACCACCACCCCTCCCTTAACAAAGACTTCAAGTTTACCCCCCTTGCTGTACGCAAGGTATGGAAAGCCCTACATTCACGTAACCCTGCAAAGACCAGCCCGGAAGGGATTCACCCCAAACTTCTGCAGATCTTGGCTCCTGCGATCACCAACCCCCTTACACATTTCCTTAACCTCTCATTTTCCACAGAAATAGTTCCGCTAACCTGGAAATTGGCCTATGTAATTCCCCTTTACAAAAGCGGTGACCCCTCCTTGCCAGGCAATTATAGGCCCATCTTGCTCCTCCCAGCCCTAGCCAAACTACAAGAATCCTTGGCCCACACCCATCTACCTTGCAATAAACAATATCCTCTCACCCCATCAGTCTGGCTTCAGGAAACACCATTCTACAGTTTCCTCCCTCCTACACGTCACCAACCATATCCAAACTGCCTCTGACCAAGGCTTCCTTACAGCAGCTGTATTTGTCGATTTAACAAAGACATTTGACTCTGTATCCCACCCTCTTCTCCTGCAGAAGCTTGAGGCAGCTGGACTTGCCCCCATCACTGTAAGTTGTTTCAATCTTATCTATCCACCAGATTTCAATCTGTAAGAATTGTTGATACCACATCTCCCCCTCTCCCTATCCTGACGGGTGTCCCGCAAGGCTCTGTTCTCAGTCCCATCCTCTTCTCCCTCTTCATTAATGACCTTCCCTCCTCCTGCACCAGTTCGTCAATACACATGTATGCAGACAACACCATCCTCTTTTCCTCCGGTCCCAACCTGCTTGAAGTCCAAACTACTCTACAAAACGACTTCAACATTCAGTGCTGGTTTAACCAAAACCAACTGAAATTAAACACCACCAAAACTGTTTCCATGGCTTTCAGCTCTACCCAGAAACTTAGTCGTACTACCTCCCCCCCGTCACCTCTCTCGATAGCTCCCCACTTGACCAAATCACCAGATACAAGCACCTGGGTGTTTGGCTCGACCCCCACCTGTCTTTTTCAGCTCACATTGAATCTATCACCTCCAAGCTGTGCCCCAAACTCAGCATGCTATACCAGAACAGGGACTGTCTCCCATTACTTGCCAGATGTGAAATTGTCTCTAAAATGACCCTCTCCATACTAGATTATGCAGAAGAAGTTTACAGCTCTGCCCCTGTAACTACCTTTGCCAGGCTGGATATCCTTCTTAACTCATTCTGTCACTTCGCTACAAACCCCCCCATGCACCCACAACTGCGATCTTTACTCCCTCCTTGGACTAAGCCCCTTATCTCACAGGCGCTATATACATGCCCTCAATCTTACATCTAAGTACTGGTTTAACTTGCTCCCCTCCTATCTTGAGGACTGACTATCCTCAGACTCCCTATCCCCTATGAACTTAGGCACAGAAATGAAAGGTCCTTCACCCTGCCCTGACCCTCTTCCACAGTGGGCAAAGCTGCTTTCCCCTACCAGCTTGCTTACTTGTGGAACAAACTTATCCCTGCTATCAGAAACTCACTCTCTTACTCTAGCTGCAAGCAACAGCCATGTCTCCTTCCTCCACCTTTATGTCGCTGCCACAACTGAGCTAAACCCACAACTTCTACTTGCTTTACCCTTCTACAATTCCTCCCCAGCACTTATTAAAGATTCATTATGCACCACTCTGGCGACCCAGGTTCTGGAACGGACTCAGGCCGCCAGGAGTTGGTAGGGGAGGGGAAGGATCGAGCATCCTATGACTGCTCTCCTTCCTCTGGGGAGGGATGGGGCACTGCAGTGCACTGTAGCGGCGACTGGTGGAGGCCAGTAGCACTACAGCAGGGAGCAGCAGAGTATGGGGAGAGCACAGCATGCATCAGCACATAGCTGCTTGCACGCCATTGCACGTCCAGCTCTCTGGGGCAAAAAAACCAAGTCAAAAAATGTCGGGGCATGATCTCAGTGGCTGATGGCCATGCCCGGTGCCCCCCAGTACTTGATAGAATCCTGCATTTTGAGTGATGTGAGTGATTAATGGCAAGCTCTAAGGGGGGTGCCAGACCTAGCCCGGGGGGTACGGGTGCCAGCTGCCGGAGATCGCGGAGATTCATTCCGCAGGGGAGAAAAAAGGGATGAGATTAAAAAAAAAAAGATTAATTATGTAGAGCTCTTATTATTGTATAGTTCACCTCTAGAGATTCATCATATGTAATGTTTTTGCTCTCACTGCTGTATTATATTGATTGTAATTAGCTGCTGTTGTTCTGTTGACTAATTCTCTGCATTTATTGTCTGTATTTCCACTGCTCCTTCCCCCCCACCCCCAGGCCGCACCTGGAATCGAGCCTCGGCTCAGCATGCTTTTCCTGGTCACCAAATGTTTAAAAAAATAAAAAATAAAAATAAATATGTTTTATCTTCATGTCCCCACCATGTCATCAAGTCTGATACACTCCCAGATGCCCTTAGTGACCATCACATGGTCTACTGCATGCGCAAGATCCACTGCACAAAGTCCCCCCCACCATTCTTAAAATCCGCTCTTTCCATTCCATTGACATCTCCACCACCTTTAGCTAGCTGTCCAGTATCAACTGGTCACCCATCTCTGCTGCCCCCTCTGTTGACACAGCCCTATCCTTCTTTCCCAAGCAATTTCTATCTGGTTGGGACAGCAATGCCCTGCTTAGAAATGCAAGGGTCCAAGGCAACCACCTGCCCTGGATCACTGCTGAATTCATTACCTGTCAACAAGCACATGATCAAGTGTGGGCCGCATACAAGACTTCATGCACCCAGCAAGATCTTCAATGCTATCGCACACTCTGGAATGCCTGTACCCATGCCACTCGCCTCACCAAAGCGGACTACTTCAACACCTCCTTCCACAACAACATAAACAGCCCTCCAAATTCTGGAAGATCATCCACGTCTTGTTTTTCCCTCCCTCCCAACCTCCCTCCCTCCCCAGTCCTAAACATTGGCATCCTTTTAATTGATGACCCTCCTACTGTGGCTGTGGAATTCAATAACATTTTTATTACCTGTGCCTCCTCTCTCCTTGCAGTCTTCCCACCCTCTAATGATCACCACTACCCACGATCCTCCACCACCTCGTGCTTCACATTTGAATCTGTCCCCCCTAATGACACCCTGCGAGTATTACATGCCCTGAAATCTAACAAAGGTAAGAACCCTGATGGCCTTGACCCTAAGCTTCTTCACCTCTCTGCCCATGCTATTTTATTTATTTTTATTTTTTATTTTATTTAAACAGCAGTTTGGAAAACCTTTGAGCCATAGGCTCATTTACAAAGGTACCTTGTCACAGTAAGACAAACCAAAATACACAGTATAGCAGTACAACACATAAGTATAACAGTAAATTAAGACATAGATACAAACAAGCTGGTACAGGTAGGATGGATACCAAACAATACCAGAGTTATGTTGTCCTTAGCGGCAGTAATAAGCTTTGTCATAAGTATTAGTCTGGCTTTGACTAGCGGCAGTTACAGCATCGGTGTTAATAAGGTGGTTACGTAAGGAAGTTTTGAAGCACGATATAGATTGGAGCTTCGGAGATGGAGGGCAGTGTGTTGAACCAGGAGGGGCCCTAAAGCTGAAGGCTCTTTGGCTGTGAGAGTTCCTAGCTCTAGGGATAACAAGAGAGGTTTTCCCAGAGGTCCGAGTATGAACTAGTGGGACAGAGCGCGTATGGTGGTGGTCAATCCTGGTGGGAAAGCCCAAGGAGGGTCTTTTTTGTAAGGGTACAGGTAAGATATTTGAGGTGCTCGTCGAGATCAAGTACCAGCACTTTAGCATACAGTAGACAGGTGTGTGTCATCCTAGGTGCTCCAGTAATTAACCTGCAGGCCTTATTCAGAGAAAAGGAATTTTATGGAGTGGGTCTGATCAGCAGCCATACACCGGCAGTCCATAGTCCACTAGGGACAGGATAGAGGAGGTGACTGCGAGTCGAAGAGCCTCCGGGGGGAGGCAGTGTTTATACCGATGTAAGATGCCCAATCGGATATTAGTGGCAGTGGCTAGGGCAGCGATGTGTCCATGGAAGGAGAGGGAGGGGTCAAAATGGATCCCTAGGTATTTATAGGAGCAAACTTGTTTGAGTGGGAATGAGGACCCAGAGTGAATGAGGAGTTTGAAGTTGCAGGACTTGTTTTGGGGATGCGTGAGGAACATGGTTTTGGTTTTTTTAAGATTTATCACCAATCTATGTTCCTTGAACCAGCCCTCAGCTTCAGTGAAGGACTTCTGCAGCGAGTCCTGGAGGGCAATAGGGTTATGACTTGAGGCAAAGATGACTGCATCATCAGCGTACAATAGAATGTTCCCCGAGCAAGAGCGTGGAAGGGTGTTAAGGTAAAGGGAGAATAGTAAGGGGCCCAGAATGGAGCCCTGGGGAACCCAGAAAAGATGGGACAGATGTCTGAGTAGGTCCCATTAATTTTTACACGTGTGAGAGGTCAGACAGATAACTGTGCACCAGGAGATAGGCCCAGCAGCAAAACCAGAGAGACTAAGGGCATCAAAAAGGAGGGGGTGGGAGACAGGTCAAAGCTTTGAGAGGTCAATGAAGACAGCACCAGCCAGAGAACCAGTGTCTAAGGAGGAGTGGAGAAAGTTGGACTTCTAGGAGGGCTGTGTTGGTACTGTGGCCTCGCCTCGAAGCCATGCTGCTCAGGACAAAGGACATTGTAGGTGGAGAGGTAGTCAGAGATTTGAGAGGCCACCACTTTTCCAAGGCCTTGGAGAGAGAGAGAATGGAGATCGGTCAATAGTTTCCAGCCACAGTCCTATCACCACCTTTAAAGATAGGGGTGACAGTGGCGACTTTACAGGCAGTTGGAACCTTCCCCAGGCAAAGAGAGTGGTTGATGAGGCATGTGATCGGGGTAAGGACTGTGTCTAAGACCAGCTGTAGGATACACGGATCCAGGGTGTCACTGCCTGTACTATTACTCTTGAGGGCAGTGACAAGGTGCGGCCTAAGTTCTTGGGCAGAAACACAGCGGAGGAGAAAATAAGGGCGAGAAAGATTTACGGCAGGTGCTGGGGGAGGAGGGTCAAAAAAATTTGTAGGGAGGATAGGGCTAAGGTCAGTGAATGAGGTGTTGAGGTGGTTGGCTATGAGGGCTGGGTCTGAGGAGATCACACCATTAATGTTGATCTGGGTGGGTGGGAGTGTGCACTCCCATTTAACTGTTTAATGTTATCCCAGAAGGTTCTGGGATTCCCCATGAGGCAGTAGTGAGGACCGATAGTGCTCAGACTTGGCCTTTCTGATGGCCCGAGTGCACTTGTTTCGGGCGGCAGCATATAACCGCCTGTCATTGGGCCACGTCTTGTTTTTCCTCCTCCCAACCTCCCTCCCTCCCCAGTCCTAAACATTGGCATCCTTTTAATTGATGACCCTCCTACTGTGGCTGTGGAATTCAATAACATTTTTATTACCTGTGCCTCCTCTCTCCTTGCAGTCCTCCCACCCTCTAATGATCACCACTACCCACGATCCTCCACCACCTCGTGCTTCACATTTGAATCTGTCCACCCTAATGACACTATTGCTCTCCCCCCGACATACCTCCTGAACCTCTCCTTCGCACAAGCAACTGTACCCTCAATTTCGAAATCTGCTACTGTGGTTCCTCTTCCCAAAGGGGGTGACCTCTCCAATCTCAGCAATTTCCGCCCCATATCCTTACTTCCTATCCTGGCTAAGGTCCAAGAGTACCTGGAGCTAGAACAGCTTTCCAGCTTCCTTATCACCTCCTCCTTCCTCACCCCCTTCCAGTCTGGCTTCCGTAAAGACCACTCCACGACCACCTCCCTCCTCCAGCTCACTGACTCCATTCTCACAGGGATGGACCAGGGATTCATCACCTCTGCCATCTTTGTCAATCTGGCCAAAGCCTTCGACACTGTTGCCCACTCCCTTCTCCTCTTCAAGCTGACAGTGGCCAGCCTCTCCAATAAAGCCACCAACTGGTTCTGGTCATGCCTCACTGGCCGGTCCCAATTTGACAGAGCTGGCAATTCCACTCCCCCCCCCCCACTCACAATAAACACCGGTGTTCCCCAAGTCTTGGTACTTGGGCCTATTTTCTTCTCCATCTTCCTGAATGACCTCCCTGAAGCCTGATTATCTGCTAGCATACATATATATGCAGACGACACCGAGATAGTCTCCTCTGGGAGTACCCCTGCCAAAGTGACCACCAGTCTTCAGCTGGACTTCAGCAATGTGCAGTACTGATTTAATGCTAACCATCTATCACTGACTGTCAAAAAAATGGTCTCTACGACCTTTGGTACCAGACAAAAGCTGTCTAGACTGGACTCCACCCCCAGCTTTCATACCCTGTCTGGATCCAAACTGGACGATGTCCCCTCTTTTAAATACCTTGGACTATGGCTAGACAAAAATCTAGATGCAACCAGGGGTCAGGTTGATGTTATTTTTTGTTTTATTAGTGCTGTGCGGTGCCTCCATTATGTAACCCACTACCTGGCTTCCTGGGTTTGGGGAGAAAACTGTTGCTTGGCATTTTGGCTAGGTTTGACTTCTAGTCAGGGGCACCCAAGTAATCTGGACACAGGAAGCAATAACTGTAATGTCCAAACCAGGAGTGGGATTCTAGAGCGTGGCTTTTATTCACAACACAACAGAACAATAAAGCATAGATGGACCCCCACGGAGCTACACTCCTGGTAATACAGATATACAGAGACCAGAACACATCTTCTTACACACTGAAACCCTCAGGTTCTGAAACACACTGGCACTCAGCCTGAACTCATACTGTTCTCTGGATTTCCCTGCGTGGCACATCCGGCCAGCACTTGGACACACTTCTCTGGATTCCCTGGCGTGGCACATCCGGCCAGCACTTGGACACACTTTCCATATGGCATGGATATTTATAGGTGGCTCCCTCTACCACCCATGAGCACATACTGGCTCCATAAAGGGAAAATCTTCCATCTAATCCCATGTCTGGGTACTTTCCCCGAACACTGGGCAAGTGCCCGGAAGAAAGCTAAAGGTGCCCAAACTGAACCCGTAGAGGTAAATCTGGTTACTCCAGATGGGGGGGGGTCTCCCACCTCTTGCTCCCAAATCTATACCCGGCCATTCATTTTGAATCAACACCTTTCCTGAAACACACTGTTGTAGAATGCTGTCTCGAAATGTATATCACATTTAACAATCTACAGTCTCTGGAAAATAGTGTCCTGACTTGTAATGTTGTTTAATTGGCTATGTCCATCCCTGTAGATCCCCACTGTACAGATTACATTTTAAGCCACACACAACTGTAGTACTGTACTTGTCTGTCCTTCCTTAACCCCACAGTAGCAGATACTAAACACACTGTCTGGTGAAAACATAGGCTCCCTGGCAGAGCTGACTCACCCTGGTTTGCATGTGCCCACAGGCTTCTGGAAAAACAAACCACTTCTTGTGCCTCAGCACTTGAAACAACACATGACAGGCAACTTTCCCTCTTCAGCAGGGACAGGGGATCACCCCTGAAGTTGCTGGCTTCTCTTCCCCCCATCCCTCCTGGGATGGGGCACTGGAACAAGCTGGGGAACAGTCTCTACCATTAGACCAAGTTCTTCTGTGTCTCTATCTAGGGCGAGAACACACACCCTCTATCTCTGGGTAGCTCTATAGCAGAGCTTAGCCCTGAGGGGCTGCCAACTGCAGCACACCTCCTGCTTCCACTGAGTCTCCCTGAAGACTGCTTCAAAACCTCCCAAAGTTCTAACTCCCTGCTGCAACATTCCAAAGTGGCTTATGCTACTGCGAGAATTCTATATGATGTCATCCCTCCAGCTCAGCTGAGACTGAGGACAGAGTAAGACAGTGTGAAATCCATTTAACTGGTGTTTCACAAGCTGCCTTTCCCTGCCTGCCACTAAATCTAAGTGGGATTCTTGTAACCCCGGGTGACAGGGAGGCTACACCCACCCTTGGCCAGGAAAATGACTGTCCGCAGTGATTACTTACCCGGCCCAGGCCATCTTACTCTATGTGTTGACTACAGCGAGGTTGTGCTACCTTTCCCCCCTACCATGTGCCAGCACAGGCAGACAACACTAAGGGACCAGAGGCCCTTGGCTGACGCATCAGCCTCTACTCTACGGTCTTACTATGGAACGTAGTGGCCCTGGTAGAATTGTCCAGAGCATAGCCCTAATAGATCAGTACTGCGGCCCCTACAGCTGGTCAGGACCACAGCCTGTCTATCCCCCCAGCCCTCTAGGGAAAACCTATCTGCCTCTAAACCAAATACCCAAAAGGAAGCAAACAGGGGAACCTCCCCCCAACCCTGGACACCTGCAACCATACATAAGGAGCTAATGCTATACTCTATACATTACTCCCACACTCCCCCACAACCATACCTGTGGAAGGAGCAGTTACGCACAGAAACCACAACATCCGGTACTTTAAACACTACAGCATTAAAACACTAACAAGGAAATCCACTGAGTCCCTCCTCCTCCTCTTCTTGTCTTCTTCAGGAACACCTGCAAGAAAAAGAAAGACAAAACACACTCCTAATCTGTGTACACAGTCTATCTAACCACTACCATCAAAATAATGGAGAATCCCAAAAATATTTTTTAGAAAAGTAGAAAAACATTATAAACAGTTAAATCAGTAGAAAACAATATTATTTACAATACATGTTATTTGGGGGGACGGAGTGCCCTAAAAGTCCCTTCTAGTGACCACAGTGCCCGAAGACAAGTCCAGTAAAGAGTCTCACCTGGACTGGAGCCTGGTGAAGCACAGTTCTAACAGGCTGAAATCCAAAGGGAGAGTCTTTGAGGACAGTTCAAACATATGGAGTCTGCTAGTGTAGGGTGTGTACTGCAATGTCATAAGAATAGAAAAGTCTGGGCTTACCAGTCCCTTGTAGAATGAAACGATACCACACCTGGTCCTCCGCTGAAGACTCTCCCCAGCAGCATTCTTCTGATACAGCTGGGCTGACTTCTTCCGGAAAACGACAGGAGGGAACATCTGGAAACTGCTGGGTTGATGTCATCTCTGGAGATGGAACCTTAGAACAGGAGAAAAAGGAAAAACAGCTGGTCTGAAGTCATCCGGAATCCCAGGCGATGAATCAGGATACAGCTGGGATGGTGTCCTCTCTAGATATGAAGTCATCTGGTGGGCCAGTCGATGGAATCTGGAAAGCCAGTACACTGCAAACTGATGAATGTGGGGCACCTGGTTCCTGGAATGCCAGACTGGTGGAACAACATAGGTACGGCAACGGTTGGATGGTAGCACTGACTACCACTGCTCTGCTCTCCACTTGGTAGGCATGGGCACATTCACAGGGAGGTCTTTGCATTGTGGCCAATAGCACAATGGGTCAGGTGCTGGAATTATTACCCCATCTAGGTGCTCATAATCCCCACTGTGAAAGGTTTCATGTCCCTCTCCATCCACAATTTGAACAATGTCAATAAACAGTATCCTGACCCTTTTCCACTGGCTGATTTTTAATTCTAACACTCTATTTTTGACATGTCTGTTAGCACCAGGATGCACATGTTTCATTGCCTCTTCTATTATCCAGGATTTCCTGCTTTTCTCAATCTCCTCCCAGACTCTCCGAAGAAAGGTAGGAAAGAGTATACCATAGATTTCATTTGCTTTCCTACGAACCAGTCTTTCCTCTTTACTACACTTGGTCAACTTGCGACCACTGGCCTGGCTTGAGGGCGGCCAGTCCTGGTTCTGCCAGCTACGCATACTTAAGGCAATATAGAATGGGTCTTTAACTCTTCCTTGTGGGGTCAAGGCTGTAAAGTCACCACTCTCTTCTGCTATCGGTTCCTCCGAGGCAAGAGCTTGAGGCTGTGGATCCGTACCTTCTTCACAAGGTCACATAGGTTCCCCCTCTTCTTATTCCTCATTAAGAATCTGTGCCCAGGAGTGAGCAGTCATCCTCACTCCTGAGACTGTCCACTTTTCTCTGGGCACGGAGGTTGATACCTCCCATTCAAAGGCATCCCTCATCTTGTCTTCACCTATGAGACTTGGGCTAGGCCCCTCTCTCCAAGGGTCTATTGATGCTCCTTCCACAGCATCTCTCTGGGACCCAGACTCTCATACATCAGTACATTGTTCTGTCTGTAAATCTGCACCCTCTTGCTTTATGCCACACTCTGAGGGACCTTCTCTATCAGGCTGTGCCTGGTGCTGTGTGCTGCCAACTGCAGGTTCTTGAAGCTTTGTCCATATGGGAGCCAAACGAATCTTGGGTGCTTTAGTCAAGCCATATTTCTCTAGGCACCGAGAACAGTGAGGTACCATGAAGATGTCCCTTCCAGCATTTAAGCACATCACACATACTCGTACTGGATATCCAAGAATCGCCACATGAGGAGGCAGTCGTCCCCAATAGTAATATCTCTTAATATCTCTCAACTTGTTAACTTCTTCTACTATCATAGCCTGGGCAAGATCTGGGTAACGGGTTGGTCCCGAATCCATGACTGCCGAGAAAAACAAACGCTCACTGTTATTTCAAGTCCCACTCTTTTGAAAAAAACGTTTACAAAATGGCTCCCTTGCTGCTATGTTTACATTACTACCCCATCCTGTAATGGCAGCGGCAGCACTCCTGCACATCAGCGTTCTGTTTATGAGTCAAGCCACTGCGCATCCAATTTACACACTCCACTGATAAAGTTCACTCAAACTGTAAAATTGCACTGGTTGCTGTCCTAGCACAGTTATATGATTTTACTGGACTTCTCATTCGCTTTAATCACTGTTTTAGCTTAAAGTCCCCTAAAGCCACAGTATTTCATCGCACAGGATTGCCTATATTTCTTGCTGCATCTTTTATACAACTCACAGTCTCTCACATGGCTTTGAAAATTATACTGTTGCAAAAGCTACCAACTTTCTGAGGCCTAAAACTGGGACGGTCCATACTGACCATGAACCCTCCCCACTGTCTCTCCCATGGGCACCACTGCAGACAACACTGCACACAGTCAATTAAATTTTGCTGCTTGCTCTGGGCTGACCATGCCGCCCCACATTAACACCAGTAGCAAACATGCAGATTAAAAGAATACATCATTCTGCTGCAGCAAGTTCCAAATCATGATGTACAGAAAGTTCATTAGAAGCAAATCTGCATTAAATTGTGTGCAGACATTCAAACTGCATGTATTGCTCCTCCTGACAGTCCCATCCAACCCGTTTACACTTACCTCATTTGCTGAGCAAACTTCACTTCAGTGACTCCCACCACCACACCAGATTGTTTTCACACACTTCCCGACAGTTGATCAGGCCTGGGTACCTTAGTTCACTGCTGCCAGTCTCTTTACTGTCTGGAGTCCCACTAAGCTGCTAGCAGGTAGACGTTCACACGCGCTTGTTTGCACTACTACCCAGCCTAATCTAACATGAAGGAACATGCTTTATTGTGCTCCCACTAACATGCTTGCAGTGCAACACAGGCACAGGAGTTGAAGTTGCAAACTGCTGTCCAGCCCGAGCAGCACCACAGTGGTGCTGAAATAACTGTCACTCATGGATTGGCAGTCAGAAAAAACAAACAAAAAGGGGACAAAACTGGGACATGTAAGCAAAAACCAGGACATGCTGCCTGAAATAGGGACTGTCCTGGGAAAATAGAGACTGTTGGTAGCTTTAACTGTTGCTGAACCTATAATTATGCTCACAGTCTATTGCTCAGAATTCTTGCTTTTAGCTGATTATACTTGACACAGTCCTTCTTTGTAAAATGATCACACTGCTACACACAGATTCAGCTGGCTCTAGATTAAAATCACACAGTATGAGCTGTTTTTTATAATGGTACTCACTTAATCAGTGGCTTGTTGTTGCGATGTTAAACTCGGCCTACAGCCGATCTTGGAGGCCTCTGGAATAAGGCGGGTTGGCATTCCTGCCGTTTGTCCCTCTGAACACCTCGCTCTCTTCTCAGACATATCAGAATGTGGGTTGAGCCCGATTTTAAACAGAAAAGTCCAATTTAACTATTTTTACAACGTTTTCAGTCACCACGATGCTCCTCCTTGCAAACCTCCTCGCACACACCTCTCTCTCTCTCTCCCTCTCGAACACTGCACAGTCACTAGAGCTGGCTTGGGGTGGGACTGATTGCAGTCTCACCAATCACTCGACGCCATGCAAATGAGCCTCTTTCCACTCAAGCTTTTCTCCTCCACGGCAATGGTCGAGCAGGCAAAATTTAAACTGCAAATCACACTTTTTTATTTTTCAACTGTAGCTCCTCAGTGGGAGCACCATTTCAACCATTTATCAAGGCATTTTACTTAGCGACTCTCTTAGTCCATACCACAAGCATTTCCAACATCTAGGGCACAAATCTTTCTTTGTTTCCCACAGTTTTCCATACTTTTTCTGTCACACAACATTTAAAAAGCTGGCAAACATTGTAATTTGATGCAGGACAAGGGCATACACACTCGGGCTTTACTGCTCCTTGGTAAACAGTTGGCACACTTACAGCAGCACATAGACAGCAGCACACAGCGGCACATTCAGTTGGCAATGCTTCTACTTTTTGGGCTACCTACTGCCAGACAGCCAAAATGCTAGCCACTATCCGAGCAACCTTTCTTGCATTTTCTCCCAAATTGCAAGCCAAATCCCAACGGTAGCCCCCAATTTGCAACCAGGGGTCGGGTTGATGTTATTTTTTGTTTTATTAGTGCTGTGCGGTGCCTCCATTATATAACTCACTACCTGGCTTCCTGGGTTTGGGGAGAAAACTGTTGCTCGCCATTTTGGCTAGGTTTGACTTCTAGTCAGGGGCACCCAAGTAATCCAGACACAGGAAGCAATAACTGTAATGTCCAAACCAGGAGTGGGATTCTAGAGTGTGGCTTTTATTCACAACACAACAGAATAATAAAGCATAGATGGACCCCCATGGGGCTACACTCCTGGTAATGCAGATATACAGAGACCAGAACACATCTTCTTACACACTGAAACCCTCAGGTTCTGAAACACACTGGCACTCAGCCCAAACTTGTACTCCTCTCTGGATTTCCCTGAGTGGCACATCCAGCCAGCACTTGGACACACTTCTCTGGATTCCCTGGCATGGCACATCCAACCAGCACTTGGACACACTTTCCATATGGCATGGATATTTATAGATGGCTCCCTCTACCACCCATGAGCACATACTGGCTCCATAAAGGGAAAATCTTCTATCTAATCCCACGTCTGGGTACTTTCCCCAAACACTGGCAAAGTGCCCGGAAGAAAGCTAAAGATGCCCAACCTGAACCCCATAGAGGTAAATCTGGTTACTCCAGATAGGGGGTCTCCCACCTCTTGCTCCCAAATCTATACCCGGCCATTCATTTTGAATCAACACCTTTCCTGAAACACACTGTTGTAGAATGCTGTCTTGAAATGCATATCACATTTAACAATCTACAGTCTCTGGAAAATAGTGTTCTGGCTTGTAATGTTCTTTAAGTGGATATGTCCATCCCTGTAGACCCCCACTATACAGATTACATTTTAAGCAACACAACGTTAGTACTGTACTTGGCTGTCCTTCCTTGACCCCACAGTAGCAGATGTTAAACACACTGTCTAGTGAAAACATAGGCTCTCTGGCAGAGCTGACTCACCCTGGTTTGCAGATGCCCACAGGCCTCTGGAAAAACAAACCACTTCTTGTGCCTCAGCACTTGAAACAACACAGGCAACTTTCCCTCTTCAGCAGGGCCAGGGGATTGCCCCTGAAGTTGCTGGCTTCTCTTACCCCCCCCCATCCCTCTTGAGATGGGGCACTGGAACAAGCTGGAGAATGGTCTCTACCATTAGACCAAGTTCTTCTGTGTCTCTATCTAGGGTGAAAACACACACCCTCTATCTCTGGGTAGCTCTATAGCAGAGCTTAGCCCTGAGGGGCTGCCAACTGCAGCACACCTCCTGCTTCCACTGAGTCTCCCTGCAGACTGCTTCAAAACCTCCCAACGTTCTAACTCCCTGCTGCAATATTCCAAAGTGGCTTATGCTACTGCGAGAATTCTGTATGATGTCATCCCTCCAGCTTGGCTGAGACTGAGGACAGAGTGAGACAGCATGAAATCCATTTAACTGGTGTTTCACAGGCTGCCTTTCCCTGCCTGCTACTAGATTTAAGTGGGATTCTTGTAACCCCCTGGTGACAGGGGGGTTACATAGACTTCAGTGTACACATTGATGCCATTCACAAAAAGCTCCTCCCCAAGCTCAGTGCCTGTACAGACACCGCAGCTGTCTGCCCATACAGGCCAGGCATGAAACTGTACAAAAGATGTTTCTCCCAGTCTTCGACTTTAGGATATCATCTACAATTTGGCCCCTAAGACCACCCTAGCCAGCCTGGACACTCTCTTTAACTCCTTCTGCCACTTTGTCCTTGGCTGCCCCCTCTCACCCACCATTGCATTCTTTATACCTCCCTCTCTTTCCCTTCCCTCACCACCAGGCGCGTGTCCCACACCGCTAAACTAGTAGGTAAATACTGTCTCGGCTCTCTACCATCTTATCCATTTTCCCTCTTGTCGATCCCACCCAGCTCCTGCTACTCACTTCAATCCTCAACACACAGAATGCTCACCCTCCCACCGTGGCATACTTCATCTGGTCGCAATGCTTTCTCATACACATTCCCTAGCTCCTGGAACTCCCTCTCCCTTGAAATTCGCTCTGCCCAATCTCACCAATGCCTTGCAATCCTTCTTCAGAAACACACAGTTCTCCACTGCAATTGCAACTAACCCTCCCCCACCTACCCCATTATTCTTTATATCTACTTTCACACCCCTCCAGACACTCTAACTTTACTACAACCTTTCCTCTACTTTGCCTGCCCCTCCACCCTTACTTCCTCCCCCCTTCCCCTCTCCCTGTTACTCACCATCTCTATTTTTCCACAGCCTACTCCCTGTCCCCATTGCTGGGTTCTCTGCATCCTGAAGGGGTGATGGTCCTTCCTACCCACTTCCCTCTACCATGAGAAGGAATAATGGAGGATGTAGGAGTGAGTGGTGGAGGGGGGCGGTAGAGAAGAGGAGAGGGTAAGAGGAACCCCCCATCTATCCCCATCCCCCTTTTTCCTGTGCCAATGCCCAGTCCCCCTTGCAGAGTTCTCAACATCCTGAAGGAGAAAATGGCCCTGACTACCCATCCCCAACTCCATCTCCCCCTCCTCCTCCTCCTTTAACTTCAACCTACAAGTATTGTAAAGTGGGGATTCTGACTGAGGCCTAGAAACCCTCTCCCCCTTATAACAAGCACTTACAGCCCATGACTGCTCCAGCCCTTTCACCACTAACACTGCCCTTGACTGCCTCCACCCCCGCACTACCAGCTCTGTTCTCAGCTACCTGTTCTTCCTTTATTCTAAAAATGGGTTAGTCACTATGATTAAATCTAATGATGTGTCCATAAAAAATTGCAGTCCTGGCATTATGATTTAGTGATGCGCTGTGCTATTAGAATATTTGTATATTGAGCCCTGCTATTTCTAATTTATATGTTCTTATTTACGTCCTGCTAATGCTAATTTATGTACTTATTTTCATACCTGGATTGTCTGATGAATGTGTATGTTTCTTTCTGTACACTGCTTCCTTTTGTTAGTTGATCCTGCTCCTGTTGTAACCCCCGGACACTTCTGGAAATGAGCTGCTTGCAGTTCATGTTGCCTTCCTGGTGAATCTGTTATAAATAAATAAATATGTTGCATGGACTGGGTTTGCACAGTTTTGCTCTCCATGATGTAGCATGCCATCTGCAGAATTGCTTGTAGTCTGCTGTCTGGAAGAAAACCAGAGCTGTAACGAAGACTTTATGAAGTTCAGCAAGACCCCCGTTGAAGGCAGGAACTGAGAAAAAGTAGCTACTGCCTGTTCCATCTCCTGTCTGGACAGGCTTGAAATTAGCCAATCATCTAAATATGGAAAGATTTGGAGTCCTAACCTGCACAGGTGCACAGCGAGGACTGCAAAGCACTTTGTAAAGACTTGTGGTACTGAGAAAAGCCCAAAGGGCAGGACTCTAAACTGATAATGCTGTCACAGCACTACAGAACCAAAGTATCTGTGATGGCCAGGCTGTACCAGTATGTGCTCATATGTGTCTTGCACATCCAGAGATGCTAGCCAATCCTGAGACGTCAATTAGGGTAGCAGAGAGCCCATAGAAATCATCTTAAATGTTTCATGATCCATGACTTTGTCCCCTGATTTCTTTGGAACAAGTAAGTACTGGAATAAAATCCTGTGTTTCATTCTGACTCTGGCACTATTTCCACTGCCCTGTTGCTCAGAAGGCCCACAGTTTCATGTGCCAAAAGCTCAGACATGTGAGCTAACAAGATAGATTGTCTTCTGGGTGGATAGTCTGGAGGGGGCTCTGTAAAATCCAGGGAGCGTCCCTCTTAGATTTTGCTGAGGATCCACTTGTCCTTCATGACAGATTCCCACTGCTGGTAAAACTAGGTCAGGTCCCCCCTCCCCAACTAGAGAAGAGAGGTCTGCCTCAGACAGCTGAAGCACATCCAGGGTTGGAGCATCAGATAGTGGCGATAGGTCTTTTCAGCACCTGTGCCTTCAGCTGCGCTTTCTTTTAGACTGGGGAGTCTGGTTTCTGCCACAAAAGAACTGCTTAATATGAAAAGAACCACATTCCTTGCCCTTTTGAGGGTTAAAGGTTGCTGGTTTGGAAGTCTTAAATGTCATTCTAGTTTCATTGGATGCCTTAAGAGACTGTTCCATCTGCTGTTTGAACAGGTAAGTCCCATCAAAAGGAACGTTCATCACTTGTTGCTGGACATCCTGGGTGAAGCCAGAAGTCTGTAGCCAGGAATGCTATCAGATGCAAATGCCTTCCAAAGTAGCATGAGATGCAGCATCAAAAGCATCCACAGAGGCTTTAAGCTGGTGACTGTTAGATTCAATACCTTGCTTAACAGTCAGCAGAATATTTCGTTTATCTCCGAATCTGGCAGAAACTCTGTCAGAGGCTTTAGCTTGCTCCAAAGGGTACATTCATACTTAGTAAAATGCCCCTAGTAGCTAGCTATCCTCATGCCCAGGGTGGCTAAAGCACAGACTCACTTGTCCATAGTGTCAGTCTTCTATGACTCCCTATCAAAGGGGTGCACAGTGACATCTTTGGAAACACTGGCCATGTAATTCTCAGCTAGAACAACAATGGTGTCAGCTATGGTCTGAGTTATATACTGACTTATCTTTAGGAGCAGTGTTATTTTCTGTCTGCCTGATTGAGGAGAGCTGCGCAGAAGCAGGTCTTTACCAAACTGCGTCAGATAAGGTCTCCAGTGTGGGTGGAATTGGAGGAACTACATTGGCAGGCATATTATGCACATTTAGGAACTCCAGTTTGAGTCACTTAGCCTGGTCAATGGTTTTTGGCTTAAAATTCAATGCTGCATGCATATTTCTGAGCACAGCCTAGAAAGAGAGATCCTTCAGAGGCACAAACATGGGGATTGAGTCTGATGTATCTAGGCTATATTAAGGGTCATCCTCTTTACCTCCAGAAATAGTGAGGTTGGGGTCTGACCCATTCCCCTCTACACCCTCCTTGGAAGGAGGATTAAGAGAGGGTGGGGTCACAGGCCTAACAAACCAGTACTCCACAAACACTGGTGACACTACTCCCAACCTCAAGGGATGCGGTACTGGTGCCAAAGGTGGAGTCAGAACTGGCTCCAGGTGCAGCACTGGGAGGGTTCCTGACACAGTGAGCACAAGCAGCACCAGGTTCGGCACCACACTGGGCACCAGGTTAAGCCCTGAAGAGCACAAATCTGGATGAGATGTGGCACTGGAACTGGTGCTGACAACCCAAACAACACTGAAGTGACCAGCTATGGCACTGTGAACAGTCCAATCCAAGAACAAAATGAGGGATGGCCACAAGTGGGAGAGACATCAGCAGTACCACCCTCAGCAAGGGCCTGAAGACTGCTGATGCAAGCAAACACTCATGTGGGCCTGGTGGCACAACTCATGGTAGCAGGTCCATGTATTCCAAAGGGCCGAGGATTCAGCTCCAATAGCGGTGCCACTCGGACCACACACTGCACCCAATGGTGCATATGAGCTGCCCAAAGGTGGATCTGCCCACTAGATCCCTCACATAAAGACAGAGGAGGGTTCAGACCTGAGACATCACCATTTCTTCCCCTTCCTTCATGAAGAGGAAGAACCTGAGGTCGAGCGGTGCCTGGATCCCGATGCAGAGTGTGTGCGGAATCAGGGTGGCTTCTTTTTGTGCTTCCAGAAGGACTGCCTTTCCTCCCAGGCACTGGACTGCCTATCATCAGAATCCTTCTCTGGAGGGGAGAGTGGACCGGACACCACCCCACTGCTAGAGGAGCCTGCCTCTTCAGACTCCCTACTGTCTTCCATGGCCTTTGATGATTCGACGCACAGTAGGGCTGAGAAACTATAATAGATTTGTGACAAAATACACTAAACTGACACATAAATAAACTCTAGTTTAGACACTGAAACTGAGAAGAACTGAACGTTGCTGTCATATAGATGTGAAGTTCTGACTCCTGGAGGGTGAGCCTTTGAAGCACTGATGAGTACCTGGCAATGAGGAAAAATGAATCTGAGGTCATTGGGGGCTAGCGCCAATGAAAACAGATGGGTGCATACGGTCACTCTCGGAGCCACACATGCACACTGTTTACCTCTGCACCAGCCCTCTGAGAAGTTCTGTCTCCATCACAAACCCTCTTGTGTGAATCAATGGTGAAGATTGCTTCTTGGAAAATCTTACATTTTTTTCCTCTCCTCCCTGTCTTGATATGCTGCATGCCCAGAGTTCACTGAAACCAAAGCCAAAATGAAATTATTAATAAGTAAGACTCCACTCTGGCATGGGATTCCACTGAGGGACATTTCACCAGTCTGTGCTATGAAATTCTGGAGCAGGTTAGAATGAAGTTGGCCATGCTCACTCCCACTCCCCCCAACAGAAATAAGACATAGAAACAGAATTTGACAGAAGAAGGAGACCAAAGGTCCAGCAAATCAGCCCTTACTATACTATGGGGAGATATTGTTGATGGGGGACCTGAATATGTCAGATGTTAACTGGAGCACCTTTGCTGCAGCCACATCCAAGGGCAGGGTCATTCTCGATGCCCTACAGGGGACATGCCTCAGACAGCTAGTGTTGGAACCCACTCAGGAGGGAGCCATCTTAGACCTGGTACTCTCAAACAGGGACGGAGAGAGGATCTCAGATTTAGAAGTGGGTAGCCATCTGGGAACAAGTGGCCACCAGTGTGGTTCACAATAAACACAGCCATAGAGTCAAGTCATACAAAAGCGAGGCTACTGGACTTTAGGAGGGCTGATTTTGTCAAAATGGGAGAGTGCCTCAGAAAAGCACTAGCAAACAGGCAAGAAGTAGGGGTGGAGGAACAATGAGGGAAACATCAGAGCTGCTATCACAGAGGCAATAAGCCTTTCTGTGAAATAAATAAACAAATAAAAATGAAGAAAAAAACATTATGGTTCTCAAAAGAGGTGGCGGGGAAGATAAGGGAGAAAAAGTTCAGGAAGTATAAGGAAACACAGAAGGAGCAGGACAGAGAACTGTACAGAACAGTTAAAGCAGAAGGAAGCGGGAAAGGCAATCAGAATAGCAAAGGCCCAAATTGAGGAAAAGATAGCCAATTTGAGTTAAGAAGGGGGATAACACCTTTTATAGGTACATTAGGGAGCAGAGAAAGACCAAGTGGAGGGATAGTGATGCTTAATAAAGTGGAGGGTGGGTGGGTAGAGGGTGACAGTGAAAAATCAGGGATGCTGAACAAATACTTCTGCTCAGTATTCACAAAAGAAGAGGAGGGGGAGGTACCTATTCAAATCAATAGAAGCACTCTGAATAAGGGGGTCGATACCAGACCTTTCACAGAAGAAAGGGTCCTGAAAGAACTCCTGGAACTGAAGGTGGACAAAGCAATGGGGCCTGATGGGATTCACCCTAGAATTCTAAATTAGGGGAGAATTAGTGACACCACTGACTAATCTTTTTAACAAATCATGTGAGGATGGTGTGGTACCTGAGGACTGGAGGAGGGCAGATGTGATTCCCCTTCACAAAAGTGGGAGAAAACCGGAGGCAGGAAACTACAGATCTGTTAGTTTAATCTCAGTGGTAGGGAAAATAATGGAATTACTTCTGAAAGAAATAATTTTTGAGTACCTAGAGGCCAGTGGGGCACAGGACCCAAGACAGCATGGATTCACAGTGGGAAGGTCATGTCAGACAAGTCTAACAGATTTCTTTGGCTGGGTGACCAAAGTAGTAGACATGGAAGGGGCTGTGGACATGGCCTACCTAGCCTTTAGCAAGGCATTTGACACAGTCCCACACAAAAGATTAATAAACAAGTTAGCCAGCCTTGGAGTGGGTCCCAGGGTGGTAGTCTGGGTAAAAACTAGGCTGGACAACAGGACACAGAGGGTAATAGTAAACAGAGTCCACTCCGAAGAAAGGAGGGTTACTAGCGGGATACTGCAGGGTTCAGTACTGGGAACGGTCCTTTTTAATGTCTTTATAAGTGACATTGCAGAGTGACTGGAAGGAAAAGTATGCCTCTTTGCGGATGACACAAAGATCTGCAATAGAGTTGATAAACAAGTGGGAGTGGAAAGGATGAGAAGGGACTTGGCAAGGTTGGAGGAATAGTCAAAAGTGTGACAGCTTAGATTCAATGCAAAGAAGTGCAAAGTAATGCACCTGGGAAACAAAATTCCAGGGGAAGAGTACACAATGGGGGGAGGTACTAACAACAATAACAATGGAAAGGAACCTGGGGGTAGCCATATCAGATGATCGGAAAGTAGGCAAGCAATGTGAGAAGGCAGTAAGGAGGGCTGGGGGGATACTGGGATGCATAGGGAGAGACATCATCAGTAGAAAACAGGACATTGTTATCCCTCTGTACAGATAGTTGATGAGACTCCATCTGGAGTACTGCGTGCAGTTCTGGAGACTCCATCTCCGCAAGGACATAGACAGGATGGAGGCAGTCTAGAGGAGGGCAACTAAAATGGTGCAGGGTTTGCACCAGAAGCCATATGAAGAGAGACTTAAAGAGCTTGATATGTATACCCTCAAGGAAAGGAGGGAGAGGGGGGACATGATAGAAACTGTCAAGTACCTCAAAGGAAACAACAAAGTCCAAGAGGATAGCATCTTTCAGAAAAAGAAATGCGCAAGAACAAGGGGGCACAATTTGAAGATGGGGGGACAGCTCAGTGGCAACATGAGGAAGTATGTTTTCATTGAGAGGGTGGTGGATGCATGAAGTAGCCTTCCTGAGGAGGTTGTGGGGTCAAAAATAGTGGGGGAATTCAAGAATACATGGGACAGATATAAGGCAATTCTGGTGGGGGCGTAGGAAGAAGTAGGCTGTTGGTTAACTAGGATCTACAGCTTATCAAATAGGTAGGGAAATGGGCAGACTGTGTGGGCCAAGTGGTCCTTATCTACCATTAAAATATATGTCTGTGTGTTTCTATGTTAACTCACCCCACTGACCTACTGGGCTGTTCCCCGAATACTATACCCCTCAAATCCTTGCTGCCTCTCCTGGCAGACTATGCATCACCTTGCCATGTCCCAGCAGTGTTTAAACCCATTAAGAGTAGCTGCCCCCCACCACTCCATCCAGCAGTCTATTCCATGGTTCCACCACCCTCTGAGTGAAGCAGAACTTCCTTCCATTTCCCTGAATTTGCCTCTCACCAACCTCCAGTCATTTCCTCTATTATCTGCATCCTTGCCTCTTAGAAATAGATCCTCACTGTTTACCTTGTGTATACCCCTGTGAAACGTACACTGTATGTTTCAATCATGTCTCCTCTGCTCCCACCTGGAATCCAGTGAAAACTTGTTTAGGGCCTCCAGCAGTTCCTCGCAGGATCTGCCCTGCTGGTCCTGGATCATCCTAGTGACCCTTCACTGTACCGACTGTAGTCTGTTGATGATCTTTCTCCGGTGAGGGCTCCAGAACCGGACAGAGTATTCCAGACAAGGTCTCACCTGGGATCTGTACAGTGGCAGAATCACCTAATTTCACCTACTGTCAAAAACACCTCCATATACAACCCAGCATCTCTAACCCTTGCTGTATGCTTTTCTGCACTTACTTGTTTGCTTGAGAGAGTCATTGATTAGGACCCCCCCCTTCAGATCTCCTTTGTTGCAGTGGACAGTCTAACTCCTCCCATTCAGTATTCTGTGCATGGATGCCATCTACTGAAATGCATTATATTGCACTTCTTGGCATTGAACCTCAACTGCCAAACTTTAGACCATTTCTCTAGTGTCTTGAATTCCTCCTGGAGCTCCAGCACCCCTTCCTCATGACCCACCCTCTTGAATGTCTTTGTGTTGTCAGCAAAGAGACATAACTTTCCATGAATACCTTACCCAGTGTCAGTGCCCCCCCCCCAATGGGGGCTTACATTCTGGCCCGTTTCTCCCATTGCCTCCTGGTGCCTGCTGTGTTCCTGAATTGGTCCCCAATCTCACCGCCTGGCCCTTGTCCAGTATTTTGCCCCAAAGACCCTGTGTAGCCCCTTTTCTTCATGTTTGCCCTCTTTCGGTAAATGGGGCAATCCAGAGTCGCTGGCCATTTTCCCTTACTCTTCACGGCCAGCCAGTGAGCTCGCGCATGTGCAGAAGATGCGCGCTGTTTTTGGACCACAATTGCAGTCAAAGAATTGCTTCTCCAGTAATCTCGGTCCCCTTAAGGTGCAGGGTGGGGGCCGGTGGTTCGGGCTGGACCAGAGGAAGCCGCCGAATATTGTAATTAAAGAGCGCTGTTCGCTCTATGAAGGCTGCATTAATATTCATGAGCGGGTCAGTTCTCCAGGGGACTGTACATTTCGGCAGCTGCGATAAGTGTAGTATGTAAATAGATAAAAAAAGGAAGGGAAGCAGCTTAAAGGACACTAAAGGGGCTACTAACTGATAGGGCTATGTAAATAAAAAATGTGTTGTTCTGGCAGCTCCAGACCATTACTCTTGGGACTCTTATAAGTTCCATGACTGCTGCCTAGGGGCATTGTATTTCAGCAGCAGCAACAGGCTATGAATGGCAGCATTCAAGAGGGCACACTAGTGGCTACTGGACAGTGGAGCACAGAATAAATCAATATGCTTTTCCTGGCTGCACCAGAACTTAAATATTGGGACTGTGTTAAGCTGCAAGGGGACTGTGTGTTTAAGCAGCCATTTCTGTAGAGCAGCAGCCAATCAGAAAGCCAGAACTTCAGAGCAAAGATTGTTGGGGCAGTGACAGAGACTCTTAGGACATTGCAAAAGGCTTGTGGGGAAAAAGCAGGGACCTGACTCAGGCACCAAAACAGGGAGCCTATAGAGCATCGAGGAAGGCTAATGAATATTTATTCCTGAGACAGACAAGTGGATACAGCCAATTGTGTTGGAACTGGCAAATGGATTCAGCCAATCAGGAGCCCCAGAAGAGCTCCATAAAATCCAGGGACACTGAAGGCTGAGTTAAATTCTTTGGTGAGCCCCTCCACAGGAAGGGGGCTCAGGCCTCTGTTTAAGAAACTGGGCCTAATGTGCTTAGTGAAAAACCCTCGACAGGGGCCGGGGGCTTCTGCCTCTACCAGAGAAAAAGAGTGGCTGCAAGCAATAGAAGTCACTGGCCTGGGGGTTGCCAGAAATTGTCCTCCAGGGCTAGCAAAATGCTTTACCCCATTAGGAAAATGTGGACAAGAAGCCAGCATCCGCCTGCAGTTGTGAGAGAGCTGCAAGAAATGCTTCTGCCTCAGCAGTGAGTCTTGAAGAAAACCTGTAACTTCCAGAAAAAGAAAGTCTCCTGAATCCTACTGAGTGAGTAAATGTCTACTTGCAAGTTTGAACTGTTGGAAACCTGTTTGAGGCAGAGAAGCCCAAGAGGCCCAGAAGTGCCCGTCATCTGTCTGCACCCTGCGTTTAACTAGCACTTAAGAAATGGGTGGACATTTGAGCAAGTGACCAGAGATGGGTCCAGTGTTGTGAAATGCCTGTTGTGACTGTTAATCGTACCTACAGGACTGGAAGGAATGTTCCCTAGCCATGCAGAACTGTCCTGACAGTGCCTGGGAGCCAAGTGAAAGTTTTGAGAGTCCAAGTTGGAGCTGCTAATGCCAGCAAAACCACAAGGGACAGTAATGTTGTGTTTAAGCTCGAGGGAAGCTACAATGACCAATTGTACTACCAAGTAAAGCATGTTAAGTGGCGGGGAGCCATGCCACAAGCTCCGTCTGTTGTTTCAAGTGCGCTGATTGGTAGAGAGGCAAGCCTCAAGCTCTGTGTGATGTTGTTGAAGCTCTTGTGTATCTTGCATGGACTGTGAGAGTCTGTTTCACCCTAGCCTTAGGGGACAAGTACCCTCCAGAGAGAGCGTCTGTGAGCTGCACGTATAAAGGACCATGCTGGCCACACTGGCACATGGTTGATGTAACTGCATCCTTAGCCAGCTATTAAGAAGTCCAGATATAAATGTGCTGATTATAAATGTGCTAAATATAAGTGTGCTGAATGCAATGTGACAGTTCCAGATCTGCCTGGGAGACAGCCTGGTAGTGTGCGACCACCTAGGGCACTGCAATATACGCTTCCCCCTGAGGGGTATAGCCAGAGGTGGGGGTCTGAAGCGTGCTGGCCCCGGTCCTGGCCCAGTCTGTACCGAATGAGACTGTTAGCCCAGAAAGAAGGGGCACCAACTTTGTGCTGAGTGGTTTCCAGAAAAGGCAAGCTGCCAAGCCTGTTTTCCTCAGCTCCTGCTCGTATCCTCATCAATGCTTCTCAAATCCAGATGATGACTTCAAACCGTGAGTAGGCATACTCAGCCTCTGCCAGAATTGGGGAACTGTAAATAGTGTAAAGTGTTTTCAAAGTTCAGCAATCTAACACCCAAGCTAGCACAGCAAGGGAGGTATTGGTTTTCTGCAAGCCTTAAAGTTAAAATTGCAAGGCCAAGAAATAAAGCATACTTATCTGTTTTTTAAAGGGTCCCAACTCCGCTGCAATGCCAGCCACCTCAGCTACCAGGCCTGCACCTTTAAAGAACTTTAGTACTGGGTACCCAGAATAGGTGTTGGAATTACAGGGCTCTGATACAGTGCGGGACTGGTATTGTGTGGGTATTTAACCCTTACAGGGCCACGGACTGATATATCAGTCAAGAACTCCAATACATTCTAATTCTGTTGGCTATCTAATACACTGTTTCTGCCATCAAATGCAGCTAGCTAGGTAGAGAAAAAGAATTTCAATACATCAGTGTTTGGTGGGTGGCCACTGGGATTGATGTTTGAATTTAAAATGAAAGTAATTATTATGATATCCATCCAAAACCAATGCCAATCAAATGTAAATATTTAACCTCTACTTCCAATTTACCCTTTCTAATCCTCACCCCATGTAAATAAATTGTTTACTGTTTTTGCATATATCTGTTATCATGAGCATATTATTAGTCAAGAATTACTAAAATGTGAGATGTGGGGTTTTGGTTATTGGGACATGTTTGGGGTGACTGTATGGTAATGTGGGTGGGTACAGCATCCCAGGAGGTTGTACAAGGTTTTATTCTAACCCAGTAAAAGGTATACTCTGGGTGGAGGTACTGCGCACTTATGTTATCTTGGGAAAGAACCAGTTTTAAAGTTATATGGGAACCCAGGCTCCTCAACCTTAGTTAGGCCTACAAGGCAGAGGTAGTGTATCCCTTAGATACCCAGTGCCAGGGTTACATCACTTTTGGACATAAAATATGACAGGTCCCAGGACTAATCTCTGTGGTACTCTGCTTGTGACCTCCCATCCCCTGATTTAGCCATGTTAACCACTACTCTCTGTTGTCTCCATTTTATCCAATTTTTGACCCACCTAACTAAACCCAGCTCCACTCCCAAGAATTCCAACTTCTTCAGGAATCTCCAGTGCGGCACCAAATTGAAGGCTTTGTTGAAGTCGAAATAGAGCAGATGTACTGCCTGTCCCCTGTTTTTCACCTTGGTGACTCAATGGAAAAGCAGTATCAGGTTGGCCTAGCAAGAGCTCCCTGACACAAACCCATGCTGCTTTTTATCCTGCAGTCCATTGTCCTCTAGGTAGACCACCAAATTATTTACAGTCTCCATCAGCTTAGCTATGATGGAGGTAAGGCTGACAGGCCTGTAGTCACCTGGATCCTCCCTGCCCCCCACCCCCTTTGCTTGTGGCGTGGTATTACTTCAGTGGATCTCTAATCCACTAGCACCACTCTGGAATGTAGTGAATTGTTGAATAGATCAGTTAAGGGTATTGCCAATGCTGGGGTCAATTCCCTTAGTACTCATAGGTGCAGAACATCTAGGGCTGGCGTCTAGTCTACCCTAAGAGCTTCAACTCCCTTTTGTACCCTGTCTACTAAGATCTGTACTCTGCCCATTTCCTGGATCCTCCTTGTGGTGGCCTGGATACAACTGGCAGAGGACCATTGTCCCCTACCTTAAATACAGAGCAGAAGTAATTGTTTATTACATTTGCCTTCTGTTTGTCATTCTCCAATACCCTCCCCCCTCAGCTAGCCTAACAATCTCCACTTGTTTTCCTTTTTCCATTGTGCATCTGAAGCATTGTTTTTCCCCACTTTCTACTCCCTAAGCAATCTGCAGCTTCATGTCTGCCTTTGCTCTCCTGACTTCCACCCTTGCCTCATTCAGTTTAGCCTGATACTCCTACCAGGATTTCTCACCCTAATTTTTTTTTTATTCAGTGAAGGCCTTTCTTTTTACCTCATCCCCTTTGAGAACCAGATCATTCATTTGTGTCTGCTCTTTTTGATTACCTTCCTTGCACAAGCTTCAGTGACCTCAAGGAGAGCCCCCTTGATTCTGTCTCATTGTTCTTTCACCCCCTCTATCTGGTCTATGCCTGCCAATCTTCTTCTAACTAGCTCCTGCATATTCCCAAATTCTGTCTGCTTGAGGTTCAGGACCACTGTCTTCGAAGGGGTCCATTGCTCCCCTCCCTCCCTCCCCTCCCTTTATCAATTCGAGCCATACAGTGTCATGGTCACCAGATCCCAGCAATTCCCAGACAGTTATCCCCCCAACCATATTGTGAAATTCCAGGACAGGTTAGAATGAAGAAGGCCCTGCTCAGACCCCTTCCCCAACTGAAACCAAAGCCAAAATAAAATTATCAAAAAGTAAGACTTTAGTCTGACCTGGAATCCCACTGAGGGCCATTGCACCATACTATGCAGTGAAATTCCAGGAAAAGTTAGAATGGAGTAGGCCTTACTTCCCGACTGAAGCAATCATAGATACATAGATGTTGACAACAGAAAAAGGCTCTTGGCCCACCTAGTCTGCCCACCCTACCTAACTATTCTGTCTTGCCCTAGAGGCAGTCCTCCTCTTCGTTATTGTCACCTCTTTTTCTAAGTAAACCAATCAGCTTGTCTCCTTCCTGCTTGAAGCTGCTGATTGATTTGACCTGTACCACCTTCTCTGGCAGCTTATTCCACTCATCTGCCACCCTTAGTGAAGAAATGCTTATGGACATCCTTTCTGAATCAGACCCCTTGCCAGCTTTAGTGAGTTTCCTCTTGTGCCTGTGTTTGAACTGAAGAAGAGTTCCTTGGTGTCAACTCTATTTGTCCCATGCAGGTACTTACACGTCTCAGTCATGTCACTGCTTTTGTACAAACATATGAACATGACAGCAGATAAAGGCCTTATGGTCAAGCTTCTCTGCTGGATTGTGCAGGTTCCCCCTCTGTCTGCACTGGGACCCTCCTCCCTCCCCAAATCTCCCCCTGATAGCCTCAGTTTCCCCCAGCAACTTTCCCCTTCATTTCTGTCCCCTCCTCTCTTGAAGCTCTCCAGCATTTTCAGGGAGATCACGTCCTCTGGCACCTAATTCCACTTGGCCACCACTCCCTCGGTGAAAAAGCGCCTCCTCATTTGCCTCTTAAATCTGCCCCTATCAGCTTTAGGCTATGCCCCCTAGTAGACTTGTTCCCAATAAGACTGAAGAGGCCCTCCGTATTCACCCTTTTAATACCGTTAAGGTATCTGATGGTCTCAATCATATCCTCCCTCTCAATTTGTCCTCAAGGGAGAACATGTTGAGCCCCTTGAGCCTCTCCTCATAGGTGTTGCCCTGCTGGCCCTGGGTCATCTTGGTTGTCCTTCTCTGGACTGTCTCCAGCAAGCCGACATCCTTCTTAACATGACAGCAACAATACTTCACACTACTCTGGATGCAGTCTTACCAGTGACCGGCACAGCAGTAGTATGACCTCCTTCTTCCTGTTGGTAATCCCTCTGGCTAAGCAGCCCAGCATCCGATTTGCTTTTGCCACTGCTCTCCTGCAGTGTGCCAAGTTCTTCAGGTTACTCTTGATGATAAGATCCTTTTCTCCATCAGACTTGGTGACCTGTAGAGCACCCTACCTGTATTCAATCTTTGTGTTCCTTGCTCCTATGTGCATAACTTTGCACTTTTGAGCATTGAAGCCCAGTTACCAAATGCCAGATCACTACTCTAACCTAGCTAGATCTTTCCTTAGTTCCTGTCTTCCTTCCTCCATGTGCAGCCTCCCACAGAGATTTGTGTCATCTGCAGACAGGCAGATTTTGCCCTTGATCCCATCCACTATGTCACTGATGAAGATGTTAAACAACATTGGATCGAGCACAGAGCCCTGAGGGACCCCACTGGCCCCCTGCCGAGCCTCCAAAAAATCCCCCTCAACCACCATCTCATGGCTTCTGTCCTTTAACCAGTTTTTGACCCATCTAGCAAGCTAGCTACCCCACCCCAGGTCATCCAGCTTCTGATCAAACTCCTATGACGTACAGAGTCAAAGGCCTTGCAGGACAAGGGCTTCCAGATACATAACATAAACCACTTGGCCTCTGTCTTTTGTCTTGGTCTACCTGTCAAAAAAGTCAATCAGATTAGGCTGGCAGGACTTTGCCGTCTCAAACCCATTTTGCCTGTTTTCTTGTAGCTCATTTTCCTCAAGAAAGCCCAGCAGTCTCTCCTTCAGGATAGTCTCTATCAGTTTCCACATTATTGAGGTCAGAATGATTGGCCTGTAATTCCCTGGTTATCCCTTGAACTGTTTTTATGGAGAGGCACCACATGTGCAGTTCTCCACTCCCAGAGCACACTCCTGGGGCTTGATTCTCAAAAGAAATTGAATGCCTCAAGCCCCGGGTGCATCAAACACATGGCACAAGGGGGTTGTGGCATTCCCTGGCCAGAAAATCGGGATTCTCAATTCCATGCACCACATGCCCCAAGTTAGGCCAGCTTTTGCTGGTCTAACTTCAGGGACCATTTTTATGGGGTTTGTGCCAAATATTGGGTGCAAGCCACCATAAAAAGGGTAAAGTGTCGCAAATTCATGCACCCTATGAGAATCGGTCGCATGGTGCGGCAATGCTTTCGGGGCAGTAGAGGGTTTGACGCAGGGCTTGTGAAAGCTGTGCCTCAACATTTGAAAATTGAGCCCCTGGACTCCACAGAGGTGTTAAACAGGTCTGCCAGGGTGCCCTCCAGCACCTCTGCCAGTTCTCTTAGGATCATCAGGTGCACTCTGTCAGGCCCTGGGGATCTGTCCACCTTCAGGGCCTTTAGGTACTTATGCACCCCATCCACCTCTATTACACCATTGGTGACTCCCCCCTTCCCCGCATCCACCCCCCTGCTCCCTTGTGACACTGGTCCGCCCTTCTCTCTAGTAAAAACAGAGCAGAACTGCTTGTTAAGCACCTCCACTTTCTCTTCACCTTCTTGAGCCCAACACCCTTCCTTTTTTAACCTGATAATTTCATCTTTAATATTCCTCTTCATCATATATTTGAAGAAGGCCTTCTCACCTGATTTTACTCCTAGTGCCAACCATATTTCCCTAGCAGTCTTGCCTCTTGTCTCTAATCACTCTGCTAAGTAGCCTTGATTTAAGCAATAACAACCAAGCTGGTGGTCGTTTCCTGGGGATTGATGACTGTGTGGGGTACGCCTCGTGCAATCACCTGACACACGATCATCAATACCCAGGAAGCTACCATTAGCAAGATAATTATTGCTATTATAAGACTAATTATCAGGGTATGTGTGGCAAGAAATGTAAAATACACATACTATTTTAATGTTTTGTGCTGTCTGGAGGTTCAGCAGTAAGTGCGCGACTTGCTCACGTAACTGTTGCTGTTGCGCTTTGGTCATGTCATGGTGATGTGTGTCTATGTCCGCTGAGCTGCCATAAATTAGTGCGACCGCATGGATTTCGGGAAGTTGTCCGTTACATGTGTGGGTGCTCGTGTTTCTGTTATTTCTGCAGCTGCAGAAATGGAGGTTTTATTAGTGGCTTTTTTGTTCCAAGACAATGTTTTTCCTTTTTTTTTTATCTTGCTATTTGTTTAGGAGCTGATATGTTACTGCAGATGTCATTTGTTGCTGTGCTTCCAGTTACTTTGGCTTTTGGGGAGCAGAGGGATTCCTGTGTGATATGACTGCCTCACAATAGACGATTATTTTGTGACTCTACCGGTGGTAAGTGCGGCTGCAGTTTACTTTTTGTGGTGTGGTCATTTCTTTTTTCTTGTTGTTTGTCCCACTTGAATGACATCTTTTGTTTTATACGGCAGCTTTCCTTGTCCTATCTATGCCTGTGATGGTAGGCTGCAGGGTATGTTACATGGCATACAATGTGAATTTTGCTGATGTGGGATTTTCTGTCCAAGTGCCCTTACCAAGGATTTATCAGTATTTGTTCATGTTGGTGTAACCCCCTTGCAAATGGGGGTTCCTAAAGCTTCCCCGGAGCTTGGATAAATGCTCTGTGCCTGGTTAGAGTTCGGCATTAAAGCCGTTTAAATGGGGAGCCAGTGAGCACTTTAAAAGGCCTCCGTATACTGTCTCTTTAAGGGCTGCTTTGGTGTGCAGTCATAATTGATCAGGAAGGGGGTTTGAGTGTTGCTATGCTCGAGTCCTGCCCGGGCTGCTGATTTTTCGCTCCATTGCTGCCATCGCTAGTGGTGCAGGGGTAGCTCTACAAGGGGATGTGAATGTTGGCTTTAAATCTGGGAAATAGTAATGACAATGTAGCTGTTCTAACCTGCCTTGTTTTGCAGCACAGAAGGTTTCGATTGCCTCCTCCATTTTGGTCCAGAACTAGTGAATTGGACCACTCAGTACCTTGGGACCCTACAGAGCTGGCTGACCAATAGAGGAGCTGTTTGTATCTGAGAAGGGATTATGGGCTATGGCTTTCGCCAATGAGAGCTGGAAAAAGTGACTGGCAGGTCTCACCAGCCAATGGAAGCGGGTGGCGCCGAACTGAAAGAAGAGCCCTTGTTGCTGGAGGGGCAGATGCGTTGTGGTTGGTGAAGGAGAGGAGCTGTGTGCTTCTGCGCTGGAAGTGTTATGCTGGGAAGCGGCGTGAGAGGCCTGAAGCGGCGTTTGTGTTTTCGCTCTAGCGGACTAAATCCGTCGGCGAGGCGGTCAGAGGAGGCTGTGCCCTGTACAGTTACCCACCAGGCTCGACCTGTAGGAGGACTGGAGAAAATTGCTGAATTGCGCTCGGTCCAAAGAAAAGTGGAAGCTGCCATTACAGTATCTCAGTGGCTGTGATTTTGTGGGAGCATTGGAAGCAGCTGCCTGGTGTGGTACCCCTCTGTTTCTGTTTACCATATAAATGTGTGAGAAGGCTGGTGAAAGTCAGACTCCATCCTGGTAGCGGTGAAGGAATCGTTATTTGCTGGGGTTGTGAGTACTAATTCAGGGTAACTCCCTGCAGCGTGTCTACACAGTGGTTTCAGTGCACTATTGTATTGCTGACTGCTTAATTAAACTTTCCTCCTACTTTGACCTGCTCAGGACTGTTATGTTTGTCTGTGCTAAGGGCCCCAACCAGCTGCCATGTGTGGACTAGCCGTTAGGGCTTGGGTACCCAGGGACAATAAACTGTAGGGTTAGGCCTGTGCACAGAGCCCTAGGTAGATAAGTATAGTGATAAGCTAATCACCTTGATTCCCCCTGTCCTTGTTATTTTCCCCCTGAATAAAGCAGATTGCTTTTTGTACAGCTACATCCTGGCTATTGTGTACATTAATTGTGAACTGCTGCCTGGTGATTGCAACCTAACTGTGCCTTACTTTACAGGGGGTCCCTGAAGGGAGCTGGAATATATTATCTGTGGGATAAGTGTACAGGTGAACAGAATTGCTGGTACCCAGTGTGAGTCACTAATGGGACGAAAGGGGTTCACAGTAGCCCAGAGGGCTGTAACCGAGGTAATCTTAACTGTGCTAACCCCGACCTCTGGGTGAAGGCACCCGTCAACGGATGTGGGCCCCTCACCCTGCCTCTGTGGGGGCAGACAGAGGTAGTAGCCCTAAGGATAGTGCTCCCTGGGGGTTACAACTTGGAGGCACTGCTGGGATTTGCGTCCCCTAGTGGCTCAGTGAGGAAATACATCAGAAATGGAAAAAAATGGAAGGGGATATGTTGGAAAGAATTAAACTGGGACCCATTAAAACCATGGTACACAGATTGATGGGTTGGGGTGAGGCCGAAGAGCTAGACTCCCAGAAGATTGTATTATTGTTAGATGTGCCCCTGGGTACCTCGACTGTTGATATTGTCTCTGTTGCCGAGAGAGTAAAATGTTTGGGTAAGGTTGAAGTGAAAGGGCGTATGAGTGATCTGCTTGACCAGACCCTGCAGGTGTTACTCCTATGCAGTGTGGCCATCGACCCTGAGAAGGTACCTCCTGTGATTTACCCGGAGGGTGCGTCCCAGGGGTGGAGGCTAATTCATATCCGAAATGGGTCAGTCACCCCGGGAGGTCTCCCCAGATGAACAGTTTTAAAGACAAACTGCTTAAATTGTTAGCTGTGGAGGGGAGGACTACCCAGGAGTTGTTGCAAGCCTTGGATTTGTCCAGTGATACTACCCCTCGGGGTTCCCCGGGCACCTCCCCTTTCCCAGCCAAAAGTTCCGTGTTGGCTTCTTTGCCCTTGGCAGTCCCATCCATACAGCTTGATTCCTACCATAAGTTAAAACTTTTCTCTGGCATGGTACCAGTGCCTTCTGGGGAGGATGACCTGGAAGCATGGATGGACTATGCCACCCCTTTAGTTCAGGAGTGGCAATGCTATGAGGGGGAGAAAAGGAAGAGGCTGATGGAGAGTTTCCGGGGTCCTGCCTTAGAAGCCATTAGGTTCTTCTCAGGCCACCCATCCGGAAGCCACTGCTGCAGAGTATCTCTGCTTTAGAAGGGGTTTTGGGAGTACAGAGACTGGTGAAGATTTACTATGGAAATTCAGGTCTGCTAAGCAGTGGTGAAATGAAAACTGTCCACTTTTGTTACTAGAGTGGAGCGGGCATTGCAGAAGGCTTGTAGAAAAGGGGGAATCACTGCTACAGCCCTGAATCAGGTTCAGTTAGAACATATTTTAAAGTCTGCCAGATTCTCTAGTGTACAACGCTGTTGAAACTCAAGTTGCATGATCGGTAGACCACCCGCCTGAATATCATCAATTGATGGGGAAATTCGAGAAGTGGAGACTGATGAAGGGGTGGAACCCTGTGTGGGGCAGTGAACCTAGTGGGACCCTGAGTCTAATACCCCTGAGGAGACTGGCTCGCCTGGAGGGTCCGAGGGGTCCCCAGATTTCCCAGGTACTGTGGGGATGTGGACTGTTTCCTCTGACCCTTATGTGGAGGGTGAGTTGAGGGCTGAGATCAGGAATTTGTGGGAACTGGTGAAGGACTTAAAGCAATCTACTGTGTACCCTATCTGGCCTGGGACCCCTAAGTCCTGTAGGGCCCCAAACCCTAGCCCTAGAGAGCGTTTTCCCTCCCCTCAGGGCCCCCCTCAGAATAGTGATCCCCGGGACCCTAAGTTTTGTTATCACTGTGGGGAAGATGGGCATTTCCAGCCTGACTGCCAGAGGCCGGAGAATTTAAGGAAAGTTAACAGCAGACTGATCGCTCAACACCGCCAGACCCAGTCTCGGGCCCCCAAGAAATGTTTTGTGACTCAGGCCCATGCCCGCCGGGCTACCAATGTTGCTACCCCCAACTGGTCTGATATGGTCGGACCGTCTATGGAGACCCGGGTGTGGGTAAATGGAATTCCCACTCGAGCTGTACTGGACAGTGGCTTCCAGGTGACCATCATGTTTCAGGACTGGTACCAAGCGCACTTATCTGAAGTGCCTCTGCAGCCTCTAACTGGTCTACATGTATGGAGGTTGAGTGACAAGGCCTATCCGTATTTGGGGTACATCCGTGTCTGGTTATCTTTCCCTGCAACTGTGAATGAAATAGATGAGCAAGTGGAAACCTTAGTTTTAGTTTGCCAACCCACTGGGCTGTACGATGGGGTGCCCTTATTGATTGGGACAAATGCACACATGTTTGGACGACTGGCCCAATTGTGCTCAGAGAAGCGAGCATTCCAGACTGAGCGAGCTTTGAGTGTATCTGCTGTGATTCAAAAGGTCAGGGCCACTCAGAAGATGGGTAGTCTAGAGGAACCCGAAGGCCCTGTGGGGGTGGTGTGGAGAAAGGATCCAGCCCCCGTGGTACTTGCCCCAAATGCACAATGTGTTTTGCATGGAGAGGTACGACTAAAGACCGATGTCAAGAATAAGTTGTTGATGCTGGTTGTGCCTGTGGAAGGAGGATTACCTGAGGGGTTGTTGCTCAAACCCAGCATTCTGCTGGCTAGGGCCCATGCTTATGTTAAGAGGGTGATGGTTCAAGTGCACAATGTGTCTGATAAAGAGATTCAAATAAGAACAGGGTGTACCCTGGCTAGCGTTCATTGTGCAGATACTGCTGTATTACCAAATAGAAAGAGTTCCTGGACGGGTGATAGAGTTACTCCTGATCTGTTTGACTTCGGTGATTCCCCGTTGCCCGCCGACTGGAAACAAAGGGTCAGTGAAAGGCTTGCCAAGAGGGACCAGGTTTTTTCCCTGAAAGAGTGGGATGTAGGATGTGTACAAGAGGCTGAGCATCACATTCGACTGTACGACGAAAGACCTTTCAGAGAGAAATCATGACGTCTGGCTCCTGCTGACATAGATGATGTAAGGTGGCATCTGCAAGAAATGTTGGCTGCTGGCGTAATTCAAGAGTCTAGGGCCCTATGCCTCCCCATCGTAGTAGTAAGGAAAAAGAATGGGGCAGTTCGGATGGTGTGACTATCATGCTTTGAATAGGCAGACCATTCTGGATCAATATACCATACCACATACAAAGGCATGGATTGTTTGAGTGGTAGTAAGTGGTTCTCTGTATTGGATCTTGGAGCGGATACTACCAGTCCCGATGGCCCCAGACGACGGGAGAAGACTGCTTTCATTTTCCCCTTTGGCTTCTATGAGTTTATTCGGATGCCTCAAGGAATTTCGGGTGCTCCAGCCACTTTCCAGCGCTTGATGGAACGAGCTGTGGGGGACACAAATCTATTCGAGTGTTTGGTCTATTTAGATGACATTATAGTGTTTGGCCGATCATTGGAAGAACACGAGCAACGATTATTCAAAGTCCTGGATCGGTTGGAGGATTTCGGCCTTAAATTGTCTATTGAGAAGTGTCAATTCTTCCAGACTTCCGTGAAATATGTGGGCCACATAGTGTCCACCAGGGCATGAGACTGCCCTGGCAAGGTGAGGCGTTGACCACTTACTCAACCCAGGAATTTAAAGAGCTGCAACAATTCCTGGGGTTTTGTGGATACTATAGGCGGTTTGTCAGAGACTATTCACGAGTAATTCGCCCCTCCTTAATCTCACTTAGGGGTATCCACCACACACAAAAAATATAAGAAGTGTGTACACTGACCTGGAAAAAGTAACTTTGGCCAAACGATATGTTCGGGGATCAATGGACTGCTGAGTGTGAGAAGCTTTTCATGACATCATATATCAACTTACTCACACTCCAGTACTGGCCTATGCTGACCAGTCAAGCCCTACACTCTTCATACTGATGCCAGTCTACAAGGATTGGGGCTGTGTTATACCAGGAGCACCTGAATGGGCTGAGACCTGTAGCGTTTGCCAGTAGAAGTCTGACGCCAGAGAAAAATTACCGCGGCACAAACTAGAGTTTTGGCTTTGAAGTGGGCCATTGTTGATCAGTTTCATGACTATTTGTATGGTGCCAAGATATTAGTAAAGACTGATAACAACCCTCTGACCTATGTACAGACCTCTGCCAAATTGGATGCTACTGGGCATAGGTGGCTCTCTGCCTTGGCCACTTATGATTATGCTGTAGAATACCGGACGGGCCTAAACCATATAGATGCGGATGCTCTCTCTCGGAGGCCTGCGTCCCAGACTGAATGGGTCCGGTTGTCTGAACCTGACATAAGAGCCCTCTGCCATAAATTTGACAAAGAAGAACAGGCGACTCCTGATACGGTGGACTGTGTGGTAGATTGTCTGGGGCTGCCGGAAAACTGTATACCTGCTGCTTACTGTCATTTCTCTGCCTTGGACACCAGCTTCCTGCCGCAACTCAACAATGATGATCTCCAACAGGCTCAATCCTGTGATCCTATGATAAGAACGGCCGTAGAGGTTTTGCGGGCAGGAAGGGATGTATCTAAACTACGTTCCACTGACATACGGACTGCTTTGTTGTATAAAGAGGGGCCCAAGTTAAAGCTGATCAACCAACTACTATATAGAGAGACTGTGAATAAGGAGGGTCGGGTACACCGACAACAACCAGTGCTGCCAGTGGTTTTTAGAGAGCTAGTTCTCAGGTCATTGCATAATCAAATGGGGCACCTGGGCATAGATCGAACACTTGACCTGGTACGGGCTCGATTCTATTGGCTGAAGATGAGCGCCGATGTGGAACAGTATGTCAGGACTTGTGGTCATTGTTTGCAAAGAAAAACGTTACCCCGGAGAGCTGCTCCTCTGGTCAACATTATTACTAGTGCTCCTTTGGAACTGGTCTGTATTGATTTTCTGAGTTTAGAACCTGATCTAAAAAGTGTCAGCAACAAATTGGTGGTCACTGATCATTTTACCCGTTACGCACAGGCTTTCCCGACCAAGGATCAGAGAGCAACCATGGTGGCTAAGATACTTGTTGAGAACTTCTTCGTCCATTATGGGGCCCCGCAGCGGATTCATTCCGATCAGGGAAGAGACTTTGAGAGTTGTTTGATTAAAGAGATGCTATCTTTGTTGGGGGTACGAAAGTCACGAACTACCCCCTATCATCCACAGGGAGACCCTCAGCCTGAAAGGTTTAATCGTACATTGCTTGACATGCTGGGCACCTTACAATCAAAAGATAAGTCGAAGTGGAGCCAACAGATCAGTACTTTAGTTCACGCTTACAATTGCACAAAGAGTGATGCCACAGGGTTCTCCCCCTATCGACTGATGTTTGGGAGAGAGGCTAGATTGCCAGTGGATGTGTGTTTTGGGGTTTCCCCCGATGGGGTGCGAGCAGAAAACCATTTACAGTACGTACATAGATTAAAGGCCCAATTAAACCATGCCTACCAACTGGCCCAGACCATGGCTGCTAAACGAAATCTGGCTAACAAGGAGAGATATGACAAAAAAGTGAAAACAGTAGAGTTGAGAGAAGGGGATAGAGTGCTGTTGAGAAATCTGGGACTGCATGGCAAACATAAGATTGCCGACTGATGGCATCACCTCCCCCATATTGTTGTGGGACAGCTGGCAGACCTACCTGTATATAAAGTGCGGCCTGAAAACAATTCGAAAGATGTGAAAACCATACACAGAAATCACTTGCCGCCAATTGGGCAGATCTTGATTGAAGCTGAACCTTCCACTGCCACTCCTTCCCGGCCTGTGACTAGATCTGCTGCTAAGAGAAGAACCAAGCCCGTGGAGCCTTCGACAAGTCCACCAAGGGAGTCTTGTCCCACCCCTCTTGCAGAAGGAGATGATCAACACTCAGTGTCGGAAGATAGCGAAGGTGATATTGAATACTATCCTTCTTATGAACTGAGTCAATTGTTTCGGGGCAATCCTCTTGTTAAATCGGGAACTGACATTGGCCTGTCTGTACTGATTGAGCCCTCTACTTTGTCCCCGGAGGAAATGCCTCCAGAAGATGAACGGGGTAGCAGACAAGCTCAAGGGGCTGAGTCCTTAGGCCTGGCTGAACTGTCTGGCCTGGCTGAATTATCCGACTTTTCAGAAGAAGAGAGTGAGATGGGGGAACAAGCCAGGGATATGCCCGAATCGGATGAATATTTTGAATGCCCTGATGGTTCCCCTTTAGTACCTAAACTGCCCCCAGGTGAGCCTAGTGGGGTGGGTTCAGGGATAGAAGGTCAAGCCCTTAATAGTATTATGAGCACTGAACCAGTTCCCCTTGAGGAGATTCCCATTGCTAATGTCACTGATACTGAAGTGGAGTCAGGGCCTGGTTTAGGATCCCCCGAGACCCCTAGGCGATCCGGCCGACCAATACGGCCAGTAATAAAGTTGAGCTATGAATCGCTTGGTCAGCCTGTGGACCTGCTTTTAAATGTGGTTCACAAGGGGGTATATGTGCCCCCACGTTCCCTGCCTAAGTTAGCCTTGGGGGATAACTCCAGATTGTTAGTATTACCCTTTGAGTGTAGTGCTTCTGCTCAGGGTGATGCACCAGTGACTAGAAAAGAGGGGCTTCCCAGTCCCAGTGCCATAAGCAGGAATTAGTAACCTGATTTGAAAACAAAAGGGAAACTAGGGTTATGTGTACAACATGTATGAATCATAATATATTGTTAATGTAATATTTCTGTATGTGATTTAAAATGTGATGTAGTGTTAATTTGAGTGTTCGCCTAAATGGCCACAGGGTAGTTGCTTGGCCAGACGTCCAGCTTTTCCAAGCCAGGAGGTGTACCCTGCAAATGGGGTTCCTAAAACTTCCCAGACTTGGATAAATGCTCTGTGCCTGGTTAGAGTTTGGCGTTAAAGCCGTTTAAATGGGGAGCCAGTGGCGCTTTAAAAGCCTCCGTATACTGTCTCTTTAAGGGCTGCTTTGGTGTGCAGTCATAATTGATCAGGAAGGGGGTTTGAGTGTTGCTATGCTCGAGTCCGCCTGGCTGCTGATTTTTCGCTCCATTGCTTGCCATCGCTAGTGGTGCAGGGTAGCTCTACAAGGGGATGTGAATGTTGGCTTTAAATCTGGGAAATAGTAATGACAATGTAGTTGTTCTAACCTGCCTTGTTTTGCAGCACAGAAGGTTTCAATTGCCTCCTCCATTTTGGTCCAGAACTAGTGAATTGGACCAATCAGTACCTTGGGACCCTACAGAGCTGGCCGACCAATAGAGGAGCTGTTTGTATCTGAGAAAGGGATTATGAGCTATGGCGCTTTTTCGCACCAATGAGAGCTGGAAAAAGTGACTGGCAGGTCTCGCCAGCCAATGGAAGCGGGTAGCGCCCGAACTAAAAGAAGAGCCCCTTGTTGCTGGAGGGCAGATGCGTTGTGGTTGGTGAAGGGAGAGGAGCTGTGTGCTTCTGCGCTGGAGAGTGTTCGCTCGGGAAGCACGTGAAGGCCTGAAGCGGCCGTTTGTGTTTTCGGCTCTAGCGGACTAAATCCATCGGCGGGTGGTCAGAGGAGGCTGTGCCCTGTACAGCTACCCACCAGGCTCGACCTGTAGGAGGACTGGAGAAAATTTCTGAATTGCGCTCGGTCCAAAGAAAAGTGGAAGCTGCCGTTGCAGTATCTCAGTGGCTGTGATTTTGTGGGAGCATTGGAAGCAGCTGCCTGGTGTGGTACCCCTCTGTTTCTGTTTACCATATAAATGTGTGAGAAGGCTGGTGAAAGTCAGGCTCCATCCTGGTAGTGGTGAAGGAATCGTTATTTGCTGGGGTTGTGAGTACTAATTCAGGGTAGCTCCCTGCAGCGTGTCTACGCAGTGGTTTCAGTGCACTATTGTATTGCTGACTGCTTAATTAAACTTTCCTCCTACTTTGACCTGCTCAGGACTGTTATGTTTGTCTGTGCTAAGGGCCCCAACCAGCTGCCATGTGTGGACTAGCCGTTAGGGCTTGGGTACCCAAGGACGATAAACTGTAGGGTTAGGCCTGTGCACAGAGCCCTAGGTAGATAAGTATAGTGATAAGCTAATCACTTTGATTCCCCCTGTCCTTGTTATTTTCCCCCGAATAAATCAGATTGCTTTTTGTACAGCTACATCCTGGCTATTGTGTACATTAATGGTGAACTGCTGCCTGGTGATTGCAACCTAACTGTGCCTTACTTTACAGGGGGTCCCCAAAGGGAGCTGGAATATATTATCCGTGGGGTAAGTGTACAGGTGAACAGAATTGTTGGTACCCAGTGTGAGTCTCTAGTGGGATGAAAGGGGGGTTGCAGTAGCCCAGAGGGCTGCAATCGAGGTAATCTTAACTGTGCTAACCCCGACCTCTGGGTGGAGGCACCCGTCAACAGATGTGGGCCCCTCACCCTGCCTCTGTGGGGGCAGACAGGGGTAGTAGCCCTAAGGGTAGCGCCCCTTGGGGGTTACATTAGTAACCTTTGCTTAATAAGATCTGGACAGTTTAGACATCTGTTTCATATGTACCACTTACACAGACATTACAAAGAACTGAGTTTGAGTCCTGTAACATGCGTTTCGGTACTGTGGCACAAGTATTGTGGAAATGCGCTGATTTATGCATTTTGCTTTCTTTTCTGCTAATAACAGTATCATTTAGTTATCAAACTTACAGAGGTTTACAGAAGTTGTTATCATTTACTTAGTTATGCATTGAAACAGATGAAAAAAAAATAAGAACACTACTACATGAATGTGTTTCAAATGACCATGTCAGAATTATGCCATGCCACTTTTTTTATTCATAGACTGGCATAACAGCATGTGGTCACAACTGACAAACTGTGCTTGTTTGAGGAGAAAATGTTGACAATTTATGAATTCTATATACAGTGAATTTGATTTACAACATTCATACTACTGCTAACATTGCTGATTTTCATTGCTAACTGGGATTCCTGGAAAGAGCTGCAGTTCATTTAAAGTTATTGTTAACTGCAAAAATGTTTTTTGTTTTTTTTTTGGTAACAAACTTGTATTTGTAACATGTATGTTTTTAAATGTTATATTTCAGTGAAAAACTGCATCTAAACATGAATACTTAAAACATTGTAAACGTGCTGTAAAGGGCACACATAAATATTTTTTTAACATTTGCAAAATATTTGTCAGACCTTTGTAACATTTCTTGATTTTTTCTTCATTATTGTTGAAACTGAAGGAAACATTGCCAGCAAAATTACATAGGCAGTTTGAAAATAGTCTATCAACTGTTTTTTGGCATATTGCTGCTGTGCACTGTCTGTACTTCTGCCATCATTGGATGCATTTGTTGCATCAGTTTCATGTTGGCTACCACTTGGCTGATGCCTGTCTTCCTGGAATGCAGCATCATCTATACTTTGGTGTCTGTTGTTTGCATTTTTACAATCTTCTGTCTTGGACTGTGAGACTGAAGTGCTATGGTCATTGGTTTTTGACAGTATCTCACTCCGTGATCTCCTTTCTGTCAGCGTTGGTGCCCAGTAACTTTTTAAGGAGCCTTCATTCTTGCGACCAGCGATGCTCGTTATTTGATGGCTTTCTAGCCCCGCATTTGATAGAAGTATTATTGTTGTAGACCGGATGGAGTGGTTGGTGTACATTTTGCGACAGGTTGTCGCTTTTGCTCAGTGTTTTCATCATTGAGTCTAGTGTGTTTTCATCAACTGGGACATTCTCATACCACACTTTATATTGATCGGCATCACTTAGTTTTACAGTTTAAGGCCTTACATAGAAACAGCATGGTGAAGGAGGTAGTTTGGACAAGTACTTATTTAGAGGTTGTATAGGACACCTTGGAGAGCCTGGCAATGAGTACATTGCTCTTCTGCACATGTGTCATGACATCTCAAAGGGATCCGCATGATTTCTGGTCTTTTCATTAAATTTAAGAGTAGCATATTCCCTGCCATCTTCATCCAGGTTGATATCAAATGAATTTGATGGTAACTCCCTCTGGCCTTCTCTGCCCCTCCATGCAAAATAAAGCTGCCCATCAAACCATACCTTGTTGAACAGTCCTTTTGGGCTATTAATATCCATTGTGGAGCTTTGTCTAAGTTTTTCTAGGTCATAGGTGCTTACTGGAGGGTGGGCTAGTGTTTTGTCTTTTGCTGACGTTTTCAGTTTTTTTAGCACTGACACAAACACATTGTTGGAAGACATGAAAGCTGCTTTACAAATTATGTTTTTGTTCCATAAGTATAGTGGTCCATTCAGATGACGGTTTAATGCAGATCTTATGGAGACAAAGGTTTGTATCGAATACATTTCACATTGTATATTATGAACCATTGCATAGAATTCTCATAGACAGTTATTTAGGGTTGATTCTTGCGGTGTTTCAAAATCAGTGTCTTTGTAATTTTCAGCAAGTCAATTTCTAAACAGTCTTATGGCCCACCTTGTGTTTGTGTTGTCATTTCATTGCACTCTGTTTCTATTTGATCGAGGTGTACAGTGGTTAAGGACAGGTGTCTCTGTTTCTATATTGTTGTCTGACCTTATTTCGCATAAAATTACTTCACTCTGTACTGCATTTACTTGTGTGGCAGACTGTATATCTGTTTCTGAAGTCATGCCTTTTGTTATCTGGCTTTGGATAGTTATGTAATTCTGAATTTTGGTTTCTGTTTTTTCTGGTTCACCCATGTTTTTCCTTTTTTTTAATTTCTTTTTATTTCAGGTTTTCTCCACACAATAACAAAAAAAATAAAATACATATTTGTTAAATTTTGCTATCCAAAAAAAAAACAGTACAAGTTGGTCAGTACAAGCATTAAATCTTAACAGATAGAATGAACTGTACGTCAGCAGGTTAAAAAATTAGATTATATCACAGGGAAAGGTCCATCTCCATATTACTCTTTCTCAAAATAGTCATCTCCAAGTAGGTAAAGGGCCCCCATCCCCCTTGTAACCCAATGGGCAAGTGAAAAAAGATTAAGATGTACTAGGTAACTACTAGAGCTCTATCCCTTGGTTATCTTCAAGGGCAGAAGGTGGGTTCAACCAGGGAATAGTAATGGACCCAGCCCTGCCATTTCTGCATGAGAGATGAACCATTACCCCTCAATCATAAGTTAAAGCGCTCAGATGTATAAATCTCTGACTTACTTTTTCTCCATTCCTGTATTGTTGGAATCAGAGGTGACATCCAACATCGAGTAATTGCCTTTTTGGCTGCTAAAAGGCAAACTGGCAGTAAAGTAACCCCCCAAGAAGGAGAGTGGTCCGGGAATATCCCCAGTAGAAACTGCTCAACTGTAAGTTCAATAGGTTCATTAAACAGGCTCGAAAGCTCAATTTGGAGAGAGAGAGCACATAGGGCATAAGGTAAGGGCAGAGCCAAAAAACATGGCCCAGGGTAGCGACCTGACATCCACAGAGTCTCCAGCAATACACATACTCCTCAGGGAGGAATTTGAGAAGAACCACCGGAGCCCAAAAAAATTGGGAATGGCACCTCCATGCAAACTCCCTCCAATGAGGGGACACCGTTGACTTAACCTCGGTCAATGCAGAGAACAACCATGTTTCCATGGAAATTTCTAGATTAAGATTCACAGAGGATGGATGAAGTAGATTCCAGCTTTTCATTTCTCATCTCTCTATAGATTATACCAATTATATGTGTCCCCAAATTACCCTTAGTTGCCTCAATAAATAGCTTTAGTAGATTGGGGGTGGGAAAAGGAATACTAGTCTGGATAATTCTATTACGAAGAATATGGTTGCAAATTTGAAAGTATTGAAACAATTCAGAATTTCTGAGTGAGAATTGGGACTGTAGCTTTTCAAAGGGAATAATGCCCTTAGGGGAGAGGAACTGAAAAACATGGGAGAGGCCAAGTCCCCTCCATGAGGTGAAAGCCTGGTCAATGAAGATAGGAACAAATGTTTCGTCTTGGGTTATAAGTTTACAATATTCATAAACCTTAAGAACAAGGCCTGCTCTTCTCATCTGTTTCCAAAGCTTGTAAGTTTGGGATGTAATATTTGTTAGAGTCTGAGGCCGGAACTGATCTCTTCTCTGAAGAAAACAATATTCTCTTGATATCAAAGAGATCATTTAGATGAAATTCTATAGTTTTCCAAGGGGAGCAGTATGATTCAGTCAACCACAGTATAAGTGTTTGTAAAAAGGCTGCTTGGGCATATAGGCCAAAATCCGGAAGATTGAGGCCCTCCTGAAATAAAGACAGCTTTAAAATTGAAAGCCTGATTCTTGGGTGATTTTTGCCCCACAGGAAGCCAGAGATCAGTCTATCCCAGGATTTAAAGTAATATTTCGAAGGGAAGATAAGGGTAGTCTGCAATAAATATAATATCCGAGGGAGAATATTGGTACAGACAATCTCAGTTTTCTGATGAAACCGAAAGAACCCTGTTGCCCATCTGTTCAAATCAGACTGGATCTGTAGCATCAGGGGTTCATAATTAATTATCTCCAATACACCGACATCAAGTGGGATTTGGAGACCTAAGTATTTTATTTTAGTAGACAACCACCTGAATGGGTAGGCTTTCTTCAATTGCTCAGTCGGTACAAAATTAAATGTCAGGATTTCAGTTTTGGCTACATTTAATTTAAAGCCAGATATACATTCAAAGAGGGACAAAATTCTCCACGTGACAGGGATAGACCTCGATGGAGCCATTAAGGTCAACAACACATCGTCGGCAAACATGCTTATGTTGTACTCCTGTTGACCAATTGTATCCCTTCGACCTGGGGAGTATTATGGAGGACAGATGCCAGGGGTTTAAGGAATAAAGCAAAGTGGTATGGAGACAAGGGGCATCCCTGACGTGTCCTTCTACCCATGGGGGGGGGGATAACAACCCATTGGTACGGATATAAGCATGCAGAGATTTATGTAAGTTAATTAGACTTGTTATAAATGAAGAGGGGAAATGGAAAGCCCACAAAGTATCCCAGAGAAAAGGCCATGAATCACAATCAAAGGCCTTTTCTGCGTCTAGACTAATAAAGACAGAAGGGATTTGTCAAGTACGTACATATTCCTGAAGGATCAAGGCTCATCGAATGTTATCAGATGTATTGCTATTTTTAATAAAAACTGTTTGATCGGGGTGTATAATTTGAGGGATGATGAGCTCTAGTCTAGAAGCCAATATGCCTTATAAATTTTATAGTCTACATTAAGAATAGAGATGGGCGATAGGATCCAGATCTGAGGGATCTTTTTTAGCTTGGGAATGGGGGCAATTGTAGCAAAATCCCAAGATGGAGGAGACAGGCCACCTAGGGAAATATCATTAAATAATGAGTGCAGTTTTGGGGTAAGCTCTTTGAGACATTTCTTGTACCACTCTGAGGTGTAGCCATCTGGCCCTGAACATCGTCCCAAATGTAGATTTTTAATCATATCCTCTATCTCGAAGGTTGAGATAGGAGATGTCAGTGTTTTAATTTGAAGGGGAGACAAAGTAGGGAGGCCAGCCTTTTCCAGAAATTGTTTGGCTATAGTTTGACTATAGGGTGGGCTCAGGGAATATAATTTAGAATAGAAGTCAGAAAAGGCTTGTTGGATATGGCCATCTGAGTGGTGTATTTTTCCTGTAGAGAGATTTCTTAGTTTGAGAATAGTAGAAGAACTTTTCTGCACCCTTAATTTGCGTGCCAATTTCTGAGTACCTCGGAGGCCACCTTCATGAACTGATTGACAGAGATAATATAAAGATTGCTGTATTTTTTTTATCTATAATCCATTGTAGGGCCACTTTGATATGTCTAATTTGTTTCTGGAGGTCAGTGACTCCATCTCAGTATAACATCTAGTAGTCTAGTAGGAGACCTGACAACCTTTGACACTCAGCCTCTCTTTCTCTATACTTTTTAGAAGAATCGGCTATAATTTCCCCTCGAATGGTGGCCTTCATCGCATCCCATTGCATTGACTCTGGAACACTTGGATCTGTATTCTCCTGGAAAAAAAAGAGGTAATCTGGATGAAATATTCTCCTGGAATTCCCTGTCCCCTAAAATGGATGTGTTCAATCTCCAGAGAGATTTCCTCTTCTCCTTACCCATATTTAGTTTTAAAAATCAGAGGATGGTGGTCAGATAAGAGCTTAGGACCGATGATTATGTCCTGAACTATAAATAAATGCTTGCATGTTGTCATTAAATAATCTAGTCCGGAGTAAGATTTAAAATCTTGGGGAGTAGTAAGTAAAGCCAGGAGTAGAGGGAAATATACATCTCCACACGTCTACCAGACCCAAATGCTCCATTGTGTTTTAGAATTGTTTGGTTGTGGAAGTATTTCTATGTTTTTTTGGGTTAGAGTAGTCCACATGAGGAGATAATGTTAAATTCAAATCCCCACCCATAATCAACTGACCTTGGAGGAGATCAAGTAGGGTGGCTATGAAGCCCCTGAACACGGGCAACTTTGTTTGCGGAGGGAAGTACATGTTGACCAGTGTGACCTGTTTGCCACATAATAATCCCCTGACAATTATAAAGCAACCTTGGGCATCTATATGGGTTTGTTGTATCTCCATTGGCGTATTCAAAGGAATTAGAATAGCCACCCCTCTATTTCTACCTCTAGGATGCGACGAGGCCACCATCCAATATTTCTTACCCCAGTTTAGTTTAAGATGTTCAGATTCAGAGAGGTGAATCTCTTGGAGAAAAATAAGATCTGAGGGATTTTTTTTACTAGGAATTGCATTAAATGTGCTCTTTTAATAGGGTCATGGAGACCATTAATATTCTGTGACATAATTTTAACTGGATTTACTAACATCATGTTTTGGTTCTTGGAGAACTAACATCCTTCCCTTCTCTCTTCCCTCCCCCGAGGGTGGACATATAAGATTCCGTCTGAACCAAGCTCCTCAATGCAGCCAGACCTATCCCCTGAGAAGAGACCTTCAATGGACCTGGATATCACAAACTGCTCAATGAAACCTGTTTAAATATCATCTTTTCTCTGTTTGTGTGTTTTTTTACCACCCCCCCCAACTTTTAGGTTCACTATCTAATAAACTCACATGAATAACCCTTTCGTGAAATAGTCTAAAAATAACTTTATGACCAAAATACCAGGTCATTGGGCATTTTATGCCTTAGAATGGTAATGGTAATAAGAGCAAGTATTAAACCATATAAAATAAAACCCTTAAGGGTAGAACATTTATAAACTGTTTTCAAACATGGTAAAACTATGCACAGTCTGACTCCCATATGGGAGGTGCTCGTGTAGCGCTCCCCCCTGAAGCATCCTGTCCTGGATTCCACTTGGAATAGGAGAGGAATGTGGGGCTTTTAAACAGGACCGAGGAAAAAATATTCCTAGGATCAGGAACAAAGCTCCAAAAGGAGTTAATAGAAAACCACTCCATGGTGGAACCAGTGGAGCCGAGGCTATTGTAAAACCCACTTCACCTCGGAGGCATACCACCTCTTAATGAAACCTATAGGCCAACATAATGAAATGTGTGGAGTGTAGCTCTAGAATTGATAAACAGTTTTAAAGCATTGGGTTAGAATCGGGAGAAAGGCCCCACCCATCCCAGTTAGAAAAATAGCCCCTTTACACAACTTGGGAGCCATATTATTAGAGTGTTAAGAAGTGTATAACCGTTAGTGGGACCTCTACTTGATCCAATCCCAGAATAAAACTGGAGTAATCCCAATTTCCCCCACAGACCAGAAGTTTGAGTCTACACCTTTTAAGTCAAAATCTAGGTATATTGGGAGAGGACCGAATGATTCCCCGAGACTTAATGCTATTCCAACAGAGAACCGATTGTGACAGAGCTCACACTGGCAACCCATGAGCCCACAGAAATAGCCTGTGGTAATAACCAAACGGAGACCTGTTGGATAACGTTAGAGTCAGCCAAAGGCAGTACTGGACCTGAAGTCCCAAATCCTCTGCCTAAGAAGAAGAAATCCATACCCCCAGTCCCCACCTTCCGAAGACCAAAGGGGAAGCACCCCTCTAGTGTCCATAGTGGAGCCAGGACCTAGAGAGCATCAGAGGAGGGAAAGTCCAACCCTCGCAGTAAATGAGGGAGCGGGACCTGATTTTTCCCAGGCTGCTCTAATTAAGGGGAATTCACGAACCCTTTAGAGCAGACATAAGTCTAGAATACAACCTCAAGGATGAACCACACAAAGACCAGTTTAGTGTCAAGGCTGTTAACTTATGACTTAAACTAATTAGGAAAGTTACCGCCTCCCCCCCAGCCACCTCCTTATCCTCCCCTATAGGTTGTTGTTCTTTCATTTTTGTCCCCAATTAAAATATATATGCAGCTAATAGTGTCCAAGTTTTAGCGAAGATCAAAGTAGAGAACGCTATTCAAGTCAGTATGCAAAACACTCAGGCCGGAGGGATAAAAGTTTCGAGTGGCATCCGGGGTCAGGTGTCCATAAAACTGTCCTGTCAGAAATACCTCTCCCTATGGAAAGAAGAGCTCGGGGAGTCCACTCCAGGGTGCAGTTAGGAGAGCGGGAGCCCCAGAGAGAGACAAATAAATCATGAGGGCACAAGAGACAGGAGGCCATAGTCCTCAAGTTGTGATACACCCCGGTTTGGGAATATCCCCACCATCTGGGAGCTCACAGCAGTCCGAATGGCAACCCAACACCAAATTTGTGTAAAAAGTAATTTATTCAGCTGCCTGAACCAGGTGAAGACGCACCCCTCCCTCAGCCCCCCGGCATCCTCCCCACTCCCCCCCAACACCACTAGGCCAGCTTACACACCAAGTTCAGTAGGGTCAACAGTACCTCAGTGTTCTTCAGAGAGGCATTGTAGGATTGCGGTATTGCTGTAGACATTTAAGGATCTCTGCAATCGGTGTATCTGTGGCTTGGGGCAAGTTGGAATGCTCCTGTGAACTGAACTGTTTCTGACATAGTCTCACTCCCTCAGCTGCCTTCTCCGTGATGATTCCTCTGAGTAGGAGGCTGGATGTGGCCTCTGTAGCTGAAGTGTATGTTTGCTGACCTGTAGACAAGGTAACCACCAATTTGGCAGGGTAAGGGGTTCGAAATCAAATTTTTTTAGATCAGAGGATGGGAAATAAAGGGCTGTATTCTCTGCGTTGCCGCTGGGTATACGGAACATAATCATTATCAAACAGAATTCTTTGTTGGCCCCACATTACTTTGTCCTTCTGCCAGGCTTTATTTCGAAGAGTTTCTTTGGTCTGGTAGCTTAAGAAGCGGACTACGAAAGAACGGGGTCTGGCTCCAGGGCGGGTAGGCTTTGGACCCAATGCACGATGTGCCCACTCCACATCGAGTTGAAAATCTGGGTCCAGTACAAGCGATAAGCGAAGGAAGTAGTCTGAAAAAGCCCTAGAATCATTTCCCTCTTCCCCCTCTGGAAGTCCAAAAATTCGTATATTTCCTCTTCTGCCCCTGTTCTCTGCCTCTTCCTGCCTGATGGAAATTGCTAATTGTTCAGCAGCAAGAGAGTGAACTGAGTCCTCGAGGACATCTAATCTGGAGGCGTTCAAAGAAATCTGGTGGTCTGCCTCAGAAGCTCTATTTTTCAGGCTATTTATTTCATTATGAATGTCTTTTAGCGATTCACGGACCTCTCCACAGAAGTCCGTGATCGCTTGCAAAATAATTTCGGAGATCAGCTCCAGGGGTTTCCTTTGTCCCTTTTGTTTAATAGAGGGTGCTTTTTTATCTGAGCTTGGAGTAGGCTTAGACTGGGCCTCCCCCCTCATCTGACACAGGATCGTCCACTTCTGTATATTCTGCGATGGGTTGAAATCTGTTGCGATGTTGTTTGGCCATGTTTTAAGTTGTCGGAGCACAGCAGTTTGATAGTAGTAGGACCAAGTCCCCTATTTTTTCGATTTAAACTAAGTTTGCACTCTTTTAATTTATTTCAGGCAGAAGTCTCGCACAGCATGTCTTCACCCAGGCATTACCGGAACCTGAAGTCCAGGTTCACCCACGTTTGATTGGATTTTTGTTTCCCTGAAGACAGTTTCTCATTTGTAGTATTCATGCCTCTCTCAATGCTAATTTGATTATCCTGTACAGATATCTCTGACTGCATTTCAGTTATGACAGAGGTATTTTCTTTAACACACTGTAATGAAATTATTACATTGTCTGGAACATTGTTAGTGAATGCTGATTGGCCTTCATGCTGTATACTGATATTTAATTCTGGCTGGTCTGCTTGTTGTGTGCTTGTAAGGTTAAGTACAGTATGTTGTGTCAGGCTATCTGTGTTTGTTTTCACAGAAATGTTAATGCCAGGTTTTTAGGGCTGTGTGCGGAGCCTACAGCCATTTTGCAACAGCTCTGTAGCTCTGAAAATGGCAAATCGCAGAACCCCTTCCATTGGACTTTTGGAAGTATCCTTCTGAAAGCCCAACGGACTTAAACCTCACCACAATCGGTCCTACAGAATATAGCCACACTATTTTGGCTGTTACTTCCGCCATTCCGATACATTAATTGCACATCGCATGGCTAAATGCGCATCTTGAAGTCATCATGCGATGCGCAGTTGTGCTGGTGCTGCCATGTTACAAATGGCAAAATACCATTCAGTATTTTCTGTGCCCCCCTCCACAATTCATGCCCATATCTCATGTGGTACACTGGGAGACCACCCCAGTGTGCAGAAGTGTTCTTTATTGTACACTTTACTGTAAATAAGAAAACGGTCCCTCGTCGCCATTTATTTTTTCCCTGGTGCCCCCCTGCCCAAGTCCTGCCCAACATCGGGATGCCCAATCCCCATGTCGGCATTCATGTGGCAGACTGGGAGCCAACCCCAGTGTGCCAAAATGTTTTTCTTTTGTTTTGCTGTAAGTTAGGAAACGGTCCCTCGTTGTCGGGCTTTTGTCCCTGTGGAAGCAACGGTCCTCGTCATCGCTGCAGTCCCCTCCCCCCACCCTCCCACTGAGCACCACCTCCCACACACACACACACACACACACACACTCTTACCCCATACTTACCTCCAGAAGTCAGTACTGTCATCTTTTCTGGACCGGGACACATCTGCACTCTTCAAAGCCCAACCGCGAACTGAAGAATTAAAGGTAAGCGTGCTATACAGCCATACTGACATCTCAGCCATTTTTTTTTTATTTTTGCCCCAAATCTTCAACATGGGGTTCTTGGGACCCCATCTCATGAAAACTGTCACTGTCATTTTGTTACTCGGTCCTGAAAGGTGATTTCGTGATCACCGCGCGGAATCACCTTTCGGGACCGATTCATGAAATACAGTGCCACTGTTCGTAATTGGGGTCCCAAAAATCCATGTTACAAGTAATTGAAAAAATTCCAAAAAATGACTGTGTTCTGATAGTAACTTAGCGAGTTTATCGCATGCTCCTAACGTCGTCAGTTTTAATATTTTTACTCCATATTTTAACATTGCCATTTTGCACACCTCCTTCAAAACAGTACAGTTGTCATATTCCACAACCAACCCAAAATGTGTTTTCGTACCTGTGGAACAGAATAGCGCATTTGCTCGGTGCAATCATCTTTTGGGACAATTGAATAAAATGACACTGGCACTGTTCATGAGGAGGGGTCCAAAAAAGGCCATGTTGAAAACTTGGTGCAACATTTCCAAAAAATGGCCAAGTTACACCTGGGAGTTGAATAATTTCTACGCACATGTGTAACTTCCGTGACTTGGTAGCTTTTCACAGCCCTATCGGCTCTGGCTAGAGTTTGTTTATTTAGCACTGTTTTCTTGAACAATCTCAAGCTGAGGTACAGTTGCTGTGGTCCTCACTGCTTCTGATAACATGGCCAGATTAGTTGTTGACAACATCTGTTTGTGGGCTTTGACATATGCTTCTGTTTGAAATCATTACAGGGTGTATATCTTGCACTGCACCTCCGTTCTTGAAATGTAGCTCATTTGAATACAGGATATCAGTGAATGCCTCTAACAGGATTTGATCGTCTACCTTATTCCTGGATTTTCATCACTGATGACTTCAGTGTATGCTTCAGGTAATATTTCTGTCAGAAGTTTAAATTGAATTTGGTTGTTTGCCATCTCTTTATGTTTTTTATTGTTTTTTGCTGTGCCACGGCTTTGAAGCGTGATTGCTGTACTTGCGCTGCTGTCACTTTTATCCCGCCATCTGTCAGCTGTTTGCTGTGAGAGGACTCAGAATTCGATTGCGGTACTTTCGGCGGCTATGGCTTTATTTTCGGCGCCTAGCTGTCACCTGTTTTATGTGGCCTAGATTTAATACGCGGTCGTTGTACTTGCGGCTGCTATCACTTTTCTTTAGCCACATTGGTGTGAGGGATGAAATCTCCATGAATGGCAAACCTGTGTTTCCAGCTGCTTGGTTAAATCTGCTCCCTATGTGAGGTGGTCTCTCATGCTGCTCGCACATCTGGATCAGTCATTAGCTGGGCGTTAATGATCAATCAATCAGAATCTTTATTTATCCAGGTGAACACCATTGAGCGAAGCTCATTTACAAGATGAACCTGGGTAGAACAAGATCAGAGTACAACACAAATCATACATATATGTACTGTATATACAGTCAAGGCAAGGGAATACAATTATAAAATTTAGGGTAGACAAGAACCATAACACAGGTAATCTTATAGCAGTACAGAGCAATTTACAAAAAGTGGCAAACATGTACATAACAATATCTGGGAGGGGTGAAAAGGAGCACGGTTAACTATAAAAAGTAGATTACAAAAATTGTAGATACGAACAGCACCTTATACAAACCAGGGCAACAAGGAAGGTCAGGGTAGGAAGGGGATACCAGAAGGCCTATAGTGAGGGAGGGGGAAGAGGGAATGAGGGATGGGGGAGTAAGAGGTTCAGGGGGTAATTAAAGTGAGCACAGAATGACACAGGGAGTGCTGGGGACAACAGGGATAAAGGGGGCAGGTCTCAACAAATGGATACTGAGGACTCCTATCATATAACGGGAGACAGGGAATAGATTTCGATTTGGGCAAGTAGCAATAAGGGATAGCATTGCCAGAGGGCAGGAGGTGATGCACAAGATGAGAACTGGACAAGTAATAGGCAGGAGAAAGAGAGGGATAGACCTAGACATCATATAGGAGGAGAGGGATAAGAATCAGGAGACCTAAACACCATATAAGAGGAGAGGGATAAGAATCAGGAGACCTAAACACCATATAAGAGGAGAGGGATAAGAATCAAGAGACCTAGACACCATTTAAGGGGCCAGGCAAGATAAGGTATCACAGCAGACCCTGATGCTGACTAAGCATGTTGGAAACAGTTGCACGGTTCCCTTATGGAGCGGGCATATAGATGATCATTCCAGTAGCGAATCACAGATCACCATCACCTCATTAATTATTAATTAGCCTTAGAATTATCATTATAGAGCTCTCTCTCTCTCCCCTCTCCTCATGATGAGTGCCTTTGTAGTTCTGGAAGGCGGCCTTCTTTTCCCTTATTGCATTTGTCACTTCCTTTCTGAACCAGATGGGCTTTTTGCCCTTACATTTCTTGCTTTGAATTTTGGCATACTCACTAGTGGCCTCCATCAGTCCCTCCTTTATTATGGCCCATTTCTGTTCCACCTCCATCTCCTTACTTATGCCACCATTGTGCTCCTATCAGAATTTCTCCCATCTCATTAAAGTTAGTCTTTCTGAAATCAAAAACCCTCATCTTGGTCCTGGTCATCCCTCTGCCCATGTCCAGGTAGAATCACACCACGTCATGGTCACTCCTTGCAAATGGTACTTCCACCTTTACATCCTGGACATGTCCACAGTTGGACAGGACCAAGTCCAGTATGATCCTTTCCCTAGTGGGCTCCATGACACCCTGTGTCAGGAATCTACTCTAGAATGCATCCAGCAGTACCTGCTCCCTGGTGCTGGAGATAGCAGGGATTTTCCAATCCACCCCAGGTAGATTGAAGTCCCCACCACTATTATTACCTCCCCATTGCCTGCCATTCCATGATTTTGGGACCCCAGTACCTTGTCTAAATCCTCATCCTGTGAAGGTGGTCTGTAAACTACCCCTAACCTTTGCTTCCTTCCCTTATTGGCCTGGATCTTCACCCATAATGCTTCTGTCTTTCCATTCCTCCATTCCTCTCTGGTACAGGTTATCCCCTCCTTCACATACAGAGCCACCCCCTACCCATTTCCCTATCGTTCCTATACATTTTGTACCTGGGGAGTTCAAGGTTCCAGCTGTGGTCTGATATGGCCCATGTCTCTGTGATGGCTGCTATATCCACCTCTTCTTCGAACACTGGCACCTGTATCTCAGGCTCAGCTATTTTAGTTCCCAGGCTTCTGGTGTTCAGAAACACTACCCTCCACCTCCGCTCTGGCCTCTTTTCACCCCTATCCAACCCCCTCCTCCCCCCGCTCCCTCCTTCCTCTTCACCTGTTCACCCCCCTTCCCCCAGTCCTTCTCCCTCCTCCCCCCCACTAGTTCCTTGGTTTCTGTCCTGATTGGGAGACCTATTGGCCTCCTCCACCAGGTGACTGAGGGCATTTTGCACCCTGCTGGCCCCCTCTTGTCAGTTTAAATTGAGGTTTTCTCACAAGTATACATGTTTAAATTCCACAGCCTCTCTTCATACTGTACATCATTTACCCAAGGCCATATAGCATTTTAGTTGCCCTGCTCAATACTGCCTCAACTTTGATGCAGTCATTCATCAGATGAGGGCTCCAGTACCTAGTGCAGTATTTCAGGTATGGCCATACCAGTAACCTGCATGGTGGGATGATCACCTCACAACTTCTACTGCTTATCCTTCTCCCTATGCATCCCAGCATTCTTTTGGCTTTGCTCACCACGCTGTTGCAGTGTGCAGATGGTTTTTAGCGTCTCTAGTATCAACACCACTAAATCCTGTTCTTCTATAGTGCTACCCAGCTCCACTACTCCCATTTCATATTGCACCCTTGGTTTCCTTTCCTGTGCATTACTTTACATTTTTTATTGTTGAAGTTCAGCTACCAAATATTTGACCAGCTCTCCAACATGCCAGGATCCTCTCTTAGTTTTCTTCTCCCCTTCTCCATGTCTACACTTACACAGATATTTGTGACATCTGCGAGGAGGCAAATCTTATCCGTGATAGCATCACCTATGTCAGAGATGAATGTATTGAAGAGGATCCATCCTAGTACCAACCCTTGAGGGTTGCCTCTCTCACCTCTGAAAGCTCTCCATTAACTACTAACCTCTGTGATCTACCCTTAGCAAGCTCTCTACCCAATTTGCCATTCTTTCCTCTACCCCAAGGTTCCTAATTTATTTGACCAACCCTCCTGTGTGGGACTGAGTCAAAGGCTTTGTGGACATCTAGGTATACTATATCCAGAACCTGCCCCTTGTCCGCTGCTTGGTTACCCAGTTGAACCAATGCTGTCTGAAATTCTGCAATCTGCTCCCTTCTACGAAGCCAACTGGATCCTCCCTCAGTACAGACTCCATAATGTTCCCCATTATAGACGCCAAGCTGACTGGCCTATGGTTCTTTGGCCAATCCCACATCCCATTGTGTTCAGGGGAACCACATCTGCTGTCCTCCAGTTCCTAGGGACCCCACCCCCCCATGGCTAGAGAGCAACTGAAAATCTCCGTTAGTGGCCTTGCTATAATTCCTGCTACCTCCCACAGCATCCTTGAGTGTAAGCCACCAGATCCAATACATGTATTCACTTTCAACCCTGCTAGCTTTTCCAACACCTGTCTTTCTGTTATCTGGACCACTCCCCCAGTGTCTTTGCTCCCTCCTTTCCCAACCCTAAATTCTGGCAGAGGCCTATACTTCTTCTTAGTAAATACTGAACAAAAATAATTGTTCAATATCTGTCTTCACTTGTCCCCCTCCTCCCACCCCTCCTGACTCTTAAGTCTCATTATACCCCCTTTGACCTTGCACTTCTCCTGGATGTAGTGGAAGAATGCCTTATCCCCTTTTTTAACACTCCCCCCACCCCACCTCACTGCCAGCCGGAGTTCCATCTCCACATTGGACTTCCCTCACTTTCCTGGTGGTTTCTCTTGTTGCTTCTGGATACTTTAATCTGTCTTTGTCCCTTTGACCACCCTTATACTTAGAAAATACTCTCCTTTTGGCTCTACCCCCACCTTTACATTGGTTGTAAACCACATTGGCCCTTAACCTTTTTTCCGTTAGACATTTTTGGAACTGAGCTATCAGCCACTTTCTATCATCATCTTTTTACATGCTACCCACTTTTCTTCTGTACCCCTTACCTTCATTATGTCCTTCATGCTTTTCTCCAATTTTTCCCTCATTTAGCTAAACTCTGCCATTTTGAAGTCCCTACACGTATTCCTTTTTGCCCTTTGCATGTTTCCACCAGGACCGCCAGCCCTGCTGTCCTGTGGTTTCCAGAACTGAGTTGTTCCAGGACTGCTACATTTTAGAATCCTCTCACTGCTGGTGAGCACCAGATCCAGCAGGGTCTCATCCTTTGTTGGGCCCTGAATTAGTTGCTTTAGAAGTGCCTTCTGGCAGGTGTCCACCAGAATCTGATTGCTAGTGCTAGACACAATGGGAGCTTTCCAGTCTACATCCAGCATATTGTAATCCCCATCTATCACCACTTCCTCTAAATTGACTGCCCTCATAAGTGTCTCTTCCAATGCCCTGTCTGCCCTTGATACTGGCCCTGTTTCCCCAACCCTGTTGTTGCTAGTACCCACATATTTCCCAATTCCCCCCAAGCTATCTATTTCTGTTGCCTCAATCTCCTCCGTAACATGCAATGCTACCCCTCTTTCCCTGCCCTTTGCCCTATCCTATCTGAATAGTGTGCTGCTTGGTTTGGTTCTGTCCCAGTCATGGCTCAAGGTTTCCCACATGGCTGTTACTGCCACCAGGTCATGTCCCCCCTTTGTGAAACAAAAGCCAAAATAAATTTATAAAGGCGTAGTTCTCCTATCTGGCCTGGAATCCGACTAAGGGCCATTTTGTTTTGTCCAAAAGTTGCACTTTAATTTTGCTCCTTGTTTGTACCTGTGAAGTTTTTACTACAATGTAACTTATGACTGCACTTTTCAACGTACAATTATATGTTTTGCATTATGTGTTTTCTGTTTTTCCCTTCCCCTTGGTCACACCTGGAAATGAGCCTTGGCTCACTGTGCCTTCCTCGGTCACATAAATACATAGATGTTGACGGCAGATAAGGGCCTACGGCCCACCTAGTCTGCCTATGTGTGCATGTATTTTGCTTCTTCTAGCTTCTCTCATCTTCAAGCATCACCAATTTTCAAATAAATAAATAAATGTCAGGCCAGGCAGTGAAATTCCAGGGCAGATTAGAATGAAAAGGCCCAGCCCCGTGCTGAAAGAAAGACATTAAATAAAATTATTTATAGGTAAGGGTCCAGTTTGGTGGAATCCTGCTGCGGGCCATTTCATCAGTCCATGCACTGAAATTCCAGGGCAGCTTAGGATGAAGCAGGTGTTGCTATCCCCTCTTCCCCAGACTGAAATATATTAATTTGTCACCTCTATGGCAGTATCTGGGAGAAAGGCCTGCATGAATACAAGATCATTATTTGACAATCTGTGACACTACAATATTGATTAGAATGCCCTGTCACCAAGAATAACATCCAAAGCTCAGTGCTGCAAGGAAGCCAAAGTTAATAACAGTCAGCGCATGAATTGTTGGGGAGGAGTGGCAACTGAGGCCCAGGAGTGACATTGAAATTGGGACCCAGAGAAAAGCTGGTGCTGCATGTGAAACCAATATTTCTCAAATAAAGTAGGCCCAGCCACTTCCTCCCCCTTAACCGACATAAAAGACAAACTAAAATGATGATTCACTTACCTTTTAAGTCTCCCATTTTTTTTCAATCCTTCCCTGATTTGGGGCCTTTTTTCGTCTGCCTCCTGAATCTACCACCTGAGCACATTTCTTCCCAATTTTGGCATCCATCTGACAGAGTAAATTTAAATGCCTTTATTTGGTTTGAGTTTGGCACACTTGGAGGGTCTGTGTAAGCGCATCTGATGTCATGTATACACAAGTGTGGTGACATCACACACACTGATCCAATCAACCAATCATGTGGCTGCATTTGTTAAGGGAGCCAGTTCTTCCTCAGGCCCAATGCTGTGTGGTAAATAATGCATCTTGGACAGTTGATGGCTTACTCTTGACTGTTTCTTTGTGTCTAGTATTAATCAGCTACAGTGACTGACACCAAGAGAAACGCACAGCATAGACCTGACCCGGTTGAAACCCTGACGAGTCAAAAACTAAACAAACTTACCTGAGCAACAAGTTGCTCTACGGACTCGATAGGGAGAAGCAGAACAGGAAACCCCTGAAAAGGCCCTATTCAGAGTAGCAACAGTTGGTGGAGGATCTTGAACTTAAAGGTACAGGCAGGGTCTTTTAAAAAAATTTGTTAGCGGACTCCTGTTTTTTTTTTGTCAGCGTTTGCAAACAGGGAGTTGCAGGGATAAGTAACTTGTCTGAATGGGTCTGAAACCAGGTCCCCAGAGTCTTTTTACCTTTCATTTATTTTGTGCTATCACTGCAGCAATGCAGCAAATGAAGATTGACACAGATCACAGCTGTAAAATGATGACAGGTAAAGGCTATATTAGTGCACGTCATGAAAATGTGAGTGCTAGATGCTACTTTTGTAATTTCTGAGACAGCACTCTGAGGCCTAGATCAGATTCTGTGTATTTGAATGTGCAAATAAAGAACAGGAAAAAGTATGAACTGCAAAGCAGTCACTTTATCAAGCAGGGGCCATGCTTGCCAACTGACCTATAAGGGGCTAGTTTCACTTTAAATGTTTAGATGAAAGTGGAAAACTATGTTTTACATTAGATCTACAGCCTGAGTATGATATGAGTGACTAAAAAAAAGAGAAACTTTGCCATGCATAAGTGCAGCTGTGTGTTAGTTTGGAGTAAGTGAAACAGCAAGGGGCTCAGCAGTAAAGTGAGCATAACAGCCCAGAAAGTTTAAGTAATAAAATAACTACCATACTTAGTGCTAACAGGAAGGAGAACTCAGTTATAAAAGCAGACTGCAGCAGACAGAAGGATCAAGAATATTATAAAAGAAGGCCTTCATAAGTGCATGAATAAAATTGAAATCACTGATTAACAGGGATATATTCATCATCATATTTATCATATTGGTGTATGTAAACTATAAACTGTAAACCGTTATGTCCTTGCTCATTTTTTGTGTGTGCATCTAAACTGTAAATCCTAGTACTTTTTCATTCCATGTATCGATGACTTCTGTGTCTTTGTATTGTATGACTCTCGTATCTTAATACTGTGTCATCTCCATGGTCGTGCCTTAAAACAGTCCCTGGGACCAATGTACCCACCCGGTTAACAAATAAATAAATATAGCATTTTGTCTTGACTAGAAAACTGTGCGAACAAATTCTGCACAAATAAAATGAAAACAAGGTCTTGACATAACTAATTGAGCACTAAAAAATTACAAGTAAATGTTTTTAGTACAATGATATTGACAGGTTTGAAAAGGAGGATTGGTCTCACAACTCAGCAGGATTGAAATATCTGACAGACTTCCTAAGGCTATGCAGGAATTTCACCAACATATAGAAACAGTGGAGGAGGGGCATCCACGTGCTTCCCAACAATGTTTTGCTTTGGTTTAAGTGCACTGATATCATTCTCCACTGAGTTTTGTGCATATGATGTGACGCGCAAAAAAACAACTCCTGATTTTAGTTGTGGAAGTCAGAAGATCTTGTATGCATTTTATGGTTGTTGGCTTGAAAGTTCGGCAATAAGTAAGTCTTCAATCTGATCTGGAATCCCACTGAGGGCCATTACATCAGTTCATGCACTGAAATTCCAGAATAGGTTAGAATTAAGTAGGTCCTGCCCCCCCCACCCACTACCACCACCATGCTGAAACAAAAGATACAAATATTAATAAGTTAGACTCCAATTAAGTCTGGCATCCTGTATTCTTAAAACAGCCAAAGCATCTGCTTTTGTTAGTGATATAATCTAAACCATATAGCCTACAAACACTAAGCTGTGAAGAATAAGCAGAGTCAGACACTGAGCTACTGCTGCGACATCATGGATCATGAGAGAGAATCTCAAGTTCTCCACTGATGCTACAGTACCCAAAAGCAGCCTGAGTCAGCTTGTTCTTCAAAGTTTATTATTTTTAATTTTTTATAATATCTGGATAGCATGTTTTGTCATTCTCATAACTTAATTTATTAAGACATGAGCATACCTTGTTAAATGTGATGAGGAATCTTCGATTGTTCAGAGAAACTATTGAACTGCAGCAAAACCAGAAGTGCCAAAAGATAAGCAATCCAAATGTACCCCCCCCGCGCAGGGTTCACGTCATTATTAGTGTACATGGCATACACTGTAGGGAGTTGTTCTGCATTATTTTGATCCACACCCTTAAAGGGTTAATATTTTGCAACCCCAGGGGACTGCTGTAGCATAGGAGGAGAGGGTGGTGCTGAAGAGGCTGGGGCAATTGCCCACTCAAGGCACTGGTTATATTGCAGTCAAATACAAAAAAGTCCACAGTAATGGACAACTTTTCCCAGCACCTTTCAGAGCCACACAATGCCACAGGCACCCCAAAAAAACACCCCAGATGAGTACCTATGTGTAATCCACCCCCTTCCTGATGTCTGGGGTATGCTGGTGGTAACTACCCTTTGGGGGGGGGCAACCACAGCAGAAACTGCAAAAGATAGCTTACACTTCTCATGTTCTTCTGAAAGCAGGGTGCTGCTATTTCACTGTGGTGCGGGGCTAGGAGAAAATTGATGGTTAGTGGCAACAACAGTCAATCAAAGACTTGAGATACACTCTATTTTCAATGAACTGATGGGATCCCATTTAATAACATAAAAGGTACAACTCTATGGTGCCAAGGAATTAATAAAAGTTCAAGGGGCAACATATCACACACAGGGACCGATGTGGTCATATCAGTTAATGAATCCAGAGATGTCCATACAAAAAACTGCACTTCGCAGTATTCCTCACACAATGCACCAAGGGTCTATATCAACAAGCGTGATCCAGATGACCCCTAAAAGTTAGGCAGTTCACTTATCTGTGGACAGCATCTACAGTGATCTTGCAGGGCTGCATTTGCTTCCAACCCCTTGCAAAACCACTTCTGCAATCTGTTTAGAACTTGGGGGCCTCTCACCTCAGGGCAATGGGTTCTATCCTTACTGAAGCTCCATGTCCAAAGATCCCTTCTGGTTGACTGTCCCCAAGAACAAGGGCAACATGCCCCCAAATGGAGGTTGTAGGTCTGACGACCCCTCTCTGGTGCTCAGTCTAGGTCAACACCTCTCCCTTGATTCTGCCTCTGGCCTTGACATAGCACCTATCTCCCACCTTGGCCACCCATCTCCATGTGGCTGGCTGCTGGACACATATTTCCCCACCCAGGAGAGTCACTTGAAATGGCTACTGCCATGTCAGAAGCCCAACATGTCTTCATTCCTCCTCCCTGAGAAAATGAAAATCAGCACTTTGAGCAGGCAATCATCCCTGCTCCTTTGACACCAACCTCACCACTCCTCGTCTACACACTCCCACACCACACAAGCAACACCAACCTTCTATGGTACTCCCATGCTACAGCAGTCCCCAGGGTGGCAAAATATTAACCCTTTAAGGGCATGGGTCTAAATAACCCAGAACAGCTCCCTACAGGGTAGGCCCTGTACACTAACGCCCCAAACCCCGTGGAGGTTACACAAATAACAACTGCAAAATCAAAAACTCCAAACCAGCTTACATAAACAACAGAAAACACCAAACTCAAAAAGAAATGTGCCCAAAAATTCAAAAGTCCTGAACATTGTTTATTTCTTTTAATTTTTTTATTTTTTATGTGTCTGTTATACCTTTGTTTCAGGGTCCAGTTATTCAGACTCTGGCTCAGAGCACATAACATGCCAGCACTTCAGAGGTCTGTTTTCATTTAGGTTCAGAACTGTCAGGTTAACTCCATTACTGAAGTTGCTGTTAGGGCAACGATTGTCTGAAGTGGTCTTGAAGTTGCAGCCATTGAAAATGTAGTGGCCATGATAAGAGTGTTTGAAATCATTGGCGACTCCACTTGTTGGTGTGAACAAAGCCATTTGTTTCAGCTGTGTTTCATGATAAGTGCAACTAAATAGAAGTTTTTTTTTATTTACTAAAGTTGTTTAATGTATTGTGCACTGCTCCTGCTCTCAGTGATGCTTGAGCTGAAAGTTCTAACTTGTTCATCTGGCCCTCTAACCGTTATTCTTCATGGCTCGACATGAAGAACAGTTCTAGAAACACCTACAAAATATGTTAATCATCTATTATAGTGACAGTTAGATGTTTGGGTGCAGTATTAGCCACTGCTAGGCAATTTAAATCACAAATTGTAGTGAGAAAGAAATAATGTAATTTCCCAATAGGTTACATTGTGTCTATCTCACTACAATTTGTCATCTGTTATGTAAGGATTAAGATACGACAGGGTGTGTGTTGAACAGATAATATCGCATGCCCAGGGGCGTAGTAAGGCACAAAACCTGGCCAAGTGCCTTCGGCCCCTGGAAGTGTGGTAATATCTATTCAACACACACCCTGGAGTGTTTTATTGCGCTTATAAAATGGGTTAATTTTTTTTTTTTCAATATTTTTCTCACCTTAAAAAATATTACTGAACTGAAAAAATCTGAAATCATTGTGTTAATTTGATATAAAATAGTCCTTCCACCTACTAGGATACTGTTGTAGCATCCATGCCAGCCCCCCCCCCCCAAATGGAGAGGAAAATGCAGCTGAGCTGTGTGGTTAGAAGGAAAGATCTGTGTCCTTTTAAAAGAGCAATTGAAAGAAATGAAGTATATGTATGTAGATACTTTTTGTTTGACTGTGGGAACAGTCAAGTAGTTCCTCCACTCCCGTGACAGTCCGAGCACCAGAATGGAGCGAGTGGAAGCAACAGGTTCTCCCCGACAGGTTGTGCCAGTTTTGCAATAAAAAGAAAATGAATGCAGATTTTTGTGGGGTTTTTTTTAGTTAAATGTAGTGGGATGGAAGCCCGATTTAGTACGAGACAGCGGAGGCGGCATGGTGCAGGATCATGAATGGGAGCAGGCACGCTCTGGAAGCAGCTCCACTATTTCTGCATCTAAACCAGCAATTTTTTTTTTTTTTATTTAATGGTTCCATGTGTAGGGTTCAGTTAGTGAACGGCAGCAAGGTTTCCCTAATTGGCCACAAGTCCAAGATGAGCTGGTTAGCAGGGAAAAAACAATAGTGGAATTTCAAACACGAACATTCTAATTGCACATTGATTTACTTTCCAGTACTTTTTTTTTACTATGTGTAAAACACATTTGACACTTCCTTTCCAGCCAATCAGAATATTCAATTTTCCTTACCCATTTTATGAAGTATCATACTTCACACACAACAGTTCTTACATGGTTCTGCACTGTATGGCATTGCAGAATGGACATGGAGGCTGTCGTGTGGAGATGCATGAGGTGGAAAGGGGTGGCCAGGTTGTTGGGGAACATCTGCTCTTTATGCATGATGACACTCCTCTGCTCCCCCCTCTTCTTATCCAGAAAGGGGGATATTTACATTGATGGCCATGGCTGGGAGTGGTTTCTTGTTGGCCACCAGGTGAGCCACTTTGAAGAGCTTTAAAAATGAAAATAAAAGAAACATACAGCACTGGACAGTAATGATGTACTACAATAAGACAATGCTTTGTATACGTGTGTCTTACAGATAAACAACAAGAATCGCCACATTTAGAACCTCAACACCCCTAGGCCTACTCAGAAAAGACCTCTGCACCCTGATCACCCTCAACACCTAATGCTCCCCTACCCCCAATAAATATATACTATATTTTAATTATTTCTGGTGTACAGTTATCTTTTTGCGGATGTCAACTACAGTAATGCAGTGTCTGGTATTGTATAAGGCTCTATTACACATGACAGTAGCTTTAAAGTTCCCAAAAAAGGAAACAAAAATGGTAGCTCTTTTTAAATTGGAAATCTGTCAGCTGGTGACAGTCAATAATAAAAGTAAAGGATAGGGAGTGGTTGTGTAATATAATTTCACACACTCGGTGTATGATACTTTAACAAGCCTGTCAAGCTTCACTCTGGGGTGTCTATGTAACTTCTCACAACGTGTGTGTGTGTGTGTGTATGTGTGTGTGTGTGAATACATTCTCATCAAACACCACCCCATTCCAGAGAAACAAGGAGTGCTTATGGGGCCAGTGCCAGTCCCCTAACAATCCATGTATGCTGACACACAGGATAGCACTCGGACGGACACGAAGTATGAAATTAAAAAAACATATTCACAAGAATCTGGCTAGTTACAGTTTTTTTTATTCCTGAAAAGTGAGTAAGTGCATTCAGTGACACGCAGAGTCCCCAATGACAAGTATACCATCACTAACTGACCCAACATTTCGCCTCCTACATGACTAGGCTTTGTCAGGTGGCTTGCATCGTTAGTGGACTGATATTTAAACTTTTTAGAAAAAATGTAATACCAACATTTGCCAGCAGGTGGAGCCAAAGCTTAACTTGTCCACAGTGTAAGACGTGCAAACAAAAATGGTTCAACTTCAAAGCTAAAACAGCTGTCAAATTTGCAATTACAAAATATAATTTACAAGAAAATAATTTATAAACAATTGATTTCTGAGGTGACCATCCTAATGGAAATAGGTGGTCCTTATCATCCCCATTTCTAAAAATAAATTGGCATCTGAAAAATGTAGGAAACATACAATGCATGGATTAGTACAGTAGTAAGGAACTAGATGAATTCAGTTATATATTTCAACCTGAAATTTACTCTCCAAAGGTAAAATGGTCCAGTATCCAAAGGCTGTCAGAGCCTCCCTCCCCAAGGCTACTGCATATAGTTCATCGGACGGGCATTATGATGAGAGCGTGTTACAGCCCTATGTAATTAAAACTCGGCAATTTTTGTGAGTCATATAGACCGATATCAGTCCTCAACACCATTTATTTGTTTAATTCTGGTAATCGGGTAGGCCCACTGAGACCAGGTGGTCCCTTTTTCAGGGGCAACCTGGAGTTAATTTCAAAGAAACAGCACAGTAACACATCCATTATACAGTCAGGTAGCAACAATAGATACATCATACAGAGGTGTACAGCATTATTAGTCCACATATTTCTTAACAAGACACAAGACACAATTTACAGAGCAATATTGAAACTATAATTCATAGAAAGTCATGTGCTCACAGGTTGAGCCCTACTATGCTGATTTTATCGATTTTTACTTGTAGCAGCAACATTGGTTAGATTTCAGTAGATGAGATCTGAGCTCATTCCTGAAGTCCCTTAGGGAGACCGATGATTGGATGCTACTTGGAAGCCCATTCCACTGGGTAGGGGTGAAGAAGGAGAAAGACCTATTTCCAATAGAGATTCTCGCCCATGGCACTTGAAATAGGTGGAGTTCCGAAGTTCTTAATGTTCTTATGTTTTGTTTTGGTACCAAAAGAGCTTTTAGGCCAGCGGGAAAGTATTGCCCTGCATTAGCTTATATGCGAGGCATAGGGTGGGGTAGGCCAGCCTGACCTCTAGAAGTCGGCCAGTTCAGAGATTGTAACACTGTACGGTGATGGTCAAGTGGTCTAGCTGACTTGGCGAATCTCGCTATACTGTGATACATAAAGTTTTCAGTGTCTGGAGTTCGGTTCCCTTGGAAGAGGCAAGCACCAGGGTTCCATGGAACAGGGTAGGAAGTAGTGTTCCTTGGGCAATTTTTCTACGAGATTCAGGGGTAAGAAAGGGGTTCAATCGATAAAGAAGGACCACCTTTTGATTAATAATTTTGGTTAGGTGGTTGAGGTGGGTTTTGAATGTACCATCCTGGTCTAGGTGAACCCCAAGGTACTTGATGGAGTTAACCTCCTCTATTTTTGTACCATTTGCAAGTAATAGTTTGAGTGTTGCAGTACGTTCCAAGGTTAGTCTTCTGTGTCTAAATACCATCACCTTTGTTTTTTTTTTTTACCATTGAGAACTAGCTTATTGATAAGGAGCCATTCTTCTAGCCGCATGAGATCAATACCTATCTGCTTATTTAGCTGTGTCGTATTTAGAGCAGTACTGTAAAGTACTGCATTATCTGCATATAGTATAGGGTCACCTTAGATTCTCTGGTGTGTTGCAAAAGATAATTTACAAACAATGAGAATAAATGTGGTCTGAGAACTGAGCCTTGTGGAACTCCCTCATGAATGGATTGCCAGTCATTTAACACCATTTAACAATTTGTGCTATCATCCAGATAGTTTGATAACCATTTAACTGAGTGGTTGTCTATCCGATAATAAACTCCTTATGTCTATTATGGTACATCAATCAATCACTTTTATTTTATACATAGAAACATAGAAACATAGAATTTGACAGCAGATAAGGACCGCTTGGCCCACCCAGTCTGCCCATTTCCCTACCTGATGGATAAGCTGCAGATCCTAGTTAACCAGCAGCCTACTTATTCCTACCCCAACCCCCTATAATTGCCTTATGACTGTCCCATGCATGCTTGAATTCCACCACTGTTTTTGACTCCACAACCTCCTCTGGAAGGCCGTTCCATACATCCACAACCCTCTCTGTGAAAAAATACTTCCTTAAATTACCTCTGAGCCACCCCTTTCTATCTTCAAATTGTGCCCCCTTGTTCTTGCACACCTCTTTTGAAAGATGCTACCTCTTGGACTTTGTTGATTCCTTGAGGTACTTGAAAGTTTCTATCATGTCCCCTCTCCCTCCTTTCCTCGAGGCTATACATATTAAGCTCCTTAAGTCTCTCTTCATATGTCTTCCGTGCAGACCCTGCACCATTTTAGTTGCCCTCCTTGGACAGCTTCCATCCTGTCTATGTTCTTTATGGAGATTGGGTCTCCAGAACTGCACACAGTACTCAGATGTGGTCTCACCAGCTGTCTGTACAGAGGATAATAACTTCTTGTTTTCTACTGGTGATGCCTCCCTATGCAACCCAGTATTCCCCAGCCCTCCTTGCTGCCCTCTCACATTGCTTGCCCACCTTTAGGTCATCTGATATGACTCAACCCCAGGTCCCTTTCCATTTTTGTTGTTGTTAGTATCTCACCCCCATTGTGTACTCTTCCCTGGGTTTTTGTTTCCCAGGTGCATTACCTTGCACTTCTTAGCATTGAATCTAAGCTGCCATACATTTGACCATTCCTCTAACCTTGCCAAGTCCCTTCTCATTCTTTCCACCCCACCTTGTGCATCAACTCTGTTGCAGATCTTTGTGTCATCTGCAAAGAGACATATTTTTCTTCCAGTCCCTCTGCAATGTCGCTTATAAAGACATTGAAGAGGACCGTCCAATACTGAACCCTGCAGTACCCACTACTAACCCCTTTTTTCAGAGTGGACTCATTTACTATTACTCTCTGTGTCCTATTCTCCAGCCAATTCTCAGGCTGTCATCTTGGGACCCACTCCCAGGCTGGCTAACTTGTATATTAATCTTTTCTGTGGGACTGTGTCAAATGCCTTGCTAAAGTCTAGGTAGGCCATGTCCACAGCCCCTCTCTGATCAACTACTTTGGTCACCCAGTCAAAGAAATCTATCAGATTTGTCTGGCATGACCTTCCCACTGTGAATCCATGCTGCCTTGGGTCCTGTGCCTCTGGCCTCTAGATACCAACAATTCTTCCTTCAGAAGTGATTCCATCATTTTCCTACCACTGAGGTTAAACTAACAGGTCTGTAGTTTCCTGCTTCTGCCTTGCTCCACTTTTGTGAAGGGGAATCACATCTGCCCTCCTCCAGTCCTCAGGTACCACCCCATCCTCCCATGATTTGTTAAAGAGGGTAGTCAGTGGTGTCACTAGTTCTACCCTTAGTTCTTTAGAATTCTGGGATGAACTCATCAGGCCCCATTGCTTTGTCCACCTTCAGTTTTAAGAGCTCTTTCAGAACCCTTTCTTCTGTAAATGGGCTGGTATCAACTTCTGTATCCAGAGTGTTTCTACTGTTTGTTTTAGGTACCTCCTCTTCCTTTGTAAATACTGAGCAAAAATATTTGTTTAGTATCTCTGCCTTTCACAGTCACCCTCTGCCCATCCTCCTCCCTTTATTAAGCCTCACTATCCCTCCCTTGGTCTTCCTTCGCTCCCTGATGTACCTATAAAAGGTTTTATCCCCCTTCTTAACTGAGTTGGCTATCTTTTCCTCGGTTTGGGCCTTTGCTGTTCTGACTGCCTTTCCAGCTTCCTTTTGCTTTAACTGATACAGTTCTCTGTCCTGTTCCTTCTGTGATTCCTTGTACTTCCTGAATGCTTTCTTTTTCTCTTGAACCTTCACTGCCACTTCCTTTGAGAACCATAGTGGTTTCTTACCTTGTTTCGTTTTGTTTATTTGCTTTACACAAAGGCTTGTTACCTCTGTGATGGCAGTTTTTATTATTCCCCATTGTTCTTCCACCCCTCCTTCCTGCCCATTTGCTAGTGCATTCCTTAGGCACTCACCCATTTTGGCAAAGTCAGCCCTCCTAAAATCCAGTACCTTTGTCTTTGTATGGCTTGACTCTATTGCTGTGTTTATTGTGAACCATACTGTTCGATGGTCGCTAGTTCCCAGATGGCTACCCACTTCTACATCTGTGATCCTCTCTTCATCTCCATTTGAGAGAACCAGGTCTAAGATTGCTCCCTCTCGAGTGGGCTCCAATACTAGTTGTCTAAGGCATGCCCCCCTGTAGGGCATCTAGAATAACCCTACTTTAGAAGTGGCTGCTGCAACTGCACTCCAGTTAACATCTGGCATATTCAGATCACCCATCAGCAATATCTCCTTTATCTGCCATTCAAGTATACTTTCATCATTTCTTGTCCATTTCTCCCTAAGAGGGGGTCTGTATACAACCCCTGTGCAGATTGTGGTGCCATTGCCTGCCTCCAAATTGACCCACAGTGCTTCTTCTCCTCCCTGTTTACCCTTTTGTTCTGTTGCTTTGATTTCTTCTCTTATGTAGAGAGCTACTCCTCCTCTCTACCCTCCTGTCCCTCCTGTAGATAGTGTATCCTGATATGTTTACGTCCCAGTCATGGTTCTGTGTGTACCATGTTTCTGTGACTGCCACGATATCCAGATCTCTCCTCCATCAAGGCCACTAATTCAGGAAGCTTGTTACCCAGACTACAGGCATTGGTACTCATAGCTCTCCATTTTTTGATGGCTTTACCTTCTGTAGCGGCATCCCCGACTGACCTTTCTACCTTGGTCTTTTTCTCATTTAGTACCCTGTTTTGTAGGGGGAGGCTGGGATTTTTCTGCTGCTTATCAGTGCCTCCCCCCTTGACTAGTTTAAAGGCTTGCCAATGAAGCATTTAAACCGATTGCCCAAAAGACTTGTTCCCTTCCTGGACAGATGCAGACCATCCTGCCAGTATAGGCTGGTGTCCCTCCAGGTGGAACCCCAGTCCCCAATGAAGCCAAACCTCTGTGCTCCACACCATTTTTTCAACCATTTGTTAAACTGCATGGTGCAAAGTACCCTCGCCTCACCCATGCCACTGACAGGCAGCACCTCTGAGAAGGATACTGTGTGTGCTACTTGTCTTAAGCCCCTCCCCAACTCTACAAAGTCCTTCTGCACTGCTCTAATCTCATGATGAGCTAAGTCATTTGTCCCTAGGTGGACAAATACTGAAGAGTATGTGAGCAAAAATGCCCATTTTCACAAATGCCCTGTTGAACATAACTGCAATCAATGGAAATATTTACAAGGAAGTAAAGAATGTACAATAGAACATATGAGGAGGATAGAGAGGTGTTCACAAAGGCATCTAGGGAGGTGACCAGGTCAGTCAGGGCAGTCAAGGCAGCAAAGGAGCTGAAGTTGGCTCAGGGGATCAAAGAGGGGAGAAGGGGTTTATTAAATACATAAGGGAAAAGGTTGTTGTAGAGATGACATTGTTTGAGTCAAGAGGGATGGTGGATGGGCAGAAACAAGGGGAAGAACAGGCTGAGGCATTCAATGAGTGCTTCTGCTCAGTGTTCACAAAAGAAAAGGATGACCCAATACTGCAGGGGGGCAGAGATAACAGATGGGGTCATCCAAGAGGATAGAGTTCTGAAGGGCCTTAAAGCCTTGAGGGCAGACAAGGCACCAGGACCAGACGGTGTACACCCAAGGATCCTGAAGGAACTGGTGGAGGTGTTGGCAGGCCCTCTGACGGACCTCTTCAACACCTCCTTGGAGATGGGGAAGGTACCCAGGAACTGGAAGATGGCTCACATGGTGCCCCTTCACAAGAGTGAACCCAAGGACCAACATGGCAACTACAGACCGGTAAGCTTGACTTCCATAGTGGTGAAGTTAATGGAGACCATTTTAAAGGAGAGGTTGATAACCATTCTCGATAGTAATGGTCTACAGGATGAGAAACAGCATGGGTTTGTCTCAGGACAATCATGCCAAACTAACCTGATTGACTTCTTCAACTGGGTCACTAGAACGGTTGACAAAGGCCACGCTGTGGATGTCACGTACCTGGACTTCAGCAAGGCATTCGACTCGGTGCCCCATGGGAGGTCAATGAGCAAGCTGAGGGACATGGGGGTGGGGGAGAAACTGGTGGGGTGGGTTGACAGCTGGTTGCAGGGCAGACAACAGAGGGTAGTTGTAAGGGGGAAATATCCAAGCCAAGGCCAGTATCAAGTGGGGTACCAGCAGGTTTAGTGCTAAGCCCTGTTTTGTTCGATGTCTTCACTGGAGATATTGCAGAGGGGGTCAAGAGTAAGATCAGCCTGTTCACAGACAACACTAAGATTTGTGCAAAAGTGGACAATGAGGAAGAGAGGCAGGCACTCAGCGAGGATCTAGCTAAACTCAAACACTGGTCTAGGGAGTGGCAGTTGGGGTTTAATGCTAAGAAGTGCAAGGTCATGCACCTCAGAGCAAGAAATCCCAGGACCAGCTACTGGCTGGGGGGAGTGCAGGTAACAACTTCAGAGGAGGAAAGGGACCTCAGAGTAATAGTCACAGGGGATATGAAGGTATCAGCACAGTGTAAGAGGGCAGCAGCAAGGGCAAATAGGATGCTGGGGTGAATTACCAGAGGGATCACCTCTAGAAAGGGGGAAGAGGTCATCCTGCCCTTGTATAGATCACTGGTGAGACCACACTTGGAGTACTGTGTGCAGTACTGGTGCCCTTACCTCAAAATGGATGTGAGATTAGTGGAGGGGGTGAAGTGCAGGGCTATGAAAATGATCATGGGACTGGGGGAGTTGCTGTATGAAGAAAGATTGAGGGAACTCAACATGTATTCGCTGGAAGAGAGGAGGGAAAGAGGGGACATGATAGAGACCTTTAAGTACTTGAAAGGCATAAACAAAGTCAGAGAGGGAGGATTGTTCCACTTAAAGGGGGGAAGGGTCAGTAGGGGGCACAGTCTGAAGTTGGAAGAGGGAAGGCTCAGGAGGGAGATGAGGAGGCATTACTTTACAGAAAGAGTGGTGGCAAGATGGAACACACTGCCATAGGAGTTAATCAAACTGAGGACAGTGGTTAGCTTTAAACGGGGTTGGGATAGAGTCAAGGGCAGGATTAGTACAGACAAGAACACAAAGGGAGGAAAGATCAGGAAATGGGAGGAAGGGAGGGTTTGGGTGGGGATGGGGCAGCTGTAGTAATACGAAACTAAGAGCTGCACAGTCAGGCAGATTTGATAGACCTGTGGGACTTTTTGTGCCGGCAATTTCATATGTTCGTAGTATCTTACACTTCATTACGAGGCACATCATGTGGATCTCCTTCTCCAGACCAGACGGAATCTGCAAGGACCAGACAGACAATGCACAGCATCCATAGAGCCCTCTTTAATATTGCAGGACAGCCTCTATTGGCTCTTAGCTTTGATGTGAAGAAAGCATTTGACCATGTGTCCTGGACCTTTCTCTGTGTCACACTGCAGTGGTTTGGCTTTCCTGTGTCCTTTTTATATTTACTTTCCTCTTTGTACTCCTCACTGCAGGTGCAGATCTGGGTGAATGGACACTTATCCCCTCACATACACTTGCAATGCGGGACCAGAGAAGGTTGCCCCCTCTCTCCCTTTCCATTTGCACTCTACATTGAGCCCCTGGTGCAAGCCATATGCCAACATACCTCCATTAGAGGATATCTTGGCCCAGATGGAGGGAAGCACTGCTTTGCATTGTATGTGGATGATGTGATGTTGTCTCTCACAGCCCCGGTAAATGACCTTCTGGAGTTATGGTCTCTCTTATGCAAGTCTGGCTCCATTTCTGGTCATACATTAAATGAGACAAAAAAAGAGGTCCTGCCCTTAACTTCTTCCCTTTATCACAACTGAAATCCCTATTCCTGTTTCGCTGGCCCCTCCCACATATGATATACTTGGGGGTAAATTTAACAAACTCCACATATTGGCTCTTCTAGGCTAATTATGCCCATTAACAACACCACTTCAACAAGAACTAGACAAATTGTCAGTGCTTCCTCTAACTTTAAAGGAGTTGTGTGATGTCACATGTTGGGCTTCATAGCCCGCTACCCTGGGGCGACGATAGCCCCGTTGTGTAAAAATAACATTTTTTTACTCATGGATCAAAGTTTGGGAAGGGATCATAATTTGTCCAAACTGCAAACTAGCCGATCCCTTCCCACTTCCTAGACTGCCTGCTCCGCCCCCACGCTCTCCCGTTTTGTGATGTGGTACCAGGGTGAGTGCGGGGACACACCCCATGCAAGCCTCTGGGGCTTATTTTCAGAACCTTTTTTTTAATACTTTAAACTACCCTTTGATAAAAAAAGAAAGACACTGCTCAACTAATAGGGTCCAGGTTAGTGCTATCTCAGTATTGAACAGCTGCCTCCTTGAAATCCAAGATTGGATGAATACCAGCGGTTTAAAGTTGAACCCAGGAAAGACTGAGGTGTTGGTTGGGGACCCAGTTCATAGGGCAGAGGGGTTGAGGACTGAGCTCCCCTCTGGTTTAGTCCTGGGTGGGGACCAGATTCTCACTTCTGAACGGGTGCATAACCTAGGAGTGGTGCTTGACGATGGTCTGACCCATCATTATCAGGTGTCGGCAGTCATCAAGTTAGCCTTTTACCATCTTAGGAACATTGCTAGGATTAAGCACCTTGTTCTGTCTTGTGACCTTCCTGTTTTGGTCCATGCCTTTGTGACATCGCACCTTGATTACTGCAACTCCCTGTACTTAGGGCTTCCTGGGGTTGATATCCACCGCTTGCAGCTAGTGCACAATGCTGCAGCACGTTTGTTGACTGGGGCATCTAGAAGAATGCACATTATCCCTGTGCTGTATGGTCTGCACTGGCCGCCTATTCAGTGGTGGATCACCTTTAAGGTAGGTCTTTTGACTTACAAAGCCTTACATGGACAGGGTCCTGACTACTTGAAAGAGCTCCTGGTTCCTTACACCCCTCTGCGACAGCTCAGCTCGGCTCACGAGGGGTTGCTGGAGATTCCGATGGTAAGTTTAAAGTCATCTGGTGTGCGTGCTTTTGGTTTTGTGGCACCTAACCTCTGGAATTCTCTGCCACGTCAGCTTCAGAAGTGCAGGACGGTGGGGTGTTTTAAGCAGGCACTTAAGACTTTTTTGTGGGGGAAGCCTACTCTGGATCTTCTTGATTTTATTATATTTATTGTATCTTGTTTTGTCTTGATGTACAGCACCTTGGTTATATGAACGGCGCTATAACAAATGTTATTATTAGTATTATTAACTACAACCACTAATACATTGGCTCAGAAACAATCATTCACAGCAGTGGGCACAGCTTGAATGAGCAGCACTCCCTGCTTTTCCTCTAAAAATTGATATTTTAGACTCTCATCTGACAAACTCTTTACTGGACTTAACTCTCCATTTGCTTCCACCCCACTTAGACTCTGGAAAAGGTGGATATAGAAAGCAGAGCTCAACTGCCAATACTATGGTTGCTCCCCTTACACCTCCAAAAAGACTTCTTACCAGTTAGGTTGGACGTGGGATATAAAGAATTGTATGGAATGGACCTACACTACCACTATAAACTATTGCAAGGAGATTAGGTTAAAACATTTCAGACACTTAAACAAACCCTAGGTATCCCACAAAAGGGTATTTTCAGTTTATGGCATTCCTTTTTTCCTGGCTCCAATGAGGCACTAGACTAGTCCCGCAATATCTATTGGTGAATGTCACTATCTCAGCAACACAGGACAATACCATGCAGTATTTGGTCTCTTATTTATATTACCCTTTTATTCAACTTCAGGCCATTCCTCCTTTTCTGGTATTAGATAAATGGAATAGGGAGCTCATTGCACCCCTCTCTCCAGAACAGTGGCTAATGGCTTGCATTAATTCCAATAAAATCATGTCATCTGTACTATGGAAATAATTCTGTTGGAAATGCCTTTGCCACTTTTGTATCACTCCATTACACCAGGTTCATTGTAGAACAGCCACACATACCAACTGCTGGAGTTAATGTAAAAGAAGTGGCAGAACACCACCATATCTTCTGGGCCCGTCCTCATAAGACACCCTTTTTAGGCTCCATCAGGAATGCCTTGCAAGAGATCTTTGACCTACAAATGCAGTTAACTGGCCATTTATACTACTTTACATTATACCCGAGAGGGCTTAAAGATGCAGCCACAAGATACCTGTTAGGCATTCTTCTTCTGATGGCAAATAAATATAGTAGAAAATTTCAGCTTTCTGATGGAATTCCTACCGTAGAAGATTGCATAACTTTGGTTAATTCCATATATACTATGGAAATGTTGACCTATACCATTAGACAACAGGAGGAAAAGGGAGGAATTTGTGGACCAGATGGCTTGTATTTGTAATGGCCGGAGATCCCAGCTTTGCCCCCTGAGTAGGATATATCTGTTCTTAAGCCTATATGGTATTGTGACCTTTCTCAAATAAAAAGACTCTTAGATCATATTAGGGCCTGCACACTACACTTGGAGGTAACATGAAATATCCGGATCCTTTAAGAATGATATACTGTAATGCGTTCATTCTTTCAATTCATAAACTGTATTGTATTCTAAATATGTTGTATTTTATGTTGTACACATGTCTTGAAAACTTTTTTTTTATCTACTTGGAATCAGATTAGGGTTTACATTCCTCAGAGTTACCTTCTGGTTTTGAATTACCCAATCATCATATTCCACCCTATCTCATTTACCACTAGTGTTTGTGTGCCTTCCTGTATCTACTCTCCAGATTCTCTAACCAGTAGTAGTTCTATATTGTATTTTGTATGATTCATAGATGTTATAATTCATTTATATACTATAAAATGGGTCCCACATTTGATGAAATTCGTGTGTTCTCTCTTCTCAGCTACAATGTATTCTTTCAAGTTTTACATTATCGAACATTAAGTTTAGCCATTGTTTCAGTGTCAGTGGTTCCCTTTCTTTCCAACATTGCAATATCAATTTCTTTGCATTTACTAATGCTAAATTTATAAATGCTTTTTGCCATTTAATTAGTTCTTTGCTGCTTAGGAATGGAGTGCCAAAGAAAAGAGTGCCTGTATCAGAAGGAACATCAAGACCTAATGTCCCCCCAATATGTACCTTATTGTATTTTAGTTTGGGGCATGTTACAGACATACATATGTTTGTTTGTTCCTGGTCTTTTTTTGCATCTGGGGCATACGAAAGATATTCTTTTTTGAAATGTATGTAGTTTTGCTGGATTATAATATACTTTATGAAGATTGTTGTATTGTATTTGTTTTAGCTTATTATTTTTTGATACTATACTTGCTGTGTTCATTAATTCTGGCCATTTTTCATTTAGATCTACTGTAATGTCTTTCTGCCATGAATTTTTTAACTTTGTTAATTCTATATGTTCTGCATCAAGTAATTTTTTGAACATTTTTCCAATCGTTTTATCTGCATTTTCCTCCATCAAGATTGCTTCTATTGGGGACCTTATGGGTGGTATTAAATTTCCAAATTTTTTATTTAAGTAAAATCTTATTTGAAGATATGTACGGAAATGCCATACTTGAAGATTGTATTCCTTTTTTAGCACATCAAAGTATTTTATTTTATCCCCTTTAAATAATTGTTGTATTTGTCTGATCCTTTTTGTTTCCCATTCTTTAATGCTTGAAATATGCCTAATCTTCTTTTTTGTTTTTATTGAGTTTATATATGTGTCTAATGATATTGTTTGTTTCCATTTTATAATTTTATGTGCTCCTTGCCAAATTTTCATAGAGGATTTAGTAGATTGGAAAACCTTTTTTATTTCCACATCTAACTCTCAATTTACCCATAAGGTACTTCTTAGATCTTGTATACCAATATTTGTCTTTTCTATTTTTGTCGATGATTTTTAGTTAATTTGTTGGAACCAATTTATTAGCTGCTCTATTTGTATAGCCAAATAGCACAGATTTATTTTTGGTAATCCTAACCCTGCATGTTCTGGCAGTAAAACAAGTTTTCTGTTTTTGTTTTTTTTGTGGGGGAGGGGGGTTTCCATAAGAAGTTCCTTAACTTTTGTTCCTATTCTTGAAATACTTTGTTTGGAAGATTAATAGGAATTGTTCAGAACAGAAATAGTAACCTAGGGAGCACATTCCTCTTGATAATATTTATTCTGCCTAGCAAAGTTAAAGGAAGGTGTACCCATGCATCCATATCTTTATATATTTTGGATAGTAATGGTACATAATTTATTTGGTATAGCTGTGTTAAGTCATTACTTACATTGACCCCGAGGTATCTTATCGAATTTTTGGTAGGGATTTTATATGACATTGCAATGTTATCCAAGACTGTTTGTTTATTGATTACTAGGATTTCTGTTTTATCCCAATTAATTTGGTAATTTGAGTATTTGGAAAATGTTTCTATTATATTTAATAAATGTGGTAATGATAATTTTACATCTTCCAAATAAATGAATACATCATCTGCATAAAGTGGTATGTTGTGTTGTTGGTTCTGCACTGTTATCCTTTTCAATTGTTTGCTTTTTCTTATTATTTTGGCTAATGGTTCCATAAAAATGGTGATGAGTACAGGAGAAAGTGGGCAGCCTTGCCTTGCACCCCTTTGTAGTTTAAAGGGAGATGAAAGATGGTTATTGGTCTTTATCCTTGCTGTAGGGTTACTATATATCGATTTTACTAACATACAAAACTAACATACAGAAACAAAAAAAAAGTGTGTGTTTGGGTTAACTGAACTGAATGGGTAACTGAAAAGTCATCTAGGTGTAAATCTCAGGTGACTGAAAGGACTTAACTGCTGTGAGGTTTAAATTACTTGTAGAAAGATCTGGTAAGTAGGGGGAGTGGCTTAGCTAGAAGGAAGCTACATTTAAAGACTGCCTTAGAAAGATTCTGCTAATAGCTTGGCAGAAGACAACAGGAGAAAGGACTGCTGTGTGACTGAACTTCTCTGCTGGGACTATATTTGGACCTTTAATTTAGGGTAAAAAAACTAACATACAAAAACAAAAAAAAAGTGTGTGTTTGGGTTAACTGAACTGAATGGGTAACTGAAAAGTCATCTAGGTGTAAATCTCAGGTGACTGAAAGGACTTAACTGCTGTGAGGTTTAAATTACTTGTAGAAAGATCTGGTAAGTAGGGGGAGTGGCTTAGCTAGAAGAAAGCTACATTTAAAGACTGCCTTAGAACGATTCTGCTAATAGCTTGGCAGAAGACAACAGGAGAAAGGACTGCTGTGTGACTGAACTTCTCTGCTGGGACTATATTGCCCTCCTTCCCTTCCCCCCACCCAAAGCTAGTTCTATTTTTATAGGCACAGGATTTGACTGACAACAGGAACTTCCTGTTTAGGGGCAGGAAGTGAGTGAGCACAGAACCACCAAGGACCCACCATCCTAGAAGGGAAAGAGTAGCTCTCCAGCCCCCTCTAGCTGCTGGAGGTCTGCCTCTGAACAAGTAAGTGGTCTACTGAGAAATATAGGATATTCTTGTCTCAGAACAGGACAATCAGGAGCTTAAAGGGCACACAGGCAGAAAGTAAGGAAAGAGAGAAAAACAGAGGAAAGAGTAAGGATTGCAAACAGTTAAGGGGCCAGAAATAAGACATGATTGGAGTGGTGCAGTGCAGTGGCTGTGGAGCAGCAGTCTTCCGGGAGATGTTCTGGAGGATGCGGTGTTGTCCCATCTGCAGGCACTCTCTGGGCTGAGGGAGAAGGTTGCTCATCTCCAGGCTGAGTTGGCCAGGATTTGTGGGACCTCCTTCCATCCAGGGACCACCAGTGCCACTGCCGCTGCCTCAGAGGTTGCCAAGAAAGAGGAGCGTTGGACCACAGTGGGCTCAGGGAGGGTGAGAGTGGTGGAACAGAGGCACATCCCTCCAGTTGTGCCCTCCACAATTCCCTATGCCATTCTGGCAATGTGTGGTTCCTCTATGGAGGCACCTACAGTGGAGACCAAGGAGGATGTTGGGAACCTCCACAAAGGAGACCCACAGGAGGGTGGCAGGGGACCCTGCAGGGAAGGAAACAACTCCTGGTGGAGACCCACTGTCAGGAAGGTAGAACTGGGCAAGGAAGGGGAGAGGGAGGTAAGGTGCTCACCTGTGCCATGGCTTGGAGGGACAGGGAGGAATCAGGATTGCCGGAGCAGCTGCACAGGGGAGGGAGTTGGATGTCATTGTCCACCTAGGGACAAATGACCTGGCTAAGAAAGGGATTAGAGAAGTGCAGGAAGAGTTTGTGGAATTGGGGAGGGGCCTTAGTAAAGCAGCACGCACGGTAACCTTTTCGGAGGTGCTACCCATCTATGGCATAGGAGAGGCTAGGGTGTTCTGTACCATGGGATTCAATCAGTGGTTGAAAAACTGGTGTGGAGCTCAGGGATTTGGCTTCATTGGGGACTGGGGGTCCACCTGGAGTGATGCAAGCCTATACTGGCATGATGGGCTGCATCTGTCCGGGAGGGGAACCAGGATCCTAGGTGATAGGTTTAAATGCTTCATTGGCAAGCTTTTAAACTAGCCAAGGGAGGCACTGGAAAGGAGCAGGAAAATCCTAGCCCCCCCCAAACAATCACGGTAGTAGTGTGGCAAATACCAACATGGAGGTGTCGATAGGAGAAGGGCATGGGGTAAATGGAGAAAGTGACAAAGGCAAGAAGAACAGGGATGGGACAAAAGAGGGTAAGGCCATCAGGAAATGGAGGGTAATGAGTACCAATGCTCGTAGTCTGGGCAACAAGCTCCCTGAGTTGGTGGCCTTAATGGAAGAGGGATGCCTGGATATTGTAGCAGTCACAGAAACATGGTACACAGAGAACCATGACTGGGATGTTAACATACCAGGGTACATAACTTGAGAGACAGGCAGGGAGAAGAGGGGAGGAGTAGCTTCTATGTAAAGGAAGGGATAAAAGCAACTGAACAAAAGAGTAAACAGGGAGGAGAGGAGGCACTGTGGGTCACCTTGGAGACTGGAAAAGGCACCACAATCCGCACAGGGGTTGTGTACAGACCCTCATGTCAGGGGGAAGAAATGGACAAGGATATGATGGAAGGCATTCTTAGAATGGCAGAGAAAGGGGAGATACTGTTGATGGAGACCTGAATATGCCAGATGTTAACTGGAGCACATTTGCTGCAGCCACATCCAAGAGCAGGGCCATTCTTGATGCCCTACAGGTGGCAGGCATTAGACAGCTAGTTTCGGAACCCACTCGTGAGGGAGCAATCTTAGACCTCATACTCTCAAACGGGGGCAGTGAGAGGATCTCAGATCTAGAAGTGGGTTGCCATCTGGGGACAAGTGACCATCAAAGAGTGTGGTTCACATTAAACTCAGCTACAGAGTCAAGCCATACAAAAGTGAGGGTACTGGACTTTAGGAGGGCTGACTTTGGCAAGATGGAAGAGTGCCTCAGAAAAGCACTAGCAAACAGGCTAGAAGGAGGTGTGGAGCAACAATGGGAATTATCAAACTGCCATCACAGAGGCAACAAGCCTTTGTGTGAAGCAAATAAACAAATCAAATGAAAGAAAATGCCACTATGGTTCTCAAGAGAGGTGGCTGTGAAAGTCAGGAAGAAAAGATAGCATTCTGGAAGTATAAGGAAACACAGAAGGAGCAGGACAGAGCTGTACCAGTTAAGGCAGAAAGAAGCAGGGAGGGAAGTCAGAATAGCAAAGGCCCAAACTGAGGAAAGATAGCCAACTCAGTTAAGAAGGGGATAAAACCTTTATAGGTACATCAGCGAGCGTAGAAAGACAAAGGAGGGATAGTGAGGCTGAATAGAATGAACGGTGGGTGGGCAGAGGGGACAGTGAAAAGCAGGAATACTGAACGAATATTTCTGCTCAGTATTCACTAAAAGAGGAGGGGAAGTGCCTAATCCAATTAACAGAAGCACTCTTGATAGGGGTCGATCCCAGTCCTTTCACAGAAGAAAGGGTTCTGCAAGAACTCTTAAACTGAAGGTGGACAAAGCAATGGGTCCTGATGGAATTCACCCAGAATTCTAAAAAGAATTAAGGAAGGAACTAGTGAAATCACTGGCTACTCTTTTAATAAATCATGGGAGGATGGTGTGGTACCCGAGGACTGGAGGAAGGAGGATGTGATTCCCTTCACAAAAGTGGGACCAAGACAGAGGCAGGAAACTACAGACCTGTCAGTCTGACCTCTGTGGTAGGGAAAGTGATGGAGTCACTTCTGAAGGAAAGAATAATTGAGTACCTAGAGGTCAGTGGAGCACAGGATCCAAGACAGCATGGTTCACAGAGGGAAGGTCATGTCAGACGAATCTAATAGATTTCTTTGACTGGGTGACCAAAGTAGTAGACCAGGGAGGGGCTGTGGACATGGCCTACCTAGACTTTAGCAAGGCATTTGACACAGTCCCACACAAAAGATTATTAGTCAAATTAATCAGCCTGGGAGTGGGTCCCAGGGTGGTAGCCTCGGTAAAACATTGGCTGGACAACAGGACACAGAAGGTAATTGTAAATGGAGTCCACTCTGAAGAAAGGGCTGTTACCAGTGGGGTACCGCAGGGTTCAGTATTGGGTCCAGTCCTTTTTAATGTCTTCATCAGTGACATTGCAGAGGGACTGGAAGGAAAAGTATGCCTTTTTGCAGATGACACAAAGATCTGCAACAGGGTTGATACACAAGGAGGCGTGGAAAGGATGAAAAGGGACTTGGCAAGGTTGGAGGAATGGTCAGACGTATGGCAGCTAGGATTCAATGCAAAAAAGTGCAAAATAATGCACCTGGGAAACAAGAACCCAGGGGAAGAATACACAATGGGTGGGGAGGTAGTAACAACAAAACAGGAAAGGGACCTGGGGGGTAATCATATCAGATGACCTTAAGGTTAGCAAGCAATGTGAGAAGGCAGTAGGGAGGGCCGGGGGTATACTGGGATGTATAGGGAGAGGCATCAGCAGCAGAAAACAGGAAGTTGTTATCCCTCTGTACAGACAGTTGGTGAGACCCCATCTGGAATACTGTGTCCAGTTCTGGAGACCCCATCTCCGCAAGGACATAGACAGGATAGAGGCAGTCCAGAGGAGGGCAACTAAAATGGTGCAGGGTCTGCAAGAGAAGCCGTATGAGGAGAGACTAAAGGAGCTTAATATGTATACCCTTGAGGAAAGAAGGGAGAGGGGGACATGATAGAAACTTTCAGGTACCTCAAGGGAATCAACAAAGTCCAAGAGGGTAGCATCTTTCAGAAAAAGAGACTTGCAAGAACAAGGGGACACAATTTAAAGATAGAAGGAGGCGGTTCAGGGCAATGTGAGGAAGTATTATTTCACAGAGAGGGTAGTGGATGCATGGAACAGCCTTCCTGAGGAAGTTGTGGGGTCTAAAACTGTGGGAGAATTCAAGAATGCATGGGACAGACATAAGGCAATTCTTGTGGGGGGCAGGAAGATATAGGCTGTTGGTTAACTAGGATCTGCGGCCTATCCTGTAGGTAGGGAAATGGGCAGACTAGATGGGCCTAGCGGTCCTTATCTGCCGTCAAAGTCCATGTTTCTATGTTTATGGCATTATAAAATGTTTCTCCCATGTTCATTTTATGTATAGTGGCCAACAAGAACTCCCAACTCACCTTATCAAATGCTTTTTCAGCATCCAAAGCAATCATTGCAGAGTTTCCGTTCATCGCAGTTTCAATCAAATCTTATGTATGCGGTATCTTATCTGCCAACTTTCTCCCCTCTATAAAACCTGTTAGATCTTAATGTATAACACTAATGATTTGTGCCAGTCTTTTTGCTATTATTTTGGTGAATTTCTTTTAGTCTGAATTTAATGATATTGGCCTATATGATAAACATTTTTCTTGATCTTTGACTGGTTTTAATAATAGAATAATAGTGGCCTCATTAAATGTATTTGGCAAATAATCCTCCTGTAAAGGTTTATTAAACAGATGTTTTAGAACTGGTACTAATTCCATTTGAAATGTTTTAAAGAATTCTAAGCTGAAGCCATCTGGGCCTGGGGATTTGTTGTTAGGCATTTCTTCTATTAACTCCTATATTTCTAATAATGTGAAATCCCTTTCTAGCATTACTCTAGCCTCTGCATGTATTGTTGTAAATTGATTTTATTCAAATATACCTTGATTTTTTTCTTCAGTTTTTTTCAGTTTCTTCTGTATATAACTTCCAGTAAAAGTTTAAGAAGGTATACTTTATTGATTTAAGGTTCTGATGTTTTCCCCATTGATATCTTGTATCGTATTACTAACTGTTTTACAGCTCTAGCTGATTGGCCAAAAGTCTATCTGGCTTTCCACCTATATCATAATATTTAGATCTTGCTCTTGCTATTGCTGCACTAGCTTTTTTTTCCTCAATCTGATTAATTTGATCTCTTAATAACAAGATTTTATTTATATCATCTTCAGCTTCTGTTTGAATGTATTTAGCTTCTGCAGTAGTGAGATCATTTTCTAATTGGTTAAGGATTATTTTGTCTGCTTTGTTTCTATAAGCAGAGTATGAGATGCTTGTGCCTCTTAATACTGCTTTTAATGCATCCCATTTTGTTTGTCCTGAGGTGTCATCCCCTTCATTGTTCACTATGAAGTTTGTGGTTTCTTTTTTTAATTAAGTTAGTATATATTTTGTCTTGTAGCAAATAATTATCTAATGTCCAAGTTTTTTTCAGCCTGGGTATCATCCTTATTATTTATTATTATAAATTGGCAAGAAAAAATCTAGAAATCTCATTGGCCAAGAGAGATCAGCTGACCACCCATTACATCTCTAGATATGCACAGTCATCCTGGTCCTAAACCACATCACACAATCAGAATATCAGTCCCCCTACAACCATAACTCTCTTCCATCAATCTCCCTACATCCAGAACTGATCTTCCACTAAAAACATGGCTGCTACCTTTACACTGTAGAAACCTTCACCTGTGCCCTAAAAATAAAACTAGCTTAAATATAAACTAAAACAAATTATTTAAATGTTGTTTACCAGATCATCACACTCTCCTTACACACATAAAGAAATTAGAAAAAATTAAACATGGTTTATAGTTTTCATTACAACTGTTTCTTTGCTAACAGTGAAAAATCCCCCTTCTGTCTTTACCTGCTCATCAGGGAAATCTCTTCTGCTTTCTCTGGCAGTGAGATAACTGAGTCTCTGGCTCTAAAACAGGTCTTGGTTGTCTGTGTGTACAGTATGTTAGTGGAGGAACATTCTGCTAGTAGAACTGAGCAGAATTTTGAATCCCTGTATTCCATGATAAACATTCCATTTCTTGAATGTGGGGAAACACAGACAGAACAAAAACAAAATGAAGAAAGTAAGCAATAATACTATGTAAACAAAGAAAAACAGTGGTAAATGTTTTACCCTGCTGTTTATCTTTTAGGACAGAGCGAGCAGTTCATGATGCTGTCAGTGACTGTGGCAGTTTTGAACCATGTTCAAGCTTGCAGCACTGGGGAACTAAGAAGCCTCTGTTATGGCTTCCTTTTAGTTTTATCTACAGAGTGAGGAGAATGAAATAAAATAAGGGGGCTATGTGTCATACTTAGAATGAGGTGAACAGCATTTGTGAATTGTTGTGGATGGCAGGGGAATTATGAACCTTAAGTGGGCAGGGAGGCACACACTGTATAACACTACTTTAATCTAGCACCAATAGGCGGAAGGACTATTTTATGTTACAGGCAAAGATTCACTTACATTTTTACTTATTTAAAAATGTGTTTCAAAATAAAAAAACTGCTTCTAAAAATAAAGGGCCATTTTATAGTTAATAAGACACTCGTTGTGCATTAGTGTGATAACCGCACTTAGATGACTGGCACGACCTTCGGCCTCGTGCCTAACTACGCCCCTAGGAGTGTGGTTATCACACCATAATGCACACCCCATCGTGTCTTATTTCTTACTTAATGTTGTGGGAGCATTATCTGACAGGCCTGTATTTCCATATAAAACATCCTTGACTTTTTCCATCATGCTTTTTGACACCAAATAAAAATCTATTTTTGAATGAGATTTATACGGTGTTGAGTAAAAAGAATATGTTTCTTTCATAGGATATAAGTGTCTACATGGATCCATTAAGTTAAAGTCTACCATCATTTTTTAATAATTTCCACTGATGTTTTTTTTCTGTTGAGCCTAATGATCTATCTATATGTTTTATGGTCATATTGAAGTCTCCGCCAATTATATACGGTTCTGGATGCTGTGTTAATTCTAGAAAGAACTTAATGTAAAATTAGGTGCATCTTCATTTGGGGCATATACCGAGGCCAGAGTAATGCTCTTGCTTCCCTTTTCTATTGTTGCTATAGAAAATCTCCATTCCTTATCACTTGTTTGTTTAGTTATATTGAAACCCAAATTTTCTTTTGTCAAGATTGCTGTTCCTCTTGTATTAGTTGCTTGTCCTGCCAAGTCCCTTTAGACTGGAATAAATTCTTACAGTAATAAAAATCTTTTTTGCAAAGTGAGTTTCCTGTAGCATTAGAATTTTTACATTTTGCCTTTTTCATACAGACATTAGTTTTCTCATTTTTATTCTTTCTCTCATTCCTTTGACATTCTATGTCATACATATCGATCAATCAATCAATCAGTCAACTTTATTTAACCAGGCATATAACACCATTGAGGAAGCTCATTTTCAAGGCAGTCCTGGACATAAATTTGATACAATACAGTGAATACAGTAAGTGGAACATAAAAAACAAGAACATGACATAGTACAGATATGATGGACATTAATGTGGTGATAGTGAACAAATGTAGGCCATGGGAGGCATATACATAAGGTCCAATATAGTTTACATACACCGTTTCCAACATGATTTACAAGAAAGCAAAGTGTACCATCCTAGCTGTTGCCACTAATTTAGAGGCTACTATCTCTATACTAGAAGCAAGGGAGAGGGGAGAGAGCAGATAGTGGAGGAGAAGGGGAGTGAGAGGCACAACAGGAAGGGGGGGGAAGGAAGAAGCTACGTTTAGGGGAGAAGGGAATAAGTGCTGGGGATCCCTTGCTAGGAGAGAAGGGGTGACCGTTGGAGTGTAAGGTCTGCAGAAATATTAATTCTGTCATGGTGTTATTACTAAAGTCCTGATGCCTAGAATTTGGTGTTCCTTCTTTTGGGAAATGTAACTAGCTTTCACTCTCCTGTTATTTATTCTGTGAGTTAAGGTGTGTATACTTAGTGAGGAATTTCTACCTATCTTTCGCTGGGATCTTTTTCCCAAACCTGACCCCTCCCCACCCTCCCTCCTCCTTTCTAGGGCCCCTCTCTCCTCCCAGGGTTATTGGGTGTTATTTCCTTGAATTTATTTTGCATTACATTAGGATAGTATTCCTTTTGCCACCCATAAACCTCTTTCCCCTTTATCCTAACAAAATCACCAGTTGAGAACCTCCTCCTGTGAGACATGTGCCGCCAGGTAGAATCCCTTCCTGGTTGACTGCTTGGACAGTCTCACACTGCTGCCAAGCACATTTGGAATTTTTAAGACTTGTATTAACCAGTTATAAGGTCCCTATCCATTACTAATAGTATACCAAGATGGCCGAAGGGCTGGTCGACTGAACGTTAGCAATCCTGTTAGCAGCAAACTAGCACACTTCATTATGGATTAAAGATAAATAGCAAGGTCATCCAAGAAATGAAAAGCATCTACAGCTATAAAGGGTAGGAAAAAGCAAAAGCAAACCTCTGAAGTGTAAGTACAAACACAAAAACGCTTGAGCATCAGCAAAACAAACAGAGGTAAGAAACCCTCTATTGGGGGTGCTGTGCGCATGACAGCAATGGTAGACACGTTGTAATGAAGCTCCAGGCATCCGAGCAAGGAAAAAAAACTGAGGATTTAAAGTGATTTCTTTCCAACTTACGATATCAATATTTGCAGCTCACTGCGATGGCAATATCCAAATCAACAAAAAACAAACTATGTTAACCTTTTGAGGCTCAGGAGAAAGGCGGTACTGGAGGCAGTGAGGGCCTGAATCAAGTGGCAATAAAGAACTGGCCGAAGTCCTGAGCTCTGCCCTGTCAGCTCTGATCAGTAATCTACAATCCGAGATGAGGAATGGCTTTACCAACATTACAGCACAAATCAACCATCTGCAAAATGTTTTTACCTCTCTGGCAGACACCACAGCAGTGCATGGCACTTGTCTTGATGAACAAGAAAAATGAGTCAGTGACCTGGAGGATGTGGTGGCTGACTTATCCAGGGCCAAAAAAGATAACATGGGAAAATCAAAACACTACTCCAGAAGGTTGACGATCAGAAAAATAGAGCCCATAGATCTAGCATCTGTATTGTTCAACTCCCAGAAGGACTGGAGGGCAGAGAAAGTGGCAAGGCAGTACAGAAGTGGTTAGTAGAAAAGTTGGGTATGGATGCCGCAGCTATGGCATTCGAAATTCAACGCACTCATAAAATCGGACCTCTTCCAAGAGAAAATGATAGGCTGAGGCACTATCTTATATCTGAGGTTCCCCAAGAAGGAGATAATGCTCCAGGCCGCCAGGGTGCATGGTCCCAGCAAAGCAGACAGTGGAAAAGTGTCCTTCGTCCAAGACTTCTCTTGGGACATTCAGCAACTCCAACAAAAGTTCACAGGAGTAAATGCAAAATTGCATTTGAAGCAATGGGACTTTGTGCTTCTATATCCAGAAAAATTGAAGGTGATGCCACTGGGTTCCCCTCTGAAATTTGTTCTTAAGCTACAAGATGCAGAAAAATACATCAGGGACTTTGATAAGGCCAACAATGATCATAGCGGGAGAGGGAGTCCAGCAGTGGGGCACTAAGATTGGTGTGCAGCTGCTCACCCGCAGTCTGTTATACTGAAACGACCCCACCTGAGAACCTCTAAAAAGCCCTGTCATTGTCTCAATATGCCCCTGGTCTACAACCTCTGGCTCTTTAGGTGGGTGCTCAAGGAGGTAGGTCTCGAAGACGGGGGAGTCTGCGGTGTTTTTGTTGTTGACTCTTACGGGATGGCTGTCAGTGATTTTACATATTTGGCACATCTTATCATGTTATTCTAATTAAAATGGCCCCCATCTCAGACTATTTGCTATACTCCAGACCACATGGTGCCCAGTTTCGTGGGCATTGCCTAACTGAACTACTGTGCGTACCCGCCATATGTAAATTCGGCCACCACTGGATGTTGACATATATGATGAAAGCTGGAGGGAGGAGTAGAGGGGAGTTGCATATTTTAGCCATGCATTTTGTCCTCTCGACTCTTGCCTCCCTCCCTCCCTCTTATGTGGAGAATTCCTCCTTTGATGCACCTACCTACTGGAGGATTTAAAACAAATGTATCTTCCCTGTCCTGCATGCTTGCCCCATTACACTCTACCAGAGGTGGAAAAGGTTACTGACCTGGGGATCACTTCGTTAATCTCCTTGGTCGAGCCCTTAAACAACTGGGAGTAGAGAGGCTGAGTTAAATCCCTAGCTGGCCAATGAGGGCTTTTTGTACATTTCTAGCCCCTCCCATCCTGCCTGAAGGAATGTCCATGCAGCAGGATAGTAGGTGATCTATGAGCAGTGTCTCTAGCAACATAGTGGGATGTGAACAGGAAAGCCTACTGCACTTTAAGCCAGAGGAAAAGGCAACGCCGGGTAGACCGTATAATATCCCTGTCTGCCCCAACCCTCAACCACAGCTGGGGCCGTGGGTACCAACAAATGTGGGGGGGGGGGGTGAAATTAAGGAGATCCCAGAATGAAAATGGTTTATTGCTCTGGACAAATTTAAAAAGGTTCCTAAACCTGGAATGGGTGGTTCAGTACTGAGGAATGTAGCCAGGCAGAGTACACCCTATGGAGGATTTGCTCTGGACAAAGCATGTGGGGAATAAGTGACATAAAAATAAATAAAGAATAAAAAAAAAACAATACCTAAAATAAATACATAGTCTGGTGGCTAGTTGGGAATGCAGAAAGCTGAAAAATCTATTTTGTAAGAGACAGCTTCTTCATGTGATCACTAGGATGGTTGAATGGGAGGACTGGGGTGGTTGGTTAGAGTCAGGGACATAGTAACTATATAGGATTTGATAGTGGCACTATACTTTCAGTCAATAATTAATACAGGCATAAAGAGGATGATCAAATGGCACAGATACTGTGGTCAACTTGGGCCTGAATGGCTCATAGAGGTGTCTAGGATGGGGGTTGTAGTTACAGAGGACCCCAGCCGGGCCCTAACCAGACATACTGGCGGCTTGGGTCAGTTTTAATACTGAGGTTGAGGCTTATTGGATGAAAGCCTCGCCTCTTAATTGCATATAACCCCCAACCCTCTTGAAAGAATTAGTAAGTCAGAAAAATATATATATCATTTCAATTGTCTTTTTGTATTATACAGGGCGGTCTCTACCCATATCCTTACCTCTGGGTGGCGGGGGCGGGGGTCCCACAAACTATTGGCATGCGCTGATGCCAGTTGGCAAAGTAGGGCCTAAAACAGGTGGGATGAATGACTGGTTAGACAGTCAGAAGCGGAACAGGGGAAGGGGGGAGGATGGTGCAGAAGTTGCTTTGGGACAGGGAGGGAGGGAGGGAGAAGGGGGAAGGAGGGGAAGGTGGATTGAATTGTTTTTATGACAAGTTTTAGGAGCCTTCATGGTTGTGAACTCCTAAAGTTTATTCTAATTTTGTTTAAAATGTTAAAATACAGGCACCGTTTTATACAATCAAACTTACTGTTAAGTGGTATACTCTGAGATTTGCAAGATGTATACAAGTAATGGACGACAATGGCTAACAACCTTAAAATATGTTCATGGAATGCGAACGGTTTAAAATCTCATGTTAAAAGAAAGCATATGCATAATAAGGTCAAAGCACTGTCCTCAGATGTGGTATGTCTACAAGAAACTCCCATGACTAGCCTGGAGGGTTCCCATATGGCTAAGAATTTGGGGGGTGTGAATGGTATGGCTCTTATTTCAGTTCCAAGGCCCATGGAGTAGTAGTGTGGCTCCATCCTAGATTCCATGGAACAATTACCAAAATTAAAAATTGATAGTGGGGGAAGATACACTGTTGTCCAGATGCAGCTAAATTCGGGTCAGACCATGGCTGTACAGCGTATATGCACCCAACACTGGTAATTCAGCTTTTTTCAATAACCTCTCTGTTGAAATAGGCCATGGATCCTAAATGGAGACTTTAACTGTGTTTTGGATATGATTATGGACCGAACATCTAGATCAGTTGGCAATCTCAGTAAAAGAGCTCAGACACTGCTGAATCTTACGCAGTCTCATAGGCTGTTAGATACATGGAGACACCTCCACCCGAAGGGAAGGGAATATTCCTTCTGCTCTCATTCAGCTAAAAACTGTGCCAGACTAGACCTGGCTTTTATACCACAAGAGCTAACTCAACCCTCAGTGATGGTAAAATATGGCCCTATTTTAATATCTAACCATTCTTATCTACTGGTAACATTAGAAAGGACTGGGGTAGGCAGACCTCCAGGGGCCTGGAAACATGATCGTCTGTTGTTGAAAGATCTAGAATTTGTTGAAAAAGTGAAATATTTGATAACAAATTTCTTATTGACAGCCCAGGGGACACCTCTGACACGATAAGATGGGATGCCATGAAAGCAGTACTTGGGGGAATTATATCAGAGGCAGAAAGCATTCCTTGCCAAACGGGGGTTCCTTGAAAAGTCTTCCTTGAGCTTGCCTACATGCTCACTGCCAGGCTGGTGTCCTGCGTTTTAGCAGTTTAAACGTGCTTGCCAGAGAGTGCCTATATAGCCTCTGTGCACTGTCTCTTTAAGAGCTGCCTGGATTGCAGTCATAAGTAATCTGAGAAGGAGCTCTGTTGAAAGATGTAACTATTAGCTGAAAATCATTTAGAGTGATAATGATAAGGTAGTTTGTCTAACCTGCCTTCCTTGCAGCAAGGACTGTTTTGTTTACCTCCACTATCTTGGTCCTGGACTGCCGAATTGGACCAATCAGTACTGGTGAGACCTAAAATGGAGCCAGACTACAGGAGCTGTCTGGAGTCAAAATCTGTAGGAACTGTAGTTTTGGGCTTTTGGCGCCTTTTTGCACCTGAAGGGGGAGCCTTTGTTGTGACTGACAGACAAATCAGCCAACCAAGTCTTTTGGATCTTGAGGAAATTCCCAGGCTTGTTGCAGTTTGAGTCAGATCTAAGTTGGGAGCTGAAAAAGCAACATGCTTGAGACAGTTGATTAGCAGTTCTGTGTAGTTTTGCATAGGAGAACTATGAAAGGGCTGAGTTTTGGCCTGCCTGCTGTCCCTGAGAGGGAAAATAAAGTTTATTCTGACTGAATCTGAGTTGTGAGGACTGTTTAAGCCACTGGACTGTGACTAGGCTTTAACCTGAAGACCGAAGATTTGCTGAATGAGATCGGCCTGTCAGGATTTCCTGCTGCTTTTGAATCCCCGGTTTGTACAGAGACTTTGTGATTGTGACCGGAGAGCAGTTTGCCTGGTACAGTAGAATTTCCTTACATGTAAATGTGGTGTGTATTGAAAGTGAGTCGTGATTTGGTTCCCCACTGTGTGAACTGTGTTCTGCTTGCTGGAAGCTTTATCCAGCCTAATCAGACTGAATCGGCATTCATCTCCATTCAGCCTGGGCCATGCCACGCTGCCCCTGCCAGACTACCCCACTGTACAGAGAAAGTCACTGACGAGAGACCTGCCTGGGGATCAGCCCCCTGCTCCATGCTTGAACAGAAACAACGCCTCGGCAAATTGTGTGGGCCCTGCTTCTCCTGGCACTCCAGATTAACCACCTGCTGTCTCGATTTTCATCCAGCCTGTGTCCAGTATTGGGTATCATGAGCAATCATCAGGGTAGCTCCCTGCAACAACAATCTAATCTAAATGTGTGCCATCTGATTGTCTTGTTTTTCTTTTCACGAACTGAGCCCTCCGGCTCCGGATTGCAAATAGTGTGTGTTGTGCATGTTGTTTTCTTCCATCACAGGGCCCCAACCAGCTGCAACATTCCTGGCTAGCCCACCGTTCACCATCTGAGTACCCAGGGTGTGTGACTGTTTATGGACCCTGAAGTGCATGCATAACTGACTTGATAAAGCCTTTAAGTAAATTAACCTGATTACGCCCCTCCCTTGTTCAAGTCCCTTAAATAAATATGATCTAGCTCTTTTTTGCAGTTACCCTGGCTGTTGTTCCAGTTTGTCCAAGAGTACTGTACTGCTGTTATTTGCTGTGTATAACCTTGTTTTACAGGGGTTCCCCAGGGCCAGACCAGAGGAAAGCCTTGATGGTAAGTGCAAACAGTGTGGGTAATTATGTGGTGTATCAGGGGTACTGTGAAAGTGATTATTGTGTATTGTTCCGGCCACTAGTAATGAAAAAGGGGGGTTACAGTGTCCCGGAGGGCTGTGCCCAGGTTAGCTTGACCACTACCAACCCTGACCTCTGGGTGGAGGCACCCGTTTCAGAACTCAGGCCCCTTAACCTGCTACTAGCCAAGCAGGCAGGGGTAGTAACCCTTGGGATAGCGCCACCTATGGGGTTACATTTTGGAGACTCACCACTGGGATTTTGTGCCTTCTAGTGGCCAAAAATTATGAATTATTGTTAAAGATTAATGGCTACCCCTGTAGAAATGGCTGTACACTAGTTGGTGGGGTGGTGTACTGGGCAGGAGATCGACCCCCAAAATGCTCTACTTATACTGGATATTCCCCTGGGTACCAGTAAAGACACTGTAGAGGGAGCACCGTCCAAAGTTGAATGTTTAAAAAACCCTGTGGGAGGCCGATTTGATCGCCCAAACTTTCATAGCCTTGGTAGAGTGTAGTGACCTTGTGGACAGCTCTAAAGTGCCACAGACTATTGCCCCAGAAGGGGTTCCAGCTGCCTGGAGAGTGATAACAAAAGACAGTAAAGACCCCGGGGAGGATGGACTCCCACCATTATCTGAGACTTTTGAGGAGAAATTTGCTAAGTTGCTGCTGGAGGAAGGGAAAACCGTAGAGGACTTTAAGAAACTATTCCTGCCACCTGGGGGTGTTCCTTCCCCAACACGCTCCCCCACTCCAGCACCTGTTATTGCCCCATCTTCTGTGCCCATGCCAATGCTGGCCCCTATATCTGTACCTGCCATTAGTCATGACTCCTACCGAAGGCGGAGAATCTTCTTGGGCACCTTCCCCACCCCCCAGAGGGAGGATGACTGAGAGACCTGGATAGACTATGTTGCCCCTTGGTACCCGACTGGCAGTGTGTGGAGGCTGAGAAGCAGAAAAGAATCATAGAAAGTTTGAGGTGTCCCACCCTCAAAGCCATTAAATCTTTGAGGTCCACAAACCCTGATGCATCTGCTCAGAAGTACCTATCTGCACTCGAAGACAATTTTTGGGGCATTGAGTCAGGGGAGAATTTGATGTGGAAATTCTGAGGTACCAAACAATGGAAAGGGGAAAGTTTGTCTGCGTATGTTACTCGTCTAGAAAGAGCTTTGCAGAAAGCTTACTGGAAAAGTGGGGTAGCCATCAGTGACTTGAACCATGTGAGATTGGGGCACATACTGCAACATGCAAAGCATTCTAAATTGCAGATCCTCCAGTTAAGGCTCCAGGATAGAAGAGGTAACCCACCTGACTACTGTGACTTGATAAAAGAACTCCAGGAGGCTGAAGGGTAAGAAGGAGATTGTAATTATGGGGTGAGCGCAGCTCAAGTGATCATGGCACAATAAGGCCCTTCCAAAATGGAGACCACTAAGGGTGTCCCGCCATGGGCTAAATGGTGGAGAGAGGAGTTGCTGAAGGAAGTCAGAAAGGTACAACTGGGTGTTTTCACAGAGATATCCCCTGTTGACAAAGACCGTGGCCTCTGTCGGGACGTGACTGCCATGGGGCTGGGGGTGCATCTTCAGGCATCTGCTACTGAGGGTGGCTTTTCGGCTGAGCTCAAGTAATTGACTGTCACCCTAAAGGAACTTTTGAGAAATGACACACTACCAGCAGGAACCAGATCACAATCTCCCATTGGTGCTCCAGCATCCCCTGCAATGCTCTCTCCAAGGATGCCCCGAGAGCCTGTCATTTATCACAATTGCGGCAAGGACGGTCACATGAAGAGGGAATGCTGTTCTCAGAGGAACTTAGAGAGAGTGGTGAACCAGCTTCAAGGAGAGCTTTGAAAACAAGTCAGTGGTCAAGGGGTGCATGAAATGACCACAGTAAAAGCTTTGGCCATCCTAACTCAAACCCCTCTGAGGCTAAATCGTCTGTCCAGGCCCCGGTTGTTGCCCTTCCAGACTGGTCCAAGATAGTGGGCCCTTCACTGGAGACTATGTGGCTGTGAATGGTATTCCTACTCGGGCTGTGCTTGACAGTGGGTCGCAAGTGACCATTGTGTTTCAGGACTGGTATGACAAACACTTATCTGATGTGCCCTTACAATCCCTGGAAGGCCGACATGTGTGGGGGCTGAGTGACAAGTCTTATCCATATCTAGGACATGCCCACCTCTGGTTGTCTTTTTCTTCAACTGTCACTGGAGTAGAGAAGCAAGTAGAGACACTGGCCCTAGTGTGTCCCCCCACCAGACTGTATGATGGGGTCCCCCTGTTAATTGGGACAAACGCCCATATGTTTGGGAGACTGGTGCAACTCTGTCACAAGAAACAAGGGCAATGGACTGGAAGGTCCCTGAGAATTCTGGCTCTGATCAAGAGGCCTATGATTTGCAACAGAAACCTGAGGAAGCAGACCATGATGAACCAGTGGGGATTGTGTAGAAGAAGGATCCTGATTCTATGGTACTGGCCCCTAATGCCCAGTTTACCATTCAAGGGGAGGTCCGCCTCCAGAAAGATGTCAGGAACAAATTACTGATGTTGGATGTGCCAGACAATGGAAAATTGCCAGAAGGATTATTGATCAAGCCCAGCATCTTGCCTGCTCATGCCCATGCCTATGCATGATGAGTGATGGTCCAGATTCACAATGTGTCAGACCGGGAGATCCAGGTGAACAGAGGATGCACCCTAGCTAGGGCACACTGCACAGACACTGCAGTATTGCCCAGCAACAAGCACCCTAGTGAGAAGGAGAGAGTGACCCCAGACTTGTTTGACTTTGGTGACTCCCCGTTGCCAGCTGAATGGAAGGCAAGAATTAGCAAGAGACTTGCCCAGAGAGACCAAGTGTTTTCGTTGAAGGAATGGAATGTGGGATGTGTCCAGGGTGCAGAGCATCACATACACCTGCACGATGACGACCATTTTGAGAGAGGTCCCGACGCCTAGCCCCAGCAGACATAGAGGATGTGAGAAGACACCTGCAGGAAATGCTCGCTGCTGGCGTGATACAAGATTCCAGGAGCCCATACGCCTCTCCCATTGTGGTTGTGCATAAGAAGAATGAGTCCGTGAGGATGTGTGTTGATTATCGAACCCTGAACCGGCGGACCATCCCAGACCAATACACTATGCCTCGTATACAAGATACCCTGGACTGCTTGAATGGGAGCAAACGGTTCTCGGTGTTGGATCTTCGCAGCGGATACTACCAGATCCTGATGGCCCCGGAAGACCATGAGAAAACAGCCTTCATCTGTCCATTGGGGTTCTATGAGTTTCTGAGGACCCCACAGGGGATATCAGGTGCCCCAGCCACCTTTCAGCGACTGATGAAACGTGCAGTGGAAGATATGAATTTGCTGGAATGCCTGGTGTACTTGGACGATGTCATTGTGTTTGGGAGCACCTTAGAGGAGCATGAGAACTGACTGTTTAAAGTCCTAGACCAACTGGAAGACTTCGGCCTCAGGCTGCCCATTGACAAGTGCCAGTTTTTCCAAACCTCCATGAAGTATGTGGGACACATAGTATCTACAAAAGTGATAGAGACTGATCCCAGTAAGGTTGAAGCACAGATTACTTAGCCCCAGCCCCATAATCTGAAAGAACTATAATGTTTCCTGGGGTTCTGTGGCTACTACTGCAGGTTCATAAAAGACTATTCCAAGGTGATTCACCCACTCTTGAACTTTACCCAGGGTTACCCTCCTACCAATCATAAATACAAAAAAAGGTCCGTTAAAGAACCAGAAAAAGTATACTTCCACCCAGCTGAATTCTTCGGGCCCCGCTGGACACCCAACTGTGAAGCAGCCTTCCATGAGATCATATACCAGCTCACCCACGCCCCCATCCTTGCCTATGCTGACCCCACCAAACCATATGTGCTGCATACAAATGCTAGTCTGCAGGGTCTAGGAGCAGTGCTGTATCAAGACCATGAGGATGGCCTGAGACCAGTAGCTTTCGCCAGTAGGAGCTTGACCCTGTCCTAACGAAACTACCCTGTGCATAAATTGGATTTCCTTGCACTAAAATGGGCCATCACTGACCAGTTTCATGAATACATCTGTGGGGCAAAGATATTGGTGAAGACTGACAATAACCCATTGACCTATGTATGGACTTCAGCTATGTTAGACGTCACTGGGCACTGGTGGCTTTCTGCATTATCAGCCTATGATTATGCTGGCGAATACAGACCAGGCCTGAACCATATTGATGCTGACGCCCTATCACGAAGGCCCATTTCCAAGAGTGATTGGGTCAGGCTGTCTGAACCTGACATTCGAGCATTGTGCCAAAAGTTTGATAGTGATGAACAGATGTCTGCGGACACAGTGGATTGTTTAGTAGATTGCTTGGGCCCTTCTGACACCTGCATACCAGCTGCTTAGTTCCACTTCTCTGCTCTAGATATTAGTGCACTACCTCAATCTGACAATGACAGCATTCAGTGGGCTCAATCCCAAGATCCTATGATTCAGCCAGCACTTGATGCCCTGCATGCGGGGAAAGATGTGTCTAAGTTATGTTCCACTGACTTGCTAACTGCTTTATTGTTTAAAGAAGACCCCAGATTGAAGTTGCTCAATCAGTTGTTGTATAGAGAGACAGTAGATCGTAGTGGCAAAATAGACAAGCAAGAATTGGTCCTGCACACGGCCTTTAAATATTTGGTACTGAGGTCCCTCCACAATCACATAGGGCATCTCGGTATTGACAGAACCCTTGACCTGGTACAATCTCGCTTCTGCTGGCCCAAAGTGGAGGCTGATATTGAGCACCAGGTAAAGAATCATAGTCACTGCATGCATAGAAAAGCTCTGCCTCAGAGGGCTGCCCCCCCTTGTTAATATTACTACAAGCACCCCCATGGAACTAGTTTGCATAGACTTCTTGTGTTTAGAACCTGATCAGCAGAACATTGGCAATGTGTTAGTGGTTATGGATCATTTCTCATGGTATGCACAATCTTTTCCCACCAAAGATCAAAAGACATCTACTGTGGCCAAGGTGCTAGTGGAAAATTTCTTCATCCACTATGGTGCCCCCAGCAGATTCACTCTGACCAGGACAGAGACTTTGAGAGTCGACTAATCAAAGAAATGCCCTTTCTATGTGGGGTGCGAAAGTCAAGAACCACTCCCTAGCACCTGCAGGGAGACCCACAACCAGAACATTTTAACTACACTCTTCTAGTCATGCTGAGCACCCTCCACCCAAAAGACAAGCATAAATGGAGCCAGCAGATTAGCACATTGGTACATGCATACATTTGCGCGAAAAATGAAGCTACTGGGTTCTCCCCCTACTGCCTCATGTTCGGGGGAGAAAGAGGCCTGGCTGTCTGTTGATGTCTGTTTTGGGGTCTCTCTAGATGGGGTCCAAGCTGAAAACTACTTGCAATATGTACAAAAACTGAAAGCTAAATTGAACCATGCCTATCAACTGGCCCAGACAATGGCCGCCAAGAGAAATCTAGCCAACAAAGAGAGAGACATGGTAAAAAAGTAAAGGCTCAAGAGCTTCGACCTGAAGACCATGTATTGTTACGCAATTTGGGACTGCATGGTAAACACAAAATTGCTGATTAGTGGCACCATCTTCCCCATGAAGTAGTTGGAAAGTTGGATGATTTACCTGTGTACAAGGTGCACCCAGGGAACAACTTCAAAGCTGTCAAGACCATGCACCGTAGCCACTTGCTACCTATCGGCCAAGTCATGATTGAGGCTGAACCCCCAGAAATTGAGCCCCCTGGGCTGGTGACTCGTGCAGCTGCAAGAAAGAGACAGCGTTAACCTATCCTAGTGGCCACAGATTTAAGGTTTCCTCCACAGCAGGCCCAGAATGATAATGACTGTCAGTCCACTTCTGACAAAAGTGAGTGCGACTATGCCTATTACCCCTCTTATGAACTGAGTCAGCTGTTTTGAGGTAACCCCATGATTAATTGTGGGGATGAAGTTGGGCCTTTTGGACTGACTTACCTCCCAGCTTCATTCTTGGAGCCAATGCTCCCTGAAGGTGAAGTGCAAAGTATCACATCTGAAGATGCTGAGTCTCTGTGTATGGTGGAACTATATGATTTGCCTGAAGAAGGGGCTGAGGGTTTGAGTCTTTCTGGTGACATGCCAGAACTTGAAGAACACTATGAGAGTGCTGATAACCCCCCTTCAGTACCAGGGCCTCTTCAAAATGAGCAAAGTGTTGTAGAAACAGAGCCTACAGCGCAAGGAGCTGACAGTGCTCCAAGTTTGGACATTTCTACCCAGGCAGAGGCACCCCTCCCAAGTGATGAAAGTCCCAAGACCAGTGCTGAGAGTACAGAGACTGTAGTTGTCCCCCTCAGAAAAACTGGACGAGCTGTCAAGCCAGTAGTACGCCTCAGTTATGATTTCTTCTTGAAGGCCAGTGGATTTGCCTCTCAATGTGGTGCACAAAGGTGTTTATGTCTCACCAAGCTCACTACCCAAACTGAGCTTGACAGCCAATTCCAGGTTACTTGTCTTTCCCTCTCACCATGGTGCCCCTGCCCCATCCAGACCCACGTTAGCTGATAGAGAAGGGCCCCCTCTTGCATTGTTTAAGGTACAAGAAGTTATTACCTGATTCAGTATAGTAATGTTCAATTTACCTGTGTAAAATATGCCTAATGTATTGTCAGAATGGAAAGTATTGGGAAATGTAGTGAATATGTATAGTAAAGTAATAAGTTTATATGCATGATGGTACAGACTTGATGTGGACGCCAAGTTTTCTCCAGGCAGGGAAGGGTGTAACCCCCTACAAATGGGGGTTCCCAAAAAGTCTTCCTTGAGCTTGCCTAAATGCTCACTGTCAGACTGGTGTCCTGCATTTTAGCAGTTTAAATGTGATTGCCAGAGAGTGCCTGTATAGCTTCTGTGCACTCTCTCTCTTTAAGAGCTGCCTGGATTGCAATCATAAGTAATCTGAGAGGGAGCTCTGTTGAAAGATGTAACTATTAACTGAAAATCATTTAGAGTGATAATGATAATGTAGTTTGTCTAACCTGCCTTCCTTGCAGCAAGGACTGTTTTGTTTATCTCCACTATCTTGGTCCTGGACTGCCAAATTGGACCAATCAGTACTGGTAGAACCTAAAATGGTGCCTGACTACAGGAGTAGTCTGGAGTCAAAATCTGTAGAAATTGTAGTTTTGGGCTTTTGGTGCCTTTTTGCACCTGAAGGGGAAGCCTTTGTTGTGACTGACAGATCAGTTAACCAAACCTTTTTGTCTTGGGGAAATTCCCAGGCTTGCTACAGTTTGAGTCAGATCTAAGTTGGGAGCTGAAAAAGCAACATGCTTGAGACAGTTGATTAGCAGTTCTGTGTAGTTTGGCATGGGACAACTGTGAAAGGGTTGAGTTTTGGCCTGCCTGCTGTCCCTGAGAGGGAAAATAGAGTTTGTTCTGACTGAATCTGAGTTGTGAGAACTATTGAGGCTACTGGACTGTGACCAGGCTTTAACCTGAAGAACACCGAAGATTTGCTGAATGCAATCGGCCTGTCAGGATTTCCAGCTGCTTTTGAATCCCCAGTTTGTGCAGAGACTTTGTGATCGTGACCAGAGAGCAGTTTGCCTGGTACAGTAGAATTTCCTTACATGTAAATGTGCTATGTATTGAAATTGGGTGGCGATTTGGTTCCCCACTGTGTCAACTGTGTTCTGCTTGCTGGAAGCTTTATCCAGCCTAATCGGACTGAATCCGCGTTCATCTTCATTCGGCTTGGGCCATGCCATGCTAGCCCTGCCAGACTACCCCACTGCACAGAGAAAACCACCGATGAGAGACCAGCCTGGAGATCAGCCCCCTGCCCCATGCTTGAGCAGAAACTACGCCTCAGCGAATCAAGCGGGCCCTGCTTCTCCTGGCACTCCAGATTAACCACCTGCTGTCTTGATTTTCGTCCAGCCTGTATCCAGTCTTGGGTATAGTGAGTAATCATCAGGGTAGCTCCCTGCAACAACAGCCTAACCTAAAAGTGTGTCATCTGATTGTCTTGTTGTTTTTCTTTTCAGGAACTGAGCCCTCTGGCTCCAGATTACAAATAGTGTGTTGTGCTTGTTGTTTTCTACCATCACTGGGTCCCAACCAGCTGCAACGTTCCTGGCTATCCCGCTATTCTCCATCTGGGTACCCTGAGTGTGTGACTCATTATGGATCCTGAAGTGCATGCACAACTGTTTGACTGATACAGCCTTTAAGCAAATTAACCTGATTACTCCCCTCCCTTGTTCAAGTCCTTAAATAAATCAGATGTAACTCTTTTTTGCATTTATCCTGACTGTGGTTCCAGTTTGTGCAAGGGTACTGTACTGCTGTTATTTGCTATGTATAACCGTGTTTTACAGGGGGTCCCCAGGGCCAGACCAGAGGAAAGTCCTGGTGGTAAGTGCACACAGTGTGGGTACTTATGTGGTGTATCAGGGGTATTGTGAAAGTGATTACTGTGTATTGTTCTGGCCACTAGTAAGGAAAGAGGGGGGTTACAGTGTCCCAGAGGGCTGTGCCCAGGTTAGCTTGATCACTACCAACCCTGACCTCCCGGTGGAGGCACCCGTTTCAGAACTCAGGCCCCTTAACCTGCTGCTAGCCAAGCAGGCAGGGGTAGTAGCCATTGGGATAGCGCCACCTAGGGGTTACATGCAGCCTATAAAAATAAACTGGCTGAGGCTAAAATAATAGAGTTGGAGGTGGAAATTCACAATTTGGAGAAATTATATATGAACTCCCCCTCTCCCATACTATACCAGGACCTCCAATCCTTGAAATGGCATTACAATACTGAAAGCTCAGCGAAAATAGAAAGAGCTATTCTACTGACCCAAGCAGGTGCATACTCCGATGGGGATAATGCAGGTAAATGACTTGTCTGACAGTTAAAGAATAAAGCAAATGGAAAAAATATAGTTAAAATCTCTGATGTAGAGGGTAATATGCAAGAAGGAGATGACAGAATTCGGGATTGTTTTAGGAAATTTTATAAAGACTTATATACCTTGGAAGTTAACCCAACAGATGACCACATCCAAGCCTTCCTAGACAAGGCCAAACTTACACAAATTTCAGAGGAGGAGGGAAGGGACTTGGAAGCCCCGGTGGTGTGGGAAGATGTTTTCTTAGCCATAATGCATATGAAGAGTGGGAAAGCTCCAGGACCTGATGGGTATCCTATTGATATTTATAAAATATTTAAGAAGGAGCTAAAGGAGCCACTAATGTAGATGATAAATGAAGCCTTCAATCTTGGGACCCTCCTTCCAGCAATGAGATCAGCTATGATTACCATCTTACCCAAACCGGGAAAAGATCCAACCCAGTGTGCTTCCTATAGGCCCATTTCACTCCTCACATCTGACTATAAAATCATGGTCAGGATAATAGCCAGTAGATTGGAAAGAGTACTCCCTAACCTCATCCATCATGATCAGTCGGGCTTTATTAAAGGTAGAGAGGGAAACTTAAATGTGAGAAGAACCCTGAATATAATATGGAGATGAGGGTAGATGGGAGGTAAAGATTGACCTGGGATTTTAGCCTTAGATGCTGAAAAGGCATTTGACAGGGTGTAATGGAAATATATATTCAGTACCTTGAAAAAAATTTGGCTTGGGTGACAATATGATAAAAAGAATATCTACCTTATACAACACCCCTAGCGCTCAAGTACTGGTAAATGGGGCTTTTTCCTTTTCCTTCCAGTTAACAAAAGGGACTAGACAGGGCTGCCCCCTATCCCCTTTGCTATATGTGATGTCCTTGGAACCCCTGACTGCATTGATTAGGGGTGAACCAGCCTCTGGCGGGACACACCATAAACTAGCACTGTTCACTGATGACTTATTACTATTCCTAAAACACCCAGAACAGGGGGTCGGAAAGCTACACTCCTTGCCTATACAACATGGAGAATTATCAGGTCATGAAATTAATTGGCCCAAGAGCAAAATGTTATTATTAGGTGACATGGGGAGGGGCACCCCCCTGATATGCAGTTAAAACTGAGATTAGTTAATTCCTTGAAATATCTAGGTAATATGCTAATGAAACTCCCCAAAGATTTATATAGAGAAAATTATATGACCCTCCTAGCAGGTATTAAAAAGGACTGTAATAGATGGGAAGGACTCCCCATAAGTCTTATTGGATGCATCAATTCGATAAAATTTAACATACTTCCCAGATGTCTCTATCTATTTCAGAATCTTCCCATCAGAGTTCCTGAAATATTTTTTAAGCAAGTGGATGCTATTATAAATACGTTCATATGGAATAGCAAAACAGCCAGAATAAAAAAACTATTCTACAACTCCCAGTGAAAAAAGGTGGCTAGCACTACCTAATCTGAAATTCTACTATTGGGCCTCATAGCTTGCTTTCCTGTATAAACCCCAAAACCTCACTCTACCTGCTTGGTTGAAACTGGAGGAAGAGACAATTCTGGGAGGTATGTTGCAGGGCTTGTTATCTCCGTCCCTTAAAAATATGACCACTGTCAAGACCAGGAACCCTTTTACCAGTTGCCTTTCTGGATTATGGACAGGAGTACATAAATTCATAGGCCACAATCCTGCCATTTCCCCTAACACTAGTCTGTGAGCAGAATTTACTGGTGCTCGCTGATACAATGTTTTCCTACATCAGACCCTGCTGAGGTGGTAGAAGTTGAGTATAAGAGTACTGAGAGACCTCTCCTATGGGGTATGGTTAAAAACTTTAACCAGCTAACTCTACAGTATGGGATCCCTGGCTCTGACCATCAGCAATATACTAACTTACAACCTTTTGTTCTAGGTCAGCAACTAGCACTCTCGCCCATTAGAGGAAGCTCTCTACAGGCCACAACCAGGATCCTCAGCTGTCTCCTTACTTTATCGGCTGTTCATCAGGGCTATGCCTAACCCAGTTGTTAAAGCACGAGAGAAATGGAGTGATGACCTTGGACTAGAAGTAAGTGATTACCTATGGTCTAGGATAGTTAAAAATATACATGAGTGCTCAGTCTCAAACAAGCTCAGGAAAATTCAACTTCATTTTGTGTATCGAATTTACTATACCCCACACAAACTCTAGAGACTCTCACAAAGTAGATCCTGTAGTTGTCCTAAATGTCATAATGGGATAGGGAATTTCATACACCTTGTATTCACATGCCCCAGAGTATCCCCCTTTTGGATGGAGGTGCATAATATTATGCAGAAAGTGCTATCTGTCCGGCTATCTCAGTCTCCGACAGAGTTTATGCTGGGAATTCAGGATGATATACAGTGCCAGTGCAGACTAACCCCCAAAATCCCACACAACAGACTGTGGGATGTGGTTCTGATAAATATGAGGAAAACTGTGGCACAGCACAGGATTAGCACCACTCCCCCAAGCATAACCCATTGGCTTAATAATTTACTAGTGTGTATGAAACTTGAGAAAACCCCAATGTCTGCAAATGGCCATTTATCATTATTTCTAAAAACTTGGAATCCCCTCCATAAGGCAATAGAGATAGGTCTGATATCTGGGTAAGATGAAGGGAGTACAGTATATCCTATTACAGTTGGTGTCAGTCTGGTTATTTTCATCATATTGACATTGAAACAAAACCTTAGTCCACTTGAGATGTGTTTCAAACACTCTTTTTATAAATACTGTCTCACCCTTCTACTATGTGACCTATATTCTTGGAATTTAGGATTGCAACTGCAGGACTATATTACTGTAACCAGGTGTCAGTATAAAGGGTTTTTCGTTGATATTTAGTGCCCCGTGCCTCCATTTTTATAACCCATTACCTGGTGAGCCTGGGTTCGGGGAGAAAACAGTCGCTTGGCATCGGGGCTAGGTTTGTACTTCTGGACAGGGGCACCCAAGTAACTCTGGACACAGGAAGCACGAACTGTGAATGTCCAATGTCCAAACCAGGAGTGGGATTCTAAAGTGGGGCTTTTATTCACTTACACACAGGAATACAAAGCAGGATGGACCCCCACGGGACTACACTCACTGGTTGTACAGAACTATAGAGGTCAGAACACATCTTCTTCACCATCACAACAACTTTTACCCTCAGGTTCTGAACAAACTGGGTTCTCAGCCCAAACTGGTACTCTCTCTACCCTGAATTCCCTGGCATGGCCCTCGGCCAGTAGTGGTACACTCTTCTATATGGCATGGACACTTCTGCTGGTGGCTCCCTCTACCACCCATGAGCACTTCCAAGCTCTAAGAGAAAACACACATCTTAATCCCATGCCTGGGTACTTTCTGCAGACACTGGCCAAGTGCCTGGGAGAAAGCTATAGGTGCCCGAAGTGAATCCGTGGAGGTAAGTCTGGTTACTTCAGATGGGAGGTCTCCCACCTCTTGTCGCCAAATCCATACCCGGCCATTCATTTGGAGTCAACACCTTTTCTTTGAAACTCTCTGGTTGTTGAATGCTATCTAGAAATGTATGTCACATTTAATAATCTACTGTCTCTGGTAACTGGTGTCCTGACTTGCAACGTTCTTTAAGTGGCTATGTCCATTCCTGTAGACCCCCCACTGATTAGATGCACCTCAAGTCATACACATAATTTAAATACTGTACTTGGCTGTTCTTTCCTGACCCACAGTAGCAGATACTTAACAGAACAGCCTCAGTGAAAACATAGGCTCTCTGGCAGAGCAGACTCACCATGGTTCTCAGGTGCCCATGGGTTTTTCTCTCTCAGGAAAAAAAACATACTTCTGGTGCCTCAGCACAAATCTTCTCTCAGGCAGCTTTTCTTCCTCCAGCAGGCCAGGGGAATTGCCCCTGAAGAGCTGGTCTTGTTCCCCTCATCCCTCTCAGGGATGGGGCACTGGAACAACTGGGGAACGGCCTCAACCACTTCAGCAGGTATTCTTCTGTGTCCTTCTCTAGGGCGACAGCACACACCCTCTCCTGTGGTAGCTCTGTACAGAGCTGGGGGCTCTGAGGGACTGCAAACTACAGTGCACCTCCTCCCTCTACTACAGACTGCTCAAGACAACTGCTGACTGACTACTCACTTTGAAAACCCCAGCGTTCTAACCTGACTCCCAGATGCAACATTCCACTGTGGCTTATGCTGCTGCGAGAATTCTATATGATGTCATCCCTCCAGCTCAGCTGAGACCGAGGACAGAGTGAGACAGTGTGAAACGAATTTAACTGAAGTCTCACAAGCTGCCTTTCCCTGCCTGCCACTAGATCTAAGTGGGATTCTAGTAACCCCAGGTGACAAGGGGGTTACATCACAAACTGTATTCCATGATTTCATGATATACTATTGAATTTACTCCTTGTCTGCCAGTGTATGTTGATGTTAATGTCTGAGTTAACTACCTGAATGTACCCAATGATGTGCGAAAATACCTTCTTACACATTTATGTATGTAAACCATTTATGCCTGTCAATAAACTTTGTTTACAAAAAAAAAGAAACCCTCTATCAATCGATGCGCAGTGATCGTGTTCTGCGTTCCATATACGGAAAGTAAAGTGCTTTAAGATACATGGCATGTCTAAAAGGTTCAGGTCAGCAAAAGAGGCTAAAGAATCTATTAAAATCAGTAAACCTCACTCTCAGAAAGTGGTAGAAAACAAAAGTTATGTGAGAGTCACATGGAGAACCGCAGCATTGGATAAGCTAGAAGAGCAACTCACGATCAAGCAAAAAGACAAATTGGATAAAGAATCACCTGGGCAGGCTCCTAAATCAGTACCTAAACACACAATCTCTTTCATCGCTGCAGAAAAAAAAACGCTTACCAATCCTCGAACAGGCCAGAGAAGTGACTGAAGTCCCAGCAGTCTCGACGGCGGTAGGGAATCCGCAAACAGCACTTCCAACCCAGCATTTACAATTCCCTAGTCAGAGGGAAGGAACACTGACAGAAAGCAAAACGTCAACCTTGATTTAGCATCCCACATCTGGAAATTTGTGATGCTATAGCTAACACCCCAAAAGACCTATATCAAAACAAAATGTTAAACTGGGTGGTTACAGGCAACAGCAGGCAGTTACAAGAGAGGGCAACTATGGAGGGCATAAACTAAAGGGATACAAATCAAAAAAGCAAGTTGGAGAAAGAGTCTAGGACTGAAGAAAATAATACAGGGGGTAAGCTGCAGGACAAAAATGTGCAAGGCCAATTCTTAAAAGAAAAGGAAGCTAAAACAAAAAACAACGCTGTTCCTGAAGCAGAGGCGAGAAACAGTACGGAAGCCAGGTCAGTCAGACAAGACAAGCAAGACACTAGCAAGGGAACTGAAAGGGGACAATCACCACAACAGAAATGGCATCTACAAACAAAGCCCAGCAGTACTAACACAGGGAAAGAGAGCAAAATGCAAAACGAAAGGGGCTATCATCCATCCAGAAAAATAGAAGCAGTTCTAGTGAAGATTCAGGTAGATCAGAGGATGAGGCCTAAATTGAGGGTAAAGGAGCAAAAAAGGACAAACATAATAACCAAGGAGCAGGCCCGGATGATCAGGAGTCACTACATGAATCACTCATAAAAGAAGTAAGACAAGCCGACCTGGTGGTGCTGAGGGTTGAGGTGCTGGATGCCTTACCTCATGCTGCATTGATGACCTGGGTTCGGGAATGACCTCAGGTCATCAGGGTGCCGGCATGGGGGGATTGGAGTAGCGGGATTGAGCAAGCCATCGGGCTGCTCTCCTCTCCCAGGGGTGGTAGAAGTGGTTGTTGCCCTCCCATAGTCCCCTCCCACCGGGTGGAGGTCCGTGGGTAGTGCAGGTGGCGGGGCGGCACGAGTGGGAGGAAGGCTGAGCTGGCTTCCAGTGTGCGTAGCTTCCATGTGCACATACAGCCGGTGCCAGGGCCCTGGGGAACGGGAGAAAAACCAGATAAGGCAAAAAATGTATATGATAAAAAAAAAAAAAAAAAAGAAGTAAGACAAGGTTTTGCTAGTATCAAACTTTCAATTCAGGGACTTAATGAATTAGTCTCGACTCTATTGAATAAACTGGATACATTGGCAAAAAAGACAGAAGAGCTAGAAGAAAGGTAGAACACAACAGAAGAAAAGATAAAACCAATACAAAAGAAGATGATGATTCATACTAAAGGTAGTAATAATAATAATAAACTTTATTTATACGTGCAATATCTAAAACCAAAGTGCTGTACAAGCCTTAAAACAGGTAAAACAGTAACCAGCTGATTCAGGACAAAACCACAAATACAAGCTGGAGCAGGACATCTTATGGAATCACCAAAGGCCTGGCATAACAGATAGGTCTTCAGAGCTATCTTAAAGCTCTCCACGGTCTGGCACTCTCAAATCTGATGAGGTAGAGGATTCCACAGGGTCAGGGGGCATCACTGCGAGGTCCTCGTGGACCTAAACTGGCCCACCTTACAGCACAAGTTGACCTACTCCTCTGTTTGCTTGGCCTTTAAATTCACCTCCTTCGGGCCCTCCTCCCTATCTGAGTGGGCTGCTTACTCCAAAAGTCCAGTGCCGTACCTTGCAATCCTCGGCAAGTCGTTCCCTTGACATCCCTCATGTTCGCACCAACCAAGGCAAGCGCTCCTTTCAGTATGCCGCTCCCAGCAAGTCTGGTTGACAAGCCTATTCTCCTAGGGTTTAAATCAGGCCTCAAAGTGTACCTTCTGGAACTTAGTCTCTGTGGTTGTAATCACTAGCCCCCTGCCCAGGTTGGTTGTCAAGCTATCACTAATTCTGCCACGTCTATTTCTCCCATGAATCTCTTATGCAAAATTGTTAAATGTACTGTGCACCTGTTTAATACTTTGTGAGCCTTGTGATGCCTGCTGTCTCTGTGTTAAGTGTTTGATACCAATTCCCAAATATGTATCAGCTGTCAATACTGTACCTTGATACCTATGTATGTAATTTACTGTAACTAATTCCAGGTCACCCCCTGAAAAAAGGATCTCTGGTCTCAGTGGGCTTACTCGGTTACCAAACTCTAAATAATATAAATAAATAAGGGCTATGAACATAAAAGCATGAAAACCGGAGGTATTCAACCATACCCTGGGAATCTCTAATGACCCCTCGTCAGCAGAGCGGAGTAGGCGGACGGGGCAGTAAGGGTTTAGGAGCTCTTGCAGGTGGCCCGGACCCTGTCCGTGCAGGGATTTAAAGATCAGGAGACCGACCTTGAAGGTGATCTGGCACTGAACAGGCAGCCAGTGCAGTTCATGTAGCACAGGTGTGATGTGGCTCGAACAAGGAGCCCCATCAGTAGCTGCACCACAGTGTTCTACACCAGCTGCAAGCAGCGGATATCCACCCCCTGGAAGCCCTAGGTAGAGGAAGTTACAGTAGTCCAGGCGTGAGGTCACAAAGCATGGATCAGCGTCAGAAGGTCTCCAGACGGAACAAGATGCTTAACCCAAGCGATGTCCCTAAGGTGGCAAAATGAGGACTTGACAACTGCATACACCTGTGAACGCAGTGTCAGCCTATTATCAAGGATCACCCCCAGGTTTCGCGCCTGCTCAGAGGAAGGCAGTTGACTACTCCCAAGCCAAAGCCCAGAAGGATGCCCTGCCACTGACCCCCCCTATCCAGAGACCTGGATCCACAACCAACACCTGAGTCTTATTGGAATTCAATTTCAGTCAGCTGGATTTCATCCAGTCCTGGATTTCTACAAGGCAGCTGTTAAAGACTGAGATTGTACTATCCTGGTCGGTCACGAAAGAGAGGTAGAGCTGGGTATCATCTGTGTAACAGTGAAACCTCAGCCCATATCATCTTGCAATGTCTCCTAGAGGCAGCATGTACACTGCAAACAACACTGGGGAGAGCATAGAGCCCAGCGGGACCCACGAGGCAGGGAGAATGAGTCCGAGAAAAACAACCCAGACACCACCCTCTGAAACCTGCCGGAGAGGAATGATTGAAACCATCTGAGGACTGAACCTGCCAGGCCACAGATGACCCTCAGGCACTCAAGCAACACCCCATGGTCCACAGTGTCGAAAGCTGATGAGAGGTCAAGGAGCACCAAGAGGGAACAGAGCTTCTGGTCTCTAGCCATCAGGAGATCATTGAGCACCCGAACCAGAGCCGTCTCAGTACTATGTCTTCCAAAAACTGAACTGGAGAGAATCATAGAGATCATGGATGGTAAGATGGTTCTCCAGCTCCAGCACAACTACTTCTCAATCACCATCCCTACAAAGGGAAGGTTAGAGATAGGTCTGTAGTTAGCCAAGCAGTTAGGATCCAGAGAAGCTTTCTTAAGGAGTGGTGTCACCACCGCCTCCTTCAGGGAGCTAGGGAACTCACCCATTTCTAAGAAGCACCACACAATCTTGGCCGGGACTGGGGTGATAGAATCAATACACCCCAGTATGAGGCGTGTTGGGCAAGGGTCCAAACTACAGTACATCAGCCGCATATTCTAGACAATCCACACAATATCAATTGTCTCCGCCCGGTTGAAAGAAGGCCAAGAAATCCGAGGTGCAGTGGCCAAGCACTGACCACCATCAACCCCCATGGAGTGGGATGGTTAGATCTCCGCCCTGATGTTGGTCACCTTATTTGCAAAGAATCAAGCAAACTCATCACACTTAAGCTGTGAAAATGCACTTCAGACCTGCAGACAAGTTGGGTTGCACAACCTGTCCATGGTCCGAAAGACTTGAGCTGCTCGATTCTGAGCTGCAGCAATCTCCTCGGACAGGAACTCTGCCTTCTTACGGGTGATTGCTGATTGATAGACCCGATAACGTTTCATCAATCTCAGGTGGTCAGCATCCTAGGCAGATTTCAGCCAGTATTGCTCTAACCTTCATTGAACTTGTCTCATTTCTTTCAAGGTCCCATTAAACCAGGGGGACTCAGGGCAAAGAGACAGAGAGGAGGAACATGGATAGGAGTGATAGAGTCCAGGGCTTCCATCACAGCCTTGTTATAGGCCTGGACCAAGTCCCCTGGAGACCCACTTGTACCTGGCAGTCTCAATAGATCTAATGCTACCAACAGGCCATCAGGGGTCACATCCCTCAAAGGGCAGTATCTGACCATCTCCACAGGGGCAGACCTATAGAGGGGAGCCTGGAAATTGAACCTTATGGTGTGGTGATCAGACCATCCGACTGGTTCCATCACCAAATCGGTGGTCTCCATCCCCAGGAGGAAGACCAGATCGAGTGAGTGACCATAATCATGAGTTGCAGAGGCAACTACCTGTATGAGGCCCAACAAACACATAAGTTGGAGGAAGTCCTGACCAAACTGCAAAAGTTTGTCTGAATATATTCAAACAGAAAATTGAAGACTTAGAAACAAGGGCAAGGAAGGACAATTTAAAACTGGGGGTATACCAGAAGGTGTGGAAGAAACAAAACCATTATAGTATTTTGAAAAAATAATGACAGAAGCTGTAGGAAGAAAGTATCCTGAACAAAAATTGGGACTGGACAGAGTACATAGGGTAGTCAACAACTCAAACTATAAAGGCAAACAACTCAGATTCATATATATAAAACCACATTACTTCCAGGATAAAGTGGAAATACTCAGAAGGGCAAGAATTGGGAAAGATTTGCAAATAGGTGACATAAAAGTTCAGGTATACCCAGACCTTCCCCCTGATGTTTTAGCAGAAAGAAAAGCATTTGTCCCAGCAAAAGCCATATTAGCACAGCATAACATTTGATTCATGAGGTTACCTCCAGCCAAGCTTAAAGTCACCTTACAAGATCGGGTGAGAATCTTCTCATCCCTAAGAGAGGCAGAAGGGGTGATAAGGGATGCTTTAAAAGTAGACTTGGGAGGGTCAAAAGGGTCAACGACAAAAGATGCATCTCAGGAATAAAGAGCCTCAAGGTGGGGTATAATCAATACATTAACAAAAAGATTAAAAAAACATGTGGCACATCACTGCTGCTTAAAAAAAGTGGACTATCTCCTATAAAAAAATAAGAATTGTATCTTCACTGGAAGGTGTTTGTAATATAAGAGGGGAAAAAAGAGAAAATGATGAGCGATATATAATGATGTGTGTGTGTGTGTATATATATATATATATATATATACAGTATATATACTGTATATATTATGGTAGCATGGTAGTGCTACCATAGTTAGGGTTGAGGAACCCTTTTAAGGTTAAAGGGTCAAATTTTGCACCTTGATAACTTTGGCACCGTTTGACAGATTTGCCTGAAATTTGGAAAGCATGATCAAGAACCACACACCTTGGGATCTGCCAGCTTTCATACCGGTCGGATATACGGCTGCAGAGTTATTAAGCGTGATCTGAGCACGTGTTTACACTATTTGGTTAATTCTTTGCTCATGCCTACAGGTCACACATTTTGTGCGACTGGTCCAAAAACTTCAGAGAACATGCAGCCAGGGTTCCCAATGTGCCTTTTGAAGATTTTGTGAAAAAATATTGAATGGTTCAAAAGTTATTCAAAAAACAAGTTCCCATCATAAGTCAATGGGAAAAGTTAACAAAAAGTCTGACACTTTCACAAATGCACTTTTTACTGTCGCAGATGGCCCTAGTGCTTTCGCAAATCCACCATTTTGTTTTCCACTGGTGATCAGAAAAATGCTTGCATTTAAAACTGGGACCATCTAGGGACACAATTCTTTTTGTGTTCACCTAGTCGGAGCCAGAGGATGCTAGCCATGTCTTTATTTTGGGGTTAAACACCCCAGAAATGTTTTTCAAAGTTCTGGAAAAAGTACTTTCGCAAAGTACTTTCATACTTACGACACTTTCGCAAATCTGTGCGAAAGTTTTCGCAAATCACAAAAGTACTTTGCAACACTATGGCCAAAATGACAGCAGTTCTTTGCCACCTTGCTGCAAAAGAATGGTTAGGTCTTTTGGCCTGAAATTTGGATGGAACGCAGCCAACATCTCATAGATGTTTCTTTTTTTTGTAGTTTGGTGAAAAAATATTGCATGGCTGCAAAGTTACGGTACTCTGAAGTTGGTGTTTTTTCCCATAGACTAACTTGGTTGCGTACGCCGCGCCTTGTATCACGAAAACAATGCAAGATACAGATTTTTTGTTGCGAATAGGGCTATGTAACAACAAAATCCTAGCCAGGAAAATCATGATTTTTCTGACAATTTAATTTTTTTTCTACGTCGTGTAGTTGCTGAGATATTAGCAATTAAGTACTTCCAATGCTCATTTTCAGCTTCCATGCCCATTACAATGCATACATTCTTTGTACACACTGTGTTTCTCTATGCACCTGTTCGGCAAAACAGGGTATGCGCTTCCATTATTGTTGCAGTTACTGTTTCAACTTGCGTTTCTGTCCCCATTTGCATTTACATTCCCATGTATGCCACCGTGTGTGTTACCCTTTGCGTTGTCATTTGCGCTTGTGTTTTCATTGCTGTTACCATTTGCATTTATACTACTGTTTCTCTTTGCATTTTTATTTACGTCACCATACGCATTGCCATTTCTGTTTATGGCAGCTCTTTCATTTGCATTTCCATTTCTCTTTCATTTTGCATCTTCCTTGCTGTCACTGTTACCATTTGCATTTGCAATTCCTTTACTGTGCCTGTGTGCATTACGGTTTGCGTTTACATGTGCACTTGCATTCACGTTTTCGTTTCTGTTCCCCTTCACATTCTTTTTGCTGTGACACATAATATTTCCATTTTAAATACCGCTGTCATCACTGTTCATGTTACCAGTTGCGTTTTCGTATGCGCTTCAATGTCTGTTTACGTCACTCTTTGTTTCGGCGTCACTTTGCGCTTGCATTTCTATTAACGTTTCCTTTACCATTTAAGTTTGCATTACCATGTGCACCACTGTTGGTGCTTCTGTTTGCATTGCTGTTCCTGTTACTATGTCACAAGACATCACGTGGTGGGAGCACGGGGCCCTTGCTCCTACCGCCGCATTACGTTCACTATTTCTCGTCATGGTTCTAAAAAATAAGGACAATTAGAGGCAAAAAAATCCATTTAATGCATCAGTTAGGGTTATTTCACAGAGACAAAAGTGAGGAAATTTGGTGTTAGGTTGAAAATCCCCTGACCCCCCACAGCCCACTCCCCAAGTGGCAGCGTGGTGCGCCATGGGGTCGTCGGTCCTAACTCTCACCCCATTTTCCTATACCTCAGATTATTTACACATGTGATGAGGTGTGAGTTAGGGCAGATGACCCCATGGCACACCACGATGCCAGTTCAGGGGGTGGGCTATGGGGGTCCAAGGGGGGTTTTCAACCCTAACACCAAATTTCCTCACTTTTGTCGCTGTGAAACAACCCTAACTGATGCATTAAATGGAGTTTTTGGCCTCTAATATATATATGTTTAAAGATGTCCATATACACTTACACGCTACATGATAAGGTATACTATTAGTAATGGATAGAAACATTATAATTGGTTAATACATGTCTTGAAAATTTAATAAGTCTTTTTTTTTTAGTCTTCGTTAACGGGGTAAGTCCCACTAGGCACAAGTGCTTGTGTTCAGAGGCAATCCGGGAGCTTTGGGCTGGTCAAGTGACTTGCTCAGAGTCACACAGTATGCAAGTAGAGGTTGTGGGAATCATACCATGTCTGAATATTAATCTGAATATTAAAAAAACACTCAGTAATTTTAACCTCCCGAGGAAGAAACACAGGGGCTGATTTAGTATAAGAGATTATATTATTTTACTTCTAACTGGAATTTGATCTCCAGAAGTAAAATGGACCATTATCCCAAATCAGTGTAATGTCCTCCCACAGATAATGTTTGTAGTTCTTAAGAAGGGCATTATTGTAAGAAAATAATTAAATCCTGGATTTTTAATACACATATACACACACACACACACACACACACACACACACACACACTAAAACTAGTACTATTCTCTTTTAGTCAGCTGCTCTTCAAAATTTCCTTCCCTTGGTTCCTCCAAACTTTCTCAATACCCAGAGCCCTAACAAGCTTGTCCTTTTCCTTTTTCCTCCAACGCCATGAAGTGATTACCATGGCATACTCCTCCTCCTCACTGTTAAATAATGCCCTGTAGTGTTCACTCAATTGAATTTTTTGTTTCCTCTGTGTTCTCCCTATCTAGTGAGCCCCACAAGAGCACATTAGCAAGCAGACCACCCCCATACTGCCACAATTGTTAAACAACCTACTGTACCTTTTTTGTCCCTCTTAATTAAATTGTCAGCCTTTGTAACATTTGCATACATTACAATTGCCACATTTATGGTAGCCCTTTGGGGCCTTAGGTAGCCAAGTCTACAAAATGGTGCCAGTTGTGGTCTCTTAACAAGGATTTCTTTTAAGTTTTTTTGGCACTGCAATAAGATCATCTGCTGGGGGGCCACATAGCATACCAGTGCAGACTCTGTTCAAAGCATGGGTACCATATATTGTTGCCTTCAAGTCTGTGCACACTGATTCTGTATATTTCTGTCATTTTCTATTAACATAATTCATGACTAATGTTGCTCTCAAATTTATGTAACTGTTACTGTAACTGTTATTGTATTCCATTCCATCACTTGCTGTTGTTAGTCTGTAACTCTCACAGGTCGTGCCTGTGTAATGCCACACTCCCATTTGGAGGCTTACCTTGTGCCTCTAGGTGTGCTCCCGCTGTCTTCTGATGTCTGCCCATTCTCCGCGGCACCTCCTGCCACTTGGCCCTTGTCCTTGGTGCCCCAAGCTTCCCCTCATCCCCTGAAGCAGCTCAGATCTTTAATTTAGCCCATTGCAGGCTTAAAAACAAAACCACAAGCTGTCGGTATGTTTTGTGCCAATGACACTCACGCATGTGCCCCTCAGCACTTTAAAATACCGACCACTCGGTTTGCGGTCATTCAGGAGAGTGTCTCCTGGTCCCAGTGCCCCGTGATACTAAAAGGGGACCGGTGACCTGGGAGAAGTAGGGGAGGAAGCCCCAGAAGAGTTTAAAAACAAAGTTCTGTAACGGGACAAAAGCTGGGCTCGTGAATATTAATGAGCCTTGCATGAATATTAATGAGTACCTACCTGCTGCCTAGGGGATCAGTATTTCGGCAGCAGCGACAGCAAAACAAATGGGAGATAGAATGAATAAATAGAAGTGTTTAAGAAATAATTGTTGGGACTAACTAAATGTGGGAATAGTATTTAATAAAAGTAAAACTGCTAGCTAAATAAAGATTTGATTGATTGATTGATTGATTGAAAACTGCTAGCTGCACCAGAACCTGATACATGGGGACATTGAACTAGACTGCATAAGACTGTATAAACAGCCACTATCTTTGTGTTTAACAGCCAATTGGGGGCCAGCATTGCCAGAGACTTATGGGAAATTATCTGGGACAAAATCTAGATGCTAAAAAGCAAGATAATTAACAGATGGGAATTGTTCAGGACAGTTTGGGCAGCCAATAGGCTCTCTGGACCTAATCCCCATATAAAAAAGGGGTAACTGCTCAGATGGTCAGATTTGCCCAGGAGTTCAGTGTGTGTGCCTCTGGAGAGCAGGCCAGCTATCAGAGGTTGGGCCTGTTAGGCCTAGACTTTTTCGGCTGTCAGTCCGCGGGTCCGAGGTGTCCAGCCGGCCCACGTTGAGGTTGCAGCAGCAGGGGATTCATGCAGCAATTAAGCTGGAAAGTGAGGATCAGCTTGCAAGCTGGCTGGAAGGACCATATAAGGACAAGCCTTACATATAGATGTGCATAGTCTGCTGAAGTGTGTGCATGGCCAGCCAGTTTGAAATGTCCAGTGTGAATGTTTTGGCTAAATTTGAATCAGTTAAGCGTTGGCTGTTGCACCTGCATCCCAAGACCACTGTTTCAATGAGGACCATGAGGGAACCCTTCCTCATGCTGCACAAAATATCTGCACAGGTCTCATATCGTCAGATCATCCTCCTGGTTTGGGTAGCGTGAGTAATTTCAGGATAGCTCCCTGCAACAATAGCCACAAATCATTGTGTACCATCTAATTATCTTGTTTTGGGTTTATTGCAACGGACTGAGCCATCCTGCTCTGGATTGCAAATATTGGGTTGTGTGCATATTAAATGCTTTTTCTTCCTCCTAAGGGCCCCAACAACAGCTGCAACACTGGGCTACCCCGGACAATGCTTCAGGCTAGCCTGTTTAACATACTGGGTACCCAAGGCTGTGGGACTGTGTCAAAGGGACTTATAGTGCATGCCGTATCAATCTGAATCAAATCAGAAATGCCAATTATTTGCTAGATTTACGTCCCACCATTGTTCACTTCCCCTAAATCAACCAGACTGTGGGTTTTCATGTTTAACCTGGCTAGTGTGTACCTTATTGGAAGGGTTACAGTGTTATTATTGTATTGTTGCATCACTGGGTCTTATTTTCCAAGGGGTCTCCAGGGCACCTCTTTACTGGTGAATAGACTGGATCTCAAAGTGCATGCCACTGTCTCTGCAAGCACTCATATAGCCACTGAGGCTTATCCTGAAAAAAAAAATATTCAAAATGGAGGGGAAATTATGGATAGGGGTGGTCTAGCCTGGGCTGTTGATACTGGGCGAGTTGGTCTGTTTGGCTGAACCAGCTTCAAGGGGAAACTGGTGGAGCCGAAAGGCAATGGGAGGTAGCCAAACTCCCACCAAATATCTACTCAGTGGTATGCTGTAAAGGTTGCACACACCATGCTATGGCTCTGCCATGAAAGAGGCGAGGGGCATGGGACTCAAGGACTACTAGCTGTCTCTCAGTCCCTGTGTGAGTGTCAGCATAACTGCTTCTCTTGCGTGGTTTTAGATCCGGCATCTGGCAAGCCCCAGCCAGTAGGGGACACTCTTCAAATATTTCCTTTTGGGTTTACATTAACTTTTAATATCTACGCTTTTTATCAACTGTCAGGTACCACTTGGGTTCCAGTGGGAAGTTATTTTGTTGGATTATTCCTATATAGCAAAGATCGATCTCATGCATATGAACTATATCTCGATAGTACTTCTCTGGTTGTTCTGGTGGTCTGGGAGTGGTGGGGGGAAAGGGGACTGATGTGTGGGAGGGTGTATCGTAACATTGGGGCCTGCATCAAACCATGAGCTATGGCAGTGTCAGAGTGCTTGAAGGTGGTCTCGTGGATGTGAACAGCATGACCAACCCGCTCAAGAAATGGAAGATTCTAACAAAGTTAAAAGAAATGGGTTGTGATGTTGCTTTCCTCTAGGAGACGCACCTCAGGGCAGAAGAGGCGGACAGGCTGCAATGCATGTGGGTGGGAGAGGTGAGGCACAGCTGCACCACTACTAAAACAAGAGGGGTAGCTATCCTTCTGAGAAAGGGATTGCAATTTGGTATCCAGGCTACCTCTGCCAATCAAGAAGGGCACTATGTATTCATTGATGGTACTTATCAGGGGGAACCAATGCAGTTGGGTACAGTATATGCCCCTAACCCACCATATGTCACCTTCTTCACTGAGCTGCTGGGGCATGTGACACAAGTCCACACCAATGTAGTGTTGGGGGGGAACCTTAATCTAGTGCTGGACCCACCTATAGACAGGACAGGCCACCCCAAACAGAACGGAAATTGCATTTGCCAAACGAGTGTGGGAACTGCTGCATGGGGCTGGTATGATGATGATGATGATAAAACTTTATTTTTATACAGGAAATTCTAATCATTAGGATTATACAATCCTGTTCTCAAGATAGTCCTGTTTGTATTTCACTTAGTTATGACTAAACATAAAATATATAACAATACTCACATAAAAACAAAACATAAATAATAAACAACTTTTCAATTATCCAACAATACCTTAAAACACAAATACTACTAAAAAGAAATTACAAAACATAAACATATATCCTAAACATACTCATGTACAACAACATTCTATTCTATAAAATTTTAGAATTTCATTTTTAAAAATCATGTGATCTTCTAGAGATCTTATTGGAGGGGTAGAATATTCCATACTTTAGCTGCCTGACATAAAATGGAACCATTACCGTATTTATTATAAATTCTGATAGGATAAACTCTATGTCTATGTACCGATCTCAATAACTCATGCCTACCTTTATTAACTTTAGAGAAAAGTGTTTGAGTAATATAATGTTCTGGATAAAACGTTTTATATTTATGTATCAATATTATCCAATTTTTTTGAAAAATCATTTCTAAAGGCTGCCAATTCAGTTTTATAAGCATATTACAGTGATGAGTTCTATATGAACACTGCAGAACATATCTAGCTATTCTATATTGCACCCTATCCAATCTAATCAACTGATGTTTACTCGTTGTTCTATAAATTAAATCTCTATAAATCAAGATTGGCATAATTAACTGTTCAGCCACTTTTTTCCTGTCCTTAATCTGTAAACATTTGGTAGTTCATCTCAAGGCTCCTAATTTCTTAGTCACCTTTTTATGTTATTATTTATGTGAACATCAAAGTCAACATGGAATCAAATGTCACCCCCAGATAGCAATAACTATCCACCTATTCTATTAGTCTATTTGTGTGTGATGCAATATGAATCTGTGATTTAGATTTCTTATTTGAAAAATGCACCAATTTAGTTTTTTTAACATTCATCAAAAGCCTTGACCCAGTGAGCCACCCCCACCTCGGCAAAGTCCGCCTGAAGCTTCTGTTGAAGATCCATAACAGAACTGCTGGTGGTGATGATCGCAATATCATCAGCATAAAGTCTCACAGCTGAATGTCTCACCACCTGGGGTAGATCATTAATAAACAAGAGGAATATCAAGGACCCTAAAATGGACCCCTGTGGAACTCCTCTGCCTACATTTCTAGATGTAGACAATGTCTGTGAGATCTCCACCCTCTGGGTACGTCCTGTTAAGTAGGATTTTATCCAATTTCTAGGCCCATCAACTATGCCTACGTCTTTTAATCTATCCAGTAAAAGGGAGTGGCTCACCAGGTCAAAGGCCTTCGACAAGTCCACAAATACAACAGCAGTTTCCAGACCCAAGTTCAAAGAAGTACAAACCAGATCTTTAAACTCCAGCAATGCTGTAGTTGTGGAGTAACCCTTTCTAAACCCCGATTGATAAGGTGTTAACAATCCATATTTGTCCAAGTGTTCGGAGATCTGCCTAGTTACACATTTCTCCAAGCACTTGGACAAGATGGAAAGTAGAGCTATGGGCCGATAGTTGTTCAATTCTGTAACGTCACCCCCTTTATGTATGGGGATGACCTTGCTTTCTCTCCAGGACAGGGGAAAGCATTCAGACTGTAAGCTCCAATTAAAAATATAAGTTACCGTTGGAGCAATATAGTCTGCCGCTAACTTAAGAAATCTACCCTCAATTTCATCTGGTCCTGCTGATTTATAGGCATTTATAGACTTCAGTTCCCTACATACTTCCGATATTTTCAAGGCCCTAAATCTAAAAGAAGGTGAACAAGATGACTGCTTTGACTGCATATCTCCAGATGGAAAAACTCCCAGATTATTACAGCCTGGCAGATCTACAGAAAATGTATTTAATGCCTCGGAGGTACTCTCTGGGTTATCAATTAGATTTGCCCCAATCTGTAAATTTAAATTTGGTTGTACTCCAAAATTACCAGGATTTGCTAAGTGATTGATAGTATGCCAAAATTTACGAGGGTCAGAATTACAGTTCAACTTATTTTGATAATAATGGGCCCTAGCCTTTCTTATAAGATATTTACATGCATTCCGTTTTACTTTAAACAACTCCCAATCAGAGGGTAATTTAGATTTGGGATGTCTGGAGATTGCAGCACCCAGGGGAGCTAGACTACTCCTACTTCTCCACTTCTCACTCCTCATACAGTAGGATAGATGTTCTGCTGGTGTCCCAACAGTTGGTCCCCTTGGCTCGTCCCTGGGTAATATTCTGATCTCAGATCATGACCCTGCTATGCTTACCCAGGCATGGGGGGGCCAGGGACCAAGGAATAAATGGAAACTTAACACTTCATTGTAACAGGGGCTTAAACTGACCAACTTTTATCTCTATTATCTGGCCAGTCACCTCTCCAAATATGCAGGGTGGCCCATAAATGACCAGGGGTCCTCTTATATCTTAATTTGGCTGCAAATTGAAAGACAACAGTTACAGTCAATGGGCCTATCCCCATTAGCATTCTTTACACATCCCCTAACAAGCTACCATCCTGTCTTAAAGGCACAGTTATAAAAAATTCACTGCATGTCCATGCCCAGCTTTGTAGGGCTATGCATTATAATAACCTGCAGGACTTCTCCCAGCAACTCTGTGGCAACTTAAACTTTAAAACAGGTGGAATGATGTTGTTGCATTTAAACTTCGCTGAGCTGCAAGGCAAAATGGTCTCTGACCTCTTGGTAGATGGGCAAATCCTTAACAACAGAGACCTGTTGACCCAATTTAAGCTCCCATGAGGCACATTTTCAAATTTTTCAATTGCGGCATATGTTAATTGCCTGGTTTGGAGTAACAGAATGGACTACAAATTGTAGTAGCTTTATAACTCAGACGATGTCTCAGGTCTCACAACCCCATGCTGTCTCCCATTTGGCCTCTCTATTATTCACACAATTATTCCCTGATGCATCGGGTAAATTGAGTAAATGAATGTCTGCAAATCGAGTAAATGGACGCATCGGGTAAATGGATGTCTGCCTTCCCTAATATGTCTCCCAACTGGTACAATCTCTGGAAGGATATGCACTTTTTTGTGTCCAATGATAGGCTTTGCCTCATGCAGTTTCCCATACAGTACTACACAATGTCTGCTTTACCCCTCTTCATCTACATAAGATGGGTAAACTTCCTACTACCCAATGTTCAAGATGTAACGCGGCAGAGGGGAACATCCTGCACATATCATGGGGGTGCCTTAGGATAGCCCCTCCCCGGGTAAAGATCAAAGCAGAACTGGATCCCTTATTAGGGTTACAAGACTGTTTCCCCTGAAATCTGTATTTTGGGCAACATGGAAGATATTCCAGTTATTGAGAGGAAGTTCCATATCTCATTAATATCACTGCCTGTTAAAAGGGTAATTTTGCACCACTGGCTTCATCATGAGGACATTACTTACCCAGAATGGTTGAATGAGGTTTTATTACATCTAAGAATAGAAAAAACAATTGCTAGCACACGTCACCATCTGCCAGCTTACACTAAAAAATGGAGTAAGCTGGAAGCTCTGTTGATAGCCCACTCTTTCTCCTGACCTGCCCACGTCAAAATTGGTACCTTAAACCTGTGTTCCTTTTTCAGGACATCTACGAACTAATGGTATTTGTTAAGGGTACAAGCCTACTTTATATGGCACTGACATTTCCCACCTTTTGCATTGCACACCCGCTTAACTATGAACTATGTCTCCAGGGATAAAAGGGGAGGAAGGGCGGAGGGATGGGCGGGAGGAGGGATTTTGGGATGTATTGTATTGTATGTATGTTTTAGTCATGCTCATATATACCCACCCATTCTGTATCCTGAATTCTTTATTTTCCTTTGCTTTGTATATGGATGTCACTTATGTTTGTATAAAGATAAACTAATAAAGTAAATTAAATTAAAAAAACACTTCATTGTTACAGGAGGACACTTTCAGGAGAATGGTAGGTGGAGAGATGGAGAAATACTATCTGTACAATGACACCCCAGAGGTGTCAGAAGGGACACAGTGGGATGCCATGAAGGCAGTGGTCAGGGGCTGGATCATAGCCTATTTCTTCAGGGTTCATAGGCAGCATGACAGGGAGGCCAAGGAAAGGAAGGGGGAGCTGAAATGAATAGAATCAGCAGTGGCAGCCTCCCTGGCAAGTGAGCCCTCTGTCAGACCCATGATCAAAGCCCTGAGAGAAGAAATAGAGGGTTTCTATCACAAGCAGGTAGAGCACTGCCTATTTAAATTAAGATAGACATATCGGGAGGTGGGGGAGCAACCAGGCCACTTGTTAGCAGCCCAGCTTAAGGCACAAGAAACAGAAAAATATGTCCTCCTGATACATAAAAGTGAATCTGAGACTGTGACGGCTCCAGGGAACATAAATGACATATTCCTAGTGTAGTATAGGAACCTATTTGTGTCTGAGGTAACCCCGTCCCTGGCACAAGTGGAAGACTTCTTTAGCCCAATAACCCTGCCACAGATATCTACCCAGAGTCTGGCTCCCCTGGTGGTGCCAGTAACAACCGGGGAAGTGGCGGAGGTGATCAGTACAATGACCAGAGGGAAATCACCTGGCCCAGATGGCTTCCCCTCTGACTTCTACCATACCTTTGGGGCCCTCGCTGGTGCCCCAGTTGGCCTTAGTATTCAAAGAGGCCATCAATACGGGTCATCTCCCAGGTACCTTCCATGAAGCCCTCATCACACTCTTGCCTAAAAAAGGCAAAGTTAGTGTCTTATATTCGCAATATCATCCTATCTTCCTCCTAAAGACGGATGTTAAAATCTACACCAAACTCTTGGCAGACAGGATGGAGGGGGTGATGAGACATATCATCCACCTGGACCAGGTGGAATTTGTACACCAAAGACTGGGGTCCAATAACACGAAGCGCATACTTGACCTTCTCTGGACGGCACAACACTTGTATGAGCCCGCAGCCACCCTGTCACTAGAGGCTGAGAAGTCATTTGACAGGGTGGAGTGGGCATACTTATTTGAAGCCATGGGCAGATTTGGCTTCCCAGAGAAATTTATATGGATGATCTGCTTGCTGTACAGTGCACACACAGCCAGGTTGCTTACAAACTTTATGGTCTCAGATAGTTTCCAACTCAAAAGGAGGACCAGACAGGGTTGTCCCCTGTCCCTGTATCTGTTTCATCTGGCAGTAGAACCCCTAGCCCAAAGAATCTGGGTACACAGAGACTTATCTGGCATGCTGATGGAAGGAACCAGACACAAGCTAGTATTATTTGCTGATGAAATCATCTTCTTCCTCACCAGTATACCAAAGTCACTGTGTGTACTCCATGACCTGTTAGATGAGTATTCAGCCCTGGCAGGCTATAAACTAAATGCTGTCAAATCACATGTTCTCACCCTGAATGAGGGTTGTACCCCTAACTTTATACACCCATACCCATACTGCTGGTCCCCAGACAGGGTTACCTGTCCAGGAGTAATCATCCACAACTCAGTGAAGCACTCAGTGCAGGCTAATGTCCAGGAGATGCTGGATAAGGTAAATACCAACATCTGCAGATGGCAAAAACATATCCTGTCAACCTGGGGGAGAGTGAATGTGCTGAAGATGGTTACCCTCCCAAAAATCCAATATATCCTGTCTAATCTTTCAGTTTTGGTGCCAGGGAGCTTCTTTTGAAGCCTAAACTCCAAAATGATCAAATATATCTGGGATGGGGCCAAACCTAAAATCTCACTAGCCAAACTCCAACTCCACTGGATGGAAGGGAGCTTTAGCCTCCCAGACATGAGGGTGTTCCATGCGAGTGTTGTCATTCACCAGGTCATCCTCTGTATTAGACCGAATATGGCACCTACTCCTCCCGAGTGGTTCCCACTAGAACTAGGCCAGATTGGCCTCCCGTCAGTGCAGGCCCTGGTGCTGTCAGAGTGGCAGCTTTCGGGACAGGCATCTCCATGCACTCGGCACATGAGGTTCAAATGGAACAAATTCCTCAGAGCCATGTTCTGGTCAGCCAAATTCCTGGGAGGCCACCCACTGTAGAATAATCCATCCTTTCAGATAGACCATAAGACTATCTCATGGAAGAACTGGCAACAGCAAGGGATCCAGGTGGTCAGGGACCTGTATGACCCCAAAACAAGGACCTTTGTTAGACATGACCACTTCCGCCAACCCCATGGAGAGAGCAGCAGACCAAGTATCTGGTTCTGGCAGTACCTGCAAATGAGGAGTATGCTTAAATCAGCCCTAGCTTCCAAATATGTGCTGCCCCAATCCCACCTAGATAACTGGATAACATGCCTCGTGTCACTACAGCACATGGGCAGGAAAATTACTAAGCTCTGAAACTCAGCCAAACCATCAACCCTGCACACAAACACATGGCTCAAATGGGAGGCAGAACTGGATGTCACCATACCTCAGGAGGAGTGGAGACAGGAATGGAATTTGGCATATAGAGCCCACAGAGAGCTACAGGCTAAGACCATCCAATATAAAATCCTGCACAGGGCCTATCGTACCCCCCCAGGCCCTTTATCACATGGGGCTGCTCGACAACAGTGACTGCTGGAGATGCACATCCCCACAGGCATCCCTGTCCCACATTCTCTGGATGTGCCTAACACTTGAGGACTACTCGGACAGAATCTGGTGCCAGTGCTGCAGGGGGGTCCCTCTTCCCCCAGTGAGAGACCCCATGTTGGATATTCTAGGGCTGCCCCCTCGAAACCACAGCCTCACCACACCCCAACTGTTGTGGTTGGGGGATGCCTTTTTGATGGCCAAGAGGGTGATCCTCTGCCACTGGAGGGAAGAGTCCTCACCGCCTTATGAGGAATGGGAGGGGCTCTTGAAGACCACTGCCAGATTTCAAAAGATAGTATACAGTGCCATGGGGAAGCCCCAGCTATACCAACAAGTATGGGGCCCCTACTTGGAATACCTAGAGGAACAGAGAAACATGCTTTATCCACATAGGTGAAGTGAAGCTAGGAACTGCCTTACAAGCTGCACACAGCCCTTGACACACCACCTCATAGAAACATAGACTTTGATGGCAGATAAGGACCGCTTGGCCCATCTAGTCTGCCCATTTCCCTACCTACAGGATAGGCCGCAGATACCAGTTAACCAACAGCCTATTTCTTCCTCCCCCCCAACTAGAATTGCCTTATGTCTGTCCCATGCATTCTTGAATTCTCCCACAGTTTTAGACCCCACAACCTCCTCAGGAAGGCTGTTCCATGCATCCACTACCCTCTCTGTGAAATAATACTTCCTCACATTGCCCCTGAACTGCCCTCCTTCTATCTTTAAATTGTGTCCTCTTGTTCTTGCAAGTCTCTTTTTCTGAAAGATGCTACCCTCTTGGACTTTGTTGATTCCACTGAGGTACTTAAAAGTTTCTATCATGTCCCCCCTCTCCCTTCTTTCCTCAAGGGTATACATATTAAGCTCCTTTAGTCTCTCCTCATATGGCTTCTCTTGCAGACCCTGCACCATTTTAGTTGCCCTTCTCTGGACTACCTCTATCCTGTCTATGTCCTTGCGGAGATGGGGTCTCCAGAACTGGACACAGTACTCCAGATGGAGTCTCACCAACTGTCTGTACAAAGGGATAACAACTTCCTGTTTTCTGCTGCTGATGCCTCTCCCTATACATCCCAGTATACCCCCAGCCCTCCCTACTGCTTTCTCACATTGCTTGCTAACCTTAAGGTCATCTGATATGATTACCCCAAGGTCACTTTCCTTTTTTGTTGTTGTTACTACCTCCCCACCCATTGTGTATTCTTCCCTGGGTTCTTGTTTCCAGGTGCATTATTTTGCATTCTTTGCATTGAATCCTAGCTGCCATACTTCTGACCATTCCTTCAACCTTGCCAAGTCCCTTTTCATCCTTTCCACGCCTCCTTGTGTATCAACTCTGTTGCAGATCTTTGTGTCATCTGCAAAAAGGCATACTTTTCCTTCCAGCCCCTCTGCAATGTCACTGATGAAGACATTAAAAAGAACTGGACCCAATACTGAACCCTGCGGTACACCACTAGTAACCCCTCTTTCTTCAGAGTGGACTCCATTTACAATTACCTTCTGTGTCCTGTTGTGCAGCCAATGTTTTACCCAGGCTACCACCCTGGGACCCACTCCCAGGCTCATTAATTTGACTATTAATCTTTTGTGTGGGACTGTGTCAAATGCCTTGCTAAAGTCTAGGTAGGCCATGTCCACAGCCCCTCCCTGGTCTACTACTTTGGTCACCCAGTCAAAGAAATCTATTAGATTCATCTGACATGACCTTCCCGCTGTGAACCCATGCTGCCTTGGGTCCTGTGCTCCACTGGCCTCTAGGTACTCAACTATTCTTTCCTTCAGAAGTGACTCCATCACTTCCCTACCACAGAGGTCAGACTGACAGGTCTGTAGTTTCCTGCCTCTGTCTTGGTCCCACTTTTTGTGAAGGGAATCACATCTGCCTTCCTCCAGTCCTCGGGTACCACACCATCCTCCCATGATTTATTAAAAGAGTAGCCGTGGTTTCACTAGTTCCTTCCTTAATTCTTTAGAATTCTGGGGTGAATTCCATCAGGACCCATTGCTTTGTCCACCTTAAGTTTTAGGAGTTCTTGCAGAACCCTTTTTCTGTGAAAGGACTGGGATCTGACTCCCTATCAAGGGTGCTTCTGTTAATTGGATTAGGCACTTCCTCCTCCTCTTTTCTGAATACTGAGCAGAAATATTCATTCAGTATCCCTGCTTTTCACTGTCCCTCTGCCCTCTGCCCACCGTTCATTCTATTCAGCCTCACTATCCCTCCTTTGTCTTTCTACACTGCTGATGTACCTATAAAAGGTTTTATCCCCTTCTTAACTGAGTTGGCTATCTTTTCTCAGTTTGGGCCTTTGCTATTCTGACTTCCCTCCTGCTTCCTTCTGCCTTAACTGGTACAACTCTCTGTCCTGCTCCTTCTGTGTTCTCTTTATACTTCCAGAATGCTATCTTTTCTTCCTGACTTTCACAGCCACCTCTTTTGAGAACCATAGTGGCTTTTTTTCTTTCGTTTTGATTTATTTGCTTCACACAAAGGCTTGCTGCTCTGTGATGGCAGTTTTGATGATTCCCCATTGTTGCTCCACACCTCCTTCTAGCCTGTTTACTAGTGCTTTTCTGAGGCACTCTCCATCTTGACAAAGTCAGCCCTCCTAAAGTCCAGTACCCTCACTTTTGTATGGCTTGACTCTGTAGCTGAGTTTAATGTGAACCACACTGTTTGATGGTCACTTGTCCCCAGATGGCAACCCACTTCTAGATCTGAGATGCTCTCGCTACCCCCGTTTGAGAGTACGAGGTCTAAGATTGCTCCCTCACGAGTGGGTTCTGAAACTAAGGCCTGCCACCTGTAGGGCATCAAGAATGGCCCTGCTGTGGCTGCAGCAAATGTGCTCCAGTTAACATCTGGCATATTCAGGATACCTCAGGTTAAAGGCCAAAGTTGCTCCCTACAGGGGGACCCATTGGAAAAGAGCCATGGAGGCTCTCACTCCCTCTTCCCTATTCTTTTCCCTCATCTCTGTCCCTTCCTGCCCTCCTTCACCACCTGGTGCACCTCTGATGTTCCCACAGATACCTCCATTGCAACCTAGGAGGAAAGAGATAACATATCTTTAACCCACTTCCCTTGGCCTGTAGGGAACAGAAGTGGGTGGGCAGTTGGTACAGTCAGACCTGGGTTGGAAGACCAAAGAGACATGAGATGCATGATAGTTCTGATAGGTACTGGATCCCAAGAAAGTGCATGCATATGTATCTATAGACAGCATCCCTGTCTCATCCAGGATGGGAGTGCAAATGTCCGAACCACACTGTTAAAAGGTACCTAAAGTAAATGAATTATGATTAAGAGTTCATGTATATAGGTAAAGACGCAGTCACAGTGAAAGTGAGAACTACTAAGGGGTAAGGGACCTAGAACCTTGAGTTGATGTTGAATAGAGGATGCAGAAGTGGACAGCCCCACATTCCCCTCCTCCCCCCGAACTTGACTTAACTATGACGAGGAGCCTTTGTAAATGAGTCTTTGACTCAAAGGGTTGCAATTCCAATATGTGAATAAATAAGAAAAGGAAAAATAAATGCTACCTGGGCCATTCTACCCTTGTTCTTATGGTCATGGAAGACCACACTAAGATCTACACCTATCATCTTCCTAGTACCAAACTGCAGAATGACCTAGGGTCCTCCAGTTCCTAGTATAGGTAATAGACTTTTACAGGAGGATAGTGAAAGAAAATATTAACTGTGAATTGTAATAGTGATGTATACCATATCTTATGCAATAGTTACATGAAATGATGTCTTTTGTTCTATTGTTGAAAACTACAATAAAAATCTTTATGGAAAAAAAAAAGAAATACATAAACTGCACTTACCCAATTTCCTCAGTTCCCAGTCTGGGGTTGAAGAGTGAAGACGTGTCACTGATCCAGAGAGGATTGCAGCATTGGACCCCCAGTAGGTAAGTAAGGGGTAGGAGTGGTGAGTGCTAAGTGGGAGGATTGGGGGAGTGTAACAGCAGCAGCAAGAAATATTGCTGGACTGTTTTCTTAATAACAAGGAATCAAAAAAAAAAGACGTTGATGGTCTTTAATTTTTTCATTACAGTTACAGGTACCAGTGATTGGGCAACCCAGTGTCAGTTTGATGTTTGGGGGTATTGGTGGTGGGCTCCCCAGTGTCATACAGTCTTGGTGGGCAGGAGGTGATATAGCTGGCACCGGGGACCAGGCATCCCATTGTCAGCATCTGAATCAGGCAGGTGGGTGAGGGTAAAGGGACTTAACTGACACCAGGGATTGGGCACCCCAGTGCTGGCAAGGAAAAAGTTAAAAGAGAATTAACTGGCACCAAGAGTGGGCATCCCGATGTAGGAATCTGTACATACGAACGTACGAAGTTGCCGGCAGATAAAGGCCTTATGATCTATCGAGTGTACAGCTAACAACCCTTATTCTGCAGTCCACTGTTCTACAGGATACCACTTCCACAGGCAACGCATTCCACCCAGATACCACTCTCTGTAAAAAAAATGTCTTCTCATTTCCCTCCTGAGCCTTCCCCCTCCAATCTGAGATTGTGACCTCGAGTGTCCCTACCCCCACTTAACTTGAATAGTCCCTCCGTACCTGTCTTGTTTATTCCCTTCATGTACTTGAAGGTTTCAATCATATCCCCTCGTCTCTCCTATCCTCCAGTGAGTACATGTTCAGCTCCCTCAGCCTGCTCACATAGGGTATGTCCCCTAGTCCCTGGATCATCTTTGTTGCCCTGCCTGCACCCCCTCCAGTAACTTCATGTCCCTCTTCAGGTATGGGTGCCAGTACTGCATTCAGTATTCCAGGTGTGGCCTAACCAGTGACCTATACAACGGCAGGATCACCTCCCCCTCTCCTTGAAGATATACCCCTGGCAATACAACCCAGCATTTTGTTGGCCTTTGCAGCTGCATTCCTGCATTGTGTTGAGTAGTTCATTGAGCCCGTTATAATCACCCTCAGATCCTTCTCCTCCTCTGTCATGGCTAGCTGAACCCCCCCCCCCCAGCTGGTAGCTCCTTCTTGGGTTTTGTGCCCCGAAATGTAGCAGCTTGCACTTTTTGGCATTGAACCCCAACTGCCACGGGTCCGACCAGGTCTCCAATTTTGACAGATCAACCCATGCCACCCTCTTATGTCACCAACTGCTGCTCCCATCTTGGTGTCATCTGCAACAAACTGATCTTGCTCTTGATGCCCATTAAGATGTCTGATGTGGACAACCCAAACAACACTGGTCCCAGCCCTGAGCCCTGTGGTACTCTGCTTGTCACTGCCCTCGGAGATGAGAGCTCCCCTCTTACTACCACCCTCTGCTGCCTTCCCTGTAACCAGTTTACTACCCATCCCACCATTTTTCCCCCTGCACCTGTACCTGTACCTTCCAGCTTACTACCCAGCCTCCCATGTGGTACTGAGTCGAATGCCTTACTGAGGTCTAGAAACAGAACATCCGCTGCATGGCCCTTCTTCAACTGTCTAGTCACCCAGTCATAGTAATCCACCCAGTTGGTCTGACAGATCTGCCTGTGACAAACCCATGCTGGCTAATATGCTGCAGCCCATTGGTCTCCAGAAGGGACACCAGCCGCTCCTTCAGGATTGTCTCCATCAGTTTTCCCACAATGGATGTGAGACTTACCAGCCTATAGTTTCCCGGTTTGTCTTTGGGTCCACTCTTATGGAGGGGTACCATGTGAGCCATCCTCCAGTCCTGGGACACACTTCCTAAGACCAGGGGGGCATTGAACAGGTCTGCCAAGGGCCCCACCAGGATTTCTGCCAGCTCTCTTAGCACCTTGGGGTGAATGCCATCCGGTTCTGGCACCTTGTCCACCCTTAGTGCCCTCAGGCCCTCCAGTACCCTGCCCTCTGTGATTCCCCCATCTGTCACCTCCTCCCCACCGAGCCTGACCTCCCACCCCCCTTGGTAGCACCCTTCCTTTCTCCTTAGTAACCACTGAGCAGAAGTATTCATTAAGTACTTCTGCCTTCTCTGCCCCTGTTTCCACCCACCCCATCCCTCTTAATCCTTGCTCTTTTGTCACTACAACTCCTTTTCCCCCTGATGTACCTGAAGAATTCCTTATCCCCCTTCTTGATGATATGTGCCTGCCTGAGCTCCTTGGTTGCCTTTACTGCCTCCGTTACCTCCTTCATTCCCTTCAGGTATTCCTCTCTGTCCTCCCCTCTCCCTGTTTTTTTGAACCTCCTAAAAGCACCTCATTTATTTCTTACTTTCTCCATGACCCCTGTGCACAACCAGCTGGATTTCTTGGCCCTAGCTCGCTTACTCTAGACCCTGACAAAGGTTTTGGTTGCCTCCTCAATCCCCAGTTTTATGACCTCCCACCTCTGGAGACTGGGCACCCTAGTGGCTGGTTTAGTAAAAAGGCGATGGATGCAGCTAATCACAGCCAAAGGGCCTTTAAATACAGGGAAACCACACACAGGGCAGAACTACAGAAATATGCATGGCCCCACCACTGCTGAACAAACACAGCTGAATCAGACAGGGATGCTGTTTGCAGCCTATGGATAGCCCTGCCCCTCAATCACATGAATCTCGCTAAGGTACCAGGGACCACTGGAAAGGTTGTGAGGGCCTCTGCTCCTCCCTCCCCAGCTGCGGTTCCGAATCTCGCTAAAGGTACCGGGACCGCTGGAAAGGTCGTGAGGGCCTCTGCTCCTCCCCCAGCTGCAGCACCGAATCTCGTTAAAGGTAAAGAAATGAGGGGCTACTAAGAGTATTGCAAACAGAAATCCTACTAAGGGGCTTACCGGGAGTCCTGAGCACTACAAAGCTGCCCCATCATTCGCTCCTGGTGTTTTGGCTGCTGCGCGCCTGTTGTTGGAAGCCAAGGCTCAAGGATCGGCGCCATTTTTGGTCGGCGCACATGTGCTGACTGTTTTCTGGACTTAGGACTTGCAGCACTGGGCACCTTTAGACAGAACTTAATGGTGTGCCTTAAATTGAATCTCTCTTAAAGGCAGCTTGCACCTTAATAAATCTCTGGGGTTTTGCTGAAATAGCTGAGTGCTTTATGATACCAGTACTTCTAAATCAATGTAACATGGTACCTCCCTAAAAGGCAGCTTGCACCTTAAATCAATCTCTGCAAAAGCTGTTTTTTTCTAAAATAAGCAGAGTGCTTTAATAATCGGGTAACACTGTAAGACTGTATGATGACTGTGAGGCACTGGCATTCCCTAGTCATTTCCGATTTAAAAAGCAAACAAGGTTTTAAATATTTACACTGCAGTGTTTGAGTTGTTAGATCTACTAGCCTCTAAATCTGCTAACTTAAACAAGGTTTCTAAGTCTCATCTCACAGGCCTCTGCACCCTCTCCCCATTTTCCTTGCTATTTAAGCCTTGTGCTAAGCTCCACTCTCTTCCTTGCAGGTACCGGGGACCCATCTGTCACCTCCCCCAACTGTGGTGCCGAATCTTGCTAAAAGTAAAGAAATGAGGGGTTACTAAGAGTATTGCAAACAGAAATCCTACTAAGGGGCTTGCCGGGAGTCCTGACCCCTACAAAGCTGCCCCGTCACTCACTCCTGGTGCGTCCAGCTGGCTGCTGTTTTGGCTGCTGCATGGCTGTTGTTGGAAGCCAAGGCTCTGCCCCACCAGCCCGGCTGCCCGCTTAACACCCCACCACCCTTGGTCGAATTCCTCAGCACGCCGATTGGATGGTCACATGAGCTAAAATGCCTATCAGCTCACTTTGCCATCTGCAAGCTATACAGTCTCACCACTAGGGGCTTCCCTGTCATTTCTGGGATAATTAACTATTTCCCAGAGAAGCCCTACTCACAATTACATATTGGTAGGCTCACTCTGCCATCAGTAAGCTTTACAGCTTCTCCTCTAGAGGATCCCCTCTCATTTTTTGTGATAAATAACTATCCTTGAGATGTATCTCCATCAAAATACATACTGTGGCTGCCTAATTTCCTCCCTACCTCTCCGTATTAGTTAAAGAATATCTAATCCATTGACTCCCTACTGGCTACACCAGTCTGAACCAAGCTATTTTGTAGTTGTGGTTTTCTCTAAGGGGGCCCCTCCCAGCTATGAAGGTCAACATGTTCCCTTCATATTGGCCTCACTTTAACCTACTCCTGCCAGAACCCACCTCAGAGGCACCGTGTGGTACCCAGGCCTCTCTCCCTGGGGGGGTGATGGGCGGTGGACCCTACCCCCCTCCTTATTTACCCCCTGATCACCTGGGCAGGACACTTCTAGCCCTGGGGGGGATATAGAACCTAATCCAGGTCCCTTCTCCCCAAATCTCTCCCTCAACAACCCTTCTAACCCCTTGTGGGTCACCTCAAATGGGATCAAACTTGCTTATATGAACATTGGCAGTCTAAGGCACAAACTCCATGACCTCGAGTCATGGACGGCACTCTATAAGCCTGATGTACTAGCTATAACAGAAACCTGGCTTAAACCACAGATCCTCCCCCACGAAGTGGATCTAGTGGGCTACCTTACCTTCAGAAAAGACAGGGTAGTGAAAAGGGGAAGGGGGTAATTGGCTTTGGAGCTGAATTTCCCCTCTCACAGTGATTCCCTAGCTGAAACACTATTTGTAAAAATACTTCTCAGAAAAACCAAACCCCTTACCATAGGGGGTGTTTACCTCCCACCTCAAAACGCTGCCTCCTCTCTGGAATCCCTAACAAATAACCTTGAGGACTACTCCATGGGGGAGGCCATACTTCTAGGGGATTTCAATCTCCACTGGCCATCCCTTCTCACCTCCTCTACAAAAAATCCACTACTTGGCTCTCCATTTACACAGGTCATTGACCTCCCCACAAGACATAACCCCAAGACTGGAAACCACTCTCTCATTGACTAGATCCTCGTTTCCTGCTCGGGCCATATTTTGTCGGCAGGGATTATAGCTGACTCTTTGAGTGACCACTCGCCTATATTCTGCATCTGGCCCAATATGCCTCCAAAAATCACTGCTAAGGGCATTGAAATGAGAAATTACAGCAGGTTCACAGCGGCTGACTTCTGCTCCGACCTGAGGAAAACTGACTGGGCCCCTATTGTCTCCCTCCCCACTCTTGACGAGGCTCTAGAATATTTCATCTAGGTCTTCTTGTCTGTATCAAATATGCACAGCCCAATCAAAAAGCTCAGAGTACAGGGTAAATGCCATAAATGGCTGAACCCAAGCCTCAAGCAAAACATGCTTCTCCGGGACAGAGCATGGAGCACCTACAAGTCCTCAGGAAACTCTGCAGACTGGGAGAAGTACAGAGAGCTGAGAAATCTGTATAAAAAATCCTCAAAACAGGTCAAAGCTCAGTACTTAAACGACCTCCAAACTAGGCACCTATGTGATCTCAAAAAATTCTGGGGCCACATAAACATGCTCCTCAAGGGTTCCACAAGTAAACAAATGGACTCTATCCTGGTAGGTGACTCACTGACTAATGTTCCATCCGAGGTAGCTGAGGCTTTCTGTGCCTCCTTCTCTATCCCAAATGGGCCTCCTCTCACTGCCCTCCTCAAGCCTGCCCCTCACCCTGGAGTGGCATGGGTGCACCCACGACCTCAATTCCACCTAAAGCTGGTCAATCAGTCTGAGGTACTACCTCTCCTATGAAAAATTAATCCTACCTCCTCCCTGGGCCATGACTGGCTTGAACCCCACCTACTGAGGGACGCTGCCTCGGCAATCACCCGCCATGTCACCCTCCTCATAAATAGGTCATTTCGGGAAGGAATAGTCCCAACAATGTGTAAGGTAGCGACCATCGTCCCCATCTACAAAAGTGGGCCCATGACAAATTGGGAAACTACAGACCTATCTCCCTTCTCAGTCCCCTTGGAAAAATTCAGGAAAGACTAGTCTCTAACCACCTATAGGTCTACCTGGAGCAGCACCTCCTCATGGCTGATGTGCAGCATGGTTTTAGGAAGGGCCATGGTACCAACACTGCTCTCATCCGGCTCACAGCTGACATCTTTGCCTCTATGGATCAAGGCTCCCTAACGGGTGCCCTCTTCATTGACCTATCCAGGGCATTTAACCTTGTCAATCATAATCTCCTCCTCTCTAAACTCCAGCTCCTAGGCCTCGATGACCACTCTCTATTCATGTTTGAGAGCTATCTTAACAAACGTTTCCAAAAAGTCCGCTGAAAGGGCACACAGTCTGGACCCAGGTCCGTTACCACTGGGGTGCCCCAGGGCTCAATCCTGGGCCCCCTACTTTTTTCACTGTTCCTCAATAATATTGAGGGAAACTGCTTCCTCAGCAAACTCATTCTGTATGCAGATGACACTGTCATATACTGCAGTGACACCCAACCTAGTGTCATCACCACAAAACTGCAGGACAGTCTCTCAACTCTTGAGTCTTGGTTCTCCACAAACTCCCTGAAGCTAAACGAGGAAAAAGCCAAAGCCGTTCTGTTTGGCTCCAGATGTCTGGGCTCTGACAGAAGTCAACTGCTCCAGATCAGCACAAACCAAGGGAAAAAAGTTGAGGTCATGACAAGCTGAAAATACCTTGGGATCCATCTTGACCAAGACATGACCTACAGACCCCATACCGACTCCATTACCAGGTCCATCCACCAAAAGCTCGGCCTCCTCTACCATCTGGAGAACTCACTACCCTGAGTTGCACGTCGAGCAATTGCCAGCTGCAATCTTCTCCCCTCCATTCTGTATGGGGCTCTTCTACTGCAGTTCCTCAGAGAGACGGAATTCAATAAACTTACCGTCCTCTATAACAGAGTGGCTCGCTTCACCACTAACTCCTCGCCTAGGAGACATCATTGTGAGGCACTTAAGGAACTTAACTGGCCCTCTCTTCGGCAAAAACTAGCCTACCCCATCGCCTGCCTTGCCTTCAAGTTCTCTACCCTTGGTCCCCCTCCCCATCTTAATGGACTATTCTCCGCCAAAATACAATGTCGAACCCTACGAGCATCTGCAAATCACCTCCTTGACATCCCTCTGATTCGCTCCAACCAAGGCAAATGCTCCTTCAAATTTGCTGCTTCCCACCTATGGAACTCCTTACCAGCTAGCTTGACTGGCTAATCCACCTTTAGCCAATTCAAATCCAGGCTCAAAGTATATCTTCTCAATCTCAGCCTTTGTGGCTGTAACTGTTAGCTCCCTAGCCCATGTCTCAGTTCCGCTCACACTGCCTTGAACCTCCCTTCTTCCTGGATGTGTCTAATACAACGTTTTTCTGTGACTGTCTCAAATCTCTACTAAACTGATGCGTAACCTGACATCATGTACTGCTAAAAAGAGCCAGAACATTAACCTACCTCTACCCCTGTAACCTGTTGCTAATGTATATTTGTGTAATTATTGTAACTACTGTAAAGAATGCTATTATGTGTCTTTTTCTGCAAAGAATGCTATTATGTGTTTTTCTCTGTAACTAATTCGCCCCTGAAAAAGGGACCTCTGGTCTCAGTGGGCTTACCCGGTCACCAAAATCCAAATAAATACAATTTTCATCAAATGACCACAATTTTTAATGTGGTAGTAAAAATTCAGTTATTTTTAGAATGCTTATTTTTCTAATTGCGCATGCTCAGAAACAGAACTGTTTTTCTTAAATATTTTAAAAACTGCTTTAGTTTGGAAGCTGAAAACCACAAAAGCACACATCTTGTGGCAAACTCTACCAAACCTGCAAGTTACAGGTTTCAAATCTGCATAGTTTTCTTGGTTTTAGGTGAGGAAAGAAGGTCTAATTTATATAATTGTGTTTTGTTGCCCCTCTGTAACTTTGCATCCTTGTGAACAGATTGCCATGACATTTTCAGGATCCAGAGATCCTTGTACCATGTTTATGCACATTCCATGCTTCATGTGAATCAGTTGAACAGGGGCAAAATTATTAATGTGCAAAAACTGGTGTTTAACATTAAATTGCTTACTAATATACAGACACGACCACCCCTGTATAATATATATTAATTGCAAAAAACTACGTTAATGCAGATGTTAGGGTTAGAACACACAAAGTAGGGAAATTAAAAATATTAGGGGTTTGGGTCTATGGAATTATGGTGAATCAGTGGTGGGGTCTTCCTTGGAGTTGTCCACCCTAATGCCCACCCTTCTACCCCAGCCAGTAGCCTTTTGTCCAAAGCACAAGGTACAGCTCCAAACCAGTGCCTCACAGTGATACACACTTCAAAGGTAGAGAAGTATGACTCGCCATGTGTTGCCAACAGAATCTGTCGTAGCTTTCTTCATGGAGAGCCATTCAAGCCCAGCGTGAAGAAAAAAGATCACATCTGATCTTGTTTGCTCAGGGAAGGGGGCATTAGGCTTGACAACCCCAAGAAAGACCCCACCACTGATTCACCAGCACTTTGGAGACCCAAGACCGTAATGTTTTTCATTTCCCTACTCTACTTTGCGCGTTTTGCAATCTTGAACCATATAATGTCTGCACTAAAGGAGTTTTTTGCAATTAATTTCCCTTCTTTTTGTGATAGTGGAATCTTAACTTCATTTACGCAGGTCCCTGTCCACACTGCACTGAAAATCTGTAACGTTTTGAAACCATTACAGACTAAAAGACCCTGTCTATACTACCTTGGAAATCCCCTCTGTAATGTTACAGAGGGTCCAAACAGTTACCATAACAGTTTGCGTTTACACTGGTAACGTTACAGAAAGTGTTTTCATAACCATTATAGAAACCTGTTGTGAGGTGGTTTCAACAATGGTCTCTGTAATGGTTTCAAAGCTCTGCTTAACCCTGTCCACAGTACACAAGTAAAATCCTGTAATGTTTTCAAAACATTTTCAGTGGTAGTGTGGATGCACTGTAACGTTTCCAGTCTGTACTGGTTTCAAACCGTTACAGATTTTCAGTGCAGTGTAGACAGGGCCAAAATGTTACAGAGCATCCACCCTACCACTGAAAACATTACAGGATTTTACTTATGTAGTGTAGACAGACCCAAAATATCGGTTTTCAACAACAGTTTTGAAAACACTTTCTGTGACTTTACCGGTGTAAATGCAAACCGTTATAGTAACGGTTTGGACCCTCTGTAACATTACAGAGGGATTTTTCTGGTGTAGTGTGGACAGGGCCATTGTGAGGTGGTTTCAACAACAGTTTCTGTAATGGTTTCAAAGCTCTGTTTAACCCTGTCCACACTACAGAAGTAAAATTCTGTAATGTTTTCAAAACATTTTCAGTGGTAGTGTGGATGCATTGTAACGGTTTCAGTCTGTACCAGTTTCAAAATGTTACAGATTTTCAGTGCAGTGTAGATAGGGCCAAAACATTAAAGTGCATGTGCCCTACCACTGATAACGTTACAGGATTTTACTTATGTAGTGTAGACAGGCCCAGAATATCAGTTTTCAACAACGGTTTTGAAAACACTTTCTGTGACATTACCGGTGTAAATGCAAACTGTTATAGTAACGGCTTGGACCCTCTGTAATGTTACAGAGGAATTTTTCTGGTGTAGTGTGGACAGAGCCTAACTGGACAACAGAATGGCAAAGTGGTTGATAGTGGAGGAAGGACATCCACCCCCCTCCTATCCCCATCATGAGGGAATCTCTGGGAGGGTACCAAAGGTACAAGGTAAGTTCTTGAGATGGAGGTGACAGGGCTGGGTGGATGACAGTAGTAGGGGGCCTGTTGTTGGTGTGGAGCCTGTAGTGACCCGACCTTCATCCTGCCAAGTACATTTCCCCCATTTTCCATACTTGTCTAGAAGCAGTGCTCCATCAGACCTTGATAATGCATGTCAACTCCTTGTGAGGGAAGGCTCCCCAGCCCTCCACAAGGTGTTGTGTGTGTGTCTGAACCTGCAGTGTCCCTACCCAGGCTAGGGCTGGTGCTGCATGCTGCAGCACCTTTCCCCCAGCCTTGGCCCATTCAGCCAGCTCACTGATCTCACAAGTGAACTCAGGTCACTGGCATGGGAAGAAAACATGGTCCCTACTGTGCCAACAGCTGTACCTACAAGCAACATTACTTTATACATTTTTTTGTGACATTTTCATCCCAAAATTTTAACATAGTCTTTTAATGCCCCCCCCCCTTCTGAACTTGATAGGTGTCATGTATGCAATACTGGACAAAACATAATTTTGTGCCACAAGTGGAAAATCCCATTGGGCCAGGATTTGAAAAATGACAGTTGTCAAGTTCATGAGGCGGTATAAAAAAATGGCTAGTTTGAAAATTTAGGGTCAAGATATTGAAAATTACCAAAATTATGAGTGAGCATTGAAATATGCCAACATACCTTCATAACTTTGTTTTTTTTTCATATTTTAACCCAAATTTTCAACATAGCCTGCTTATGGCCTAACCTCATGAACCCAGTAGCTGAAGATTTTCAAATCTCGATCAAAAGGTGATGTCACAGAGTGACTTCAAAATCACCTTTCTGGCCAGAATTTGAATAATTTCACTTACCTTGTTCATAAGATGGGGTCAAAAAGGCCATGTTGAAAATTTGGGAGAAAAATATAAAAAAATGACCAAGTTATGAGTGAACATTTAAAATGTACTGAACTACATTACATGGCACTTACCTGATTTTTTCAGTTCCCGGTCCAGTACTGAAGAGCAAAGATGTGTCTCCAGTGCAGAGAGGATTGCAGCATTGAACCCCCAGTAGGTAAGTATAGGATAAGGGGGTGTTGTGTGGTGGTGGGTACTGAGTGGGGGGTTGGGATAGGAGTGATCACAGCAGTAGAAAATGAGGAAATGTTTTCTTTCTTTCAAGTTTAAACATACACAAAAAAAGAAAAAGACATCATGGGATGGGTTTCTTTATTGTAGCTACCTACAACACTGGGGATTGAGCACCCCAGTGTTACATGAGACTTGGGAGCACCAGTGGTGGGCGCCATGGTGTCCCACACTGCTGTGTCAGGATTGAACTATGCTGACACTGAGGATTGGACACCCCAGTGTCAGCAAATTTACATGTTGGACTCATTGTAAACTAAATGGGGGGGGACAAACTGGCACCAGGGATAGGCACCACAATGATGGCACAGTACATGAACAAATAAAATACATTTAGCTAGCACCAGGGATTGGGCACCCTGGTGTTCAGTTTAAGTTAAGGAAGACACTGTCTAATGTGGCTGGGTAATTGCAGTGGTTGGGGAAAAGAAAACAAACAACACACAGCATGTTGAGCAGGGGTGAGGATACACATTGACATGTAGCCTTGTCCCTGCTGAATGACTACACAAATACATTACATGCATACATACATGGAAACATCCCTGATCTATGCCCCATGAATGCATTCTTGTAACATAACCACCTGACTTCATATGGTCATAAAAATTCAGTTATCTTTAATTAGCTGATTTTTTAAACTGTGCATGCTCAGAAACAGAACTGTTTGTCTTAACTATTTTAAAAACTAGACCTGGGTTTGAATCCCACAGCTTCCACTTGCATACTGTGTGACCCTGAGCAAGTCACTTAACCTCCTTGTGCTCCCAGGTCACTCCTGTAAAAAAGCTTTCAGCTTAGTGTGCTATACCTGGTTAAACAACTAAATAAAAAAAAAAAACTACTTCAGTTTGGGAGATAAAAACCACAAAATCACACACCGTGGGCTAAACTCTATCACCCTCGTAGGTTTCAGGTGTTAAATCCTCCTACTTTGTTAGTTATAGGTGAGCAAAACAGAACTGGCAGAGCCACTATGGCTGCAAATGCATTAACTAGATAAGGGTGCTTCATGGGCTTAAACATATACATGAATTGCCATTGCATACACTAACTGAATCAAAGTAGGGTACATTGAGAAAGGGCAGATATAAAAATAATGCCACATCTCTATTACAGTTACCTACAGTATATGTTTCACATTTTATTCTGTGCACTGTTATAACAATCAACTCAACAGAACCGTGCCATCATATACATGAAGGTACTGCACCTTAACTGCAAACACTGCTGAGACAACTATGTGTTGGGACAAGGTGAAAGATAAACACAATGTTGAGACATGTTCACAAAGACATTTGATGGGTTTAATTGATTTTTTTAGAGATTGTTATGCAGTACACACACACACACATATAATTAGTATTATATAAAAGTGCATATACCCAAATGTCAATGTAAATCTTACACATTTCATTACAAGTTCTCTTGAAGGAAGATCTTACTGTACAAGGCCTAAAAAATGGGTGTTAGGTAAAAGTAAACTGGGGTAGGTGTGTTATTGAGGACATTGCATAGATTCATAGATTCATAGAAGTGTGACAGCAGAAAAGGACCGAACAAGGCCCACCAAGTCTGCCCATTTGTCCAGCTATCTGCTTGGACCTGTGCCCCCCTTAACACTCCCCTGTGGTTGTCCCATGCCTTTTTGAATCCCTCCACTGTTTTCTCTCCAACGACTGCCTCTGGGAGTCTGTTCCACTTTTCTACCACTCTCTCTGTGAAATAGTATTTCCTAGTGTTACCCCTGAACTGCCCCCTCCACCTGCAGGCCATGCCCCCTCATCCTCTGATTTCCCTTCTGCTCCACCCCAGGCACACACAATATGAAAATTAACAACCCCTGGAAATGAAGCATCAGAAATGAGTTAGTACAAGGACAGAAACAAGTAGGAGACTGAGTAAATGGGTAGACAAGCATGAGTATGGTAAGTCAAAAAACATTTCAAAAAGTCTCACTATTATAATTAATTTTTTACCAATGCATCTGCACGGTTGACAATTTTTGTAAAAAAATAATAACAATGGGAGTTATTCCACATAACACATAATTTAAGTGAGAGGAATAAAGTTAATAAAAATAAAACAAAGTGGAACGGAGGAGAAGTAGCTATAAAATGAAAGGGGGGACAAATAAGGAGCTGTTCCAGTGGCAATAGGTGATGTGTTCAATTGCTCTGCATCTCAGGTGGGTGCACAGGCAAAAATAACATAACATATATGGTGCTAAAGAAAAATAAATAAAATACAGCTCACTGCAGAGCACATTTGCAGTCATATACAGTATGATCCAAAACAAGTTAAGTGATCAAGTGATCTGCCTTACAGAGAGTAGCACTTTCCTGCACTTTCCAACATAATACCACATGAAACAGGAATGGAAAATTAAGTTTCAGCTAGTGGTACAAAATTCCAATTGGAGTTAACATATGAGCTGCAGAAAAGGAAAAAACAGTAAGACCACATCAGTAAAAGTATTAGATACCAACATAGAAAAATGAGAAAGGGGAAGAAGAAAGTATGTAGCAAAATGACGCAATGCATTGGGGCTAATTAAGACATAGAGGCTGTGAAAGGAAAATACGACTGCAAAAGAAACTACAAAAAGAAAAAAATAAAGGATCAGGGATGGAAACGGCACAACCAAAACAAGGAAACTGATGAATTATAATAAAACATACCACTCAGTTGGAAATGCTGTAACTATACAATGATGTGTGTAAGTGAAGTGCCTGATACAAAAAAAACCCACAGACAAAAGTTGTTTTTTTTTAATCAATTAACTGGAATCCTATGAAAAGGCAAACAACTCCAATGTCTTCACTAGAAGATAAATGTATAAATCAGAAATACCGCAGTACACTGTACATCTGGAGAAAACACACATCATAACCAACAGTTAATTAACAGGTCAGCTAAAAATACAAAACAACTAAGAGAGATGTTACTGTTCTTTATTTTGTTTATTTTTTGTATGCACTTTATGATATTTACTGTTTTGTACTATTCTCCCCCTCCCCTGCCCAGCAAGGTTCTGGAAATGAGCCGTTACCAGCTCAGAATTTCATTCCTGGTAAAAAATAAATGTATAGAAGGAAAACCACTCCTCATAAGAACCTGTGCCGTTCTGACCCTACCATGAACCTATCATTATACAAAAACATCAGGCCAGTGGTTTGCATACATTGCACCAAGCCCCATATGAATAAGCAAGCCATTCCAATGATCCTGCATAAGAGTATATGTAGTTTTGGGATAAAAGGTGAGCGACTGCCTCTACAGGGAAGAGATGCTAAGTTTTACTTGTAGGAAGTTTACCAGGCAGTCACCCCAACAACTGCATATGATGTGGGTACACAGAACTCTAAAGGAAAACAATAAGTAACTATGCCATTTGAAAAGCCTGGGAGGGGTGGATAGAAAGCATTTGATTTATTAAACAGATTACACAAAAATTTAAAAAAAACTTGAAAAGTAGTATACGTTGAAAGGTAAAAAGAAAATAAAACTTTGGGAAAGAAAAAGGAGCAGAAATTAAGCTGGCACTAAACCATATCAGCACACCTTTTTTGCTAGAAACACAGATTAATAAATGGAGTGAAATAAGGTTAAGAGATACTCAACTTTAAGTGAGAGGAATGAAGTTAATAAAAATAAAACAGAAAGTGGAATGGAAGAGAAGAAGTAGCTATAAAATGAAAGGGGGCAAATATTGCTCTGCATCTCTGGTGGGTGCATAGGCAAAATTAACATAACATATTTAATAGTAAAGAAAAATGAATAAAATACAGCTCACTGCAGAATAGATGTGCAGTCATATATGAGCCAAAACAAGTTAAGTGATCAAGTGCCCTACCTTACAGAAAGTAGCACTTGCCAACATACTAGCACATGACGCAGGAATGGAAAATTAAGTCACAGCTAGTGGCAACACATTCCAATTGGACTTAACACTTGAGCTTCAGAAAAGGAAAAACAGTAAGACTGCATCAATAACAGCATTAGATACTATTATAAAATGGCAAGAAAAAATCTAGAAATCTCATTGGCCAAGAGATGTCATCTGACCATACATTAAATCTCTATAAATGAACAGTCATCCTGGTCCTAAACCACATCACACAATGAGAAAAGCAGTCCTCCAACAACCAGAACTATCTCCCATCAGTCCCCCTACAACCAGAGCTGATCTTCAATCACAAACATGGCTACTACCCCTTTACACTGTAAAAACCTTCAACTGGGCCCTTAAAATAAAGCTACCTTAAATAAGACAAATTAATTAAATGTTGTTTTGATAATCACACTCTCCTTACACACATAAACAAATTAGAAACATTAAGAACTGTTAATAGTTTTCAGGGAGGTTGGTAGTGCATGGTGATGCAATGCACTGTTTCGACGGTTAGGCAGCTGCAAGAAGCTGTATACTGCTCCCCTCTGTATTCAGCCCATATGATTATGGTGTGGTAGAAAAATGATTAAGCATGAGTAAGGAATAACATCGTGAAGTCTTCACTATCTTTCTTAACAATCCAGAATTGCTAAGAGACCAGTGGTGGTCGAAAGAAAAGGAGTAACTGTCATTTTTCTGCAGGAGTGCTGAGCGGCGGTAGAGTAGTCTGACATGGTAGTAGCGGTCCTGGGTCAGTGTGGTCTGGATAAGTGGGTAAGAACTGAAGGAACTGATTATTACCCTTAAGTTGCAATTGCACTATGATATAGGACTTGATTAAAATTTTGTAATTATAGTGTCCTGCCAGTTTGAGCTCAGACATACTGTGAAAAAATCTTGCCGACCAGTTTAAAGTTTGAAAGTAGATGGTAGTAGCGGTCTGGGCCAATCTTTGGTTACCGGAATTGGAAGACAGTTAAAACCTTTTTTTTTTGGAGATAAATTTCAAACGGACATGGTCGGGGGGCAAACTTTTCAGCTGCTAAAGAATAAACCGACGTTGATAGTTACTTCGAGATAAGCACTACATCCAATTATCTTCTTTCTAGAGAACAGCATGAAGTGAATTAAAAAGGGCTTAGATGCAAAATGATGTATTTTGATAATCTTCCTGAATAAAGGCATAACTCTGGAGAAGAGTTTTTTTTGGCAAACGGTGGAGACTTCGCCTTTTCGTTTATTCTTTCTATTCCTGGTTAAATGAAGTACTATTTATGGGAGACTCTAAGTATATAAAACATACAAAATAAAAGAATAGCCAAACTTTTTCAGTCATCAGGAGGAAGTGCCAACTTAGAAAAATAACTTGATCATCATACAACAGAGGCTAAGGCGGGGGGGGAATAAAAGATTATTACAACTGAAACTACCATTCAAAAACTGTTGTGATACAGGGGGCCCTAAAGTAATTACTATGCCACCTAAAGAAGACCCTGAAAATAGGAAGGGGAAAGGAAAAGCCATTCCTTCAAGTTCAAAATTCATATGACAAGCAGAGGAATCTATGGCTAATAAAATGCTGAATGAGGAAAGTTCATGCCCTCTAGAAGAGTCTCATGAAAATGCTTTTGAACATGAAGGTGCTGCTTCTGATCAAGGGGGGAGGTCAGGAGAAAGTGCCTGAGCAGAAAATTCACCAGATTGGGCCCTGCAATTAATTCAGAATGTGTCTGCTATACAAACTGTATTGATTAAATTAAAGTTAATAACAGCATCTATAAAAGAACTGACAGACAATATATTTAAATTAGATGGGAATTTAGAAAAAGACCTTCAGAGACTTTCTGATTTGGAGAAGAGACAATCAGATTTAGAGGATCAAATGGCACCTCTGAACCTGGGGGTGGTATCCTTAGAGAAACAGCAGGGTTTAACTGAAGAAAAGCTAGATGAATATGAAAATAGTGCCAGGCAGAAGAATATTCAGATATATGGGATAAAACTGGAATGGGAGAAAGAACAATCCTTGAAAAAATTGTTGAGGATATTTTTTGTATTCTTCTCACTGCAGGAAAAGATTCACCAGTGATTGATAAAGTGCATTGGTTGGGGGTTCCTAAAACACATGATAAACCTAGACCGGTGATGGTGAAATGTCTAACCTCTGAAGGAAAAGATACAGTAATGAGGGCTTTCTTTACTCATAAGAATTTGTAGTATAAAGAACAACCTGTGTTCTTTAAAAATGATTTCTCTAAGCACCTTTGGGAACAAAGGAAAAAGTTTTGGGGAATAAAACAGAAATTGTGGCAGGAAGGTTTTAAGGCCTTTGTGATATTCCCCGCTAAATTAAAGGTCATTTTAAATAATCAAATGCTATACTATAATTCACATCAAGAAGCCTGGGATGATTTGACTGTACATCTCCCAACAGTGTTTCGGAATACTGGACAGAAATAAATGAATGGTTGTATAAATAGGGTACAGGTGGGGGGGGCACTAGCAGTCGAAACAACCTTGCTACTAGGCAGTAGGTATATATGCCAGACATAGATCTTAGGCATACAAGGGAGGGGGGCTTAAAAGGGAAAAATTGGAGGAGTTAAAGAGGCTATTAGATTTTAAGAGGCTGAGGATTTATTGGATTATGAATATTCATGCATACATATATATATGGTAAAGATGTGGGGAATGATTAAAGGGAGTACCTGGAATGTTAATTGCACAAATTCACCAATTAAAAGATACAGAGTGTTGGCTAGAAATAGAAAGTTGGCTTTAAAAATAACTATGTTCCAAGAAATATTTTTAAATGGGAAAGAATGGGAAAAATTAAAGCAAAAATGCTTAGGGAAGCTATTTTTCTCATTGGAACTGTCAAAAAGGAGTGCAGGAGTAGCCATCTTGCTTGGCAAAGAGCTTGAAGGGGAAATATTGGATACTGTTACAGATAAACAGGTAGAATTATCTTAATGCTGACAAAAATTTTGGGGAGGGAAATAATCTTTGGATCTGTGTATGCACCCTTTAAAGGGTATAATCATTTTTTGGCAGAAATAAGCAAATTGATGTATACATGGAACTGTAGATTTTTCATAATAGGAGGAGATTTTAATTGCAGTATGAATGAAAAATTACTTAGGACTACTAAGGTCTCAAGTTGGGAAAAATATAAAGCCAAGTTTTTAAAGAATTTTTGGGATCTAAATGATTTGGTGGATTTATGGAGGGAATTAAATGGTGATGAAAAAGATTACACTTATTATTCTCCAAGATTCAAATCTCATTCCAGGTTGGATTATATATTTTGTTCATAGGAAGTTATGCTAAAATAGATGTTAGATTGATTTTGGACCATAGTCCTGATTGTTTCAGCTTGCAGGTGGAGGAGGGGTTGAGGAAGGAGGGTACCATTTGGCAGCTAAACTGTGCTTTATTACAGCAAAGGACGGTTTTGGATTGGATTTGACAAACCATTCATTCTTTATGATACAGAATAAAGTAAAAGAAGACAATATTATTGTCTGCTGGGATGCATTAAAAGCCACACTATGAGGGGAAATAATTTCGGAAGCCTCATGGAGAAACAGACAGTGGAAAGTTAAACATAAAGAAGTGGAGAAAAAATTAGAAACTTTGGAACAAGCAGTAAAATGAGGGGATATTACAAAAATGGAGGAATTAAAAGACCTCCGGAAATTGTTAGAGGCAACAGGTTTTTTCAATATTAAAAAGTCTTGGGCTTGGAGAAATAAAATATGGAAGAATAATAGTGAGATGATCGGTAAAACATTGACCAATAGGCTTCAGGCCTTAGAGAAACAAAAATCAGAAATTACTACTATTTTTTCATCTGAAGGTCAATTGGTAAAAGAACAGAATTTGATTATGGATGAGTTTGTTGGGTTCTATACAAAATTATGTACCTCTGAATGTACACTCTTAAAGGAACTATTAAGGTATTATGATAGGGGAGTAGTGGGAAGAGTATCAGAATTAGATCAGGACACTCTAAGACAAGAAATAACGGAATGGGAGATATCTAAAACAATACAGAAAATGAAAAAATCCAAAGTTACAGGCTTGGATGGCTTTCCATTGGAATATTATATAGCCTTGGAAAACGAATTTGTACCTCTATTAAAAATATTATTTAATCAGATAGTGAAGGAAAAAAATACCCCCTTCTTTCTCCCAGGTTTATGTAGCGGTTATATTAAAACAGGGGAAAGATAAAAATAGGGTGGAAAATTATAGACCAGTATCAATATTAAATGTAGATTATAAAATGTTCAATAAAAATTATAAGTAATAGAATACTGGTATATTTAGATAAGTTAATTCATCCAAACCAAACTGGTTTTGTTCCAAATAGATCAATACAAGCAGGATTATTAAATATTCAAATTTTAACAAAATATTTACATGTTTGCAAGAGCCCCGTCATTTTTATGGCTTTGGACACCATCAAGGCCTTCGACAGATTAGAATGGTCTTATTTATTTCATATATTACAAGTTTTAAATTTTTCCTATTGAAATACTAGACACAATAAAAACATTGTACTCGGCACCCTCAGCCCAAATCAAAATAAATGGATTTCTATCTAAAGTTATTTCTTTGGGAAGAGTTGTTCGTCAAGGATGCCCTCTTTCCCCTTCTTTGTTTATTTTGGGTTTGGAGCCATTATTGAATGAAACTCAGAATAATAATTTTATCTGAGGAATTAAGGTAGGGAGTGAGGAATGTAAGTTAAATGCTTTTGCAGATGACGTATTAATGACATGACATGATCTGGAGAACAGTATACCGGAATTCTTGAAGGTTATAAACCAGTTTTCCCATGTTGCAGGATATAAGATAAACAAAGACAAAACTGAATTCTTATCCTTTAACATACCTAGTGTACAAGAAATTCAATATTATATAAAGGCCTTGCATAAGTAACAGAGAATGAGATATTTAGACATTTATTTACATAGTGATATTGACGCTTTCTTTAAATATAATTTTAAAGACTTATCAGATTCCTTAAAGATGAAACTCCAATGCTGGAATAAAATTCCCTTGTCACTCTGGGGTAAGATACAAATTATAAAGATGATGGCAATCCCATATTTATCCTTCCGATTACAGTCAATAATGGTTCCAATCCTGGCTAGGTGGTTCAAATCTATCCATAAACAGATCAGAAATTTTATTTGGAATAACAAACAGCCTAGAATATCTTGGAGTAAACTGTGTCTCCCAGTAGATCAAGGGGGACTGGCCATGCCGGATGTAGAGAGATGCTATTTAACATATATAATGAAAATAGCGATGAAATGGTCTTATGATTCTAAGTTAGATAGATCTATTATAATATTCATTAAGGAGGCTATTTCCCTGAGGATGCGCGCATGCATGAAACTGGTCGGGGCTTGTGAGTTTGCCTTTTTCACTTTGTTATAGCCACAGGCATGTAATATATTAAAAGAAGCTGTTTTATGAATTACGGATGCTGGTGCTGCTTTTTTTGGATTCAAATTTTGTGATTGAGGCTTGCACCGCTTCAGAACAGAGTTGCTTTTTGGACTTGTATTTCAGAGATATGTAAGAAGATAGATATAGCCCAAATTCTATTTACAGCAGGCCATTATGTTAAAATTAATAGTATTATTCTGCACCATATGGCAGAAAATATTATAAAATACACTAAAAAAATAAATTGGGATGTCCAGCTCTTTCCAAGAAATCATATATGGAATAACCCAAATTATAAATTAAATGGGAAAGTGTTACAAAATAGATTGTGGGAGAAGAAAGGGATTAAGAAATGGAACTGACTTTTTGACAAGAGGAAAGCATTGTCTTGGAAAGAATTTCGGAACAAATATCAGATGGAACATAATTAATGCCTATTCTTCAATCAACTGATAAGTAGGTATAAAAAAGATTATAACAGATGAGAAAGAGCCCCCTGCAACAGGAAATTAGAAGATTCTTTAAATAAATTAGAAAAATATAAATTTGTAAAATTGTTTGAATGGCTAACTAAAAATTTGCAGGCATCATATGTCACATTATATCGGCCAACTTTTCAAAAATGGGAAGAAGAATTAAACCAGGGGTGTACAGAGGAACAATGGTGTATAGCAGGAAATGCGATAATGCATTATAATTTGATGAGAGACTGTGCTGTGCTATACAATATAAAATATTAAATTCAGCATGTTTTACACCCTATAGGTTATGGAGAATGACATCTGTAAAAGAAAGTAACTGTTGGCATTGTAGGGAGAGGAAAGCTGATATGTTGCATGTGTTTTGGCACTGTTCATTAATAAAAAATTGGTTGAGGGAATCTTTCAAAATTTTGGAGCATATGGGGGTCTCTTTCCCAGATCAGGATGATCCAAGAATAGTCCTTTTAGAAATTAATAGGATCAAATTTCTATCAGAAGGGAAACATTTAATAATAATGGCTAATACAATGACAATAAAGAGGCTGATTTAAAAAAAATGGAAATTAGATAAAGTAATGGTGCCACTTCCAAGGAATGAATGGAAACATTTATTTATATCAGCTATATTTAATAGCACAAAATTATTAAATTTTCAATAGTGTTGGACCTTATATAATAAGGAAATAGAATATTGGTCGATGGATGATTTTTCTCCTTGGTAAGACTGATTGATGAGTACAAGGAATGTTTTTATGTATTTAAATATATATGATGATTTAAGTTTATGTACACTTAAAATGCTATACTTGCCGGCTCATTGGCACAGCGGTGGGCTTTCCACTTGCGATGCCGGTGACCCGGGTTCGGGAATGGACCCGGGTTGTCGGAGGGCCAGCCGGGGGCGAAGGATGGAGCATCCTATGAATGGCTCTCCGTCTCTGGGGGGAGGGCGAGGGAAGCATTTGGAGTGCTGAGGACTCCTGGTGGAGGCCGGGAGACCTCGCGCTGCCGACGCTCAGTATCTGGGGGGCGGGGCGGATGCGGGCGTCATTGCATGTCCCCACCCCTGTGGGAGGAGGAAAAAGTAAAGGAAAAATGGAGGCAGGCAGGACCACCGTGAGTATGAAGCCCTCCCCAGAGAACCTCACATCATCACTGTCGCTGCGGGACCCCAACCTGACACTAGTTCCGTGGTCACGAAGGTGGCCATGGCTCTGCCCTCCGGGGGTAAGCCAGGGATGACCGAGGGTCTTTGGCAGCCATAGGCAGTGGTGGAGGTCTCTGGGGGCCGTGACCAGGGGTGATGAATAACAGGGGTCCTGCCAGATAAAAAATGGAAAAAAAAATGCTATACTTGACCAGACAAGGAAATTGAATTGTATATGTTGAATTGTATCAGCCTAAATGACATATGGATATGGAACTCCTCAATAAAGATATTATTTATAAAAAAAAAAAAGAATTGTTTATAGTTTTCATTACAACTGTTCCTTTGCTGACAGTGAAAAATCCCCCTTTTGTTTTTACCATGCTCACCAGGAAAAGTTATTCTGCTTGCCCTGACAGTGAGATAATTGAGTCTGTGGCTGTAGAACAGGCCTTTGTTATGTGTCTGTGTGTGTGTACAATATGTTAGGAGAGGAACATTCCAACAGTGGAACAGAGCATTTTGAATCCCTGTGTTCCATGGTAAACATTCCATAATACAATGCCAAATCTTGAATGTGGGCAAAAGCAGAGGAAAAAAAACAGGAAGAAGAAAGTAGGCAACAATACTTTATTATCAAACAGAAATGATGGCTAAACACAGTTATATAGGCAGAAGCAGACCCAAACTACTCAACCACATTCCTGAAGTTTATAAAATCATGTACATTTGAATTATATATGGGTATTTTCAGGTGAAATCTATCACTACACACACACACACACATACATACACACACACACACACACACACACACACCTCCACCACCACCACCAAAAAAGGGCAGCCTGGCAGGTTTCAAGTTTTGAACACATTTCCATTAAGAGACAGTACTTGTGATTTGAAATGCAAGGTAACATGTTTTTTCTTACCAACATTTCACCTCAATTCTATAAATAAGAGAATGTTGCCTTCAAAGAAACTATATTATAACAGTGTAATGAAAATATAGAGAATACAGGATGGGCAACTATGCACAACCAATGTGTTCTGCCACAGAGGGGTTCTGATTTCCTCAGACCTCAAGCGCGAAGCTTGAGTGGTCCATGGGAATCAGAACCCTGAGATGGCAAAACACACTGGTTGTACATATAGTTGCTCATCCTGCATTTTTTATAGTGTATAGTACTGTGTGAAATATGTGTTTATGAGTTATTTTGCTTTCAAAATGAAACTGACTCATGCAGTCTCTAGAGGTTCTAGAATGCTGTTCTACCACAGTAGGATAGAATCACATTCCATGACCTTTGAACTGTGGTACAACAGCATGTTGAAAAGGCTGGAATTCTGAATAGAACAACACTCCACTATACACTATAAAGTTTAAACACTGCTTATTTTTACAAATTTACAGAGGTTGCAGTGCATTCATATGAGAATTTAACATGTTACAGAGAAAATATATATTTTCAATTCACACTACTGATAAATACTGTTACTGCAAAGTACTAATCTATTGCTGAAATATGCTATTTATGCATTAATAGGGACTACTTTTTCAATGTTTTAAGTTTTAGAATTAATGTATTGCACACTTGTTTGAAAATAATAAATACATTTTAATCCTTATCAGAGTGACTCAAACTAATTCTTTTATGATGTTGGCCCATTTTATAAGTGTGATAAGCCACTCCAGGGTGTGCATTTCAAGGATTTTAATGCAGTTCCCAGGGGTATAAGGACACTTGGCCTTCAGCCTTATGCCTTAGCACACCCCTGGGTCATGCATTAAAATCCTTGAAATGCACATCCTGTCATGGTGTATTACTTACATACAGAAGTAGAGCTTGGAGGTCATGGGAGTCACAGTGACCTAATGTGTAACTGTTAAGCTATTACTACAGTTTGTAGCAGTTCCCTTCTGTTACAACATCAACTAAGTGCCAGTTGTTTGGTATACAAAAAAAATAATAATAAAGTAAGGGCACTTTACACACAATCCTAACAGAACAACTATTTATTAAAACTAAGTTCTTCATTTTGCTAACCCATATCCATTAAATCTAGGTGCATATTAGCCAACCATATAAATGGGAGGTCACATGAATCAAGTGGAGCTAATATGCTCCTATCAGATTATTGTTTTATCAAATTATGTTGCAGTGTTTCCATTGCCTTTTTTATTTTATTTTATTCCTTGCTATATTGAAAATAAAGGATGGGATGGTGTGTGTTACAAGATTTTACACACACCCTAGGTGAGGGATGCTTCATAAACCCCGAGGATGAAGCCCGAGGGGTTTATGAGAAGCATCCCAAACTAAGGGTGTGTGTAAAATCAAGTTTTACACACTGCCCCATCTTTCATTTTATATAATTACTGGCAAGCACATTTTCGCCACAGCAGTTATATAAAATTAAAAAAAAAGAGATCTTTGGTTTTGCATACCGCCGAATGGTGGTTACGGCAGGTTTCCAACGTGAGTAAAGGGAGAGAGCAGCTGGCACATGGGCGCAGTCAGGGAAACCCAGCACATGTTTGCCATCATAGCCAGACAGTTATTATGGCAAATATTAACCTTGGTTTTCTTAGGGAAAAAGCACCTGCCAGTTATTATAATATAGCACCAAACATCAATTCATACTATTATTATAAAAACAATCAAACTTTTTTTAACTTTCCAATCTTTATTAAAATGTTCAATATAACATAACAACCAAAGAATAAAGGAAGAACAAACATGATAACAAAATACTGCCCACTACAGGTAGTTGGTTTTGAAGCATATGGAGAGTATTTTAAGTCCTATCCCCTCCCCAGGTAAACCTCACCCCATCCCCTAACCAACAAAACCCTTGGGGGGCCATAAATAATATAATAAGATGAAACTAACCACAAAGAAATTACACAAAAATAATTAGCCACCTAGAGACCTCTAAAGAAAAAAACTCCTAATTAATTTATATATATCCCCATTTGAAATAAGGCTCATTCTGTGTCCCTACAGCATATATACTTAATAAAGTACCTGTGCATAGAATAACTAATACAACTACATTGCTACTTTGTGCATAATACATTTCAAGGTATAAGGAATGCAATTTCCGGTTTACTTATGAAGAAACTAATTAAAGAGGTTTTAATATACTCAACAAATTATGCCAATATTTTTGATTCAAGTTTTCCTTGCCATGAAAGAAATTAATTACATTAATAAGAAGAACGTTCTGATGAATCTGAAGTAGTCATTCAGTAAATGAGGGAGTGCTGTAGTCTAGCCAATGTTTGAGAATGACTTGTTGGTTGTGGCTCCAATCAATTAAATAATATATTTATCCTTCAATGCTAGCTCCTTGTGAAAGTCTCCTAGAATGAATGTGTTTAAGTCCAGGGTTTTATTTAACTCTAAAAATTGATTAGCATTTTGCTCATGAAAGTTCTAAAACATTGTGAAAATGCACAGCACTTGCCTCACTGTGTTTAACAAACATTACACTCTAGAAAACCTGTATAAATGCTTTCTGTACAGTTAGTATTGTCCCAAGAAAAAAACTGCTAATCAATTATTTAAAACCCTGAAGTCCCATTTATAATTCATAACCAGACGATCAGCTACCTTGGGCTTAATTACCTGCCACAGTTCCTGTATCCGGGAACAAGACCAGAACATAAGTTCTAATGAACTCTTATCTCCTACACATTTAGGGCAACATTATTATCTTTCCAGCCCATTCTATACAATCTTTGTGGGGTTAAATAGGCATTATTTAGTATCTTAAACTGTATTAATTTTAGATTATCTAGAGGGAGAAGATGCTACATGTTATACCAGAGATTTGCCAATACTAGAGATTGGTGCTAATCTGATTCCAGAAGGAGCATTGTAAAGGTAGCTCTGTAACCCTCAATTTCAAATAATATTGATAAAGATTTGATATTAGATGGCTTTTGGCCTTAGCAGCTCTCATATTTGAAACAATATTATCTTTGTCAATAGACCAAGAGGGAGGGCCAAAAAATGCTTTAAGAACCAACTTCAGAGTAAAAATAACTCGGTAATATCTTTTGCCTAAAGATAAAAGATTACATATCTCTTGTGTTGAAAGCAATGAGCCCTCCTTAAAGATATCAGCCACCTCTAAATTAGGGTCACATGGAAGCTGCGTGTCACGAGAAGGTAGAGTTGTGAAAAACAAAATTAAATTGTAGATAATTCATTGATTAATGCTATGTCCAAGATTAATATGTAGATATCTGCACATCTGATTATGTATTTTTAAAGCTGTGCCTATAACAGCATTTTTGAAGTTTTTAAATAATAGGTTAAATTTAGAGTAGAGGATTGCTTCTGGAGAAATGTTAAGTTTTTTTAACATGTCAATCTCAATACGGAGCCATATGGGAGTATAAGTGCTGGATTCCACATCACCATCTAACTATTTGAGATATTTGTTAGCCTGTGCCGTCATATGGTATAGAGCAAAATTTGGTATTTTTAACCCTCCCTGGTTATTTGGTAGCATTAATTTATCCAAAGCAATTCTGGGAGATTTACCCACCCATAAAAACCTATTTATAACAGAATTAAGTTTTATGAACCAGGATAAAGGAAGATACTCATTGAGCATATTGAGAGGGAAACATATTCTTTTTTTTTTTGATTCTGAATCAGACCAGAGCTTATATTCTCATCCAGATTAGACATCACTGCCTTCTTTTTTTTTTGTAAACTTTATTTAGTTTTAGCTTAGCAGCAGGTACATCAGATACATCATATCATTTTCCCATTACATTCAAGTGTCATTAACTATAGTCAAAAAGACATGTATTCACACTTTTGAGTCATTATGTAGGCTATCTCTAACCTATTCTAGACATGGGTTTCCTAATGTAAACAATTGTTAAAAACTAGGGAACCAGGGTTGCGATATAACCTCTTCCAGCAGGGCCCACATTTTAAAATATTTGTTCAGTTGCCCTCTAACAGTATACTGGATCTTTTCATATTTCATACAATTTAATAAGTGGCTAGACCATTCTGAAACTGTTGATATGGAGGCCAGCCTACAGTGCATGGCCAAAACCTTTAGACTCATCACATTACCTAATCTCCAAAGGTTTCTGAAATTAGGGTCTAGAGAGGGTCCCCATGTCGGGTCACCCGATGGAAGGCCTAACAGTATCTTCATTGGATTGAGACTTAATGGGACTTTCACCACCCGTGACATAACCTACTGAACTCTGGACCAAAAGGATTTCACCTTGGGGCAGAGCCATACCATATGTTAGAAAGTTCCAACGTGTATATGACATTTGGGGCACAGGGGATAGGCATTAGGATCTATCCTATGTGCCAGCCATGGAGTGTGGTATGCTCTATGTAATACCTTATACTGGATAATGTTATTTCTATTATTTACTGAACTACTCAAACAATTATTCAGAATAGTGTTCCAGTCACCCCCAGTTAGGCCTTCTGGGTGGAGATCTGAGTCCCACTTCTCCTTAACCCTCATCATCATATCTGGTGAGGCCCCTATTAAGATTCTATATGTTTTTCTCAGGGGTTTAAACTTAATGTCCTCTGACTCTTCCCCAGAAAGTTCCTCTGGGGGGATCTGGACACCACTTCTGCAGGGTCACAACCACCCATCAAACCATCCATTTTTATCTTCAGTTTCCTATACAGGGGGAAATGCCCCTCCCCAAACTTTTTGGATGCCACTAGGTCAGCAAATGGAGTTATTCCATTTTCGGACACAACATGTTTAATTAAGGATATTCCCCTGTGGGCCCAATATTTTAGTACTGGCCTGTCCCATATAGTTATACCTCCCACTTTTTGCATTAATCTCCCAAGAGAGCACTCTGGGGATACTCCTGCTCCCATTCCCAACCACCAATTAGCCAAATTCCAGACCTTCAGCAGAGTGCTTGTACAAGGATGGTGGGGGGCCACTGGGGCTCCGACTGTCCCACACAGAGACAACCTGTCATGATAGATGGAAAAACCTTTCTCTTCCTCTAGCTTGACCCAGGCCAGCTGATTCTCTAGTTTTTTCAGCAGGTCTAAGATGTGAGCCAGTTGTGAGGCAACCCAGTAGAAATGAACATTCGAGAAACCCAGACCTCCCCCCTCTGAGGCAGCCACAAAATGGCTTTTTTAATCCTCAGATGTTTATTGTTCCACAATAATTGGGTTATGGCCCCTTCAAGGCTTTTAATATATTTCATTGGAACATTCAATGGGACCAATGGGAAAAAGTATAAAAACTTAGGGAGAACTGACATTTTAACCAAGTTTACCCTACCTATAAGTGTCAGGGGTTTCCCTCACCAAGCCAAGAAGTCTTCCCTAATTGTCTTAATTATGTTTGTCATATTAATGGTGACTAATTCTGAAAGTTTAGAAGAACTCTGAATTCCCAAATATTTAATTATTTTGGATGGTTGAACTGTTGTTTGGTCTATTTTTATAGGGTTTTTCACTTCTCCTAGTGGCAGCCATTCACACTTGCACCAATTAATCTTGTGACCTGAAAGGGGACCATAACTATGAAAGATATTGGACAATTCCCTCATTGTCTCCTCAGGGGAGCTGGTGACTAGGAGTATATCGTCAGCAAAGAGTGAGATCACATGGTCTACTCCTCTCCACTGTAATCCCTTAATGTGGGTGTTTCCTCTAATTTTTAGGGCTATGGTTTCTATTGTTAATACATAGAGTAGCGGAGAAAGTGGGCAACCCTGCTTTGCCTCTGGTCAAGGCAAAAGGGGGTGAGACAGTATTGTTTGTGAGAATTTGAGCTGTCAATTTCTTATACAGACTACCTACCCAGTGCAGAAAATGGGGACCAAAGCCCATCCCCTGCATGACCACCATCATAAAGGGCCATTGCACCCGATCGAAGGTTTTCTCCGCATCATGTGCGAGAAGGCCTCCTGACTTTTCCTTGAGCCAATGATGCATAATGTTGAGTACTCTTCTAATATTGTGCTTAATTTGTCTGCCTTTGACAAATCCCCCCTGGTCTGGGTGAATCAGTGTAGCAAGGTGACCCTCCAGCCTATTTGCCAACACTTTAGCCAGGATCTTATAATCTGCATTTGATAGCAAAATAGGGCAGAAGGAGGAGCACTGCAGAGGGTCCTTGCCCGCCTTCAGTAACACCGTAATCGTGGCCAAGTTCTGAGATGGAGGGAGTTCCCCCTCATCCAGTGATTCCCTTATTGTCTCCAACATTGTTTGGCATAGTTCATCTCATGGTTCTTTATATAGCTCCACTGGAATGCCATCTGGCCCTGGAGCCTTGCCCCTCTTCGATTTCCACACTGCCCCTTGAAGTTCCTCTATAGTAATCGGGAAGTCCAAAAGACTCGCATCCGGGTCCCTCAACTGGGGAAGGTTAACCCCCCCTCAGGAAATAATCAGGGTCTGCTCCCCTAGGATATTCCAAAGTATACAGTCCGGAATAGTATTTTAAGAAATTGGCATTAATTTTGTGCTGATCATAGGTGACCCACTCCCCTACCATTTCTACTCCTAAAATGGTTATTTTGGCCCTCTGTTTTTTGACCAGTCCAGCCAGCCACTTTCCAACTTTGTCTCCCTCAAAATGGGAGAAAAATTTAGTCAGCAAAAGGGACCTCTCAATTTTGTGTGTGGATAATTGCCTTAGTCCCCCCCTTTAATTTCTTTAAAGTGGCTAGTTTATTACCCTCGTGCTTTTTCATGAATTCCTGTTCTAGTTTGTGAATCTGAAGCTCCAGGTCATGTTCCTTCTTTGAAGCCATTTTCTTTTTGTAAGCAGCATATGAGATTGCTTCTCCCCATATATAGGCCTTAAGGGAGTCCCAGATCATCTTAGTGTCGGTGTCCCCGGACGATTTACCTCTAGGAAAAACAATACTTGCTGCTTTAGGTGTTGAATAAAATTTGAATCACCCAGAAGAGCCGGATCCAATCGCCACTGTGGATTGACATTGAAACTTTTCTCCCTTCCACTACTACCTTCAGAGGGGTATGGTCCGAAATCGCTATAGGGCTGTACTGTGCCTCAGTGATATCCCCTGCTCTTGATTTTGTGATAAATAAGTAGTCCAATCTTGTATAAACTTTGTGGGTGTACGAATAAAAGTATTCCCGAAGGGTAGGGTGACAAAATCTCCAGGCCTCTAAAAGAGATCTCCTCTCCATCATACAACGCAGTGTCCCCACACTCCTAGGGAGAGGACCCCTCCTCCCCCCGAGTGGTCCAAGTGCTGATCCCAATAGGTATTAAAGTCCCCCCTTACAATTATAGCATCAGGGTAAGGAGCCATTGTAGTTTCCAAATGGAAGAAGAAATCCGGGGAATCTACATTTGGGCCGTATACCAACACTAATGTCAAAATAGTGCCCCCCAGATCGACCACCCCAATTACAAATCTATCCTGTGGGTCAGATATAGAAGACAACACCTTATGTGAGATCCCATAGTTCCCAATTTCCTCGCCGCATCGAGCACAGCCACTCTATCTTGGTATCACAAGAATTTGACAATGAGACGCTGTGGCCTTTGATCGGGTGGTGGCTTCGGGCCTGGTGAGCGATGTGCCCTCTGGATCTCTAGCTCTCTGTCAGTAGGGAATCACAGGTCAGCAACCAACCACTTTTTGATGAAAATAGAGCAATCGTTCCACTCGAGCCCCTCTGGCAAGCCAATAATTCTAATGTTGCTACAACATTCACAATTCTCATGATCATCTAGGGTTTGCTTCAGCATCTCTATTTCTTTTAGGGCATTTGCAAGATCCAAGGAGCAAGCTACCGATCTGTCCCCCTGGTCACAGATCCTTTGTTCCACTTCCCCCAGTCACCTTTCATGGGCTTCCACTTGCTCAGAGGTGAAGTTAACTGCCTGCTGTAGATGCTGAATTTGCACAGACGTGTTATCAAAGCTGGCTTCCATACTGGATCCCAGGTCATATTTTAAGTCTTTAATTAATCTTTCTAATTGTTGGTCCCCTGCTGCCATGTTAAGATTCAGATTAATTTCCACCTCCTAACTCTCAACACAAGAGCTTCTCTCCGGGAGATCCCTTGCCAAATCAGCATTTCGGGCTTCCTCTGGTGCCTTCCCAGGTGCTGCTAGGCCCTTAGCCGAAGATCCTCTCAGGGAGGTTTAAACGATATTTTTGCTTGTTTCCTTCCCGATTTCGGATTGGACAACATTAGCACTGACAGAACTTACAATACTTGCATAAATGAATGAATGAATTTAAGGCACTGCATTGAGGGGATTGCAAGGAATTTTTCTCAGAGCTGAAGAACTAAGCAGCCATTTCGCTGTGATGCTAGGCCATGCCCCCGTCACTGCCTTCTTGTAAAGAGAGAAATGCTCATCATCATCATTCTTCGGAAAAGGGAGAGGAGAGGGGGAGAAAGTGATTTCTGTGCCTGCGAATCCCAAAAAAAACAAGAAAAAAAAAGAAAAAGAATTATACATAAATGATGAAATACAAAAATGAAAGTGAATGTGCAAGAGAGCGGCCATCCATTCTTCAATTTCTTATTGTTCCCTCAAGAATTTAAGTAGCGGATCCCATATTTTCCTAAATTTTTTGTATTCAAAATTTTGCACATAAAATTTTTTTTCATGATTTCCATGATCTATAACTAAATTAATCCAGTTTGTAAAGGTTGGTGGATCCTGTGATTTCCAATTTTGCAAAAAATTTTTTTTGCATTGCTTAATAATATAGTCAATAGTTTACCTTTATCAATAACTTCTGAAGATTTATTCTCAAGTTGCCAAAAATATCTACTTCCAAAGAAAATAATTCCTGGGTCAAAAGGGAAATTCAAACCCAAGATCTTTGAGATACATACTATTATTTTTTTCCAAAAATCCCCCAATCTTGGGCAGGTAACAAACATATGTAAAAATGATCCTGAATGCTTTTTACATCTCTGACATTTATCAGAGAGTGTAAACTAAATTTATTTAACTTTCATGGAGTTAGGTAGGTTCTGACAGATATTATACTGGATCTGTTTCAGTTTACTATTTTTTGATACCTGCAACAGATGTTTTGTAATTGTATGCCATTTTTGACTTGTCAAATTCAGCCCTATATCCTTTCCTCATTTAGAAAAAAAAAAGTTGTTCCAAACATAACATATTTCTATTTTGACAGATTTTATATAATCCTATTAATTTCTTATCATGATCTAAATCTAATAATTGTTTAATAGGGGAGCTCTCGGGTTGATCCAGTGTTCCTCTTTTTTTTTCTCATTATGTATCTTAGCTGTTGATATATTAGAAACAAAACCTCTTCTAATTTATACTTTTCCTTAAAGACAGAATAGTCCAAGAAAGTACCCTGATAAAAAAAATGGTCTATTCGATAGACCCCCTTTTTCTCCAAATCCCATATCAATTTATTCCCTTTAAATTCTGCCAATGTGCTCAACAGGGTAGAAGGCGAGTAGATTTCTTTCCATCTCATAATCCTGTGTACTTCTCTCCATATTTTCAAAGATAATTTAGTAGTCCGCAACAATAGTACTAAATTTGCTTTGCTTCCTGGACTTACAAATGAATTTCTTATATACCTATTTCTTAACTTATTTTCTTCCATATCTAGCCAACTAGGTTTCTCTATATGAGAAAAAAAGGTTTTATTTGGAATAATTCAGCTGCCAAAAATACCATTTAAAATTTGGCAGAGCAAGACTCCCATTATCCGTAGGCACATATAGTTTATTCAGACTAATCCTGGAGGCCCTACCCTTCCAGACAAAATTTCTAATTTCTGTCTCTAGTTTTTTAAACATTTTATCTGGTACCCATAAAGGTAGTGACTGAAGGAGGAATAATATCCTTGGTAATAAATTCATCTTCACTCTTCCAATAATCGTTAAGGGTAATAGAGCCCATCTTTTTAAATCCGCTGA